>OX940894.1:5797500-8197500 GCA_954871355.1 Cabera pusaria
ATAGCCTGAAACATGTTAAATAACAATTTTATAACATGTTATGTTACATAGTCTGTACGCACCCTGAGAACGACCACTGATTAATTACGAACCGTTTAAAGACAAAATCGAACTAGTTTTGGAGAAAAATGGCAACATGGATTTGCACAAACAAATGTTTATTACAGCTCCCTCTGGTGAGTTGTTACCGTAACACCTATCTCAAAACATGCACCAATTACACCCGAACCCATAACTGAAAACTGCATCAAAATTGAAGGAGTAGCTTTGGAGAAAAATGGCTACATGGATTTGCACACACAAACAAACATCATCTCACCCCAAACGCATGTACAGTCTATTCAACAAACGTGATTTTTTTGCTCGTTTTTGGTCGATATCGATAATGGCAACAGTTAGACGCTTGAAATATTCACTGACTATTGAGTTATATCATTCAATTAAAACAAAATAAATGAAAATAAAATTAATATATATAAGGGCATCCCATACAACAGACATCATTTTTTTGCCGGTTTTGTAGATAATGGTACGGAACCCTTCGTGCGCGAGTCCGAATCGCATCGGCCGAATCGCCTGTTTTTTAGGGTTCCGTAGCCGAGTGGCAAAAAACGGAACCCTTATAGAAACGCCATTTCTGTCTGTCTGTCCGTCCGTATGTCACAGTCATTTTATTCCGAAACTATTAGGACTACAGAATTGAAACTTGGTAGGTAGATGTAGTCTGTAAACCGCTTTCCGATTTTTATACAAAAAAAATATAATAGTTTAAGGGGAGGCATACATGGAATTGGAACAAAAAATTTTTTTTTTCTAACCTTTACGTGTGTGGTGTCTTTGGATAGGTCTTCAAAAATGACATTGTGGTTCCTAAAATCATTTTTTCTTAAAGTCAATCATTTAAAAGATAGGCGCCTCTAAAGTGGTAAAATGTGTGTCCCCCCCCCCCCCCCGTCCCTCTAACTTCTAAAGTAAGAAAGTGAACAATCTAGAAAAAATATGTTCTGTAGATCTCAATAAAAACTCTCAACGAAAACTGGTTTGAACGAGATACGGTGAGCAGTTGTTGAGATATAGCAACCGCAAGTATAACTTAGTTTTTCATACAAACACTATGAGAAACAAAGTTATTTTTGTAGTTGCGAAAAATATTCTATTACTAAATATAACTAAATATTCTACTGTGTTACGGAACCCTACAAGTGCGAGTCCGACTTGCACTTGGCCAGTTTATTTTCATTATTGGTCAATACACACCTGGTGCAAATATACTGCCATTCCCTGTTAGCTCTTTCAATACCTGCATGATATCATCTTTTTCCAAAGATTCCTTTAAAATCAGTTCACATAATTTGGCGTCTGCAATAACTGAAAAGATATGGATATTTTATTTCTTCATGATAGACATAAATAAATGAAAACACGTAAGAAACGTTACGTCATCATTACGACGTACATAACTTCATTTAAATTATATGTTATATGTTTAAACACTTAAGATGATCATAATATTAAATACTTAAATAATAATATTATAGAAACCAGAACTGCTAATTTCCTCGGTATTACTATTGACCAGCATTGTAGTTGGAAGACTGGAAGACATATGTGGATAAAGAGT
Organism: Cabera pusaria; assembly: GCA_954871355.1. Lineage (NCBI taxonomy): Eukaryota > Metazoa > Arthropoda > Insecta > Lepidoptera > Geometridae > Cabera > Cabera pusaria. The sequence goes on from OX940894.1 coordinate 5,799,122, forward strand.
GCTCGAAGCTTAGTAGTTTCGTATTCGCACTTCGCCGGCTTTCCCTAATTGCTTCACAAGAAACATCCCTTATGGCTTATCATGGCTATGTCGCTTCGGTTTTAAGGCATGGGCATTATGGGTATAGTCATGGGATATGGGTATAGTTATTTGGGGTAATTATGTTGAGCTGAATCACGCATTTATTGCACAAAAACGCTGCATTCGCGCAATTTGCTGTGCAGACACTTTAGATTCATGCAAACCGCTCTTTAAAGAACTAGAAGTGCTTACGCTGCCATCTATGTATATATTTGAAGTACGTTATTTTGTAAAAAAAAAACACCCAGAGCACTTTAAAAAAATAGGTGATCATTGTAAGTACTATACTAGATACCCAAATAAACTTGCTATGCCTCAGTGCAATGACGAATTATTTCACAGAAACTGTTACGTTATGGCTATAAAATTGTATAATACCCATTGATTTAATCAGTGATAATACCTTACCTGAAAACATAACCAATTTAATTTCGAATAAAACTCTATCAGTGGCTAAGGGAACGAAATGTTTACTCCATTAAATAATTTTTCGAGACATAAGATGTAGGTTAAGTAAGTAAGAACTTAAACGACGTTTAATTTCTAAACCAAACCTCAACAATAACACCTCATTGTAACTCCGAAGGGGGAGGGGGGGGGGGGAGGGGTGTCTCCGAACCTTTTTGAAACTTATTAATGTCGCAGTCGATTTTCTTGAAAATTGGTACACATAACCTTCAATTAAAATTCTGTGGTACGTGTACCACAATTTTTTTTAAATCATCCCCTACGCTTTTTTTTTTACTGATATATCAACGCACTGCCTAAACCGCTGGACTTAAATTTGAAAATTCAACACATTAAATTTGGAGGGTGTGTTCTTTGTACAGTTTAGGTATCCACCAAGAAAGGGTAGTTTGATATTCTTCCCCTAAGAGGGTGAAGTGGAGGGTTGATCTTTCTATGAAACTTATTCTTAGGGTCGATTAATTTAAAAAATTGGTACACGTGACTCATTATTTAAAATAAAGAGTTTGTGTAGCAATTTTCGAGACAATTTACTCTTAGATTAATAAGTTTCTTAGAAACTTCAACCCTCCTCCATTTCACCCCCGCTGATGGAATTTATAAAAACCCTTTCTTAGGGGATGCCGACACTTTAAAAAGATTACATCGTCCTTTCATGTGTCTAGGACCAGCTCTTTGGGCTGTGCGTTGATATCTCAGTCAGTCAGGTCAGGACTTTGGATTTTATATATATAGATAGAAGAAGAAGAAGATAGAAGATAGATTATGATTATTTAACAATAATAAATATAAGTATTTTTTTTTCCGATGACAATTAATAAAGCCCAAGGTCATCTAAGTACTCGTATTAGCTGTTTTTCACACGGTCAGCTTTATGTGGCTCTGTCACGTGTTAGCAATCTTAGCAGCCTGTATACATTGAACCCCGATGGCTCTACGTCTAATATCGTGTATAGAGAAACATTACTGTAAAGTTATTTTTTTTAAATAACTAAACGACAGTGTTTATAATCCAAAAATAAACCAAAATATATATAAAAAAAATGCTGCCCAAAGTCACTATTTCACGCGTACGAAGTCGCGGGTACAGCTAGTCTTTAATAAATTAAGGTCACTTACCAATAAAATATTTGTTATATAACCACATACTTGCCAAGCCACCGTGTTTAATAGCACTGTAGCCATATCGCTGAAAAATTTTCATGCGATCTGAAAATAAAAAATACATGTCGAATTGAGAACTTCCTCCTTTACTCGTCGTTGAGGAAGGCTTATTCAAAGCTTATTAAGGCTTTTAAAATTGTACTTTTAATTAATTTTAATTTAATTGGCTTATAAGGGTTAATTCAATGCTTTTAAAATGGTACTTTTACTCTGATCAAATGTATCTCAGTAACTCAAATGCTGGTAGTATAGATGAAAAAAAATTTTTTTTAGCACTTGACTCCAAACTAGTCAACTTACTATCCCAATGTGGATATTTATGTTTGTGCCACGGCTAGACGTTTCTAACACTGTTAAAAATTACAACTGGCAATTCATTTAGCACTACACATCAGGTTGTCTTGTAGAGATCGCTTTAAGCGATAAGACCGCCGATTGTATTACCTAAATATTTCTAAATTAAGAACTTAAGTGTTGTATATTCATGGTAATCAATAGAGAGTTATTGTATTGTATTGTACACATCATCATCATTATCAGCACCCGGTATCAATCCACTCGCTGGTTCTGTACTTGTACAGTCACCGTTGCGGCATTATACAGACATCTCATCACTTCGATATATCGCCAGTCGACTTGGCAAGCTGAAAGCACTCCAAGACGGACCAGGTTTCGAGTCAAAGGCCATCTCAAAGGTTATTAGCGGATCTAGCGATATTATTGGATCATTTTTACACCACTGTTTGTACTACCTAGCACAAGCAAATAAATCATTTCATTTCATAATTGTCGCCTAGATTGCGCACGCAGGACGCTGTGGTGTGTCCGTACCTTTAGGCAAGCGTGCTACATGGTCGATCACATATTCACTTAGCATCAGGTGAGATAGGTAGTGGTAAAACGCTTGCTTATCTACTAGTAAAACTAGCTGAAAGCCGAGCTTTGTGAGGGCTTGCGTAGTTTTTCTGCCTGGTAATAATTTTTAAGGCAGTTTTTTTATATTAAATGGCGAATCTGCCCGACACTGACAAAAAATCTGCCAAACCACCAACCATTCCAACAAATGCATAAAATTTTCCATCATATTATTGAACTAGAAGTGCCCCGCGACTTCACCCGCGTTAAAAACTTCTTTTATTTACTTAAAACTTTTCTTTTGTAAAAACGATTCTATCATTAAAGACATCAAATAAGAATTAGCCAAATCGGTTCACCCGTTTTCATGTTATCGCGTGACTCGCGTCAGATTAATCTGCCAGAGTTAAAATTTAGGTCCCAAATCTGCCTAAATGGCAGAAATCTGCCACAAATGGTCACACTGAACCAGGCGTCATTTGGATGACAGTTGTAAAATCTTTAGATTTCCAACAGATGGCGTTAGTAATCAAACATTATGTTCGCAGTGAAGTTAGTTCTTTGATCTTCTAACGGATGGCGTTAGTAGTACAATAATATTCTATCCTAGAAACAAAATTGTTAATCTTAATTTTTTTAATGGTAATTAAATTAATTTTTTTTGACTGATAACACATCTACATGAAAATTTAAATTACTTTGTTAAAGCACAAATCAATAGGAGTGATAGTTTTTCAGTAAAGTGTACCACAAAAGTGCTCAAGTTGTGGGATAATGTTAGAGCTCGCTTCGCTTGCCCTGATAAGGATTAAAACTAATAATGTATGCAAAATTAGGTACCTTCAGCATTCCTCAAAAATAAAACCATATTACCAACAAGTGGTAAATTACCCGTGGGGCTATGAATTTTCAAATACATAGTGAGCCACTTCTTCTCTTTCCAAATTATGCAGATTAACACGAAAATGCTAAGAAATAATAACCAACACATTTTCAGTAATAATTGTTGGAAATCTGTATAACTGTTGAAGGAAGATGGTTCTTGTTTAGAATGTCCAAGCTTTGAAGAAAGTCCATACATAAAATATTTACACAATTATTTTATGTATTAGTAGTGATTTTAAATGTGTACTTTTTTACCGCTTCAAAACACTTTGCGTCAGTACACGTTAAAAAGTATTGTTAAATGGCTTAAAGAATAAGATTAAAACCATTATATATAACAATCATTCATGTTCGTTGTAAAACGGTCAAGTGTGTCACTTATTACTGATAAGAGTTCAGCATCTAGGTACTATCGACGGTCAAAAGTCCTGTAGCACCTCAATGTTCATAGTAGCCTGGCACGATATTGCTTTTGAATGTTCCAACGCAAACAATAAAACGTTATAAGTATGGCATAGAATAGGATTAGCCCATACTTAGCCAGACCACAGACGAATAACAAGGTGAAACGAAGCGGTAAGATGAATTTGTTTAACATCAAATACAGATTACACTATATCTATAGTCCCCGTCACGAGAAGCTATAAATTATGTAAACAAGTGTTCAGGAGTTCACAACATTTGGACCAACAAAAAAAATGAATTTGTGAAAATAAACTCGAAACTCGAATGACGCGTTTATTTCAAAATGGCGTCCCGATAGTTTACAATCCCTGCGTCCGGTACCAAGAAACACAAACGATAGCGCTTTGCGTCGTTAAAATATGATCCGACTAAATTAAATAGGTTGTTTTTTTCATATAACCGGTCTATATTTCATGTCGATTGAATATGGTCAATGTATTATTATCTCGCAGTATAAAATGTTTACTTAGTAAAAGATGTTTGTTTACATAATTTATAGCTTCTCGTGACGGGGACTTTACTGTATACTTGTCTTCTTTTTGTTGAGATTACATTAGGTACCGAGTAAGTTAAGCAACATGTAACAGATGCTTAAATTCGAATGAGACATTAACAACACCTTGGTGGAATAGTGTAGAGGAGCGATTAGTAGCGAAAGGGCGCTGGTTCGAATTTTAGACCCGTGCATATTTTTGTTATAATTTATGAATTGTTAATAGCTTGCATTATTTCACATCTCTGTTTAAACTAACTATGACCTAATAAAGGAATATTGGCGATCTAAGTTATATGTGAAATATAATAAATAGCACGGTAATGTGATCTTAATCGTTTTTGAGGAAATATTTATTTGTATAACATGAAGGCCTAAAGGGACATAGCAAAGCAACAATGTTTTAATATAAACTGATACAACAAGTTTATCATTATTACATCTTACGCTACTTTTTAATTTAATAAAAGGTATATTAAATAAAACCCGTTTATAGTGACAATTTACTACATTGAAAAAAAAAAATGTTTCGGTTGCATCTAAGAATCGCTCTTACCTATTGATTGGTCATAATTATTTACTATTCATTTTCTCTAGGAAAAGAGGATTGAACCCTTGAAGTTGAAGGGTGGGGGAGTCTCCAACGGCATGCACTCACCACATGACGGTTGAGGGTTGACCTTGGTGAGCAGTGTCAGCCCTCCGCAACGGCAGGGGCCCATTTGGGTCTGCCACCGGGGCAAGTTGGTGAATGCTAGCGCAACCCCATCTTGCCCCACCTCGGTGGATGACGGCTCACCCCAGGTTTTTAGTGCGGTATCCTGCCCTTCAGGCAGCGAGTCCCACATAACTAGCTCGCTCCCCCGGGCGAGTGGTATGCATAGAGGATTTTCCTGGGTAAAAAAAAAAGGACCGATAACCGTTTGGGCAGACTGGTTCTATAGTGGAGACTGCGAATCGGCAAACGTAGTGTAGGACGCCTTGTGACTAGGTGGAGCGTCAATATTCGCAAAATGGTGGGCAGTGACTGGAAACAAAGAGCCGATGATCGGGCTCAGTGGCGTGTCTTGGGGGAGGCCTACGTCCAGCGGTGGACTGATACCGGCTAATAATGATATAACATATAATAGTTCGCTTTTCTAAAATTAATCAGGTTTTTTATACGGTAAATAATAAAGGTTTCTTTAACAGAATATATGTTTCTTGTAGCATATATTTCTACTCGTTTGTTGAATGAAACGATTTAGCTTCTTCAGAGAAAAAGCATCAGTCCGAAAGTGGGCTATAAGCTTGTCGATTAAAATACAATACAATTAACAGAAACATTATATTTATAAGTAGGTATATTCATTAATTTTTAATTGAACTAGTGTTTTTAACGCCTGCCCGTGATGTAGATCATGTAGATTTTAAAAATGTCAAATATTGTCAGTAATGATAATTGTTTGACATATTTATTGATTGTGCGTTCAGAAATGTATGCTCACAAGCAAAAAAACCATTTTTACTAATTATTATTCTATGTTTCTATTGCCATAATACATTAATAAACTTAATATGTCTTAAAGTTTGTATTCATTTACATTTAGTTCAGCCGTACAGTTCGTTTTTAAAAGCCTAAATTAAGTTCATCTAAAAGGTAACACGACATTCATTGTCTGTTACGTGAAACGAAGTTCGCCGGGCCAGCTAGTATGTTTATTTATAAGGATGGGACCTCGGGTTACACAGTAACTATTATATAATCTGTGCCTCGGGGAATGGAGTTTATAGAACCATGATTCTTCTTGTCGATCGTGCAGAATATACAGATAAATATTAGAAATAAATACTCCAGCGAGATTTTTGGGACGGATGGAGTGACAAATATAACTTTAAAGGATCTATTGTAGTTACAATTGAACCCTCAAAAGCATTGTCTTTATGCCACCGGTAAAAGAAATAATACATTGTATAAACTGATTAAAAGATAGAAGAATAGAATGATTGCACTTTCCGTTATTTAATTACATTAGGGAATTCAATTGTTTCAGATTTTTTTTGCAATCATAACATTGTAACCAACTTAAATAACACTTACCGTGGAAAAAACAATAAGCATTAATTGACACTCATACAGAATGACCAAGTTTTTCATTTTAGGTTTGTTCGCGGATAACTTCGTCGTTTATGAACCGATTTTGATTATTGTTTTTTTGTTCGAAAGGAGATATCCCAAGTGTGGTACCATGGTAATTTTATCGAGGTTTGATAAGTATCTCCAGACATATTGATATAAACATCTCAAAATTGGTACTGAAAATGAATAGCGCGGCATTGAAGTCGGTTCTTTTTTAGTTTTTAAACGATATTATTATTCTACCTTCAACTCACGTATTTAATAGTATTAAACGACTGTTTCAATCCCTAGTTACTGAGTTACTTTATGTGCAGTTTCACATACTTATAAACTACTTTTTATATCGAAGACCGAACTCAGTGGTGCATCTTGGGAGAGGCCTACGTCCAGCAGTGGACTGACACCGGCTGATGATGATAATGATTTTTATATACTATTATTTATTCTGCGGCATTATTTAGTATGTATTACCTATTCGAATATATTTCAAAATTTATTAATTTATTTAAAAAAAACTAAAAGAACAGACTTCAAACGTCGCGCTAGTCAGAGTAGCCAGCAGTAAGTAGCATGTCATCGAGGTACCTATATAAATGCATCGTTATACAAATGTTGATTATTAATAATATCGTTTAAAAACTAAAAAAGAACCGACTTCAATGCCGCGCTATTCATTTTCAGTACCAATTTTGAGATGTTTATCTCAATATCTCTGGAGATACTTATCAAACCTCGATAAAATTACCATAGTACTACACTTGGTATATCTCCTTTTGAAAAAAAAAATAATAATCAAAATCGGTTCATAAACGACGAAGTTATCCGCGAACAAACATTAAAAAAAAAAAAAAATAAATACGGTCGAATTGAGAAACCTCCTCCTTTTTTTGAAGTCGGTTAAAAACCGCTCGACCGATTTCGTTAAAATTTAAATGGGACCACCGAAAGGGTACCCTTTGAAACAAAAAATGAAATTTTCCAAATCGGTTCAAGCATCTTCGAGTAATTGGTTCGGACGAATTTAGAACCTCCTTTTTGTGAAGTCGTTTAAAAATAATCAAAATAAAAATAAAAAGTTAGAAGTTAAAATAAAACGTCCGCCAACCGCGCATGCGCCAAGTAAAGCCGCGTATACGCGCTAGCGCAGTCCCCGTAAACAATGATAAAAACCGAACTAAGAACTCTTTCGTCGATACAAAGTGTACTATAATAGAAAATTATGTATGATCGTACAAAACGATAACACCGACTTCACATGCCGCGATAGTAAAAGTACTGGCTAGTTAAATCATGTCATCTAAGTATACAAATTTGCTTATATTGTTTAACTTCATATCTCCGGAGATAATTATCTCGATAACATTCTCGACCAAACGGAAGGCTACTCTTTCAAACCAAAAAATAATTTTTCAAATCTGTTAAGTTTAGACGGAGTTCTAAGGTAACAAACATAAAAATAAAATAAAACGGCCAAGTCGAGCGAATTGGACTCGCCCACCGAGGCTTCCGTACCAACTTCTCAGACTAAGCTCAGGTTAAGCGACAAACTTAATTTTGTAGTTCGGTCAACTATCAACATCAACACCAATATTATAAATGCGAAAGTCGGTTTGTTTATTTGTTTGTTTGTTTGTTTGTTTGGGACTTCTTCACGGTCAAACGGCTTGACCGATTTGGCTGAAATTTTAACAAATGATAGTACATAAGGCAGAATAGGATATAAGATACTTTTTTTTGGCTATCGAGTCAGGGGGTCCAAATATTTTTATTTGAATTTTGTAAATATAAGACCTCTTCTCGAATAAACGGCTTGACCGATTTGCCTGAAATGTTGTATAAAGGCAGTTCATAGGGCAGAATAGGATATAGAATACTTTTTTTCTGGCTATCGAGTCAGGGGGTCCAAATATTTTTATTTGAATTTTGTAAATATATGACCTCTTCTCGAATAAACGGCTTGACCAATTTGCCTGAAATGCTGTATAAAAACAGTTAATAGGGCAGAATAAGATATAGAATACCTACCTTTTTCTGGCTATCGAGTCAGGGGGTCCAAATATTTTTATTTGAATTTTGTAAATATAAGACCTCTTCTCGCATAAACGGCTTGACCGATTTGCCTAAAATGTTGTATAAAGACAGTTCATAGGGCAGAATAGGATATAGAACACATTTTTTCTGGCTATCGAGACAAGGGGTTCAAATATTTTTATTAGAATTTTGCGAATGTGTGGTCTCTTATCCGCTTAACAGCTTGACCGATACGGCTGAAATTTTATACATATACATTTCATATGTTTTATAGAAGCGCATAAAATACTTGTTTTCTGGCAGTCAAGTCAGAGGGTCCAGATATTTTTAATTAAATTTTGTAAATATAGGACCTCTTCTCAAATAAACGGCTTGACCGATTTGCATGAAATATTGTATAAAGACAGATCATAGGGCAGAATAGGATACAGAATACTTTTTTTCTGACTATCGAGTCAGGGGGTCCAAATATTTTTAATTGAATTTTGTAAACATAAGACCTCTTCTCGAATAAACGGCTTGACCGATTTACCTGAAATGTTGTATAATGACAGATAGTTTATAGGGCAGAATAGGATATAGGATACTTTTTTTGGCTATCGAGTCCAGGTGTGCAGATTTTTTTATTGAACTTTGTAAATGTGTGGCCTCCTCTCGGTCAAACGGGTCAACCATTTCACCTAAAATGTGTACACAGACAGTCAATAAGACATAGAAGGACATAAAATACTTTTTTTTTGGCTGGCAATTTTGGGTGTCCAGATTTTTAGTCTATACTAATATTATAAAGAGAGAACATTTGTATTTTTGTGTTTTTGTATTTTTGTATTTTTGTATTTTTGTATTTTTGTATTTTTGTATTTTTGTATTTTTGTATTTTTGTATTTTTGTATTTTTGTATTTTTGTATTTTTGTATTTTTGTATTTTTGTATTTTTGTATTTTTGTATTTTTGTATTTTTGTATTTTTGTATTTTTGTATTTTTGTATTTTTGTATTTTTGTATTTTTGAATTTTTGTATTTACCGACCTACTTTACTACTGGACCGATTTAAAAAATTCTTTCACTAATATTTAGAATGGACTTTCGGAATGTAAATAAACTATATATTATCCCGTTTAAATCAAAGGTACATTCGTGGAGACCTAATTTGCAACCTAAGTCGACTAAAAAACGGTCGAAAAAACACGTTTCTTACGAACGCTGCTCAATTGAAAATAGATGGAAGAATATTTTCTATGGAAGAGTTGTACAACTTAATAAGACCTACAAAAAAGTCCGCGACAGCATATGTCTATCTCTTAAGGTTGACTCACAGTAACCATTTCAATCTTTAATTTTTTGTTAAAAACTATTACATAATTTCCAAGGCTATTTTCAAGTTTTCAAGTATATAGTATTAATCCTTATCCAAATAATTTCGTTAATTAGCTTGGCTACATATTAAAGATTATTAAAGATTAAATTGTCCTTTACAGTATATAATTGAAATGAAAACTCTAGAAGATATCACGGATTTCACATACACGCATCGCAAAATTAATAAAATATCTGCAGTGAAACCACAGTGTCTATGAATAGGTCTTTAAAAATGACATTGAGGTTAAAAATCATTTTTTCTCAAAGTCAATCATTTAAAAGATAGGCGCGTCTAAAGTGGTACAGACACAGTCAGCAGTTTTTGAGATATAGCGACCGCAAATATAACTTTGTTTTTCATACAAACTCTATGAAAAACAAAGTTAATTTTTATTATGGCTTAAGTTAATTTTTATTTTATTTTTATTATAAAAATTAAAGTAATAAAATACGAAACCCTACGAGTGCGAGACCGACTTGCACTTGGCCCGTTTTGGTAGATTTAATGATCCCACTACCTCTGTACGAAAACCCATAATTCATGAATGCACATAATACTTTCATTGGTAGGTATATAGCTATGACTAGAAGTGTCCCGCGGCTTCGCCCGCGTTAAAACCTTCTTTTATTTACTTAAAACTTTTCTTTTGTAAAAACGATTCTAGCATTAAACACATCAAATAAGAATTAGCCAAATCGCTTCACCCGTTTTCATGTATCGCGTGACTAAGGCAATTCGGGATTCATATTTATAAAACCCTAAAAATCTAAATTTACAGACTTTGTTACCTACCCCATTTAGAAAAATCCTACAACACGTACTTTATCCCATCTTGTTTCGCCATACAAACTTTGAATCCCCGTTCCGTATCCGGGAGGAATTTTCAGGAAATCATTTCTGAGCGGATATCTACGTCATAATAACTATCTGCATTCTGAATTTCAGCGCAATCCGAAACAATATTGATTTTTAGACTTTGTTACCCCAGTTTATCCTCTTAGGGTGGCATTTTGAAAAAGTCTGAAACTCGTATTTACTTATTTATTAACAGAAGTACTTGTGTGAAATGTCGAATAAAACGACTATCCAAACTTTGAATCCCCGCTCCTTTTAGGGGTGGAATTTCGAGCCAGAAACACGTATTTACTTGTACTTACTTAAGTACTTGTGTTAAATTTCGAATATAAAAGACTATCTATTATTGTTATAGATAATCATCACCCCCCATCATCATCTTAGGGGGGGGGAGGGGGGAATTTCAAAAAAACCTGAAACACGTATTTACTTATTTTTTTACTGAGGCACTTGTATGTTGTTTTGAATAGAAAATACTATTTAATCTTGTTTTTCCATACAAACTTTGAACCCCCGTTTCATCAAGTTATTGCGTGACTAAGGGAAAAATCATGCAACACGTATTTACTTATTTATTTACAGAAGTACTTAAGTAAATCTGTAAGTTCAGATATATAATTTTATTAAAAATAACAAGTAATATCCGGGAGGATTTTTTTGAAAATTTTTTCTAAGCGGATACCTACGTCATGACAACTATCTGCATTCTAAATTTCAGCGCATACCGAAACAATATTGATTTTCAGACTGTTACCCCACCCCAGACTTCTGTTAACAAATAACTTGTGTAAAATGTGGAAAAAAATCACTATCCGAACTTTGAACCCCCGTTTCAACCCCTTCAAGGATAAATTTTAGAAAATCCTTTCTCAGAGGGAACTATCTTCGTAATAACTATCTGCATGCCATATTTCAGCGTAATCCGAAACAATATTAATTTTCACACTTTGTTACCCCATTTCACCCTCTTAGCGGTGGAGTTTCAAAAAAACATGAAACACGCGTTTACTTATTTTTTTACTGAAGAACTTGTATGGAGTTTTGAATAGAAAAGACTATCTAATCTTGTTTTTCCATACAAACTTTGAACCCCGTTTCATTCCCTTCAGGGGTGAATTTTGGAAAATTCTTTCTCAGAGGGAATTAACGTCGTAATAACTACCTGCATGCCGAATTTCAGCGCAATCCGCACTTGTATGAAGTTTTGCCAATGCCAAGTTGTAGTGCAATCCGAAAAAATATTGATTTCCACACTTTGTTACCCCATTTCACCCTCTAAGGGGTGGAATTAAAAAAAAACCTGAAACACGTATTTACTTATTTTTGTACTGAAGCACTTGTGTGAAGTTTCAGATAGAAAAGACTATCTAATCTTGTTTCTCCATACAAACTTTGAACCACCATTTTATCCCCTTAAGGGGTGAATTTTGAAAAAATCCTTTCTTAGTACACCCCTACGTACTAAGACAAATATACCCTCTAAATTTCAAGTCTCTACGACCAGCGGTTTAGGCTGTGCGTTGTCTGTCAGTGAGTCAGTCAGTCAGTCAGTCAGTCAGTCAGTATGTCAGGACAAAGATTCTTATAGTATTAGATTAGAACCAACGACCGTCGGGTCAGAATCAGGGTAATTATCCTTTACGCCAAAGGGCCGTCCAATATCACTACGTAAGTATTATAAAACAAAGTCCATCACTGCGTCTGTCTGTCTGTTAGCAATAATCTCCAATAGCTACTGAACGGATTATCATGCAGTCAGTATTCACCAATAGCCAGAGAGTTTATGAGGAAGGTTTAGGTGCATAATTCGTTAAGGTTTTGTGTAAATTTGTTGAAATATGACGATAATTGTTAAATATGTTAATATTTTATATTCGATGCAACAAACTGATGCAAATTTTGTAGGCATATATGTTCTACCCGTGCGAAGTCGGGGCGGGCTGCTAGTGTATAAAATAAATCGCACAATAGCACAATTTTATTTATTTACCTTATTAAAGTTTTTTTTTCAATACGACTACTAGACCCCTACATTTTATGACCGCTCATATAACTCAGAGGCCTATCTTAATTGTTCGTATTTTTTGGAATTTTTCCTTTATTTATGCTATGGTGCGAAGTAACGTTACGACGAAATTAGTGGATTGCATTTGTTAACCGAATTATGCATTGGTGGCGCCATCTATGACTACTTTGGAAATTTTGGTTAACAAATGCAATCCACTAATTTCGTCGTAACGTTACTTCGCACCATGGCTTAATTGGCAAAGCACCGGAACATGTTATTCTGGAGGTTGCGGGTTCAAGTCCCGTTGGTACGATGAAATTTTGGATTGTGTTTAACAATTTACAAAAATATTAAGTGTGTAACACTTCAAAGAAAACATAATATTTGATTTACGCAGTGCAACATCTCTCGTCGGATTTGAAAACTGTAATGATTTCTTCCGAATGATTAACTTACGTAATAAGTAGTCATAGATGGCGCCACCAATGCATAATTGGGTTAACAAATGCAATCCACTAATTTCGTCGTAACGTTACTTCGCACCATGGCTTAATTGGCAAAGCACCGGAACATGTTATTCCGGAGGTTGCGGGTTCAATTCCCGTTGGTACGATGAAATTTTGGATTGTGTTTAACAATTTACAAAAATATTAAGTGTGTAACACTTCAAAGAAAACATAATATTTTATTTATGCTGTAAAACCTTGCTTCATGCCAAATTTCATGATTCTAGGTCAACGGGAAGTAGATAGGTCTGTCCGTCTGTCTGTCCGTGTGTCATCATCGATTTTCTCAGGAACGAGTTCACCTAGCAATCTAGTGAAATTTATACCAGATACTGAGGTCTATAGTCCCTATTAGGTGTATAAAAATCAATGTCCTGAGTCAACATGATAAAAAGATATGGGTAAATTTAGATTTTTGCAAAAACTTGTAAGTACCAAAATTTACCTTAATATTCAATTTTTTTTATTTACAGCGATTAAAAAAAATCCAAAAAAAGGTGAAAATTATAGATTGTCCCCATACATACATAGTTTCGCCAATTAAGATAGGCCTCTGAGTTATATAAGCGCTAATACAATTTAGAGATCTAGCTTAATTGGTACCAACCAACGTTGTTACGGAAGCCTCGGTGGGCGAGTCCAACTCGAATTGGCCGGTTTTATTACTATTTAACTATGAAACTAGATAAGTTTTCTTAAATAAAAATGCAATAGTCAATGTCTGAATGATCTGTTTTGCTAGTTTAAGATAACATGTATTATTTAATCATTATAATTGTGTCATTAGTAGAACATTTTATTATAAAACGTTTACGAAAAAATCGTCGCCCCCACCGAAACAAAAAAAAAATCTGAAGAACAGTAATACAAAATGAAATAAACCACTCGATAACAACTAGAAATATGACTAAAAAAAAACTTATCACGCCTAAGTTTTGTAACACTTACGGAAAAAGGACCTCACAATATTTTATGCATACCCTAATTAATAGAAAGATAGATAGATAGATAGATAGAAACACTTTATTGAACACCTTATTAAAAAGAAACAGAGTATTACTTAACAACTAATTATAATAGTGTACTATATAGTGTAATATATAGTATAATATCTTACTTATAGAAATTAGGAATAAAATTACAATACAACATTTAAAGTTACATTAAAAAATAAAGAGCCGATTTTTCAAACAAATGCAATAAATTACATAATAATAATAATATAATAATATCTTAACTGGCGTTAATTATGTATGTATGGGACACCATTTACTTTAATAATTTTTTCGTTTTTGAAATTTCCCCTTTTTTGTGCTGTAAGACCTTGCTCTTTGTCGAATTTCATGGTTCTAGGTCAACGGGAAGTACCCTAAAGGTTTTCGACCCAAAACCTATATGGTACTGCCGGTTGACCTAGAATTGTCAACTTTGGTCAAAATCAAGGTATTACACAAGTAAAGGAAAAATTCCGAAAAATAAAAAAGTCGAAAATTAAGGTAAATTTAGGTACTTACAAATTTCGGCGAAAATCTAAATATGTCTATATCTTATTATCGTGTTGACTCTGGATCTTGATTTTTATATATCTAATTAGGACCATAAACATCAGTATCTGGTATAAATTTTAACTTGCTAGGTCCACCCGTTCCTGAGAAAATCGGTGGTGACACACGGACATACAGACGGACAGACGGATAAGAAAGTGATCTTATAAGGATTCCTTTTTTACCTTTTGAGATACGGAACCCTAAAAACGATTAATTTACTTTTACAAACTTATGATTAATTGTTAAACAAATAATTGCTTAACAATTTACAAAATTATAAAGTGTGAAATACTTCAAAGAAACATAATATTTCACTTATGATTAATTGTAGTTGTTGCAATACATTTCCTATATGGATCGAACTACAAAGATAAATTTGTCCCTTAAACTAGTCTGAGAAGTTGGTACGGAAGCCTCGGTGAGGCGAGGTGAGGTGAGGAAGCCTCGATTGGTGGGTGTGACACAGTGTCTATTCTATACGTAGTATTATTATTTGTTCTCGGTGCCGACAAACAAAACCGATGCAACACAGAACAGATACTACGTATAGAATGGACACTCGGTTCGCCCCAACAATCGAGGCTTACTCACCTCCCTACCGATTTTGAGCTGTCGAGGAACTAACTTGAGCAAGGACGCTTCACATGCGAACGACGCGACGTAAATAAATCACTCAATAGCACTATTTTATTTATTAACATATTTTATGGTTGGTTCCAATTAAGCTAGACCTCTAAATTGTATGAGCGCTCAGTTCCTTTTTTACCTTTTGAGAAACGGAACCCTAAAAATGATAAAGTAGATATCTAGTTACTGTATAACTCATGAAGACAAATTGTAGGTAGGTACATAATACATGTATTGGTGGAGTGATCAAAGTGTCCATTCTATATTTTGTTCTGTGTCGCATCCTCACAGACAAAAAAGTTTTGTTCGCAGTGTGCGCAGGGTGATAGACAAAACTGTCTTGAGACAGTCTTGAGACAGTCTTAAGACTGTTTTGTCTATAGTCTGCGCTCAGCCTAACTCGGCGCATCCTGTATCTATTTGTGAGAAGCAACGCGACGGCATGCGCGTGTGGGCCTGCTTCGCCAGACCGGGTTTGATTGTTTGCCTGAAGCCGGCGCCAGACACAAACAAATGTTTGAAAAAGACTTTGTCACATACTTTGTCACATATTTGAGCACTTATTTGCGGTACCTATCACACATACTTTACAAACAATACTTTTTGCAGTTTCGAACTTTGAACGCTTTGATGTGCGCTCGAAAAACCGACACCAAATGGCAAAGTGCCAAACTTTGTTCTAACTTTGAGCAAACTTTGAACAAATACTCAAATACCCGTGCTTCACATGTGCTCAAATGTGTGTTCAAATAAGTGCCCAAATGTTTGAGCTATGTCTGGCGCCGGCTTGAGAGCGAGTTAAGCGACGTGAAATAGCGAGCGGCTTGGGCGGACGTAGTCGCTTTATTATTGTAATTTTTTTATATATTATATATTAAAACACAATAAATTAACAACTGAAACTTGAACTTAATATTGTCTCACTAGTAAAAAACATCATGCTAATGTAATTAACTTAATATTAATTAAACTAACTTTACTAACTACATCATAACATTTAAATAACTAAAATTACATAAATTTAACTAAAATGAGTTTGTCATATGTAGATAATCTAGCGCCTAGACAAATCTTTATAAGGTTTACTGGTGCTATGTGATTTTAAACCTGTTAATAATTATGTTATGAATAAATAAATAATAATAATACCATACATCATACTATAGCTTATTTTCGGTAATATGCATTTTTGTAAATACCTAATAAATAAATAAACTTATGATAATGACACTTACATGTGAATAATATCGTTTAAAAACTAAAAAAGAACCGACTTCAATGTTCATTTTCAGTACCAATTTTGAGATGTTTATCTCAATATCTCTGGAGATACTTATCAGACCTCGATAAAATTACCATGGTACCACACTTGGGATATCTCCTTTCGAACAAAAAATAATAATCAAAATCGGTGCATAAACGACGAAGTTATCCCCGAACAAACATAAAAACAAAAAAATATATATATACGGTCGAATTGAGAAACCTCCTCCTTTTTTTGAAGTCGGTTAAAAAGTACAAACAAATTGCTAAACTTTAATTAAAAAAAGTTTTGTTAAGTCACGTTTTTTTTGTTGTATAAAAAAAATAGTAATAATACTTTAATTTAAAACAGTCGGCACTTGTTGGTTCTAGGGTAACGTCAAACTCTGAAGATCTTGAACTCAAATTCACCATCAAATTCATAAATCATAGTTCGTCATTTTCTTTGGGTAACGATGCACTATTTCACCCAACCCAACCTCACCGTTCTAGAAACCTTCATCTACTCCCTAGACGACATTTCTTTTAGTCACAGTCTTCGGCATATTTCGGCGGATCTCGATGACTCAGTGACGCAAGTCAGACAGGCCACATTGGTAGGACTTCTGCTTGTCCACCTGGGGCGGTACCACGACTTTGCTAATTAATTTTCAGCCGTGAAATAGGAATGTTTTTCGGTTGAAATGACAAGGTGTCCAGTGAAATTACAGGGCATGTGAGACTCAACATCTTTATGTCTCAAGGTAACAAGCGCAGTGCAGTGACATACGTTCTGGACTGCCAGAATTTTGCATGCCGCTGTATCTGTAATAGGTAGACTTCATCGCTTACCTATAAGCGAGCGTCGTGCTTGTCCTGTTACCTTACATCATAAAAAAACGGCCAAAATAAGTACTTCAATTCGATTTAAAAGTTGGAAATAGCCTTAGGCGAAGTTGCCAAGGTATACTTTTGGAATCAAGCGATTATCTCCGATTTTGAGTGATCAAGTGATGGTGTGCAATCGAGATCTACACTTCCCCGATGGCCATAAACCTAGGATTTAGGTAGTATGAGTACTGTCTCGTATCTCAAAGCTATTGAGACATGGTCCTCCTCTTACCAAACTGTCAGTGAAGCGCACGAGGACCAGTAGAAGTCAACAATACATTAAAGTTATAGATACATATAAAATTCAGACCATTCTAGGCCTCGCTTAGCGTGTTCACAATCCTCAACCAAATCATCGCTTACCACCAGGTGAGATTTTAGTCAAACGCTAGTCTATGAGATATAATAATAAATTAAAATAAATAGTAGTCAAGTAAGTGGCATTTTTTAAGAAATCATACACTCTTACTGTATCATAATTAACGTTAAGCGTCTCAAATAATTAAGTATATAGTAATAAAGTTATTTGATTATCCTTTACACCAACGGGACTCCATGATCAATCGGAGGCGTACATCAAATTAGATAGTAGCCCAATACTTCACGGTATAATAAACAAATAATGGTCATTTGTCTTCGCTTTCGCCTTGTGTAATTATTGAGTCAGTATATACACCCTTCTATTGCTTTGAAGTATTAAAAAGGCGTTTTGTCTCTACTTATTACATAGTCGGTACAATAACCACAAATTCAACATAAAAAAAATATTAAAGGACGATTTAGGAGTTTGTTGTAAAGTTTCCCCTAATCTTTTTAAAAAGAAGAGGCTTATTGCGTCACAAAAATGTTATCAACAGGTGCTTTGTTTTTTAGACAGAAAATAACAGTAAACAATAATTGAGAAAATAAACTTTACACAGACGAAACATCCGAATCTTTTTTTAATTTATCCGTCAATCTACCTGCCACTGAAAGGAGACTCAGCTTCTCCAAAAATATTTTTAATGATAAAACTTATTGTTATCGTAACGCAAAATCTGAAATAACATTTATTTAATTTTCGTAGTTATACAAAATTGCGACAGCCTTCAAGATCTGTGTCAACTTTTAGACAATTTGAGTTATGAAATTCTCACGAGTGATATTCATATTTTGTTTTTTAACCCCCGACGCAAAAAGAAGAGGTGTTATATAAGTTTGACGTGTGATCTGTGTATCTGTGTGTCTGTCTGTGGCATCGTAGCGCCCAAACGAATGAACCGATTTTGATTTAGTTTGTTTTGTTTGATAGATGTCTTCGTCGAGAGTGTTCTTAGTTTTGTTTTATGAAAATCCGTTCAGCCGTTTAAATATTATCAGCTCTTTTTTTGGTAAAAAAAACTACGATAGCAACTTTCATAAACTCGTAGTCCTTTGACCGCGGACGTCAAAAAAATAAAAATGGCGCTTCTGCGCAATACTTACCTGTCACACTGCTGCCGTCTGTTTAGTGTCGTTATTAGTCAAAGCATATCCGTGTTCTGTGGTCAAATCCACAGAAATATTAATAACGGTAGTCAAATCATATGTATCAATTGGAAATTCAGTATCCTGTTACTTCAATGATATTGTAAATTATAACGTGTACCTCAATGCAAAAATATGGTAAGCTTGACCTAATGCTGAGACATCTCCTTGAATCTGCAGATTGCTCTCAACTCCTCGTCTGAGATGTCATGTTAGGCTCATTGGAATGGTCGCAATGAACAAAATTATACATATAGGTACAAATAATGTGGGACACACATTATTTGTACCTATATGTATAATTTTGTATATATGTATATATATGTATATATATGTATAAGTTTATATATATGGCAGCAGCACAGAGCCCTTGAGAGTCAAAGTGTGTCAAAGTGTTCACCATCATCGAGCATATCGAGTTATCACCAGATGAGTTAGTAGCAGCACACGCCGTGTCCACTAGTTAAAATAGTAACACAGGGATAAATCAAAGATCACTGATTATTTCTATTGATGGCAAGTCAGGCGGAACATCGATGTAATGCTCCGACCACCTGTGAACGAACACCCGTGCTAGGACTTGAAGCGGGAGACCTCCCGCTTAGTAGTCAAGCCGTCATCTATCCGTTACACCAATGGTCCGTCAACATTTGCAAATTTATCGAGAAACTGTTCGATACCACATTGCATGGACGTGTATCCCGAAGTGATGGAATGTGGCCGGAACGAATTTGAATGACAGAATATTATATTTAAGCTGAACTTAATAGTAGATTAGTAGCCAAAGGCTGTAAGGCATCAATTGCAGCCCGAGATATTTAGGCGGACGAGCGCAGCGAGGGCGCCTATAGTTCGAGGGTGCAATTGATGCTTACATCCGAGCTAACTACTCTGCTTTACATCTCGATTGTGAGGCAAGTAGAAAAAAACCGGCATTACAAGAATAAAACATTTTATGAGTTAAAATTTATAGTGAAATGAAAACAATTTTCAAATTTTAGGGACAGGTGTTTTTGGGTATGTTAATAGTTTGAGATTGTGATATTTGTTGGTCATGGACAAAATCTGACGGGATGAAGCTTTCTTCAGCAGAAGTTGATGGTTGCGGATCATCACTTGAGAAAGATGTTTCATTTTTTGAAAGCTGAATAGTTTCCGTTATTTGGTTGTTAATTTTACTTTTATTACTATTATTACTATTAAATATAATACTATTAAATATTTTTTAGCTTCATTATACTCCAATGAAGCTCAACTTATGTATGATTTAGTTTATTGAAGTTCATTTGTATTGGTTTGATTGACACAATGCATTTACAAGTACTGTGAGATGTCATAGTATTGTTATTAAATACACCTCAGTATTCAGTATTTAAAAACAATAATATATGTATATAAATAAGTATGTGTCGCGGACGCCAAACAAATTAAGATAAAGAAATATCATGGTGATACAATTTACGTAAATGTCCTCGGCTCATGTCCTAGCCTCCAGTTGTAGTTCAAAATTATCAACATGTTTCATCATAATATCGTATTTAACTCGAAGAGGTGCGTTCGCGTCGTGAATAGGCGACGCCGGGTGGATACGGTAGTGTCTGATCAGATTAACAATGGCTGTCTTCATCGACATCATGGCGTACTGGTAACCTGCAGATTAAGGTAGGTGCATATTAGACATCAACATTGTTCAACTATTCGAAGCAACTAATAAGTAATCAAGCCGTCTACTATATTTGACTTAAGTTAAAATAATACATAGTTGTATCCTAGAATCTGGGATAAATCTGTACACATAAAATGTATTAAAGTATAGTAGTTCTTCCATTATGCCTTTGCCGTAATTGGGGATTAACATCAGGAGTAAGTAGTTTTTGTATCGCTTATACTTAATGAATACTTAATTATTACTTATACTTATTTACAGAGGGAACAAACATTAAAATTTAACTTTCATAAATCTTACCTAAACAAGACCGGGGTCCATGCGAAAAAGGTATAAACGCTGCGGGATGGATAGAAAGGGATTCGATAAAGCGATCCGGCTTAAACTCTTCAACGTCTTCACCCCAATATTCTGGGTTTCGGTGGACCGCCCAGATGTTTATCATTATTGAGGTTCCTTTAGCTATTGTCAGTCCAGATGCTGAAATCAATAAGATCAATTAGGCTTGGACTAGAAGGCATTCGAAACGCCCAAGTTTCGGCGAATAAAACCGTGAATATGCTCGTGGTTCAAGTTGTTTTTGCTTCGATCTATACAGGATGTTTGGTGGATGGACCGACAAAATGTGTTGGGGTTATATGTATATAATCACTCCATCTAGCTGGTGGGCGTCCTGTACTACGTTTGCCGTGGTCTCAACTCTAGAACTCGTCTACCCCAACGGTTATCGGTTTTACAACAGATGTGACCAGCCCACTGTCATTTTAGCTTGCTAATCCTTTTAGCTATGCCGATAGCTTTGGTTCTCTGTCGGATGACTTCGTTTCGAATTTGATCCTTCAGAGAAACTCTGAGCATAGCCCTGTCCAAAGCGCGCTGAGTGACTTTGAATTGGTGAACTAGTCGTGTTCACGTCTCGGCTTCGTAAGTATTAACAGGTAGGATGCACTCGTTAAAGACTCGTCTTCAGGCTTTGTTGTTATGGCAATAAAAAGACCCGACGAAGCTTTCTGAATACTGCTCATATATCATTCTGCGAGCTTGTTTCTGCTTGATTTACCCAAGGTATACGTATTCGTGAACAACTTCGAGAGGAACTCCATCTAAATAATATTTATTATTATTTTATTAATTATAGTAACACTATATAAGTACAATATATACTAATTATAACAATTGCTGAGCTACTTACGCAACTGGATATCCTTGTCGCACGTTCTCGCAATGACTGGCACTGGTGGGTACAGCCTTAGAGTCTCTTTGATAACAGCTTCGAGGTATTTGAACTTAGGCAAGTCTGTTGCAGTGATATGTTCCTTGGAATCACCGATGACTTGTTTTATTCTAGTCGGAAATAAAAATACATACAAATAAGGTTTGATTGCAAGTATCACGTAGATTCATTTTTACCCTACTTCACCAGAAAGCGGGTTATGTAGAGAGGGTGTATTGCACAGATATATATTATATCTGTGGTGTATTGTATGTATGTGTGTATGTATATTTCTTTTGCACGCTCTGTAGCCTAAACATCTTAATTGTGAGAGTGACAATAAAAAATTTAAATAGGCTGACATCTAGCAGATATTGGGAATGATAACAAGCAAGAGTCTGGCCTTAGAATAATTAGTATTCTATTCGATCAAAGGTAATTTCTGATTTATTTTAGCAAAATTATTCGAGAAAGCGATGTTCCACAAGAAAAGTTAGTAAAACGGATTTCTAGCTTCTGGAATATTGCAGTGTAGCATCACTGCAATATTCCAAGCTGCAGCAACGCAGAGTTATAAAAAATATTTTTTATACGTGGATGAATTACATGACAAATGATTTAAAATCCCCAAAAATTATATACAAAAAAAAACTTAAGATTTTAAAGCCTTTGTGCAAATATCATTCTTGACATATCTGTGCGTGCTTAGGTTATAATCATGTCCAGTGAAATTACAGGGCATGCTCAACATCTTTTTGTCTCAAGGTAACAGGCACAGTGCAGTGACATGCAAAATTCTAGCAGTCCAGAATTTTGCATGCCGCTGTATCTGTTATAGGTAGACGTCATCGCTTACCATCAGGCGAGCATCGTGCTTGTCCTGTTACGTTTTACCATAAAAAAAATTATATTAATAATCTACAGTAACTCTCAGATCCTTGATGTTATGAACCTAAATGAATTTGGTATAAATCAAAAATAATATATGAACGCATAACTCTTCGTAAAAAAATATTGAAAAGCAATTGGAAGCATTGGGTGACGATACAACATGACCAAGGAGTTGGGGTTTCTTTTGATATTGAAGAAGCAGAATGGACAACTTTGAAAAGCTTTAAATCGGGAGTAATGAGTATTTGCTATGGTGCAAACATTAGGCGATTTCATTTAGTCATAAAAATGTAAAAAACGTAATGGTCCCAAATGATATTCCTGTGGCACGCCTAAAATAAGCGGCAAAGGATCAGATAAATTATAAACAACCGCTACAACTAACTCCCTTTGTGATAAGTAGGAATTACATCAATTGATTGAGGGCCCGGTGGCGTAATCGGGAGAACGTTCGACTTTGATGCCACCAATGGATTTTTCTATAGAAAAAATTATGTTCTCACAGTGGCCCTTCGGTGAAGGAAAACATCGTTAAGAAACCAACAACTCCCGCATGGTAGTAGGACACTATCTAGTGTCCGCCTAGCCAGCTACCACCCTCAAGTTAGAAAATCTGTCACCAAACATCTAATGTGTTCCGGCAGCTATCATTGACAGCCAGTTCCCATTCTAAGCCTAGCGTGCTTACCATCTCCGACCGCATCATCACTTACCAACAGGTGAGATAGCGGTCAAACGCTAGCCTATAAAATATTTTAAAAAAATGCAAGATAATTTAGCCACACAGTTAAACTTTTGTTAACTAAACTTAACTCTCAGCTCTCAGGGTTAAGATACCATCAAAATTACGCCGACACGTTAAAAATGTCCGAAACGTGTCGGAGTAACTTTGATAACTTAACCCGCGAGGGTAAAGTCGTTTTAAATATATCAAGTCAGTAAACCAAATAAAAAAAACATAGCGATCAAACGATGACGGACTAATGAACACTCAACAATCAAATGATGACAGAACAGACTAATGAACACTCAACAATCAAATGATGACAGAACAGACTAATTAACACTCACTCCCCATAAACCTTGTCCTGTATCAGCGGATGCTTGGCCAGCATGAGGCATGTGAAACCTGCGCCGACCGCAGAAGTGTCAGTACCAGCCAATACCAACACCAAGGTCTCCTCCCGCAGTTCCAGGTCAGTAAACCCTGACAAACCACCTGATGACTTTATGAACAGCTCTAGAAATGTCATATGGGATGTTTGCTCCAAAGTGTGATCTGGAAATTAAAGTGTTAATATTTTTTATTGGTTATTCCACTCTTGTTATTCTCTTCTATATCTTACAGTTGTTACGGTTCAAATTTTTTTGTAGCCTGTTCATGATGATTCATGATGTATCCTACCGATGTATTTTGGAAATCAATAATAGTAAGGTAAATTTTTTTAAGAATGTCAATATTGAAATCACCGTATTTAAAAATTTATGATTTGGTTTTTTATTATTTAATACAAGGGGATACACGGCGTGTGCTACTACGATACAAAAATAAATGTGACCATGTAATAATGCATGTAATAACCAAAGTAATGCATTGTTTTAGTCATCTAAAACCTTTTTCGCATTCTTGGCTTTCTAATGAAACGGTTTAGGTATGGCGCACATACATGGGTTGGATGGTTTCAAAGACTATAACGAACAAAGGTAGAAACAATTTCTTTGTTTTATATGTATAGATAAATAAGATGCCATTTTAAACCCCATCGAATAAATCAGTATTTATAACCATAGCATTGGGAGTCCTGAAAAAAAGCCTGTAAAAACAGACAATTTTATTGCGGCACAGTCTACTTTGTTAGGTGTGTATTTTTGTACGATAAAAAAAAATCTATGTATGAGAATAAGACCATCAATCAGAATACTTACTATTGTTGCTGTGTAAATTAATTTCTTCTCTATCCTTTAATTCTTTACGTTTATTTTTAACAATCTGTAATATAAAAACACAAAATAGGCTAAATAAAATAAAATAATATATAATTATTATATAAATAAGCATATTATGATCATACTGCAAGCAGATTTTATGATTTAAAATTATAATCATAAAATCTGCCCACGTCATAAAGTTACTTCAAAAGATTTTTCTCAGTTTGGAACCCAACACATTCTACTAATAGATGTTGGACATCCACCAAGACTCACAATTTGAACTTTCAGCCTTCCAATCTTTAAGTTTGACCACTATCTCACCTGGTGGTAAGTAATGATGTTAAATGTAAATAAATAAATATGTAAAGTAGTATATTTTCGACTATTCATCATTAATCCTATTACGAAAATCATTTAACATAGGTACTATTTGGGTTATTTTTGTAAGACGATCGAAGTCACATAAGTGTATCGTACTAGTAGTACTAGTAGTCGTACAAAAATAATAAAATTACTTAACAGTGAAAGAAAGTAATTAATAGTAAACTCACTCCTTCGACAAAATCCCACATGCTATTGATGTTCTTCACATAACGCTTACAGCTGGGTAAAAAAAAGTTTGCCTTTCGCATTAGGGGTGCTTGGACCATTCTAGACACCATCATTTGACAGACCTGGTCAAACGTTTCCAGAAATGGGTTGTCTGGCTGCCACTGAGCATTTACATTCACTCCTAGCGCTGTTTCTGCAAACGTTAAATATTCAAATCTAAGAGATAATTTTTAGTAAAAATTAATTATTTAAATAGTTACCGTGAGTCAACCTTAAGAAATAAACATATGTTATTGTCATATGCATTTTTTTTAGCTTTTATTAAATTCTAAAACATTTTCTTGTACACATTTTAATCTATCTTTTACCATAAAAGCAGCGTTCGTAAATAACGTGATTTTCCGACCGTTTTCATTGTCGACTTAGGTTGTAAAATAGATCTTCAGGAATATATCTATCATTGAAAAGGGATAATAATATAGCCTATTATTATACTGCAAGTGTATTCTAAATGTAAAGAAAATATTTTTTTAAATCGGTTTAGTAGTTTTGAAGCCCAAAAGAAGTATAGAAGTTTATAGAAGTTTGTATAGAAGACAAATACCAATTCAGTTGCTGCTTGCCTGGTATTGCTATCGCAAAAAACAAGACGCTAAATAACAATTTTTACTCAATTCATATAATGCAACTATCCCAACCGTCTTCCGTATTAGCTGTCACTTCATCAAAGTATGTCATAAAAGATCCATGATTTACTATTATTATCAGTGAAAGAAAATCGGTCGAAAATCTGGTCACTTACCACAAACAGAATCCATTGCATAGGAAGATAGATATTTCCAAATGGAAAAGGTACCCCTTCTCACAGCTCCTTGCAGTTGTTCAACCATAGTGAAACTTTGAAGTGAAAATATATTCACGAACTGGTTGAGGTTCTTCATACTGAAGGTTGGAGCGATCACCTTTCGACGAGGACGCCAAATCTGAACTTAAAAAAAAACAACATTAACAAAAATTTGACATGGATTTCCGTATCTATCCCTAAACGTGCTGGTGTAAAATAGACACATATCCATAATATTATCATGTTTTTCGTGAGTGTTGTTGAGACGGCTAAGATAAAATTTTATAAAGCGGGTAAAAAACAACGAGCCTATAGCATTTTCAAGTAGGATTGGTATCAAGGAGCTTTTTGGAATATATAAAGCATAGATTGATTAATAGTTTCATTTAAAACATATTAAGTATGGTTACTGGTACAAGAAGCGCTCTAATACTCATAATAGGTAAGATACGCAGTATATTATTTTTATATTCATTTTTTTTGTATTACATCTATTGGTAATTACATACCTGGTGCAAATATACTGCCATTCCCTGTGAGCTCCGATGTTACCTTCAAGATATCATCTTTTTCCAAAGATGTCTTAAGAATCACTTCACATATTTTAGCGTCAGCTACAACTAAAAAAGAAAATTATATTTAATGTTTTATTATTAGATAGGCATAGAAAACCAAGAAAAGAAAACATTTTTGGTCATAAAAAGAAAATAATAGGGGCGTAGCTACAGCAGACCTTGATTTTTTAGAGAAACTATTTTTTCTTTAGAAGCCTTTTCC
This sequence comes from Cabera pusaria, assembly GCA_954871355.1. Lineage (NCBI taxonomy): Eukaryota > Metazoa > Arthropoda > Insecta > Lepidoptera > Geometridae > Cabera > Cabera pusaria. The sequence goes on from OX940894.1 coordinate 5,826,100, forward strand.
AGGGAGGAAAAGGAGGAATACATTTGTATGGAGAAGTGCACCCCGCGTTCCCTATTAATTGGGGTCGGTGCAACATGTCATTGCATGCGATTACATACTACATATTTTTTTCATTATTTAATTTATCCGTACACGGTATGTCTGGGTGAGATTACGGATGTCATGGGTTCGCCCGATGACTTATAGATCTTAATTTTAAATGTGAATCCTACTAATGTTACTAAATAGATGACCACGTGTAAGGGCTTCGGCCATGTAACTACCTGTTGACAAAAAACATGATTCTTGTATTAATTTTATTTCTCATTAAATTTCCATACTGAGGGCCTAAACTCACTACATAAAAGGGAATAAACTCCAATACTAAACATCTTACATTGACCACTAGTATCTTCTATCTTGCATTATCGCGAAATAGTATTGATCAAGAGTTTGTCTGTAAACAATTTAAAGGTGTAGGTACTGAAGTATATATAAATTAGATAGTTATTAGCTAAGCAGAGGTAGTACCTATAGCTAATGGCTATGTATCTATATCATCCATCGACGTAGCTACGTGCTGTCATTCACCATATATATTACTTTATTCTGTGCTTCAGGTTAGATTGGTAGGCACGATTTGCTAAATTTCAGGGTCCTCTGTAATTTTATGACACAATGTTTCTTTTAAAAGTGATATCCCTATCATACATAGACTCTGTCGCTTGGTTCAATACAATGCATGTAAAATGCAATAATGTTTGTGAGTACAATAACCGCTTAGGTTAAATTGAACTAAAAACCTTTGGATGCAGTTATTTCTGTTTCTAAACATCAAAATATTTTTTCTTTTCAGTGGGATTTGATTGACCTTCAATATTTAAAGTATTTTGCCTTCGTTTTTCATTATCTTCCAGGTAACTTACAAAAACTTTTGCACATTAATACAATTCTTACCAATAAAGCATTTGTAACACAGCCACATACTCGTCAAGCCACCGTGTTTGATGGCATTATAGCCAAATTGCTGCAATTTTTTCATACGCACTGAAACAAAACACAATTATCAAAGTTCCATAAATTTTTAAATTCTACTCTGTTCAAAATCTCTCAATAACTCAAATGCATAGACTGCATGATCACTTGCCATGAGATTAGATAATGGTCAAGTGCTAGTCTATCCAGAATAAAAAAAAGTTGATCACTTTCCACTCATTGAAGTAACAGGATACCGGGATGGCTCTTTAATTAGCATAACAGACAAAAATCTTCAACAATATTTTAGCTACCTTTCATATACCTACGTGCTACGGTGTTGAAATGTGAACACACACGGTTAGGCTGTTCTATGAATTTAAAGTCGCTCAGCCAGCTACAGAAAGAGCTACGCTTGGACATTTTTGAAGGACTGAATCCGAAATGAGGTGATCTAACACAGAATTAAAGTCATCGACATAGCTCAACGTCTGAATCAATCTGAATGAGACCAGTCATATCAGCCAAAGAAACGACAATCGTTGTGAGTAAACGTGTTTATGAGTGGATACCGTCCATCTGTAAACGTAGTGTAGGACGCTATCAGACTAGGTGTGCTATGACCTACGCAAAGCTACCGAAAAGAGCTGAATGAGTAGCCGAGGATCCTGCTCAGATATATTAGTAGACTAACAGGTTTATGATAGTGGTGGTAAGGCTCGGATTCACGTCACGGAGATCCTGGAGGGAGACGACGAGTTTAGCTTTAAAAGCGTTAAAGGCGAAACATTCTGTAGGGCCTGATGGGGTGCCGCCTTATTTAGTCAAGGATTGTGGAGAAGTGCTAAAAAATGCACTACATCATTTATATCAACTATGTTTTAAACATTGTTATTACCCAGACGTATAGAAACTATTCCCCGTGGTACCTATTCCCAAGAGTTCTGGGTCCGAAGTAGGCGAGTACAGGCCGGTGACAGTGTTATGAGTATTTGGAAAGCTATTTGAGTCAATTCTGCAGTATGCTGCTAAATTTCAAATTGATCAGATCAATTAAAGTTGATCTCATAGCGTAATTACTAGAAATACAACGTTTTTTATGAATCAAATTTAAGAATACTTGATTAAGACGCCTATCGAATAAAAAATTAAACTAGCCAAGTGCAAGTCGGACTCGCACTCGTAGGGTTCGTACCACACTACAGTATTTTATAACATCGAGCAAAAAATACCAAAATCATTTTTCGCCAGCAAAAAATAATTTTATCAAAACAGAGTTGTGAGCCGCGTGCTTATTTCTTTTAACGCCATCTAACATTTAATTCTAAAGCTATCTAAGTAAAAGTTAACAAAAAGGTGTAAGGGATCGGCATTTCAATATAACGCCATCTATGGACGTTTACCTAAGGGTTCATAGATGGCGTTTTATTGAAATGCCGAAAAAAAACTGTGTGTACTTATGTACACGCCTTAGAAGTTATACTTCTGGGGCGTATGGAAAAAAATAACTTAAATGCAGTAGTGATTAACGATAAATATTAAAATTAATCAAAAAGATTTTATTTAAATAAAAAAGGTTTTATTAACGTAAAAATATGACTTTAAATATGACACATACAACTTGAACATAGTCATGCCACCTAGAACTAACTTCATGGTGTAGAATTTAGGTGTCGGTGTGCGCGCGCATCGTACCACCTAGAACTAACTTCACGATGTTAAATTTAGGTGTCGGTGTGCGCGCGCATCGTAAAAATTCACTCTCATCATTTATTTCTATCGCGCCAAAAGAAGTATAACTTCAAAAAACCATGTTTCTTGCATATAAAACATAATAAAGTTTAAAATTATAGGGGGTCTCCCCTATAATTTTAAACTTTATTATGTTTTTAGTATTTGTTGTTATAGCCGCCACAGAAATACATCATCTGTGAATATGTCAACTGTCTTACTATCACGGTTCATGAGATACAGCCTGTTGACAGACGGACAGACAGACAGACAGACAGACAGACAGACGGACAGCGGAGTCTTAGTAATAATCCCGTTTTACCCTTTGGGCACGGAACCCTAAAAAACTAAATCAAAATCGGGTCATCCGTTTGGACGCTACGATGCCAAAGACAGACATACACGTACACAGATACACACATCGAACTTTTAACACCGCTCTTTATGTAGGGGGTTAGAAATTTCACACAATTGGGTAAGTAAATAAAAAATTAATTACCTTCGTCATTCCCAATTAAAAGCTCCAAATTACCAACTAGTGGTAAGTTACCTGTGGGGCTATGAATTTTTGAATACATAACGAGCCACTTTTTCTCTTTCCAAATTAAACATAATAATAAAACGACAATACCGATAATATACCACCATAACATTTTAAGTTCAATAAATTGTTGAAAAAATAAAAAAAAAAACAGCTTAAGTTGGTTTTGATTTCTGATGTCAGAGTTTTAAAAAAAAAGTATGTTCGTTGCAGTTTGGACAATCTAAACACTTTTATGAGTTTTAAAACACTTCGTGTTAGTAGACGTGTTTATTGATAAATGGCATAAAAATTAAATCAGGGCCATTACTTCATACAATTATCCATAGTAGTTGTAAAACAAGTCAAGAGTGTCACAAATATCTGACTATAGTTCCGTAACTACAAGAGTTCTGTACCTCAAAAGGAAAAATCGAACCTTTATAGGATCAATTTGTTGTCCGTCTGTCTGTGTGTCTGTCTGTCCGTATGTCAAGACCCTATTAACCAGAAACGCGTAAAGATATCAAGTTGAAACTTACATCAAATACTTGAGTCTACGGTATTTTTCAGTTTAGAAAAAAAAAATTGTCAGTCAATGCGATCAAATGATATGACCGTTTATCTCGCATATTTTCGCATATTTTGCTATTTCACAAAGAACCAAAACTTCCCATTTACATTTTGTAATTGAGAAATGATGTTCAATATATCATATCACCTCAAACTTGGTACTGAAGATGACTAGCGCGACAATTGAAGTCGGTTCTTTTAGTTTTTAGACGATCTTAAATTAAAATGATATTAGTGTTTGTGACCATGACAATTTTTAAGTTACTTATAAATAGTCAATCTATTTTATATATTCTTACATAAAATGTGAAGATAAACAACCTACACTTTTCACTGGAAATAACTCACAAGGTATAAGTAGTCTATTTTTAATTATTGTTAAGTAGTAACCAGGATTCCAGATAGTCATAGATAGTTATAAATAAAATAGTAAAAGTTAAAGTAAAAGTTAAAATAGTAAAATAAAAAAAGTAAAATAGTAAAATAGTCATAGATAGTCAAAGTACTGGCTAGTTATCTTCTTAATACTATAAAAATCTTTGTCTTGATATACTGACTGATTGACTGACTGACAGACAACGCACAGCCTATACCGCTGGTCGTAGAGACTTGAAATGTTGAGGGTATATTTGTCTTAGTACGTAAGGGTGTACTAAGGAAGGATTTTTCAAAATTCATCCCTTAAGGGGAGGAAATGGGAGTTCAAAATTTGTATGGAGAAACAAGATTAGATAGTTTTTTCTATCCGAAACTTTACACAAGTGCTTCAGAAAAAATAAGTAAATACGTGGTTTAGGTTTTTTTTAAATTCCACCCCTAAGAGGTAACAAAGTGTGAAATTCAATATTGTTTCGGATCGCGCTGAAATTTGTCATGCTATATTAGATAGTTATTACGACGTTAGTTACCCCTGAGAAAGGATTTTTCAAAATTCACCCCTGAAGGGGATGAAACGAAGGTTCAAAGTTTGTATGGGGAAACAAGATTATATAGTCTTTTATATTCGAAACTAAACACAAGTACTTAAGTAAGTAACGTGTTTCAGGCTCTTTCGAAATTCGACCCCTAAAAGGGTGAAGTGGGGTAACAAAGTCTGAAATCAATATTGTTTCGGATTGCTCTGAAATTTGACACGCAGTTATAATGACGTAGGTATCCGCTCAGAAAGGATTTTCTGAAAATTCCTCCCGGATACGGAACGGGGATTCAAAGTTTGTATGGCGAAACAAGTTGAAATAAAGTACGTGTTGTAGGATTTTTCGAAATGAGGTAGGTAACAAAGTCTAAAAAATTGAGTATTTCAGGTTTTATAAATATGAATCCCGAGTTGCCTTAGTCACGTGATAACATGAAAACGGAGAAACCGAATTTGGCTAATTCTTATTTGATGTCTTTAAAGATATAATCGTTTTCACAAAAGAAAAGTTTTAATTAAATAAAAGAAGTTTTTAACGTTTTTATATTTTTAAGTGAAGTCGGTTGAATAGGTTCTGCCTATTCAATCGCGAATTGTAAATTTCAAATGGAAATTTACTCCCATATAGGCACATACCTACCATATTATAACTATTATGTACATACCTTTTATGTAAATTAGGTAATTAGTTCGTTATAATAAAAACTAAAAGAACCGACTTCAAACGTCGCGCTAGTCAAAGTAGCCAGTAGACTAAGTAACTATTACATAATCTGTGTCACTAGTAAGTCGTCGAGATAAGTAAATGCGTCGTAATACAAATGTTGATACATTAAAAACGGCTCGGCCGATTTTTTAAAATTTAAATTGAACCACCTGTAAAGGGTACCTTTGAAACAAAAAAGAATTTTCCAAATCGGTTCAGGCATCTTCGAGTAATCGGTCAACATACATAATAAAAACCTCCTCCTCTTTTGTGAAGTCGTTTAATAATAAAAGTTTTTTTTTATTAACCTTAAAGTATCTAGTTACAATATTATATAGTTTTTTTTATTCCTTATTCTTTGTTAGTAACTCTTAAGTCTAAGGCTGAGTTGCACCATCTTACTTAAACTATAGCAAATGTCAAAAATCTGTCAAAATCCATATAAAAACACCGGTTAATAGTTATAGTTACGGTTAAAGCAAGATGGCGCAACTCAGCCTAAGTGATTCTAATGTTAGTTTTTAGGGTTCCGTACCTCAAATGGTAAAAAAGGAACCCTTATAAGACCACTTTCTTGTCCGTCTATCTATCAGTCTGTCTGTCTGTTTGTCTGTTTGTCTGTTCGTCTGTTCGTCTGTTCGTCTGTCTGTCTGTCTGTCTGTCTGTCTGTCTGTCTGTCTGTCTGTCTGTCTGTCTGTCTGTATGTCTGTCTGTCTGTCTGTCTGTCTGTCCGTGTGTCACCACCGATTATCTCAGGAACGGTTGGACCTAGCAAACTTAGACGACCGACCTAGTCGTACACGACCTAGTTGAAATTTACCTTAATTTTCAATATTTTTTTTTAATTTTCGGAATTTTCCTTTGTTTTCGCCAATTTTCCTTTATTTAATCCAAAAAATATAAAAGTTGAAAATAAAGTGTATCCCCATACACACATAGTTTATCATATCCATTTATTTCTATCTCTTATCTGTTGGTTTTGTATTAGTAATTTTTTGTATTGTACAAAGCGAAATAATCACTGTGCTTATTATTGTTAGTTTTAAACAAATACATAAATCAATGTATATTGAAAGGGATTCCTTTGTTTCGCATAAATTTTTATTCCTAATCTACTTAGGCATAACTGGTTACGCATAATTTTAAATGGCATAACAGTACTATCGCATCATATCTTTTGGCATCAATATACAATTATAAACAAGCATAACTTTCAAGTAAGCCATATTGTTTCGGCCTAATTTTGAAGCATAAAGTTATAGGGCATAATTTTTATTGGCCTAATAGTTTTAGACATAATAAATGAAGTCATAAATGACATACATATATTTTATGCTGAATTATTCCAATTAAAATAAACAAAGTTTACTATATTACACATTTATTAATTTCTAAAGAAAAGACTATAGTATTATAAAAGTACATAATAAAAATAATTTAAACCTTCCAAAGTCATAATTAAGGTAAGACATGTTTAGTTAAGAATTGTTTGGCTCAAAATAAAAGTCCGTGGTTCCAAGTTTTTAAATCAATATTTGTTAATATATGAACTTCAAGTCCGTAGCCAAATTATATTAATTAAATAAAGTAGGCAATTTAAAGTTATTAATACCAACAAAATGTTTGGTACTAGACTAGGACAGTAGGTTCAAGTTCTCAAGTTCAGCGATTATTTTTATTTTAAAACTGAAAGTTATTTGACCTAACGCAAACATTAAATTAACATAACTTACCTTTTGTTTTGAAGTGCATCTATCTCACGGTTTTGGTTCTGCATTTGATTAGATAACAGTTCATGATTATGGTTAGGTAGTTATAAGTCAATATTTACACTTATTATGCTTATTATGCACATCTTGACGTGCTTAACACATCCAACAAACTTTTTATTAATATTATGATATTTTAATTCTAACAGTAATTATGTCAAGAAAAATATGTCAAATTACTTTATGCCAAATTATTTATGCAAAACAATAGGTTCCCTCCCTATTGTTTCACATAACAATTTTTTGTCATAATATACTTCCGCATAATGTTGTTTCTCCTAATATATTTAAGCATACATTAATACTTAGTACATTATGCCAATTGATATATGCACTATATTATAGGAATTTCTTAGGTATATAGGCCTCCTCCAATTTCTTGCAGTTTTTTTCTGTTCAGTGCTATTTTTGTCTAGTTTTCCCCGCCATCGATATATCGTCCGCCTACTGTTTTTGTGGTCTGCCCTCGTTTCTTTTTCTTTGTGGACCGGTCCATTTTATTTTAGGTATCATTCTACTGTTATTATAAATGTGCATGTTTGTTTCTCAATTGTAAAATAACGGTTGAACAGATTTTGATAAAATTTAATGTAAACTATGTATGTGACATATTTTGTAACTTGGTCACACAAGGTACTTTTTATAAATTCTTTTACTTTTTTTAGGTGAAGTCGGGGGAGCCGGCTAGTCAAGAATATAATAATAAAATTACATTTTTATGCAGCTTAATTTTTTTAATGTTCTATTGTTAAGACAATTGTTATAATAATCATAGACAATTATTATAATAAGTATTTAATAATTGCATTTCATTGGAAACTATTTTTATTGACATTTATTGTTAATTATAATTTTTTTATTTTAGGGTTACTTTAATTAAAATTGGAAACGTTTTAATTTTTCATTTTTAACCCCCGATGCAAATAGGGGTGTTATAAGATTGAAGTGTGTATCTGTGTATGCATGTGTGTGTATGTCTGTCGCATCGTAGCGCCCAAACAGATGACCCAATTTTAATTTAGGTTTTTGTTTGATAGGTGTCTTATTCGAATGTGTACTTAGCTTTGATTCCTGAAAATCCGTTGAGCTGTTTTATGACTATGGGCTTTTTTCTAGACTATGACGCTATGAAATGAACTTCTGTTGCTCTGATCTGATTCAAATTCGGTATACTCCTTCTTCAACGATATTGTAAGAACATGGTTTGACATGATCCTGGGACATCTCCTGAAATTTACAGAATACTTAACTGCTCACTAACTTACAGCAGAGATATCGAGTTTGGGTACATCGGAACGATCTCAATGAACAGATTAAGCTTAGATCGGTCGCGGTTGGTTTTAAATTTTAAATTTCAGTATTATTACCCACTGCAAACAACGTGAGAGGTGACATGTACTTACCCCCCGATCACACATGTCTCCGTTTTACTGTTCCGTTTTATCGTGTACATTTTTTACATACATTTTACTATACAGAATACTGTGCCATGTGTGAAGTCGCTCATACAACTACATACGCCATCGAGGAAAAAAAAACGTACTCGATAAAACGGAACAGTAAAACGGAGACATGTGTGAACGGGCCGTTAGGGTGAAAGATTGTGCGAAAGAAATTATTCTATGAGAACGCGGGGTGCAGCCATACAAATGTATTCCCCCGTTTCCTCTCTAGAAAATGCTTCTAGAGCAAACTACACCCCGCGTTCGCTCTTAAACGATTTAGATGTGGTGCAGATCCTTTTTTTAAACAGTTTGTAAGGGATCTAGTATAAGTTTTGTATATAATGAGCTGGGTACGGAGTGGTAGCTTCGAATGCAGTACAGGCACAAGTTTAGCCCTAGCATTTTAACTTTGCCAACGACTTCTTGGAAGTGTTATTGAAAGCACAGTCGACTGTCAATTTTGACTTTCAGGTATTGTCATTGTCATTTCAATACACAGAAATATTAATAATAAGGTATTCATTTATTTATATTTCTGTGTATCAATAGCATTTTCTGTGGTTGTTTATGGACATTCTAAATTTATGCAATATTTTCAAGGGCGTCCTGAGTCGGGCGAAGTTTCTTCGTCGCAAGGGCGGTATTGTATAAGGTGGTGAAGTAGCTAGCGTTGCCTATCAAACAGGATTAGCAGCGCCTACCCGACGACGTCTGGTATGTCGTCAATCTACCAGGTCAGGTATAACACAATGGCGACAGAATGCTGACCTGTGGGACCCCGGCTTCTTTCTGCTTCTCGGTAGATAGTTTTCCTTCTAGGAAGAGGCACAGAAGTATTTTGTGTTATATAAGCTAGCGTTGGACCACTATCTCACCTATTGGTAAGTAATGATGCGATCGAGGATGGTAGCACGCTAGGCCTAAAATGGGAACTTGCTCCCAAGGATAGCTGCCGTAACATATTAGATGTTTTTGGTGACAGATTTTCTAACTTGAGAGTGGTGGCCAGGCGGACACAAGATAGTGTCCTACCACCATGCGGAGGTTGAGGGTTTCTTCACGATTTCACGATGTTTTTCCTTCACCGGAGAGCCATTGTGAAAAGCGCATATCATTTTTCCGATAGAAAAATCCATTGGTACACGGCGGGGATAGAACTCGGTACCTCTGGCATCAAAGCTGACCATTCTCCCACTACACCACTGGGCCTCAAGTAAGTACCTAGCCTGTTACCTGTAACGGGAAGTGCCTCAAGCTGTTAAAAATCTTTGTGAATATTAAGTGAAAAAAAAATTAACTGTATCTCACACTCTTAAAATAATTTTGTTCATTACTACTTAATGATTTATAAGCTTCAGATATGATAAGTTTTAGAATCTGTTTTAGCGTATTGCGATTAAAAAAAAACAAATTGCTGCAAATTAATAAAAATTGCATTGGGTTTCATTCATTAATTTGGGGATTCATTTAAATTAGGAGCGAATTCGAAAATAATACGTTATGAAACAATACTATAACGATAAAAGTAGTAATGTATCTACAGTCTTTGCTCAGTTACATTATTGCTATAGAAGGATTTTTATAACGAAGATCGCAATGTTCTTAAAGCTAAATGTAAAAATTATTCTCAAGTATATATTACAACGATTATTGATGAATAGTCTTAATTAAAAGGAAAGATAAGATTATAGAGGTAAGATTTACATTTTAACATTAAACAAGTAACTAATATTTGTTTGAGCCCTGATAACCAGGAATTATAATAGAAAGTAAATTATGTATGAACGAAAGGCAGTGTTCTGTGAAATTGCAGGGCATGTGAGACAGGGCATCTTTATGTCTCGAGGTAACAGGCGCAGTGCAGTGACATGCAACATTCTGGGTATCCAGAATTTCGCATGCCGTATCTGTATTAGGTGGACGTCATCGCTTACCTTCAGGAGAATGTGGTGACATAGATAAAAAACATAGTTTTAGGTTTCTCGTGATATTCATTTAAAGATCTCCATTTAATCATGTGTCTTTAAAATGTAGTTTTCGAGAAAATAGCATTTTACTTTGTTCCTAGTTGGAGCTCAAAATGATGAATTTTTTTAATATCGTCGCATAGTTAGTTATATATAGTTTATTATTTATTTCTATAGCAAATTAACAATTCTTATAACAATAATTATAAAACTTAACATCTGAAAAATTCTTGACGGGACATCAAGGTATGGTAGAATACTTGCATCGATTTAAATTAGTCTTGTTGTGTCAGTGAGTGTGATACTTATGTTGGTGATTTTTTTTGGTACATCACGCTAGGCTGCCCGTTTTCGAATGTCTAGAATGGATTTCGAGAGCAGATTAGAGATAGGGCTGGTGAAAGAACAATTTCACAATGCCTTGAAGTACCTGATAAGAGACCGTATTTTCTCAATTATGCCAAAATGTCATGCGCATCATTGCCAAACGAAATAACTAACTTGTAACTGGCCGAAGACAAGCCAATACATAAACCATAGAAGCCACAACATCCACGAATACTGAAATGGGACCTCTTGACGTATGGGAAAATGGTAGTTCAGGGCTTAAACTGAAAGGTAGTCACGTTCATGGATGATAATCAAGAAAGGCCGGGAGTGTACTTTTACTTAAAAAAATGCGTCGGGTGTATATGTGGAGTGGTAGCAGGCCACCTCTGCTGATTAATGTGAATGAAAAACACAAATATTTATTAATTCACAACTTTTTTATTTACAAATTCTACGTTAGTGGGGTAAATATATTTAAATAAAACTCCGAATGTTCCAATTCATTCACGGTTTATTTCTCGATAAAAGTACATACCTATATTAAGAGCACTTGATATATTTTGAAAACACTTTACATCTCTGACGTTAATTTACAAAAATAAAATCATAAACAATCATAAATTAGTCTTAAATACAATAAACCTAATAGTTAAACCTAACTACCACCTGACGGTTCACAGGCGTCACAGTTGCAACCATCGATACCTGCGGAGGTTTTTTTTTTAAATATCTAATAGGCTAGCGTTTGACGACCATCTCACCTGTTGGTAAGCGATGATGTGGTCGAAGGTTGCGGGGGTGAAACCGACGCTGGAGTGTAAAAGACATCATTACGCATGCCCTTTGCCCGCTGAGACTTATCTGCCTGAGGAGTCAACATTTTTGCACTTTCTCATCTGCACCGCGGCTTCATTTCCAGCCAGCAATAAATATCCGTTGTAGCACCGTGGCTTGATTTTCAGTCAGCGCGAGAACATCCGTTCAAGCACCGTAGCTTGATTTCCAGCCAAAAAACGGCACCGACAAAAATAACATTTTTTACTTATTCTATGGTTTGAAGGACTAAAATAGTGCTATACAGGGCTACTCCTTGAATTTTACTTACTCTTTGGCTAAGAAACTGCTAAGAACTAGTCAAACTGGGTCCTTTTTCCCATTTATCTCACCCTCTATAATTTCTTAACCACACTTTTACTCCCTGTTTGGGAGTCGCAAGTTACCGCGTATTCTATCTGTTTACCCTCTGACACTCGATCTAATCCTGTCCCTGTCGTGACGCAGTAAATCTAGTCGCGATCAAATCGAACGTCTGTAGCGTCGCGACTAATTCCATCTTTTCCGTGATGGTTTTTTATCACCCTTTTACTCAGCTTGACGGCTTTTTTCACCGAGCTGTTCGACTCTCGATAATCCAGGCAAAAATGCGTTTATTTAATACCGTTGCTCCTACAAAACTCTCCGTATGCGCTGCGCTTATTAAGGCTTGAATATTTGTATCCACTTCGAAGTCGCATCTATCAGGAATTCACCACCAAAATGTCAGATGGAACGAACCCCAGAAATCAGTATGGAGTTTAAACCACGGGTGAGCTATGTAGGATTACGGTTGTAATAGTTTGCATATGCTCAGTATGTTGCAAATTGAGATAAGGGAGTATCATGATAATACAATTCTAAGTAAATATTCTCGGATCATGTTCTACTCTCCAGTTGTAGTTCAAAGTTATCGACATGCTTCATCATGACATCGAATTTAACTCTGAGAGGTGCGTTCGCGTCGTGAACCGGGGACGCCGGGCGGATACGATAGTGTCGGATCAGATTCACCATAGCTGTCTTCATGGACATCATGGCGTACTGGTAGCCTGCAGATAAATTTTCATATTAGATATCATACAATTTGTAAGAAACTTGAAGCTTTCGTATTCAGTAGTTTAGGTTTTAACCCAGTAAATCCAGCAGAATAGTATCTTAACATGATACTTGTAATATGGAACTTCCATAAAAATTATTACCCACTACGACTTCAGTATGCTAACTCATTGAGCTATGTTAAAACCACCATAATGTTGAGAATTATTATGAATTCATTCATAAACATTTAATGAGTTGGAAAATGTTTCACCGAACACTAGTGAGTTCTGACGTAGCTGTCCTTGAGATTTACCATACAATAACCTTACCTAAACAAGACCTTGGTCCATGAGAAAAGGGTATAAACGCTGTGGGATGGAAGGAAGTGGGCTCGATGAAACGGTTTGGCTTAAACTCTTCAACATCTTCACCCCAATATTCTGGGTTACGGTGTACAGCCCAGATGTTTATCATTATTGAAGTTCCTTTAACGAATGTCAGTCCTGACGCTGCAAAGAATTAAAACCATTAGTCTTGGACTAGTGAGAACTGAAAATGACCATTGTACGAATGAGACTGTGAATAGGGCTAGTCAGCCGCCCTACGGGTCAGTCATCACTCTTCACTCAACATAGATCAAATTACTTGGCTAAGCCATTCCATGGCTTAGTAATTTACTCTGAGCTTACATTGAAGGTTTAGTGTTCTACTCACGCAACTGGATATCCTTGTCGCACGTTCTTGCAATGACTGGCACTGGTGGGTACAGCCTTAGAGTCTCTTTGATAACAGCTTCAAGGTATTTTAACTTAGGTAAGTCTGTTGCAGTGATAGGTTCGTTGGAGTCACCGAAGACTTCTTTTATTCTGGTTAGAAAGAAGAATAAATTGCTTTTAAATTGAATTTTAATGTTTTAGCTATAAGAGAGTGACAAAAACTTTGTCTAGGCTGACTTTGTAGGGTTATGAATGTCATGCTTATGTAAATATAGCTACGCCGCAAAGTGCACATAGAAAAATTATATTCATAAACAACGGTGGGAAAAAATAGTGTGTTAGAAAAAGTAGTGGGGTTGAGGATTTTCTAACGTAAATTTAGGTAAATACCACATGAGTAGAGAAAACTCATGTGCTAAATACTCAACTTTGTACAAACAAAAGGAATATGTCTTAATACAATAAGCGTTCCCTTCAATTGATGTTAGCATATTTGGCAATTATGAAATTGGAGATTCCAGAAACATTCTAGTCTTGATGTGGAAGACAACAATGAGACGAGACATAGACCTGAACTAGACAACTGATTGTAGCTCGATACATGCCTGATAATATTATGTCCAGTACCATAGCACAACAATTATACAATAAAGGCCTAATGAAGACTCACTCCTCATAAACTTTGTCCTGTATTAGCGGATGCCTGGCCAGCATGAGGCATGTGAAAGCTGAGCCGACCGCAGAAGTATCAGTACCAGCCAGTACCAACACCAAGGTTTCTTCCCGCAGTTCAAGGTCAGTAAACCCTGACGAGCCACCTGACGACTTTATGAAAAGCTCTAGGAACGTCTTTTGGGGTGTTTGCTCTTTGATGTTATCTGAAAATGTTTAAAAATCTTGCTCTGTTACTTAGTTTTTTGTAGCTTGTTGTAGATATTAGCTAGCACATAAATAGCATAATAATATAATAGCATATATAGCATAGCATAAAAATTCCTCATATTTGCAATTTTTGCAGTGGCAGTCCACAAATTGTCCAAAAATTACAAATAGGTACGTCTAAAAAATGCGAGTCATCATGCAAATTGTAGAACGATACTCGTTTAAATATACATCATAAAAACATAGCGTTAGACTAAAGTTTTGCTTGGTGTTAAGCGATGGTGTGGTCAAAAACATTAAGATCATCAGCATACTCACTGCTGTTATAGTGTAATTGATTATCTTCTCTGTCTTTTAATTCTTTACGTTTAATTTTTACAATCTGTAACAAAATAAAATTATCTAATAAGATTAATTATTAATAGGGTTCAAAAAAGGAGAAAAAACCGTCTTGAAAAACTACCGCCCGAGTTCACTTCTGAACCATGTCTACAAGCTGTTTTCAAGGGTCATCACGAACCGTCTAGCGCGGAGACTCGATGAGTTCCAACCTCCGGAACAGGCCAGGTTTCGAAGCGGTTACGGCACCATAGACCACATCCACACAGTGCGGCAGATTGTACAGAAGACCGAAGAGTACAATCGGCCCCTGTGCTTAGTATTCGTAGACTATGAGAAGGCCTTCGACTCAATCAAAACCTGGTCAGTTCTGGAGTCTTTACAGCGTTGCCAAGTCGACTGGCGATATATCGAAGTGATGAAATGTCTGTATAATGCCGCGACGATGACTGTACAAGTACAGAACCAGCGATCTAAACTTATCCACCTGCGTCAAAGAAAAGAGTGAGACAGGGGGATGTCATATCCCCGAAACTGTTTACTAATGCTTTGGAGGATATGTTTAAGACGCTGGACTGGAAAGATTGTGGCATCAACATCAACTGCAAGTAGATCTCTCACTTACGATTCGCAGATGATATCGTCATTATGGCAGAGACGCTGCAGGACTTACAGAGGATGTTGAATGGCCTAGCTGATTCTTCTCGTCGCATCGGTCTCCGGATGAATTTGGATAAAACCAAAGTCATGTACAAGGAGCACGTTGTTCCGGAACCGATTGCCGTAGATGGAACCCCACTCGAAGTTGTAACGCAATATGTTTACCTAGGGCACACGCTCCAACTAGGCAAACACAACTTCGAGAAGGAAATCCAGAGGAGAATTCAGCTGGGCTGGGCAGCATTCGGAAAATTCCGTCGAGTCATCTCGTCGCCTATATCGCAGTTTCTAAAGACAAAAGTCTTTAACTAGTGCTTCTTACCTGTGACGACATGTGGAGCCCAGACGTGGACACTCACAATGCAACTGGTCCAGCAATTTAAAGTCGCTCAGCGAGCTATGGAGAGAGCTATGCTCGGTAGTTCTCTGCGGGGTCGAATCCGGAACGAAGTAATTCATCAGAGAACTAAAGTTATCGACATAGCGCAACGGATTAGTATGCTGAAGTGGCAGTGGGCTGGTCATATCTGCCGCAGGACTGATAACAGTTGGGGTAGACTTGTCCTTGAGTGGAGACCGCGAATCGGCATACGTAGCGTAGAACGTCCTGACCAGGTGGAGCGACGACATACGCAAAGCGGTGGGCAGTGACTGGAAAAGAAGAGCCAAAGATCGGGCTCAGTGGCGCATCTTGGGAAAGGCCTACGTCCAGCAGGTGACAGACACTGGCTGATAATGATGATAAATAGGGTTTAATTTCTCTATATGAGAAAAATCTATAAATATATTTATAGCGATAGCTCATGCAAAAAGCAATCGAAAAACGTTAGTTTTAGTTCACAAAATAGCAAACTACATTTTAAAATTCAATTCAAAGGTTTTAGCTTTTTTAATCTGTTTCGTAACACCATTAAATAGTAGTTGCCATGTCGCCAGGTTATTGCGTCATACGGCTGTAAATTTAGAAGTGTCCACTGTTAACATCTTATCTCTATATTTGTTTATACAGCCAACTGACGTTACAATCATAGAGCAATATGGTGTACACTGCTTCCAGCGATTTTCGTCAAATTACGCGCGAAATTTGAAATTGCAAAATTAAAATGCAATTTTATGGCACTAAACGATTGCATTAAAAAAATTGTGAATTTGAAGTGGTTTATTAGCACTACAGAATCAAATTCAGGCACTTTTAATAAATAAGTGTAAGGCCCTATATAATAAATACCTATACAGCAGTGAAAAAATAGTAATAACTGACGAAACTTACTTCATCAACAAAAGTCCACATGCTTTTGATATTTTTCACATGATGCTTATAGCTGGGTGAAAAAGTGCTTGCCTTCCGAACTATGGGTGCTTGGACCATTCTAGCGACTACCATCTGACAGATCTGGTCGAACGCATCCAGGAATGGGTGGTCTAGCTGTCGTTGAGCATCGATTTTTACACCTAGTGCTGACTCTGCAAACGTTCACACATTTAAAACCTCGAAAATGTTTAATAATTTAAATCGCATGGTGGTAGGACACTATCCAGTGTCTACCTGCCCAGCTACCACCAAGTTGTAAAAATCTGTCGCCAAACATCAAATGTGTTCAGGCAGCTATTCTTTAGAATCAGATCCCATTCCAAGCCTAACGTGCTACCATTCTCGACCACATCGTCACTTACCAACAAGTGAGATAGTGGTCAAACGCTAGCCTATATGAAATCAAAAAATAATATTCTATTTATCTAACTAGCCACCTTGGACGGTATCATCATCATCACCATCCACCCACTTCTGGGCATAGTTCTTTCGTTTACCTATGCCTTTACCGTTATATTGATCTTCAGATGATAGGTATAATGAGTGTAAGGGTCCCCGCACACGGGCCACGGGCTACAACCACAAAACGCCGCCACCGGCATATTTCCTATAGTTTTCATACATTTTATCATGTAGCGTGTGGCGGCCACCGGCGTCACCGTGTGCGGCAAGTCCATATAAAATGTATGAAAACTATAGGAAATATGCCGGTGGCGGCTTGTGGCCGGTGGCCCGTGTGTGCCGAGGCTTCCACAAAACGCCGCCACCGGCATATTTCCTATAGTTTTCATACATTTTATCATGTAGCGTGTGGCGGCCACCGCCGTCACCGTGTGCGGCGAGTCCATATAAAATGTATGAAAACTATAGGAAATATGCCGGTGGCGGCTTGTGTGCGCCGAGGCTAACAGTGTTTGGCGCTGTTTTGAAATTACATAACCAAAACTGACGTTTATAAACTAAGAAAATTGCATTTTATTCAGAAGAACGATAGTTTTTCAGAAATGTTTTTAATATACCTCAAATAAAATAAAAAAATTTAATTAATCTTATAGAAATAAATTTAATTTTTCACTCGTGCACAAGTTTTAATGATTTAGCGAGATTTTTGTCATCTTTTTACCAAATTTTCTTTAGGACCTGTGCCGCTGTATCATATGTTATACTTCTGATGACATGGTGCTGATCTGATGACAGAGCTGGAAGGTGGCCAAAGGAACTCCTAAACTACACATGTTACACCCGTGTTTAGGCTCGTTGGACTTTTCTTGACTTATTTTCGTCCTAGGTTATGTAAAAGCTTGTGCTTAAAAAGGTTTATATATATATATATATTACTTGTTTATATTTAGACCATTTACGAGGTTCGGATACGTTGACTGTCCACAGTCATAACAAATACCTCAAAACATTAATTATGCGTCATTTGCTCCGAAGGTTGAATAAATATTGAACTACAAGTAATCTCATAGAATAGTGAAAATCTGTTTAAAGTTATATGAAGATTTATATGTTGATTTGGCTTATCGAGCCACTTAAACAAGAAAGTCAGATTAAAACAGAATCCGTCTTATCTGAAGCATACCGCAGAGAAACAAGGCAACAAAAAACCGATTTAGACCAATTTATACAGCGTAACTATCCCAATTCGTCTTCACGCTGTATCCAATCATCGCACGGATATACTGCTAATCGACTCTTGGCTACATAAAAAAATTTAACTCCTTGCCGGTGTCTGTGTTTCCCAATAAATACAACCTGGAGGTCTTCAAATGGTAAGTGAACAGGTATCTTCAAGGTTATCGTGCTACATCGTCGATCGCATCGTCACTTAACATCAGGTGAGATAGTGCCTATCTAGTATAAAAATAACCGGCCAAGTGCGTGTCAGGCTACGCGCAGTGTAGGGTTCCGTAGTAGCCCGTTATTCAATGCAAGTCTTTACCCGTTATAAACAAGCAACTAGGTACTTCGTCTTTGTCACTTTAAAGGATTTTGTATGTGGTACAAAATTATCACCCAAGTTCAAGGACTATTACTACTAAACTAATAAAGTTATCTTAACCGCTATAGTTTTGCTTTAAAGTTCATGAAATGCACTAATATCACCAATGTTTCCAGATTTTTGAAGCCAGCAGTTTAGCATTTAGAGGGGGGGGGGAAGTCATTTTAAAAGACATATTTAACGATACCCCATACGATGGGGTAGACAACGAAAAAAAATTCATCCCCACTTGTCATGTAGGGGAGCTACGCTAAAAAAAATTTTCACAATTTTATTTCACCACTTTGTCGACGTAATTTATTTTTTACATACTCCTACAAAATTACAACTTTCTAGTATTAACGGTCTCTTAGCAAAACTTCGGACAGACAGACAGACAGACGGACATGACAAAACTATAAGGGTTCCTTGTCAGGACTACGGAACCCTAAAAAAGCTGGTGATATAAGATCTATGGTTAATTTTCATTTACACACGTATGTACGAGTATGTATGTATTAAACTGATGCCTTTTTCCCATTGAGGTAGGCAGAGACTACTCCTTACTACAAGCTACAATCCTGACATAAGTACTGTACTGTACCTCTTTCGCTTCTTCTACCTTCGTCTCCGATCTGCTCACTGCTCACTCATTCGAAAGCAAATTCGGTTTCGGAAACTGCCTTTACTTCAGTTACATTTGATGTTTCAATTTTAAAAAATCAGTAATTCTAATTGGAAACATTTCCTCGACAAAATTGCTCACGAATTTATCAATATTTAAATTAAAAATAAAGCTTCCGAATCCGAATATGTTTTTGAACGATTGAGAATCAACGTCGTGATATGTTCACCTAGGGCGGTATCTACCAGTTTATTTTCATTAACAGTTAAAGTAGATTAAGCATTGTCAAAATCACTTACCACAAACAGAATCCATGGTATAGCTAGCCAGATATTTCCAAATGGAAAAGGTACCTTTTCCCGCAGCTCTTTGCAGTAGTTTCACCATAGTACAACTTTGAAGGGAGAATATGTCGACGAAGTTATTAAGGTTCTTCATACTAAATGTAGGCGCGATCACCTTTCGACGAGGACGCCAAATTTGAACTTAAAATAAAGGCAAGTCTTTAATATCATTGGAAACATTCAGTAGAATTCAGTGTTGTTAGTATCGAAGTTTTTATGGAATATTTTATTTATTATAAAATGGGCGGTTTTTACTCAAAACTCGGTACAAATAAACCATACAACAAATAATGATTAACGTATTTTTAGGGTTCCGTACCCAAAGGGTAAAACGGGACCCTATTACTAAGACTCATATATTATGATTTCTCCAAGGCTTGATAGTGCATCTGACGTTTGTATACTTATATATTATAACTATATAGTACGTCCATGTCTATAGTGTACTTAACTTTTATCGATATTTTTTTACGGTAATTTGGTATGGTATGGTCGTTTCTTTACTCATGTGGTATGGTCATCTCTATCTAAGATTTATGACTTTGTCCGCCCGTCAAAACTAGTCGGAAGCGCCAATCACAAACAGTTCCCCGCGACCGCATACTTCGGCCAGTTGCGGCATTGATTGTTCCGCGCGCTAATAATGAATCGGGGTCTAATTGCTATGACGTCGATGGTTGTTAGGATGCTGTGTTGGTGTAAAAATATGTAGTACCGTCATATTCATATTTATGTCATTGTTCTCGTGGGTGGCGTTGTAAAAGTATCCGTTCTGTTTTATTGTCTTAGTATCTAACACATTATACACACACCCTTTAGTAACAAATAAGTTAGGAGGGCAGGGAAAAAACCTGGACAACAGAATTCGTATCAAGCAGCCCCTTAGAAAGATAAAGCATAATTTGATGGACGGTTGTATCTAGAATGTTTATGGTTTTTTTTATGGTAAAAGGTAACAGGACAAGCACGACGCTCGCCTGATGGTAAGCGATGACGTCTACCTATAACAGATACGGCATGCGTAGTTCTGGACTGCCAGAATTTTGCATGTCATGGTACTGCGCCTGTTTTTTTTTATATCTTATAGGCTAGCGTTGGACCACTATCTCACCTGTTGGTAAGTGATGATACGGTCGAAGATGGTAAGCACGCTAGGCCTAGAATGGAAACTGGCTCTCGAGGATAGCTGCCGGAAAACAGATGTTTTGGCGACAGATTTTTCTAACTTGAGGATAGTAGCTGGCCAGGCGGACACTAGCTAGTGTCCTACCACCATGCGGGAGTTATTGGTTTCTTAGAGATATTTTCCTTCACCGGAGGGCCACTGAGAGAAGCGCACATACATTTTTCGATAGAAAAATCCATTGGTGCACGGCGTGGTTTGAACTCGGTACCACAGCATCAAAGCCGACCGTTCTTACGATTACGTCACCGGGCCCTCAAACCTTTTACCTTGAGACATAAAGATGGTACAAGAAGCGTTATAATACTGCGACCTAATTAGCAGTAGGTACTTGTTTTACTTTTAATTCTATTGGTAAATACATACCTGGCGCAAATATACTGCCATTCCCAATTAGCTCCATCGCTACCCTCGTGATGTCATCTTTTTCCATAGACGATTTTAGAATCAGTTCACAGATTTTGGCGTCTGCAATAACTGAAAGAGAAATAATATTTATTTCTTCATGGTTAAATTAAAAGCATGTTACTTACTCAAACCAAGTAGGCTAAAAAATATTAAGTATGACTTTATCCTATCCAAAAATTTGCGACTATGCTTACAAAATATAGCGCATGTTACTCGCTAATAATGTAGCTTTTGTTAGGTGAAAGAAGTTTCAAAAGTGGTCCAGCAGTTTTTTTTAACCTATCCGTTACAAAAACACATACAAAAAACATTTTCAACCTACTACCAAAAAGAAGGAGGTTCTCAATTAATTTGTATGTTTTTTTTGTGAGTATGGTACAAAATTACTCCGTCAATTGTGAACCGATTTAAACGATTCATTTTTTGATCGGTAGGGTATGTTTTCTAGGTTGTTTCATTGTAATTTCATCGAGATCTGATAAGTATTTCTAGAGATATGACGATAAGTGTCTCAAACTTGCTACTGAAACTGTCTCGCGGGGCATGGAAGTCGGTTGTTTTAGTTTTTAAACTATCTTAATTAATTGTATTTATAATATTTAAATTACCGCCCGTAACCTCAATGAATTAAGTTAATTCTTACCAATAAAACATTTGTAACACACCCACATACTCGCTAAACCGCCGTGGTTGATGGCATAATTTCCGAATCGCTGAAAAGCTCCCATTCGCGCTGAAACATCGATAACTATCTTTAATGAACTTACTTTGATCAATTATGTTGTACCTAATAAGTTACTCTTTAGTCAATAAAAAAAATTACAATTCACATGGCTACTCGATAGAGTTTTAACACTATTATTTTAGTTATAAATATAAAATACGGGACTTATCGCACTAAATCATTAATTTTATTTAATAACAAACTATTAATAATGATAACTTTTATTTTGCACAATACTTAACACTAGTGTAAAGACAATAATAGAGACATATAGTTAAAATTTAGCTTTGGGAGACATTAACCCCCTCAAAATAAACACTGAACGATTAATTAAATAAATAATTACCTTCATCATTCCCAAACAAAAGATCCCTGTTGCCAACGAGTGGTAGGTTACCCGTGTGGCTATAAATTTTTGAATACATCGTAAGCCATTTCTTCTCCTTCCAAATTAAGCATAATAACAATACCACAACACCAAGAAAAATTAACCAAAACATTTAAAAATGAACAAAGAGTCGAAAGAGAAAAAACTGTTGAAGATGTTTTTCGTATAAAAGACGAAGTTTTAAAGGAACTTCATAATGTATTAAGGAAACTAATTGTATATAGTTTGCGTAAATAAATAAATAATTTAAATATCAGTAGAAGATGTTTTAGATACTTCTTTTATGCTAATTAACTACAAATCACTTTTTTGTAAGTTATAGAGGCTAGAAAGAGTAGCTGTTGTAAAATGGCTAATACAATACGATCAGAACCATTATATACAACAATAATTATTGTAGAACAGCCAAGTGTGTAACAAATTACTGATGAGAGTTCTACATTATATAGTATATACATTATATACATTATTTTCTATACTAATACTAGCTGCGCCCCGCAGCTTTGCCCGCGTTTGGGCCACCCTTATCACTTATGGGTATAAAAAATTGTTTACGACCTATTCCCAGACCTTCCAAATATACACAAAAAATTGTGAGGGGATGGGAAAGGGGCAGTGGGCGGGAGGGGGAGTGGAAGGGGAGGATAATATGACATTCAAAGTTTTTGAGGGGGAGGGTAGGGTACGTGAGGGGAGGGGGAAGTGAAAGGACGGAGAAGTGAGAGGAGAGGGAGGGGAGGGTATGTGAGGGGAAGGGGAGAGGAGGGGGAAGTGAGGGGAGGGGGAAGGGGGGTGGTGAGGTGCGGTGTAGTTGGGATACGTATGTGTCTTATTAGTTAATGCTACCCAAAGACACTCGACACGCGGACGAAGTCGCGGACACATCTAGTAGTCAATATTTACAAGAACTGTGAACTACTCCAGCGCCATCTAGATGCTTTTAAATTTTGTTAATTTGGTGATTATAGATGCATATTAGTCAGTGTAACTCTTTCACACAAAAACGACTGAGCGGCTTTGGATGCAATTTAGTATACAGATACATAGTATTTAGATACTTTTAAATGCAGGCAAAACGAAGTTGCGGGACGCAGTTTGTATCATTACATTGGGTCTATCATCATCATCATCATCATTATCAGCCGGTTTCAGTCCATTGCTGGACGTAGGCCTCTCCCAAGATACGCTACTGAGCCAGATCTTCGGCTCTTCTTTCCCAGGCACTGCCCACCGCCCCGCGTATAACGTCACTCCGCCTGGTCACAGACCTGTAGGGCTATTCTGTAAGCTATCTCGACAGCGGAATCCACGGTGAGATTCGAATTTCGTACTACGAAATTCAATCGTATTACGATCGTAATACGGTTGAATTTCGTAATACGAAATTAAAGTCTCACCGCGGATTCCGCTGTCGAGATAGCTTACAGAATAGCCCTACTGATTGGGTCTTGAAATTGAACTAACTTTTCAACTTTTTTGTTTCAAAAATTGGTTATGTGCAAGTTGAACTCGCATTCGTTGGATTCCGTGACACAGAATATTTTATAACTATCATTTTTCTCCAGCAAAAAATTTACTTTGTATTTCATACAAACACTATGAAAAAACATAGTTATATTTGCGGTTGCTATATCTAAAAAAATGCTAACTATATCTCGTAAAAACCTATTTTCGTTGAAAGTGTTAATTGAGATCTACAGCATATATTTGCCCAAGCCCCCCTCCCCCCTAATCTTTTATTTTTTATTATTTTTGTATAAAAAATTTAAAGCGGTTTAAAGAACACACCTACCTACTAGGTTTCAACGGCGTAGTCTTAATAGTTTCGGAATAAAGTGGCTGTGGCATACGGACGGACGGACGGAACCTTTATAGATGTCTGTTAGACAGACAGACATGACGAATCTATAAAGATTTTGCCATTCGGCTATGGAACCCTAAAACAGAAGGAGGATCTCAAATTCGTTTGTTTATTTTTGTATTTTTGTACAGCGATTTCTCCGTTAATTGTGAACGGTTTTGAATGGTTTTGAATGATTCCACCGTAGTGGGGCAAGATGGGATCGCGCTAGCATTTACCACCTTGCCCCGGTGGCAGACCCAAATGGGCCTCTGCCGCTGTGGAGGGATAACCTTGCTCACCAAAGTCACCCCTCAACCGTCATGTGGGGTAGTGCAAGCGGTTGAAGGGTCCCATGACTCTCCAACAGTTACCCCACAATGACAGAGGAGTGTGGGTCGTCTTCTCGTCAAACTTACCACACTCTCTGCCCCTCTGATGACTGGTGTGCGAAGAGCAAATACCCCTATTCGCACACCGCCCGCTGTTCGAATTGCATGCCATTGCCAGTGGCATGCGAAACTCCACCCTACGACCGTCACCGGCCCCACCACTTGGCTCATTTGGCCCACGACCCAGGTACACAATGTGCACCCCTCAATAACAGAGGAATGCAGCACGCGCTCTCCTCAGCAACGCCCCACATCCTCCGTCCCTCTAATGACAGGTGTGCGAAGGGCCGATACCCCTACTCGCACACCGTCCACCGTCCGGCTCGCATGACCAAAGCATACGAGCAGCCCTTTTGCGGCCGTTACCGGCCCCGCCACTAAGTCTGAGCATTATGCTCAGACCCACCACCGGGCGGCTCCCACCACCGAGCCCGCCCTGCCCCGTCACACTGTACCCTTCTGCTGAATATCAGAGGGACACGCGGAGGAGCCCCTCACGTCGGAACTTCGCTATCGGTCGACAACTTAACCCAGTTGTCTGGGAAAAGTTGTCAACCGATACCCAGGGTACACCACAAGGAGGTGTTCCGACTCGCACCCCTTTCCATTTTAGGCCAAACCTAGCCTAGCCCTAGCGTGCTACTATTCTCGACTGCATCATCACTTATCAACAGGTGAGATAGTGGTCAAACACTAGCCATAAGATATAAAATAAAAACTGGCTAAATCGAGTTGGCCTTGCCCTCCGAGGCTTCCGTACCAACTTCTCAAACGGTAGATCGATCCATAGAAAATGTTTTGCATCAACCACATATAATAAGTTTGCAATATTTCTATTGCACTGACTGACTGACTGACTGACAGACAACGCACAGCCTAAACCGCTGGTCGCAGAAACTTGAAATTTGGAGGGTATATTTGTCTTAGTACGTAAGGGTGTACTAAGAAAGGATTTTCCAAAATTCACCCCTTAAAGGGATGAAATGGGGGTTCAAAGTTTGTATGGAGAAACAAGATAAGATAGTCTTTCTATCCAAAACTTCACACAAGGGCTTCAGTAACAAAATAAGTGAATGCGTATTTCTGTTTTTTTTTTTAAATTTCACCCCAAGAGGGTGAAATGGTGTAACAAAGTGTGAAAATCAATATTGTTTCGGATTGCGCTGAAATTTGGCGTGCAGATAGCTATTACAACGTTAGTTACCACGAAAAAAGGATTTTTCAAAATTCACCCATGATGGGGATGAAACGGGGGTTCAAAGTGTGTATGGAGAAACAAGATAAGATAGTATTTTCTATTCGAAACATCATACAAGTGCTCCAGTAAAAAAATAAGTAAATACGTGTTTCAGGTTTTTTTTAAATAACACCCCTTAGAGGGTGAAATGGGGTAAAAAAGTGTGAAAATCAATATTGTTTCGGATTGCGCTGAAATTTGGCATGCAGATAGTTATTACGACGAGCCCTCTGAGAAAGGATTCTCCAAAACTCACTCCTGAAGGGGATGAAACGGGGGTTCAAAGTTTGTATGGAGAAACAAGATTAGATAGTATTTTTTATTCGAAACTTCATGAAAGTGCTCCTGTAAAAAAATTAGGAAAAAACGTGTTTCAGGTTGTTTTTTAATTACACCCCTAAGAGGGTGAAATGGGGTAACAAAGTGTGAAAATCAATAATGTTTCAAATTGCGCTGAAATTTAGCATGCAGATAGTTATTACAAAGTTATTTGCCTCTGAGAAAGTATTTTCCAAAATTCACCCCTGAAGGGGATGAATGGGTCCTAAGTTTGTATGGAGAAACAACATTAGATCTTTTATATCTGAATTTTAACACAAATACTTAAGTAAGTAAATACGTGTTTCAGGCTGTTTAGAAATTGCAACCCTAAAAGGGTGAAGTGGGGTAACAAAGTCTGAAATAAATATTGTTTCGGATTGCGCTGAAATTTGGCATGCAGATAGTTATTTTGACTTAGGTATCCGCTAAGAAAGAATTTTCAAAATTCACTCTTCAAGGGGATGAAGCGGGGGTTCAAAGTTTGGATAGTCATTTTATTCAACACTAGCAGCCCGCCCCGGCTTCGCACGGGTAGAACATATATGCCTACAAAATTTGCATCAGTTTGTTGCATCGAATATAAAATATTAACATATTTAACAATCATCATGTCAACCAATTTACACAAAACCTTAACGGAATTATGCACCTAAGACCTAAACCTTCCTCATAAACACTCTGGCTATTGGTGAAAACCGCATGATAATCCGTTCAGATGCTATTGAGATTATTGCGAACAGACAGACAGACGCAGTGATGGACATTGTTTTATAACACTTACGTAGTGATATTGGACGGCCCTTTGACATAAAGGATAGTTACCCTGATTCTGACCCGAGGGTCGTTGGTTCTAATCCTAGCTATATACCTACTAATGAAAGTTTATCATTAAATCTACCAATAATAGTTTAAAAACTAAAACAACTGACTTCAATGCCCCGCGAGTTTGAGACGTTTATCATCATATCTCTGAAGGTAACTATCACATCTCAATGAAATTACAATGGGACCACCTCGGAAACGTACCCTACCGATTACAAAAATAATCATTCGAATCGGTTTACAATTGACGGAGTAATCGCGTAACACACACAAAAAAAGAAAGAAAAAAAAAATATACGGTCGAATTGAGAAACCTCCTCCTTTTTTTGAAGTCGGTTAAAAAAGAAACATATAGACGAATTGAGAACCTCCTTCTTTTTGTAAGTCGGTTGAAAAGTAGGTTACTACCAGGACAACATCTGCTGCCGTAATTTTACGGTACGGCGTTCCCCGACGCAAAAAGTAGGGGTATTATACGTTTAGCGTGTGTATTTGTGTGTCTGTCTGTAGCATCTGAGCACCCAACCGGATGAACCGATTTTGATTTTATTATTGATCGTTTTTTTTATAGATGTCTTCATCGAGAGTGTTCTTAGCTTTGATTCATGAAAATTCGTTCAATCGTTATAAAACTATGAGCTTTAATCAACTTTCATAGGTCTGATCAATTCGAAAATCTTCTTCTTCAACGATATTGTAAGAGCATGGAAGCATTGACCTGATGCTGGGACATCTCCTGGAACAGAATACTCAAATCCTCACCAACATACAGCTCAGATTTTAATTGTCGTGTTTAGAGTCATTGGAATGCTTTTAATGAAAAGATTATACATAGATCAGTCGGGGTGGTTTAAAATATTATATTATATATATAGATCATTATTATTTTATACAATAGATCATATAATTATACTATATTGACTTCAAATTGATTGCGATCGGTGGGGATCTACAGAAAAGCTAAGCTTATAATAATATTTTCGTAGTAACTATGACCTTTTCTGTGGTCTGACTGCAAATATTTTATTAATTTTGCGATGCGTGTTTGTGAAATCCGTGATATCTTCTTGAGTGTTCATTAGAATTATATACTGTAAAGGACAATTTTAATATGTGGCCAAGCCAATTAACGTAATTATTTGGATAAGGATTAATACTATATACTTGAAAATAGCCCTAGAAGTTATGTAATATTTTTTAACAAAAAATTAAAGATTAAAATGGTTACTATGAGTCAACCTTAAGAGATAGACATATGCTGTCGCGGACTTTTTTGTAGGTCTTATTAAGTTGTACAACTCTTCGATAGAAAATATTCTTCCATCTGTTTTCAATTGAGCAGCGTTCGTAAGAAACGTGTTTTTCCGACCGTTTTTTTGTCGACTTAGGTTGCAAATTAGGTCTCCACGAATGTACATTTGATTTAAACGGTATAATATATAGCCTATTTTTATTTCGAAAGTCCATTCTATACATTTGATAATTTTTTTTTTATCATCTAGTAGTTTTTGAGCCAAATCATTACAAACATACAAAAATACAAATGTTCTCTCTTTATAATATTAGTATAGATTTCACACAAGTACTTCTGTAAACAAATAAGTAAATACGAGTTTCAGACTTTTTCAAAATGCCACCCTAAGACGATAAACTGGGGTAACGAAGTGTAAAAATCAATTATTGTTTCGGATTGCGCTGAAATTTAGAATGCAGATAGTTATAATGACGTAGGTATCCGCTCAGAAGGGATTTTCTAAAAATTCCTCCCGGATACGGAACTGGGATTCAATGTTTATATGGCGAAATAAGATAAGATAAAGTACGTGTTTTAGGATTTTTTGAAATGGGGTAGGTAATAAAGTCTGAAAATTTGGGTTTTCGGTTTTTATAAATATGAATCCCGAATTGCCTTAGTCACGCGATAACATGAAAACGGGTGAACCGATTTGGCTAATTCTTATTTGATGTATTTATCGTGATTACAAAAGAAAAGTTTTAAGTAAACAAAAGAAGTTTTTAACGCGGGCGAAGCCGCGGGGCCATTCTAGTTTCTATATAAGTCTTTCAAACCTTGCTACTTGCCAAATTTTATGATTTTAGGTCCCGGGAAGTACCCTCTAGGTTTTGATAGCCTTGTGAGATCGCATAATATGCAAAAATATGCGGTTATATTATTTATTGATCGCGTTAACTTACAGGTTTGATTTTTTAACAGCTGGAAAATACCGTAGACCCGAGTATTTAGTATAAGTTTCAACTTGATACCTTTACGCATTTCGAACAGACGGACAGACGAAAGGACAGACAGACAGACAGACGGACAACAAAGTGATCCTTTAAGGGTTTCTTTTTCCTTTTAAGGAACGGAACCCTAAAAAATTAAAAATAATCGTCTTAAATCATTTTATTTAAAAACATTGTCGCTGTGTATTCTTTTAAGCCAAACAAATAAATATTTCCTCAAAAACTATTAAGATAACATCACCGTTCTATTTATTTTATTTTACATATAATATAGATCGCCAATTTACCTTTATTAGCTATGTTTGTTTAAACAGATATAAAATAATACAAGCTATTGTGGTGTAGGCTAGTAGACATAGTTTAGATAATAGGTAGTATAACATTTAGCTCTAAGATCTATTATTGATGACAGTAATAAACCACCTTTGATCGTATATAGTTGTATTACTCATGTAACATCCAAGCTCCCCTCATGGCTACACCACACTATAAATAATTGATAAATTATAACAAAAACATGCACAGGTTTGAGAATTGAACTTTCCCCTTCCGCTTCTTACTGGACTATTGTGGGTGGAGTGCTATCACTCCACCTAACCATTACACCAAGTTGCTGTTGCCAATAACTCACTCGAATTTAAGCATCCGTTACTTGTTGCATAGCTTACTTGGCGTTATGTGAAACTAGTATACAGTGGAATATTGTTATCTATTTGATGTTTAACAAATGTTTCTGACCCTACGTTTCAACTTGTTATTCGTCTGCGGTCTGGCTAAGCATGCCATCTATGCCGTACTTACGTGTTATTGTTTGCGTTGGAACATTCAAAGATTAAAGATTACTAAGATAAAGATAAAGATTACTCGCAATGTGGGTTGCACATTACTAGTATTCTTGTTAACCCCTCCAACTAAGCTAAATATGCTTGTGTCTGGAGTGGGTTCACGTCAATAGTGCAATGGGTGGGGTAGGATTCGAACTCACGACCTCTCGATTGCCAGTCCGACACCCTATCCATTGGGCTATTGCCGCTTTTCATTGAGGTGTTACTGGACTATTGTCCCTCGATAGTACCTACCTACAACAATCTTGCATCTTTATGATCCCTCATGATATTTATAATTAGTATAAGCTAGAAACGAAGACATCTTCAAAGTTTTACTGTTGTAATAAAAATAAATCGATCAATAACTATTTCTATTCCATTTGTTGAGAAAAGCATTTCCTATAGTAATTATTAACTATTGATATAAAGTTCTGGTGTTTAATTATTGCAATTTTTATAATAGTTTAATGATAGTTGCATTTAATAAAAAATGTAGCTATTGTTTTAATTTCTCAAGACCTTTATTTATATCCATTGCATAAAAACTTTTTATCTTATTTATACTAAGTATCGACACCTTTGAGTTGGCTGAATACTCAAAAATCGACACCAATATTATAAATGTGATTCAGTTTGTAAGTATATTTGTTTGTTTGGAACTTCTTCTCCGTACAATTTCTATCAATAGAGCAGAAGAATACATAGGATTTTATTTTACTTTTTTCTGGCTGTCGAGACTGGATGTCAAAAACTTTTTAAATTACTTTTCGAAATGTTCGTCTTCTTGACCATGAAGAACAGACTAGTATTGACCAAACGGTTTGATCTGTTTAGTTGGAATTTTGCATAGAGACAGTCCATAGGGAAGATAAAGACATAAAATAAGTTTCTTCTGGTTGTCGAGTCTGGTTATCCAGAAAATTGTTACACACAATCCAAAATTTCATCGTACCGACGGGACTCGAAAATTTGGGATTGTGTGTAACAATTTACAAAAATAGAAAGTGTGTAACACTTTTAGAAACATAATAAGTATCCAGAAAATGTTTTATGTAAATGTATAATCTCTTCTAGGCTAAACAGCTTGACCAATTTGGCTATTATTGTATACAGTCAATAAGGTAGACAAGGCCCAAGATATTTTTTTTCATCAAGTCTGATTATAGATATAATAATTAAGATAGTTTAAAAACTATAACAACCAACTTCCATGCCCCGCGAGTCAATATCAGTAACAAATTTGAGACTTTTATCGTCATATCTCTGGAGATACCTATCAGATCACGATGAAATTACAATGGGACCACTTCGGAAACGTACCCTACCGATTAAAAAATGAATCATTCGAATCGGTTCACAATTGACCGAATAATCTCGTAACATACATTAAAAAAAACACAGATGAATTGAGAACCTCCGTCTTTTTGGAAGTCGGTTAAATCTTTTATTTTTCAAATGGTCCCATTTAAATTACATAAATATCTGATGAGCATCTCCAGTGATATGGAGATACCCTCAAACTTGGTACTTCACAGGAATGGTGCAGAATTTAAAGTCGGTGTTTTTAGGGTTCCGTAGTCGTCGCCTTATAGTTTTGTCCTGTCCGTCTGTCTGTCTGTCCGAGGTTTTGCCTAGAGACCGTTAGTACTAGAAACCGTTAGTACTGTAATTTTGTAGGGGTGTGTATTACGCCGAAAAAGAGGTAAAATAAAATGTTGGAAAAAATTTTTTTAGGGTAGCTCCGCTATCCCCTCGTGTGGGGTATCGTGGAATATTTCTTTTTAAATCATTTAGGGGTTGCTAATACAATTTTTAGATTTAATGCTCCATTTATGAAACATTAAACTGCTAGCTTGAAAAATCTGGAAAAATGTATGATGATATTTCATGATGATATTCATATTTCATGAACTTCAAAGGAAAATTATGACGGTTAAGATAGCTTCACAGAACACGGATATAAATAACTTTTTTCGTTTTACCAATAATAGTCGTTAAGCTTAGGTGTTAGATAATTTAAAAAATAATTATGTTAAATATTATACTACTACGGAAATCTACACTGCGCGTGGCCTGACAAGTACTTGGCCGGTTTTATTTAGTTTTCTAAACTACCATGCTTTTCATATAAAACACTAAACGTGCCCCACGGCTTCGCCCGCGTTAAAAACTTATTTTATTTATTTTAATATTTTTTTTCGTAAAAGACTAAGACCAAGGCATATCGACGGCCCAACTGAATAAAGCGGTATTATAAAAATCGAAATTTACAGGAGAGCCAAAAAACAGAATAAATTGTTTCACCACTCATACAAACAACCATTTTTAACAATTAATGTGGTATCGTTAGACGTGAAAAAAATAAACTTCTAAAAACAACTCGCTATCGTGACAAACTCTTAAAGATTCTAGATTAAGAAAGAAAAACTATTTTACACGTTTATTTGCTAAGGAACGTACTTCGTTTTTTTCTGCGTTATTGTTTACGTCTTTATTCGTCTCAAAACGTCAAGAGGGGTTTTGTGTAACAAATACACAACTACCTTTTTAAAGGATTTTTTACGTGTAAAGGTTCTGCGTACTAAGCCATTACGCCATTATTCACCTACAGATTATATAGCATACTTTCAGTAAATTTGTGTTACCTGCTTTTTTAAAAATCAAAATGAACACCATTTCAAATGCAAAGAACTCATGTAATTTTTTGTTTATTTATTATAAATCAGTAAAAAAAAGTATTTAGAAGTTTAAACTTTTATTTGCTTAATTATTAATCAACAATTTACTAATACTTTATAAAAAACACGAAATTTCTATCATCATTTAGCAGGAAAAAATATGTTTACATAACATTTTCTCAAATTAATATTATTTAGGTTATTCGTGATTTTTAAATGTTAGAGCAACAAAAATACTTTCATAGAATAAATACTTTTTAGAATAATGTTCAACAACTTAATTACCTACCATGAACTACGTATATGTATGCCATTAACAAAAACACTATGGTAAACCACCTTCTACCCTCTGAGTATGGGCTACTATCTATCAAGTCGTATAAGTAGGCAATTCTAAATCAAATAGGAACTAATTGCTTATTATAACTATAATAAGCTAAAAGAACTTTTAAAAATCTGTATTTAATTTCATTTCAATACTTACTTACCTAGTTACAACATCATTTTTCTCAACGCCATTTAATACCAATAATATTGGCCTACCTATTCGTATAAACACTGTAAATAACATAAATTTGTCAATGAGATCAACAATCACACTATGAATAGACATTATTTTTTGTTAGTACCTAGCTAAGTTTAACTTATAGTAAGCAAGCTGCGTTGGTAGGTACTTACGTGAATCATCGGAATCTCCGATCATATTCAGTATTCGCCTACAACGTATTTTTCGCAAGTTATTTTCATCAGGAGACGCAAAATTATAGCCGTTGTACACCGTTGTTTCTTATCCAGTAATAATTACAACTCCTGCAGTCACTTCGTCAGAACAATGGTCTTTGAACAAAAAAATCACTAAGTCGTGATCTCCGGAACTCCAACACAAGCTCTATTTAAAAAAGCGATCGAGCGAATTCGGGGGTCAAAGTCTTTGCTCAAAAGCTGGGCTATCTGACGAAGTTGAGCATATCTAACGGGAGTGTCATCGCTTCTAAGCCGGAGATTTTCATGGAAGTCTATGGTCTAAGACTTCTACGGTCATTTCAACATCTCACAAGCATCCCGTCCTTAACTCCATATTTAGGATCCTAGAGCCACTCTAACCCGCCACTATACCAAAGATTTGCCAGATATCAGCCTAGACGAAATTGTGTTGGGTATCGGACAGCTCAAAACGGAAAAGCCCCGGAGAGGATGGAATTATAACAAAGCTCTTTTAAGCTGGTAGAACTCCTACGCTACAACAGCTTCAGCGTATTTTTAATCCTGTCCTCTTTGTGGGGTGAAACTCGAAGACGTGTAGTAAGAGTGTGGTCATAATTTTCTTTAAAAATGGAGACAAAATCCTCTGAAAGAACTATCGACCCATTTTACGCTTAAATCACATCTATAAGGTGAGACATCTTGAGACGGCTTTGAGACATCACAAATCGACTCGCGCGTAAATTCGACAAGTTTCAGCCCTCTGAACAGACTTTATTTAAAGGGGGATACGGCACTATAGACCACACACACAGTGCGGCAGGTTATACAGAAGACTGAGGAGTATAACCAGTCCCTGTGTCTAGCGTTTGTCGACTATGATTATAAAAAAGCCTTTTGTGGACGATGTAGGTCTTGCAATACATGCTGACTACCTTTGCTGATTCTCCTGCACGCATCGGTCTCCGGATGAACCTAGATATTAAAAACATCATGTTCAATGAACATATTGTTCCGGAACCGATTGCCTTTAATGGAGCACCATTCGAAACTGTTCAAGAAAACGTCTACCTAGGGCCTATGGAAAACCTTGCAATTGGGTAGAAACAATTTCGAGAAGGAAGTCTGCAGAAGAATACAGCTGGGATGGGCAGCATTTAGAAAACTACGTCGAGTCTTTTCATCGCCGATACCTTTAAGCCTAATAACAAAAGTCTTTAATGAGTACGTCCTACCTGTAATTACATACGGAGCCGAGACGTGGACACTGACGGTGCGACTAATCCACTAATTCAAAATCACTCAGCAAGCTATGCTTGAAGTATCTCCGAAAGATCGAATTTGAAACGAAGTCATTCGACAGATAACCAAAGTTATCAGCTTCGCTCAAAAGATTAGCAAACTGAAATGGCAGTGGTTTGGTCTCATCTGTCGTTGAACCGATGACCGTTGGGGTAAACGTGCTCTAGAGTGGACACCACGGCTTAGTAAACCAAGGGTAGGACGCCCTATAGCTAGGTGGAGCGATGATATACGGAAGCTGGCTGGCAGTGGTTGGAAACAAGGAGCTGAAGAACGAGCTCAGAGGCATTCCATAGGAAAGGCCTATGTACAGCATCAGCAATTAGCGTACTGAAAGCATTTCAATAATGATTTACATATATACTCGTACTTACAGATCATTATATATAATTAAACTTACTTACTTAAATATAATTACATATATGATTTACATATTACAAAATACCTAACAGTCTGAAAATACGCAGTGTAATGTTAAGAATTATTAGTTTTAATATTACAATACGTAAAAGTAAATTATTCAAATTCACTTTTAAACTATATTGCGATAAAAACTTACGGCTAACTAATTCGTATTAGTGTTAACATTCTAGAGAAGTTGTTATTATTGCGAGAATAAAAGACTACTAACACAATACCATCAAAAATCTGATCGTATTAACGAATAATAGCGTATAATTT
Organism: Cabera pusaria; assembly: GCA_954871355.1. Lineage (NCBI taxonomy): Eukaryota > Metazoa > Arthropoda > Insecta > Lepidoptera > Geometridae > Cabera > Cabera pusaria. Next base: position 5,861,476 of record OX940894.1, read on the forward strand.
TCTTACTTGTTTGTTCTGGTAACTGGCAGCTATCTGGTTGAACGTAAGATGTTGAAGTTGTGTTGTTCGCCTTTTATTCAAATGCCAAATTTTTATAGAACAAAGACGTCTCTAGCTATAACTCTGCAAGTTTTGGTTATAAATTTGTAAAAAATACGAGTATATATGTCATGCGTCTGGGTGCGTAGAAGCGTATTATGCAATAAAAAGTTTTTTGCGTATCATGACATTACCGCTTTATTCGGTTGGGACGTCGATATAAGGGTTTAATTTTGGACTTTATTTCCCTATTTCACCCTCTTAGGGGTGGAATTTCAAAATAGCCTGATACATTTTATTACTTATTTATTTACAGAAGTACTTGAGTGAAGTTTCGATTACAAATGCTATTTAATCTTGTTTCTCCATACAAACTTTGAACCCCCGTTAAATCCCATTAAGAGATGAATTTTGGAAAATCCATTCTTAGCGTATATCTATGTTATAATAATTATCTGCATGCCAAATTTTATACTTATATACATACTTAATTTGTTAAGTAGTTTGAGCTGTGTGTTGATAGATCATGTCAGTCGGTAACGTTTGCCTTTTTAACCGACTTCACAAAAAAGGAGGAGGTTCTCAATTCCTCTGTATGTTATTTTTGTGTGTATGTTACGCGGTTACTCCGTTAATTCTGACCCTATTCGAATGATTCTTTTTGTAATCGGTAGGGTACATTTTCGAGGTGGTCTCATTTTATTTTCATTGAAATCTGATAAGTATCTCCAGAGATATGATGATAAATGTCCCAAACTTGCTACTGAAATTGACTCGCGGGGCATTGAAGTCGGTTGTTTTAGTTTTTAAACTATCTTAATCCAGACTAATATTATAAAGAGAAAACTTTTTAAACGAGTTCAACTTTTGAGATGTTTAATCACGAAGCAAGTGCATTAGTTTCAATACCGCGGAAAATATCGTTTGCGCGATGCATATCTCATACATTTAGGCAATATTTTAAGGAGAGCTATTAAAATCTACGCTAGCGCCATCTCTGGGTTTTATTTGTCCTTACTATATAATGCGAAAGTAACTCTGTCTATCTGTCTGTCTGTCTGTCCCGCTTTCACGCCTAAACTACTGAAATTGGGTACACAGATAGTCTAGAACCTGAGAAAGGACATAAGCTTACGTTTTAATGTGAAAAGATGGTTGTAAGGGGTTGAAAGGGGGATGAAAAGTTGTATGGAAGTATCGTCATTTTTAAAGCTTGAAACTTATTATTTAGGCTGTTGATTCAATAGTGGAAAGAAGTAGTCTCTACCTACCCCAACGGGAAAAAGGCGTGATTTTATGTATGTATGTATGTATTCAATATAAATAAATATGACATTCAAAGTTTGTAAAAGTTTTACCCTCAAGGGTGTAAAATAACAATAGGAAATATGGGATGAAATTTGTAAGGAAATATGTAAGGTTTATGTGAATGTTCCACTGAACGGATTTAAATGAAATTTAGTACACAGATAGTCTAGAACATGAGAAAGGACATGCTACTTTTTAAATGCGAAAAGAGGGTTGTAAGGAAGGGGAGGGGGAAGAAGAAAGGGGGGATGAATAGTTGTATGGAAGTATCGTCATTTTTAAAGCAAGAAGCTTGAAACTTTTTATTTAGGCTGTTGATTCGATATAAATAAATATGACATTCAAAGTTTGTGGGTGAGAAGGGAGAGTGGAGAGGGAGGGTAGGGGGATCGGAGGGGAGGATAGGAGGAGTAGAGGGGGAGGGTAGGTAGAGTGGAGGGGGAGGGTAGGCGGAGTGGTGGGGGAGGGGAGGTGGGCTGGAATGAAGGGAGAGGAGATGGGGATGTGGAAGTGACGGGAGGGGAAGGGAGAGGGGAGGGAAGGGGAAGTGGAAGGGGAGGATAATACGACATACAACATAACATTTGTGAGGAGGAAGGGGGAGTGGAGCGGAAGAGTAGGGTAGTGGAGGGGGAGGGTAGGAGGATTGGTGGGGAGGGGAGTGGAGGGGGTGTGGAAGTGAGGAGAAGGGGAGTGGAGGGGAAGAGTAAGATGGAGGGGAGGGGGAAGTGAAAGGAGGAGGAGGGGAGGTGGAAGTGAGGGGAAGGGGAGGGGAAGGAAAGGGGAGGGTAAGTGCAGGGAAAGGGGAAGGAGACATTAGCGTGGCGTGGTGCGGTGTAGTTGGGATACGTATGTGTCGTTTTAGTAATTTCTACCAAAAGACAGTATTCCACGCGGACGAAGTCGCGGGTACAGCTAGTTTTATGTATACAGAAGATTGCAGTATCTTCATTATCTGGGACGATCTTAGGTATTATTTATAATGATATGGTTTGTGAGACAGTATACTTAACCCACCTAAGGTGATAGTTCAAGTGAACTTATTACACTCAATTTAAAGTTAATTTTCTTTATAATAGTATACAATAAAAATAATAATTACAATCGTTATACAATGGATAATTAGGTCTCAGTAAGTCAAACAATACCTTTAGTTATTATAAAATGCAAATAATTAAAGCAATTATTCGAATTAAATTGTATTCTTATGAAATATTTTTTACAGGAAATGCAGTGTGATATAATCGATAATTGTGCAACTTTAAACAAAACCTAGTCACAGCAGTTGCTAGTTCAATAGACTCCTCGTTATCAGCTCAATTTTGGTTACAACTATATAAGTATAACTATATTTAGGGCGGAAATTGAAGGAGAAGACAGGTGACTTCCGCTCCGGCTCGTACCTGGTGCATAGGTTGGCGATTGCTATCCAATGCGGAAACGCCGCCACCATTATGGGTACTTAAACTATTCATTGTTCTATGGTTATGCGTACCTTAGCACCGGGTACAGTTAGGGGTGGGTTATAAAGTTGTTATAGTTTGAGGGCCCGGTGTCGTAATCGGAAGAACGGTTGGCTTTGATGACAGAGGTACTGAGTTCAAACCTCCGTGCACCAATGGATTTTTCTATCGAAAAATGTATGTGCGCTTTTCACAGATGCCCTCCGATGTAGGAAAAACATCGTTAAGAAACCTTCAAGTTAGAAAATCTTTCGCCAAAACATCTGATGTGTTCCGGCAGCTATTCTTGAGAGCCAGTTCCCAATCTAGGCCTAGCGTGCTTACCATCTTCGACCGCATCATCACTTACCAACAGGTTAGATAGTGGTCAAATGCTAGCCTATAAGATATATAAAATAAAATAAAATAAAAAAAACATTCATAGTATTTGAATGATTTAAACTTTGTTTATTAGGAAAGATTTTAGTAAGTAGTTTATTTATTCAATAAAATGTTGTATTAGTTAGCAAGACTATATATGTTAATTTATTTAAACAATGTATTCAAACGGCTTCCAACTATTCGACCACTTCAAACGGGACACAACAAACATCAAACGTTCTAAATTTAGCTTAATAAATGGAACTTATCCAAAGGACTATGTATGGTTGCCAGTCATTCAAATGTATGGCATAGTTATTAGTTTTATTATGTAGTAGCTGCAGCCCGCTCTTTTGTCTGCATTTTGATCGTGTTTGGAATAACTTCTCTTCTCTGAGATGATTATGCCAAATACCAGCTGCAGACACTATTGAGAGGAGAGCCAAGAAGCTCATCAACGACGACCAACTAGTAAGCAAAAGACTCCAGAGTCTCGAGCATCGTCGCAAGGTCATTTGCTTATCGGTTTTTATTCGGATGTGTATTGGAACTTCATAATTTGATTCCGCCATCCCCATTCTATAATCAGACAACCAGGGATACGAAAAAGCGCCACCGTTTCATGGTTCTCGTAGATATACCATTTACGCGTACAAAGCGATTTGCTTGCTCTGTTATCAGACGTACTGCCAAGAAATGGAATACCCTGCCTGAGTCTGTGTTCCCGATTATATACAACTTAGGGGCCTTCAAGCTGAGAGTGAATAGGTAACTTTTGGGCAAGCACGCTACATCATCGACCACATCGTCACTTAACATCAAGGGAGATGGTGTGTCGAGCGGTCGAGCGCTATCCATTTTAGAATTAAAAAAATGAAGAGTATCCTGTGTTAATCCAGGGTATTGTATCTGCATGCCACATTTCAACCGAATCCGTTCAGCCGTTTTTACGTTAAAGAGTTGATAAACATCAAGCAGATACCAGTATCAGATGCACATGCTTCATCATAAAATATAAGAAAATTTTAATATTTTGCATTTATACTCATAGATTTACTAATAAATACGTCTGAGATGACGAACCAATTAATAACGTATGTACCTAATACCAAAATCATCATATATTACAGTACATTAAAGTTCAAAGGCTATATATATATTAGGTACTGTGGTGAATATTTTGCTGAGTTAGTATTTTGTGTCGGGCACTATTTTGGCTTACCTAACTACCAATTCACCAAATATTCCAAATAACTTTGATTTCAATCGATATACTTACTAATTGGTTTGTTGATATGTACTTCAGCCGTGAGAGATAAAATAGAACTAGTAGAAGTACGAATGTATATGTGTTTGTAATGCCAAAATGTCCAATCGCTGAGACAGAAAATTAAGCAAGTCGATTCGGCGCTACATCAAAGAATAATAAATTATCAAGACACTGTAAGTGTTCTGTTGTTACTGTAAGTTGTTCACAACGAATATGAATGAATGAAATTTTCTGTAATGATAATCCTTAAAGCTACGATGGAGCCGCAGATAAAGTGCAAAGACCACAGTGTATAAACTGAAAACATTTAAAACAAATATTTTATAGGCTATTTATTATATATAATAAATATATGTCGAATCGCCGATTTATTCAAATACTCGCCCGATTTGGGTTATCCATGATGGAGGTGTTGTAGATGAAATAATGCGATCATACACAGGATTGTAATCAGGAAGAATACCACCTGTACTAGGATCTTAAAAAAACTCGAATTAATTCCAAAATGTATTGTTGTTTAAAATTTTAAAACATCTTTCGCCATTTCCAATTTTTGAAACAATAACAATACTCTGACCTGCAATTTGTTGCTGTGTTGCGTCTAGTTCAGATCTCACTTCTGATGTCGGATCGCCGAGTTTTTCTAATACCTCCTCTGGGCTAAGTTCGTTCATCGCCCGATTTGGGTTATCCATGATGGAGGTGTTGTAGATGAAATAATGCGATTATACTCTAAAGGTATAATATCGGGTTATATTGTCAATATATATATATTATATAGATTATCTGTCTAACTAATTTTCATAAGGACACGAGACCTGACACGAGTTTAACATTTTTACCCATCGCAAGAAAAGTGCACAACGCCGCTAAAGAAGTTTTCACTTCAAAAAACTAACCTGATGTTAAATGACGATGCGGGATCAGATAAAATCGTGCTTTTTTAATCTGGAATAGGAAAATGGCAGTAAAATAAATAGGTGGGGGGGGGGGGGGGGGGTAGAAAAATGACTTTACTCCAACCTACATAGCGCAACCATTTATTTCTTTGTCTTCTTAATTTCCTGATACCAAACATCATTCTGCGACTCAATGAACCGATTGGAGACATAGTAAACTTTGTGGTAAACATCTACCTGCAGCGGTCACCTATTAATATCACGTGTTGGGTTAATTGAAATCTATGGACGCGGTTACGTAAGAGTGACAGTGACCCCAAAATGTATTCTGTTCCCGAACCCCAAAACAATAAAACCTAAAGTTACAATTTCAATTAATCAAACTTTACCATTGTTAATTGTGAGAGGAACATTAAGAAAGCGCTTTAATTAGAAGTAAGTTTTCATTAAACAAAACAGGGTTTCTTTTATTCATTTCCTAGCTATTTTATTAGCTCTACCCTAATGTTACGACTACTCAGAAGTTAGAGTTTTAGAGCCTCTAACTTAGCTAGATACAAATTACGACTAGGGTCCGGTTAGGACTTACAATAATTAATTGGTACAGTGTAAACGTTTTATGAGCCAGAGAACTAAAGTTATCGACATAGCTCATCGGATTAGTAAGCTGAAGTGGCAGTGGGCTGGTCATATCTGCCGCAGGACTGATTACCGTTGGGGTAGACTTGTCCTTGAGTTGAGACCGCGAGTTGGCAAACGTAGTGTGGGACGTCCTGTGACCAGGTGGAGCGACGACATACGCAAAGCGATGGGCAGTGACTGGAAAAGAAGAGTCGAAGATCGGGCTCAGTGGCGCACCTTGGGAGAGGCCTACGTCAAGCAGTGGACGGACCGCGGCTGATAATGATAATTATGATGATGAAACGTTTTATGAAAGCAGAAATTATATAAACCTGAAGATGGATTGTGTACTGAAATGATTAAACTTAATATATATTCATATTTAATTCGATCGATTTTATAAATCCCATAACTGCGCCCTGAAACTTTGCCTGCGAAAATAATATCATTTATCCTAATGAAAATTAAAAGACTTATTTTTTCATATTAATCTATACTAATATTATAAAGAGAGAACATTTGTATTTTTGTATTTTTGAATTTTTGTATTTTTGTATGTTTTTAATGATTTGGCTCAAAAACTACAAGATGATTAAAAAAAAAATCTCTAATATATAAAATGGACTTTCGAAATGAAAATAGGCTATATATTATCCCGTTTAAATCAAAGGTACATTCGTGGAGACCTAATTTGCAACATAAGTCGACAAAAAAACGGTCGAAAAAACACGTTTCTTACGAACGCTGCTCAATTGAAAACAGATGGAAGAATATTTTCTATGGAAGAATTGTACAACTTAAAAAGACCTACAAAAAAGTTTGCGACAGCATATGTCTATCTCTTAAGGTTGACTCACAGTAACCATTACAGTACTATACATATAGTATTTACAGTATATAATTCAAATGAAAACTCTAGAAGATATCACGGATTTCACATACACTCATTGCAAAATTGATAAAATATTTGCAGTGAAACCACAGAATAGGTCATAGTTACTTCGAAAATATTATTATAAGCTTAGCTTTTCTGTAGATCCCCACCTTTCACAATCAATTTGAAGTCAATATAGTATAATAATATGATCTATTGTATAAAATAATAATGATCTATATATATAATATAATATTTTAAACCACCCCGACTGATCTATGTATAATATTTTCATTAAAAGCATTCCAATGATTCTAAACACGACATTTAAAATCAGAGCTGTAAGTTGGTGAGTATTTGAGTATTCTGTAGAGTCTAGGAGATGTCCGAGCATCAGGTCAATGCTTCCATGTTCTTATAATATCGCTGAAGAAGAAGATTTTAGAATTGATCAGACCTATGAAAGTTGATTAAAGCTCATAGTTTTATAACGATTGAACGAATTTTCATGAATCAAAGCTAAGAACATTCTCGATGAAGATATCTATCATAAAAAAAACTATCAATAATAAAATCAAAATCGGATCCTCCGGTTGGGTGCTAAGATGCTACAGACAGACACAAAGATACACACGTTAAACGTATAATACCCCTACTTTTTGCGTCGGGAAAAGCCGTAAGGGTACGAAGGCAGATGTTCTCCTTGGTGGTGGTAAGCTACTTTTCAACCGACTTCCAAAAAGACGGAAGTTCTCAATTCGTCTGTATGTTTCTTTTTTCTTTCTTTTTTTGTGTGTGTATGTTACGCGATTACTCCGTCAATTGTGAACCGATTCGAATTATTATTTTTGTTATCGGTAGGGTACGTTTTCGAGGTGATCTCATTGTAATTACATTGATATGTAATTAGTATCTTCAGAGATATGACGACAAACGTCTCAAACTTGCTACTGAAATTGACTCGCGGGGCATTGAAGTCAGTTGTTTCAGTTTTTAAACTATCTTAATTATTGGTAAATCTAATGATCCCACGAAAACCCATGATTCATGAATGCACATAACACTTTCATTGGTAGGTATATAGCTCGGATTAGAACTAACGACCCTCGGGTCAGAATCAGGGTAACTATCCTTTACGCCAAAGGGCCGTTCAATATCACTACGTAAGTATTATATAACAATGTCTATCACTGCGTCTGTCTGTTCGCAATAATCTCAATAACTTCTGAACGGATTATCATGCGGTTTTCACCAATAGCCAGAGTGTTTATGAGAAAGGTTTAGGTCTTAGGTGCATAATTCGTTAAGGTTTTGTGTGAAGTTGAAATATGACGATGATTGTTAAATATGTTAATATTTTATATTCGATGCAACAAACTGATGCAAATTTTGTAGGCATATATATTCTACCCGTGCGAAGCCGGGGCGGGCTGCTAGTACTGTGTAAAATATCAAGTCAAAAAGTGTCTTTTTATATGGTGACGATGCGATCGACAATATAACACGCTTACCTAAAGGACTACACAATTTTCTAGTTTTGTTCAATCGCAATTTTAAGACCCTGGGTCGTTATAGCTATCGGGAAACACAGGCGACGGCGAGAAATTGAAATAAGAAGTGGGTTTGACACCAAACAGACCAGCATAAGGGTCAGTTCACACCGCAACGCGATGCGACGCGACGTGACGATGCTTATGGTTTCGCGCGGCGTAGCAAGGCGCAGCGAGGCGTAGCTCGGCGCAGCCAGAAGCCGCGCGGCGCAGCCCGACGTCGCGCGGCGCAACAAAACGCGCGTCGTGACCAAATTTTCTAAATGCAATGTGTATCTTATTGTATAGTTAATAAAGTTCAATTGTTTATCACACGGTTCAATTGTTTCTTCCCGCTGCGCCACGCGGCGTCAGCCTGAAGCCGCCGAACTAACTCAATGAAAAATAAAAAAAGATCTTTTTTGTATCACTCTCTTAATAAGAGTACGTGCGCGCCGCGTCGCGTCGCGTCGCGGTCTGAGCTGACCCTAAGTCCTATCACTGTAATGTCGATACAGAGTTGGAGTGCTCAAGCAAGATGATATTTTTAACCGACTTCACAAAAGAGTAGGAGGTTCTCAATTCGTCTGTATGGTTTTTTTTTGTGTGTATGTTACGCGATTTCTCCGTCAATTGTGAACGGATTCAAATGATTCTTTTATTAATAGGTAGGATACGTTTCCGAGGTGGTCTCATTTTAATTTTATCGAGATCTGATTAGTATCTCCAGAGATATGGAGATAAATACCTCAAACATAAGAGAATGTACTGGTTTTAGAAGATTATATACAATGGAGGTTGCTATTGCATATACTTTTGAAGACTAAAAAACATCTTTCTTCCCGTTGATTTTGGTTTTTGACAGATATTCTTACGGAAACTGTGAGCGAGATAGAAATAAAGAAGGGGATGATTAATTTTTTTCATTTTTTAGGATTCCGTACCCAAAGGGTAAAACGGGACCCTATTACTAAGACTCCGCTGTCCGTCTGTCTGTCTGTCTGTCTATTTGTCTGTCTGTCTGTCCGTCTGTCACCAGGCTATAACTAATTAACCGTGATAGTTAGACAGTTGAAATTTTCACAGATGGTGTATTTCTGTTGCCGCTAGAACAACAAATACTAAAAACAAAATAATGTTAAAAATTAAAGAGGGTCCCCATACAAAAAACGTGTTTTTAAACGCCATCTATCTAATTATTTTCGGCAAAATTACATAGATGGCGCTAAAACGAGCCCCGACTTTCTAGATCGCGACCAAACCAAATATTCTTGGTAATATCAATTAATCAAATATATGAGGTTGAAACTCTGTTATGTTTCGTATTGTACGGAACCCTCCCTAAGTGTGCGATAAGTGACGCGATGCTGACTCGCACTTGGACAGTTTTATTTTTATATCTTATAGGCTAGCGTTTGACCACTATTTCACATGTTGCTAAGTGATGATGCGGTAGAAGATAGAGAAGTGGACTAGAATGGGAACTGGCTCTCAAGGATAGCTGCCTGAACACATAAGATGTTTGGCGACAGATTTTCTAGCTTGAGGGTGGTAGCTGGCCAGGCGGACACTAGATATGTCCTACCACCATGCGGGGGTTGTTGGTTTCTTAACGATGTTTTCCTTCACCGGAGGGCCACTGTGAGAAGCGCAAATATATTTTTCGATAGAAAAAATCATTGGTGCACGGCGGTTTGAACTCGGTACCACGGCATCAAAGCCGACCGTTCTCCCAATTACGCCACCGGGCCCTCAATAAATAATTATATATTAATAATTTAAATAAATAATTATATAAATATAAATAATTTGTCTTCACAGGAATGTTTTACCAGGCAAAGTCTTGTTAGGGTGCAAACTTTTTAAACATACCTAATATTTTTTGACATGACATGACGTTTGGCGAAGATGGCGGCCATATCAGTCCCGCGACACTGCGTACATAATTAAATAACTCAGAATTATGAACGGACTTTGTACTAATCAACACTGCAAAAAAAAATATAAGCATAATACCACAGATTATATAATAGTTACTTCGTAAATAATACTTTCCGTTGTTAGGTTGGCTACACAGTGCTTTCATAATTCGGGTATCAACAATATAGGGAAGTGCCTCTTATAACGTAGTAGAGTGATTCAGTACTCTGTTGGCCATATGGCGGCAATTAATGTTAATAATCGCAAATAATACTTTTTAATATTCATTTTGGAATACAACTAGTCCGTGTTATAAAAGTATTTGGAATTATTGTAATAAAATAGACAATTAATTATCGTGTGTGTCAGGTGCTTTAATTGCACAGGGCCATTTTGGACATTGTCCTTTGATACCTTGATGACTTCATTATTACTAGTGAATATTTTCACTAGCGCGGCATTTAAAGTCATTTTTATAGGTTTCCGAATCCAAATGAACACTTCCTGAGACTTTGTTGTCCGTTCGTCCATCCGTCCGTCCGTCCGTGTGTCTATATGTGCGCACTTTACAGATCTGTATCTTCTTAACCGTTATAGGTACATACTTGAAATTTTCCCAAAGTATATATCCGTCAGTGTATAACGGCCCAGACACGAAATTTAATCGATGCATGTAATTTAATTAAAACTTGTTTTGCACTCAAAAGCGAAAAATAAATTACTTAATATAATTATTATAAGCGCTACCCACTTATCTATTTGAAGTCGGTGCCAGCCAAGTCTATTGGATAGTAGATAGATACTATGTATGTATGTAGTAGTAGTAAGTAGGTAGATACATGTAGGTAGTATCTATCTACTACCTATTAGACTTGACTGGCACCGACTTCAAATAGATAAGTGGGTAGCGCTTATAATAATTATATTAAGTAATTTATTTTTCGCTTTTGAGTGCCTGTTTGTGGTTATGAAGTCGGTTTAATTTTTTTTTTTTGAAAAATAACTTATCTCTTTTAAAGCTGAATAAAATAATCGTAGATGACTTCAGACTGACTAGCAAAAGTTCTACAACTACAATATTGATGGAATTTGTAGTGCTTAATGATGCAAGGTGACATTTTCTGCGACACAGACATTTGTTCTATAGAGCGTATGTATCAGAGTTCCTATTGCGAAACAAAATGTCTTTGTATTGTGCCCGTGGAGTTCCTATAAGGCACTGTATACTTCATTACATTTCCAATTACCTTTGGTACTGCACATCTAAGTGTTGATTCTAGCTATTTGATGCAATACAGTCTAAAGATCGATCAGCTTTGTTCAGAACTGTTGATAATAATAATCAATAAAAATATGAGAATAGAGATAAAGCGACCGACCAAAGTATTCTTTTATAAATGTCGGTATTATCTATCTTCTATTCTCAGCTGGTCGTAAGGTGGGCGACGACCCCTTGTAGTAATAAAAAACGGCCTAGTGCGTGTCAGGCCACGCGCTGTGTAGGGTTCCGTAGTATAATATTTAACATCATTATTTAAAAAATTATCCAACACCCAAGGTCAACGACTATTACTGCTAAACTAATAAAGTTATCTTCACCGCTATATAATTTTCCTTTGAAGTTCATAAAATACACTATCATCATGAATTTCTTGATTTTTCAAGCTAGCAGTTTGGCCTTAAGTTGGGAGGGGGGAGGGGGGGGGTCCGCCCTACTGGAACAAAAATTTGCACTTTAAAGTTTAATATTTCGTAAATGGAGCATTAAATCGACAAATAATATCCCCGAGTCATTTTAAAAGAGCTATTCAACGATAATCCACACGCTTGGGTAGACGACGAAAAAAAATTCATCCCCATTTCACATTTAGGGGCTCCCCTAAATGTGAAGTGGGGATGAAATTTTAACCCTAAAAAAAATATTTCCCTAAGTTTTATTTTACCACTTTGTTGGCACAATTGATATACACACCTTTACAAAAAATAACAGATTTATAATATTAACAGACTCTTCGCAAAACCTCGGACATACCGACAGACAGACAGACAGACAGACAAATACAAATACAAATTACTTTATTGGCTTAATTTTGGTGCACAATATATATATTAATCCATAGGCTCTTGAACTAGCATAGCTGTGTCTCGAGAGCCAGTGGCTTCTCCCAATTTATGACAATATACTTATTGTTCAAACTTAGTTTTACACAATTTTCTGTTATTTTGAAATCATAAAACTAGATTCTAATAACTATTATAACATTTATTTTACATAATAATAATACTAAGTATTACAAGTTAAAACTATTCGAAACAGTTGTTTTTGTGTGTATGAATTGGTGCTTGTTTGTGTGGGTAATGTATGTGCTATGTAGGGGTGTGTTTTTGGGTGTATGTGTATAGGCGCATGAAAAAGTGTGTCATTTTGTAGTGTGTATTTACTGTATAGTTATCTATATCAATTGTATGTATTAGTCATAAGATTTTTCAAAAGTTTTAAGGTACGTAAGTAATTTATTTTTAAATTCATTATTATTAATTTTCTTAACACTATGCCTTTTATCAAAAGTGTTGTACAAAATTGGAACTAGAACATCGTATCGTTTTTTGGCGAATATGGTTTTTGAGCTAGGTACTGGACATCGTTTAATTCTCTTTGTAGTCTCTGGTAAGTACGGAACAACTTTTTTGTGATATTTACGTAAACTTTCATACACAAATATTTTGCGCACAGACAGTACATTCGCCTTGTTGTAGACTGCAGTTGTGGGGTGCCTATATCGTAGGTACAGCATAACTTTGAGTAGAGAACGCTGTGCTCGCTCAGCAGTTATAAGGTGGGTTTTGGCAGCGCTGCCCCATACACATATGCAGTACCTTATAAGGCACTCGCATAGCGCCTTGTACGTCTGTATAACAATATTAGGTTCCGCAACTGTTCTCAGGGTTTTAAAAATATAGATCAATTTACGTATTCTGGATGACAATGAATTTATATGTGCAGTCCAGTTCATCTTGTCATCTACTACAACTCCAAGATATTTGATGGTATTAACCCTACTCAATGAAGCACATGCACAATTAATTGAAAGACGCGCATTTCGATTACACGGGTATGTGTGGATTTTTATACTAAAGTCTGTTTTAGGAGACGAAACGATAAGGGTTCCTTGTCAGGACTACGGAAACCTAAAAAGGACAGACTCACTCATTTTGTTGCACTGCATTAAGACTAGACAGTTAAAAAATCAGAAAGGTCGCTTCCCAATGTGAGTGACCGGCGGATCGCATTAAGACAGAGTGTCTAATGTCCTAATTGGCTTTCCTTTACATTGAAATCCATTCATTTGAGAGTTGACTACAATTTTCGTATATAACTTTATAGAATTAAAGAGGATCTTGTAGCAGTTCTGAGCAAATGTTACAAGTAGTTTTATTAAAAAACATTTTTTTCTTGTATAGGGACTACTACCCTTTTAATAATCATCTTTATTTCATTTTTAACCGACTTCCAAAAAAGGATGTTACTCAATTCGACCGTATATTATATATATTATATATATAATATACGGTTATATAAATATATATATAGCTATATGTATATATATTGTTTATGTTTGTTGGCGGATAACTTCGTCGTTTATTAACCGATTTTGAATTTTCTTTTTTTCACGAGACGACTCGTGACCACGATCAATGCAACTTGGTCGAAACGTCGAGTAGATAAGATTTATGTTTTAGGCGCGATAAGTCCCGTATTCAAATATTTATAACTGGATATTTCGGTTTAATATTTCGGTTAAATATTCAGTTGGATATTTCAGTTAAAACATTTCAGTTAAACATTTCGGTTAAACATTTCAGTTAAACATTTCAGTTAAATATTCGGTTAAAGTATTTTAGTTAAATGTTTCAGTTAAATATTTCAGTTAAATATTTCAGTTAAATATTTCTGTTATATATTTCAGTTAAATATTTCGGTTAAATATTTCGGTTAAATATTTCAGTTTAATATTTCAGTTAAATGTTTCGGTTAAATATTTCAGTTAAAAAGTTTCAGATCAGATCAGATCAGTTGAAAGTTTCAGTTAAAAATTTCAGTTGAACATTTCAGTTAAACATTTCGGTTAAATGTTCGGTTAAGTGTTTCAGGTGGCTGGGAGTGGAGCTCGTGGTGCGTGCGGGTGCAGTGGGTGGCAGAGCATCGCAGGTCGTTGTCCCTGGTGCACGCGCCGACTTGCTGCGTCGCTGCCTTCGCTCGACGACGCTGCGACTGCCGGCTCCGTCGCTCCCAACTCAACAACACATCCATAGCGGACTACCAACTATTTCATGTTTCAGGTGGCTGGGAGTGGAGCTCGTGGTGCGTGCGGATGCAGTGGGTGGCAGAGCATCGCAGGTCGTTGTCCCTGGTGCACGCGCCGACTTGCTGCGTCGCTGCCTTCACTCGACGACGCTGCGACTGCCGACACCGTCGCTCCCAACTCGTTTCACTTTAATATTTCAGTTAGATATTTATGTTGAATGTTTTAGTTGAATATTTCAGTTGAGTGTTTCGGTTAAATATTACAGTTAAATATTTCAGTTAGATATTTTATTTATAACTATGTGTTCAAATCGCGAAAGTTTAAAGTTTACAAGTAAATACGTGTTTCAGGTTTTTTCGGAATTCAACCCCAGAGAGGGTGAAATGGGGTAAAAAAGTTTGAAAATCAATAATGTTTTGCATTGTGCTAAAATTTGGCATACAGATAGTAATTATGACGTGATCTGTTAAGAAAGGATTTTCCAATATTCACCCCTGAAAGGGATGGAACGGGGGTCCAAAGTTTGTATGGATGGGTAACAAAGTCTGAAATTAATATTTTTTCGGATTGTGCTTTAATTTGGCATGGGGATAGTTATTACGACGTTAGTTCTCTCAGAGAAATAATTTTTTTTAATTTACCCTTTTAAGGGGATGAAACGGGGGTTCAAAGTTTGTATGGAGGAACAAGATGAAATAGTATTTTCTATTTAAAACTTCACACAAGTGCTTCAGTAAATAATTAAGACAGTACGTGTTTCAGGCTTTTTTGGAATTCAAGCCCTGACAGGGTAAAATGGGGTTGCAAAGTGTGAAAATCGAGTGTCAAAATTATTTTGCATTGCGCTGAAATTTGGCAAACAGTTAGTTATTATGACATAAGTATCTGTTATGAAACGATTTTCCAAAATTCACCCCTGAAGGGGATGGAACGGGTGTTCAAAGTTTGTATGGAAAACCAAGATTAGATATCATTTTATTCGAATTCGATTTCACACAAGTACTTCTGTAAATAAATAAGTAAATAAGAAATTCAGCTTTTTCAAAATGCCACCCTAAGAGGGTGAAGAGGGGTAACAAAGTCTGAAAATCAATATTGTTTCGGATTGCGCTGAAATTTAGAATGCAGATAGTTATTATGACGTAGGTATCCGTTAAGAAAGGATATACTTTAAATTTCCCCCCGGATACGGAACGGGGATTCAAAGTTTGTATGGCGAAACAAGATGAGATAGTCTGATTTTTTCGAAACTTTACATAGGTACTTCTGTAAATAAATAAGTAAGTACGTGTTACAGAATTTTTTGAAATGGGGTAGGTAACGAAGTCTGAATGTTTCGGTTTTTCGGGTTTTATACATTTGAAGTCCGATTTGCCTCAGTCACGCGATAAAGTCATGAAAACGGGTGAACTGATTTTTCTAATTCTTATTTCATGTCTTTTGTGATAGAAAAGTTTTTACAAAAGAAAAGTTTTAAGTAAATAAAGGGAGTTTTTACGCGGGCGAAGCCGCGGGGCACTTCTAGTACTTTATAAAAATTTCAAGTATCTGCCTATGACTGTTAAGGAATTACATGCCTGTGAAAGTCGGACAGCCGGACGGATGGATGGGCGCACGAACAGCAAAGTCTCATTAATAGGGTTGCTAAATAAACCCTAAAAAGGACTTCATATGCTCCGCGAGTATTTTCAGTAGTAGCTATTTGAAGTATTAGCTATTCAATTCTTCTATTTATATCTTTATGCATTGTGTCACTTACAGCTTTAAGATTTCCTAGGTATCATCATCATCATCATCAGCCTGTGTCAGTCCACTGCTGGACGTAAGCCTCTCCCAAGATGCGCCACTGAGCCCGATCTCATTCGGCTCTTCTTTTCCAGTCACTACCCACCGCTTTGCGTATGTGGTCGCTTTACCTGGTCACAGGACGTCCTAGGTATCCTTCTGCGTATTCTATTCAGGATTTTTTTATGCAAGTACAATATACATATTGTAACTACATTTATCTATCTAATAAATGTAGTTACATTATAATTATGTTAAATTTATTCAGTGTTTTGAGAAAATTGTATTCGAGCCTTGAAGTCTTTTACGCTCTGTAACGTAGGATGTCATTATGGAAATAAAACGTACCTACATTTAATATTCATTTGCTGAAAGGTTTCCTAACATTTTCAACATAGCTTAGTAACGAAATGCTGCGAAAAATTACCAGCACTTTGGTTTCTCTCACAATGAGGAATCAAATTTGTTTCTGAAAGGCACATGGAATTTTTTAACAGACTGTTAAGATATAAACTGTCATAATAGTTCTTTTTTTTTAAATTATGGCCACTTTTGGCCACTATCTCACCTGGTGATAAGCGATGATGTGGTCTAAGATGGAGAACACGCTAGGCCTTCAATAATCTCTCAAAGGCTGTGTGCTGCCGGAACACTGCAAGGTTATGTCGGCAGATTTTCTCCTTGATGGTGGTATGATACTTTTTGGTAGCAAGTTAGACGGAACATTGCAATTTTTATTAATTTTTGTTACATAAATCTATACACATATAAAACACAAGCATTGTTTCTACCCATGTCCATTATATACTTCGATACTACTTAACTGGGTTCATTATAAAGACTAAATGCGAAAATGATTTTGACCACTATCAGAATAAGCCTACAATCAACCACACATGATGTTCGTGTCACTATATAGTCTACGGTGAAATCATGTGTCTATTCAAGCAGCGTATGCTCAACTGTTGAAGACAGCTTGCAATAGGCCGATTCATATTTATTTTAGTAAAATAGGTATTTATAAAATGTATAATTGACATTGCCTAACATAATAAATAATTAATCTTAATTTTAATTTGCATATTTGATATTATACCTAATATTTGTTACCTAATATTTGTATGCCTCAGTGGCTGATCACAATATGTTCTTTTTGTAAACTACTATTAACGCCATTTTATTACCTGTGTATCACATATGAACAATTTGATTGATTGATTGATTGATTAATAGGCGCATCGGTCACAATTTTCAAGCTTTTAAGGTACGGACACACCGCAGCGTGCTACGTACGCGATATAGGCAGCGATCAGATAGCGCAGTAGTATTGAACCGACCGACTGGTTCACACCAAACGCAATCAGAAAACAATTTAAAAGTATTAAGATCGCGCCCGCAGATCGCAGGACACCGCGGTGTGGTCGTACCTTTATTTAACTTGCAATGTATGTCTGTATGTTTGGGTGGAATCTTGGAAGCTAAATTAGACCCACTTCCCGATGTCCGATTGGACTCAAATTTGGTGCACTTATGTATCTTCGATGACAATACAATGATATCGTACCATGGAGCTGGTCTGTTGATGGAGACGGAAGGTGGCCACGGCATCTCTGTGATAAAACAACATAAACCCACCGAGTTTGGGCTCAATTATCGGTAATTTCGACTCATTTGACAACGTTATGATAGCTCGGTGGGAGATTGATTGGATGGCGATCGGGAAGTCCCTGATTCGAGACCAGATGAGATGACTATTTTTTCCCTTTTTTGTTTTCTATTTTTTTCCTTCTTTTTTGAGTAAAACTATTTATGGGAGCCAAAAGAAATCCAAAAAACTCGATTTAACAAAAAATAAATATACATACAATACCGAGCAAAGCTCGGTAAACCAGATGTTCTGTGATAAAACAACGTAACTCTACCGAGTTTGTGCTCTATTATATCGTCTTGAAGAGAACTTTACGCCTAGATTATATTCAGCGACTAATGATGAAGCTAAAACGTGGCCACGGCATCTCTGTGATAAAAAACGTAACCTCAACGAATTTGAGCTCAAATGATTCGTCTTGAGGAGCACTTTACACTCAAACGATATTCAGGATCTGATGACGAAGCTGTAAGGTGGCCATGGTATTTCTGTGATAAAGCAACGTGTCTCCTCCGAGTCGATTGATTTTCCTTAAGGAGCACTTTACCCATAATCATATCATAATATCCGTAGAATATTTTAAAACATCACGACTTCTCTTATATACTTAGGTACTACGAGTGGGTAGGTAGGTAATCGGTATTTATACTCGTACCTATCTAGAACAAATTCAAAAATAAATTATAAGTAAAAAATATTTTTAAAATCAAGCTTTTATCTGGGACAATGAATTAAAATTTTAAAAATAAATTCTAATTATAAATACTTACTGTATTTGACGTGTAGGTACTTACCTACATTCTTAAAAGCTTGAGGCAAATTACCTAGCCTGTAAAACGGGTAGTGCTTCAAGCTTTTAAGAATATGAACAAGTACCTACACGCCAAATACTTACTAGAATTTATTTTTAACATTTTAGTTCATTGTCCCAGATAAAAGCTTGATTTTAAAAATATTTTTACTTTTAAAATATCTCTTTTTAGCGTAGTAGCACGTCAGGTACCCGTTAGTATCAAATAGCTTAAGGTACCAACACACCGCGGCGTCCTGCGTCCGCGTGCGCAATGCGATCTGCATTGCTACTGTTTTCTGATCATCGCCTAGATCGTGCACGCAAGACGCCGCGGTGTGGTCGTACCTTTAGTGATTACTCTTAATATAGAAGTTCTTGTTGCTTTTTCTGTACTTATTCTGAAAATAAGATTAGAACTGCAACTTGCAGTTAATCTGCTGTTTCGTCATTCATTCATTCATCAAACATTCGTTTCGTTTTATTGATATAGGATCATACTGTGGCCTAATTGATTAAAACGCCAGGGCATGTTTCCTTGTAGGCGCAGGTTCGAATCCTGTCGGTGCGATGAAATTTTGAATTGTGTGTAAAAATATACAAAAATATATATAGTGTGTAATACTCAAACAAACATACAGTTTAATATTTAAAATGTTGATTTTCCAATAAAAACAATATTAATTTTGATTGAAACCATCATCATTATCGAACTTAAAACCAGTTTTATCCAGACAAATAAAACATGCTACCCACAAATCACTGTCTATATTGAGAGATCCCAAATGTATTATAACATAAACATTTGTTTCCACGCGAGCTAGCACATCGAGAAGCTGTATCATTAATCTCAATGGTATCATTCCGGTTGATGTGACAATTTGTTTACACTCAGATTACATTAACGAACAATGACGGCATTGTATTGTGTTATTTGTGTAATAAATCGCATTGTTTTTGTGACAAAGACGGCCTTTAGTTGTGAAGTTAAAATGAAAGGCCTTCAATTTAATATTGCAAATTCAATTATGGATTTAAAAAGTTAATTGACTTTACTGGTGAATGATGCTACTTTGCCTATTAGTAAAGATATTAAGATGTCTATTATTCATAAAGATCATAGATTTATTGTGAAGGTAATTTATAGTAGCAATAGCCCCATGGCTAAGGCAGTCAGCCTGGCGGTCTAGAGGTCGTGAGTTCAATCCCCAACCATCGCATTATTGACGTAAACCCACTTTAGACACAAGCATATTTTAGCTTAGTTAGAGGGGTTAACAAGACTACTAGTAATGAGCAACCCACATTGCTAGTAGGCTTTAAAAAAATACATTAAAAAACCTAGGTTTGTGGTAAAGATAGAATGAATAAATCTTTTTATCCATGCAATTAGAACGTCTAAGATTTAGTCCCAAATCAGTGTGTCTATCTTTAGCTTAGCTTACTACTAACTAATGACAGTTTACAAAGGTGCTAAAGCTATTCACTCATCTGTGGGTCGTCGTCCGTATCAGTCACTTTAACGTTTATAATCAACAACTACTAGGATGATGGATTACAATGGATGGCGTCAAAACTTTGGCAGCATGTCCATTTTCTGTTTGTGTTAGTGTGTAGAACTGCTAGAGTGTGTGTGAGTAGGGAAGTGATCACTAGTGTAAAACATATCGATAAAAAGGTGAAAAATGTAGAAAACTAAAACTTATGTAAAAAGAAAACAATTTATGTGATAAAATACATAGTTACTTTACTGAACTTATGGAAATTAGTTATTGTTAAAAAATGCTACAGTACTTAACTGTAATTAGGCAACCTTAAATCTGGCGGTATAGATTTCTTAGCATTTCTATAACACAAATTTTAAATGTTTTTGCGTTTTCAATACGTCAATTAAATATTACAATTTTGAGCTACAAAGCATCTATACTTCTATACTAATATTATAAAGAGATAACATGTATGTTTATATTGAGTTAGCTCAAAAACTACAGGACGATTATTTTTTTCTCTCATATATAAATATATTAATGGTCTTTTAGAATGAACATAGGCTATATATATTCGTGGAGAACTATTTTGCAACTTAAGTCGCCAATAAAACGGTCGTGAAAACACGTTTTTTACGAAAGATGATTAATCTGAAATAGATGTAAGAAAGTATGTATCGAAGAGTAGTACAACTTAATAAGACCTACAAAAAAGTCCGCGATAACATATGTCTATCGCACAGACTCACAGTAACTATTTTAATCAACAAAACAAAAATGTTACAGAACTTTCAAGGGTATTTTCTTCTATACAGTATTAATCCTTATTTGAATAATTACGCTAATTATCTTGGCCCAATATCATAGATTAAAATTGTCTTTTACAGTATATAATTTATATGAAAATACTAGAAGTGCCCTGCGGATTCGGTCGCGTTAAAGACTTCTTTTATTTACTTTAAACTTTTATTTTGTGAAACCTTTCTATCATAAAAGACATCAAAGAAGTAAAAGCCAAATCGGTTCACCCGTTTTCAAGTTGTTGCGTGACTAAGGGAAATAGGAATTCATATTTATAAAACCCAAAAAACCATATTGACTGTCAGACTTTTTTTACCAACCCCTTGCAAAAATCTTGCAACATGTATTTACTTATTTATTTATAGAAGTACTTACGTAAATCTGTAAGTTTTTATATATATATTTTTTTTCATTATAAATTATAAGTAATATCCGTGGGGAATGTTTACAAAATGCTTTCTCAGCGGAAACCTACGACATAACAACTATCTGCATTTTAAATTTCAGCGCAATCCGAAACAATATTGATTTTCAGACTTTGTTACCCCACTTCACCCTCTTAGGGTGGCATTTTGAAAAAGCCTGAAACTCGTATTTAATTATTTATTTACAGAAGTACGGTTTGCGTGAAGGTCGAATAAAATGACTATCCAAACTTTGAACCCCCGTTTCATCCCCTTAAAGAGTGAATTTTGAAAATCTTTTCTTAACGGATACTTATGTTAAAACAACTGGATGCCAAATTTAAGCGCAACCCGAAACAATATTGGTTTTCAGACTTTGTTACCTCATTTCACTCTTTTAGGGGTGGAATTTTGAAAAAGCCTGAAACACGTATTTACATATTTTTTTACTGAAGCACTTGTATGAAGTTTCGAATAGAAAAGACTATCTAATCTTGTTTATCCGTACAAACTTTGAACCTCCATTTAACCCCCTAACGGGGTGAATTTTGAAAAATCCTTTCTTATTACACCCTTGCGTACTAAGACAAATATACTCTTTAAATTTCAAGTCTCTACGACCAGCGGTTTAGGCTGTGCGTTGTCTGTCAGGCAGTCAGTATGTCAGGACAAAGATTCTTATAGTATTAGATAAATTATCATATAAAATTACGCGCATCGCAAATAATAAAAAAAATGCAGTGAAACCACAAATACGCCATACTTACTTTGTAAATATTAATTGTATTATTCATTATTCTGTGACATTAATCAGATTTTTAATTGTAAAAGGTAACAGGACAAGCATGACTCTCACTTGATGGTAAGCGATGACGTCTACCTATTACAGATACAGCGATACAGGAAAATTCTGGCAGTCCAGAATTTTGCATGTCACTCCACTGCGCCTGTTACCTTG
Source organism: Cabera pusaria (assembly GCA_954871355.1). Classification (NCBI taxonomy): domain Eukaryota; kingdom Metazoa; phylum Arthropoda; class Insecta; order Lepidoptera; family Geometridae; genus Cabera; species Cabera pusaria. Next base: position 5,883,939 of record OX940894.1, read on the forward strand.
AGACATAAAGATGTTAAGTTTCACATGCCCCGTAATTTCACTGGACACCTTGCCATTTCAACCGAAAAACATTCCCGTGAAAATTAATTGGCAAAGTGGTCGGCCCAGGCGGACTAGCAGAAGTCCTACCACTACAGAAAAATTAGCTCATTTTTTTGTAAATGCTAACGATATAAAGTAATTTGATGTCAATATAGTATGATCTATTGTATCATCATCATCATCAGCCAGTGTCAGTCCACTGCTGGACTGTAGGCCTCTCCCAAGATGCGCCACTGAGCCCGATTTTCAGATCTTTTTTTCCAATCACTGCCCACCGCATTGCGTATGCCGTCGCTCTCCACTCTCCAAAACTCAAAATTTGAAATCACCCCGACTGATCTATGTATAATCTATAATGAAAATAAAAATATTCCAATGAGTCTGAACACGACATCTCACCTGTAAGTTGGCGAGGAGTTGAGTATTCAGCAGATTCCAGAAGATGTCCCAGCATCATGTCAATGCTTCAGTGTCCTTTGTCGTTGAAGAAAAGGATACCGAATTTCGAATTAATCACTATGAAAGTTGATTTCATAGCGCCATCAACTAGAAAAATGCTCATAGTTTTACAACGGCTAAACAGATTTTCATGAATCAGAGCTAATAACACTTTCGATTAAAACACTTTCAAAACAGTTTCATCATCCTTCATTGCTCGCAGAGGAAGATTATAGGAAGACTTACAGGAAGATTTTCTATCTTGACTCCACTAGCTTCTATTCTTATTGTTATATACCGGCTGTAATTCACGTACCATTAGTCGAATTTTCTCGACCTGGGTTTCGAGCGAGTCAGTCGCTCTTCCTCGGGAGTGAGGTCACGCGGTGAGACCGCGATGTTCACCAGTAAATTCGACTAAAGGTACGTGAATTACAGCCGGTTTATAACAATAATAATGTTACAAAATTCACGATAATTTTCAAATCAAAATAGCTTCTATTCTTTTCCGTTTCCTCGGTGTCAGTTCCAGCTTGATTGATAATCTAGTAGGTACAAAATTGATTTATCAAAATGTTTAGAACAAAGTCTGAAGTGTTTCGTTGGATCGTAATTTTCACGCCTTACTGCCTTTATCCACTTGATTGGATTTTCGGACATTTTGGAAACCTACAACAAAATGATATAATATATTAATGTGGTAAACTGTCACACATTCTTCATAAAAATATATATAATAGCATTATCATAAGTAATAATAGATTGAATACGAGTAAGTATAAGTGCTGATAATATAATTAGGTACCTAGTTACTACTAATTTTGCGCGACATTACTTTGATCACTTTTTATAATATTTTAAGATCGCTCACAAAACGAAAAAACCAACTTCAAATGCCACGCTATCCATTTTCAGTATAAAGTTAAAGTTGGAGGTGTTTATGTCCATATCTCTGGAGATACTTCTCAGATTTCAAAAATGTACAATGGGACCAAAAGGCAGAATAAACTCTCGAAAAAAAATTCCAATCCGGTTAAGAACTTACGGAGTTATGAGATAACAAACATAAAAAAGGCGAACTGAGAACCTCATCATTTTATTGTGAAGTCGGTTAAAAATATTCAAATTTCGTTCTAAGCAAGGCCATAAGCTAACCGTTCCATCCTTAAAAAAAATCTTCATATTATAAATCAACTAGCTGGGTCCCGCGGCTTTGTCCGCGTTTAATGACAGCGGCAACATGCGCGTGGGCTGTGCGCGGTAGAAAACACTGCTTAATTTGCACATTAACCTTTCCTATTTGTATCAGATATTGTTCCCTATTTCATTAGCTTCAATTTTGATTTCACGGAGCTTTATTTTATTCTAAAATAAAAGTAGCCAAGTTACTTGGTAGTTAATATTTTAAAATCAGCATTCTGCTAGTGAAAGTCCCGTTAAATTGGTCCAGTCATTTCAGAGATAAACCGGAACAAACAGACAGACAGACAAACATTTAAAATTTTGTTTTTATGTAAGTACCGTATATTCTTTCATATGCATTTAGTGAAAAGCTGTTAATTTGGAATTACAAACAGACACTTCAATTTTTTTATATGTATAGATTTAGTGCAAAATGTATATAAACGATTTATATATATGAAGTTTTAAGTGTAATATTATAATATTACACTTAAAGGAATTTATATATTCCTTTTGATAAGGGTATCGACTGTATTTATCGACAAAGTTTTGGAGGGTTCTCGTACATCACTAGCCGGGCGGCGTAAAATAATGTTTGTTATTTACATAAATTAAAGCTTTCAAATGATAACCATTTACCACCTCGGTAGTTATATGACGAAAAAGATGTATATTGTGTAAGCAAAATAAATATTTTGATTCAAAAAGTGGTTATATATGAGAATAAATGGCCACAAAGACTTACGTGTGAAATGATAATTCTGGATCTTTTACGCCTCCTTTAGTTGTTCTTGATGAATAAAACACAGCACAACACGACATAATTTAACCATGTAACAGGGTTTCAGTCTTTAAAGCTATGTTTCTATTTAATTTTTAATTTATAAGTATGATGCGTCGCTATATTATGGCCTGCTAGCCGGTCAAAAATGGACACGATCACCCATGCGCGAGGTTGTCAATTTGATATTAGCTTTCTCGTTTACTCTTATCTCGCGATCCCTGTAATAGAAAGGGTAGGACAATGTGTTGATAGAATGAAAGTCGATGTGACAACGTCACATGGCTGACATGGCTCCATCCATTGTAATCCATCATCCTAGAACAACTACCTTCAAATTAAAATAATAAAATGCCGAAGTGCAGTTTATGTGATAAAATTATATCAAAAAAGTATCCTGGGGTAGAGTGCTGTGATCAAAAAGCAATAATTACTATAGTAATTATGGCTCTATCTAGCTAGTAACTGTATCTTTGGCTGTGATTGTGGAAAAGTGGTGCACGATACGCCAGTATGCACTAGGCTCAACGCACAACAGCTGACAGCGCTTCGTCAAAACGTATGTCTAGTACCTGGACCTGCAAGGAATTTAAAATGATATCACCTCCAAAAAAATAATTTATTGTTCCTGACGATGAGGAAGAAGATATCAAGAGCAGTAACTTTGCTAATTACAGGAAATTATTGGATAAAATGACCAAAGAAATAAAAACAACTTTCAAAGTAGAAATTGAATCCCTATCTAAGTGTTTCGAACATAAAGTTGATGAATTGTTTAAAATTATGAAACAGTATGATACTAAATTGAGTTGTCTGGAGGACAAAAATACACAATTAGCGAAGTAAAATATGGTTTTAGAAGCAAAAGTTGTAGTGTTAATGGGGATAATTTTCGAGGGATGGAACAAAGGTTCTTAGACAACAAAATCGAAGTAATTGAAGTGGGTATTCCAATAACAGAAGGTAAAATAAGAGCACTCACAATATTATCGCGCAGGTCACAAATAAACTCAAACTAGATGAGATGCAAGTTGTTCAAGTAAAACGTTTGGCTAGTAAAAGCGAAATACCTCTGCAGGTCGAATTATCGAATGCTTACGAAACTACGGCCTGGGTTAAGACATCCAAAAAGGAAAACCTCACTGGTAACAAAGTACTAGCTGAGCAGCCGTTAAATACAAAAAAAAAACAAAATTATAGTTCGGCGTGCGTTAACCATAACTAATAAAAGCCTTCTTTGGTTAGCTAATCAAAAACAGGGCTCCGTTCACGACCTACGCTCGGAGTGAAACCAAACGCTCTAACCTCTCACTCTAACTCGTTTAGCGAATGTGACGCTCTGAGGTCGTGAACGGGGTTAGAGCGTTTGGTTGCACTAAAGTAACTAGGAAGTGGACATTACCTACAATAATAATGTTTCATTATTATTACGTATATTTTATTGTTTTTTGTACTTTTTTGTGCACATCAAATATTAATATAAGATTAAAAACCAGGTAGAAATTATAATATTAAATGTTTAAACTCACGATAGGTTAACTAAGTCAAGTACCTAAATATTTACTTCTATCTATAAGTCATCAGTGCGTTGAATTTGTCATATTTAAAGACCTATCTACATGCTAATTCTGTACATTTTTCTTTTTAGATATATTCCTTTGATTTGTTTCTTCAATCCATATATTATGTAGTAATTTAATAAGTAAACTGGCATATGTTATGTAATTTATACCTACTTAAGTAATTTGCGACCAAGATGAGTGCGAGTGCTATCAAAAACCTATTGGTTTTTATAGCACAATATAAATCAGACTACTGTAAGAACGTATGTATGAATAAATAAATTTAATATATATATATATATATATATTTAATAAAACAAGGTAACAGGACAAGACGATGATGATTGCCTGATGGTAAACGATGACGTCTACCTATTACAGATACATCGGCAGTTTTCAACCGACTTCCTAAAAGAGGGAGGTTCTCAATTAGTCTGTATGTTTTTTTTTCTTTTCTTTTTTTTTTGTATGTACTCGTATGTTACGCGATTACTTCGTCAATTGTGAATCGATTTGAATGATTTTTTTAATTGGTAGGTTACGTTTTCGAGGTGGCCCCATTGTAATTTCATTGAGATCTGATTAGTATCTCTAGAGATATGACAATAAACGTCTCAAACTTGCTACTGAAATTGACTAGCGGGGCATGGAAGTCGGTTGTTTTAGTTTTTAAACTATCTTAATTATATACAGTACAGTTTAATATTTATAATGGACTTTCGCAATTAAAAAAGATTATATGTTATTGCTTTACTAGATGTAAAACAAAAGTTGTATTGTTAGGGTACACAAAAATGTACATTCAATTATAACGAAATAACTGTTGTTAAAATTTAATTTACAAAACATTAAATAAATACTAATATTTATTATAACTATAAGTAATGAGCTAAAGTTATGTTGTAAAATGGTTATGAAAAATTTATAAATAAATGAAACATATCACCAATACACTCCAAAGAAAACTTTAATTTGATCCCTGATGTTAACTCTAATTTAAAAACTAATTTCATGTTTTTGGAATTTAGTCTAGCCAGGCTATCCTTTCAATTCTAACTTTTGAACCCACGGGAGGATTAAAAACCTGATAATAGTATATTTTGGTTTTACTTTTGATGAAATTTTAAAGGTACCAGGCAATTTAGGCAGTTACCTGTTGGTCGCTGCTTTGATATCGTGTAAGCTAACTCAGTCAAATTACTGCGAAATATAATTATGTAATTGCAAATAGATAATTGGATTAACTCACTCATCAACTATGATAATTTCGCACCATGCTACTTGCTTGAGCTTCTTGACGTCCTACAGCGAAAAGCCGATACAAATGTCAATGGTCGCAAGCTCTGGTACTCGTTATAGCCACTCAGCCTCTATAAAGAGATTAGAGGGCTGTGCATCTTCTAATTGGGAATGCTCTTAAGGCCTTTTTTAATTAATTTATATATCGCACATTCTTCTATCGAACTGCTCGGCACCGTTAAACAGCTCATCCCCATATCTTACAGACTTGGAAGTCTCGTAGTAATCGTTTTTACCATGGCTTCCTGTCTCACATCTACAGGGCATGGAAAGAAGGATCTTTCTCTGCTTGAAAAGACAAGATCGTGGTTAGTGGTAGAAGAAGTTAACGGGTACCCTTTTAAAAAGCCTCCTATCAATAGCTCACTATTGATGGGAGGCTTTCTGAAAGGGTACCTATCCAATAATTTCTTAAAACTCGTTAACGCATCATCAGCGCCCACATTTTGCAAATGTCCATAAGCGACTTTGACCGCTTAACCTTATGTGGGCCTTCAGCTTGCTTGCCAACTATTACATAAAAAAAAGAAAATACAACGGGTTGCACTCCGGGGGTACTGGCAGAAGTAAAAAGTTGAACATTAAAGTTGTGCATTTGGTCTACTCTCCCGCCGTCTTACGAATTTTCGATCAGGTCACGTGTCCCGACGCGAGTTTAACATTTTTTACCCATCCCGAAAAAGTTTCTAATCTCCCTCCGTCTTACGAATTTTAGATCAGGTCACGTGTCCTGACGCGATGTCCTGACCCGAGGTTAACATTTTTTACCCATCCTAAAAAGTTCACAACGCCTCTAAAGAAGTTTTCACTTTATAGTTTAAGATCGTTTAAAAAACTAAAAGAACCGACTTCAAACGTCGCGTTAGTCAAAGTAGCCAGTAGACGTAGTAACTATTATATAATCTGTGCCAGTAGTTAGTAGTACGAGTAAGTCGTTGAGATAAGTAAATCCGTCGTAATACAAATGTTGATATATTAAAAACGGCTCGGCCGATTTCATTAAAATTTAAATGGGACCACCTAGAAAGAGTACCCTTTGAAACAAAAAAATAATTTTCCATATCGGTTCAGGCAGCTTCAAGTAATCGTTGAACAAACACTAAAAAAAAATGATTCCGACGAATTGAGAACCTCCTCCTTTTTTGTGAAGTCGGATAAAAAAATTTGTCAATAATTGATATAAGCAATAAGGCTCAGGGCACACAAATTTTAATTAGGGTTTTTTTAGGATTGTATTGGAAATATGTTGGGAATCCTGATTCAAACGCAAATAAGGCAGGAAAACCAGAGAAAATCGAGGCGCTTGGCACTGACACCTCTCAAATCCTCCGATCCAATTACTGAACGAACACCATTCCAGATTTTTGAAATTGTTACGGGAAAAGCGTCTTATTTGATAGCAAATAGAAATGAAAGAAAAAATCAGCTTGTAAGGTTTTTCTTATGCGAAAATGGGTAGCGTTTGACCACTACCTCACCTGATGATAAGTGTTTACTAAATCGGCACTACACAGTAATTACTGATATTGCTCTGAAAAGAACAGCCGTAGATGGAGCTTAGTGGCGTGTCATAGGACAGACATTCGTCCAGCAGTAGACTAACACAGGCTGATAATAATGAAGTTTACACAGTGGTAAGTGGATAGGCAAGTCCTGGGCCTTAAACGCTGCTCGCATATCGCCAATCATAAACAAATTTTCAAAAATAAACATCAAGAATACTATAAAGCAGTCACCCAGAAAAAAAACAATGTACAGTGCCGCAAGTATAACTTGGCGGTGGTGGTTTTTGGAACTAATTATTTTAATACAAACTGTTAGTTTGACGTTTGAGAGATTACCGCGACATTATTGTTGATAAATCTGCTACATTAAAATAGTTCAATAATGCCAAAAGTAATTAAAAGTGGTTTAAGAGAAACTGTTATCAAAGTACAAAGTAAAAGCACAGTGGCGCACAGGCACGCCAAGTTATACTTGCCGGACTGTACAATAAATTCACCAATAGTGTTCGCTAATGAAACCTATAAACATCAAAACAATTCGTCAAAGGAGATCGTAGCTATAAAATATAGGACCACGAATCTATTTCTGTCCGCAATTTAACGTTGAAATCACTTCACAGAGTTCACCAAAATACAACACAATAGTGCCAAGAAAAGGAATGATTGAGTGCTTCCGTATCCTCCAGATCTTTTGCCAGAATAACGGAGGCGTGAAAACGTATCATGAAAAACATCTGGATCTCTAGCTGAATAAAATATCACGATTGCGTGTGTGCTGATGCTGGGTTTAAACATTGTAAGCTCTTTTAAGTGAAACTTCTTTAGGCGCACTGGGGTAAAATGTAACTTAGCGTCATGGTCCGAATGCAACAGAAGTGACGTACGCGTAAATCTAAATTGACAAAATTTCCATGTGAAGGTAGTGTGGTGGGGATGAAATCGGCTACAACTCTACACACGTCTCTGCCAGTCAGTACGTAACCGACCGTGCAATAGACTGTTCGTTGATCTGAGATACCGCCGACACTCTCAAAACAGCAAAATCAGTCCCGATTTCGCTACACACGTGCCGACAAAGCTCTTTAGACGATAATCGTCCCTAAATCGTAAGCTTGCCCGTAAGTTAAGTAAGTTAGGGTAAATAATAAAATTCGGGTTCGATTTGCCTATACACGGGGCGATTTCTGGTACGATCTAGGGTCCTCCTCACCACTGTCCCGATATCACCACTGAATTTAGGCCCGTGTGTAGGACGTTTTAAACTCCGGAATTTTAAACAGTATGGAAAATTCTTTTTATTTGAGAGACTATGCTTCTCGTTTGGACCAATTATAATTTTATCGAGTTCTGATGAGTATTTTTATGTATTCGTTTTAATTTATTTTTTTATGTATTCGTGTATCTTAACTGTAATTGTATTGTAAAATGAATTTGATTGTTATATGAGTCTTTAATAGTTACTCGAAATAAAATTATTTTATTTTATCTATTTATTTATAACCTAAAGGTATTCCGGCTGCTAAGCCCTTGAGATTCAGATCATTCTAGGCCTAGCGTGTTCACAAACCTCAACCAAATCGCCACTCACCACCAGACGAGAGAGTAGTCAAAAGTTGCCAATCAGAAAAAAAAATCAAGTATTCACAATCCGTGAGCATAAATAAAAGGCAAGAGCCTAGAGTAATTTAGCAAGCAATGTATTTACTGCGCCCTGGTTTTGAACTTCAGGCTGTTGATGTAACTATTCAGTATTCAGTATTCAGTATTTTATTGCGTCTATAAAAGTATTTACAAGGTCTTAAATAAAATGTACAGTTCTTTATAGAACACTACTATTAACACTGTTATCCAGCTAGATGTAGCGACGCTCTCCGAAACGTAGCTAGCTGGTAGTAAATGGATGGGAACAGAGAGTGACAGAGAAAACTGTACTCACTGGTGCGCATTGGCAAAGGTTTATAATCAGCATTGAACTATACAGGCTTTTGATGATGATTCATTGAAAGATATAATAGGTGAATGGAACGGCAGATTGGAGACCGACCTCAAAGCATTTTTGAGCATACTATGCTCTGAAGCCAGACTCCGAGCATTAAAATATGCATACCTCGGTTCGATGATTCATGATGATGATGATGATTGTATTCGGATCCCTACTCACATTCAAAATCATCTGTAAATAATGATACATCGTAACGTTTTCTTTATGTTCGTAGAGATATTTTTTTATGACTTTTGGCTTCGAAGTTATTACGAAGTATCAGGATTGACCGTAAAATTAATAGTTTTCTGTTTTATCGTTTCTCTACATGGTAAAGGCGAGTCAAGTGTGTAATAAGAAATGGTGAAGTGTGTTTTACATCTAGTATAATAAATAAACATTTTAGGGGTGAAGCTTGGAATAATTTCTTAGCCAAGTGGTATTCAGGCCACCTTTCAGCCTTGCAGCATATCTCGTTGTCCTGGATTCGATGACGACAATTCCAGCCGTATTTATGTAACGTACTCGCATGTAAAATTATCTTCGCTAGACTTCCTAGTGTAAAAATGAATGTTGTGTATCACAAACCAAAAGTGAGTTAAGAATTTTTCGCGTCACATTTCATTTGGTACAAAAGTTTTGTTATAAAATACCAACTATAATATAATCACTCTTTGAGCTCTCTGAGGATGTCATCAGTCATCAGAAACCTAGTTCGGATCGTTGACAATATTTGTAGTGAATATAATAGTCAGTATTTTATAATCATAATACAATCTCATGAAAACTATAATTAAATCTGTGCTTGGTATCTCACTCCACCAACATACTAGCGCAGATTTTCTTATACCGCGCTTGAAATACTACAATTTTCGTGTCACATTCCACGGACCCATGCATTTTTGTTTGCCTGTCAGTCTAAATATTGGAAAAAGTTATAGGTTCCGTTTATAATCACTAAGACATGGTTATAAATATGAAAATACGGGACTTTTCGCGGCTAAAACATTAATTTTATTTAACTCGACGTTTTGACCAAGTTGCATTGATCGTGGTCACGAGAGTCAGACGACGAGTCGTCTCGTTTTAGGCGCGAAAAGTCCCGTATTTTCATATTTATTACTATGTGTTCCAATCACGAAAGTTTAAAGTTTACAATTTCTAAGACAATGTATAAAACTTTGAAAAACTATTAAGGTACGGCCATACCGCAGCGTTCTGCGTGCGTGATCTCGGCAGTGTTCAGATAGCGCAGTAGTATTTGTACCTTTACTGTGCCAATAGTTTTGCGTCGCGCGTTTAGGAGATTTGCTTCACCTCATATTTCTGAAGATGTTATATTGGATCTTAATAATACTACCGATCTTCTTGGAGTAATTGTTGTCACTGCAGATGAACGACCGTATCTGCGTAGTAGTCGTAACTATGTGGAATATGTACCTACTGGGAATAAATAGTTATTCGTAGACTACCTGCAACATAATAGTTGCTCTACTGCGGGTAAATGTTGATAAATTAATAAAATTAAGATCTAACTAAGTGTTGCTAACGATAGGACATATAAGATTGTTTAAAAAACTAATAAATTATAAATAAAAAATATTTTTAAAAACAAGCTGGGACAATGAAATAAAATGTTAAAAATAAATTCTAGTAAGTATTTGGCGTGTAGGTACTTACCTATATTTTTAAAAGCTTGAGGCACTGAAGTATAGTAATAACCTAGCCTGAAAACGGGTAGTGCTTGGTAAAATAAGTGTGCGATAAGAGACGCGATGCTGACTCGCACTTGGCCAGTTTTATTTTTTAAATGTTGCTAAAATAAAAATAAAAAATCTTCTGACGAATTGAGAACCTCCTCCATTTTTGGAAGTCGGTTAAAAAACCTCAAACATTAAACGTACGGCCACACTGCGGCGTCCTGCAATCTGCGGGCGCGATCTCAGTACTTTTAATTTTTTTTCTGATTGCGTTTGGAATGAACCAGTCGATACAAATACTACTGCGCTATCTGATCGCCGCCTAGATCGCGCACGTAGGACGCTGCGGTATGTCGGTACCTTAAATATTCACGCAGTTGGATTTTTGTTCTTATAAATATCTAACAGTGCCCCGCGACTTCGCCTGCGTTATAAAGTACTCTATGTTCTATTATACCACCTTAGAACTATCTGTAAGCAAAATTTCAGGCAAGTCGGTTGAGCCGTTTAACCGTGAAGAGAATAAAAATACAAAAAATAAAACCTGCTAAGTCGAGTTGAACTCGCCCACCGAGGCTTCCGTACCAACGTTGGTTGGTACCAATTAAGCTAGACCTCTAAATTGTATGAGCGCTTATATAACTCAGAGGCCAATCTTAATTGGAGAAACTATGTATGTATATACTTGCCAAATTTCATGATTCTAGATCAACGGGAAGTACCCTATAGGTTTTAGACCCAAACCCTATAGGGTACTTCCAGTTGACCTATCATTGTTAATTTTGGTCAAAAGCAAGGTCTTACAGCACAAGTAAAGGGAAAATTCCGAAAAAAATTAAAAACATTAAGGTAAATTTTGGCACCTACAAGTTTTCGCGAAAATCTAAATTTGCCCATATCTTTTTATCATGTTGATTCAGGACCTTGGTTTTTATACATCTAATAGGGACTATAGACTTCAGTATCTGGTATAAATTTCAACTAGCTAGGTCCACCCGTTCCTGAGAAAATCGGTGGTGACACACGGACAGACAGATAGACAGACAGATAGACAGACAGACGGACAAGAAAGTGATTTTATAAGGGTTCCTTTTTTTACTTTATGAGGTACAGAACCCTAAAAAATATAAAGCAGCAGGGCTAGCATGGCCTTATCCCCGAGGGGATAGATAGGCGATATCCCAAAATTATTTCCCTGTTTTTCGCCACTGACAGGAGATCAACGCAACAATTTAAACGCTTGGTGAAGTTTAACCCCGAGTTTTGATTTTGTTTTCTATTAAAAAGTTTTAAAAAGAATTGATTAAAAGTCAGCGGGCGTTTATAATTGTCGAAAAACTTTACTTTTAATTTGCCTTCTCCACTAAACAAAACACGAATAGGTGGAAAGACAAAATAGTCCCCTTGCCATGCTGGCCCTGCAGCAAATATAAAGCTTAAACTTAACAAATTTTAACCCGGCATTCTGAATATAACCTGCATAGAAAACTGTTTAAAATTATTATGTTTCTTTGAAGTGTCTCACACTTTATATTTTTGTAAATTGTTAAACACAATCCAAAATTTCATCGTACCGACGGGACTCGAACCCGCACCCCCCGGATTACACGTCCAGGTGCTCTGCCAATTAAGCCACGGTTCGATACATCGATACGACGAAATTAGTGGATTGCATTTTGTTAACCCAATTATGCATTGGTGGCGCCATCTATGACTACTTATTACGTAAGTTAATCATTCGGAAGAAATCATTACAGTTTTCAAATCCGACGAGAGATGTTGCACTGCGTAAATGAAATATTATGTTTCTTTGAAGTGTCTCACACTTTGTATTTTTGTAAATTGTTAAACACAATCCAAAATTTCATCGTACCGACGGGACTCGAACCCGCACCCCCCGGATTACACGTCCAGGTGCTCTGCCAATTAAGCCACGGTTCGATACATCGATACGACTAAATTAGTGGATTGCATTTTGTTTTATTGAGCTATTTTTCTTTTTTTTTGTGATAAAGCTGATAGTGTTTAGGCTAGAATTACATTAAATCAAATTTCAGCATCCTCACATCGTCGATAAACAATTGTTCTAATTCGAAGAAATCAGTCATCTATGATAGACGATATGAAATTCACGACCGATTTAACAACAATCAAAATGCTTGATTAAATACACGTCGCGAAAATACCGGAACTCGCTCCCTTTAAGGAACAATTCATCCAAGTATAATATCTCGTCTAAAGCTTCTGATAGAATTTATCAGAAGAGAGACGTGATAGTAGATATATTGATACAGATGTTTATATTCACTGATTGTTGATTTTAATTAACAATAAATATTTACAAGTATGTAGTTATAAACAACTAAAAAATAAATAATATTAAAAGCTATTTAATTAACTTAAATGGTAATAAATAAAATGTCTATAAAAATAGTTATAAATAAAAAACAGAACCTAGGTCGCTGTCTGCTGTTAAAGTTTCCAAAAAGGTGATAAAAGATTCAATAATACGAGAAAATTGCTGTAAAATATTAGCAAATTAGTTATTCATAATAACGTTTTTATAACGGATAGCAAAGCCAAGCCTCAGTAATTGGATGCCGTTGGTACCCTTTGGGTACGGAATTATCTTTGACATAATATGTATTTTGATTTTATTTTACATTTATTAATAAATTACTATCCATACCATCGGTATAATCCTACTTAGGCAAAATAAAATCAATGAAATCCGTGCACAAGAGAGAGAAATAAGAGGCAAAGAAATAAATAACATAAAATAACAAATAATAATATGACATATAAAAAAAACAATTAATTGATATCCTTCTCTTTTTGTAGTTATAAAAAAAACATACAGACGAATTGAGAACCTCCTCCTTTTTTTGAAGTCGGTTAAAAAATGTAAACATCGTCACTATGATTACAGATTAACAATAAATATAACGTAAAAACGCAAATTGTCACCCAAAAGCAAAACTTTACATTATTGTTATATCAAGATCCTCGCTTCTGAATATTCATTGACATAGTCACAATACAAGTAGGTGGCTAACCTTTTATTTTAGTTTGAAAGTTTTCGCGAAAATTATTCATTTTAATGTGAACGTCAGTTGCGCCGGGAAGCGCGGGCAATACGACGTGCGTTACCGAAGTATTGCGAAGACCTACGTAATAGGTTGAAACCTGGTCGGAGCATATCCGAAGTAAATACACGCGAACAAAAGCCGGTACGTTCACATTAAAACCTTTTATTTACCTTGAATTTTGTCAAGGATAGGTATTGTTTAAGGGACTAAATTAATTAACCTTCATTATGACCTAAACCAAAAATGGCTATGCTTAAACCCCGATGCAAAAAGAAGGGATGTAATAAGTTTAACGTGTGCATCTGTATATTTATGTGTCTGTGTATGTGTGTCTGTCTATGGAATCGTAGCGCAAAAAACGGATAAACCAATACTGATTTAGTTTTTTTTTTGTTTGATAGGTGCTTTAATTGAGAGTTTACTTAGTTTTGAGACTAGCTGACCCGGCGAACTTCGTACCGCAAAAATAAATAAACTGTCTGTCCAAGTGCGAGTCAGACCCACCCGCACACGCAGGGTTTCGATGAACAATATTTGCCGGAAAAATACGTTTCTTGTATGGGGACCACCTATAATTTTTTATTTAATTAAGTTTTTATTATTTGGTCTTTTACCTTTCATTGTAATAAGCACTATGAGTAAATTTAAAGTCTCTATCTATAAAGGTTTGTAAGATCGAGCATAAAAAGCAATAAATTAATTTTATTTTGTTTTTATCGGTTTTTATACGCAAATAGCGAATACCCATCTATGGAAGCGCCATAATGACAACCATCAAAATATGTCAATACAATTTGACAAACATTTCTGAAAGAACCCACAATGACAAACTGGGCCACCATCAAAATTCAAAATATTAAAATTTAAATACCTCACGTAGGTAATAATCCGAGTAATGTGGATATATCATGTTGTCGATTCAAACCCCTTAATTGAATACGTGCTTCAAATTTCAATTCGAGAGTGGAACAGAGTCTACCCTACCGTACCGAAGGGACGAACGTCAAATGTTTGACAGGAAAGTAGGTAGAACAGTTTATATGGAAAAATTAAATTGTTGTTTTTACTATCTTCCGCGCAATTTTTCAATATTTTCACACCGTTTAAACCTTCCCTGGACTACTACAAACATTTCAAAACCAAAATCAGCTAAATCGGCCTATCTGTTCTCGAGTTTTAGTGAGACTAACGAACAGCAATTGATTTTTATATATAAGATGACGCAATAAAATTAACTACTCGTATCATAAGTCCTTCAATTCGAAATTCAGTATCCTCTTAATTTAACTTTATTGCAAAAACATGGTAGCATTGACCTGATGCTGAGACATCTCTTGGAATCTGCCAAATACACAACTCCTCACCAACTTAAAGCTGAGATATCGAGTTTGGGTTCATTGAAATAGTCGCAATGAACAGATTTTATATAAAACAGTCGGAGGTTGTTTCAGTTTTGAATTTAAGTTTTATTAGAACCTATAATGAAATTCAGGCTGAGTTGCAGCATCTTACTTTAGCTATACCAAACGTCAAAAATCTGTCAAAATCTATATAAAAACACCGGTTAATAGTTACAGTTATGGTTAGAGTAAATGGTGCAACTCAGCCTAAGTGTTTGGTAAACTGGGTGTCAAACTATCGGAAAATTTAGCGCTAACTTCACTGGTTTCTTACAATGATACAGATAATTATCTGGCTACATAGAATAAGTAAAAAAAAACGATCAGATAAGTGACAATTAGGGCTATCAGAAACCGTTCTCAGTCTACAAAATAATATTATCTAAGCATCACCATTTACTGGGAGAATACAGCCAGCATTTTGGGAACTTTACCTACTGGTATTGTTTTAGTAGAATAAATTTTTGTTTTTATTGTTTTTTAACCGACTTAAAAAACAGGAGGAGGTTTCTCAATTCAACCGTATATATATATATATTTTTTTTTACCGACTTCAAAAAAAGGAGGAGGTTTCTCAATGCGACCGTATATATATATATATATATTTTTATTTTTTTTTTAATGTTTTCGCGGATAACTTCGTCGTTTACGAACCGATTTTAATTATTATTTTTTTGTTCAAAAGGAAATATCCCAAATATGGTACCATGGTAATTTTATTGAGGTCTATTATCTCAATATCTCTGGAGATACTTATCAAGTATCTCCAGAGATATTGAGATAAACATCTCAAAATGGGTACTGAAAATGAATGGCTCGGCATTGAAGTCGGTTCTTTTTTAGTTTTTAAACGATATTATGTTTAGGTTAGGTAGTCGAGAGGTCGCCGGTTCTAATGCAAGCACGGGTGTTCGTTCACAGAAGGTAAGAGGATATTATTACATCGCTGTGAGGCCTAACATGTTACCAATCAAATCGTTTAAAAAACTAAAATAACCGACTTCGAATGCCGCGCTTTTCATTTTCAGTACCAAGTTTGAGGTGTTTATCTCCATATCTCTGGAGATACTTATCAGATTTCAATGAAATATAATTTTAATTACACTAATTAAATACTAATATTATTATTTTTTTAATTAATATAATTAAATTACACCCTAAAATAAATAATTACTATGGTACCAAATAAAAATGGTAAAATTTAAATTCTACCATTTATTTTTGCTAAAATCCAGCAAGTCATATAATAGACTAGAAAAGTCAAACCATAGAACGTTGTGATATTATTCCTTATCTCAGTTTATATTCTTCATTTTCTTGTGTTCAATGTAACGCTATTAAAACATTTGACGGCAAATATCAGCTTTCACGACAAAAGATGAGAAGCTTTATGACTTTGCCTTTATTTAGAAAATCGAATGTATACTAATAATGTTCAATATTTTTGGAGTTTGTTTATTATTGTGTTTCGTTGTAACAGCATGGAACATTCGCTTGTAAGCTCGTCATTGCCATCCGGTTGTCTATCTGTTCATTTGTTCGGAATAAATTATTAAAAGGTATCAAAGAATCACGTGGTACGGAATGACGACCTCGATCGGGACCTGAAAACTGAGACCGTCGAAAAAGAGTACTTGAAGTAGAAGTATGCAGAAGTTTACCAGAGAAGACTTCATCCTTCATTCATATCAAGCCAATCCTACTTGAGCGGATGAAACCGCTGAAACCAATGATGCTGGTAATAAAAAAATGATGCATTTTAAAATAAATATTTCATGTTCAAACGCTAGCCTATCAGATAAAAATAAACTGGCCAAGTGCAAGTCGGACTCGCTTTCGTAGGGTTCCGTACCACACTACAGTATTTTATAAGATCGAGCAAAAATACCACTATCATTTTTTGCCAGCAAAAAATAATAATTCATAATCATTTTATTTCTTATAACGCCATCTAACGTTTAACAAAGGTGTGGACATTTCAATATAACGCCATCTATGGGACGTTTACCTAACTAAGCGTTCATAGATGGCGTGAAACGGCGAAAAAACACGTTTCTTGCATCCCCATCCCCCACAAGAAACGTGTTTTTCCCTCTATTATTTTTAACTTTATTCTATTTTTAGTATTTGTTGTTATAACGGTAACATAAATACATCATCTGTGAAAATTTCAACTGTCTAACTATCACGGTTCATGAGATACAGCCTGGTGACAGACGGACAGACAGTCAGACAGACAGAAAGACAGACAGACAGACAGACAGACAGACGGACAGCGGAGTCCTAGTAATAGGGTCCCGTTTTACCCTTTGGGTACGGAACCCTAAAAAGTAACATACCTCCATCAAGGAGGAAATCTGCCTTACGGTATTATGGCTGCACATAGACCTTGAGATTCAGACCTTTGAAGACCTAGCGTGTTTACCATCTTCGACCATATCATCGCTTACCACCGGGCGAGATAGTGGTGAAACGCTAGCATATAAGAGAAAAATAATTATATATCAAAATAATGTAAGATCGTGTACAAAACGAAAAAACCGACTTCACATGCCGCGATAGTGAAAATATCCACTAGTCATAATAATATCGTCAAAGTATCAAATTTGTTATCTCCATATCTCCGGAGATAATTGGTATATCTCGATAAAATTTGAATGGGACCAAACGGGAGGCATCAATCTCTGAAACAAAAAAATGTTTTTTCAAAACATTAACAAACATTAATAAAAAATACAGTTGAATTAAGAACCTCCTCCTTTTTTGTGAATTTGGTTACATCGGTTAGGCAAACATCGGTTGATTAGTAAGTAACTGTAGCGCTGCACAGCATGTCTCTACGGAGTTTAGATGCAACGGTTTGTATGAGCTACAGATCGTAGATGTTGCTACGTGTGACTAATTTTCAAACCACAAAAAGTACGAGAAGGTAATTTTAATGGTTATTTTTGTTAAAAGGGTATTGTATGCTGTATCTTTTATAAAAAAACAAGTCCTATAAAAATAAACGAATCAATACCCGTAACCACAGACAGATATATGATTATTTCTGTGCCCGTAACACATAATATCGTTTAAAAACTAAAAAAGAACCGACTTCAATGCCGCGCTATTCATTTTCAGTACCAATTTTGAGATGTTTATCTCAATATCTCTAGAGATACTTATCAGACCTTAATAAAATTACCATGGTACCACACTTGGAATATCTCCTTTCGAACAAAAAAATAATAATCAAAATCGGTTCATAAATGACTAAGTTATTCGCGAACAAACATAAAAAAAAAATATACGGTCGAATTGAGAAACCTCATTCTTTTTTTGAAGTCGGTTAAAAAGGTCTTTCGAGACAGGAATGGAGCGAAAGTTACTCACGTAGTGTTTGAAATAGATTTGTTTCAAGTTTTAGAACGTAATTTTTTAAAATGGCAATGGAAATGAAATCAAAACTTGATAGAATAGTGCCGTAACTTTTACTGTTAATAAAACTTAATTGTACCTACAATTCCATGCTAAATATGTCTTGCTATTCATTTTTCAATGGTTATGAAAGGTACTATCAAATTCAATAGCAGGAAAATTTTGGAAAGTCAAGTTAATTTATTTACGTAGGTATTGAATTTTTGATGAAACATTATTTGGTGCCACAACTATTTACCTCATCAAAAATGTGTGGCCAATTATAAGAGACGATTACTTATATGAAAAAAAAGGTAACTCCTGGAGACTCAACAGATGGCTTTAAGAATGAACGCAAATATCTGACATTGTTAATCTAACAAACCCCTTATCCTACCCCTTTTAGATTTATTGTAAAACAGTTCTATTTAAAAATGCAAATGAACGTATTTAAAATTTTGATTTATATCTGTTTATAAGAAGTCTTGGGTCTAAAAGAAATTAATCGATGAATTCGTAAACTAAAACTTTTTTGTGTCCTTTAATTAAATTGTTAAAAAGTAATATAAGTGAAACAATCTGACTTTAAAGGGCCGATGTACTACGCCTACGCTTGTCGTGTTATCAAGCTTTGGGGAGCATGAACGGTCTATTAATCTGCCTTCCATTCCATCGCTCCATCCATTTAGTCATTTCAGTCTGTATGTCGACCCCGTACGCTACGGACGTCAGCTACCGACGCGATCCTAGAGACCCTTACCAGTACGAAAGTTTCGTTTCGTACTGGTTAGTGAAAAGAAAAAGTATCATAAAGTTGAGGAACAATTTCATTATTGGAAAAAGTTACTTGTGAATCGTTAGTTCGTTGTTATCGGACTTTGTTGATGTTTAAACTTTGCGAATCGGTAAGTGTTTTTATAGATTCGAACTAGTGGTTTTTTTTTCATTTTAATGAAGTGCTTCATACTATAATGATGAGATTAACTTTATTAAAATGGTGATAACATTTTGTTCTTATTATTGACTGCTTAGTGCTTAAATACTTGTTAGAATAATTTAGAAAAACATTTTTTTTAGAGATTACAATTTTTGTATAAAAATTCGAAGAATTAATATTTAAAAGAACTTGGTGTTTCGAAGCTCTTCTGATAATGTAGCCAGGAGGTGGATAGTTCATTTTTTCTTGGCTAAGACGACAGCCGACGCAAAAAAAAGGGTGTTAAGGGGTGAAACGAATGAAAGGATTATGGTATATTTTTTTTTCGTTTGATAGGTGTCTTAATCGAGACTGTTCTTAGATTTGACATAGATGAAGACACATGGCCTAAGACACATGGCCAGTTTATTTTGCTTCTCTTTGATGATATTACTTCTAAGGGATATATTTTATCCTAATACCAATTGTGGTGTAGTAAGTATAACTTTAATAGAAGGGTATATTATCAATGTGTAATCCCAAATAAAGTCAGTCTTAAACCAGAATCCGATTGTATCTCTACTCCCTATTAGGCCACCCCTATACATCGTGACCCTGCCTTTTTTGAGTCCTGGCCCGCCGCGCGCGATGTTATCGTGACTTTTGGTGTCAACGGTGGTGTGTGTTTCTTGATGTGAATTATTAATGTTTCTTGTGTCGGATTTTTCTTGTAAATATACTGTACACTGGCCATACTTTTGACACTGTCAGAAAAATGCAAATTATCGTTTAAAAGCCATAAGAAGAAGAAGAAGATGTGAATTAGTATTAAGCCGGCTTTTTGCTATGGGATATAATATAATATATCTTGAGATATAATAATTTATCGCTCGTAATACATTTTATATGAGATCGTTTACACTGTGCTATTATTAATTATATCATATCCCAAACTATAAGACTGTATAAGTCTGTAATTTTCTATGGTTGCATTCAAACTGAGAGTGAGGCAGGGGAAGGCGCCGTGTCCGGGGACGTGAGGTAAAATATACATCTTCAAATTTCGGTCAGTTTACAGTGTTAGCGGTCTCGAATAAAATTTATGACGAGCGATAAAGTAGTATATCTAAAAATATAATATATATATTATATTATATCCCATCGTAAAAAGCCGGCTTTAGTACCGGATATTGGTATTACAGAAATATTTTAATACAAATAAATGAAAACTGACAGATATTAAGAAATGTGTTGAGTTTTAGTTGGAGACAAGTACAACATACTTAATACAAGTACCTGTATGTACATACGTTAGTTAAAAAATCAGCCAAGAGCGAGTTGGACTCACGCACCGAGGCTTGCGTACAAACTTGTCAAAGTACAACTTAAATTTGTAGTTCGTTCCCTAGGCTACTACCCTGAAAATAAGTTTGTTACTTGAACTTAGATTTTTACTTTATGCTGCAAGACCTTGCTTCTCGTCAAATTTCATGATTCTAGGTCAACGGGAAGTACCCTATAGATTTTGAATACTAGTAATGTGCAACCCGCATAGCCAGCCATGTTTCAAATTATTTTTTTTAAATCTCAGTCGGAAGATACCGCAGATCCGAGTATTTGATATTAGTTTCAACTAATATTTCTACGTGTTCCTGAGAAAAAAGAGTATTGACAGATGGACAGACAGACAGACAGACAGACAGACAGACAGACAGACAGACAGACAGACAGACAGACAGACAGACATACTACAAAGTGATCCTGTTTGTGAAAGGTTTCTTTTTACCTTTTGAGGTAGGAAGAACACTGAAAATGATTTAAGAAAGTGTGTGTTTTACGATATCGCAATATTTTATAGATCTTAAACTTAGCGATATTATTTATGTTTCTGGACATTTATTACCCCCTTACATCCCAACCACGTAAAGTAGTAAAATTACGGGATGAAGGGGACACAAATACCACCTCAGTGTTTTTAGCCAAACTCACCTGCCCGTGGTGCATCCTGCTGACCAACGAACGAGGCTCTGGCGACCGAAAAACGGCGGTAAAACCATTTCAAATTATATTATGGCGTAGCGAAATACTACAGGCCGGTGACGGGCAGCAGTTTCATCGGGAGAAGCCTACGTCCAGCAGTGGACTGACAAAGGCTGATTATGATGATGACATTTATTACGTATATTTTTGTTGAAACATAGAAGTGGAAGAAACGCGTCGCATATAAAAATGGATATAAAATATTGATAAAATGAAGTTTACTTTTATTATTTATCGTTTTAGGTGTGTAGGTATATTTCGGGGAAAAATGTGTAGGATTTTAGATAAACACTGTCCGAAAACACGTACAAAAAAAAAAAGTTCCAAAACTATAAGCCGACTACTGAAAACTCCCACTCTAACATGTATGAAACAAGAAAATATTCTCATCTTAAATTGTTATGTACAAACTATTCGATATGTATCGTGTATTAAATAAACAACTTACTTGTAATAAATATTTTATTGTAGTTCACAGAAATTCATAATGGTGCTCAGAAGATAGCCATGGTTGTATGCCACCTGCCGTCATAATACAATACATTCTGCAATTTCTGCAAAGTAGCATACGACCACGGTTATCTTCTGAACACCACTATGAAATGCAATTAAATATTTATTACAAGTAAGTTGTTTATTTAATACACGATATATATCGAATAGTTCGTACATTCCAGTTTCAGATGAGAATATTTTCTTGTTGCATACTTTTCAGAGTGTGTTTTTTCAGTAGTCGGGTTTTAGTTTTGGAACTTATTTTTTATTTCATGTATTTTGGGGTTTTTTGCATAAATGTACACATGCAAACATATAGGTATACTGATCAACAACCACTTAACTCACCCTTTTGCTTCTTTGCGATGCCGTAGTCGGCGGGTACCAAATTAGTTTCCATGACTTTGACGGAATATATCTCGCAAACGGTAAGCTTGACAAAAATATGGTCTCAATCCTACCTTCATTTTAATATCTCTGTTCAACGATACCACACATGATGGGGTGGGGCGAAAATACATTTTTAATACAGTTGCTCAAAAAGTTGCGTATTGCAGGGACGTATAGCGTTCGGGATGTGGGCTATTACACACTCGTGCTTTTTTATTACCTTTCCCGAACTCGTGCGTCCTCTTTCCCAACTGTCAAAATAATGTCTATTAAAAAGAAAAACCAACCATGAAGTTTTTACTAAAAAAATTCATAGAAGTTTTTATGATTCATGCAAATACGTATATTTCTAAAAAGAAGCTACTAATTTGTTTCAATATCAGATTTAATGATTTGATTGAATGAGTTAGGTTTGGTTTCATTTCATTAAATTTCATTTTCATTTCATATCAATAAAAAAATTCTACTGAAGACTTGGCTGTATGGGCATAGTTCCCTTTGCCTACCGGAATGGGTGAAGAAAAAAAAACTCTGCTTATATTCTACGGTTGGCGCTATTTTTCAGAAATGTTCTATGCGAGTTTAGTTGTTTGTTGCAGCAAATGAGTAATTTCGACCCTAGTTTTTTTGAATTAACACCACCGGAACTCAGTATAATTGCACAAAATGCTTCGGAGAACATTTTACCGGAAAAGTCAAAAAGTCGCTACATATCTACATACAACGAATTTATTGCGTGGAGAGAAATGTTAAGTTAGTTGGGTTTATTGTGTTTTTATTATTTTATTTTATTTCTTCATTTTTTCGCAACTGTATTAAAAATAGTCGTTCAGTACACGTGCGGAACCGTCATTGCAACTTGTTCCGACTGTCAACCCTCGCCTTCGGCTGCGCCTCGGCTCGGGTAGACATTTGTCGGAACTCTTTGCAATGACAGCCTTTCCGCACTTGTAATGAAATATACGTGTAACGTGTAATGTGTGTAATGTGACGTCTAAAAGACTGTAACCAGCGGACAAACAATACACTTTCAACGACACCTTCATTAGTCAAATTACGATGAGAAGCTTAGAAGTTATGAGGGAATAGATGAACATACATACATACTTACTTACATACCGTTCAAAACATAGCCCCCCTTTTTGCTTCGC
The DNA here is from genome assembly GCA_954871355.1 of Cabera pusaria. NCBI lineage: Eukaryota > Metazoa > Arthropoda > Insecta > Lepidoptera > Geometridae > Cabera > Cabera pusaria. The sequence continues at coordinate 5,907,309 of OX940894.1, forward strand.
CGTAGTTGGGTAAATATGGGCTAAATATGATACAATTTAAATAAGTTTGGTCATAAAGTTTGCGACAGTCGTACGTCGAACGCATCTGGAATTTCTTGCGTGTTCTGATTTCGTTGGAATTGCTTGAACTATCCGTGTTTAAGCTTAAAGTTTAGTTATCATAAGTTCCTTGATTCACTCGGGTTCCATTAACTGTTTGATTAACTTCGATAACTCAATTTCTACTTACACAGCAATCAGATTGAGCATCAATATAGAGCTAATCACCACTTTCCGAAAATAGATTGAATCAGTGTCACTGTTTAATACGAAATTAAATAACATTTTTGATCAACTTCAGAAGAAAATAACGGTTCTTGATCTAGATTTAATGTCTCGTGAAACTGTTACAGATTTATCCGATTTGTTTTTTTTTGGTTCTTTTTTGTTTTTTATTTGTTTAAAAGCGTATTATCCACAACCGAAATGTGGTCTTTCGTACATTGATTGACCATACGGTCGATTGGTTACTGATACTTGTCATAACATTGTCGGTCGTGGTTTCGATTCCCACACGGAACAATTTATATGTGATCCGCAGATAATTGCTTCGAGTTTGGGTGTATTTGTGTCCATGATGTAAGTTATAACGTCCCTAATGACACAAGGCTTCTTGGAGAGAGTTGTCCTTTTCATTAAAGTAATAAACATTTAAAAATTGCATTGTTTTTTTCTAAGAATTTTCTAGAAATGTATAGAAAAAAAACAGAGAAATAAATTTTTCAATAATCCATTCACACGTAAACGCGAAAAGGGTATTCTTATCGTCAACTTAGTTACTTATCTCAGAACGAGCAGCTGAGCTTATGTGTACGCGTAATGCTCTGAAGCCGGATTAGCCATAAAGGGTAAACAATAAAATGGAATAGAAACTTATAAGATAACGGTTTCCAAGGTATACACTTCAGGCAGTTGTTTCACCAAACAAAACTATCAATGTTTTACCAGAAATGTTAAATTGTGCTGGGCACTAAGCTTAAAGGAATTTTGTTATAAATAATAAACTGGCCAAGTGCAAGTAGGACTCGCACTCGTAGGGTTCCGTAACACAGTAGAGTATTCTATAACTACAAAAATAACTTTGTTTTTCATAGTGTTTGTATGAAAAACAAAGTTATACTTGCGGTCGCTATATCTCAACAACTACTGACTGTATCTCGTTCAAACCAATTTTCGTTGAAAGTTTTTATTGAGATCTAGAGAATATGTTTTTTCTAGATTTTTCACTCCCTTACTTGGGGGGACACACATTTTACCACTTTAGACGCGCCTATCTTTTAAATGATTGACTTTGAGAAAAAATGATTTTAGAAACCTTAATGTCATTTTTAAAGACCTATTCATAGACCCCACACGTATACGTTTGAAGAAAACTTTTTTTTTTTTGTTCCAGTTCCATGTATGGGATGCCCCCCCTTAAACTTTTATATTTTTTATTATTGTACAAAAATCGGAAAGCGGTTTACAGAATACATCTACTTACCAAGTTTCAATTCTGTAGTCTTAATAGTTTCGGAATAAAATTGCTGTGACATACGGACGGACAGACAGACAGACAGACAGACAGACATGGCGAATCTATAAGGGTTCCGTTTTTTGCCATTCGGCTACGGAACCCTAAAAAGTGATGGAGGAAAAAGTACACATTAATTTTAAACTAATAATATTTGAAAACAAACTATTTTTACACGATTAGTGTAGGGTTAACAACACTCAACAACACAACAACAGCACACAAAACTGCGATGCGATACGATGCGAACTTGCAACACAGATAACTGCGACGCAATTTGCTGCGATGTAAATAAATGCACATACTATTCATTATTCTGTGTCCACATCCACGACCCGCGTTCGTATGAACTCGCATATTTTTGCAATACCATGTCGCGTCAGCTAGAAACAACGAGCGGAAAATCGACCTCAGCGGCGTGCCATAGGTAAGGCCTATGTCCAGCAGTGGACAGAGATAGGCTGATGATGATGACGTCGCATCGCAGTCTTGTGGTTTTACCTGTATGACTGTCATAAATACATTTTGGCTGTCTTCCATCGGGTCAAGTCAAAGTCACAAAGTTTGTTGTCCTAGTTGGACAAGTTTGTACGGAACCCTCGGTACGCAAGTCCTACTCGCACTTGGCCTTTTTGGGCTCATATACATCATGCCTACACATCAGCTATATAGTCTACTAGCTGATACCCGCAACTTCGTTCACGAACACCAAGAATTAATTAGCCTACGTTCATCCTTATGATATAAAGTATCTCCTTGTTAAGTTTAAGTAAGATCGGATCGTCTGCTTAGGCATGATAGGCTAAGTTAACAAAAAGACAGAGTGATAGAGTTACAAACGTTCTATTAACATTGTATAAAGATGATACAGATTGCACGGTAACATGTTGAGTGCATAAAAATTATTCACTCAACATGTTTCCATGCAATTTGTATCATCTTTATAAAATGCAAAATTATTATCATCGAAAGGTAAATTAAATTTAAATGCAATGAATTGTACTGTTTTGTTCCATATTTCACGATATCGTTTAACTACCCAACTGTGACATTTTATAAATAAAATAATTGCAATAGCTTCACGCTCCATAGTTGCAAATGTATAATTATATTGTTTCACCAGAATCAATTCGATATATTTGTGCAAACAGAGGTACAACACAATACATTAACAGTTGGCCCCAAACTTAGCTAAGCTTGAAGCTTTAAAACCACAGAACAGATAAAGTTTCTTTCTGTAGAGTTTGGAAACGCAGAGACCCGCAGAGAGTGACATACTTGAGCATTCCATATTGGTATCATGTATATGTGATCAAACCACAATATAACACTAGGAAGTAGGATATTATTGATAATTAAATAATCTTGATTACTTTGAATGATTTGTAAACTGCTAGATCTCTTCAATGAATACAATGATTATGTTACGGTTCAGTAGAAAAAAATATTTTCTTATAACATGTCACCCAAAAAGTACGATTTTTAGAATGCCGTAGTCGAATGGCAAAAAACGGAACCCTTATAGATTCGTCATGTCTGTCTGTCTGTCCGTGTGTCACAGCCACTTTATTCTGAAACTATTAAGACTACATAGTTGAAACTTGGTAGGTAGGTGTATTCTGTGAAGTCGTTTTTAATACATCAACATTTGTATTACTATGCATTTATATACCTTGACGACATGCTACTAACTACTGGCGCAGATTATATAATAGTTACTAAGGCTACTGGCTACTTTCACAAGCGCGACGTTTGAAGTCGGTTCTTTTAGTTTTTTAAACGATCTTAGATTTATTTTGCTTTAAGCAACGTCTTATAGTATTCAATTTGTTAATTATAATTTAACATAATAATGGATCAGGATATCTATACTTTGATATAGATATTAACTTTATTGTTAAACATATGGACCTGTAATATAAATTATCAATAAATGACTATGAACTATGAACTATAACATGCAAAGCGGAATACCTCATCCGACAACACACATATAATACCTCATCCGACAACACACATATAATACCTCATCCGACAACACACATAGATCTTGTGGTTGAAGTAATCTTTTTTGTCTTCTACAAGTTTAAACGACCACCTCCTCGACTATAATTAAACAGTTATTAATGGAATGATGTAGAAAATTAGAGTATCCATCTGGTAATCAAAAAATCGTAATATTACTGAGCCTTGATTAGATTAATACTATTTTGCATAAAATTTACATTTCATGTGAGATCTTGGCATTTGGATCATAATCATAATCATAATATTTATTCACGAAAGAAATTGATTAATTCAGATACAATTATTTTATTTGAATATTCTTGAAGTGAGTATTACAATATGATGTTAATTAGGAAATATTGTTATTAACAATATTTCGTTCAATATGATCGAATGATACGATTTATGATAAATTAATTAGTTTACGTTTTGACAAAAAAACGTAACTAAGCTATTAGTTATATGAACTGAATCAATGTGGAATAATTGTTGCACTACTCCTTATACTACGATTCCCTGTATCATAAGGACTAGTTACTCCCATGTGAAAGCAAGCGTTTGAGACAAAAATAAACATAATAGATTGGCTAACAGAAACAGAAATTTAAGTACTAAGTTTGAAGTGTTTATTTTTGTGGAAATATACATAAGTACCCAGAGATGTGTCTGTGGAGGTACTTATTAGATCTCGATAAAATTAAAATGGGAATAAATAAACGAGAAGCATACTCTTAAAAAAAATAAGAATTTCCAAATCAGTTAAAAAATGACGGACTTCTGAGGTAACAAACATAAAAGAATTGAGAATTTTATTTTGTGAACTCGGTTAAACATAAAAACACTGTGATTTTTATATAATAAACAAAGAGGCAAATTATCGACCTAATTTTCCATGAAACCACCACTCACCCTCAACCTCATCCGTCGGATTTGTTTTTCTGGAAAGCTTTAAACGGGAGCGTTATTAATTAACCGGAAATCTTGACTTTGTTATTGCCTTGTCTTGTTGTTGCTATAGATAAAAATTATAGATTTAACAACTTAATATGGTGTTGTTTTTTTTTGACACCGTTCTTATGCCGTATTTATCTTCCTGTGTTATTTAGATCCTAATTATATTATTTAGTTACACCCTGGGCCTGCTAGGCTATTCTGTAAGCTATCTCGACAACGGAATCCGCGGTGAGATTTGAATTTTGTACTACAAAATTCAACCGTATTGCGAACGTGATACGATTGAATTTCAAAGTACGAAATTCGAATCTCACCGCGGATTCCGCTGTCGAGATAGCTTACAGAATAGCCTAGCTGCATACACCCTCTGAAAAAGACGGAGTTTGGAATACGAGTATAATAATTTAAGATCGTTTAAAAAACTAAAAATAATAATCATTTACAAGGGTTACAACCCCACAAACTTGGATCTAACCTTACACTCCTTAACCCCTCCTTGACATCTAAAAAATAAAATTGCGTCCTCTGACAAATGCACGCTAAGCTTAAAAAATGTAACATTTCAAATACCAAACAGATCGCTGGCTGATCGCGTTTGGTGTAAATACGTTTGCTTGCACGCAAGTGGATCGCGCCCGCAGGACGCAGGACGCCGCGGTGTGTTCTTAACAGAACCAACTTCAAGCGTCACGCTAATCAAAGTAGCTAGTAGCTAGTATCATATCATCGAGGTAATTAAATGTATCGTAATACATATGTTAATTATATATTAAAAACTGCTCGACCGATTTCATTAAAATTTAAATGGAACTACCAGAGAGGGAACTACCCTTTGAAACAAAACAGAATTTTCCAAATCGGTTTACGCATCGTCGAGTTATCGGTGGACATGCATAAAAAAAAGATTCTGATGAATTGAGACCTCCTTTTTTGTGAAGTTGGTTAAATAGTGCAAATAGTAAGTGCTTTGTAGGTTCGATATAAAGTTATTCATAGCTTTGTCTCAATGCCGATTTATTTTTAACCGACTTCAAAAAAAGGAGGTTTCTCTATTCGACCGTATATATATATATATATATATATATATAGTTTTATGTTTGTTCGCGGATAACTTAGTCGTTTATGAACCGATTTTGATTATTCATTTTTTGTTGGAACGGAGATATTCCAAGTGTGGTACCGTGGTAATTTTATCGAGGTTTGATAAGTATCTCCAGAGATACGGAGATAAACACCTCAAAATTGGTACTAAAAATTAATAGCGCGGCATTGAAGTCGGTTATTAACCGGCTTCACTAAAAAGGAGGAGGTTCTCAATTCGTCTGTATGTTTTTTTTTGTGAGTATGTTACGCGATTACTCCATCAATTGTGAACGAATTCAAATGATTCTTTTTTTAAGAGGTTGGGTACGTTTTCGAGGTGGTCCCATTTTAATTTTATCGAGATCTGATTAGTATCTTCAGAGATATGGAGATAAATACCTCAAACATAGGAGAATGTACTGGTTTTAGAAGGAGAGTCCCAAGAAGATTATACACAATGGAGGTTGCTATTGTATATACTTTTGAAGACTAAAAAATATGACCTTGAATAATGTTTTTACACCTTTCTTCACGTTAATTTTGGTTTTTAACCCTCTACGCAAAACGAAGGAGTGTTATAAGTTTGACGTGTGTATCTGTGTGTCTGTCTGTGGCATCGTAGCGCCCAAACGGTGAACCGATTTTGATTTAGTTTGTTTTTTTTTATAGATGTCTTCGTTGAGAGTGTTCACAGCTTTATTTCATGAAAATCTGTTTAGCCGTTTAAATATTATCATTTTTTTTTTGGTTAAAAAAACTACCATAGCAACTTTGATAATAGATGGTGTATTTCTGTTGCCGCTAGAACAACAAATACTAAAAACAAAATAAAGTTAAAAATTAAAGGGGGTCCCCATACAAAAAACGTGTTTTTAAACGCCATCGATCTATTTAGTTTCGGCAAAATGACATAGATGGTGCTAGTAAACGAGCCCCGTCTTTCTAGATCGCACCAAACCAAATATTCTTGGTAATATCAATTAATCAAATATATAAGGTTGAAACTCTGTTATGTTTCGTATTGTACGGAACCCTCCCTAAGTGTGCGATAAGAGACGCGATGCTGACTCGCACTTGGCCAATTTTATTTATGTTTTACATATGTTACCTCAGAACTCCGTCAAATCTTAACCAATTTGAAAATTTCCTTTTTTGTTTGAGAGACTATCTTGATAAAATTCGAACGGGAAGTCCCGTTCAAATTTTATCGACATATAACAATTATCTCTGGAGATATGGAGATAAACAATCATATTTGATACCTTGACATGATTATGACTAGTGGATATTTTCACTATCGCGGCATGTGAAGTCGGTTTATTAGTTTTGTAAACGATCTTAAATTATCATTGTATCAGGCATGTTTGCCACCACACAGTCTATCCTTTACTATTCATTTTCTGACCTTCTCTCCTTTTATAGCCATCCACTCTAAAGATCACCTCTTTCGTCCGGTGGTTTTCACTCTCTATGAAACAGACTAAACCTACTTACATAATAGCCTGTCAAGATAATAATTTTTTTTTTGGCTTTTCTATAGTCGCGTTTTGAGTAGGTACTCAAAAATGTTAAGTATTTCAATTAAGAAAAAAATAATTCGTTCTTATTTTACCTAGACGGACATTAACCTCCAGAGGCTTTTAGGGCCTCAGTTTTAAACGCAGTTAAAGGGCGGATTAAGCCGTAGTACATCATATTTACAACAGAAGTCTTAGAACCCGAAAGATGGATCCAAATACTCTTTTTATCCCACTTGAAACTTGAAAGATGCTTGACAATGTTTAAGTGGTTTTAAAGACTTATAATCATAGAGAAAGTATATAGTATATACTCTACATATATAGTGTATTTATATGTAGAGAGAACATTAGCGTCATAATCATCATCATTATCAGCCAATTTCCGTCAACTGCTGGACGTCTCTAGGCGTCTCCCATGGCACGCCACTGAGCTCGATCTTCAGCCATTCGTTTCCAACCGCTGCCAGCCAGCTTGCGTATATCATCGCTCCACCTAGCTAGAGGGCGTCCTATACTACATTTGCCGAGCCATGGTCTCCACTCTAGAACTCGTCTACCCCAAAGGTTATCGGTTCTACGACAGATGTGACCAGCCCACTGCTATTTCAGCTTGCTAATCCTTTGAGCTATGTACGATAACTTTGGTTCTCTGACGGATGACTTCGTTTCGAATACGATCCTTCAGAGAAACTCCGAGTATAGCCCTCTCCATAGGTCGCTTAGCGACTTTGAATTGGTGAACTAGTCGCACCGTCAGTGTCCACGTCTCAGCTCCGTAAGTAATAACAGGTAGGACGCACTCGTTAAAGACTTTCGTCTTTAGGCTTTGTGGTATGGGCATCCCAACTGTATTCTTCTGCGAGCTTTCTTCTCGAAGTTGTTTCTACCCAATTGCAAGATTTGCCCAAGGTAGACGTATTCGTGAACAACTTCGAGAGGAACTCCGTTTATGGCAATCGGTTCCGGAATAACATGTTCGTTGAACATGATCTTGGTCTTATCCAACATTAGCGTATGCGAATGAAATAGCTATAGAGATATGACCCGACTAAAACGACGAACACGTGATACATTTGCCAGCTATAAGATAAAATGAACAACGTAATTTGGTCGGGTTATGCATGACAGCGGGTGAGAGCCAATGGGTGCACTAGCAACTGGCTTCATACATTGCTGGAGCCAGTTTAATCGCATACGCAGGTAATGGATAAAAAATTGTTGTTCATCTCTCTCTCATACCAGTGATTGTATAGTTTTATCCTTCTTATATTATTATTGTTATTTAAAGGCCACATCCGCTTACTATTCCATCCACGACTATAATGAAATTTAGACATTGTTTTAGAAATGTATAATTTTCACATTGTATTAGAGATATAGATAGATAGATAAACTCTTTATTGTTACACCTTCTTAAAACTAACTTACAGAGTAAACTTAAGAATAATGTGTTACAATGGGCGGTCTTATCGTAGTAGCGATCTCTTCCAGACAAACTTAGGATGGAGTGGATAGAACATGTGACTAATGACGGCTGTATTGAACAACTCTCAACACTAATCACTTACATGTTTACCTATAAACTATCTTATATAAGTACCTAGTGACTCAAATATTAAGCGTAAATTAATCTTATGCAGCTAGAACAGTATAATACTACTATACGATATAAGGACTTCATTCACGTACACCGAGAATTTTATCACTGTAAAGGTGCGACCGTACCGCGGCGTCCTGCGACCATATGCACGTTCGCGATCTGAATTTCTATTGTTTTCTGATCGCTACAAATACTACTGCGCTTTTTGATCGCCGCCTAATAAATCATGATTTATTTTCACAAAAAGTTCCCTTAAGTATCAGTTCATCCTCATGCTATAAGTATCTCCTTGTCTAATTTCAGTAAGAACGGATCGTCCGTTTAGGCGTGATTAGGTAACAAACAGTCATGGTCAGTTTCACCGGTTCCTGATAATGCGTTAGATAGTTACCTGACACATGACGCCATATAAGAGCTGTCAAAAAACTGTCAGATTTCTTCATATTAGCGCTATCAGGAACCGGTGAAACTGGCCCTCAGAGTAACAGAGTTACAAACGTTTTTAGCCGACTTCAAAAAAAGGAGGAGGTTTCTCAATTCGACCGTATATATATATATATATGTGTTTGTTCGCGATAACTTTGTCGTTTATGAACCGATTTTGATTCGAAAGGAGATATTCCAAGTGTGGTACCATGGTAATTTTATCGAGGTCTGATAAGTATCTCTAGAGATATTGAGATAAACATTTCAAAATTGGTACTGAAAATGAATAGCGCGGCATTGAAGTCGGTTCTTTTTTAGTTTTTAAACGATATTATTAAAATATGTTATTTGGATAATAATAAAACGAAGTACTTAACTATGAAATAAAAAGTACGATTTATATAGCAACAACCTTCTAGCAGGTGAATCAGGCCAGAATATACTACCATATCAATAGAAAAGAAATAATTATATTTAAAAAAATATCTTAATTATGTAGCAAAATCATAACCACAGGTGGAATGAGCATTACCACCGTTGGTTGACATTATTTAGATATCCCGCCTGATTTGTTACAAAAAAGTAGCCTAACACTATCAAGGAGAAAATCTGCCGCCATAACCTCAAGGTGCTCCAAACACGACTTTGTTTGGAGCACCTTGAGGACTTTGAGGTCCTTGAAGCCTTTGAGAGTCTAGCTAGGCCTAGCATGTTAACCATCATCGATCGCATCATCGCTTACCACCAGGCGAGATAGTGGTTAAACGCAATAAATAACGGTCAAGATGTTGCTAAGCTACTTTTAGGAAGCTAGTCAAGCGGCACATTGATATAATATTGGTAAACTCCTACTTTCGTTACTTCACTACTACTACTTCATTCATGGATTCGTCTAACCTTTATTTCTTTTGTTTCAGATGATATATGCAGTGAAATAGATGAGATGGCTACGTAGTTATTAAACGCGTCCACACACAATAACTCAAGTATACATTACAGTAATAAATACGCATGAACTCTTCCAAAATTTTTGAAGTTAATCAACAATTCTAGACCTGTTCAAATAAAATATTGTTACACGTGTCGTGTTACCAAATGATAATAGTTTCAAATTTTCAAAGCACACTTGTAAAGGCCTTTTTGATATGTGTCTACGTGTAATTTTACAATTTTGCTTACCCAAAGCTATTTAGTGAGTGTCAGCAACAATGAAAATGAGTTTTGAATATGAGAATCGAATTGAAATGAAACTTTGGTAATTATGGAGCTACTGGAAATCGAACACAATGGATGTTATGTATAACATCAGTCTAGAAAGAGAGAAATTTTATGCGAGCCACGATTTCAAAAATCAAGACCAATCGGCTGACATAGAGGTAATAAGTGTATCTTTCTTTATCCTTTACTAGCAGCCCGCCCCGGCTTCGCACTGGTAGAACATATATGCCTACAAATTTTGCATCAGTCTGTTGCATCGAATATAAAATATAAACATATTTAACAATCATCGTCATATTTCATCCAATTTACACAAAACCTTAACGGATTATGCACCTAAACCTTCCTCATAAACACTCTGGCTATTGGTGAAACCGCATGATAATCCGTTCAGTAGCTATTGAGATTATTGCGAGCAGACAGACAGACGCAGTGATGGACTTTGTTTTATACTTACTTACGTAGTGATATTGGACGGCCCTTTTAGCGTAAAGGATAGTTACCCTGATTCTGACCCGACGGTCGTTGGTTCTAATCCTAGCTATATACCTACCAATGAAAGTTTTATGTGCATTCATGAATCATGAGTTTTCGTACAGTGGTAGTGGGATCATTAAACCTACCATAAAGTAGCTTACCACCAAGGAGAACATCTGCCGCCGTAACCTTACGGCGTTCCCCGACGCAAAATGTAGGGGTAATATACGTTTAACGTGTGTATCTGTGTGTCTGTCTGTAGCATCGTAGCACCTAACCGGATGAACCGATTTTGTTTTTATTATTCATAGTTTTTTTTTGTTTGACAGATGTCTTCATCGAGAGTTTTCTTAGCTTTGATTCATGAAAATTCGTTCAATCGTTATAAAACTATGAGCTTTTTTCTAGTTAATTGCGCTATGAAATCAACTTTCATAAGTGTGATCAATTCGAAAATCGTCTTCTTCAACGATATTGTAAGAACATGGAAGCATTGACCTGATGCTGGGACATCTCGTGGACTCTACAGAATACTCAAATCCTCACCAACTTAGAGCTCAGATTTTAAATGTCATGTTTAGAGTCATTGGAATGCTTTTAATGAAAAGATTAGGTATACATAGATCAGTCGGGGTGGTTTAAAATATTATATTATTATATATATAGATGAATATTATTTTACACAATAGATCATATTATTATACTATATTGACTTCAAATTGATTGTGATCGGTGGGGATCTACAGCATAGCTAAGATTATAATAATATTTTCTCTTGGCTGGCACCGACTTCAAATAGATAAGTGGGTAGCGCTTATAATAATTTTAAGTAATTTATTTTTCGCTTTTGGGTGCCTGTTTGTGATTATGAAGTCGGTTTTATTTTTTTTGAAAAATAACTTATTTTACCCTTTTTAGTGCATAACAAGTTTTAATTAAATTACATGCATCTATTACATTTGGTGTCTGGGCCGTTATACACTGACGGATATATACTTTTTGAAAATTTCAAGTATGTACCTATAACGGTTAAGAAGATACAGATCTGTAAAGTGCGCACATATGTATAGACACACGGACGGACGGACGAACGGACAACAAAGTCTCAGAAAGTGTTCATTTGGTACCCTTTGGGTTGGAATCCTAAAAAAATTGACTTTAAATGCCTTGCTAAAGTGATAATATTCACTAGTAATAATTATGTCATCAAGGTATCAAAGGACAATGTCCAAAATGACCCTGTGCAATTAAAGCATCTGACACACAAGATAATTAATTGTCTATTTTATTACAATAATTCCAAATACTTTTATAACACGGACTAGTTACTAGTATTCCAAAATGAATATAAAAAAGTATTATTTGCGATTAAATTAACATTAATAGATTTTAACATTACTTGCCGCCATATGGCCAACAGAGTACTGAATCACTATACTACGTTATAAGAGGCACTTCCCTATATTGTTGAAACCCGAATTATGAAAGCACTGTGTAGCCAACCTAACAACGGAAAGTATTATTTACGAAGTAACTATTATATAATCTGTCGTATTATGCTTATAATTTTTTTTTGCAGTGTTGGTTGGTGCAAAGTACGTTCGTAATTCTGAGTTATTTAATAATGTATGCAGTGTCGCGGGACTGAAATGGCCGCCATCCTCGGCAAACGTCATGTCATGTCAAAAAATCTTAGGTATGTTTAAAAAAGTTTGCACCCTAACAAGACTTTGCCCGGTAGAACATTCATGTGAAGACAAAATTATTTATATTTATATATAATTATTAATATATTATGTATTGAGGGCCCGGTGGCGTAATTGGGAGAACAGTCGACTTTGATGCCGTGGTACCGAGTTCAAACCGCCGTGCACCAATGAATTTTTCGATCGAAAAATATATGTGCGCTTCTCACAGTTGCCCTCCGGTGAAGGAAAACATCGTTAAGAAACCAACAACCCCCGCATGGTGGTAGGACATATCTAGTGTCCGCCTGGCCAGCTACCACCCTCAAGTTAGAAAATCTGTCGCCAAACATCTTATGTGTTCAGGCAGCTATCCTTGAGAGCCAGTTCCTATTCTAGTCCACTTCTCTATCTTCAACCGCATCATCACTTAGCAACAGGTGAGATAGTGGTCAAACGCTAGCCTATAAGATATTTTAAAAAAAATATTTTTTTCCCCCCCTGTATTTCTATCTCGCTCACAGTTACCGTAAGAATATCTGTCAAAAACCAAAATCAACGAGAAGAAAGATGTAAAAACATTATTCAAGGTCATATTTTTTAGTCTTCAAAAGTATATCCAATAGCAACCTCCATTGTGTATAATCTTCTTGGGACTCTTCTACTAAAACCAGTACATTCTCCTATGTTTGAGGTATTTATCTCCATATCTCTGGAGATACTTATCAGATCTCGATAAAATTAAAATGGGACCACCTCGGAAACGTATCCTACCTATTAAAAAAAGAATCATTTGGATTCGTTCACTATTGACGGAGAAATCGCGTAATATACACACAAAAAAAAAAAACGTACAGACGAATTGAGAACCTCCTCCTTTTTTGTAAAGTCGGTTAAAAATAAGACTTTAAATTGTCACTTCACATATTAGTTTAGATAGTGAAGTGTACATTATATATATTAATATTATATGTCATTAATTTTTTTTTCTTTTTAATTAAACAACTCGCAATGTGGGTTGCACATTACTAGTATTCTTGTTAACCCCTCCAACTAAGCTAAATATACTTGTGTCTGGAGTAGGTTCACGTCAATAGTGCAATGGGTGGGGTGGGGATCGAACTCACAACCTCTCGATCACCAGTTCGACACCCTATCCATTGGGCTATTGCCGCCTTTGATTTTATTATTACACTAGCTGTTATTATGACCCAGACAGTTTTATGAACTAATCAACTATAGTGACTAAACACTTTAGTTGACCGTAAGGTCGAACTTTATATCCTCTGTTGTTTAATTCATTTATCATTATGGTGTTTACTAAGTTAAAATGTTTAAATGTTTGACTCAGCATGAGGCTGTCAAAACACAAAAGTTCCTGAAATATTTCCTAAAAAGTACATACGGCGAATGGTTTCGCAAGCGCAATGAGCAAAAATGTTTATGAGTTTTTATGACCGTGACAGTTTTATGACGTAATAATCAAATCACTATAGATTGACCGTAAGGTCGAAATCGGTATATTTTATTGTAAACGTCTTTGATCATTATGGAATTAAGATAACGCGAATGATAGCACGAGCGCAGCGAGCGCGAAACATTTTAACGACTTTTATGACCCTGACAGTTCATGACCTAATAATCAAGTCACAATAGATGACCTAGGTTGAACTTGGTATTCTCTGTTGCTAAAGTCTTTAATCATTATGGTTAGTTATATCAAGTTGTGCTGTTTAAGTAGTTGACTCAATGTGATGCATGGGGCTGTTAAAACACAAAAGTTCCTGAGGTATTTCCTACAAATTAGATATCACGAATGGTTGCGCGAGCGCAGCGAGCGCGAAAATTTTTTATGACTTTTTATACACTGACAGTTTTATGACGTAATAATCCAATCACTATAGATGACCTTAAGGTCGAACTCGGTATCTTCTGTTGTTAAAGTCTTTAATCATTATAGTTAGTTATATCAAGTAGTGCTGTTTAAGTGTTTCATTCAGTGAGATGCATATGGCACGGTGCGCGAGCGCAGCGAGCGCTACTATAGCGCAAGCAAAGCAAGCGCGAATTTTTTTTATGACTTTTTATGACCCTGACAATTTTATGACCTAATAATCTAATAACTATAGATATCCCCATGGTCGAACTCGATATCCTCTGTTGTTAAAGGTCTTTAATCATTATGGTTAGGTATATCAAGTTGTGCTGTTTAAGTGTTTGACTCAGTGTGATTCATGAGGCTGGTAAAACACAACAGTTCTTGAAGTATTTTCTACAAATTAGATAACGTGAATGGTTGCGCGAGCGCAGCGAGTGCGAAATTTTTTAATGACTTTTTATGACCCTGACTGTTTATGACCTAATAATCAAGTCACTGTAGATGACCTTTAGGTCGAACTCGATATCCTCTGTTGTTAAAGTCATTAATGTTTGTTATAATTATTTTATTAGTGTTTCATTAGACTGAGTCATACATATAAAGAGCACATATATGTATTACCTAACCATAATGATCGAAACTCATAATTTTATGTTGTTAAGTAGAAAATGTAGTAAAAAAATAAAGTGAAAAAACAAAACATATAATGATGAATGAATGAAATAAAACCCAAGATTTCCTGAAATCTATTCAAAAAGTACATAAGGTGAATGGTTGCGCGAGCGCAGCGAGCGAACATTTAAATGACTTTTCATGGCCCTGACAGGTTTATGAACTATTAGTCAAGTCACTTTATACGCCTGTTAGGTCGAACTCGATATCCTCTTTTGTCATTATACGTATCTATTGTTAAGTCGTTACGAAGTTGTGCTTTTTAAACGTTTTACTCAGTCTGATCCATGAGGCTATTTACACACTAAGTTCATGAAACATACCTTACAAAGAATATAAGATGAATTGACTGACTAAATCTTTATACAAAATTGAGCTGAATCCGGTCATACTGTTTAGCTGATAAGACGACACACATTTACGAAATTCAATAAAAAAACTTTTAGACATCCAGACTCGTCTGCCAGAGAAAAAGTATTGTATGTTTTTGTATGTTCGATTGACTATCTATGTACAACATTTTAACTGAATCGGTCAAGACGTTCAATAAAAAAATCTGGACATCCAGACTCGATTGTCAAAAAAAAGTATTATATGTCCTTCTTTGTGCTATTGACTATCTTGGCACAAGATTTCAGCTAAATAAAGTTACGGCCAAGCCGTTTATTCGAAAAGAGACGTAATATTTTCAAAATTCAATTAAAAATATCTGGACCCCCTGACTCGACAGCCAGAAAAATAGTACCCTATATCCTATTCTGCCCTAAGAACTATCTTTGTACAAAATTTCAGCTAAATTGGTCAAGCCGTTTGACCGTGAAGAAGTCCCATACAAACAAACAAATAAATAAACTGACTTTCGCATTTATAATATTGGTCTTGATTGTTAGTTAGTTATCTTTTCCTCGATTTCCTTGAAATTCTATCATCAGATCCTGATTTGATGATAATGGGAACACCTCAGGTATACTCTTTCGATGTATATCGGTTGACTATTGGCAAAAATATCGATGAACATAAAAAAAAACACACAGACAAACATAGAACCTCAAAAAATGTTTAAAAATTGTTTCACAACTTTTCACCTCCACTGGTGAAAAAGGGCTGGCTCATTCCTAGCAATCCTAGCACAAAGAATTTCTATAGCGATTCAACGTGGGAATGCACCCAGCATTCTTGGGACTTTACCATACACGGAGATCCCTATATTTTTAGATTAGTTTAATTTTAATGTTTTGAATATTATATAACTTATAAAAAATATTGTTAATAGATAGTTATTGGTGAATTTACATACATACGTTAAATAAACTGGCCAAGTGCAAGTCGGACTCGCACTAGTAGGGTTCCGTACCACACTACAGTATTTTATAAGATCGAGCAAAAAATACCACTATCATTTTTCGCCACCAAAAATTAAAATTAATAAACATTTTATGTCTTATAACGCCATCTAACGTCTAACAAAGGTCCTAGGGATCGACATTTCAATATAACGCCATCTATGGGACGTTTACCTAACTAAGCGTTCATAGATGGCGTGAAATGCCGAAAAAAACACGTTTCTTGTATGGGGACCCCTATAATTTTTAACTTTATTCTGTTTTTAGTATTTGTTGTTATAGCGGCAACAGAAATACATCATCTGTGAAAATTTCAACTTTCTAACTATCACGGTTCATGAGATACAGCCTGGTGACAGACGGACAGACAGACAGACAGACAGACGGACAGCAGAGTCTTAGTAATAGGGTCCCGTTTTATCCTTTGGGTACGGAACCTTAAAAACCGGCTAAGTCGAGTTGGACTCGCCCACCAAGGCTTCCGTACCAACTAATCAGACTTAACTTTGTAGTTCGATAGATCCATAGAAAATGTATTACACCAACTACAAATGATAAGTAATTCTATTAGTAAATTATCCTTTTTAGGGTCCCGTACCTCAAAAGGTAAAAAAAAACTGGCCAAGTGCAAGTCGGACTTGCACTCGTAGGGGAACACAGTAAAGTATTCTATAACTATGATTTTTCGCAACTAAAAAATTAACTTTGCTTTTCATAGTGTAAGTATTAAAAACAAAGTAAACTTTACGGTCGCAATATCTCAAAAACTGCTGACTGTATCTCATTTCAAACTAATTTTCGTTGTTAGTTTTTATTGAGATCTACAGCATATATTTTTTTTAGATTTTTCATTCCCATACTTTAAAAGTGAGAGGGGGGGACACACATTTTACCAATTTAGACGCGCCTATGTTTCAAATGATTGACTTTGAGAAAAAATTGATTTTAGGAACCTCAATGTCATTTTTAAAGACCTATCCCTATGGATAGGTCTTTTGTGTGGGGGTGTCTATACAACCCCACACGTATATGTTTGAAGATTTTTTTTGTGTTTATGTTCCATGTATGGGATGCCCCCCCCCCCCTTAATCTTTTATATTTTTTAATTTTGTATAAAACTCGGAAAGGGGTTCACAGAATACATCTATTTACCAAGTTTCAATTCTGTAGTCGTAACAGTTTCGGAATAAAATGGCTGTGACATACGGACGGACAGACAGAAAGACAGACAGACAGACGTGACGAATCTATAAGGGTTCCGTTTTTTGCCATTCGGCTACGGAACCCTAAAAAGGAAGCCATATAACATCACTTTCTTGTCCGTCTGTCCGTCTGTCTATTAAAAGCCATAAGAAGAAGAAGAAGAAGAAGAAGAAGAAGAAAATTCATCTCATAAGGAGATGAAACGGGGCGGGGGTTCAAGTTTGTATGGAAAAACAAGATTAGATAGTCTTTTCATTCGAAACTTTACAAAAGTACTTCTGTGAATAAATAAGTAGGTAAATACGTGTTTTAGGCTTTTTACGAAAGAAAAGTATTAAATAATTGCAAATATTCTAAATCTACGTACTACTTTAAGATTTTTCCATTTTTGTGAGAACAGAGATAATAATATAGTCGTATGACATATGCCACCGTTACATACCGTTTGTAACTGACTTCATAAAAATGTTTGTGGTATAAACTGACATGCAATCTGCCACAACTATAGATACCTACTCATAATAGAGACGCGCCCGCAGCGCAGTAAAATCACGGGTAAATAAAATTCACCACTAAAATTGGATCAGCAAAGGGAATCGAGCCAAAAATTTGCTCTTGGCAAAATTTTCTCTCAACGAACGAAATTAAATCACCGTGACCGGAACTTTACTTTATTTTTATTCTGTGGCTGATTTATGATCATACTCGTACCTACGGCCGAGCTAGGGCTGTCGTCGTTTTGTAACATCTAGCGGACCAAGCGCGGAGCGCTAGTTGTATCTGTATATTGTACAAGAACACATCCCTAAAATGCGATATTGTAAAAATACGCACAGTCTATATATGTAAAAACGAATTTCACTACATGCATCTTTAGCAATTATACCGCTTTCACAATGTTACCAATGATCCCAAGTCCCGGTGTTCCGGTAGCAACCTTTTTGGAAAGAAAGGAAGAAAAGGAAGGGAAATCAAAGGTTAAATATCACCTCATTGTACGTCAAGTTTCGCAATTTAAGTTATGAAATTATCACGAGTTATATTCATATTTAGTTTTTATACTAACCGGCCTTCACTCGCGTTTCTTTTACTCGACTTTACTCCGTCAATTGTAAACCGATTTGAATAATTCTTTTTTTTATCGGTAGGGTACATTTCCGAAGTGGTTCCATAGTAATTTTATCGAGCTCTGATAAGTATCTTATATGAAGATAAACGTCTCAAACTTGCTACTGAAACTGACTCGCAGGGCATGGAAGTCGGTTGTTTTAGTTTTTAAACAATCTTAATTATTGAGAGTGAAATTTTATTGAGAGCTGCAAGTCACAGCTCTCCTAGCCGCTCTCGGATGAAGACTCTCAAATTGAGTCTAAACCGGTCGGAGCGTAAACCGAAAAATAAACGCGAGTGAACGCCGGTTAGTTAAAAAAACTAAAAGTGTACGTTACACAATGAATATTAAATTTTCTAACTCATAAATCTGACCGCTTCTCACGTAGGTATCTATAACTTTGTACAGGTAATTATTTAATATATTCTCCTCTAGAGGCACGTTTTGAAAACTTTTCAAGTAAATTAGCTACTACCCTTATCATGATTAATACACTAATTTGTTACTCCCAAGGGTTGCACATTACTTTGTTATCCGTCCGGACACAGAATAATATAACAGTTGCCATGTATTTCCTCACTGAATAATTTATTTTTTGACGATTCTAGACCTAGATTTCCAATTCAATATTTTTTTATTTATCTTTATAGGCTAGCGTTTGACCACTATCTCACCTGTTGTTAAGTGATGATGTGGTCGAAGATGGTAAGCACGCTAGGCCTAGAATGGGAACTGGCTCTCAAAGATAGCTGCCGGAACACATAAGATGTTAGGCGAACACTAGATAGTGTCCTACCACCATGCGGGGGTTGTTGGGTTGTTGGTTTCTTAACGATGTTTTTCCTTCACTGGGAGGCCACTGTGAAAAGCGCACATAAATTTTTCGATAGAGTGCCCGGCGGGGTTTGAACTCAGTACCTCTGGCATGAAAGCCCGTTCTTCCCATTACGCCACCGGGCCGTCAAAACCTCAAATACTCTGGTAACTTACGTAGCAAGATAACGACGAACGTAAAACAAGTACCCGTCGATATACTCGATATACTTCTCTTTTTAACCTCCGACGCAAAAAGATTTTGTATTTGTTTCTCAATTAACAGATTATAAATAGAACGAATGGGGGTGGTTTTAATTTAATTTAAGTAAAGTTCATGTAGTCATAAATAAATTAATTAGACGCATCGCAATCATCGACACATTATCATGCAACGCATCAACCTCGTGTCAAAATATTTTGTTCGGGATTGTTTCGATCTTTCCCTTTCAAAAAATATCTGGAAGAGATCACCAATAGAATCCCATTGTAACATTTTAATTTAATTGAGACTAACAATCATAAATAATGTTGTATCTTGGATGTCCCAAGGTATCTCTAGAGAAATCCTTACTACGTGAGGACGGTATTGAACTCGCATCGTAAACACATAAAATTGATTAAGGCGTAGGCTGAATTGAATATGTCAAGTATTATAGGATTACAGTAAAAATAAATTAAGAGTTATATATTTGGCCGTCTATAGTACATATGTATGTTTGTATTTATTTCTACCACATTTCAATGCCAAAATGTTCGAAGTGAAAACTTCTGGCAGTGCGCCTTGCACTTTATTTTGTGGGTAGTTAACGAGATTGAGCCGTCACACGCGCTCGTTTAGGTATAGTCGGCTCGAGTTCGGG
Source organism: Cabera pusaria (assembly GCA_954871355.1). Classification (NCBI taxonomy): domain Eukaryota; kingdom Metazoa; phylum Arthropoda; class Insecta; order Lepidoptera; family Geometridae; genus Cabera; species Cabera pusaria. The sequence continues at coordinate 5,927,715 of OX940894.1, forward strand.
TTAACTCGGGACAGCGCTCATTCGCAAATTCAGGTAATCTCGGGTTATACCCACAGACCTAGCATTCACTATAACTACTTGTACTATTAATTATTCTGTGTTATAACGTAGTGAAATCCTAATTGCACCATCTTACTTATAGTTAACTATAGCAAACGTCAAAAATCTGTCAAAATCCATTATAAAAACACCGGTTATAATAGTTATAGTTACGGTTAAAGTAAGATGGTGCAACTCACCCTAAGTCTCTGGTGGTTATACCACAGAATAAATAATAGAACAAAGGTACAATCAAGTTCACGGAGAATAGACTAGGTTCATGTCATGTCAACGATCGTTTGGGTTCATGGTTATGTCGGCTCGTTCGGGGAAAGTCGGCTCGAGTTTGAGTTTAGTCGGATTATACCGAGTTCATGTCAACGCTTGTTCGTGTCACGTTGAATGGCGTTGTATACACTCAGTGAATTCTAGGCCTGTGGTAAGATACGCAAGTATCTCATTTTTAAACGACTTCAAAAAAGAAGGAGTAGGGAGGATGAGGATAGAAAGAGGAGCTTTATTTTTATGTATGTTCAGGCATAACTCTGTCATTTATGGACGGACATGCAAATTTTATTTTTGTTCTTTTTAGGGTTCCGTAGCCAAATGGCAAAAAACGGAAACTTAATAGCTTCATCATGTCTGTCCGTCCGTATGTCACAGCCACTTTATTCCGAAACTATTAAGACTACACAATTGAAACTTGGTAGGTAGGTGTATTCTGTATACGCCAGCCTAAACTTAAACAGTGCCACTGCGCTAAAGGCGGCGTTAATTCTAAATTTGATGAAATTTGTAATTACCGCGTTGACGGAACGCCGAGTTTAATTGCATAACCGACAAGTCACAAGCACTTTGTTTCTATAATAAAGAAGCACAAAGAATGTTACCTGTACTCTGTGTGTAGTGTGAATATTGCTTTTTCATAGGTCTCATCTTTTATTTCTAAAATAAAGCACAATAAAAATAATGTAGGCATTTTTTTCGCGGAAAAGGTACTCGTAATAATTGACATTGTTTGTAAAAAAATATCTGTCATATAAACAGAAATTGTTACTGATATCACTCAGAAGCTCCGTTGCCTTATAAATTAAGCCTGGGTCAACCTTAGCTTCAAGGAAATTCATTTCAAATTCGCCTGTTTTCTTCTGTTAAATATATAAAATAACTTACGTGAAGAAAACTATTTCTTTTCAAAAAGGTATGCAGTATTCTTTTCCCAAAAGAGCTAAGCGGTTTTTATGTAAAAGTGACTAACAGAATCGAAATTCTTAAAGCTCGGTACTCAGGCCTTTAGGGAATTAGTCCGCTGTCTACTTAATCTGTTCAAATGTCTGAGCTTATTATGCTTTGGTTGCTTATTCGAATAAATCTTCTGGAAATCTTGGAATGTACAATATAAATAGTCATTGTATAACTAGCAGTGCCCCGCGGCTTTGCTCGCGTTAATAACTTCATTCATTTCTTTAATTTTTAACCGACTTCACAAAAAAAGGAGGAGGTTCTCAATTCGTCTGTATGTTTTTTTTTTTTTTTGTTTGTATGTTACGCGATTTCTCCGTCAATTGTGAACGGATTCAAATGATTGTTTTCTTAATAGGTAGGATACGTTTCCGAGGTGGTCCCATTTTAATTTTATCGAGATCTGATAAGTATCTCCAGAGATATGGAGATAAATACCTCAAACATAGGAGAATGTACTGGTTTTAGTAGAAGAGTCCCAAGAAGATTATACACAATGGAGGTTGCTATTGCATATACTTTTGAAGACTAAAAAATATGACCTTGAATAATGTTTTTACATCTTTCTTCTCGTTGATTTTGGTTTTTGACAGATATTCTTACGGTAACTGTGAGCGAGATAGAAATAAAGGTGGGGATAATTAATATTTTTTATTTTTTTTAATATCTTATAGGCTAGCGTTTGACCACTATCTCACCTGTTGCTAAGTGATGATGCGGTCGAAGATAGAGAAGTGGACTAGAATAGGAACTGGCTCTCAAGGATAGCTGCTTGAACACTTAAGATGTTTGGCGACAGATTTTCTAACTTGAGGGTGGTAGCTGGCCAGGCGGACACTAGATATGTCCTACCACCATGCGGGAGTTGTTGGTTTCTTAACGATGTTTTCCTTCACCGGAGGGCAATTGTGAGAAGCGCACATATATTTTTCGATAGAAAAATTCATTGGTGCACGGCGGTTTGAACACGGTACCACGGCATCAAAGCCGACTGATCTGCCAATTACGCCACCGGACCCTCAATAAATAATTATATATTAATAATTATATATAAATATTAATAATTTGTCTTCACAGGAATGTTCTACCGGGCAGTCTTGTTAGGGTGTAAACTTTTTTAAACATACCTAAGATTTTTTGACATGACATGACGTTTGACGAAGATGGCGGCCATTTCAGTCCCGCGACACTGCATACATTATTAAATAACGCAGAATTATGAACGTACTTTGTACCAACCAACACTGCAAAAAAATAATTTATAAGCATAATACCACAGATGATATAATAGTTACTACGTAAATAATACTTTCCGTTGTTAGGTTGGCTACACAGTGCTTTCATAATTCGGGTTTCAACAATATAGGGAAGTGCCTCTTATAACGTAGTAAAGTGATTCAGTACTCTGTTGGTCATATGGCGGCAATGAATGTTAATAATCGCAAATAATACTTTTTAACCGACTTCACAAAAAAGGAGGAGGTTCTCAATTCGTCTGTATGTTTTTTTTTAATATTTTTTTTTTTGTGTGTATGTTACGCGATTTCTCCATCAATTGTGAACGGATTCAAATGATTCTTTTTTTAATTGGTAGGATACGTTTCCGAGGTGGTCCCATTTTAATTTTATCGAGATCTGATTAGTATCACCAGAGATATGGAGATAAATACCCCAAACATAGGAGATTGTACTAGTTTTAGTAAAAGAGTCCCAAGAAGATTATACACAATGGAGGTTGCTATTGCATATAAGATATTCTTACGGTAACTGTGAGCGAGATAGAAATAAAGGTGGGGAAATTTTTTTGTAATATCTTTTAGGCAAGCGTTTGACCACTATCTCACCTGTTGCTAAGTGATGATGCGGTCGAAGATAGAGAAGTGGACTAGAATGGGAACTGGCTCTCAAGGATAGCTGCCGGAACACATTAGATGTTTGGCGACAGATTTTCTGACTTGAGGGTGGTAGCTGGCCAGGCGGACACTAGATATGTTCTACCACCATGCGGGGGTTATTGGTTTCTTAACGATGTTTTCCTTCACCGGAGGGCCACTGTGAGAAGCGCACATATATTTTTCGATCGAAAAATTCATTGGTGTACGGCGGTTTGAACTCGGTACCACGGCATCAAAGCCGACTGTTCTCCCAATTACGCCACCGGGCCCTCAATAAATAATTATATATTAATAATTATAATAAATAGTTATTTATAAATATAAATAATTTGTCTTCACAGGAATGTTCTACCGGGCAAAGTCTTGTTAGAGTGCAAACTTTTTTAAACATACCTAATATTTTTTGACATGACATGACATTTGGCGAAGATGGCGGCCATTTCAGTCCCGCGACACTGCATACATAATTAAATAACTCAGAATCATGAACGTACTTTGTACCAATCAACACAGCAAAAAAAAATTATAAGCATAAAACCACATATTATATAATAGTTACTACGTAAATAATACTTTCCGTTGTTTGGTTGGCTACACAGTGCTTACATAATTCGGGTATCCACAATATAGGGAAGTGCCTCTTATAACGTAGTAGAGTGATTCAGTACCCTGTTGGCCATATGGCGGCAATTAATGTTAATAATCGCAAATAATACTTTTTTATATTCATTTTGGAATACAACTAGTCCGTGTTATAAAAGTATTTGGAATTATTGTAATAAAATAGACAATTAATTATCGTGTGTCAGATGCTTTTATTGCACAGGGCCATTTTGGACATTGTCCTATGAGACCTTGATGACATCATTATTACTAGTGAATATTTTCACTTAAGCGCGGCATTTAAAGTCAATTTTTTTAGGGTTCCGAACCCAAAGGCTACCAAATGAACACTTTCTGAGACTTTGTTGTCTGTTCGTCCGGTCGCCGTCCGTCCGTCCGTGTGTCTATATGTGCGCACTTTACAGATCTGTATCTTCTTAACCGTTATAGGTACACACTTGAAATTTTCAAAAAGTATATATCCGTCAGTGTATAACGGCCCAGACACGAAATTTAATAGATGCATGTAATTAAATTAAAACTTGTTTTGCACTAAAAAGGGTAAAATAAGTTATTTTTCAAAAAAAATAAAACCGACTTCATAACCACAAACAGGCACTCAAAAGCTAAAAATAAATTACTTAAAATTATTGTAAGCGCTACCCACTTATCTATTTGAAGTCGGTGCCAGCTTAGTCTATTGGATAGTAGATAGATACTATGTATGTAGTAGTAGTAAGTAGGTACGAGTACATGTAGGTTAGTAAGTAGGTAGATACATGTAGGTATTATCTATCTACTATCGCTTATAATAATTTTAAGTAATTTATTTTTCGCTTTTGAGTGCCTGTTTGTGGTTATGAAGTCGGTTTTATTTTTTTTGAAAAATAACTTATTTTCGTAAAAACACAAGAAAAACTGAATTAGCCATATCGGTCTACCCGTTTTTAAGTTATGGCGTGACCAAGGGACATAGGGACTCATTTATATAAAACCTAAAAAAATCATATTGATTTTCAAGCTTTGTTTTGTTTGTTTGTACCCCATTTCACTCTCTTAAAGGTGGAATTTCTAAAAAGCCTGAAACACATATTTACTTACTTATGATTATTATGATAGATGTACTTGTGAGAAGATTCCAATGAAATAGACTATCTTATGTTATTTCTATATAGAAACTTTGAACTCCCGTTTCATCCATTTAAAGGGTGAATTTTGGAAAATCCTTTCTTAGCGGATACCTACGTCATAACTCATAACAACTGTAATTTATGCCAAATTTCGCCAAACATGATAGATCAGTCAGTTAGTCAGTCAATCGGTAACGTTTGCCGTTTATATATAGGGGAACTAGGGGTAAGATGGGGTCGCGAGGTAGACGGGGTCACCACTTATACCAGAAACTAAACGCTTCCGCAAGGTGGCGCTTTAGCCAATCAGAAGCCGCTTTCAAACAATACTCAGTGCAGCCATGACAGCCGGCGAAAGTGCGTGCGTTCTTTGTTTACAATCAAATTTTTGTTAAAGTGCATAATTGATATAATATTTTGTGTTTCTTAACAACTTCAGAAACAGGTAAGAAATAATATTGAACTGATGATTATTTTTTCCTTTGCTTTACGTTTTTCTTACAGTTGATAGGCGCATTCAAAATCGCATTAGACCTAACCGTGTATTTTATAAATTTTATTTTCTTTAAACTCAGTGACTGGGGCAAGATGGTTTAAATCGTACGGGGCATGATGGGGTACCGCCGTTATCACGCCCTTCAGATCACGAAACGATATTACTTACATAGAATTTGCTTTATTTATTATTGTTTACAGATATATTGATTTAAATATCATTTGTATTGTTTTTTCAGATTAAACATGGTTAGGAACTACAAAAATAAGACAAAAAGAGGGGAGTGGTCACAACATTTCATGAAAGCAGCTGTAGACAAAGTCTTGAGTAAAAAATCGGTATACAGAAAGGCAGTTTCAGAATATGGTGTTCCTCAAACAACTTTGGAGCGTTTGGTCAAAAAAATTAAACTAGGTGAAGAAATTACCGTTGGCTTACCACTGAGACTTAACTCCATCATGCCCCATTTATTATTCCCCATCTTACCCCACATACGGGGCAAGACGGTTTTTGTATGTGTTCTTAAATAATAATAATAATTAGAAATGTATGATAACATTTTCGTCCAAAGACTATGCCAATTTGTAGTTGATTAAGAAATTAAAGTCCCATTAATAAATGAAAACATTATGTTGATTTTTAGTGTAGTTTTTTATTGTTTTCCCTAAGCGTCCCCATCATACCTCTTGTTCCCCTATAGACTTCATTATTTACGTTAAACCGTATTTCCTCTTGTATTGTTATTTTATTACCACTATGTAGATAGTAAATGGAACCATTTTCTATACTTACAAATTTCATTTTGCACACGAATGTTGACTGAATCAAACCATACTTGGTTTGATTCTGTAATAAAATTTACCATGGAAACTTTATCACCCTGTTTTAGGTTTTTTTAACCATTTTAGGAGATGATTTCTAAAAATTAAAGTACCTTATTATGTTTTATTTAAGGACCTACATAGCATGATAGCATGGTGGTAGGACACTATCTAGTGTCCGCCTGGCCAGCTACCACCCTCAAAATAGAAAATCTGTCACCAAACATCTAATGTGTTCCGGCAGCTATCCTTTTTTTTTTTTATACCGAACTGGGTAGCACTTGATCACTATCTCACCAGATGTTAAGTGATGATGCGATCGATGATGTAGCGTGCTTACCCAGAAGATACCTATTCACTCGCGATTTGATTTGAAGACCCCCATATTGTACTTAATCGGAAACACGGACTCAGGCAGGGTATTCCATTCCTTAGCGGTTCGTATGATGAACGAAGAAGCAAATCGCTTCGTTCGGGTAGATGGTATATCCACCATAAATCGGTGGCGCCTTTTAGTGTCTCTGGATGTCCGATTATAAAATGGGGATGGTGGAATCAAATCATGCAGTTCCATTGCATACTCTCCGAAATGTATCCGATAGAAAACCGATAAACAAGCGACTTTGCGGCGATGCGCGAGACTCTGGAGTCTCTTGCTTACTAATAGGTCATCGCTGATGAGTTTTTTGGCTCTCCTCTCAATAGCTTCCAGTTTCTCCAGCTGGTATTTAGCAGAACCATCCCAAAGGTGAGAACAGTACTCCATACACGACCGGACTTGTGCTTGGTAAAGATTAAGCAACTGTCCCGGTGTGAAGTACCTTTAGCCAAAAAGCCAAGCTTTTTTGAGGCTAGCTGGGCTCTAGACTCAATATAAGAGCCGAAATTGAGAGTTGGTGTCAAAGAGATGCCAAAAAGCTCGAGATTGTTACTTATCGGAACGGACACATCCCGGAAAGTAGGAGCCAGTAGAAATGGACTCCGTTTAGCGGAGAAAAGACACGCCTGGGTTTTCGCAGCATTGAACTTGACCAGATTGGCATCGCCCCAATCAGAGACTGCCTTCAAAGAAAAGTTCAAGCGTTCGACCATCGCTTCTCTATGAGACTGGATTTGTAATGCACTGGTTCGTGCGTTGGATGTATAACTCTCTACAACAGTGCTGTCATCTGCGTACCCAAAGATAACGGGTTTAAGCAGGTCATTAATATGCAGCAGAAAAAGTGTTGCAGAGAGTACTGATCCTTGAGGGACTCCGGCATTTATGGCCAATTGGTCGGAAGAACAGCCATCGATGACCACTCGAATCGACCGATCCCTTAAGAAATCTGCTATCCAAACACATAAACCAGTGGGCAGGCCGTATGAAGGAAGCTTGCTAATAAGGCTATCGTGCCAAACCCTGTCGAAAGCCTTCGAGATGTCAAGAGAGACGGCCAGCGCCTCGCCGATTCTCGATGGCTTCGCTCCAGATGTGCGTGGCATACGCTAGAAGATCCCCAGTAGACCGGTTTCGGCGAAACCCGTATTGTCGGTCACTGAGGAGATCGTTCACTTCTAGGTATGAGGAGCTAGGAGGAGAGGATATATAGGAGCCTGTGGTTCAGTACACGTTCCATAGTCTTACAGAGTATGGAAGTGACTGAGATAGGCCTGTAATTGACAGGGTTTGCACGACTACCCTTTTTCGGCACGGGTTGCACGTTTGCTTGCTTCCAGGACTTAGGCACTTGACCAGTCGTCGTGGACAAGCGAAAGAGGCGTGTCAAAATAGGAGCCAACTCAGGCGCACACGTCCTCAAGACTACAGCTGGTATACCGTCTGGACCACTAGCTTTGTTCACGTCTAGATTGCGCAACGCTTTGCGTACTTCAGTCTGACGAATGCGGATTTCCGACATAAACGTCCCGCAAGTCGGCAGACTAGAAGGTACAGCATTGCCAGCATCTAAACGTGAAGACTCCGCAAACAGAGTAACAAATAAATTCGCTTTCTCTTCAGCCGAGTGTGCTAGTGATCCATCGGGTTTCAGTAGTGGAGGCAGTGAGGGACGGCAGAAGTTCTCTTCGATCGACTTCGCCAGGGACCAGAACGCTTTGCTACCCGAGGGGTAAGAAGCAAGTTTGTTCCCTGTTCGGCGTATGTGATCGAAGCGAACCTTCTTGAGAGCCTTTTTGCAGGACTTGGCGGCTAAGTTAAAGGCTTTCTTCTTTTCGCGTACATCTCTAGTCTTGCGGGTTCGAGCATCAGCCCAGGCTAAGTAAGCTTCATGTTTTGATGCTTCTGCATCTCTACATTTGGCATTAAACCATGGACGAGCTTTACTTGACACCGGAACGTCAGAAAATGGTATGAAATACTCCATACCCTGACGTAACACTTCTGTCACAGCATCCGCGCAAGCTGAGGGATCGCTCGAAGAAAAACATACCTGCCGCCAAGGATAAGACGCGAAAAAACAACGCATCTCATCCCAATCTGCTGACCTGTATCGCCACACCCGCCGGGTGCCTTTTTGGCTGGGATCGGGCGGGGAGTAGACGGATACAGACTTCACCAGACAGTGGTCGGAGCTACCTAAGGATGATGAAACCGACACCGAGTAGCGGTCTGGTTCTGTTGTCAGCAGAAGGTCCAAGCAATTGGCTGTATGGCCATCAACGTCCGGTATCCTTGTTGCTCCCTGGACCAACTGAGTGAGGTCTAGCGTTAAAGCAAGCTTTCGCATCTCTCGACCAGCGTGGTCTGTGCTCTGGTATGGGTATAGCCAGTCTTGATGATGGGCGTTGAAATCCCCCAGAAGCACTAATTGAGCAGAAGGATACCTCTGTTGGGCCACATCAGCCGCCTCACTGAGGTGGTTTGTGAGCCTGTTTGTCTCCTCATCTCCGCTGTGCGAACGGTAGACACTAGCATAAAGAATTTTCTCTATGCCAGTGTCCACCAAAATCCACATGACGGAAAGTTGAGGGTCTTCAAGGTTGCGGAGACGCCGATAGCAAATGTAGCTTGAGAGCCAGTTCCCATTCTAGGCCTAGCGTGCTTACCATCTTCGACCGCATCATCACTTACCAACAGGTGATATAGTGGTCAAACGCTAGCCTATAACGTATATAAAAAATAAAATAAAAAACACTACCTACATTTCCAATATCATCAAAATCGTGTTTTAAGGTTTATTTGTACCGAGTTTTGAGTGAACCGGACCAAGGAATAACATTTTTCATACAAACTTTATAACCCTATCTAACCCTTTAGGGATATCCCTAATACATTCAGGGATTTAATTTTGAAAATCAAATTAATCTATGTGTTATTTCAAAACTTACACTATAATATCTATGTTTCAAATTCGGTTAATTAATTATGCAAAAACGTCGAAACAAACATGACTGGATTTTCTATGAATTTTCCAAAAAAAAATCATTTTCCACACCCCCTAGGGGTAGATTTGGTAAATAAAAAATACGTGTTTAATTATTTGTTTTGTAGATTATATGTATGATATATGTACGGACCAAGGAATACATGGAAACAAACATTACTGAATTTTCTATGACTTTTCCAAACAAAATCATTTTACACACACATTTTACACATTTTACACAAGAGGTAGATTTGAAAAAATAAAAACACGCGTCTCATTATTTGTTTTAAGGTTTGTTTGTACCGAGTTTTGAGTGAATCGGACAAAGGCATACGTGAAAACAAATATTACTAATTTTTTTATAATTTTTACAAAGAAAATTCATTTTGCAAGCCCTCTAGGGATAGTTTTAAAAAATATATGAAATACACGTGTATCATTAATTATTTTTAAGGTTTATTTGTACCGAGTTTTGAGTAAATCGGCCCAAGGAATAACATTTTCCATATAAACTTTATCACCCTTTTTAACCCCTTTTGGGGATGATTTTCGAAAATAAGATTAGCCTATGTCTTAAGTTAGAACCTACACTACCTACGTTTTAAATTTCATTAAAATTGGTTTAGTAGAACTACTAAACCAATCGATAACTTTATCCAGATACGTGGTAACAAATATTCTCACACACACACACACACACTTACTTTCGCATTTATAATATTAGTAGGAAGGATTATACTGTCTACAAAAAAGTCTACACCTTACTTTAAACTAGTGGCTCAATGAACTGTTGACCTCGCTTTGGATAACTTATAAATTATAATACTTAAATTCAACATTTAAAACCACCCCCGACTGATCTATTTATAATCTGTTTATTGAGACCATTCCAATGAGCCCAAACACGCCATCTGTGCTGTAAGTTGACGAGGAGTTGAATTTTCTGCAGATATCAGGAGACGTCCCAGCATCAGGTGCTATCATGTTCTTACAATATCGTTGAAGTAAGATGATACAGAATTTCAACTTGATCAGACCTATGAAAGTTGATTTCATAGCATCATAAATTAGAAAAAAGTTCATTGTCTTAAAATGGCTAAACAGATTTTCATGAATCAAACCTAAGAACACTCGCGATTGACATACCTATTGAACAAAGGAAAAAACTAAATCAAGATCGGTTTATCCCTTTAGGCGCTACGATGCCATACACAGACACACACAGATCAAATAATTATACATCACATAAACGACAACACCACAACACTTTTGATACTGCAGCGAACTTTATTTCTAATTATAAATATTAAAATACGGGACTTATCGCGCCTGAAACATAATTTTTTATTTAACTCGACGTTTCGACCAAGTTGCATTGATCGTGGTCACGAGACGACTGGACTGTTTTAGGCGCGATAAGTCCCGTATTTCAATATTTATAACTATGTGTTCAAATCACGAAAGTTTAAAGTTTATTTCTAATTTTCTATTTTATATTTATATATTTATAATTTACTATATTTCTATTATAACTATACAGTATTTGAACAAATCAACACCAATATTATAAATGCGTTGTTTATTTGTTTGTTAACCGACTTCACAAAAAAGGAGGAGGTTCTCAATTCGTCGGAATCTTTTTTTTAAAATGTATGTTTGCCGATTACTCGAAGATGCCTGAACTGATTTGGAAAATTATTTTTTTGTTTCAAAGGGTACCCTTCCCAGGTGGTCCCATTTAAATTTTAACGAAATCAGCCGAGCCGTTTTTAATAATCATCAACATTTGTATTACTTATCTCGACGACATACTACTAAATACTGGCACAGATTATATAATAGGTACTACGTCTACTGGTTACTTTGATTAGCGTGACGCTGAAGTCGGTTCTTTTAGTTTTTGAAACGATCTTAAATTATTTCGGACTTCTTCACGGTCAAACGGTTGGACCGATTTAGATGAAAATTTTCACAGGGATAGCCAGTATTATGGATTAGGCTATAGGGTACTAATTAACGCGGGCAAAGCCGCAGGGCACAGCTAGTACTGTGTAGTTAGAAATTTATATTATATAGTATGGGTATATATACCTATACCTAGGCATCATGTTCGATCGAAATCTATCGTGGGGTGCACTAATTGATGCATTGAGTCGTAGAATGTTTGCCTCAGGTGGTTTATTAAAAAGATTGCGAAATTTTCTTCCGACTGCCACTAAAGTTACTCTTGCTCAATCTTTACTCCTTCCCATATTAGATTACGCTGATGTCTGCTATCTTGATTTAACTAAGGACCAGTTGAATAAACTTGAACGTCTCCAAAACTTCTGCATTAGGTTCATATTTGGTTTACGTAAATATGACGTCTCTCAGTTTCGTGCTAAACTCAAGTGGCTTCCTACACGACTTCGTCGGGATGCGCATATTCTTTCTCTTCTCTATAATATACTATTTCTGCCTTCTGCTCCCTATTATCTTCGACAAAAATTTAGATTTCTCTGCAACTCTAATAGTTTTGAGCTGAGGTCATCAGAGAATCTTGTCCTTGAGATTCCCAGTCACAGTACTGGTTTTTATGACAGATCGTTTGCTGTGCGTGCTTCACGTCTGTGGAACGCACTGCCTGTAAACATTAGAAAAGCGCAGTCTTCAAATACATTCTGGACGCAGGTCAAAGATCACTTTCTCCGTCAACAATCCTAGACATTTGCTACTGCAGATATTATTATATAAAGCTATTTATTTATCAAATGTTGTAAATTTTCCCCTCTATTGGTTTGTATATTAATCTTAGTTAGTAAGTCTTTAATTAGTAGGGTAGGTTAGTGTCTTTAGGAAGTAAAGTTAGTAGGTATATTAGTTTTTTGCTTTTAACTTATATTAGAAACACCTCCGTCTATTGTCTTCTTTTCTATAAGTCCTCTCCATCCAAAGGTTGCCTGGAAGAAATCGCTTTCAGCGATAAGGCCGCCCATTGTAACACTAATAAAATGAATGATTTGTATGCAATTTTTTAAGTTATGAGGTGTGACAATAAAGAATTTTCTATCTATCTATCTATATAAAGTTCTTGTCAGTCGGTAAAATTTAAGTCAATGGTAGATATATAATGTTAAGTAGGATATAGATTTAATAACTTTGTATACACCTGGTTAATGGTTGCAGGTGATTTACACATGGAAGATGGATTTCAACCGCAGTATATTGAGTGCAGCCACACTCCTGGTGCCGAAGGCTCCGACATCAGCACCAGTGACCAGCACAATGCCACTGTGGGCTCACAACTCCTGGGTCTGCCTTTTTGCCGCCATGCTTGCTATCGCTATTGGAGGCAACGCCATTGTCATATGGATTGTCACAGGTATGTATTAAAATGTAATACTTTTATACAACATGTAACATATTAAACGCAAGACCTGAAAGTAATTTGTTCGGAATCGACTACTGAATCCGATTTGGTGGTTTTTATTAATTTTAAATTTTCACCTAATAAATTTTTAGTATATCTAAAAATATATGTATTTTTAGGCTTACGATTCCATCGGTTGGTTGATCTAGAAAACTGAACCTTATTTCATACCTTCGTAAGACTCATTTCCACTTGTACTAAATTTTTCGTGTTAGTTTTGAAGAAACTATTAAGTAACTGTGGTGTTAGCTTTAATAAAAAGTTTCATTAAGTTCACGAATAGACAACAACAAAATCTTCTGGGTGACGTGAGCGCTATGACACTGTCATATGATTATGACATGTTTTGGCTAGTGTTTTGGTATACAATTTTTTTATTCCTATATTAAATTCAGCGTAAATATAGATAATTATTCAGTCACAGCAAATTAGCAAACAATCAGCTAATGAATAAGTTTTCTCCCGTAATCGCGAAACCCCAATTATCCGTGCTAGTGAACATTTTTGTTATTGTGTGCGCGTGAAGTGAGATACGAGAGTGTCAGAAAAAGTTATACTTACTACTTAACTTGTTAGTGCGTCCAAAGGTGCGTCCATATATTGTGTGGTAAGTTGGTATATCTAATATCTTATAAAAAAAATTATTACATGTCTGGAAATAAGTTTACGCATTTGCTATTATATTAGGATCTGATATTCTAATTGGGGTGTCCGAGGTCTTGCGCTTATTATGTTACACGTTGTATACAAAGATAATGCACATTTTATCGTGTAAACAATATTTATCTTTCTATACGGAATGGTCTTGAGAACTCGTAGCGACTAGCAAATTTTATCATACCGCGCGGCACCGTAAAACATCTCACCCTCGCATCTTACAGACTTGGATGTCTTGCTCTATTCGTTTAAAACGAGTCTTTTTATCACGTACCTGTAAGATGACCTGCCCGCCTCGATCTTCCCATCAATTTACAGGATGGGATCTTTTGAAAAGGGTATCCACAACTTCCTCAAGGGTTGGCAACGCATCAACAGCACTCATGGTGTTGTAGTTGTTCAACGGCGACGGTAGCTGCTTACCATCAGGCGAGCTGTCTGCTTGTTTACCTGCCATTTCATTAAAAAAATCTTTGTTTGATGTTTGTTGATGCAGCGGGTGTTTTGGGCCACTCATTGCAGTGCAACACTTGTTCTGTATTGAAGGCTTCTTCATCTTCTTTTTCTCTTCAACGTTCTTGAAGCCATCGTCTTTTATTTTGTCCAGAACCGGATAAGCCTTTCTTTTGTTGAGGTTCAAGCTGAGGAACCGGGATAGAATGGTAAGAAACGCTATCTGATAGTCACACTTACCAGTAGACGATTGTCTTGGCTATTTTGTAACTTTCCTATTACGAACAAGTAACATTATCTCAAATTACAAATTGTTTAAATGAAAGCCCTTACACGTGGGCATAAGCGAAACATAATTAAGATAGTTTAAAAACTAAACAACCGACTTCAATGCCCCGCGCGTCAATTTTAGTACCAAGCTTGAGACGTTTATCGTCTTATCTCTGGAGATACTTATCAGATCTCGATGAAATTACAATGGGACCACCTCTAAAACGTACCCTACCGATTACAAAACTATAACCATTCGAATCGGTTCACAATTAACGGAGTAATCACGTAACATACATACAAAAAAAATAACCGGCCAAGTGTGTGTCGGGCCACGCGCAGTGTAGGGTTCCGCAGTAGCTTGTTATTCAATGCAAGTCTTTACCCGTTATACACAAGCAACTAGGTACTCCGTCTCTGTCACTTTAAAGGATTTATTCTAAGGATTTTATATTTGGTACAAAATTATCCAACACCCAAGTTCAACGACTATTACTGCTAAATTAATAAAGTTATCTTAACCGCTATAATTTTACTTTTAAGTTCAATCGAAAAATGGTATTAGCAACCCTGAAGTCATTTTAAAAGACCTATTCAACGATACCACATACGATGGGGTAGACGATTAAAAAAAAATGTCATCCCCACTTCTCATATAGGGGAGCTACCCTAAAAAAAATATTTTTCACAATTTAATTTAACTACTTTGTCGGCGTATTAACGGTCTCTTAGCAAAACCTCGGACAGACAGACAGACAGACAGACAGACAGACAGACGGACATGACGAAACTATAAGGGTTCCTTGTCAGGACTACGGAACCCTAAAAAACATACAGACGAATTGAGAAACTCCTTCTTTTTGGGAAGTCGGTTGAAAAGTTATTTTTACGGTAATCTGTTTATATTTTCGGAATATAATAATATTAGGTCTTTATCATTACCGAATCCATTATGAAGCTTTTAGTTTTATGTGCGAAATCATATCATAAAATATACGCTTTGTCCACTTGTCAGTTAATCACCCTGAAAATAATTATATAGTGCAAAATGTCTACAGTAATTGACAGGGTAGCTGTTATAGCTATAGACATTTCAGGGTTCCGTATGAGGTTCCGTTCCGGTATATTCTAAACGGAGCCCTATCTATCACTGACATGTCTATCTATCTGTAATCTGTCACAGTGTTGTAACTATCTCGTTTACAGTAATTATATGTAGATACCTACTTGAAATTTAGACAAAATATTGGCCGTTATAACAACAAACAATAAAAATAAATAAAAGTTAAAATTTTAGGGGGTCCCAAGAAACGTGTTTTTTTCATAATTTTTTTGGCATATTTTGTTTAATCTTATTTATTGTAGGTACTGTGGTACGGTACCCCGTGTGCGAGTCCGACTCGCACTTAGCAGTATATTTTTGTCTGATGGACAAGCATTTAGTTGCTGTCACCTGAGTTTAGTGAAATTATTGGCGCTGGACAACTGATGTTAGTCCAATCCATTGAAATCATTTTACAATAGATTCCAACATCTGAATTTAATATAGTTCTCCACTTGCCACACATCAATTTCAACGTGGGCAAAGCTGCGGTGCTCAGCTAGTAAGATATATGCATAAAAAATATTTGAAACATAATGAATTCGCATTTCTGAGCAATGTCATGACTTTAAAAACAATGACCTAGAACATCAACCTTTTCATTACTACCACTGACTGGTACTGGTACTAGTTTCACGAAACGATTTAGCAAATGGTCTAGACAATTGGCCAAGGGTATTTTCACTTTAGGTCATGTTTACAGTAGACTTATTTTATCAATTTTTATTTAAGGGCTTTTAGCGAAATACAGCTATGACAGCCACATAGCTTACAAAGAAAACTAAATAAATTGGCCAAGTGCAAGAGTCGGACTCGCACTCGTAGGGTTCCGTAACACAGTTAAGTATTCCATAACTATGATTTTTCGCAACTACAAAATTAATTATTTATTTTAACAACTTTACAATTTATTATTTATTTAAAAGTTAGAGGGGGGGGAGACACATTTTACCACTTCAGACGCGCCTATCTTTCAAATGATTCACTTTGAGAAAAAAATATTTTAGGGACCTCAATGTCATTTTTGAAGACCTATCCATAGATAGACCCCACACGTATAGGTTTGAAGAAAAAAAAATTTTTTGTTTCATTTCCAAGTATGGGTTGCCCCCCCTTAAACTTTTATATTTTTTATTTTTGTATAAAATTCGGAAAGCGGTTTACAGAATACATCTACCTACCAAGTTTCAATTCTGTAGTCCTAACAGTTTCGGAATAAAATGGCTGTGACATACGGACGGACAGACAGACAGACAGACATGACAAATTTATGAGGGTTCCGTTTTTTGCCATTCGGCTACGGAACCCTAAAAATACCCTACAGATGAATGCTCTACAACTATCCTGTGCATACATAGACAATGCATTCTAGCTAGGTCCGACGATGGGGCATATCTGCCCCATTGAATGTTTTGAAAGCAGACTTTTGTAGGTACCTTTTTATGGATATTGGATTTTAAATTAAACGAGTTCATTGTCAGTAATTTGCGGATAATGGAGACTGACGTATTTTCGCTCACTAGATTGTGCCACTGAGCAAAACGACTTGATGACAGCTGTCAACCGTTAAAATGTATAATGAGATGTCTAGTTTTATGTTAAGTCGTCGGAAAATTCGTATATTAAAAATTACATTTGACCGGTCGCGGAGACCTATAGGCGTCTCTAGTGGCAAATTCACATGCGATAGCCCTCATTGTAATTTATTTAGTCAGTGCAAACTAAATGTCTTAATTAATTGCCAACAAGGTCATTGTTATATCTGCGCCCGTAGGCTTAAACCAATACTTATTCTAAAGGTCTTGATAAATATAGATATCCATTGGTGGAAAGATTTGGCCTTAGTATAAACCACATCAATATCATCATCATCGTTTTCCTTCACGTATCGGTCAGTGCAACATGTCATTCTTTTCCTTTTGGGTCTATCTGCAGTAATTTCTGTATCCGCTCCTGCCTACTATATATATCAATCATCTACCACACAGCCTATCTAAACTTTCTTCAGTCTTCTTCTTCCTCTCTATAGCCTTACACAAGATACATTAGTTCAAACCAAATATCAAACAAAAAATGTCGCATCACATCGCATCCACGGTAATATAATTAATAATCTATTTGTTACGTCTTTCGGCATATTTCTCAATGACAGCCCGTTCAAGAAATGGGTCAATTAGGATAGTTTTGGATTGTACTAATTGTAGTTTGTCCAGCTTCTCGTATAAGTGATGATTTGTACCTCAAAACAAGCACGATAGACACCGTCGTTACTTAACATCAAGTGAGACAGGACTTCGGTGCTCGTCTATCCGCAATAAATTAAAACGATCATCGATTTGCAGTATTGCATACTGTTGATTTAAGTTCCAAGTCTGTATCAAACAGAGAAAAGTAAAATTGTATCATATGAACGTAGCCTTAGAGACCTATGATTATAAAACTGTTTGTTTTATACAGCTATTGCGTTATTCCATCAATCGCAGCAAATAATAAAAGTCTGCGCCTGACATCAATAAATGATTTTTGATTACCAAGATTACTTATAAAGTAGGTATATAAACACAGAAATATGAATAACCTTATTTATATTTCTAATATTATCAATATTTATTAATATTTCTGTGTATATTAATTATGTTAGTACAGCTGGCTTAAATATAAAGTTGCAATGAATAGAAGACTTTTTTTATTTATTTATTCAATTTAATTTGATAAGTGCGCAATGTAATAGGTTATGTAATAGGCTATGTGACGTTACAAAAAATTGAATGCGGCGCCCTCTAGGGGGCACGAAGTCAAGGACTAAAAAATAACTTTTCACCCTACCCCATTGTATGTGGTATCGTTGAATAGGGATTTTAAAATAAAGGTAGAGTTTGGTACATCATATTTTTATCAAGAGTAGCGTTTGCGAGTTATATCCCGTCGAAGTCAAGAAAACTATTTCCACCCCAGCGGCACAAAGAAGCAAAAGGGAGGGTTATGTGTTTGTTCATCGGTATGTATGTATGTAAGTATTTTGACATATATCCATGTATACATTTATCCAAAATATTTTAAATAAAAAATAAGTTCAAAAACTAAAACCCGACTACTGTAAAACCACGCTCAAAAAAGTATGAAACTAGATAATATTCTCATCTGAGATCGCTATGAATAAACTATTCAATATGTATCGTTTATTATATTATCAACATACTTGTAATAAGTATTTTATTGTATATCATACATATTCAGTTGTTCAGTGGATACCCGTGGTCGTATGCTAAATTGAATAACAGGCTACTACGGAACCCTACACTGCGCGTGGCCCGACACGCACTTGGCCGGTTCATTTACATTTAAATTACATCACCGTCTATCTGTCTAATTTTAATCTATTCCATCTAAAGGTTGTCTGGAAGAGATCGCTATTTCAGCGATAAGACTGCCCATTGTACGGTTCATATTATATTTAGCATTTTATGTTTGTATATATCTGATAAGTTGTGGTGTACAATAAAGAGTTATCTATCTATAGTAGGAGCATTATATCGATGTTTCGCCTGACTTGCTACCAAAACGTAGCTTACCAACATCAAGGATAAAATCTGTCGTCTTAACCTTACGGTGTTTTGCAGGGCTATTCTCAATCATTCGAAAGCAAATTTGGATTAGGAAACCTTTTTTGCTTCGACTTGGATCTTTGGAATTCGCAATGCTCCGATCGGTTATTTTATGGTTTGGATATTTCAGTAAGAAAAAATCGGTGATCATTAGAAACACACTTCTAGGTTTCTTGATATAACATAAACACAACAAATATAATGTGCTGTTCCTGTGATTAAAAGCAAAAAGTGTGCAAAACGTGTATTCTTCAAAAAAATAGTCTATAGAAAGGTAAAAGTTCCAAGTACTCGTATCATGTCCCCAAACATTAAGAAGCTAGCTTTCACAGATTCTGAGATATATAACGATTTTCAACACCAAAGCAGCATGTAGCGCCATCTTAAAAAAATTAGGACTATAATATATATATACTAGCTGTGCCTCGCGGCTTTGCCCGCGTTCGGGCCACCCTTAACACTTAGGGGTATAACATTTAGTTATAAATCTAACCTTATACCTACTGAATAAACATATAACATTTCATCAAAATCGATCAAGCCGTTTTGCAGGAGTATAAACACTAAAACTGTGACACAAGAATTGTATATATATATAGATAGATATATTATATAATATTATAATAGTATTATAGGCTGATGACGACAATAATTAATTCTTGGTTTTTGTTATAGCTCACAGAAGAATGCGAACAGTGACGAACTACTTTCTGGTGAATCTGTCGTTTGCTGACCTCATGATGGCGTCTCTCAACTGTCTCTTCAACTTCATTTACATGCTTCACAGGTAACCCTGTCGTTTTTCATTTTGTTTTGTATTGTAGTGGTAGGACTTCTGCTAGTCCGCCTGGGGCGGTAGCACCACTTTGCCAATAATTTTCAGCCGTGAAATAAGAAGGTTTTTCGGTTGAAACATGTGAGACTTAACATCTTTATGTCTCAAGGCATCGACGTTATAGCAATAGCAACTTTACACGGGTTAGTAGGGAGCCGCACGCAAATTTTCGGACTTATTTTCGGTCACAGAGCGTCGCTGGAATTTACGATTGAACGCGGTTTCTGGATTTTTCGTGTACAAAAAATCTTACAATGTGTATTACAGTCAGAATAATTAAAATAGTATTAAATCGTCGTAGTCTGAAACTTGGAAGAATAGGCTTATCCATTTCCTTACTTACGTAGCGCAAATCCATGTCATCGAACATTAGCTTGGCAAACCGAGTAGTGACGTGTCTTTGTTAAGTGGGTGGTTTCAATCACGAGTAAAACATAACACCAGTATAGTCACTCGGATTACCTGTAGGTTCGGAGACGTTTATTGGCTTAATAGCCTTCCCGGATGGTAGGAGCATTATATCGATGTTCCGTCTGATTTCCTTCCAAAAAGTGCCTGTGGCTTACCACCAACAAGTAGAAAATCTACCGTCATAACCTTTCGGTGTTTTGGTAGCATAGCTCTTGAAAGCCAGACCATTCTAGACCTAGCAAGTACACCGTCTTCGATCACATCATCGCTTACCGCTAGGCGAGATAGTGGTCAAACGCTAGCCTATCAGATAACAAAGAAAAAGCCTGTGATCGGTCGGTGGTTTGAATCACAAGTGGATCCGAGCACTAGTTGTAGTCACCCGGATTAAGTGTAGATTATGGGACGTTTATTGACGTAATAACCTTCACATTTTCAATTATCTTTTAATCAAAAAATTTAAAGTCTTTCATGTTATGATTATGAGTTAGTTGAAAGGAGAAATTGAAATAATTGCCTGCGCGTTAAAAGCTGGGCTGTAATAGCTTATACCAACTATTACTTTTAATTCTTGTCACGCACCTGTACTAAACTGACTGCTGTATTGTTCTGAATTATAATGAAGTCGTAAGAAAAGGTCCAATGGTAAAAGAAAAATAAATGAAACTAATACTGCGACGTGCAATTGTAATTTATTAATAAAAGTCATATTTATTGTTCTTTAGGGTTTCTTTTTTTAACCGACTTCCAAAAAAGGAGGTTACTTAATTCGACCGTATATATATATTTATGTTTGTTCGCAGATAACTTCATCGTTTATGAACCGATTTTGTTGTTTCTCTTTTTGTTGGAAAGGAAATATTTCAGGGGTGGTACCATAGTAATTTCATCGTTCACCTAGATCTGATTGGTATTTCCAGAAATATGGAGATAAACAACTCAAACTTGGTACTGAAAATTAATAGCGCGGCATTTGAAGTCGGTTATTTGAGTTTTTGAAACAAGGAAGCGCCCCATCTGATCGAAAGTGGTCACAGCCGCCTCTAGACAGACACCTGCAACACGAGTAGTATTGTCTGCACGTGCTTTGTCTACATTTTGCATGGAATAGAGGACTCTTTTTACCCCTCTCTTAAATCGCTGCATGTTGTACCGTAGCGGAAAAACCTCCTGTAGGAGATCGTTCCACATCTTGCAGGTCCGTGGAAGAAACGACCGCATGAAACGTACCGTATGCGATGTCCACGTGTCTAAACTATGTGGATGAGCTCTCTCGCTCTTTCTCTAGCTTCGAAATAAAATAGTGCCAATCTATCACTGATTCTCCACTGGCCGTACATCCGTCCGTTACAGGGATCAGTTAATCGACAATCGGTTAGTCAAGGATCGGCATGATGTATGGTGCTAAGTGGACACTGTCTGGTTTCCGCCTGGCTAGCTACCACTCTCAAGTTAGAAAATCTGTCACCAAACATCTAATGTGGCAGCTCACATCTTGAGAGCCTGTTCCCATTCTAGGCCTAGCGTGCTACCATCCTCGACCACATCATCACTTACCAACAGGTAAGCTAGTTGTGAAACGCTAGCCAATATGCTATTAAAAAAAAGTTAGCCATCTTCTACAGGTAGGGATACGAATTTTTATAAAATCCAAAAACCATATTGATTTTCTAACTTTTTTACTCCATTTCAAGCCTTTAGGTGTTGAATATTAAAAAAGCCTGAAACGCGTGTTTACTTATCCAACTATTTACAGAAGTACTTGCGTGAAGTTTTGAATAAAAAATACTATCTGATCTTGTCTCTCTATACAAACTTTGGACCTCATTCACTTAGGGGATGCATTTTGGAAAATGCTTTCTTAGTGGTACCTACGTCGTAATCAATGTGCGTGCCGAATTTCTAGGCAATCTGTTCAGTGGTTGCCTTTAATAGTTTTTAGTCATCTGTATACAGATTACTAAAATGTATTTATATTTTTCATACCTCTATAAATTCCGTAGTAAACTTTGAGAAAAACAAGCTTCCAACTGGATCAGTCAGTAGAGTGGTTTCTGATCTCAAAGGGTAGGCGTCGAAGTGGATAGAAGCGGACGCTGTTTGTATACCCTTTGAATACGATACCACGCTTACCAGTACACGGGGCTCCGTTTAGGTTATACCAGGTTCAGACCAGGCCATTTTTGTCTTTCAACTACCTAGAGATGTACGATACGAGTTACAAAAAATACCCGATCGATATTTGTATCGATTAAATCGCGCTTGATTTGCAAATCAAATAGTTTCATTCAAAACCCTATTATCGCTGTATAATGCCAGCCTAAATGTTCTTCCAAAACAAATAATTGAGTAACGAAACGAGTACTTATAACCGGTACTTACTTAGTATCGATTCTAAAGTATCGTTACTAAAAGTACTTGGAATTGAAAGACAAGTACATGTAGGGATGTACTTGTCTTTCAATTCCAAGTACTTAAGGAAGTTGAACGACTAGAATCGCCTGATGTGAAGCCGGTTTTATGAGATCCCAGTAAGCGTAAAGGGTAGATGATGACTTAAGCCAGAGATTGCCGGTTCAAATCCGAGCACGGGTGTTATTCCATGCATAGGTGGTAAGAGAGAGCATATTATATCGTCTGACTTGCTACCAAAAGTAGCTTGCCCCCATCAAGAACAAAATCTGCCTCCATAACCTTATGGTGTTCCGACAGCACACAGCCCATGAGAGTAGGAGTATTCTAGGCCTAGCGTGTTCACCATCTTCGACCACATCGTCGCTTACCACCAGGCGAGATAGTGGTCAAATGCTAGGTTATAAGATATAATAAAAAAATAAAGCGACTGGTAAAACTTTTTAAATAATTTCTGGGAGGTACAAAACCGTTACCGCGCGAGGTAAAAAGAACCTTTGTTAAAAAGTTACGATATAAGGCGATAAAAGCTATCAAGACTGTCCAAAGTTCAAATCTAAATATACCTAAGATTAATAAAGAAGAATATAGACTTTCTTTGAAATGACAACGTAAAATATCATCTTAGCAAATGTTAGCAATGTGTCGTTGGACGGGAAACGTCTTCGTTCATTGTGTTCTGCGAGGTAACGGCAAATAGTGCCGTTTTGGCGTAACCTATATATTGCATATAGGGTTATCACCTATATTGTCATTCTTTGCGCCCTTGCCTTGGAGGGCCCATGTTATAGACATGTATAATAATGGGTGAGTGACAAAATGTTTGTGTATGTCGAGTCACAAATAGAGCTCCAAAGATAGTATTTAGTATAAATTTTATTTTTTATAAATGAGTTGTGAATTCACGATTCCCGATAATCGATATTCTTTGATTATGAAGTATTTTTTGTCTATGTCAATTTACGAAATAAAAGTAATTTACAGACAAAGGCTCTTGTAAATACCCTTTTAAAATAAACATTCAAATAATATTTGAAAAACTTCTGAAAAATATCTGCAATACCCATAATTTGTTAGTAAAATCGGCTCAAGTAATTACTATTACACCATCATGAATTACTGATTCAAATTCATAATCCGAATTTCAATTTCTTAAAGTCCACAAATACCTTTTCAAATGAAACATTCTAACATGAATTTGAAAAACTTATGAAAGATAGCTGCAATATACACAATTCGTTAGCAAAATCGGGTCGAGTAATTACTTGTGCACTTTCTTGTACATCATCATTAATTTACTGAATCAGATTCAAAATCCGAATTTGAATTTGAAAAACCTCAGACTATCCAGACAGATTGTTGCCGAACACGCGAGTGACTGTGATAAATTGCCGTATGCGTGACACAGAGACACGTTCTTTTACACTGTAGCGATACGTGCGTCTGTGGTGTGTACTGTTGCTAGTTTATAGACATATATTACCACTCGCTTTTCGATGAAATATTTTATTAATACCTACATCTTGTGACTGAGTTTGAAGTAGTAACAATACAAGTAGATATATAGTCCGACTTATTATTTATACAATCCATTTCACCCTTCTTTATAATTTTAGAATACAGATAATTTTCATCAAACAAAAGTAGTAGCTCTTCTTTACACTTACTTACAGATATACAGTATGAACTAGTTTAACGAAGCACTTGAGCACTTTATAATATTGCAAACAACTCAAAAAACCTCCCATGAAGTAGGGAAAATTACCCCAAAGTTTCGGTAAAAATATTTTTTTAGTTTTGTGTTCCAAGTCGTATTACTAAAATAATTTCACGATTATTAAGCAAAACAACAAATTTACCTGTGAAAATATATACGAAGTATCGTGACTCTTTTGTTTTTGTGAACTATTTTTGCAATCCCGAAAAACGCAATAGTGCATAATTACTACGAATGCAACGCTGCAAAGTAATACTACGGAAGCGTCCGACCCTGCTGTGGCTTGGTAGCGCACTGAGCGCCAAAACGTATTATTACTCAAGCATTTAGTATTACTGAACTTGCGTTCACTCGGGTGTTTGGCACCAATTTGTCTGCGTTTTTTTTATGATAGTCTGAGTGAAAAACATAATTTCTGCGAAATCCATTACTTGTAACTACTGCTAAAGTAATTGCTGATTCAAATTCAGATATGGGGTTGAAAAATTTAATCACTGCAATGTACACAAAACATCGGGCTCAAGTAATAACTTATTTAACTGAATAATGTATTCACTCATATCAATATTTAATTCAATTTGGATCTCAAAACGTAAAATTATGGCTATTATTTGTATGTATAATAGTTTGTATGTATAAATAAGTAAATAAATAAATCATTTATTGATCAATAAAAGGTAGGTAAATTTAACAAATTTGGTAACCTGGCACCTAAACTAGGCTCGATACCCGTATGATAGATTCCAGACCTCTTTCGTCTGTTAACAGAGGTAATTGCCTATCGGTAAGTACAATTAATTGAAATTATAACATTTTTATACATTTCAATATTTAGATATTAAAGGTAGTAACATAATATTAATTACAATATAAGAAAATCCTGAATAAAATTAATTATATGAATTAAAAATTAAAATTAAATTTATAGTCAGTATAAAGTTTAGTCTTTCATTTTCGTATAACATAAATGTGAGTACTTTGGTGGAATAATCGAATAATAGTGAACCGCATCATCACTTACCAATAGGTGAGATAGTGGTCAAACGCTAGCCTATAAAGGATTTAAAAAAAAATTACTTTTCCAATTATAATTTTTTCGCATTGTTTTATTTGTTTGCAAATAAATTGAGGAGGACCTGTGAAAAATTTAAAGATCAACTAAATATATTTAGCCTGTTAAAGAAAAACACTACATAAAACATAAGCTTTGATCATTGAGTTTATTTATTGAATATAAACTAGTATATATTTAGTTGAATAAAGGGATAAGACAACAGGCAAACTACTACACTAAAAGAATAATATTATCATGTAATTCTCATCAATAACCAATGAATATATAATGAACAAAGGTGGAAGAGTAGGCAGATAAAAGTTGGAACGTGTTAAGTATGAATGTACAGGTGGTAGAAGTATTATTTCAGTATCGCCTGACTTGCTACCAAAAGATGGCTCACTACCATCAAGGAAATAATCCGCCGCCAAAATCTAACGGTGTTCCTGCGGCACAGCCCTTGAGAGTCAAAGCATTCAAGGCTTAGCGTGTTCAAAATAATGGTCAAACGCTAGCCTATTTACATGTCTATACTAATATTATAAAGAGAGAACATTTGTATTTTTGTATGTTTGTAATGAGTAAGCTCAAAAACTACGGAACCGATTTAAAAAATTCTTTCACTAATACATAGAATGGACTTTTGGAATGAAAATAGGCTATATATTATCCCGTTTAAATCAAAGGTACATTCGTGGAGACCTAATTTGCAACCTAAGTCTGCAAATAAACGGTCGAAAAAACACGTTTCTTACGAACGCTGCTTAATTGAAAATAGATAGAAGAATATTTTCTATACAAGAGTTGTACAACTTAATAAGACCTACAAAAAAGTCCGGGACAGCATATGTCTATCTCTTAAGGTTGACTCACAGTAACCATTTTAATCTTAAAACGTTTGTTAAAAAATATTACATAACTTCCAAGGCTATTTTCAAGTATATAGTATTAATCCTTATCCAAATAATTACGTTAATTAGCTTGGCTACATATAATAGATTAAAATTGTCCTTTACAGTATATAATTCAAATGAAAACTCTAGAAGATATCACGAATTTCACAAACACGCTCGCAAAATTAATAAAATATTTGCAGTGAAACCACAGATTAGGTCATAGTTACTATGAAAATATTATTATAAGCTTAGCTATGCTGTAGATCCCCACCGATCACAATCAATTTGAAGTCAATATAGTATAATAATATGATCTATTGTATAAAATAATATTCATCTATATATATAATAATATAATATAATATTTTAAACCACCCCGACTGATCTATGTATAATAGCTTTTTCCAATGACTCTAAACACGACATTTAAAATCTGAGCTGTAAGTTGGTGAGGATTTGAGTATTCTGTAGAGTCCAGGAGGCTTCCATGTTCTTACAATATCGTTGAAGAAGAAGATTTTCGAATTGATCAGACCTATGAAAGTTGATTTCATAGCGCAATTAACTAGAAAAAAGCTCATAATTTTATAACGATTGAACGAATTTTCATGAATCAAAGCTAAGAAAACTCTCGATGAAGACATCAATCAAACAAAAAAAAACTATCAATAATAAAAAAAAAATCGGTTCATCCGGTTAGGTGCTAAGATGCTACAGACAGACACACAGATACACACGTTAAACGTATATTACCCCTATATTTTGCGTCGGGGAACGCCGTAAGGTTACGGCGGCAGATGTACTCCTTGGTGGTAAGCTACTTTTTGGTAGATTTAATGATTCCACTACCACTGTACGAAAACTCATGATTCATGAATGGACATAAAACTTTCATTGGTAGGTATATAGCTAGGATTAGAACCAACGACCGTCGGGTCAGAATCAGGGTAACTATCCTTTACGCCAAAGGGCCGTCCAATATCAATACGTAAGTATTATAAAACAAAGTTCATGTCTGTCTGTCTGTTCGCAATAGTCTCAATAGCTATTGAACGGATTATCATGCGGTTTTCACCAATAGCCAGAGTGTTTATGAGGAAGGTTTAGGTGCATAATTCGTTAAGGTTTTGTGTAAATTGGATGAAATATGACGATGGTTGTTAAATATGTTCATATTTTATATTCCATGCAACAAACTGATGCAAATTTTGTAGGCATATATGTTCTACCCGTGCGAGGCCGGGGCGGGCTGCTAGTTTAAAATAAACTGGCTAAGTGCAAGTCGGACTCGCACTCGTAGGGTTCCGTACCACACTACAGTATTTTATAAAAACACCACTATCATTTTTCGCCAGCAAACGAGCAGGACGAATGTCTGAATGATAGTGAATACCTCTTCGTAGTTACGCGGTCCTACAATAGAGGGCGTTTATAAAATATAACATGACGCTTACGTCACTTCCGTTGATTTGGAACGTTACGCTACGTCACTTCCGTTGATTTGGAACGTTGTGCTACGTCACTTCCGTTGATTTGGAACGTTACGCTACGTCATTTCCGTTGATTTGGAACGTTACGCTACGTCACTTCCGTTGATTTGGAACGTTACGCTACGTCACTTCCGTTGATTCGTATCGTGACGCTACGTCACTTCTGTCCACACTTGATTGATTAATGAAAATAATTTCTTCAAGAATGGATAGTTTAAAACACTAAAGAAATCGACTTCAAATCCTACACTAGTCATTTTAAGTACTAAGTTTGAGGCGTTTACTTTCTTATCTCTGGAGATACTCATAATATCATTACAAAATTTAAGTGGAACCATTTCGAAATATACCACTTTTGAACGAAAAATAATTTTGTGAATCCGTTCATATACGACAGAGTTATATTATTATACAATCATCCGAATCGATAACCTTCTCCTGGAAGTCTGTTTAAAAAGACAGCTTGCGCCGACCCCAAAATAATTGCGATAAGGCAACTAGGTTAAGATAGTTTAATGAACATATGGGTATGTACATATTTATGTAAAAAAAAAACTAATTACATACGAAAAGTAAAACATTCTCAATTCACGTTAAAACCAAAACGTTAAAACCATATGTAAATTTAGTCCAACCGCGGCCGCTTCCAAAATATACTCGACCTAATTGATGTTAATCACGTTAAATTCGCATTTTCACTTCAGTCTCTTGCTTCAAACCGGAGGGAGACAGGCAACATACCCGGATGAGAGAGATAAGTCAACAGTTTCCTTAATTTACATACGCTACTCATATCTATACAACCGTTGAAGTATACTTGTCCTAGAGTAGAGGAAGAGGAGACATACTGTACAAAATATTTGACATTAACCATTAATGGACATTGAAATTTGTAGTTGCATGGCATTGACATTTAATATATAGACGTTCCAATGTTTATTTTTAACTGACTTCAAAAAAAGGAGGAGGTTTCTCAATTCGACCGTATATATATATATATTTTTTTTTATGTTTGTTCGCGGATAACTTCGTCGTTTATGAACCGTTTTTGATTATTCTTTTTTTGTTCGAAAGCAGATGTCCCAAGTGTGGTACCATGGTAATTTTATCGAGGTATGATAAGTATCTCCAGAGATATTGAGATAAACATCTCAAAATTGGTACTGAAAATGAATAGCGCGGCATTGAAGTCGGTTCTTTTTTAGTTTTTAAACGATATTATATGTGTTGCTATATCTTGTTTTGTTTTTACTTGGATGGATGAATGGAATTGTTAACAAAATTTAAATAAAGAATTGATTGATTGATTGAGAGAAGGGACAGTTCAGACCAATACGTGACACGCGCACTTTTTTTTAAATAGTATTGACTTGCAATAATGGTTCTTAAGCTACTGGTAAAATTGAATATAATTAGGGGATATACCTACCTAGTTCTGTCCTCTCGGTCACTAAAAATGTAGTCTTCTAGCTTTATCCACGAAGAAGCTTCCAGCGGGTCAGGAATGTCCTGAAAGGCTTCAAGAATAGGATGGTCCGTACGGCTGTGCCTTTGTTTGCTCGACTTAGCGGGGGAACTGCCATGACCTTGTGCCTTGTCGACAACTTTAGGCTTTATAGAGCGTGTTTCTACTCATACTGTGTGACAACGGCACTCTGAAACAAATCTCACAATGGGGGACTTTTTTTTTCTAAATCTCATTACATATTATTTTGCAGCAGCCTTTTTATTTGATGACAATATTAACAAAACTTATCAGATAGATCAATGTATCAATTTTATTATAAAGTAATTTAGCTTCACGCTTTATTCAAGTATTTTTTTAAGACAACAGCTTCTTCATAATATGCTTATACCCTACCAAATACTAAACAAAGTCAGTTTTTTTAATAGGCATTTGACCCCTATCTCACCTGGCCTGGCGGCAGATTTTCTCCTTGATGCCACCATCAAGGAACTTTTTGGTAGCAAGTCAGGCGGAATATCAATAAAATGCTCGTAAAACCTATAGAAAAAATTTATTTAGTGTTTTATAGTGTTAATTAAACTTTTTGGCTCGATTTATTGCAGGACTTTCTCCGGGAGCTGAAAGCTAAGGTCTACGATTATTGTACTGAAACAAACAATCGGGTCTTATGGACTATTTGACGTGTAATCAGAATCTGAACCAAACCACTGTAGTGTAAATGCCTTTTATACACCAAAATATATTGACTGGTATTTTTTATAGATATTATTTATTCAATGGCTTATGCCTTACTTAGTTTTATTAATTGGTTTTGATTAACTGTGTATATCTCATTTATTTATTGAATACTTGACAAATTGTACAAATCAACAAATACATATAACATTTAAAGGCATACAATCAGTGGTGTTATGGCATAAAGCGATATCTGCCAGACAACTTTGGCTTAAAAACTATACAAAATACAAACAAAACATGAACCTAATATAAGATATAAAACATTGTTATTTCCATGTTACTACGCTACAAAAGAAAGCAAAATGGTGCTATATTGACATTATAGCACGCCATTTCTCTTTTGACGGCATGATATGAAGCAATAGAAGTCACACACAACTCGGCTTAGATATGTGGTCATTTCTTCCATACTTGAGCTAAATGCGGCAAGAGCTTTTTCTGCGGTTTGTAAAACAAGCTTACTACAAGGGTTGTACCCTTAAAAAGCAACATTAAAATAATATTGGTAGGTCGACAACACATGAGTGACACCTCGAATTTTAATGTTCGCGAAGGTACTACTAGGCAAAACTGCGGGGTGAACTAGTAACTGTAAAAAATCTTCAACAAATGCGTATAACGAACTAGAGAGCCACTATTGTACAAACTCTCCTCTAAAAGCTTCGTTAAACAGAATGTAAATTAATAAACGTGACATTAGGACGTTCTGTACTATTTCCTGCTGCAGTGTCAATTTACGTAGAGAAAATGTACCCTGACCACATGAGACTCCTGACGTCGTGTCAAATAGTCTTTCTTTAGGCAATGTCTGAACGGGACTGGCTAGCTTTAGGTCTGACCCACATATTGCAACTGTCTTGAACCATATTACTACATAAAGGGCCTCAGAAGTTCGTATCCGCAAAAAACCAAAGTCACAACTGCTATTTAAGGTATGGTACCCTTACAAAAACTGAATTGGCATTTTTACTATTTCTCAAGTATAACAATTACTATTGTTTAAAACATAGAAAAATACAATAAAACATATAAAAATACACATAATTACAATTGTTGTTCTAACAACAATTGTAATTATGTGTATTTTTTTGAAACTGCCTAAAATAGTATTATTTTTGGTTCAAACGTTTCATTGGTGAAATGTCAAATACCTAGAAAAATACAGATTTCTTGCAAATAATAGCAAAATAATGTGAAAATGTGCTCCAATTTGAAAATATGGTTTTGGCATTACTTTCCCATGGAAAACTTGAGTACGCAGTCTTTGCATAAGTTCATAACACTCAGTTCATTCTTGAGCATCTGCTGCTGAGATAAGCTTATCACCTGTGTTTTAGTATACAGTTCTCTTCCCCAAAGGTTAGCAGTTAACCGTACCTACAAAACAATTTGTATGCAATTACATCATATACTATGATATCAAGACGTATAACAAAACTAATATAAAACCGTTTTCCTTATTTGATATGTAGACGAAGGTGTGTCTTCTAGGTGTATTAAATAAGCAATTGCTCTTTACAAACCTGGCCCGCTATAAAGCATGCAATAAATACATGCAGCTTAACTAAATCTTAATAAATTTACGTTTCAATGTAACAAGCGCAGTGCAAATTATCTTGACAGAATTTCGCATGCTCCTGTAATAGGTAGACGTCATTGCTTACCATCAGACGAGTGTCGTACTGGTCCTGTTACCTAATATCATAAAAAATTGCAACTCAAATATCGCTTTGTTTATTATTTTTTATCTTTACTCTTCGCCTATAGTATACAAGTAATGATCAGGTTAACACCGCGACGCGACGCGACGAGACATAACGATGCTTCTAGTTTCGCGGCGCAGCGGGAAGCCGCGTGATAAAAAATTGATCTTATAAATTTTGATTTTCATAATATTAACTACACAATAAGACACGCATTCATTGAGATAAATCGGCCGCACCGCACGTCTCGCTGCGCCGCGCTCCACTGAGCGGCTTCTGGCTGCGCCAAATTAACTCAATAAAATGTGTATCTTGTGTAGTAAGTAAAGTTCTTTTTTATATCACTCTTTTAATAAGTGCGCGCCGCGTCGCGTCGAGTCACGTCGCCTCGCGTCGCGGTGTAAATGACCCTAAGGTATCTTCATCCCACTTTCATCAATATGCAAACTCCGTTCGGATTTTACACCGACTCATTTGTTACAGCTATCGAGCGTTGTAGGATATAATACCAGCTGAGGCATAATTTGGCGATTTTGCACGTGTAGACTTACAACATTATTTAGGAACGTGACGCTGTAGGTACTATAATATGAACTATTACAGTTCTAATTAATCTAAGTGGCAATAGTCCAATGGCTAAGGCGTTGGCCTGGCGATCAAGAAGTCGTGGGATTTTTTTAAGGTCTAAGCCTATATACGCGGGCAGGTACTTATGACCTGATTTACGACAGTTTTTTTAATTATTATGGAGCATACTACTTATTAACATGTCCCTATTGTCACTACGATTAGCCTTTTCGGCTAATAAGCAATTTTACTTTAGCCTAAACTTAATAAGCGAACTGTAAATGGCTTTTCTTATTGTCTCTAACAAAGATATACACATTGTTCAAGTGTTTCTAACGCATAGCACTTTTAGCACTTTATCACTAAACTTTATTTTTATACACTAGTTCGAACGGTTTTATCCGCTTAAGTCTTCTTATTATATTTGTACAAACGACAGTGTTTTTTTTTTATTTTTATATTTTATAGGCTAGCGAACTGGCTCTCAGGGATAGCTGCCGGGACATGTGTTTTAAGTGTGACGTTCGACGTCTAGATGAAAGCTGAATGGCTCAGTAACTTTGTTTTTTTTTGTGAATTCAAAGCAATAAGTTATGTTTCTGTTATATCTATAATATTTTTTTTTGAATATGATCTATTTAATGTTCTTAAAACTTAACACAAGTGCTTCAGTAAAAAAATAAGTAAATATGTGTTTTTAGGCTTTTTCAAAATTCCACCCCTAAAAGGGTGAAATGGGGTAACAAAGTCTGAAAATCAATATTGTTTCGAATTGCGCTGAAATTGCATGGCATACAAATAGTTATTACGACGTTCGTTTTCTCTGAGAAATGATTTTCTAAAAGTCACCCCTGGAGGGGATGAAACGGGGGTTCAAAGTTTGTATGGAGAAACGAGATTAGATAGTCTTTTATATTTGAAACTTCACACAAGTATTTCTGTAAATAAATAAGTAAATACGAGTTTCAGTCTTTTTAAAAATGCCACTCTAAGAGGGTGAACAAAGTCTGAAAATCAATATTGTTTCGGATTGATCTGAAATTTAGAATGCAGATAGTTATTATGACGTAGGTATCCGCTCAGAAAGGATTTTCTAAAAATGTCTCCCGGAAGTTTTAAGTAAATAAAAGGAGTTTCTAACGCGGGCGAAGCCGCGGGGCACTTCTAGTTCTAATATATAGCGATATTCTATTTAAGTCAAAAACCTTTTTACATTGCTATCAATATTTTAACATTCACTGTTACTAAAATGTCTTTTAGGCATATCATATTTTAAGCCCATTATATTATACTCAAAGGAATAAAATTACCGCTGACGCATGTTTTAATTTTCACGTTAATAATAAAAAGGTTAACATTTTAAAAATAATGTTATACAATTCCTATCTTCGTATGTACTTTTTACGTGCAAAATTTGTAAGCTACTTGCAAATATATTTTATGCTCAGATTATGTTTAGAATAGTCTGAGCCTTTTATGTTATAACTAAACACTTTAAAAGGTTGGCGTGTTTTTAAGAAGTTTCATATTGTTTCAGTGATTGGGTGTTTGGTGTACGATACTGCAAGCTAAGCAACTTCATAGCTAACGTGACTGTAGCCGCCAGCGTGTTCACACTTACTGGCATATCTTTTGACAGGTAAGGATTTTATATTTCTTAAGGCCCCTGTACACAATAGGCCAACACGTTGGGCCAATGCATTGGACCAATGTGTAGATGGCTATTTTTCGTAACGTTGGTTGCAAATCACAGTTGACGCGAGCGCTGGCCGACAAACCACATTGTGTTGGTTTTTTGTGCACACATCAAAGGATCTTGGCGTGCTCCGCAAACAGCGCTCACACGTTGGCCAATGCACATTGAGCGACGCAAATGTGTTAACAGGGATACGCAAACGCGTTGTCTCAGTGAGTTGGCCCAATGTGTACAATGGCTTATAGATTTAAGACGGGAATTTAACGTGACTTACGCGATGTCGATATAGCGATCGACATATGTTTCGGCCTCATCCAGAGGCCTTCTTTAGGATCTTGAGTGCGGGGCGCTCGCCGACGCGTTCAGCCTCGCACGTACAATGGCCTTACAAAATGACAGATGTGGCTTACAGCCTGCTAGTTCACCAGTTCTCATCGGCGGCGCATCTTCTTAGCAAGTCTTACTCGCTCTGCTACATTGCTTAGCATCAGCACAGAATAATGAATAGTACAAGTAGCATCAGTGAAAAAGGGTCACATAGTTTCGAAGCATAGCTTCCGCATTTATTTTTTAAATATAATAGGCTAGCGTTTGACCACTATCTCACCTGTTGGTAATTGATGATGCGGTCAAAGATGATAAGCTATAATGCTAGGCCTAGGAATGGGAACTGGCTCTCAAAGATAGCTGCCGGAATACATTAGATGTTTGGCGACAGATTTTCTTACTTGAGGGTGGTAGCTGGCCAGGCGGACACTAGATAGTGTCCTACCACCATGCGGGGGTTTTTTTTTTGGTTTGTTAACGATGTTTTCCTTCACCGGAGGGCCACTGTGAGAAGCGCACATAAATTTTTCTATAGAAAAATCCATTGGTGCATGGCGCATTTAATGTTATGAAATGTCACGATATATCACGAAATGTCACGATATATCACAAAATGTCAAAAACTGTCACGAAATGTCATAAAATATCACATATGAGATGAGATTTTCTTACTTGAGGGTGGTAGCCGGCCAGGCTTACACTAGATAGTGTCCTACAACCATGCGGGACACGCGAGCATTCACATCCTTGCAGCATAGCTGCATAGCACATCTTTAGTGGAAAGGCACCCTTTAGCTTTGTAAAATCTAAAATGAATCTGCATTTGCAGCAAAGGAAACAAAATATAAAAGGCATTCATATTAAAATCTTTTTCCCGCTTCATTCAAAGACCGCTCGAAATTTAAATCTTTAACACGACTGGGCGTAATCGCACCAGGAAATTTTAGTACCGCAATAAAATATCCTCATTTTCGTTTTGATGCTTTATGGCGTGAAAGACTGCTGTGATTTCATTACTGGCTACGTGACGCAGGTAAAAAGTGAAATGCACATAAATCATGTATACTATGCTATTTTTAAATTCACACATGCTTAAATTACAGTTTCAATTATATTTTGTACCATTAAACCAAAAGATTTGTCTTGGTACTCACACTCGGTCGAACATATAATTATGTTACTACTACTACCTACTTGATCTAGTTTGGTTTTTTAATTATAAAGTCGATATTGTAATTTATGTAGTAGCAATATTTTCTACAGACTGCTCTTTCAATGTATAGTTTAATAACGTAATATATTTATGTAAGCATCATTTCAAATTATACATACACTAGAATTTACTTCTTTTATTTACATAAAACCAACCCCTCAGAGGGTGAAATGGGGTAATGAAGTGTGAAAATCAATATTGTATGGGATTGCGCTGAAATTTAGAATGCAGATGGTTATTATGACGTGTGTATCCTCGAAGAGAGGATTTTTCAAAATTATCTTTTAAGGGTATGAAGTTTGGATAGTCTTTTTATTCGAAATTTCATACAAGTACTTCTGTAAATAAATAAGTAAAAACGTGTTTCAGGCTTTTTCGAAATTCCACCCTAACAGGGTGAAGTGAGGTAACTAAAGTCTGAAAATAAATATTGTTTCGGATTCCGCGGAAAATTTGGCATGCGTATATTATTATTACGACGTTAGTTCCCTTTGAGAAATGATTTACTAAAATTCACACCTTAAAGGGATGAAACGGGGGTTCAAACTTTGTATGGCGAAACAAGATGAGATAGTATTTTTTATTTGAAACTTTCCATAAGTACTTATGTAAATAAATAAATAAGTATGTTTTTCAGGATTTCTCGAAATGGGGTAGGTAACAAAGTCTAAAAATTTGGGTGTTTCGGGTTTTAGTCACGCAATAACATGAAAACGGGTGAACCGATTTGGCTAATTCTTATTTGATGTGTCTTTTATAATGGAAAGGTTTTTACAAAAGAAAAGTTTAAAGTAAATTAAAGGAGTTTTTAACGCGGGCGAAGCCGCGGGGCACTTCTAATTTGTGTATAATAACCGATGAAAAAAATTAAATAATAATGGGGGTCCCCATATAAGAAACGTGTTTTTGAGGCTTTTTATGCTCGATCTTACAAACCTTAATAGATAAAGACTTAACATTTACTCATGGTGTGTATTGCAATACTGCAAGATCAAATAATAAAAACAATATTACATTAAAAATATAAGGGGGTCTCCATACAATAAACGTATTTTTCCGGCAAATATTGTTCAATACGAACCCTGCGTGTGCAGGTCTGACTCGTACTTGGACAGTTTATTTATATTTGCGGTACGAAGTTCACCGGGTCAGCTAGTCAAATAAGAAAAAGTCTTAACCAAATTACATTTTTATAAAGAGAGTTTTAATAACAAGTTAAAGGTACAAATACGATACACGAGACCACTTAAATATAATAAAATAACAAAAAAGCTATATCATATTACATTACTTTAACAATATATTATGAAATATAACAAGCAAATAGGCCATTCGAAAGTCAAGTATTCTACTTAAGTGACTCACTTAAGGGTCCAATCGAGTTATGCCGTATAATACTTCAAAACTTAGTCCATCTAGAAAGACTGAAATCAAACTATAAATAACTTAAACTTAAGACTTTTAGGCTCTTATCGCATTAAGAGAGTGCTTAATGGCACTGCGATAACTTAGAAACGCCATAAAGGCGTAACAGAAAACAATAAAACCGCATATACATACTAACATAGCTAGGTTTCATGTCTCTAACGGTAGTATTGTGAAAATCTACAGAGAGTAATGAGATAAGCAATGTATGGTACCTATTCATTTAAAAGATGTTTACGATATAAAAGACTCATTGAATATTTGTAAAGGTACGACCACACCGCGGTTTCCTGAGTCCGCGTGCGCGGGCGCGATCTGATTTTCAATCGTTTTCTGATTGCCGTAGATTGCATTTGGTTTGAACCAGTCGGTACAAATACTACTGCACTATCTGATCGCGCCCGCGCATGGGGACGCAGGACGCCGCGGTGTGGCCGTACCTTTACTAGCGAAAAATGTACGTAGCAATGTAACTGTAAGCACTTTAAGTGTCGCAGAATCGACGGACGGTCGATAGTGATCAACAAACGCTAGCCTTTCGTATATAAAAAATAACCGGCCAAGTGCGTGTCGGGCCACGCGCAGCTTAGGGTTTCGTAGTAGCCTGTTATTCAATGCAAGTCTTTACCCGTTATAAACAAGCAACTAGGTACTCCGTCTTTGTCACTTTAAAGTATTTATTCTAAGGATTTTGTATTTGGTACAAAATCATCCAACACCCAAGTTCAACGACTATTACTGCTAAACTAATAAAGTTATCTTAATCGCTATGATTTTAGTTTAAAGTTTAT
Source organism: Cabera pusaria (assembly GCA_954871355.1). Classification (NCBI taxonomy): domain Eukaryota; kingdom Metazoa; phylum Arthropoda; class Insecta; order Lepidoptera; family Geometridae; genus Cabera; species Cabera pusaria. The sequence goes on from OX940894.1 coordinate 5,965,548, forward strand.
GAAATGCGCTATTATCACGAATTTTTCCAGATTTTTCAAGCTAGCAGTTTAGCTTTTAGACGGGGGCGACGCCCTACTGGAACAAAAATTTGCACTTTAAAGTTTAATATTTCGTAAATGGAGCATTCAATCGAAAAACGGTATTAGCAATCCTGAAGTCATTTTAAAAGACCTATTCAACGATACCCCACACGATGGGATAGACGATGAAAAAAAAAATCATCCCCACTTCTCATATAGGGGAGCTACCCTAAAAACAAATATTTTTCACAATTTTATTTCAGCACTTTGTCGGCGTAATTTATATACATACCGCCACAAAATAACAGCTTTCTAGTATAAACGGTCTCTTACCAAAACCTCGGACAGACAGACGGACAGACATGACGAAACTATAAGGGTTCCTTGTCAGGACTACGGAACCCTAAAAACATTCATATTCTTATAAGGTCTATATATCGAAAAGGGTATGTGGTAAGTTTGGCATAAGCGTCTCAATTTTAAGATTACACTAGCTAGCTCCGTTAGCAAGCGCGGTCCTGACATAATTTTCGAGATATTTTTAAATTTATAATTATTAATCTAGTAATAATCCAAAGAATTTATAAGTATTAATGCAACCTCCTTGCGCAACTTCTTTGGTTTAAACAAACGCAAACAATTTTGTGAGCCGAGCCGTGCATTCTGTGAACGCAGAGGTGCACAGATTGGTTTGCACGAGGTTCTAATAATAATAGGTTTTTGATACACTTATAGCATATATATTTAGGTAAATCAATCACTATTTAATATTGTACGTGTAAACGTTATGTATATTAACAACAAAATTGAGTAAGTAAGGTCTTTCAGTTACGAAATAGCTCTCAGTTTTAAACAAAAAAGATAAAACAATAATAATATACCGCTAACGTTTAAATCATTTTTTAACCGACTTCAAAAAAGGAGGAGATATCTCCATTCGACCGTATATATGTTTTTAATATCACTTTTATATCACACAGAAAATATAATATTTACGTTTCAGTTTATTTAATCTCGTGTTATTTTAGAAATGATTGTAGAGGTATCCTAAGACAATAATACACCTACCCAAAAAGGGTACTAACATCGTTTTTGCACCTACATATATGTTAAAATCATAGTAAAACAGAATAATAGATAGTTACTAAATAAACTCAGTATTTAACGATTTATTTTCTTAACCTTTTGTGTTCCATTGCAGGGAAAAAACTCTCCCCCATTTAACCATTACATTGAATATATTTGAGCCCCGTTGGCGATTTTTTTTACACTGAAATGGTTAGCACTTGACCACTACCTCACCTGATGTTAAGTGATGATGCGAACGATGATGAAGCGTGCTTACCCAGAAGATACCTATTCACTAGCGATTTGAAGACCCTTATACTCTCATACTTAACCGGAAACAAAGAACAGAATGATGGCTTGATTTCTAAGCGAGAAGTCGTTCGTTCAAATCTTAATCGTCCATTGATGGTAAGAGCATATTATTTCAATATGCAGTCAGACTTGCTGCTAAAAAGTAGTTTACTACTATCAATGGGGAAATTTTCTGCCATTACTTTACGGTGTTCATGCAGCACATAGCCCTTGAGAGTCAGAGTATTCTAGGCCTAGCGTATTCGCTATCTTCGACCACATCATCGTTTACCGTTTATCATCATTCACTAGGCGAGATAGTGATCAAACACTATCTAGCCTACGAGATATAAAATAATATCGTTTAAAAACTAAAAAAGAACCGACTTCAATGCCGCGCTATTCATTTTCAGTACCAATTTTGAGATGTTTATCTCAAAGTCTCTGGAGATACTTATCAGACCTCGATAAAATTACCATGGTACCACACTTGGGATATCTCCTTTCGAACAAAAAAATAATAATCAAAATCGGTTCATAAACGACGAAGTTATCCGCGAACAAACATAAATATATATATATATATGGTCGAATTGAGAAACTTCCTCCTTTTTTTGAAGTCGGTTAAAAAATCAGTGGGTGAGAATGATTATTTTTGTTATGTCATGATGTTAGTATCCTTTGACCTATTTACCATAGATATTTTTATCTCGCTATCTCTAGTAAAGTTTTTACAAATTTGACGAGCCGTTTCGAGTTTTTAACCGACTTCAAAAAAAGGAGGAGGTTTCTCAATTCGACCGTATATATATATATTTTTTTTTTTAATGTTTGTTCGGGGATAACTTCGTCATTTATGCACCGATTTTGATTATTCTTTTTTGTTCGAAAGGAGATATCCCAAGTGTGGTACCATGGTAATTTTATCGAGGTCTGATAAGTATCTCCAGAGATATTGAGATAAACATCTCAAAATTGGTACTGAAAATGAACATTGAAGTCGGTTCTTTTTTAGTTTTTAAACGATATTATGATAACAATCATTATATAGTGTCAATCAATCAATCATGAGTATTTCAAATTAACTCTTTTCGCATCAGGGGGAACCTTATATCACGGGAGAAGTGTACAAATATACAAATTACGGATACAATTACACCCGTACTCGAAACAATTGCTTATAGATTACACAAAGAATTGTCACGAGTGACAATCGAACCCACGACCTCTGGTTTCGTGGTCAGTACCACCACCCACTCAACCAACTGATCAGTTATCCTGCTGTCTTGACTCCCTTTGGTTTCAGTAACCAACCAGGGTTTAACTTTAAAACCTTCATATTAATCGAATCACACATTGAACTTTATTAATTACCTTTCCACTGAATAGTCCGGTCAATCTAGACCAAAAAATGAGAGTGAAGGTACATAAATTTTCAACAAGCTGAAAATCAGTAAAATTGTTCAAAACATAATTATAAATAATATTTAAAAGCTCCCCATCATTCCCGTGTATGGAAAAAAAAATATTCAAGGTCAAAGGTCAAAAAAATGAGTTTTTCACGATTTTCAGAAAAACTGTAAGTTTTATCATAAAATTACCTTAACCAAAATTGTAGATCATAAAATATAAAAATGTCTATAAAAATGTATTCATACTTTTTTTCCTACGAGCCACCGTTTCTGAGATATAACGATTCAAAAAGTTATAAAAGTTGTTATCGTCATAATATGCATGAGTACGCCACATGTATGATTTTTTGCAACTACAAAAATAACTTTGTTGTTCATAGTGTTTGTATGAAAAACCAAGTTATATTTGCTGTCGCTATATCTCAAAAACTGCTGACTGTATCTCGTTCAAACCAATTTTCGTTGAAAGTTTTTATTGAGATCTACAGAATATATTTTTTCTAAATTTTTCACTCCCTTACTTTAAAAGTTAGAGTGGGGGAGGGGACACACATTTGACGCGCCTATCTTTTAAATAATTGACTTTGTGAAAAATAATTGTAGGAACTTCAATGACATTTTTAAAGACCTATCCATAGACACCCCACACGTATAGGTTTGAACAATTTTTTTTTTGTTTCAGTTCCATGCATGGGATGACCCCCCCCAACCCCCCCTTTTATCTCAGAAACGGTGGCTCGTAGGAAAAATAGTATTGATAATTTTTTTATAGATAATTTTATGGTTTACAATTTTGTCTAGGTATTTTTATGATAAAACTTACCGTTACGCTGAAAATCGCGAAAAACTATTTTTTTTTTACCTTTAACTTTGAATAAAATTTTTTCCATACACGGGAATGATGGGGAACTTTTAAATATTATTTATAATGATGTTTTGAACAATTTTACTAATTTTCAGCTTGTTGTGACTTTATGCACCTTCAAATATCTAATTGAGAATTTTACTAAAACTAATTGTAAATTTTATAAAATATAAGTTTTCCTAATGCGCCTCCAGTGATTTTATTATTCTTCTAAAGGCTGGGGCTTTGAAAAAAGTCTGCCAGTTAAGAACGAGGATAGCCCATCGTAAGCACGCTTTATTGGCATTCTTGTATAATGTCCGTGACAGCTTGGTTTACTTAGTTTTCGTAATAACACCAGCAGATGGTGGAATATAAGATTTTGTTTTTGTGTTTGTCGCATACGCAGTGGCACTAATTTGTTGGTGCGAGCTTGTTTTTGATTTCATTAGAAAAATAATTTCTTATAAGTTTATTATTTTGTGTGTAATTTTATTACGAATTATAATTTCCGGCTTCGCCTGTAATAAAAAGTATCATAAAATACAGAATAATGAATAGTACGAGTACCTAAAGTATGCCCTATTTAAGGGTACGACCACACCGCGGCGTCCTACGTCCGCGTGCGCGTTCGCGATCTAATTTTCAATTGTTTTCTGATTGCCGTAGATCGCGTTTGGTATGAACCAGTCGGTACAAATACTACTGCGCTATGAGATCGCTGCCTAGATCGCGCATGCAGGACGCCGCGGTGTGATCGTGCCTTAACAGCTCGGCTTAATCGCCTGTACAACATTTTAGTCGGAACAATGCAGCCGTTTAAAAATTGTATTTAGCAGAATATCCAGTATTTATTAAATTATAATCAATTAATGAATAATGGCATCTTAACCTACGGAAATGCCATACTACAGCCCCGTGTATCGTTGAGGTATTGTGGCTAATGAGTAATTTTGCCCCACCAGCCAAAAAACGTGCCGCCAATTTGTAGGTACGTCAACACTACACAAACCAGCAACTGAAAATGACTAGCGCGGGATTTTAAGTCGGTTTTCTTAGTTTTATAAACGATCTAACACACCATTAGGTCGGGTTTTGTTTTGACTATCTAGTAATTTAATATGCGTAAAGAATACATTATTTTTCAAAAAAAATAAAACCGACTTCATAACCACAAACTGGCACTCAAAAGCGAAAAATAAATTACTTAATATAATTATTATAAGCGCTACCCACTTATCTATTTGAAGTCGGGGCCAGCCAAGTCTATTGGATAGTTGATAGATACTATGTACCATGTAGTAGTAGTAGTAGTAGTAGTAAGTGGGTAGATACATGCGGCGTAACTTGGGAGAGGCCTACGTCCAGCAGTGGACTGACACTGGTTGATGATGATGATGATGCTGAAATGTAGGTAGTATCTATCTACTACCTATTAGACTTGGCTGGCACCGACTTCAAATAGATAAGTGGGTAGCGCTTATAATAATTATATTAAGTAATTTATTTTTCACCTTTGAGTGCCTGTTTGTGGTTACGAAGACGGTTTTTTTTAAATTATTAATTTTACCCTTTTTAGTGCAAAACAAGTTTTAATTAAATTACATGCATCTATAACATTTTGTGTTTGGGCCGTTATACACTGACGGATATAAACTTTGTGAAAATTTCAAGTATGTACTATCGAGGGACAATAGTCCAGTAGCACCTCAATGTTCATAGTAGCCTGGCACGATATTTCTGTCGAATGTTCCAACGCAAACAATAACACGTAAGTACAGCATAGATGGCATGCTTAGCCAGACCGCAGATGAATAAAAAGGTGAAACGTAGCGTCAGATACATTTGGTAAACATCAAATAAAGATAACAATATTCCACTGAATACTCGTTTTCTTTTTGTTGAATTAACATAACGCAGAGTAAGCCACGCAACAAGTAACGGATGCTTCAATTCGAATGAGACCGTATCAGCATCTTACTGTAGTGGTTAGATAGATTGCTTTAGGAGCGGCAGGCCCAAGTTCGAATCTCTATCACCTGAATTATTTTTGTTTATCAATTATTAATAGCTTGTATTATTTTATTTTTGTTTATACAAACTTAGCTAATAAAGGTAAATTTACGATCTATGTTATATGTGTAATAAAAATATAACACGGTGATGTTATCTTAATAGTTTTTGAGGAAATATTTATTTGTATAATAAGAATACACAGAAAACATGTTTTTAAATAAACTGATTTACAATAAATCGAAATATCTTATACTACAATTTTTATTTCATAATACTTATATTAAATTGAAATCGCCTATATTGACAATTTTCTACTTTGACAAAATATCACTGTTTTGATTGCATCTAAGAACTGCTCTTACCTACCCATTGATTATTTTAGGTTATAAGCTTAATTATTCCTTTTCTCTAGGAAAAGAGGATTGAAGCTTAATCCTTTATAATCATAACTTATATAATTACTTATTACAAATTATCACAGTCGGCACATCGCCTAGTTTTTAGATACTTTTAAATTAATATTTCGTGTGACTTCTATTGTTTTCGATGCAGCAAAAAAGTCACAATATTCGCACATTTTATGTCGGTGCCACGTTAATTTCCCCAAACTGCATTCAGGGAGACTACAGGTGCTTAGCTGCTCAGGACATCTCTGGTCTTGTACTTCTCACCTTTGCATTATTAAACCCCATAGAGTGTGAACGAACGAACTTTCCGTAATGATGTATCAAATTCTTCTGAAAAACGCCAAATCTAATTAACACATTTTATTAACAATTTACTTTCACAACTACGATTTCTCATCACTTAATATCACTCAGTAATAACTTACACTTATGCCACTTTCACTATACATTTGAGATAATATAATTTATTTAGTCCATTTCTATGCAATGCCTCAATATTCGCCGTCTCTAATAATTATATTTGCTTGCATTTTGATTTTTTAAGTTATTTATTAACCAAACTTCAACCACTACCGAAGTTCACCAACCGACAATGTTTGTTCATTCATTTATGCCATCAATACATTTTGTTTCAAATCTACCCTCATTATTTGTATTACTGATAAAAGAAGCAAATCTGGTCTAGCTATTCTACTAATTAATACATGCGCTCTTTCTAATTGGTTCATAATGATAGAGTGCGATATATGGGTGTATCTTTCTCTTTCATTATGTTACATTCGAAACGTCTTATAGAAGAAGGTCGTATGTGCATATTTTGCTGTCATGCTATTGCTTTTTGAGACTGCTACTCCAATTATGAGCGATACTGTTCCTATTACGGTTAAGAAGATACAGATCTGTAAAGTGCGCACATATAGACACACGTACGTACGGACGGACAGACGGACGAACGGATGGACAGACGGAGGAACGGACGGACGAATGGACAGCAAAGTCTCAGAAAGTGTTCATTTGGTACCCTTTGGGTTCGAAACCCTAAAAAAGTGACTTCAAATGCCGCGCTAGTGAAAATATCCACTAGTTATAATGATGACATCAAGGTATCAAAGGACAATGACCAAAATGGGCTTGTGCAATAAAAGCATCTGACACACACGATAATTAATTGTCTATTTTATTACAATAATTCCAAATACTTTTATAACACGGACTAGTTGTATTACAAAATGAATATTAAAAAGTATTATTTGCGATTATTAACATTAATCGCCGCCATATGGATGCCATACGTCTTGTCATGTCATGTCAACAAACATGAGGTATGCTAAAAACGTTGCAACCTAACAAGACTTTGCCCGGTAGAACATTCCTGTGAAGACAAATTAATTCTTCCCACCTTTGTTTCTATCTCGCTCACAGTTACCGTAAGAATCTGCCAAAAACCAAAATCAACGAGAAGAAAGATCTAAAAACATTATTCAAGGTCATATTTTTTAAACTTCAAAAGTATATGCAATAGCAACCTCCATTGTGTATAATCTTCTTGGGACTGTTCTTCTATAGTAACTATTAAGTCGTCGAGATAAGTAAATGAATGCGTCGTAATACAAATGCTGATATATTAAAAACGGCTCGGCCGATTTCTATAAAATTTAAATGGGACGACCTGAGAAGGGTACCCTTTAAAACAAACAAATAATTTTCCAAATCGGTTCAGGCATCTTTGAGTAATCAGTGAACATACATAAAAGTTAAAAATAAAAAGATTCCGACGAATTGCGAACCTCCTCCTTTTATGTGAAGTCGGTTAACAAAAAGAACCGACTTCAAACGTCGTGCTAGTCAAAATAGCCAGTAGACATAGTAACTATTATACTATAATCTGTTGCAGTAGTTAGTAGTATGTCGACGAGATAAGTAATTGCATCGTAATACAAATTTTGATATATTAAAAACAGCTAGGCCGGTTTCGTTAAAATTTAAATGGGACCACCTGGAAAGGGTACCCTTTCAAACAAAAAAAGAATTTTCTAAATCAGTTCAGGCATCTTTGAGTAATCAGTGAACATACATAAAAAATAAAAAAAAAAATAAAAAAAAAAAAATCAAAATTAAAAGAAACGACGTGTGGCACTCGGGGACTGCCGCGGTAAGACTATTGCATAGCATTTTTTTATTTGTGCAGTATTTTTTTTCTTTGATATTAATTCAAGTTACACTTTTCGAGTGTGGTGACCGATAAGAAAACAATTTTTTATATTTTATTAAATAAATAAGAAGTTAATATTGTTCAAAATATTTTTATTATCTTACAATACATGTAGGAGGAATATTTATCATTAAAACTATAGGTTTATGGTAACTGAAATAAGAAACATAAGTTTGAGACTTGATACCTTCTAAATATCTGGAAAATACCGCGTCAATGGTAGTCCCATATTTTGTTGTGGATTCTTGTGGATCATTATTTATTTTCAAATTAATAATAATAAAATTTATGTATATAGAGTCATTTTCTTTCACAATTTTTTTCGTGACTTTCTGGCATTACATACAGTAATATAATTAAAAATCCAATAGATGGCGTTGTACACCGTTAACACACGCAAGTGTTTCATTTTATCAAGTTTTACCATTAAATTGAATGATGTGTGAAACCAAACACGACTTTATCTCTACTACGTTAAGGCTTAAAAAATGAGGTTCCTTGGGGTGTTAGGTTTTATTTTCGTTACGGAATTTCTGGATTCGGTCGCCACGCACAAGGCCCGCGATAGAAGCTATGCAATAGTTTAAAAGATTCCGACGAATTGAGAACCTCCCCCTTTATTGTGAAGTCGGTAAAAAAATAAAGGCAAGAGTAATATGATAAAATCCAAAGGGTTTAAAACGGTAATACGAAATATCGTTGAATAATTTTATCTGATATCATACCAATATAAAACATTGACTGATGGTAGAGGCCTGCCTTACAAATAGGTAGGTGGGTGATATAAATATTCCGTCACGTATGTTATTGGGTTGATTGTATCCACCCATGAGTGGAATATTTCGTTCTAGAAACGGAGGTGAAATAGCCAGACACAAATAGTTTTAGACTCGACACACTGTTACCTACATATTTTTTTCAACACGTGTATTTTTAATCGGCTTCAAAAAAGAATTAGGTTCTCAATAAGATTATTTTTAGAGTTCCGTAGCCCCAAAGGACTAATTTATAATCCATCCTAGAATGATACCTTATTACTAAGACTTGCTGTCCATCCGTCAGTCCATCTGTCTGTCAGAGAGCTATGTCTCCTAAACCATAATACATAGTTACATGAAATATTAACGAAGTATGTACTACTATAAGTATGTATTCAAGGAACGCGTTAAGTCGTATCATCTTGGTTAGTTATTACTTACGTTTATTATATAAAATGCACTAACATATTAGTATATGTTATCAATTTAAATACACTGATCTTCCCATCTATTACTATTTATTATATGTAATATATGTATACGTATCAAAGTTATTATTTTTATTTGTATTGATTTAGTATCCGTTAAAAGTTATGTCTTATGTATAATTGCACCATACACCGCCGTATCTATTAACATATTTCTCCATCTAAAGGTTGTCTGGAAGAGATCGTTTTTAGCGATAAGACCGCCTATTGTTACACTATTATAAATAGTTGTTAAGTAATTACTCTGTATGTTTAATAAGGTGTTCAATAAAGTGTTTCTATCTACTATGGCGGCAACTCAGTCTACCATAAAAAAGGCAGACGGAGCCGTGCCTAACACCCGAGTGAACGCAAGTTCAGTAATACTAAATGCTTGAGTAATAAGTTTCCGCGCTCAGTCCGGCATAGTCAATACGGCATGATTACTACGTAAGCAACGCTGCGAAGTAATACCGCACGGACGCGTCCGTCCCTGCTGCCGCTTGGTAGCAAATGAGCACGGAAGCGTATTACTCAAGCATTTAGTATTACTGAACTTGCGTTCACTCGGGTGTTAGGCACGGCTCCGTCTGCCTTTTTTATGGTAGTTTGAGGGCGGCAATAACACCAAATATATAGTTTAAAAACTAAAACAACCGACTTCCATGGCCCGCGATCATTTCAGTAGCAAGTTTGAGACGCTTATCGTCATATCTCTGGATATACTTATCAGGTCTAGATTAAATTGCAGTGGGACCACCTCGAAAATATACCCTATCTATTAAAAAAGAATAATTCAAATCGGCTCACAATTGACGGAGTAATCGCGTTATACACATACGAAAAATATACATACAGGCGAATTGAGAACCTCCTCCTTTTTGGAAGTCGGTAGAAAACAATTTCTGATGGAATAATCGTCTCTCTGTTCATTTTTTAGGGTTCCGTACCCAAAGGGTAAAATGGAACCCTATTACTAAGACTCCGCTGTCCGTCTGTCTGTCTGTCTGTCTGTCCGTCTGTCACCAGACTGTATCTCATGAACCGTGATAGTTAGACAGTTGAAATTTTCACAGATGATGTATATCTGTTGCCGCTATAACAACAAATACTAAAAACAGAATAAAGTTAAAAATAATAGAGGGTCCCCATACAAGAAACGTGTTTTCTTCGGCATTTCACGTCATCTATGAACGCTTAGTTAGGTAAGCGTCCCATAGATGGCGTTATATTGAAATGTCGATCCCTAACTCCTTTGTTAGACGTTAGATGGCGTTATAAGAAATAAAATGTTTATTAATTATTATTTTTTGCTAGCGAAAAAAGATAGTGGTATTTTTTGCTCGATCTTATAAAATACTGTAGTGTGGTACGGAACCCTACTAGTGCGAGTCCGACTTGCACTTGGCCAGTTTATTTTTGTTTTATAACATCGGTTACCACCAGGCGGGACCACTAGTCAAACGCTAGCCTATACGATAAAAAAAAATTCACTGCTCTTACACTATTTTCTTTGCACCTTCAGGATGACAAGTAGCAGCCTCCGTATACAAGTTTTTGTGCGCATAAGTACAAATAAATAAAATACCAAGTGTGAAATAAAGCTAATTCACTCCGTTTTCAACAAATCTTTCAAGCAGAAAATGCTTTCATTTAAAATGTTAAAAACTTGATTCTGAAAACTGTGTTTAAATTTTTTTTTAGCTCCATTTTGTAGTAGGATGTAAGCTTGGAAGTAGCCGAGCTTCGCGTGAAGCTCGGCAAATTGGCAACTCGGAAATGTGCAAAAACAAGCACAGTGGAAAATGTAAACTACTGCAGTAACGAGCAGGCATGAACACTTTTAGTTACGTACTTAAGAAAAAGGTATGATGCACTGTTGTAGGTTTTACGCATTGCGTGCCAGAAATGGAAAAACTTTATAAGAATAGAACTAGCAGAGAGAGAAAGAGAAGATTATTTAGATACATTAAAAGTCAAAGGTCCCTTATCCTTTACGCCAAAAGGTAGATATATATATATATATATATCTAATATATAAAATTCTCGTGTCACAGTTTTCGTTGCCATACTCCTCCGAAACGGCTTGACCGATTTTGATGAAATTTTTTGTGCTTATCCGGTATCTATGAGAATCGGCCAACATCTATTTTTCATCCCCCTAAATGTTAGGGGTAGTCCACCCCTAAATTTTTTATTTTATTTTTTAGACAAAATTTTTAATTTCTATTTTTTTATGATACAACATACAAAAATACATACAATCCTCAATTTTCACCCTTCTACGATCAACCCTTATTTTTTAATAGCCATTTTAGTAATTTAATCATTTTTCCTCCATACATACTTACAATAAGTAAGCTATTTTTTGTCTACACTAGAAATTACTACGAAATTATTTATATGGCAAAACAACGTTTGCCGGGTCAGCTAGTATATATATATATTTATACATATATTTTTCATACGATCACGGATATAAATTTCACCCTTGTGGAGCCGTGTTTTGATAATATTCTATATTTAATAAATTAAGATCGTTTAAAAAACTAAAAGAACCGACTTCAAACGTTGCGGTAGTGAAAGTAGCCAGTAGACGTACTAACTATTATATAATCTGTGCCAGTAGTAACTAGTATGTCGTCGAGATAAGTAATTGCGTCGTAATACAAATGTTGATATATTAAAAACGGTTTGATCGATTTCGTTAAAATTTAAATGGGACCACCTGGGAAGGGTACCCTTTGAAATATCTTCGAGTAATCGGTAAACATACATAAAAAAAGGTTCCGACGAATTGAGAACCTCCTCCTTTTTTGGGAAGTCGGTTAAAAAGTAAGTGTTTGGGTTCAAATGTGTACCATGTCGCGCCACAGCTCATACTTGTACAATTTGCATAAATGTATGTGATTTACGTAGGAAATTTATAATAATAATAAAAGAACCGACTTCAAACGTCGCGCTAGTCAAAATAGCCAGTAGATTTTCTAACTATTCCATAATCTGTGCCAGTAGGAACTAGTATGTCGTCGAGATAAGTAATTGCGTCGTAATACAAATGTTGATAATTTAACGACGGCTCGGCCAATTTCGTTAAAATTTAAATGGCACCTGGGAAAGGTACCCTTTGAAACAAAAAAGAATTTTCCAAATCGGTTCAGGCATCTTTGAGTAATCTCAACGATGACATACATAAAAAAAATAAAAAACAAAAAAAAAATCGACGAATTGAGAACCTTCTCCTTTTTGTGAAGTCGGTTAAAAAATACGGAACTGACACGTGACATTTGACTGAGTAAACGTGTAATGGACTCATTATATTTTTTAGCCGACTTCACAAAAAAGGAGGAGGTTTTCAATTCGTCGGAATCTTTTTTTTTTAATGTACGTCACCGATTACTCGATGATGCCTGAACCGATTTGGATAATTCTTATTTTGTTTCAAAGGGTACCTTTCCTAGGTGATCCCATTTAAATGTTAACCAAATCGGTCGAGCCGTTTTTAATATATCAACATTTGTATCACGAAACATTTACAATACCTTGACCACATACTAACTACTGGCACAGATTATATAATAGTTACTGAGGATTGCTAGGCGCTAGGCCTAAATTGGAAACTGGCTCTCAAAGATAGCCGCCAGAACAAGTTAGATTTTTGGCGACAGATTTTTTAACTTAAGGGTACTAGCTGGTCAGGCGGTCACTAGATAGTTTCCTGCCACCATGCGAGGGTTGGGTGAGGGTTTCTTAAGGATGTTTTCCTCCACCGGAGGGCCATGTGAAAACGCACATAGATTTTTCGATTGAAAAATCCATTGGAGCACGGTAGGGATTGAATTTGGTACCTCTGGCGTCAAACCCGACCTTTCTGCCACTACATTGCATATATTTATTGCATACACCATTGGACCCTCATTTACAATACATTTATTCCTTTTATGCAGGTACCAAGCCATCGTGCGACCGATGCGGCCCAGGATGTCGAAGACTTGTTCCCTCATCATGATCGCGGGCATCTGGGTCAGTGGAATGCTACTTGCCATTCCCTGCCTTCTTTATTCGACCACCAAAGAATATAGGTAAGTTAAAAACTGCATCTGCAACATGACCCAAGAGTATTAGGTACATATCTAATAACTTTAATCGAGCAATTCTTGTATAAAAATACTAGCTGGCCCGGCGAACTTTGTACCATCTAACAGACAATGAATGTCGTGTTACCTTTTAGATGAACTTAATTTAGGCTTTTATGAACGTAATAGATGAATACAAAAGAGATATTAAGTTTATTAATGCATTATGGCAATATAGAAATAGAATAAAAATACAATAATCAAGTACTTCAACCGTGTGTCAGAGACATGATGGAATGAAACAATGTTATTATTGTTAAAGATAAGTTATTAACTTGACATTAGTTTGATCGTGTTTAATTAAGGCTGAGTTGCACCATCTTACTTTAACTATAACAAACGTCAAAAATCTGTCAAAATCCATATAAAACACCGGTTAATAGTTATAGTTACGGTTAAAGTAAGATGGTGCAACTCAGCCTAAGTGTCTAATTGTAAAAATATAATCACCAGTATTTAATTTTAATTCTGAATAAGAATTAAGAATACTTACTTTATGAATAACTGTCTAATATTTTATTGCCTTATGGATAAAACTGTATACGGCAGTCATAAATTGGCTATCACATTCTTGCATATCTCTATATTTACCTACATTCTGACAAAATATTAAATTGATTAGGCCTTGATTAGGCATTGATTATTATTGTCTTGATAGCTTGTAAGCATCAAAGAGAATATAACCACTACACTAAAAAAATTAATGCTCCACACAATTAGTGTATTCAGCTAGTGTCAAGTATAAAAATTCTTCAAGTTTTTTAGATTGCAAGTCGTAAAGATGGGTCAAAGTCACATGTCAGGTCAAGTCTCAGTAAAGATGCGGACTTTACTGAGTAAGCATCCATTTCTGAGCGCACGTATATTTGACGATCAATAAATATGTCATTCAATTGTCATTACTAACAGTATTTAAAATTTATTAACATTTTTAAAATCTACATGACTTGAATTTACAAAAGCTTGCAGAATGTTTATATTTGACACTAGCTAAATACACGGACCGTGTGGAGCGATGACCTTTATTAATTTGCGGTTTACCGTATCGACGGAATAAACAATTGAACATCAAATGATTGGCAGTTTTGACCCAGGAACATTTAGGCAAAATATTTTTTCTTATATAATTTTTTTAGGTCAATTATTCATTGTTTTTAATACATATTGTCCTATTCCTGACAAAGAAAAATCCAATCTGAAAATGAATCCTAGCTAGATCGATTTTTCGCCGCCGAAATCCCCTGTACACTAAATTTTATTTAATCGTTGGAGCCATTTCCGAGATTCAGATTCAGATTCCGAGATTAAGGTAAACACTATAGCGCCATCTATGAAGATTCATAGATATATTTATCGATATAGTTATCGTAAAAAACACGTTTTTGTTTTAAACCCTTTCATTTTTAACTTTGTTCTGTTCTTAGTATTTGTTGTTATAGCGGCAACAGAAATACATCATCTGTGAACATTTCAACCGTCTAACTATCACGGTTCATGAGATACAGACTGGTGACAGACGGACAGACAGATAGACAGACAGACAGATGGACAGCGGAGTCTCAGTAATAGGGTTCCTTTGGTACCCTATGGGTTCGGAACCCTAAAAATCATAAAAATTGGGCCAGCCGTTCTAGAGTTATAAGTGTAGTAACTAACACGACTTTCTTTTAAATATATATGTATATAAATATAATCTGAATCTCGGAAACGGCTCCAATGCATTTCATAAAATTTAGTGGACAGGGGATTTTGGGGGTGATAAATCGATCTAGCTAGGATTCATTTTCAGAAAATATTTTTTTATACATGTTTTTAGACATTGAAAAACTGCTACAATATCATTTGAATACAAAGGGGGTTAACAAGAATACTAGTAATGTGCAACCAACATTGCGAGTAATCTTTTTATTTAAAAAAAAAAAAAAGGGTAATTTCGACTCATTTGACAACTTTATGATAGCTCGGTGGAAGATCGATTGGATGGCGTTCGAGAGGTCCCTGGGTCGAGACCAGATGAGATGACTATTTTTCCCTTTTTTGTTTTCTATGTATTTTTTAGTTCCTTATTTTGTGAGTAAAACTATTAATGAGCCAAAAGAAATACAAAAACACAATTTAACAAAAAAAAAAATATATACATGCAATACCGATCAAAGCTCGGTAATCCAGATATTATTCATTAAAGTGTGGAAGGAATGTGTGTTGGAAGATATGGATGAAAAAGGAGTGGATGCAATAAGATCGTTTAAAAAATATATACGGTTAAATTGAGAAAACTCCTCCTTTTTTTGAAGTCGGTTAAAAACTAAAAAGAACCGACTTCAATGCCGTGCTATTAATTTTCAGTACCAATTTTGAGGTGTTTATCTCCATATCTCTGGAGATACTTATCAAACCTCGATAAAATTACCATGGTACTACACTTGGAATATTTCCTTTCCAACAAAAAAGAATAATCAAAATGGGTTCATAAACGACGAAGTTATCCGCGAATAAACATAAAAAAATATATATATTATGATGATTAATTTAAGTGTATATAGGTTTGTTTCTTCACAAAAAATGTAGCCTGTGCTGCCACTCGTGGTACAAAGACAAATCTAACGACACTTTGTAAATAAAAATCTGCCCGTCAACAATGTCTACATACTCAAAATTTATAAAGTCTCTTTGATTCGCTTTATTCATTCTTTACTTTTCTGTACTCTTTACTATGTAATATTCTGTACTCACTGTAATTTATTTTGAAGAAGTGAAGAAGTGTGTGTGTGTGTGTGTGTGTGTGTGTGTGTGTGTGTGTGTGTGTGTGTGTGTGTGTGTGTGTGTGTGTGTGTGTGTGTGTGTGTGTGTGTGTGTGTTTGTGTGTCCATCTCCATTTTCCGCTCCAGTCTAGCCAGTACACATCTCAGCACAGCTGTGGTGAACACACTTTAGCTTACTTGATTACTAAGTATCTTACTTAATTAGTTAGTAAACTTAATAAGTATTATTAGAACTACTCACGGGATATTTACCATGTTTTTTATTAATTATGAGTTTAAAACGAGAACGAAAGAGGGTAGTCCGTTTCGTTTGCTCGTAAACATTACTTCTACCCGCAATCTACAGTTCATCCGTGATCATGGCGCTTGCAACAGAGCCGAAATATCGGAAACTCATAATTAATAAATAAAACATTAATGGCTTAACGAATGGGGATTAATGTGTCCCGACTGTTAAAGTCTCTATATTCCATATAACAATGTATAATTTATTTTATGAGTGTATCGAACGAGAAAGAATTTAAATGGTATAGTTTTTTGATAGCCCTAAACAGAAGTCTAAACTACTAGACTTACTTGTTTTTTTCTTTTCAGTTCGTTTTTTAACACTTCACTTTTTGAGCAGTCGGGTTTTTTGATTTTTTAATTTAATGTTTTATTTTACACTTTTTAGTTAAGTAAAGGACGGCAACATCCGTAATCTTCTCATTTCATTTAGAGAGTTGATGTCATGTGGATTTAGCTATATAATTAATGGTATACAATAAAGAGTTTTGTATTTGTATTGTAAGTATAATAATTAAAGATAAATTTCATAATATAATATAATTTCGTACTTTTCAAAAATGTATATAGTATTTTATTTATTATCATCATATATGTATATAATAAACAAAAAGGTTGGTGGAAGAAGCGAAAGAGGTATGTCAGCATGTGGAAAGAAGTAGTCTCTGCCTACCCCAACGGGAAAAAGGCGTGATTGTATGTGTGTATGTATATTATATAATATATTATTTCGTTTCACTTTATAGACTTATTTAATTTAACTATTTATTTGTTTTGTCATCTAGGTATCCATTGAGCGTAAAATACGCTTTGTTAATTAGTAACTCCTTTTATCCTGTTCTATACTTTATACTTGTAAAACAGTCGGGAAGCTTATAAAATATCTTGCTTTTGCTATGTTTACTTTTCATCAATTATGATTTATTTTATGATTTGAGACGTGTATAAGTGCGTTTATTAATACTACCTACTTACTGAATAAATGCTTTGACTTTGACTTTACCGCCATCGCATGTGTACCCGAACTGTGTATTTTCAGCTTAGAGCTGGGATGAATCAGGTTATGTTTGAACCTTGTTTTGTCTCCTCTAGGACCACTTTTTTTTTCTAGAATAGAAATTGGTATATATACGTACCAATTTGCACATTTCAAATATATATATTGACGTTAGCGTTAATATTTTATTGTTTATGAAATGGGACCAGCAGGATTCCAGTACCATTATATTTACTAATATGCTTACGCATTTTTTGGCAAATATAAGGTTTTGTGCGTCTACACTACTAAGTATGTATTACAATAGGGGATTTAACAACAAATACTAAAAATATTATGTTTCTTTGAAGTGTTTCACACTTTATATTTTTGTAAATTGTTAAACACAATCCAAAATTTCATCGTACCGACGGGACTTGAACCCGCAACCTCCGGAATAACATGTTCCGGTGCTTTGCCAATTAAGCCACGGTGCGAAGTATCGTTACGACGAAATTAGTGGATTGCATTTGTTAACCCAATTATGCATTGGTGGCGCCATCTATGACTACTTATTACGTAAGTTAATCATTCGGAAGAAATCATTACAGTTTTCAAAACCGACGAGAGATGTTGCACTGCGTAAATCAAATATTATGTTTCTTTGAAGTGTTTCACACTTTATATTTTTGTAAATTGTTAAACACAATCCAAAATTTGAAAACTGTAATGATTTCTTCCGAATGATTAACTTACGTAATAAGTAGTCATAGATGGCGCCACCAATGCATAATTGGGTTAACAAATGCAATCCACTAATTTCGTCGTAACGATACTTCGCACCGTGGCTTAATTGGCAAAGCACCGGAACATGTTATTCCGGAGGTTGCGGGTTCAAGTCCCGTCGGTACGATGAAATTTTGGATTGTGTTTAACAATTTACAAAAATACTAAAAACAAAATAAAATAAAATATTAAAGGGAGTCTACATCACAGTGTGGTCTACATACAAGTAACGTGTATTTTTCGGCGTTTTGTGCTTGAACTTGTAAACTAATAATAGATAGAGACTTGAAATCTTCACAAAATATGTATAACTATGACCGTTATTACAATTATGGAAAAAAGAACAAAAAACCGAAATGCGTTAAATAGATAGGGTATTGCTTTTTAAGCTTACTTACTTTACAGTTGTACTATTAAACGACTATACCAAAAGGAAGAGGTTGTTTGTTACCTCAGAACTCCATCAATTCTTAACCGATTTGGAAAATTCTTTTTTTGTTTGAGTTAAAATGATTTTCGTTTGGTCTCATTGTAATTTTATTGAGATCTGATAAGTAACTTCAGAGATAAGCACCGCAAACTTGTTACTGAAACTGACTAACGCGGCATGTAAAATATTTTTTTTTTCGATTTGTACGATCATAAATTATTTGTTATAAATATATTTTGAATCTCCATTTTAAGACCTTTAATTCGATACCCCATTCGATAGGTTTTGAAAAAAAAAATTTTTTTAAACCCTAAATTTTGGCGTCTGAAATTCGCCATTTTGAATTTTTCAATTTTTTATGTTTTTGTTGACACTCGCGCTAGCATGGCGAATCTATTGACGTGCCAATTATCAAAATCGGCCCACGCGTTTGGTCTCTAGTGTGCCACAAAGGAACAAACATACATACATACATACATACATACATACATACATACATACATACATACATACATATATAGACTGATAAACACATTAACTCTCCTTTGCGTCGCGCAGTCGGGTAAAAACATGGTAAATATCCCGTGAGTAGTTCTAATAATACCTATTGTCAGTGGCCATGAAAACCTTAAAACTTATATTAGTAAGTATTGTCTCCAAACTCTGGCATAACGCCGATATGTCTTAGTTGATTTAGCTATGTAATAATATCCATTCATACGTTGTCACTTCCATTATTTGTATTCACGGAGCACTTCGTTTTAGTGCTAATTAACGTGATGTATAATTAAAGTCTCTTTGATGAAATAAACGTATCTAGATATCATAACGAAGATATACAATTGATATTTATACAAGGTGAGTAAACACACATACACACAGGAAAATAAGTACACCATTTTGGGGGTAGTTTTAACTATTAGTAAGATTTATGACACCTGTGATTAACGAATTGTCCACACAGATATAATATAACAATTCAAGATCGTTTACAACGTTATAATGATGTTAATTGCACCAAAATATAAATCACGGTTTTTTTTATCATATTTTATCATTTATATTTAAGGCAAAACTGACGGACTAATATTTATCAACGCAAAACCGTAACAACTGGGCCTAGACTAGATCTTAACATGTTGCAAGAAGCAGTGCCAAATTTTAATTTAACAGTGCGCGATTTTACCCCGTAGACATCGTTCCCGTAAGAATATCGGGATAAAAAGTACCCTACGTGTTATTCCAGGATCTAGGCTATCTACATACCAAATTTCAGCTCAATCGGTTTAGTATTTTTAGCGTGAAAAAGTAACACACATCCGTACATCCATACAAACTTTCGCGTTTATAATATTAGTCAGGATTACCTAATTCAGCACCTATGGGTTCAATATCACCGAAATGACAATGTTGCTGACATTTGCTTGTTGACATTTAATTTATATCGCTGTCCCAGCAAAATTTACTTGGGCCTCTTACCATCTAGAGTCAATGTTCTCAAGTCATGTTTTCGACCCTAACGTTATGGCAGTTAAGCGTTCTGCTAAATTGATAGTTTCAAAGCCAAACCTCTGACAAATTCATCCAGAAAAGCCGCAAGCCGCAACATTTCGACAAATGACAATTTCATTACAGTGGTATTGTTCGCATGCGGGCTACATATTGACAAACAAAGGGAATGTTCTGAAACGTTATAATTGCTGAATTCAGCTATTCACACCGAATGGCTCCATTATGATATGTTTGTGGGAACTTGAGTTACTACTTCTTGTATATCAAGTTATTTATCAGTTTTATCTGATACTAGCAAACATTTTTCGCGGCTTTGTTCGCGAAATAATACCATTGTGACTTAATCGCTTTTGATAAGCACAAAATAGGGAAATACTATAATAGAGTCTAGCGTGCTACCATCCTCAATCATATTATCACTTCCAAACAGGTGAGATAGTAGACAAACGCTATGATATTAAATAAGAACGTTTAAGAAACTAAAAGAACCGACTTCAAATGCCGTGCTATTAATTTTCAGTGCCAATTTTTTAGGTGTTTATCTCCATATCTCCGGAGTTACTTATCAGACCTCGATGAAATTACCATGGACTCATACGTTACACATGAAATATCTCCGTTCCAACTAAAAAAAGAATTTTCAAAATCAGTTTACAAACGACGAAGTTATCCGCGAACAAACATTAAAAAATATATATGCGGTTGAATTGAGAAACCTATTCCTTTTTTTGAAGTCGGTTAAAAAAAAACTCTAATATAAATCTATCTATTTGCAGTTCGTTGGTTTTCATTCTACATCCAACAGTACCCAATTACCTAAGTTTTAACCCAATAACTCGCCAAATTGTATAAAAGCGCCGACCCGTATTATTAGTGCCAAAACCACAAAAAGTACCAACTGTGTGTTCCTTCAAGTCTCCAGTAACCTTCATCAAATGTTATCCTATTGTACAAACTGGGAATAATAGGCCCGTCAAGTATATAAATAGGCTTTATCTGCCGAAAACACTTTTGTAAGATTCGATTGTCATATATTGAAAGGATCCTTAGGAAATCTCAACAGTGAAAGTATATAAAAGTATACAATGAGATGTACACAATATTCAATGTAAAACCTTCACATTTAATCATGTAATCCCTTTATCATCCGACGCAAAAGAAGGGGTGTTAAAAGTTTGACATGTGTATCTGTGTATTTGTGTGTCTGTC
The DNA here is from genome assembly GCA_954871355.1 of Cabera pusaria. Lineage (NCBI taxonomy): Eukaryota > Metazoa > Arthropoda > Insecta > Lepidoptera > Geometridae > Cabera > Cabera pusaria. The sequence goes on from OX940894.1 coordinate 5,987,140, forward strand.
TGTGGCTTTAAGTAATATATACAGCCAAGGTTGGTTTATTTATATGAGGTCTGTGGCATATTATCGCCCAAACGGATGAACCGATTTTGGTTTTTTATAGGTGTTTAAATAGAGTGTTCTTAGCTTTGTTTCATGAACATCCATTTAGACATCTTAAGACTATAAGCTTTTTTTCTAGTCGATAAAGCTATGAGATCAAATTTTATAGGTGGATCTAATTCAGAACTCGGTAACTTTTGTAAATTGATTTTGAAAAATACCAACACATTTTCTGATAAAAAATGTTTTATTCCTTTATTTTTATTTAATTTCCAAGACAGTAGTACAGTACTATTTTATTTTATTTTTTTCATGATATAAGGTAGCAGAACGAGCACGACGCTCGCCTGATGGTAAGTGATGACGTCTACCTATTACAGATACAGCAGCATGCAAAATTCTGAACTTCCAGAATTTTGCATGACGCCTGTTACATTGAGACATAATATGATATTGATTCTCTCATGCCCAGTAATTTCACTGGACGGACTATTATTTATTCTGTGACAATACCTAAAAAAAGTTCTTAATTTGTCTAATGCTTTTTTAATGTGTATTTGCTACGCAATTACTGCACGATTTGTGAAACGATTTGAATTTTGTTTTTATCGGTCTGGTTATATTTAATAATAGAATCATTAAATCCGCCTCTTGCTACACTTATTATGTAAGTTTTATTAAGTTCTTATTGTTTTATTTCATATGGTGTTTAATAAAGAGTTCTATTTATCTATTTATCTAGGACCACTTGAAAATGACCCCTTTCTCCAGGGTGGTCCCATTTAAATATTATCAAGATCTGATAAGTATCTCGAGAGATATGGCGATAAAAACAAAACCCTAATATTTTTAACGGGATATAACTATGAAACAAGGATTTTCCAGGAGCAAGCAAGGTTACATTCTTACGTAATGTATGCCATAAATAACGTTTACGTTCTCAGACTTTTTGGATGACGGAATTTCGTGATAGATGAGGTCATTGTTTATATAAAAGTACATTGTGTTTGTATTGGATTAAATGGGCTATTTGGTAAATATTCGGACTATTAATATGAGCGTAGGGACGTAGCGCAGTATAGTCTGGTTATACTGTGGTAATATTAACTAAAAATGTAATAGGAAAATTGATAATGTTACGTACAGTGGCGGCGCAAGACCTCAATGCAAGGTAAGTAATGTGGGCAAGGTACATTTCGCGTGGCCCTCTGATGGTGCAAGAAGAAGGATATCTATATATAAAAGAAAGTCTTATTAGTTACTACACTTATAACTCAAGAAAAGCTGAACCAATTTTTATAATTTTTGAAATTTTGGAATTGTCTTTGTCTTAAAGTCTTAAGGATAATAAGTATTAAAAACATGGAATAATTTACCTAAAAAAAATATATAAGAAACAATATTTTGCCAAAATGTTCCTGGGTTTCAAAACTGCCAATCATTTGATGTTCAATTGTTTATCCCGTCGATACGTTTAACCGCAAATAAATAAGGGTTATCGCCCCTCCATACATTTCTATTTGCTATTCGTGATTGCTTATTGACGATATTTCTAAATATTGTTGAATTCTTTTATGTGCCTTAAAAACCTTTTAACCTTTAATTCAATCGAACTAATGTCATATTAATAACTTATCCATAGCAAAAATTACACATACAATCGTCTTGCTGACATGGGGTTGAAGTACTTGATTATTGTATTTTTATTCTAATCTGTATTGCTGTTGTATATTGTGTGTATACTGTATGTTAGTGATTTATTAATGCCTCTAAATTGTATTTAAACATCTGAATAAACTAGTGTTTACTTATATCACAACGAAACGAGATTAAGGTCGGTTACAATTGCGTGTCTTTATGAAAGTTAAAACAATGTTTGCAATCTAAAAAGTTGTAGTACTTATGCGCACTCGTGCGTAATCAAAGCTCTGTTCATTTAAGTTTTACTCAAATCATCCAGTTGTAAAACCATGTAAAAACTACAATTTTTGTAGAGTTTATCTTGAGTTTAATTAACGTATTTAATTAAGTAGAGGCTTAGGCTAGGTTATTGCAGATATTAATTCGAGACTGAACAAATAATCAAGAGATGCCTGTTCAAATTTTCCAAACAAACGTAATACCGAAATAAATTTACGTTTACTATTAATGGTCTTTGTTTGTCAGAAGATTGACAATCATATACGATCAATTTAAATGATCACTCAAGAGGCTACTAGAAATTTTACTGACTAAATATTTAAGAATAAAATGGCCAAGTGCAAGTCTGACTTGCAGTCGTAAGGTTCCGTACCACACTATAGTATTTTATAAGATCGAGCAAAAAATAATAATTAATAAACATTTTATTTCTTATAATGCCATCTAACGTCTGACAAAGGTGTTAGAGATCGGCATTTCAAATTATAACGCTATCTATGGACGTTTACCTAAGCGTTCATAGATGGCATTATATTGAAATGCCGTAAAAACACGTTTCTTGTATGGGGACCCCCTATTATGGACCCCCAAGCCACTCACGAAAGGCTGCCCCGCCACCTTGCGAAAAATCCCAGAGATGCGCCATCGTGCCGGTTGGCGACCGGACGAGAGGACCCGATGGACATCTTTGGGGGGGTTCGGGCGTCCCCGCGGTCTCCGGACCAACTTCAAACAGCTGCAGCATCTCGTTTTTTGATGTAGTCCTTTACGCAGCGCCTCGTCCCACTGCCATCTTTTCACCTATTCACTCCATTTAAAATTCAAATATGAGAAACGGTAAAAGCAAGTTGAGTTTTAAACAGCGGAAGCACGTCCTCTCCCTTAAAGTGCACCTTACAAATATTAGAGGACTGCACTCAAATATCGATCCAGTCCACTTTCATCTCGAGACTGAAAAACCTCACTCGCTGTTCCTCACGGAGACACAAATTCGATGCCCAGACGACGCTTCGTACCTGTCATATCCCGGTTATGTTCTGGAACATAATTTCAGACCACGTGCCGGAGTATGTGTGTACGCGCGCGACGACATCTGCAGCCGTCGTCTCCGCAACTTTGAAGACCCTAAGTTCTCGGTGCTTTGGATGATGGTTGACACCGGCGTAGAAAAGATCATCTACGCTTGTGTGTATAGATCGCACAGCGGTGATCAGGAGACTAGCGGACTTACGGACTATTTAAGTACGATGGCAGATTTAGCCCAACAACGGTACCCCTCGGCTCAACTTGTGCTTCTGGGGGATTTTAATGCCCATCACCAAGATTGGTTATTCCCACACCAGATCACCGACCACGCTGGAAGAGAAATGTACAAATTAGCTTTGACGCTAAACCTCAGAACCAGCTGGTCCAAGAAGCGACCAGGGTACCCGATGTCGAAAGTCACACCGCCAATTGTCTCGACCTTCTGCTGACTACAGATCCAGACCGATACGTGGTGTCGGTAGCATCACCGCTAGGTAGCTCCGATCACTGTCTGGTGAAGTCTGTGTCGTCATATTCCCCGCCTGATCCCAGCCCGAGAGGCTATCGTCGGATATGGCGATACAAGTCTGCAGATTGGGATGAGATGCGTTCTTTCTTCGCGTCTTATCCTTGGAAGCAGGTATGCTTCTCTTCTGGCGATTCTTCAGCTTGCGCGGATGCTGTGACGGAAGTTTTGCAACAAGGAATGGAATATTTTATTCCATTTTCTGACGCTCCTTCTGCCAGCAAAGCTCGTCCCTGGTATAGAGCCGAATGTGGAAACGCAGAAGCGTTAAAGCAAAAGGCATATCTTGCTTGGGTTGATGCTCGAAACCGTAAAGCTAAGGATGTGAGCGAAAAGAAGAGAGCCTTTACCGTGCTTCCAAGTCGTACAAAAAGGCACTGAAGAAGGCACGCTTTGACCACATTCACCGAATAGGAGCCAAGCTAGCTTCGCACCCTACAGGTAGCAAAGCGTTCTGGTCTCTGGCGAAATCCGTTGAAGCCAATTTTTGCCGTTCTTCATTGCCACCACTGCTAAAACCAGACGGGTCACTAACTCATACTGCTGAAGAGAAAGCAAACTTGTTTGCTACTATTTTCGCGGAGTCTTCACGTTTAGATACTACGGGAGAAGTACCTCCGAATCTACCTGAGTGCGAGCTGGCTATGCCGGAAATCCGCATTCGTCAGGTTGAGGTCCGTAAAACGCTCCGAAATCTAGACGTGAACAAAGCTAGTGGCCCCGATGGTATACCAGCAATAGTCCTTAAGACGTGCGCTCCTGAACTTACACCAGTACTAACACTAGGCGTGTTAGTACTGGTTCCGCCTCTCCTATGAGACAGGTCAAGTGCCAAGTGCATGGAAGCTTGCAAACGTGCAGCCAGTGCCCAAAAAAGGCAGTCGTGCTGATCCTGCAAACTACAGGCCCATATCAGTCACGTCCATACTTTGTAGGAGTATGGAACGTGTTCTTAACAACCGGCTCTTGGCATACCTAGAAACGAACGATCTCTTCAGTGACCAGCAATACGGGTTCCGCCGAAAACGGTCCACTGGAGACCTTCTAGCGTATGCCACACACATCTGTAGCGAGGCAATCGAGAGACACGGTGAGGCGCTAGCCGTCTCTCTGGATATCTCGAAGGCATTTGACAGGGTGTGGCATGATAGCCTTATAAGTAAGCTTCCAGCTTATGGCTTACCTAGTGGTTTTCGTGGCTGGATATCTGACTTTTTGAGGGAAAGGTCATTACGAGTAGTCGTGGACGGCTGCTCGTCTGATCGATTAGCTACTAACGCTGGGGTACCTCAAGGGTCTGTTCTCTCTGCGACACTTTTTCTGCTGCACATTAACGATCTGCTTAAACCCGGCACCTTTGGGTTGCAGACGACAGCACCGTCGTAGAGAGATATATATCTGATTCACGAGCTGGTAGTGCTAAGATCCAGTCTTTAAGAGAAGCTATGATTGATCGCATGAATTTGACACTACAGGCAGTCTCCGATTGGGGCGATGCTAACTTGGTCAAATTCAATGCATCTAAGACCCAGGCGTGTTTGTTCACCGCTAAACGGAGCCCCTTTGCCCTGTCTCCAACATTCCGAAATGTACCGTTGCCTGTCTCAAACCACCTAGAGCTGCTAGGAGTTACATTAACTTCCAACCTCAACTTCGGCTCCTACATAGAGTCCAAAGCTAAACTAACCGGTAAAAAGCTTGGCGTTCTCAGAAAGGTGAGGCAGTATTTCACGCAGGGACAGCTTCGAAGTCTGTACCAAGCACAAGTCCGATCTTGCATGGAATACTGCTGCCACCTCTGGGACGGCTCGGCTAAATATCAGCTGGAGGCTCTGGATTCTATCGATAAACGAGCAAGAATGCTAATTGGCGAAACTGAATCTACAAAAAACAAGCTTCAGAGCCTCGAGCATCGGCGTAGAGTTGCTAGTTTATCTGTGTTCTACAGGAAACATTTCGGTGAGTGTGCGATGGAATTACACAATTTGATTCCTTCTTCTCCCTTTTACTATCGGACAACAAGGCAAACTAAACAACGGCATCCTTACATGGTGGATATCCCAGCAATCCGCACTAAACGATTTGGTTCTACCTTTTTAATTTGAACCGCTAAGGAATGGAACACGTTGCCAGCTGACTTGTTTCCGAGTAGCTATAACTTGGGTCTCTTCAAGTCAAGAGTGAACAGGTATCTTCTAGGCAAGCATGCTACACCCTCGATCACATCGTCACTTTCCACCAGGTGAGATAGTGGTCAAATGCTTGCCTATCTGCAATAAAAAAAAATAAAAAAAAAATTTGTACTGTTTTCTATTTTTAGTATTTGTTGTTATAGCGGCAACAGAAATACATCGTCTGTGAAAATTTCAATCGTCTAACTATCACGGTTCATGAGATGAAGCCTGGTGACAGACGGACAGACAGACAGACAGACGGACAGCGGAGTCTCAGTAATAGGGTTCCGTTGGTACCCTTTGGGTTCGGAACCCTTAAATCGATGTGAGCACCATAGTTAGTATACAATAAAATAACTAAAATAGTGGGTACATAAATAAATAATAGTTAAAAAAAACTAAAAAAATACGCTTTTATAGAAAATCCACAAAAAAATAGAAAATAAATTTGAATTAAAAATAGTGTAAAAAAAATGATTTTATTGTAAAAAAAAAGCGTGGGGTGCATGGTATCAATAGTTCCAAATATTTTATGAACAGATATGACTAGAAGGGTTATTTTGATAATATCCTGAAAAGCACCCCACGCTTTTTTTTACAATAAAATCATTTTTTCTTACACTATTTTTAATTCAAATTTATTAAAATTTATTTTCTATTTTTTAGTTGGATTTTCTATAAAAGCGTTTTTTTAAACTATTATTTATTTTTCATTTTTTAGTCGAATTTTTTTTATAATTTTTTTTTAAAATTTTTTTTAATTTATTTATTGTCTTCGGTCCTTAATAAGTATGTTCGTGTAAATTTCGAGTTAATCCGACGTTTTGAAGGGGGTTAAAATCATGTTCAAAGATTCCGTTACATACTAACATACAAACATACATACGTCTGAAGCTAATAAAAGCGTATTAAAAATGTGAGATATTAAATTGCTAAATAGGTATTTTTACTTGGACATATTATTGACAGAATCTAGCTTGTTACTTTTTACCCACGACGGAACGGATGTTTGTTTGTTGGTGTGTGCAAATCCATATTTCCATTTTTCTTCTCCAAACTACTAGTCCGATCTTAATGCAGTTTTAAGTTATGAGTTCGGGTGTAATTGTTCATGTTTTTAGATTGGTGTTACGATGACATCTCACAAACCACACTTACAGTAATCATTAGTTGGTGCAAATCGATGTTGCCATTTATTTTCAAAACGACTAGTCCGATTTTCAGTTATGGGTTTGTGTTTGATTGGTGCATGTTCTTAAATAGGTGTTACGGTGGCAACTCACCAGACGACACTGCAGCAAACATTTGTTTGTGCAAATCCATGTTGCCATTTTTCTCCAAATCCAGTTCGATTTTGTCTTTAAACGGTTCGTTATCAATCAGTGGTGGATCTTAGATAGATGTTATGACGTTAATTTTCTTAAGGACATTGTCGTGGGTGTTTATTCAAAATTTTAATTTTGTTGCTTGTTTATACTTCAAGTGTTAAAATACATATAACAGTTTTTAGTTTATCATACGCTTCATATATCATGACATTTTTCTATGTTTTGATCGAATCAATATATTTAAAACTCTTGTAAAGTATGTAAATCTATCGATTGATAGGTACATCTTGATTTTGCAGTCATAAAAAATAAGGTAAATCAAATTACGATATTTTGGTGTTCAGACTACGATGTGCAAAAATAGAAGGCACTACTTCTAAATCTAGAAAATTCAACATAGGGCCCCAGTTTCACCGGTTCTTAATAAAGTTTAAGATAATTAACTGACAGATGACGACATACAAAAGCTATCAAAATCTGTCAGATAAGTTTCCAATAGGGCTATCGGAAACCGGTGAAATTGGCCCTTAAAGTTACTATGCCCTTATAATATAGTCCCTTAGGCCCTTATAGTATACTAGCTGTGCCCGCGACGCGACTTCGTTCGCGTGGAATAGTGTCTTTGGGTAGCATTAACTAATAAGACACATACATATCCCAGCTACACCGTACCCTACCACGACACGCTAATCCCCCCTTTCCCCCTCTTCTCACTTATCCTCCCCCTTCCCCTCACTAACCCCCCCTCCCCTCACTCCCACTTCCCCTCCCCTTCCCCTAATTACCCCCCTCTTCTCCCCTTCCACTTCCCCTACCTTCCCCCTCTACTCCCCCTTCCCTCTCACACACTTTGAATATCATATTTATTTCTATCGAATCAACAGCCAAAATAATAAGTTTCAAGCTTCTAGCTCTAAAAATGACGATACTTTCATATAACTTTTCATCCCCCCTTTCAACCCTTTACAACCGTTTTTCACATTTAAAAGTAGACCTTTCTAAGGCTCTAGATTATCTGTGTAGGTACCAAATTTCATTAAAATCCGTTGAGTTGAACATTCACATAAACCTTACATATTTCCATATAAACTTTCATCCCCTATTCCTTATTGTTATTTTACACCCTTGAGGGTAAATCTTTTACAAACTCTGAATGTCATATTTATTTATATCGAATCAACAGCCTAAAAAATAAGTTTCAAGCTTCTAGCTTTAAAAACGACAATATTTTCATACAACTTTTCATACCCCCTTTCAACCCTTTACAACACTCTTTTCGCATTAAAAAGTAGACTGTCCTTTCTCAGGCTCTAGACTATCTGTGAACTAAATTTCATTTAAATCGGTTCAGTAGAACATTCACATAAACCTTACATATTTCCATAAAAACTTTTATCCCCTATTGTTATGTTACGCCTTTGAGGGTAAAACTTTTACAAACTTTGAATGTCATATTTATATTTATCTAATCAACAGCCTAAAAAATAAGTTTCAAGCTTCTACCTCTAAAAATGACGATACTTCCATACAACTTTTCATCCCCCTTTCAATCCCTTGCAACCCTATTTTCGCATTAAAAAGTAACCTATGTCCTTTCTCAGGCTCTAGACTATCTGTGTACCACATTTCATTTAAATCGGTTCAGTGGTTTTGGCGTGAAAGTGACACAGACAGAAAGACAGACAGAGTGACTTTCGCATTTATAATATTATAGTAAGGATAAGGATTAATTAGTTAACCCCGCAACATATGGAATGTAATCTATATATAAAATGCATTCCCACTTTTTAACCGACTTCACAAAAAAGGAGGAGGTTCTCAATTCGCCTGTATGTTTTTTTTTTTTTGTGTATGTTACGCGATTTCTCCGTCAATTGTGAACGGATTCAAATGATTCTTTTTTAATAGGTAGGATACGTTTCCGAGGTTTTCCCATTTTAATTTTAGCGAGATCTGATAAGTATCTCCAGAGATAAACACCTCAAACATAGGAGAATGTACTGGTTTTATTAGAAGAGTCCCAAGAAGATTATACACAATGGAGGTTGCTATTGCATATACTTTTGAAGACTAAAAAATATGACCTTGAATAATGTTGTTACATCTTTCTTCTCGTTGATTTTGGTTTTTGACAGATATTCTTACGGTAACTGTGAGCGAGATAGAAATAAAGGTGGGGATAATTAATATTTTTTATTTTTTTTGTATAACGGCCCAGACACGAAATTTAATAGATGCATGTAATGTAATTAAAACTTGTTTTGCACTAAAAAGGGTAAAATAAGTTATTTTTCAAAAAAAATAAAACCGACTTCATAACCACAAACAGGCACTCAAAAGCGAAAAATAAATTACTTAAAATTATTATAAGCGCTACCCACTTATCTATTTGAAGTCGGTGCCAGCCAAGTCTATTCGATAGTAGATAGATACTATGTATTTAGTAGTAGTAAGTAGGTACATGTAGGTTAGTAAGTAAGTAGATACATGTAGGTAATATGTATCTACTACCTATTAGACTTGGCTTGCACCGACTTCAAATAGATAAGTGGGTAGCGCCTATAATAATTTTAAGTAATTTATTTTTCGCTTTTGAGTGCCTGTTTGTGTTTATGAAGTCGGTTTTATTTTTTGAAAAAAATAACTTATTTTTTTACAATAAAATAAATAATAGTTTAAAAAAACTAATAAAGACGCTATTTATAGAAAACCGAACTAAAAAATGAAAATAAATTTTAATACATTTAAATTAAGAATAGTGTTAAACATTTCAATAAATATAAATTAATAATAGTGTGAATAAAGAAAAATATATTTTATTTTATAAAAAGCGTGAGGTGCATGGTGTCAATAGTTATAAATAAATATTTTATTGACAGATATGAGTAGAGTGATTATCATTTTGATAATATCTTAACAGCACCCCACGCTTTTTTTAAAATAAAGTATATTTTTCTTTATTCACACTATTATTAATTTATATTTATTGAAATGTTTAACACTATTCTTAATTTAAATGTATTAAAATTTTTTTTCTATTTTTTAGTTCGGTTTTCTATAAAAAGCGTGTTTTTTAGTTTTTTTAAACTATTATTTATTTTTTACTTTTTAGTTGAAAAATGGAATATTTTTTAATCAAATTAGTGTATTGTCATCGGTCCTCGATAAATCTACAAAGTTTGAACAAAATCTGGCCGTTTAAAGTGGGTCAAAATTGCGCCCAAAGAAGTCGGTTACAAACATACAAACATACAGGTGAAGCTAATAAAAAGTTAATAAAATAGTAATTTCGCCTATTTACACGGCGTAATCCTTTTAATTAAAAGCAGGTTATATACTTTAGGTATACACACCTGACAGCAGGGAATTCGTTTCCTTTATAAAATCATCCATTATTAACTTCCCGAAAAAAGGTTTCTATTTGATCCTGTTACACAAAATTTGGCTCAGCCTGCCTTGTAACAAAGTTTAATTTCCTTTGTACATAAAGGAGCTATTACTTTAATTAGCGGCTCGTCTGCACCTGTCTTTCCTTTAAACAACGTTGGAAAGCGAAGACAAAGTTAGATTGTAGCTCTATGCATGGTGAAGTACATCGCAGCAAGTGTAGTACTTTATTCTTACTATGAATTGTATGTATGTATTTATTGTATGTAATTAAGAATATTTGTAAAAAATCGGAACATCTCAGAACAACCCGTCACGAGATAGCAGTTGGGGTCGTACAGCCCAGATTACACGTACCCAGGGAATTTTACTTGCAGGGAAAAGGCTCCAGATCCTAGAGCATCGCCGCAAAGCCTAGTTTATCGGTTTTCTATCGGATATATTTTGGAGAGTGTGCCATCTGTGTGCACGAGTTAGTATCGCCATCCCCTTTCTTCTATTGGACAACCAGACGTACCAATGTGCGCCATCGCTTTATGGTGGACGTTCCATCTACACGCACGAAGCGTTTTACTTCGGCCTATATCACACGTTTCGCCGAGGAATGGAATTCCTTGTCGTGTCTGTGTTTCCCGAAAGTTACAACCCGAGGGTCTTCAAATCACGGGTGAATAGGAATCTACTAGGTTAGCGTGCTACATCGTCGACCGCATCGTCACTTAACCACAGGTGAGATAGTGGTAAGTCGCTTGCCTATCTTGCATAAAAAACTGATCTGTCTGACAGCTACTGGGTCTGTGAAAACAAAGTTGAGTCAGTTCTGATCGGTCATAACTGTCGACCTTAAACTTAAAATTTGTTTGATTCTATTGCCTACTAACCTTCCTCCACTCCCACAACTACTGGTCGGTCAGTTACTTGGCCTACATAGTACTATTAATTATTCTGTGCTGACACGATAAAATGCATTTACTTAATCCACCAATGGAATTTCCAAAATTCCGTTCTATTATGTCTCCCTCCCAATTTGAAGTCTCTACGACCAGCGGTTTAGGTTGTGCGTTTATGTCAGTCAGTCAATATGTCAGGTCAAAGATTCTTATAGTATTAGATAGACTAGCATTTGACCACTATCTCACCTGTTGGTAAGTGATGATGCGGTCAAGGATGGTAGCACGCTATAATGGGAACTGGTTCTTGAGGTTAGCTGCCGTAACACATTAGATCTTTGGCGATAGATTTTTTAACTTGAGGGTAGGTAGCTGGCGAGACGGATACTATATAGTGTCTTACCACCATGCGGGGGTTGGGGGTTTCTTAACGATGTTTTTCCCATACTGGAGGGCCACTTTGAAAAGCGCACACACATTTTTGGATAGAAAAATCCATTGATGCATGGCGGGGATTGAACTTGGTAACTCTGGCGTCAAAGCCGACCATTCTCCCACAACACCACTGAGCCCTCATCTTAAAGTAAAATCCATTGTTTTGAATTACCTGTAACTTACATTCTTCATTAACATTATCTACCACAATTATTGTTAGAAACTTAGCTGAAACTTATAATTAATTTCCGTTATTTCACAGGTCAAAAGGAACCCTAAAAACTGCATGCCTGCTTTCCTGGCCTGACGGCTTACCAGATGTTTCCTATATGGACTTTGTGTAAGTAATTTTTTGATTATTTTAACGGATTTTTCTTGATTCTAAGTAGGTAGCGGTGAACAGATTTTTCTCAATGCCGCAAGCTAACTGATGTAAATAAGATTTTTTTTGCTAATTCTAAGTCTCGGAAATAAGTAAAAATTGTAATTTTAAATATTTTTATTTCGAGACTATCCTGCTTTTCGACAACACGAACAAATTGAGACGACTAATGGTCGGCTTCTGGGGTACATTCATTGAGAGTTTATCTACTCAATTGTACCGTTATGGAATAGATAAACTCTCTTTAAATGTACTCAGAAACCGGCCATAATACATGTGATGCTATGACATAAACCGATCGATGATTTACTCTAGGGCTACGAATAATCATTTATTCGTAGCTCTAGGGGATGAAAACGAAAAGAGAGCACGTTACAACGTAATAAGTCCAAAGCTTTTTGTATTTTATTTTTCACTGTAGCTCGTGATATCTGCCTTTGAAAGGCATCTGCACATGTAAATAGTGTATTAGATAATAAATAAACTGGCCAAGTGCAAGTCGGACTCGCACTCGTAGGGTTCCGTACCACACTACAGTATTTTATAAGATCGAGCAATAAATGCCACTATCATTTTTCGCCAGCAAGAAGAATAATAATTAATTAACATTTTGTTCCTTATAACGCCATCTAACGCCTAACAAAGGTGTTAGGGATCGACATTTCAATATAACGCCATCTATGGGACGTTTACCTAACTAAGCGCTCATAGATCGCGTGAAATGCCGAAAAAAACACGTTTCTTGTATGGGGACCCTCTATTATCTGTAATTTTATTCTGTTTTTAGTATTTGCTGTTATAGCTGCAACAGAATTACATCATCTGTGAAAATTTCAACTGTCTAATTATCACGGTTCATGAGATACAGCCTGGTGACAGACGGACAGACAGACAGACAGACAGACAGACAGATAGACAGACAGACGGACAGCGTAGTCTTAGTAATAGGATCCCGTTTTACCCTTTGGGTACGGAACCCTAAAAAAACAGCCTATTTTAGGATTCTGTGGTTTTATTAAATTACTAGCTGGCCCGGCGAACTTCGTACCACCTAACAGACAATGAATGTCGTGTTACCTTTTAGATAAACTTGTTTTTTAGGCTTTTATGAACGTAATAAATGAATACAAAAGAGATATTAAGTTTATTAATGTATTATGGCATTACAGATATAGAATAAAAATTGTTAAAATGTTTTTTGGAAATATAAACTTTTTTAAGTTGCTTGTAAGCATACATTTCAGAACGCACGCATATTTGACAATCAATAAATATGTCAAACAATTATCATTTATGACAATATTTAACATTTTTAAAATCTACGTGACTTGAATTCATAAAAACTTGAAGAATTTTTACTTGACTTACTACTTGACACGGGCTAAATACACTAATCGTGTGGAGCTATAATTATACCAAAAAAAAAATGCGATAATCCGAATATTGTAATGCTATCCCCACATGGGAAGAATTTTTATACTTGACACTGGCTAAATACACTAATCGTGTGGAGCCATAATTATACAAAAAAAATACGGCGGGATAAACAATTGAACATCAAATTATTGGCAGTTTTTAAACCTAGAAACATTTTGGCAAAATATTTTTTCTTATATAATTTTTTTTGGTCAATTATTTATTGTTTTTAATACTTATTAGGTATCCTATTCCTGACAAAGACAATTCCAAAAATACAAAAATCATAAAAATTGGTTCAGCCGTTCTTGAGTTATAAGTGTAGTAACTAATACGACTTTCTTTTATATATATATAGATTTAATAAGTTAGTTAGTTATAGTTTGTGAAATGAAGTTTTTAATACAGTTGCTCAAAAAGTGGCGTATTGCGGGGACGTATAGCGTTCGGGATGTGGGCTATTACACACTCGTGTTTTTTTTTTTATCTTTCCCGAACTCGTGCGTTCTCTTTACCAACTGTCAAAATAATGTCTATTAATAATATCGTTTAAAAACTAAAAAACAACCGACTTCAATGCCGCGCTATTCATTTTCAGTACCAATTTTGAGATGTTTATCTCAATATCTCTGGAGATACTTATCATACCTCGATAAAATTACCATGGTACCACACTTGGGATATGTCCTTTCGAAAAAAAAAGAATAATCGAAATCGGTTCATAAACGACGAAGTTATCCGCGAACAAACATAAAAAAAAAAATAAAAAAAAAAATAAAAAAAATATATATATATATACGGTCGAATTGAGAAACCTCCTCCTTTTTTTGAAGTCGGTTAAAAAGAAAAACCAACCATGAAGTTTTTACTCACAAAATTCAAAGAAGTTTTTATGATTCATGCAAATACGTATATTTCTAAAAAGAAGCTACTAATTTGTTTCAATATCAGATTTAATGATTTGATAGAATGAGTTAGGTTAGGTTTCATTTTCATTTCATATCAATAAAAAAATTCTACTGAAGACTTGGCTGTATGGGCATATGTATGGCTGTATTTTTGGGGGACTATTACTGCTCGCGTCCGTAGGGTTTAGCCCTCGATGTCCTACACGTGTCCCCTGGGTGGCACCAAAAGAGCAGTACTTTTCAGGTGGTAGGCTTAGGCCGCGGCGTGTTACCACCCACCAGACAAAGCCATGCCGCCAAGCGGTCGCTTTACGGCATGAATGTTTGGTGAAGCCATTATGGGGAACGGGTCGGAAACAGTTGCGTTGCTTACTATAGCTAGTCGTGATACATTGAAGGTCAATTTACCTGGCAGCCAATCTTGGAGAGCAGCGGGATCCGAGGCACGGTTCTCCGCTGGCCGACCGCAGATAGTTGGGGGCCCAAGTAGTGAGCCAGCCACTCATGAAAGGCTGCCCCGCCATCTCGCGAAAAATCCCGGAGGTGCGCCATCGTGCCGGTTGGCGACTGGACGAGAGGACCCGATGGACACCTCTGGGGGGGCTCGGGCGTCCCCGCGGTCTCCAGGATTGGTTCCCAATAGGTGAAAAGACCTAATATGTATCACGGGTTAGTAATTAGCGCCTCGTTTCCACTTCCGTTTCCCTTATCTAACTTCACTCCCCACAAAATGAAAGGCAGAAACAGAATAAAGGTTAAACAGCGGAAGCACGTCCTCTCCCTTCAAGTGCACCTCTCAAACATTCGAGGCTTGCACTCCAATATCCTCTCGGTCCACCACCACCTTGAGACCGAAAAACTGCATATTCTGTTCCTCACGGAGACGCAGATCAAATGTCCAGCTGACGCGGCGTACCTTGCCTACCCAGGCTATGTTCTAGAGCATAACTTTAGGGCGAGGGCGGGAGTTTGTATGTATGCCCGCGATGACATTTGCTATCGGCGTCTCCGCAACCTTGAAGACCCTCAACTTTCCGTCATGTGGATTTTGGTGGACACTGGCATAGAGAAAATTCTTTATGCTAGTGTCTACCGTTCGCACAGCGGAGACGAAGAGACAAACAGGCTCACAAACCACCTCAGTGAGGCGGCTGATGTGGCCCAACAGAGGTATCCTTCTGCTCAATTAGTGCTTCTGGGGGATTTCAACGCCCATCATCAAGACTGGCTATACCCATACCAGAGCACAGACCACGCTGGCCGAGAGATACGAAAGCTTGCTTTAACGCTAGACCTCACTCAGTTGGTCCAGGGAGCAACAAGGATACCGGACGTTGATGGCCATACAGCCAATTGCTTGGACCTTCTGCTGACAACAGAACCAGACCGCTACTCGGTGTCGGTTTCATCACCCTTAGGTAGCTCCGACCACTGTCTGGTGAAGTCTATATCCGTCTACTCCCCGCCCGATCCCAGCCAAAAAGGCACCCGGCGGGTGTGGCGATACAGGTCAGCAGATTGGGATGAGATGCGTTGTTTTTTCGCGTCTTATCCTTGGCGGCAGGTATGTTTTTCTTCGAGCGATCCCTCAGCTTGCGCGGATGCTGTGACAGAAGTGTTACGTCAGGGTATGGAATATTTCATACCATTTTCTGACGTTCCGGTGTCAAGCAAAGCTCGTCCATGGTTTAATGCCAAATGTAGAGATGCAGAAGCATCAAAACATGAAGCTTACTTAGCCTGGGCTGATGCTCGAACCCGCAATGCTGTACCTTCTAGTCTGCCGACTTGCGGGACGTTTATGTCGGAAATCCGCATTCGTCAGACTGAAGTACGCAAAGCGTTGCGCAATCTGGACGTGACAAAGCTAGTGGTCCAGACGGTATACCAGCTGTAGTCTTGAGGACGTGTGCGCCTGAGTTGGCTCCTATTTTGACACGCCTCTTTCGCTTGTCTATGACGACAAGTCAAGTGCCATAGTCCTGGAAGCAAGCAAACGTGCAACCCGTGCCGAAAAAGGGTAGTCGTGCAGACCCTGTCAATTACAGGCCTATCTCAGTCACTTCCATACTCTGTAAGACTATGGAACGTGTACTGAACCACAGGCTCCTGGCATACCTAGAAGTGAACGATCTCCTCAGTGACCGACAATACGGGTTTCGCCGAAACCGGTCTACTGGGGATCTTCTAGCGTATGCCACGCACATCTGGAGCGAAGCCATCGAGAACCACGGCGAGGCGCTGGCCGTCTCTCTTGACATCTCGAAGGCTTTCGACAGGGTTTGGCACGATAGCCTTTTTAGCAAGCTTCCTTCATACGGCCTGCCCACTGGTTTTTGTGTTTGGATAGCAGATTTCTTAAGGGATCGGTCGATTCGAGTGGTCATCGATGGCTGTTCTTCCGACCAATTGGCCATAAATGCCGGAGTCCCTCAAGAATCAGTACTCTCTGCAACACTTTTTCTGCTGCACATTAATGACCTGCTTAAACCCGGTATCTTTGGGTACGCAGATGACAGCACTGTTGTAGAGAGTTATACATCCAACGCACGAACCAGTGCATTACAAATCCAGTCTCATAGAGAAGCGATGGTCGAACGCTTGAACTTTTCTTTGAAGGCAGTCTCTGATTGGGGCGATGCCAATCTGGTCAAGTTCAATGCTGCGAAAACCCAGGCGTGTCTTTTCTCCGCTAAACGGAGCCCATTTTTACTGGCTCCTACTTTCCGGGATGTGTCCGTTCCGATAAGTAACAATCTCGAGCTTCTTGGCATCTCTTTGACACCAACTCTCAATTTCGGCTCTTATATTGAGTCTAGAGCCCAGCTAGCCTCAAAAAAGCTTGGCATTTTGGCTAAGGTGAGACGGTACTTCACACCGGGACAGTTGCTTAATCTTTACCAAGCACAAGTCCGGTCGTGTATGGAGTATTGTTCTCACCTTTGGGATGGTTCTGCTAAATACCAGCTGGAGACACTGGAAGCTATTGAGAGGAGAGCCAAAAAACTCATCAGCGATGACCTATTTGTAAGCAAGAGACTCCAGAGTCTCGCGCATCGCCGCAAAGTCGCTTGTTTACCGGTTTTCTATCGGATACATTTCGGAGAGTGTGCAATGGAACTGCATGATTTGATTTCACCATCCCCATTTTATAATCGGATATCCAGAGACACTAAAAGGCGCCACCGATGACCGATTTATGGTGGATATACCATCTACCCGAACGAAGCGATTTGCTTCTTCGTTCATCATACGAACCGTTAAGGAATGGAATACCCTGCCTGAGTCCGTGTTTCCGATTAAGTACAATATGGGGGTCTTCAAATCGCGAGTGAATAGGTATCTTCTGGGTAAGCACGCTACATCATCGATCACATCATCACTTAACATCAGGTGAGATAGTGATCAAGTGCTACCCAGTTCGGTATAAAAAAAAAAAAAAAAAAGTTCCCTTTGCCTACCAAAATGGGTGAAGAAAAAAAAACTCTGCTTATATTCTAATTTCTACGGTTGGCGCCATTTTTCAGAAATTTTCTTTGCGAGTTTAGTTGTATGTTGCACAAAATGAGTAATTTAGACCCTAGTTTTTTTGAATGAACACCACCGGAACTCAGTATAATTGCACAAAATGCTTCGGAGAACATTTTACCGGAAAAGTCAAAAAGTCGCTACATATCTGCATACAACGAATTTATTGCGTGGAGAGAAGAGAAAAAAACAAATACTTTTTCAGAAAGTTAGTTGAGTTTATTGTGTTTTTATTATTTTATGAAATTGCTTCATTTTTTCGCAACTGTATTAAAAATAGTCGTTCAGTACACGTGCGGAACCGTCATTGCAACTTGTTCCGACTGTCAACTCAATTTGTCGGAACTCTTTGCAATGACAGCCTTTCCGCACTTGTAATGAAATATACTATTTACATAATATGCGAGCGAGGAGTAATTTGTGAGTGTACATAAAGCTTCAAAGAAGAATAGGACTGTTAATTGAATTCTTCTGTTTATTGTGAAGAACTGATAAAGTTAGGGGTCCGGACACTTATTAAACTCTTCACGTGATATCTAGATGACCGCTGGTAGGCATCTTCATTCTTCAGCCATGGCTCAAATCATTATTGAATAATTTAAGATCGTTTACAAAACTAAAGTACCACGCTAGTCATTTTCAGTACTACTTACGTTTAAGGTGTTTATTTCCACATCTTTGGAAAAACTTATCAAATGTCGATAAAGATACAATGGCAAACGACCTAGACGATCGTATCACGACCAGATCGGAGACATTATAAAGAAAGGCCAAGTCAAAAATACCTATAACCGGCGAGCATGTAAGTGATGATGCGGTCGAGGATGCCTAGAACGGGAACTGGCTCTCAAGGATAGCTGCCGGAACACATTACATGTTTGGCGACAGATTTTCTAACTTGAGGGTAGTAGCTGGCCAGGCGGACACTAGGTAATGTCCTATCACCATGCGGGGGTTGGGGTTTCTTAACGATGTTTTTTCTTTACCGGAGGGCCACATTCCTGAGAAGGTGTGGTTCTTGTGTTAATTTAATCAAATACTTAAGAGTCTCCCTAGAGATATTGCGGTAAAAATCTCAAAGTTGCTACTGAAACTGACCAACGTGGCATGCGAAGTCGGTTTTTTAGGGTTCCGTAGTCCTGACAAGGAACCCTTATAGTTTCGTCATGTCCGTCTGTCTGTCTGTAAGTCTTTCTGTCTGTCAGTCTGTCCGAGGTTTTGCTAAGAGACCGTTAATACTAGAAAGCTGTAGTTTTGTAATAGTATGTATATAAATTACGCCGACAAAGTAGTAAAATTAAATTTTGAAAATATTTTTTTTGGGGTAGCTTCCCTACATGAGAAGTGGGGATGAATTTTTTTTTCATCGTCTACCCCATCGTGTGGGGTATTGTTGAATAGGTCTTTTAAAATGACTTTAGGGTTTCCAATACCACTTTTCAATTGAATGCTTCATTAACGAAATATTAAACTTTAAAGTGCAAATTTTTGTTCCATTAGGGCGTCCCCCCCTTCCTCTAAAAGCTAAACTGCTGAAAATCTGGAAAAATTCGTGATAATAGCGCATTTTATGTACTTTAAAGGAAAACTATAGCGGTTAAGATAACTTTATTAGTTTAGCAGTAATAGTCGTTGAACTGGGGTGTTGGATAATTTTGTACCAAATACAAAATCCTTAGAATAAATCCTTTAAAGTGACAGAGACGGAGAGTACCTAGTTGCTTGTTTATAATGGGTAAAGAGTTGCATTGAATAACAGGCTACTACGGAACCCTACACTACGCGTGGCCCGACACGCACTTGGCCGGTTATTATGTTATTAATATTAATGATCAAACAAGCATTATTCAGAATTTTGCAATAGAAATTCACTGGTCAACTCTAGACAACGGTCCAGAAGGATCTTAAATAGTCAGATAAAATCAAAGAAAACCAAGTTAGTACCTATAGATAGAGTAGTATCATGAATCGCGAAAAATTTGTTCGTACGTGCGTGCGTATCCGGCTTAAGCCTATCATTGGGTTTGCTTAATACATTTTCGTATATAAATCGTTATGAGATTAACCCTCGTCAGCGGCAAGCTTAATTATGACATTATGGATGAGTAGGAAGGATCATGATATTTTGTGCATTCCGCGACTACACTTGCTTCAAAATTAATAAGTAAAAAAATGTTTTATGTTAAACGGATTTATTGACAATTGTAACGAAATTAAAAATTTTAATAAAACACCCACGACAGCGTCCTTTAGACAGTTACCGTCATAACATCTAAGAACCACCACTGATTAATTAAGAACTGTTTAAAGACAAAATCGAAGTAGAAGTTTTGGAGAAAATTGGCAAAATGAATTTGTACAAACAATGTTTGCTGCAGCGCCCCCTGGTGAGTTATCACCGTAACACCTATTGAAGAACATGCACCAATAAAACCCGAACCCATCACTGAAAATTACATCAAAATCGGACTAATCGTTTGGAGAAAAATGACAACATTGATTTGCACACACAAAATCCTCTCACCCCAAACGCATATACCGTCTTCGTTCCGTCGTGGGTAAAAATAAAGATAATTATGATGTAGATAATGTACTAAAAGCTAAAAAATAATTCAGTAGATCCTTAGTACCAGTCATCACGCCACCCCTCTCATAAATCTAAGGCATTGATTTGACAAAATAATAAAATCTACCTTCGCATATTGAGGTAGTTGTAAAAAAATATGTAATCCGCCATTTCGTAGCGGTGGCTATCTTGGACTTACAATAATACCTACGTGTCATGATTTCTTATTTTTATAAGTTAAATTTACTTATATTGATGTATTTTAATAATGAATTGTGCTCATTCGACTTATGTTTTGTGAAACTGCCATTGGAAACGTTTTGACTCACACTGTCAGTGTCAATCGATGGTGCCAACCTGCCAACTTCAAAACTACCGCGAATGAGAATTGTCTGTGGCCTCTAAGCATGGATGCCAACCTTAAAAAGAAAACAAGAAAGTTAACGTGGTAGAGTGCTGGCAGTCGGGCTTCAGTTCGGTCTTGGCGTTTAAACTAGTAGGTCGTGGTTATAAAAGTACCTCTAAATTCTCGACATTTATTGTATAGTTTGTGATGTACCGACATTGGTCGGATGTATATTATACGAAGTTTGCGCCCATTACACGATGTTTCAATTGGAAGAAGGTGTTTTAATGACAATTCAGAAGCGGGATAACCCAAAGGGTATGTTGATAGCTTTTAATAGATTGTTTTTTTTCTCCTATATTTGGTATGCTTGATATGCGTCCACTAAAGTAATTTATCAGAAGTAACTGACATTTATTTGAAAATTGAACTGGATCATGACACGTGCAAGTTACATGATTGTGTTGGATTTGTGCAGCGTGTCTGGTCAGGGCAACCCTCTGGTGATGTGCTGCTTAAATCAAGATCATTCGTGTGCGGTGGTGTGCGTGGGTTCTTGGCCAAGGCTACCCTCTGGTAGAACTTAGCGCATGCTTTCGTACGCTTTTGAGTTGGGCATGTTTGTGTTTGGTCGGGGCCACCCTCCGATAGCATATAACACGTTTGACATTTTATTTTTATTTTTATGTTGCGGTTGCGCGTGCTATAAGAAAGTATTAAACCATTGAAATTCATTGAACTATATAAGTTTTGATTTTAATATTTACAAACGTTTCAAACAAAGTCTAACAAGCATACAGAATATAAAGTTTCAAGTGTGTTAAAATAATATATTGATTTTCTAATGGATGGGTCGACTGGTTGTCAGTTTATTGGATACATTAGAGGGCGTGCCAGTTGACTTAACGGTTAATTGGGCGAGCACCTGAGTGTTTCGCTAGACGTTGGTTGGACACGTCGGATTGTTAATTAGGGGGCGTTCTTATTATACTCAACGGTTAATTGAGCGGGCACGGGAGTGTCCCGTTGGATGTTGGTTGAGTCGATTAGACACGTCAGATGGTTAATTAGGGGGCGTTCTAATTGTCCTCATCGGTTAATTGAGCGGGCACGGGAGTGTCCCGTTAGATGTTGGTTGAGTCGATTAGACACGTCGGATGGTTAATTAGGGGGCGTTCTAATTGTACTCATCGGTTAATTGAGCGGGCACGTGAGTGTCCCGTTGGATGTTGGTTGAGTCGATTAGACACGTCGGATGGTTAATTGAGCGGGCACGGGAGTGTCACGTTGGATGTTAATTGAGCGGGCACGTGAGTGTCACGTTGGATGTTGTTTAAGTTAATTAGACACGTCGAATTGTTAATTTAGGGGGCGTTCTAATTGTACTCATCGGTTAATTGAGCTGGCACGTGAGTGTCACATTGTACGTTGGTTGAGTCGATTAGACACGTCGGATTATCAGTTAAAGGACTAGCTGTACTTATTGGTAAATTGAGCGAGATAATAATGATGATGATGGTACTGATGGTGATGATGGTGATGATGGCGGTGATGATGATGGTGATGATAATGGTGGTGATGATGGTGATGGTGATGGTGATGATGATGGTGATGATATTGGTGATGATGATGGTGATGACGATGGTGATGATGATGGTGATGACGATGATTATGACGGTGATTATGACGGTGATGATGACGGTGATGATGACGGCGATGATGACGGCGATGATGGTGATTATGGTGGCAATAATGATAACGGTGATGGTGTTGATGGAAGTGATGATGATGGTGATGTTTATAAAAATATTACAGCTTACTAAAGTAAATATGAATTGAAAAATGGGTTAAATAGAAATAAGAGATTTTTTATTTTTTTTTTAAATACTGGATTCAGTATGCTAGATAATTTTGGAAAATTTAAACGTTTAATGAATCTAAATTGAATATTGTCGGTGTTTTGTTTGTGAATGGATTATGCCGTTGGCAATGTGTGTAATTCAGTGTGTTGCCAATGATGTCTACTGATGATGATGGAACCCTGCCTGACTCGCCACTCGACGGCGACCAGAAGAGAAGGTCGCCTTCTACTACTAATACCAGCGAAGAAGTTGCTACACCTCGTAAGACCTGTAGGGTGTCAAGGAATCGTTAACATGCTATCTTCGGCAAACAGAGTCATTGGATATTGATCGGATTGCTCTAGAAAAATCATTAATGTAGATGATAAATAGATGTGGGCTAAGTACGCTAACTACTCCATACTTCACCTTGCGTTGAATTGATGTGTATATTTAATTAATTATATTTAGATGATAACTTACAACTTATTGTAAGCTGGCTGCGTGTATTGTACACGGGTACAACACTGTAAAAATGACGTGTAAATTTGACGATTTAGGAATAAAAGAATATGAAATATGAATAATTATGCCAAGTGCATTTGACGCCATGGACGTCCAGCTTGTAACTAAGTAACTTTTTAACTAAGTACCTAGTATGGTCATGGTCACAGTAGATCGCATAAACTGCATTATGGTTGTCAACATCGAATCTGCTTTAAAGTTAATTATTGTGATAATGTGTAAATCTATATCCCTTTTTCGTTACAGAAAATATCATATTACTCGAAGTAGTCGTTTAATTGTAGAGGAAATATATATATATGCATATCTATATTACATACTTTTCAAATAGTTTGGATATTATTGGCATTATTACTATGGATCGGTAGTTACGAACTAAAAATCAGCTTTCTTTGGATATCTGTATAAAAATGTTTTAAATATTTTCTGTTTTATTGTCTGGATATATACCTGATGTATCGAAAAGGTTACCTTTTCGTCGCATTCGTTTAAAGCATCAATATGACTCAAATCATAGCATAGGATAGCATCATGTGTATGAACACATTTGCTGTGATCGACAATGATGACACGTTTTATTATTTTATAAGAAATCGCATTATAATGAAATAAATGGAAATGAATTTATTTCACATGAAATAGAGTTTAAAAGGTTTTCGAAGAAATCATATAAGACCTATTTCGCCATGTCATGACATGTGAAAGAACATAAAATTAACATTAATGAAATACAATGTCAAATATAGCCGACACAATTGGTATTTTTCAGTGACCTTCAGTTTTAAAATATATTGTATTATATATGAGGTGAGGTATATAAGGGCACATGAACATACAATTTGTATTGCTCCTTATGTTGTTATTTTGTTTCCTAATTATGGTAGATATTGGTATGACTTTATTTACAATATAATCATTTAAGATGTAGGATATTTCTTCAGTATGAATTACTCATTCGTAACTTTAAAGTTATTTTACTTAAAATAATTGCGAATTAAGATAACATTTTGTTTGATATATTTACGTATTCACCACGACGTTTTCGATTTATTATTCGATATTTTTATTTTTGTGACATGCGTATAAAATGTTTAATAGGAATTTAGAGTATTATTTTTATTTTCTATTTGTCATTGTAGATTTGAGTGTAGATGTGCTGTAAAAAGTATCTGCTTTTTACTACTGATTTTCAATCTCCACACCGTATCAGCTGTGCAGTGTGTTCATAGAGTGCTAGTTTCAACAGTTCAGTTTTACAGTAATTTAAAAAAAAAACAATGCACGGAGTTATAAAACCAACTTTGGTTCCTATTTTATATAGTCTGTTGTTTAAATGCTAATGCTTTGAAAATTGAAAAATGCTAATAAAATGTCTATAATCAATTAAAAAACAAATCATTAAAGTATAAAGCGATGTTAATTTTGTACGTCTATATGGAAATCATTATTACTATAATTATAATTTCATTACATAGGAAAACAGAAACATTTGTTCTAATTAAGAAAAGATCAATGAAGCTACAAATATTTTTCATGCGAATTACTACTCCATTGTGGTTTTTTTTTGTTCTCTTTATATTCCTATTTGGATTATTTCCTTGTGATTTATTTTAGCTCAAGCTCAGGAATTGAGGCTCTTCAATTGTAAGTCTTGAGTATTCAACAGTTGGTAGACATAATAGGTATACTATTAGTATGTATAATATTTATAAGTGTACTATGTATTACATGGATATACCAAAGTGATCACTTGATATTCTGAAGTTCTTTTCGCGGATTAATGCAGTAATCATTCTCCGTAATTTCGCTAACATCTTATCCATATCTGCTTGTTGCTACTGACATTAATCTAAAGGTGGAATAGAATAGAATGATTATTTATTGCACATCAAATAAAATATACAGACAATAATTAATAACAAGATAATGTTCATACTATGGGTGGTCTTATCGCTTGGAGTGATCTTTATTAGACAAGCTTTGGGTGGACAGGATTTCACATATTTATGTTGCAAGGGAAAGGGGTGTACAGCTATAAAATTATATAACAATAATTATAATACATAAAATACATACACTAAATGTACATTACACACACATTTTTTACATACACACATATATATAGCCATATACATTATTATACACACATACATAAGATACTACTGGATGAATACGACAAGTTAGTAACATATTATCTGTCTTTTTATGATACGGTACATTATTTTCTGCCACCGTTACTATCTTTATTTGATATTTCGAGCTCTAAACACAAATTTCTTTGTTGGTAATGTCAAGTGATATTTCCTTCTTTAGACATGTAGTGGATACTTGGGTTATTTCTAATGACTTGAAATAATTATGAAATATTTGTTTTTGGGTTCATTTCATAGTAATTTTCCGTCTATGTCAACGCTGTCTTATTATACGTTGAATGTTTTTTTGGAGTCTATATTATCAATAATTGCTTTAGTTCGGGCAACAGCCCGAAAATACACATCAATGTTTTACTGAAGATTTACTACTTTTGAGATGTAGTTAATGACTTCGATTTAATGAAACTTTAAATAACTTTTTATATAGTTCGTTTCAAAGAGTTAATTCTTCATTCTTGCCTTTTAAAGTTTCGTCTTCAAGAGGTAATACTATAATTTCATTCTAATGTCTAAATATAAAGTCCTGGAATTATTTCGGGAGTTCCATATTCATTTTCAAAATAATCAGGTAAACTACAAGTGGTGCTATCTTGGTTATCTGCTGACATTTCACTAACATTGATGTTGCTATTCAAAGTTACTGCGCTGGCGACAAAAAAGAAAACGATAAATGACGGTGTTCGAATCAGGGTCACGCAGATTGCAAATCAAAAAAGCTAACCTTTCTGCCAGCGATTCTTACAGGCGACTGACGAAATTAACGTTTCGTATTAAAGTGTATTTATTTTATTTTGGCTGGAGTCGAAGGTATTTCAAACAAAAGTGGATTAAAAATATTTTATTGTTTAGGTGCTTGATACCTTTGTAACGTTACAATTTATAATTGATATTTTAGTGATTTATATACTTTTGGTGATTAATTATGAACTCACTGCTTATGTTTTTGTTTATCAGCAGTTATGCTCTTGTTATTTATTGATCTTGTCAAATCTATGGGCTTAGACGTATTCCTTATTGTTCTGAATATATTACGTTGTTCCGTGCCTTTTTCAGCATTTATTAAAAGCCGTAGTCATGTTTTCTTTTCATAAATAATCTTTCGAACGACTTTTCATACTTTACTAAGTTTTTGATAATTTTGTTAGATTAAAATAACTTGATTAAATAATACTTTTCAACTTATTAGTTACTGCGGTTACTGCATTCAATAGAATCCGACCTTGGATATATATTAAATCCGTAGATGTACAAAGCTATGATAATGGCATCTTTACTGGTGGTATGAAATAAGGTCTGATGTCATGATTTCAGCTACTGAGGTTACAAAACCAGGGTTTTATGTTATATATTTATTCACACATTATATTTTGTGTCATGATTTAATTAAAGCATAGTTAAATAATTTGTGTAAAGCGAATTTGTCTAATTAATTAGTTTTGTTCATACATATAAGTAATTATTTTTCAATTCGTGTGAAATATTAGTAAACATAGTAAATTTATATTAAGTTAAATAAACATTAGAGTTATTTGGAATTAATATTCGTGGAAAAGTTTATTTGATAAATATTGTAGGAATTTATGTTATCAGAAATAATGTAATATGATATTATAGCGATGAAATATTAGAATCATAGTTGAACAGTATTATATTCTTGATATTTCTATTATTATTAAAATATGATTGAGTTATTTTTATGTGTATGCCGGGAGGCATCACGTTGTCGGATGGCCGAGTGTCATGATTTCTTATTTTTATAAGTTAAATTTACTTATATTGATGTATTTTAATAATGAATTGTGCTCATTCGACTTATGTTTTGTGAAACTGCCATTGGAAACGTTTTGACTCACACTGTCAGTGTCAATCGATGGTGCCAACCTGCCAACTTCAAAACTACCGCGAATGAGAATTGTCTGTGGCCTCTAAGCATGGATGCCAACCTTAAAAAGAAAACAAGAAAGTTAACGCGGTAGAGTGTTGGCAGTCGGGCTTCAGTTCGGTCTTGGCGTTTAAACTAGTAGGTCGTGGTTATAAAAGTACCTCTAAATTCTCGACATTTATTGTATAGTTTGTGATGTACCGACATTGGTCGGATGTATATTATACGAAGTTTGCGCCCATTACACGATGTTTCAATTGGAAGAAGGTGTTTTAATGACATACGAATATGTTAAATTGTATTGCCATCTGAACTAAAGGTATGTACCGAATATCAAACCAATCTGTCCACAGGAAGGAGGTCAAATTTAATTTATTAAATTTGACGCAAACAAACAGGACAAACTTAATAAAACCGTTAAAAAAGCAATAGAATTATAGGCTTGTGAAACAAACGTAAAGCCGAAGATAGCGCCCAGTGGCATGTCTTGAGAGTGGCTCTATGTCCTGCGGTGGATTTACCTGCTAGTAAGTGACAATATGGTCGAGTATCCTATATCTTCCATTATATTGGCCTACCCTGTGCAAATATAGACAAATCAGTTTTGGGTACGGTTGACAGGACAAGCAAACTAATTGATTTTCGCATTTATTATATTAGATTGGTGTTCGTTGCTATTGTTATAGTTGACGACCTTATGATTTACTTATAATTTACGACCATAATGTACCTACCTTATTTTGGCAAATTAATAATTACGATTAAAGTTAAAACGTCTATTAACTGGCCTGGTCTGTTTTGGAGTCCTTGCAGCGTTGTCAAGTTGACTGGCGATATATCGAAGTAATGAGATGTCTGTATAATGCCGCAACGATGACTGTACAAGTACAGAACCAGCGTACTAAACATATCACCTGCGTCGAGGAGTGAGACAGGGGGACGTAATGTCCCCGAAACTGTTCACTAACGCCTTGGAGGTTATGTTTAAGACACTGGACTGGAAAAATTGTGGCATCAACGGCAAGTACATCTCTCATTTACGATTCACAGATGACATCGTCATTATGGCAGAAATGCAGCACGACTTACAAAGGATGTTGAATCGCCTAGCTGATTCTTCTCGTCGCATCTGTCTCCGGATGAATTTGGATAAAACCAAAGTCATGTACAACGAGCACGTTGTTCCGGAACCGATTGCCGTAGATGGAATCCCACTCGAAGTTGTCACTAAGTATGTTTACCTAGAGCAGACAAACCCACTAGGCAAACATAACTCGTAGAAGGAAATCCATAGAAGAATTCAGCTGGGCTGGGCAGCATTTGGAAAACTCCGTCGAGTCTTCGAGTCGAGAACAAGAATTATCGTTTCAAAAACTTTAAAAGAATAAACTGGCCAAGTGCAAGTTGGACTCGCACTCGTAGGGTTCCGTAACACACAGTATAGTATTCTATAACTATGATTTTTCGCAACTAAAAAATTTACTTTGTTTTTCATAGTGTTTGTATGAACAACAAAGTTATCTTTGCGGTCGCCATATCTCAAAAACTGCTGACTGTATCTCGTTCAAACCAATTTTCGTTGTTAGTTTTTATTGAGATCTACACCATATATTTTTTTTAGATTTTTCACTCCTGTACTTTAAGAGTTAGAGGGTAGGGGGAGGGGGACACACATTTTACCACTTTAGACGCTCCTATCTTTCAAATTATTGACTTTGAGAAAAAAATATTTTAGGAACCTCAATGTTATTTTTATAGACACACGTATAGGTTTGAAGATTTTTTTTTGTTTTAGTTCCATGTATGGGTTGTGCCCCCCCTTTAACTTTTATATCTTTTATTTTTGTATAAAAATCGGAAAGCGGTTTACAGAATACATTCAAACCTATCAAGTTTCAATTCTGTAGTCCTAACAGTTTCGGAACAAAATGGCTGTGACATACGGACGGACAGACAGACAGAAAGACAGACAGACAGACATACAGACATGATGAATTTATAAGGGTTCCGTTTTTTGCCATTCGGCTACGGAACTCTAAAAACGACTTCAAATACTGCGCTAGTCATATACATAACTAAGTTAGAAGTATTTATCTCGATACTTCTGGCGATACTCATCAATTCTTTGCGAAATTTAAATTTGACTATTTCGGAATAGAACATCGATTTATATATACGTACTATGTACCGATGTACGTTCAATTAAAAAGCAGTGCTTAATCTACATCTCGCTTAGTTTAGCGTAAGTACTAACGCCCGATCGTGCGCCGCATTCAGTTTATGGGCGCCTCTGGTATACATGTTGTACCTCAATGGAATAGAATTTGTCTGTTTTGACCTGCTCTTGTATTGATGAATCTCACTGAAATTCAATTCTAATCTAAAATAGTGTCAAAAGGTCCAATAATTAACAAGATAAGGGTCGAGCATGTAAACAATCTACGCCTGTTTGGTTATTCATTTACTTTACCAATCTCGAGACACATGGATGCGGGTAATTTCAATCTCGCTTGTTGTTGACCCTATGGTCGGCATTTCATTTGTAAGGGGCAATTTAATTTTTCCTTGATTATTTTTTTTTCTTAGAAAAGTTATTCGACCGCGTTTGTATGTTCTCTTTTCGTTTGTTTCTTTCTCTCGACTATCGTATTATTTAAACCAGCCCAGAAAAAATCTAATCAGTCGAGCCATTATCGAGTGTTATATTTTTTATATGTTAATATAATATATAATCGTAGATTAGCGTTTGACTTCTACTATCTCGCCTGTTGGTAAGCCATGATGAGGTCAAAGATGGTTAACACTCTAGGCCTAGAATTCTCTGACTCTCAAGGGCTGTGTGCTGCCGGAACACTGTAAGGTAATGCGGCAAATTTTTTCCTTGACGGTGGTAATCTACTTTTGAATAACTTCATCCTTTAATCTAGCCAAACTAAGAACTGTCTGTACAGCACGTCATTGCAGATGGGCGTCCAATTTATTGCATCAAGCTTGGCCAGCCGCCAAGTCTACGAGAGGAGAGCTCAACCCTTTCGACGAGGTACTTAAAGTCAATAACGACGTAAAAGGAAACGAAGTTAAATTTGAACTCAAAGCAAAATTGTCTATATTCAAAGCAGTTTTGTGATCATAGTATTCAAGAGCCGACGCTCAAGTCTTTTTTTAAATTCAGCTTTTAGTTTGGGTTCGCTTGAAGCCCGACTGATTCGATTTCCTGTCATAATAATATTATGGTGATGGAATTGCCAAACCAGTGATTTGTAGCTACATAGAATTGGATCGAATGTTCATATCAAAACCGTTGATCCTCTGATAGTGTATTGGATTTTAAGGTATGTAGCTATATCTACAATTACTTTCAAATTTAATTAGCTATTATTGTTGGTAGATATCTAACTACAACCTATTTAGTTTCTCCAATCCAACTTATATTTTAAACTAGATGCGCCTCGCAGCTTTTCCCACATACATAAGTATTTTATGTCCTACTCTATTCTACTGACTATGCTATTACGACGTCTGCCCTCACGCGTATGCCCAAGTTCTTGTCACATACACCACGCAGATCATTCACACACGTTTTACTATTCCCGTCGTTACTTTCAAAACTATTTGTATAAATTACTTAATGTAAGAGACAAATACTTTACATGCCAAATGCGATAAAAGTGTTTATTTGACGAGAATTAATGTATGATACCATATTATGCATTGAAAAGAATTGTTCTACAACTTTGAAAGTGAAAAGGTTTTAATAATACCAATGCTGTGAGTTGTTTTTATTGAAATTTTAACGTTTCACATAATTTATGGGTTTTTAACCGACGAAAAAAAAACGGAGGAGGTTATCAAGTCAACGTGTATATTTTTTTTTATGTGTGACCACACATAACTTTTTACAGAGTAGTCTGATTATAATATTTCTTTTTTTGTTGGAAAGGTGTACCCCCCAAGGTGGTCCGATTTAAATTTTGTAACATCAATTTTAATTTAAAATTTACCTCTTAGTTTTTTTACCGAGTTACAATTTAAAAGGTGCCATCTATATGCTAATAGATGTTTATTCAAAACGCCAACAAGAAAATAAACAGCTGCTGTAAAAATAAATAACCGGCCAAGTGTCGGGCCACGCGCAGTGTAGGCTTCCGTAGTAGCCCGTTATTCAATGCAAGTCTTTAACCGTTATAAACAAGCAACTAGGTACTTCGTCTTTGTCACTTTAAAGGATTTATTCTAAGGATTTTGTATTTGGTACTAAATTATCCAACACCCAAGTTCAACGACTATTACTGCTAAACTAATAAAGTTATCTTAACCGCTATAGTTTTCCTTTAAAGTTCATGAAATGCACTATTATCACGAATTTTTCCAGATTTTTCAAGCCAGCAATTTAGCTTTTAGATGGAGGAGGGGGGGGGACCGCCTACAGGAACAAAAATTTGCACTCTAAAGTTTAATATTTCGTAAATGGAGCATTCATCCGAAAAATGGTATGAGCGACTCTTCATTTTAAAAGACCTATACAACGATACCCCACACGATGGGGTAGACGATGAAAAAAAAATTCATCCTCACTTCTCATGTAGGGGAGCTACATACTCCTACAAAATTACAGCTTTCTAGTATTAACGGCCTCTTAGCAAAACCTCGGACAGACAGACAGACATACGGACATGACGAAACTATAAGGATTCCTTGTCAGGACTACGGAACCCTAAAAACGGACAACCATTCCAGTTTTTTTTTTGTATATCCTTTTTTATATCTTATAGCCTAGCGTTTGACCACTA
Organism: Cabera pusaria; assembly: GCA_954871355.1. Classification (NCBI taxonomy): domain Eukaryota; kingdom Metazoa; phylum Arthropoda; class Insecta; order Lepidoptera; family Geometridae; genus Cabera; species Cabera pusaria. The sequence goes on from OX940894.1 coordinate 6,019,202, forward strand.
TCTCACCTGTTGGTAAGTGATGATGCGGTCGAAGATGGTAAGCACGCAAGGCCTAGAATAGGAATTGGCTCTCGAGGATAGCTTTTGAGAGATTTTTTAGCGTTTTAAGGTTATGGCGGTAGTTTTTCTCCTTGATAGTGGAAAGTAGTTATTTGGTAGCAAGTCAAGCGGAATATCTATATAATATGCTCCTACAGCCTGTGTTCCTACAGATATTTTAATCTACCATTATATCGTCGTATACCGGTCTTTAGTTTTATTTACAGCTGTCGCCTTTGACAATGTCCGGAATTTAATTTTAGAGTGCCCGTAGACTGCAATTTCCAGTGTTTTATTTGATGGCTTGTGACAAAGGCTCGGTAGTTTGGTCAGTGTTGCCAGGTCTATTTTTCACTTTACCCTAGTTTCCATCATCTTTTACCCTAGATTTGCAGTTTCTTAGAAAAAATACCCTAAGCTCTCATATATATGTTTAAAATTATTTAAAAATGACATAAAAACCGCACTCTGCAGGTACGTTCACGGAATTGTGCCTTATGCTTAAAGCCGGAGATTACCCTAAAGATTACCCTAAACAATTCTTTACCCTAAAAAATACCCTGTTATCTCAATTTTACTCTAAATCTAGGGTAAATTACCCTGACTTGGCATCAGTGAGTTTGGTATGAAAATGTCATTTTTGTATTTTTATATTCAGGCGAAAATATTTTTAAGCTGTTCTTCAGAAGAACTTAACAACTGAATAAAGACTAAAGGAGCAGATGATAAATAGATTGACAACCTAAACCTGTGTATGTTTTTACATAAAAAAAACTGGCCAAGTGCAAGTCGGGCTCGCACTCGTAGGGTTCCATAACACAGTAGAGTATTCTATAACTATGATTTTTCACAACTACAAAAATAACTTTGTTTTTCATAGTGTTTGTATGAAAAACAAAGTTATACTTGCGGTCGCCATATCTCAACAACTGCTGACTGTATCTCGTTCAAACTAATTTTCGTTAAAAGTTTTTATTGAGGTCTACAGAATATATTTTTTCTAGATTTTTCACTCCCATACTTTAGAAGTTAGAGGGGGGGGGGGGACACACATTTTACCACTTTAGACGCGCCTATCTTTTGAATGATTGACTTTGAGAAAAAATGATTTTAGGAACCTAAATGTAATTTTTAAAGACCTATCCATAGATACCCTACACGTGTAGGTTTGAAGAATTTTTTTTGTTTGTTTCAGTTCCATGTATGGGATGCCCCCCAACTTTTATATTTTTAGGGTTCCGTAGCCAAATGGCAAAAAACGGAACCCTTATAGATTCGTCATGTCTTATTAGTCTGTCTGTCTGTCCGTCCGTATGTCACAGCCATTTTATTCCGAAACTGCTAGGACTACAGAATTGAAACTTTATAAGTAGATGTATTCTGTGAACCGCTTTCCGGTTTTTATACAAAAATATATATATCTATGGATAGATCTTTAAAAATTATATTGAGGTTCCTAAAATATTTTTTTCTCAAAGTTAATCATTTGAAAGATAGGCGCGCCTAAAGTGGTAAAATGTGTGTCCCCCCCCTCTAACTTTTAAAGTATGGGAGTGAAAAATCTAAAAAAAATATATGCTGTAGATCTCAATAAAAACTATCAAAGAAAATTGGTTTAAACGAGATACAGTCAGCAGTTTTAGAGATATGGCGACCGCAAAGATAACTTTGTTTTTCATACAAACACTATGAAAAACAAAGTTAATTTTGTAGTTGCGAAAAATCAAAGTTATAGAATACTCTACTGTGTTACGGAACCCTACGAGTGCGAGTCCGACATGCACTTGGCCAGTTTTTTTTTTATTTAAATAGGTAACTTACCTATTGAGGGTAGATGAAGTAGGTAGGTAATGTATGTAACTGCATTTAACGGGGTATTAAAACACGAATGAATGTTAGAAAACGGAGCCGAAGGCGAGGTTATAATATCACACATATACGTTACAATATCACATGATTTTTTTCCCTCATCATGCAATAGTGAACTATTTTTTCATCCAATCTATTCGAAAAGTGATGGTTTGTTCCTGATGGGCGGGAGATTAATTTTTTAATTTTTGGCTTATTAATGTTCTTCTATTGTGCCCGGTCTAAGGAGGTTCAATGAAATTCCTTGACATTTTATGATTTTTTTTATTAGCTAGATAGGCAAGCGTTTGACCACTATCTCACCTGATGTTAAGTGACGATGCGGTCGACGATGTAGCACGCTTACCTAGTAGTACCTGTTCATTCGCGATTTATTTTTATTTTTTACTAGCTGGCCCGGCGAACTTCGTACCACCTAACAGACAACGAATGTCCTGTTACCTTTTAGATTAACTTAATTTAGGCTTTTATGAACGTAATACAATGAATACAAAAGAGATATTAAGTTCAGTAATGTATTATGGTACTTTGATTATCAAGTAAATAATAAAGTTGTGGCAATACAGAAATAGAATAAAAATACAACAATCAAGTACTTCAACCGCGTGTCAGCAAGACATGATGCGATGAAACAATGTTATTATTGTTATAGATAAGTTATTAACTTGAAATTTGTTCGATTGAGTTTAATTTTGATTGTAAAAATATAATCACCAGTATTTAATTTTCATTCTGAATAAGTATAGGTACTTACTTAATGAATAACTGTCTAATATTTTTTGCCTTATGGATAAGACTGTATACATACGACATTCATAACTTGGCTATCACATTCTTGCATATTATATCTCTGTATTTACCTACATTCTGACAAAATATAAAATTGATTAGGCATTGATTATTATTGCCTCGATTGCTTGTAAGCATACATTTTTTTAAGTTTCGTTATGTCTCCACACGATTAGTGTATTTATCCAGTGTCAAATACTAAAATTTTTCAAGTTTTTATCAATTTTGGTCGTAGAGATGGGTTAGAGTCACATTTCAGCTCAGTTTTCAAGTAAAAGTCTAGTCTAAGTCATACCTTCAGTAAAGATGAAGTGTTTACTGAAGATTTTCAGTGGAATTTTGGTGAGAATGCAAATATCATGTTTTTCAACATTGTGCTGTTTCCCTACACGCACCCTTTAAAAAAAAAACACCAAAATAAATAGTATCCTATGGCTGTCTCCTGGCTCTAAGCTACCTCCTCACCAATTTTCAGCCATATCGGTAAAGCTGTTCTTGAGTTATAAATAGTGTAACTAACACTACTTTCTTTGATATATATAGATGTCATAACGTTTCGTAAAATTTTGTAACATTTCAGGACATTACATGATATTTGATGACATTTCGTGACATTTTGTGACACTTCATGAAATTTCGTGACATTTGATGACATTTCGGACATTTCATGACATTTTATGACATATTATGACATTTAATGATATTTCGTTACTTTTCACGACATTTCGTAACATTTGATGACATTTCAAGACATTTCATGACATTTTTTTACATTTCATGAAAATGTCATCAAACGTTACGAAATGCGTAACGTTTGATGACATTTCGTGACATTTAATTACATTTACTTTTCATGACATTTATGACGTTTTGTGACATTTAATGACATAAAATAACATTTCAAGAAATTTCGTGACATTTTGTGACATTTAAGGACATTTCATAACTTTGACATTTTGAGCACTACTCTGCGACAGATTTTCCTGAACTTTTTAAGACGTCGGTTTCCTATCCTTCTGTCTTTATACGTGCATTTAACCATGGAGTAGGAAATACATATAGACATGGAGGTGCCGCGATACATTTTCTTGTATGGATATAACTTCAAAAAAAAGTGCCTAGAAGTCATAATGGAACCTAAAATGACAGCCATTGATTGTCCATTGGTCCATTGATGACCCTGATTGACACAATCCTAGCAATGGACCAATGGACAATTAATGGCATACGTTTTAGGTTTAAATATTGCACCTTTTTTTGTAGGTATTTCATGTCCTTATGTATAAATATGTCAATGAGTAAAGGGTAAAATGTTAATCGGGTGAAAACTGCAAAAGGTGCGAAATTTTTATCGGACACTGTATGTATTTATTGGTTTATTACGTTTTTTTATGGAGTCTTTTACAATATTATGCTCTTGAATTGCTATTTTATAGAGCCTTTTATTTATTCCCTTTTCTCATAGAGGGGGATGAAAAGCAGAGTGTAAAACTCGGCTGCAATATTATTTTCTCTGGGCCGACGTACTTTAAATCTCTCGCTGCGCTCAGGATTCTACTATAGAATCCTTCGCTTCGCTCTGGATTCAAAAAAGTGGCCTCTCAGATACGTAATATATTTCACCCTTGGTATACAATCTACTATTATGTTTCGATTCACCTATGTACGCAGATACTGTCTAGGAAGTGTTGCTCCAGATGCAGTTGCAAGTCTGTCAAAGAATAATGATTTACTTGTTTTCTACAGGTACCAGGTACTTTTCTTCGTGGTGACGTATGCAGTTCCAATGCTTGGGATGACGTTCTTCTATTCAGCCATGGGCAAAGTGCTCTGGGGATCTCGGTCTATTGGGGAGCTGACGCAGCGGCAAGTTGACTCTATTCGATCAAAACGAAAGGTATGTACTAATAATAGCAGTATGTGTACTATATAGCTGCAATATATTCTCAAAACATCTATAGTTATAGGCCACAAAGTATTATCATCAAAAACACAGTTCCTCAGTATTTAGTGCAATGAGTGACAGCTCAATAATATATTCCTTATAACTAAAAACGACTCTCGACTGATAAAGTTTCTTTGAAGTGGTTTGCTATGTGAATGCTAACTCAAATACAACCCTATTATAATCGTATCTCATTCATATACTCGTATTCTTTGGACCCCGCCAATGCTTACCCTTATTTCTGGCTATGACAGACTGACTGACATAAGGCGCCTGATATTTACTATAATAATACAATGGTAGTAGCTAGCTTGTTTGACAAAATCTGAAAGCTTTCAGCTTAATTTGCATGGCGTCTATTTTTAATAGTAAAACGATATAAACGATGTTGTCATTTGCGATTATATAAGGTAGCAGTATATACAAGAAGCTCGACAAATAATTATTGCGACATACAAAACTTCGGATTGCCCAAAACTTGTCGTCTCACGCAAAAGTAAACATTTTGCAAATAACGCAAAACACTGTATTTCCCAAATAATTGAGTGTTACTGGCCAAATCCAATTCTAGGTATTAAAATAGACTATCATATGCCGAGCTAGTTTAGCCTAAACAGGTACTTTTTAGGGTTCCGTACCTCAAAAAGAAAAAAGAAACCCTTATAGAATTACTTTGTTATCTGTCTGTCTGTCTGTCTGTCTGTCCTATATCTATATATACCTGTAGATAAAATTAAAACTTATATAAAATACTCGAGTCTACGATCTCTTTGGTTGTGAAAAAAATCGAACTAGTATAATCAACAAGATCAAAAGATATAACCGTTTATGTAGGCTATAGGGGACTTTCGGTTGACCTATAATCATGAAATTTGGCAAGAAGCAAGGTCTTGAAGCACATATAGGAATAAATCTGAATACCTTAAAATGTAGTTTAACAAATAAAACAAATAATAAACTGGCCAAGTGCAAGTCGAACTCGCACTCGTAGGGTTCCGTACCACACTACACTATTTTATAAGATCGAGCAAAAAATACCACTATCATATTTCACCAGCAAAAAATATTAATTAATAAACATTTTATTTCTTATAACGCCATCTAACGTACGTAACAAAGGTGTTATGGATTGACATTTTAATATAACGCCATGTATGGGACGTTTTGCTAACTAAGCGTACATAGGTGGCGTGAAATGCCTAAAAAACACGTTTCTTGTATGGGGACCCTCTATTATTTTTAACTTTATTCTGTTTTTAGTATTTGTTGTTATAGCGGCAACAGAAATACATCATCTGTGAAAATTTCGACTGTCCAATTATCACGGTTCATGAGATACAGCCTGGTGACAGACGGACAGACAGACAGATAGACAGACAGACGGACAGCGGAGTCTTAGTAATAGGGTCCCGTTTTACTCTTTGGGTACGGAACCCTAAAAAAGCTAATAAAAAGTGAATTTACTATTTATTATAAACTTATTATTTGCGGTTGATGCAATACATTTCTATGGTTCGAACTGCAAAGTTAAGTTTGTCCTTTAACCTAGTACCTATGGCAAATTTGTACAAAAGCCTCGGTAAGCGAGTCCAATTCGCAGTTGGCCGATTATTTAGGCAGTAAGACGAGCCGAAATACAAATGTAGGTTTCATATTCAACCGCAGCCCCAACGGCGTTTGGCCGTGAGGATCTCTCTTCAGAGGAGTTTCTAAGCTATTGTTCCTCCCCCTCGCAATGACGCACCAAAACATATGGCACATCGCACCTCCTTCTCGGGGACCAAGCGAATAGACGCCTGACAACCCTTTGTCTGAACGCCCGTAGTCCCCTGGATCATGGACGTCCCACTGCAGCCAGCCACTTTGGCTCCAGGAGATAAGGAAAGCGGTAGAATAACATACTGACAGTTCTCGTCTTCTGCGGCCAAGCCGTGTCTGATATCTAATCGTGGCGGGCCCATGGGGCCACGGAGTGTAGGGGAGCGGTGCACTGCAATACCGGCGCCCCTCCGCTGCGGTGCAGCCCATCTACACCGCAGAACCCGCCGCAATCTCAATACCGGCTATACAGCAGTACGGCCTACCTCTTGTGCTGCTTACACCTATATAGACTTTGCTATAAAATAAAAACAACAGCTTTGCGCAAAATCCGGTAGAGCGGGTCTGCTCAACCGTGTTGTGTTAGTCATTCCTGCGATGATCAATTTATTCTGTAATCTTTGTGAACTAAAATATTTTCGTATGACAATAATATTTTCACAGCGAGCGAAAATTGCGTCGCATAGATGTAAGGATTCGTAAAATTAAACAATCTAAGCCCGACGTCTTCTTAATTAAACGCCAAGTAAAATTAGTTTTAGTTTCAATTACTTTAATTATTAATTTAGTCATTGGTTCAGTGCCAGCTGTGTTTTTAATTTGATTGGTTTACTACAGGAATGAGCTGAAAAGATGCCTGCGGATTTATAGACGATAGACGCGTGTTATCTTACAAAATATAATACAAAATATGTGTAATAAATAGAAACACTACATTACAATTTTTATATTTATTTTATAGTACTATGTTTAAGTTTTTGGTTTTATTTAAATACCTACTTTTTTGTGTGTAGCTGATTAAAAGCATTTCATTACATAGGTATTATACAACTCTTTGGCTGATTTATTTTACGGTACTTAATGTCAATCTTTACTAAATCCGTCCATCTTTTCTTAGGTCATCTTATAGCTTTATAGCGTAGTGTAATCAGAGGTCTGTAGGTTCTCTTCTCCCTTATTTTACGCATAAAAATCTAATTATAGCTCTTCCAGTCACATATTTTTCATGCACATTTTGATTTTAAGTACGGGTGCATAGAGTTCAACATCTGTTTTTTTACAGGTGGTGAAAATGTTCATCCTAGTGATCGTGATATTTGGCATCTGCTGGCTGCCTTACCACACTTACTTTATCTACACGCACTTTAATCCTTCGATACTGTACATGAAGTACGTACAACACGTGTACCTCGGTTTCTACTGGCTAGCCATGGCCAATGCGATGGTGAACCCTATTATTTACTACTGGATGAATGCAAAGTAAGTAGACAGATTTATTTCTTATCATCCACATGCTATAAAACTATCTCCTTGATGTATTCAGTAACATTCAATCGTCCGCTTGGCGTGATAAGGTAACAAACAGACAGAGTAACAGAGTTACAAACATTTTTGTAATAGTAATCCGGATTGCAAACAAAAAATTTTAATCTAAGTAAAGAAAATATAGGATAGGTTTGGAAATAGGTTGTATCCGATTTCCATCGAAAAGTATAATGCAGAAATCTGAGTAAATGGAGTATACATTTTAGTATAAACATAATTACATAACATCTATATAATTTGATTAAATAAACTCGTGTATTATTTAAAATATCAAATTTTTCAGAAAAATGAATTTATCGATCTATTTATTTTCATGTCATAAATTAATGATATGTCTTGAGTTGAGCATAAGGCCTAGCACGCCCTAGGATTTATATTCTACACTTACACAACTTACACACAATATTCTTAGTGCTGACTTAGCCTATTTTACTCGTAATTCTATGCAAGGGTTTTTTCGAGCTTAAATGTTACATAACTAATTATTTTGTACCTCATATAGAAAAGCTTACTCAGTAATCCTATAAAAATCCTGTATGCTGTAATATAAAACTAATAAACATTTCATCAAATCAAGTGTCCAATAATAATTAAATTCTCATAATAGGCTCCAGCATGTTTGGAATTTAATTATTTTTGCTAACACCAGACGCCTAAGTCCAATTAATTTTGTTCTGAAATTTCATTCAGATTTTTTCATAACTGCCTGAACGTGAGTTGTACTAACAAGATGCTTACAAAGCTAACACGAGCCAGATTTTATGTATGAACTTTTGAATTTTGAGGTTATGTGTGTGCTTTGAATCCCATAAGTTTCCAGTGACATATAGAGTTATTGCGGGTGCGGTGATATGCATGCGAATGCGGTATAAAGGCACTGCCAAACCGGGGCGATCTGCGTGCGCGGTCGCGGGTGCGATCAGATAGTGCAGTAGTATTTGCATTGCACCGACTGGTTCAAACTAAAGGCCACCTACGGCGATCAGAAAACGATTGAAAAGCGGATCGCGCCCGCGACCATGCACTCAGATTTGGGCGTACCTTAATTGAAGTAGTATAAGTAGTACACGACATGAAATTTTACCTAGTGAAATATAAAAAGTCCAAAAGCATTCTATCTACAAGATACGAGTAGATCTATAACATGGCAATTTTATTAGGTTTGTCCGACAGATAGGTGATTGACAATGGGAGCGTCTCTTCCAATAGGGCTTGGATAGCTAAACGAGCTATAAAATGTTTGTGCTATTATTATAACCTGTTATTGTATTTATATAGTCTATATCAATTTACAGCTAGAAGTATGTATGCTTTACTCATACAAATCATTATCTAACTCGATTTGCAGCATTTCTTTTCCATTTTGAACAATAAGCGTTCAATACTTGCTCGGCAATCAACCAAGCACACAAAACTTCCTTTACGCAACCGCATAAGATTTTTCGTGATAAATGACTGTCACTATCCAGAATCAGCACAACTTGTGCACACCGGAAATATTACTGATAATAAATAAAAGACAGGCTTGCTCACGAGCAGGGTTTGAGGAATCAATCACACGACAAGCTACAGGGCTCGCAAACGGTCATATGACCAGTTTTTCAACTGTACCTATACATAAAATGTAACTTTTGAAAACTTTTTCACCTGTATCCTCAAAAAATAATACCATGAGGTCTCTCAGTGATCACAAATGGAATAGGTCATCAAATCATATAATAATAATTAGGTGAAGTCTGCCACTGTGCATTTGTCAGATGTCCAATCAGAGCATATTATATCGACGTCCCGCCTGATATGCTACCAATAAATAGCTTGCCACCATCAAGGTTAAAATCTGTCACCAAACATCTAATGTGTTCCCGCAGCCTGCTATCCTTAAGAGCCAGTTCCCATTCTAGGCCTAGCGTGCTTACCATCTTCGACCGCATCATCACTTACCAACAAGTGAGATAGTGGTCAAACGCTAGCCTACAAGATATAAAAAAAATGCGCTGTTTCTGGCTAGAGTTTTATCTGCGAATATAATAGTAGGGATGACATTGAAGGGGGTTTTGTGAGTGTTACTTTTTATGTCATTTAGAGCCAATTTTACCGGTTCCTATCCTAATAGCCCTACTTGGAACTTGTCTGACATATTTGATTTTCACCGGTTCCTGATAATGCGTTAGATAGCTATCTGACACATGACACCATAGCTGTCAAAAATCTGCCAGATTTCTTCATATTAGCGCTATCAGGAACCGGTGACACTGGCCCTCAATGTCATTATGTATAAATAGAGAAGAATAGCATGTTAAACTTAGCCACCGTGTACTGTATATAAGCTAGAGTGGTAAAAAGATACTTCATAGGTACTGAAACAATGTTCACCGTAAATTATGTGTATCTATTACTATTTATTCTCAAAGCCACAAACCATGTTTTACCAGCACAAACAAAAAGTTTATTGGTACTCATTTTTGTGTATCACACGTATTATGTACTGAAGGTTTTTTTTTAATTTACTCATTTTATTTAAGTCAGTAAAATAGCTATGACAGTTTTCTGTCTTAGAGATTAAAAAATAATTATTTGCTTAGTCTTCTGTTACAACTTGTGAAATAAGTTTATATTTGAGCCGACAAAGTTTTACTAGTCTCCTTGGCTTATTATTTATCTAATAGAGCAAGCGCTGGTTCGTGTAAAGTAATGATGTTCTCAAATTCAAAAGCATGGCGCTGGAAGCATCACAGTTTCTTGGAGATTTATTAAGACTACATAATTAATTCTTGTTGGTACAATAATTATAGACTGTGTAGAGTATTTTTAGCATCGACGCTACGATCTATTCTAAAGGGTCTCTTTTTGTTTTTGCATCGTAATTTCAGTCAGAGATATTTTTATGGTCTGCAGTTTATGCTATATATATATATATATTTTAATATCATATAAGATAGAACACTATCTCACCTGGTGTCCTACCACCATGCTGGGATCGGGGGTTTCATAAAGATGTTTTCATTTACCGGAGGGCCACTGTAAAATGCGCACATAAAGGACAATGACAAAACTAGCCCAGAAAGAAGCAAAAAAAACATAATACTAAAAAAAAGTTGTGTCGAAGCAACTTTAGGTCTAGAATAACTTTTTAGCTGAAGGTAGGATTTAAATAGGCATTTACACACTTAGTTGGTCTAACACTATAAATCCAAAAACAATATTTTCAATAGTGATTTTTAGACGGTTAAACATCAATTTAAAAAGTGGCTTTTTAGCTTTTTCAATATCACGAAGGAACGAGACAAAGCATTTAAAACAGTACTAAACCTTTTTTCTTTGTATAGATGTTTGTATAGAATAGCTTTTGATTTTTGTCACTTGAACACTTTATCGTGTCTGTATTTGACATTACCTGTACTAAAGTAGGTTTATTGCTAATACCGACTGTTGTTAACGAGCAGTAAATCAACCATTAGGTGGCTAAGTGGCAATAAAATGCAGGTAGGATTAATAGGGAGTACGGGCACCTTAGTCCTCATTGCAGCCTTAACTCGCTCTAGGAAAGCAATTTTGCACTAGATACGTCTTTGATTTGAGATACATTATTAGCTTTGCTTAAGAGGACAATCCTAGGAACTTGTTTTTCTTAAAACAAGTTCCTAGGATTGATGTATCTAAAGTGTTGTTTTGATTCACTTCTTAGTTGTTCAATAAGGTAAAATCAAGGCATATTTCATGTAGTAACTACACTTGCACAGCCTATAGTATCATCATTATCAGCCGGTATCAGTCCGGCGTATCACGTCCGGTGGTATCAGTCACTGCTGGACATAGGCCTCCCCCAAGACACGCCACTGAGCCCGGTCTTCGGCTCTTTGTTTCCAGTCACTGCCCACCGCTTTGCGAATGTCGTCGCTCCACCTAGTCACAGGGCGTCCTACTCTACATTTGCCGATTCGCGGTCTCCACTCTAGAACCAGTCTGCCCCAACGGTTATCGGTCCTACGGCAGATATGACCAGCCCACTGCCACTTCAGTTTGCTAATCCGCTGAGCTATGTCGATCACTTTAGTTCTCTGGCGAATTACTTCGTTCCGGATTCGATCCCGCAGAGAAACACCGGTGGACTAGTCGAACCGTGAGTGTCCACGTCTCGGTTTCGTATGTCATGACAGGTAGGACGCACTGATTAAAGACTTTTGTCTTTAGACACTGTGGTATAGGCGACGAGAAGACTCGACGGAGTTTCCAAAATGCTGCCCTGCCCAGCTGAATTCTTCTCTGGATTTCCTTCTCGAAGTTGTGTTTGCCTAGTTGGAGCGTTTGCCCTAGGTAAACATACTGCGTGACAACTTCGAGTGGGATTCCATCTACGGCAATCGATTCCGGAACAACGTGCTCGTTGTACATGACTTTGGTTTTATTCAAATTCATCCGTAAACCGATGTGACGAGAAGAATCAGCTAGGTCATTCAACATCCTTTGTAGGTCCTGCAGCGTCTCTGCCATAATAACGATATCATCTGCGAATCGTAAGTGAGAGATGTACTTGCCGTTAATGTTGATGCCACAATCTTTCCAGTCCAGCGTCTTAAACACATCCTCTAAGGCGTTAGTGAACAGTTTCGGGGATATGACGTCCCCCTGTCTCACTCCTCGACGCAGGTAAATATGTTTAGTACGCTGGTTCTGTACTTGTACTGACATCGTTGCGGCATTATATAGACATCTCATCACTTCGATATATCGCCAGTCGACTTGGCAACGCTGCAGGGACTCAAGAACCGGCCAGGTTTCGATTAAGTCGAAGGCCTTCTCATATTCCACAAATGCTAAGCACAGGGCGACTGTACTCTTCAGTTTTCTGTACAATCTGCCGCACCGTGTGGATGTGGTCTATGTCGCCGTACCCGCTTCGAAACCCGGCCTGTTCCGGAGGTTGAAACTCGTCGAGTCTTCGCGCAAGACGGTTCGTGATGACCCTTGAAAACAGCTTGTAGACATGGCTCAGAAGCGAAATCGGGCGGTAGTTTTTCAATAGGGTTTTATCTCCTTTTTTGAAAAACATAACCACCATGCTTCTTTTGAGCTCCTCCAGCTTTTAGAAGCTCCGTTGTGATTCCGTTCTCACCTGGGGCTTTTCTATTTTTGAGCTGTCTAAGGGCCATCACGATCTCATCTCGGCTGACTTCGGGCAGGTCTTCTGTGAAGTGACGGGTTAAGGTGGCTCTGCAATCCTCAGTATCGGGTTTAGGCCTTAAAGCATGCGATGCGTAGAGCTTGCTGTAGAAGTCTTCAACTTCCGACAGAATCTCCGGCTTGGATGCGACGACGTTCCCCGTTGATGTTGTCAGCTTTGTGAAGTGGCTTCTACCCAGAGGCTGGACGAACACTTTCGACCCCCGATTTTGCTCAATTGATTCTTTAATCAAGAGCGTGTTAGAGGATCGGAGGTCGCGTCGTACCAGCTTTTGAATAGTTTTGTTGCGCACCTGGTTTATTGACAAAGCTGACAATGGCTCTGTTCATCTCTCTTCCATTAGTCGAAGTGTTTCTGCCGAAAGCTTGGACTTTTTGCCCGTACGCTTGCTCTCGCAAAACTTCGTCCCTTTTTCCTGAGGATTTCCACCACTTCTTCAAGTTTCTGGTCTACGTCATCTGTGGTTTCCAAGGCAGCGAATCGATTTTCCAATTTTAATTGGAATGTTTCAGACCCAACAACGGTTTGGAGTAGGTTTGGTCGGAGCGTGGACTTCATCAATCGGAATCTCTCGGCTTTGAAGTCGATATCCAGAGAGCCTCGCACAAGTCGGTGATCACTTCCAGTATTAAACCTAGTGATCACAGAGACGTCTCTGAATATGCGCCGTTTGTCCGTAATGATGAAGTCAATCTCGTTTTTAGTCACAGTGTCGGGGCTTTGCCACGTCCACTTCCTTTGGGGCTTTTTCTTGAAGCCTATAGTATAGGCTGTACAAATAGAGTTATAACCAAGTTTATTCTGGTGAATCCTTGACAATTTTTGGGTGGAAAAATAATTGTAACATACTAGTTATAGGCCCTATACCATGGATGTTACAATTATTTTTCCACCCAAAAGTTGCCCGTAATAGATTCCTATTGTATAAAATAATATTAAGGTTACTTGCTTTTCCTTTTTTGTGATTTAAATAAGGTAACAATTAGCACGCTTGCCTGATGGTAGGCAATGATGTTTTCCTATTACAGAACATGTTGCACTGTAGTTGTTACTGCACTGCGCCTGTTATGGGCATGTATGTTACGCGATTACTCCGTCAATTGTGAACTGATTCGAATGGTTCTTTTTTTAATTAGTAGGGTACAATTTCAAGGTAGTTCCATTGTCATTTCATAGAGATTTCATAATTTTAATTATCTCCAGAGATATGACGTACAAACGTACTATTGAAACTTACTACTGAAACTGACTCGCGCGGCATGGATTCGGTTGATTTAGTCCTTAAACTATCTTAATTATTAAATTATATATCTTAATTTTCAGTTGTGAACTTCAACAACACAAAGTTCAACTTGCAGCTGACTTAGAATTTGTTTTCAGATTCAGGAGCTACTTCCGGACAGCCATCTTATGCCGTTGGCGCGACAGCTGTTTCCGCCGGAAACGCGCGCTGCCAGAATCACCCCCCGACATATCCCAGTCGGGTAGTCGATCCCGCTCAGGTTTTTACTCGTTAACGTAATTATTAAAACGATATTCTGTATCATTAAAGCACATTATTGTTAAACTCCCACTTCATTGCGATGTTTGTACGGGTTGGAGGTCTGTATAAGTCATTGAAATAGGTACTTGTTTTTCTTGATTTTAAATAACCAGGCAACGATTAGAGCATTGCTTCCCATTTTAGAGATGCTTTTTAGTGGCATACCTAACGAAAAAAATACCTTGAAAAACCGGTTAAAAACAACAGCATTAGTCCATTCAAATGAATATATTCATAATTTCTGTAAGGAATAAGAAAAGGTTTTGCATTTATTCATCCGAAAATAATATATTATTTCTTATTACAAACTCTATTAAGTTAAACACAAGATAGAAGTGTCTATTATAGAGTCGTCGAGCTTGCAGCCAGTTTTAAATCTACTAATAAGTAAATTGAAAACTAAAACGAACTATTCAAACTACTATTTAATATTGAAAATACTATTTAATATTGACTATTTAATATTGAAAAGTTGTGTTCTTGTTATTTCATGACTTTATG
Source organism: Cabera pusaria (assembly GCA_954871355.1). Taxonomy (NCBI): domain Eukaryota; kingdom Metazoa; phylum Arthropoda; class Insecta; order Lepidoptera; family Geometridae; genus Cabera; species Cabera pusaria. Next base: position 6,034,214 of record OX940894.1, read on the forward strand.
TACTCTAAAGGGCGCTATAATCATTTAATATGACAACACATAGCCTACAACCAGCAGACAATAAAAAAGCTTTCAATCAAACCTCATTTAAAATTATGATAAGGATTTAAGACGAAGGAAAAAGTTGAACATACTTACAAACCGTCCGTTCATAATCATATCCCTCCTTAGTCGTGTAATAGTATATCAATCTTGCAGAATAATAAAGGAACGGTAAATATGTTATCGATACTATATACCGGCTGTAATTTTCGTACCTTTAGTCGAATTTTCTTGACCTAGGTTTCGAGCGAGTTCTTCGCTCTTTGGGAGTGAGGTCACGCGGTGAGATTGCGACGATCACGCGATCAGGGAGTAATAGAGGTACGTGAATTACAAGCGGTATATACAATCAATACAATAGCCCAATGGATAAGGACGGACTGGCCATCGAGAGGTCGTGAGTTCGATCCCCACCCCACCCATTGCACTATTGACGTGAACCCACTCCAGACACAAAAGCATATTTCGCTTAGTTGGAGGGGTTAACAAGAATACTAGTAATGTGCAACCCACATTGCGAGTAATCTATGTATAAAAAAAACATAAACAAAAAACTGTTACAAAATCACGATAATATTAAAAGGCGTGATTTAACGTACAAACGGCAACAAATACATATATAATCTGTTCATGGTCTCACCATTCCAATGAGTCGACATCTTTGCTCTAAGTTGGTGAGGAGTTGAGTATTCTGCAGATTCCAGGAGATGTTCCAGCACCAGGTCAATGCTACCATGTTCTTACATTATAATATTCAGTTAATAATATAAAAAAAATCGTTTTTGTGTATCGATATCTCAAAAAATTACCGAGATATCGATCATACTTTTCGTCTTATTTCGTCGAAATTGATAAAAATCGTGGCGCCGTAGGAACCCATTTCTTTACTCATGTGGTAGGAACCGTATTATCTCCACCGAATGTCACAGTGTAATACCAGTTTTATTGGAATGAAAGTCCCCCCACGCCTCGAGCCGCTCTACGCTTCTATCCAAAGTTCGCGCTAGTGGTGGGCGTTATTTAACGTAAGCGGTTCTAGAAACTGCTTACGAGGCTAATAACTGTATACGTAGTTTCGCGGATCAAAAGTAAGCAGTTATTTTTCGTAAGCAGTTTTGTGATAAGAAACGATCCTTTTCTCAAAAATGTAATGCAAAATGGTTATTAGATTATGCGTACGCAGTTCTGTGCAGCAATGTGTTGTGACTAACTGTGTACAAGCTAATAACATTATTCACGAAATAGTGAATAAAATCAAAATAATGTATTACCGAAATAATGCGAAGCTTTCTTATCATTGTAACATGATATTTAACAGCATCAATATTAGTACGCGTTCAAAACTGTTTTCCGAAGCAGCTCTATGTGTGCACTATGTAGTAATAACCGGTTACTAAAATAAGCGTTTTAAAACTGCTTACGCGCAATCATGAAACTACGTATAACTAGTTACTCGAAAAACCGATTACGACCCAACTCTAGTTGGCGTCTTTCGCCGTTTTCATTAAATTACAAATTAAGAAACTTTAAAAATAAACACTAAACAATTATTTATAGTATGCATTTTAATATTTGCAGTGACAAATCAGTGTCCAAAAGTTTTTATTAGATGGAAACCAATGGTTGATAAATTAAAAACAATCCATGCTTTTAATGATATTATTAGGTGAAACTGGTATTGATTGTGTGTGTATGTATGCATACCATGTTGACTACAGAAAGCAGATTATTTCTCCTGCTCGGTGGTGTTGACTCTTTAAACAGCAAAAATAGTCGATGAATCATAATTAATGATGCTCTGGGCAACATTTTTCATCCAGCAAGTATGTTAGAGTTGTTAAGACTGTTTGTATAAAGTTCTGTTATCAAATATAGTTAAATTGTTAGAAGGTCGTGATCCATTTATTTTCTCAGCACTAGAATAGCGCTTTGTCAACACAGCCGCAAAAGTTCGCCCTTCATCATCTTTACCCTTACGTAAGATAAGTTTGCAATTTCTGCTCGAAAAAAAACTTTTTTACACATTCAAGCCCAATTGTTTCGAAACAGAATAGTTTTTGTAGCTCTCTCGATGTCTCAAGCTTCTTATCTCAGTCTGAGTCCTTATAAACTTTTCTAATTTTCAGTAGTCGTTTTACTACTTACTTTATCACGTTTTATGTCTTCCCAAGTTCTTTACGTAAAATATACGTAGGTAGGTACTTACTCATAAATTACTTTTTTTTATATCTTATAGGCTAGCGTTTGACCACTATCTCACCTGTTGGTAAGTGTCGATGCGGTCGAAGATGGTAAGCACGCTAGGCCTAGAATAGGAACTGCCTCTCAAAGATAGCTGCGGGACCACATTAGATGTTTGGCGACAGATTTTCTAACTTGAGGATGATAGCTAGCCAGGCAGACACTAGATAGTATCCTACCACCATGCGGGGCTGTTGGTTTGTTAACCATGTTTTTCCTTCATCGAAGGGCCACTGTGAAAAGCTTACACATTTTTCGATGGAAAAATCCATTGGTGCACGGCGGTTTGAACTCGGTACCTCTGGCATCAAAGCCGACAATTCTCCCGATTACCCCACCGGACCCTCTATTATTTGAAAATATACGTATACATTTTTTTATCGTATAGGCTAGGGTCTGACCATTATTGCATCTATTGTTAAATGATGATGTGGTCGAGGATGGTAGCACGCTAAGAAAAGAATGGCATTTTTCCAATTTGATGGTGGTTGCTGGCCAGGCGGCTGAGATGGCCAGGTAGCTAACATCTAATGTATTACGGCAGGTCTAGCGTGCAACCATCCTCGACCACATTATCAGTTAACAAAAGGTTAGTTAGTGGTCAAATGCTAGTCTATAGGTATGATATAAAAAATATATAGACAAGTCACTCGTAGAACATTATCGATTTGCATGTGACCTCATTCTGATCTTAAATAATTCCCCTTGAAGTATACGCTTGCACAGGTATCGAGGAACACAAAGACTCAAGAGGAAGTGTGCAGGGCGAATGGCGGCGCTTGTCGTATCGGACGCCATACATCAGCCCCCCGCTGAGACCGCCTTCGCTTGCTAGGTGCCCCAAGTGCCCGTATCATCAGACTTATTATGATGGTAAGTCATTATCTACATAGTAAAGTAAATAGCAGGTGTTCGTGTACCCGTATCATCAGATTTATTATGATGAGAGGTCATTATCTACATAGTAAAGTAAATAGCAGGTTTTCAAGTGCCCTTATCATCAGACTTATTAAGATGGTAGGTAGGTCATTATCTACACAGTACTGTAAATAGTAGGTGCTTCAAGTGCCCAAATCATAAGACTTATAATCATAATCATAATCAAGTATTTATTTGCAAGAATACAGTTTAACATTTAGGTTCTTAAAAATATGGTTTGTGCTAGTATTCTGCCTGCAAGCAGACGCGCAAATATATAAATTTATCAATACATATACAAAAGTTTCAATCATTAAAGAAGTCACTGTGTAATGCATAAGCTCATTTTTATTTTTACAAAAGTCAATTAATTCTTTGATGTCATAGAAGCAGTTTCTTTGAAGCCAGTCACATAAAGTTTTATAAAATGTATTACCTTCTAAAAACTTAATGATGTCAGGGATCAAATTATATACTTGTGTATACACATGTTGAATACATTTTTTTGATAAATATATTTGTGACAAGGTGGCTGAAGAAAAAAGTACCAAAATCTGCTATTTGGTACTTTTTTCTATTATTTCTAGTAAATATATCATTTCGTTTCACAAAGTACTCTGGATAAGTCTTTACAAAAAGGCACAAATCTCTGATGTTTTGCACTTTAAAGACTCTCTCCACTTCCATCGAATTTTGCCATATAATAATCCCGTAACTAATAAGGGTTATGTAGCATTACATAGCCGTGAAATGCCATTAATGCGGATTTTTTAGAGACTGTTTGTCTGATTCTTTTCAGTGCAAAAACGTAGCGCTCAAGTTTGTGACACACCTTATCAACAAGAGGTTTCCAGTTTAGGTGTCTGTCTATTACTATACCTAAAAATTTTACTTTATCTAGTTGTTCTACTTTGTCATTTTTATAATTTATGTCAGATGAAATTGGATTTGTGTTATATGAGTCAAAATGTACAAGTTTAGTTTTATTTATATTTATATTTAAATTATTACTTTCCATCCACTGGATCACATCTGTTAGCAGGTTTGTTAGTGCCTGTATCATCAGACTTAGTATGGTAGTAGATATTATATTTATACAATATTGTTAATAAGTACTTAATAAGTTTTATATTTCAAACTTTCCTAGTCGTATTCTTTACCATATTTTTTTTTTAAATCACGCGGCATCACCTGTCTCTGTAGCGTTTAATGTTTTAAGACCACGCTGGACTGTTGCCGTCCAGGTATCTATCTATCTAGGCAAAGATCTACCTCACTCATCCTCATTGTAGCCGGATAGGCACTTTTGTCACTAAATCGATTTGTTATATTAACAACTGCTACACTAAAAGAGGTACCAGTGATGGTATGCGCCTATAGCCTTATCTCAAATATCCTTCGTGTATATCATCATCATCAACCTATCTCTGTCCACTTCTGGACATAGTCCTTACCTATGGCACACCACTAAGCTCGATTTTCAGCTTTTTTTTACCAGTCACTGCCAGCCAGCTTGCGTATATCATCGCTCCATCTGCTGGAGGACTCCCTACACTACGTTTACCGAGCCGTGATCTCCGCTATACACGCCCACCTCAATGGTTATCGGTTCTACGTTGTTGCTTGCTAATCCTTTGAGTTATGTCGATATGTGCAGGGATAGGCAGTACTTATTAATTAATAAGGACCATAGGATAAATTTTAACGCGGGCCAAGCCGCGGGACTCAGCTAGTTTTATACGATAGATCAAACTAAATAGACATCAAATTAATTTATATAGGTTGGCATCTACAGAAATAGCTAAGCCAATAATGTTAACTTAGTAACTATTGTCTAATCTGTCGTTTCAATGCAAATATTTTATTACTAGCTGTGCCCGAGACTTCGTCCGCGTGAAGTAGTGTTTGGGTAGCATTTTTAATTATTTAGTCTAAATATTTTACAAATAAGACACGTGCATGTCCCACCTACACCGCACCTTACCACGCCGCGCAAATCCCCCTCCCCCTCTCCCCTTCTCTTCCCTCTCCCTCATCCCTCCCCTTCCCTCTCCCTCTCTCTTCCCCCCACTTCTCTTCACCTCCCCTCCCGCTTTCCCCTAACCCCTACCCCTAACTTCCACCTACCCTCTTCTTCCCTCCCTCCCCCTTCCCCCTTCTTCCCTCCCTCCCCCTTCCCCCTTCCCCTTCCCCCCTTACAAACTTTGAATGTCGTATGTATTTATATTGAATCAACAGCCCAAACAATAAGTTTCAAGCTTCTTGCTTTGAAGATGACGATACTTCCATACAACTTTTTATCCCCCCTTTCAAACCCCTACAACCCTCTTTTTGCATTAAAAAGTAGCCTATGTCCTTTCTCAGGCTCTAGACTATCTGTGTTCTAAATTTTATTTAAATCCGTTCAGTAGAACATTCACATAAACCTTACATATTTCCATTACAAACTTTCATCCCCTATTCCCTATAGGTAGTTTTACACCCTTGAGAATAAAACTTTTACAAACTTTGAATGTCATATTTTTTTATATCGAATCAACAGCTAAAAAATAAGTTTCAAGCTTCAAGCTCTAAAAATGACGATACTTCTTTACAACATTTCATCCCCCCCTTTCAACCGTTTATAACCCTTTTCGCATTAAAAAGTAACCTATGTCCTTTCTCGTGCTCTAGACTATCTGTGTACCAAATTTTATTTAAATCGGTTCAGTGGTTTTGGCTTGAAAGTGAGACAGACAGACATACAGAGTTACTTTCGCATTTATAGTGTTAGTTAGGAAGTTAGGATTTTTCGGAAGCATAATTTTAAATCTGTGATATCTTTTAAAGTTTTCATTTGAATTATACTGTAAAGGACAATTTTAATCTATAATATGTGACCAAGGTACTTATGTTATTATTTTGATAAGGATTAATACAGTATTGTAGAAAATAGCCTTGGAATTATGTAATGTTTTTAATTAAAAATTAAATATTAAAATGGTTACTGTGAGTCAACCTTAACAGATAGACATATGCTATTGCGGACTTCTTTATAGGTCATATTAAGTTCTATAAATAATCTGCAGATACATTTCTTATATCTCTCTATTTCCGTTTTAGCAGCGTCGCGTAAAAATGTGTTATCCCGACCGTTTTTTTGTCGACTTAGGTTGCAAAATAGGTCTCCACGAATGTACCTATGATTTAAACCAAATAATTTATCTTCTATGTTTATTCTGAGAAATCTATTCTTTATATTAGTGAAAGAATTTTTAAAATCGGTCCAGTTGTTTTTGAGCCAAATCAGTACAAACATCCGTACAAAAATACAAATGTTCTCTCTTTATAATATTAGTATAGAAGTATAGATATAGCTTGTAACAATTATAATAAACCTCCTACGCAAAAAGTACACGGTAATAATTCTAAGCTATACATATTAAAAAAATATTCAAATGCTCTGCTGCATCTGCGGCATAAAAATTAATTCAACGTAGCAGCTACAGCAAACTGCTACGGGCTACGAGTAATTTCCAGAAAGTTAAATCCGAAATGCCAACCTCAGACAATTTAATTCAATTGTAAACTTTCGCGATCTGAACTCAGAGTTATGTACACGGTACCTAGTAGTTTTAGTATAGTTAGTAATACGGAACTTATGCGCAGTATTTGTAAAACGACAAAGCCAGCCCAAACTAAATATGTTTCGGCTATTGCCAAATGAGCAATCCGTTCGGGCTTTAGAAGCAGGTCAGCACATTCAATTTGGTATAGGGTATTCATAGAACGACAAAGCCACGGTAATATAAAAATACTGTATTGTGACTCCATACAAACGGTCGGAACGCGCGTCATGCCTACGCGCCTCGGGTTTGGTACACACTCGGTACACAGCTCACGATAAATGTGGTTGTGCCGCAATGACGAACAAACTGTGTGAAGGTACGATCGTGTGATAGCGGCTAAAGTAGTAACTGTAGGCGGGCAGCCCTATCGCGCGTGTACGTACCGCACGGTGCCGCCAGCTGCCGCGTGGCTTTAGCTTTTGATCTCTTTAGATCAAAAGTTAAAGCCGCGCGTTGTCTTTTGAGAAGCCCGAGTCAAAATACTGTATTATTATATAACTGTGACAAAGCTGACCCAAGACATCAACACGTCATATTCCATTTTGCCGCCCGACTGCGCCAATTAATGCCGTTCCAACTCTGTGTGTAGCACATTTTACTCTTTGAAACACTGTAACTTGATCAAAACCTCAAAGTAAATAAAATTAAGTTCAGTATTACAAAATAACATAATTAATTCAAAGTAATGTTTAAAGCTGGCCGGCAGCGGTTGGAAATAAAGCGCTGAAAAGATCGAGCTTAGTGGCGTGCCATAGGTAAGGCAGTACCAGCAGTAGACAAAGATAGGCTGATGATGGTGATAATGATAATTTTCTTATAATTTAATTAATAATTTATTTTTTTGTAATATTTAAACTTTACCTTAAATTAATTAAATATGTATTTAGGAATTTCTTCATACAAATAAAATGTATAGTGCACAAATGTAGTAGAAAATAAAGAGCTGGAGAGTTCTGTTATGATTCATGTTCCTGAATACACAATTTTAGTGTAGGTGTGTCACAAATACGCTGCAGTGAAATTCTAGCGAACTGGATTAGCTTTTGTCAACAATCGGAGTGGAAAATCTAAAAATGGCAACACTGCTTCATAATTCTGCACTCCTACATATCTCGTGAATGCGAGGCAACTTTAAATGATTCCGAATTTTTAAATACAGAAGAATATCTTTGCTGAAACTAGTATGTTTTTAATTCACATTATTTTTACACATACCTTAAATAACTCAGATCATACACATGTTAATTAACAGAGATGTACAGTGGTAAAATTAATTAACAGAGATGTACAGTGGTAAAATTAATTAACAGAGATGTACAGTGGTAAAATTCTTGCTGTACGTAACTGAAGTCGCAGGTATCAGCTAGTCGATTATAATTAGTGTGTTATTGATGATAATTATTTTATAAACATATATTAAGGCCAAGGGCCGATCCTAGGGTTGCCTTTCTACCAGTAATGTGCTAAGAAAATGAGCGGCTTGCGAGGAAACAATCAACCAAAGCATCACGTCAAAAAATGAAAAGTTGGCAAACTAAAATTAATGATACTATCGCTTTGTTTTCTCGCTAATAAGCAGAAATACGCCAGTGTATGCCTGTTTTCTAGACTTATCAAAAGCATTTATTGTCTTCTATGACGTGTAATGGAGAAGGCTTTCTCTCGATATCAACCTGCCAAAAGACTTAATCAATGTGTTTAAAGTATGGTATGGTAATCAGGTAAATACGGATATAGGCGGACTCTTACTCTGATGAGTACAGATTAAAGTGTGGTCTGAGACAGGGTATATAGTAGTATAGGGAGTATCGTCAGGCTTCCCTCACTCGCCCATAGGTACAGCGTTTTATACCTAAACTTTCGACCAGCGCCGGCGCTGGTATCGCCAGTCGCTTGTCACTGCTCAGTGCTCACGCGCGCGCAACGTAGAGGTATGTTATTGATAAAATGTCTGGAGTAAAGTATTGCTCGTTTGACGGATGTCAATTGAAATTAGGAGACAAGGTACTATCATTTCTTTAAATTACCTGTACACGAGGAAAGGTAAGCTTTAATTTAATTTAAAAAACAAGAATCTAATTATGTATATTAACAGATTAGCACCTAGCTAAATTGTTTTCATATCGTGAATAATAAGCATTTTTGTGAGGTAAATAAAAAGCATTAAACTCTTTTTATATATATTTCATTGAGTCAAACCCAAACCAATACACATATCGTATCAGGCGCGCGCCGGTAACTACTATATAATCTGTGGTATCGTCTCCTAAATTGTTTAATTTGTATGTCAACAATTTGATTTCTGAACTCGGCAGCACTAATATATCAGTTATGCAGATGACATAGTGCTGCTGAGTCCATCAATTAATGCACTTAGACAGATAATAGCAGTGCTTAAAAAATATGCTGTATCTCATGAACTTCTTTATAATTTCAAGAAAAGTGAACTAATGCATTTTAAATCTGGCAGTAAAGCCTATACGGTTCTTCCGGTTGAGCTAAGTAGTAGTCCCCTGTCCTGGGTAAAACTGTGACGACTAACATGCTGGCTCGCAGATTCGCACGTTGTTCCAAAGATATTAAATTAACAATATTTAGGGCATATTACCAATCCTTCTCATCCTCTCCAACCAACACATGCGGTCTGTGGGTCATATATACAAAAAGATATTGTAACGCTCTGCGCATTCAGTACAACAATGGCTTCAGAATGTTGTTGGGGCTGCTGCGATATTGTAGTGCATCAGGGATGTTGATTATTTTTATGGAATCATACGGAAAAGAAACGATCCCTGATAAGCCGCGTACGTGGGAGTTCCAACTCCCTTCTGGTCAGTGTTGCTGAGGATCTGGAATCATGTATCATAGATCACTGTCGGAAATAGCTAAAACCACTGATACAGCTAGTGACACTGTGTCCTGTAACATGCAGTACGCCTGCATTTTACAGTACTAGTAGTACTTTTCATCCGCTTTTTACCATGTTTGTACTTTATATATTATTTGTTCTTTGTTTCAGCATACATTCATGGTCGTAAGGTGTAAATATTAGTGACCATCTCTACGAGTCTCAAAACTAAAGACAATTCATGGATAAAAATACTTATAAATTTGTTTAAAAAATATTTAAGGTTTATAATTAAAATAAGTACTTATATTTATACGATTTTGCTCATTGAAATCTCCTAAATCAATAAGTAGATTATAGATTATACAATTTATAAATACAAAATTGTCTTCAAGTCTCTAATTAGTGTATATAAATATTACGTTTGTATTAAATACTAATATAGTTTAATTAATATAGTATGTAATTGATATAGTTTTTTAATTATTTTTAATTTTAATCATAATCTGTAAAATAAAATATTTATTTAATTTATATTGACCTGTATAAGAGATTTTGATTCAACTATTGATCTCAATTATATACTATTTAATTATTTAACTATAAACTATTGATCAATAAAACGATTTTCAAAAATGTCGAAAATTGTGGACCAGCGCAGGTTTGACATACTGGATAAAAAATGTGTTGGCTTTAATATATATATACTATAAATATATATTTATATACGACAATGTTAAAAGTGTATCATACACATAGTTAAATCGCATATATCTTGATAAATAGTAAAAAGTTATCTTCATCAATGTATAAAATGTACAAAATGTGTCTCATAAAGAATTAGAAACCCAATGCTTATAAGACAGTAGATTCTATTTTTAACCGACTTCTCAAAAAAGAAAGGTTCTCAATTTGTTGGATTCTTTTTTTTTATGTATGTTCAAAGCGAAAACCAATTTAGAAAATTATTTTTTATTTGGAAGAATATACTTTACACATTTAAATTTCATCGAGATATGCTTAGTATCTCTAGATATATGGAGATAAACACCTCAAACTTGGTACAGAAAATTTATAGCGTGGTATCAAATACCACGCTATACATTTTCTAAATATAAATATATATAAATATAATAAATTTTTTTTAAGTGGTTGATGAAAAAAACTGCGTTACTAAATAGTCCTTATAGACGGCAGTTTATCTCATTATATAAAAATGTCTGATATATAAGGTTAAAATTTCAGATGTCATTTTTGTAACGAGATTTATATAAGTAAGTCATCTAGTTAGATCATACTTGTTATTGATAAATAACGTAGATAGGATGTTTTAATTATACTATAGTCCGGCAATCTCGTGCGCGACCTTCCTGCGGAGTGACAGACGGTGGCGGGGACGAGGTAGCGGAAGTAACTATTATATAATCTGTGACACGGCTACATACGCTTCCCTTCCCCGCTACACCACCCGCAACCCGCTGACATCTTGGGTACCTCGTCCCCGCCACCGTCTGACACCCCGCGGGACGGTCGCGCACAAGATTGCCGGACTATAGTTAATGTTTATGTGTGGCAAAATGTCCGCCTAGTCAGTATGCGCGTATAATAAATTTTGAAACTGATGTTTTTTTAATGCTTGAACGGATTTGTTTTCAGTCCACTGCTGGACGTAGGCCTCTCCCAAGATGCGCCACTGAGCCCGATCTTCGACTCTTCTTTTCCAGTCACTGCCACTACTACTGCTTTGCGTATGTCGTCGCTCCACCTGGTCACAGGACGTCCTACGCTACGTTTACCGATTTACGGTCTCCACTCTAGGACAAGTCTACCCCAACAGTTATCAGTCCTGCGGCAGATATGACCTGCACACTGCCACTTCAGCTTGCTAATTCCGTTAAGCTATGTCGATAACTGTAAATCTCTGGCAAAATACTTCGTTTCGGATTTGATTCCGCAGAGAAATACCGAGCATAGCTCTCTCCATAGCTCGCTCAGTGACTTTAAACTGGTGGACCAGTCGAACTGTGAGAGTCCACGTCTCGGCTCCGTATGTCATCACAGGTAGTACGTAGGATTTGATTTACGCGTTTTTTACTACTGATAAACGCCCGAGTCAAACGATGGTTGTAATATAATTGAACAATTAGTTTCTGAGTTGTCATGCACCTAACCATTTTACCAAATATATTTCTAATATATTGTGCATAAATCTCGATTGAATTGCTGCAGAAGTTATTAATGTATAAACATCTACTGTCTAAAACAAACAGCTGTAAACTACATGCAGTAGCATTACCTTTACCATTACTGCCTATAGTTTGAATATAGTATTTTGGCTTGGTAAAGTCTTTATAATTACAAGTTTATAAAATAAATTTTAGATGTATTAGATTATTATCTGTAAATAAGTATTGTGTAAGTTTTTGATTAAAATAAAACTCGTCTTGTTATTAAAATAAATAATTCTATATATATTTTGTATTATCTTGTAAGTTATTATCATAATTAATTTTTATTGTTAATATAAGCATAGAGCTTACTGGTATTGAATATCATGTTTTATGTGAAGAAATGTTGAAAAATATTTTTTGACCAAAATAAATCCAAAGTCGTAATTGTTTCATTTCTTTTATTGGCATTTTGTTTTATCAATAAAAGTTTTTTGAGAGGTAAAACTCAATATGCTAGGCACTAACTCACATTAAATATATTCTTTAGGATATCAAACTTGATGACTTATCCATTTAGTGCCACTGATAAGAGTATTGTCTCTCACGATACATATGGGTGAAAGGCTAGGTGACGAGACAAGCAAGATGCTAGGCTAATTTTAAGCTATGACCGTGGCTATGACGATAATCCATTGACGTATAATTATATGTGGCAGGCAGTCAATAAGCCGTTCAATTAACAGCCTAACCTCTTTACTAAACAGCGCCGCTCAACTAGATTACTGAATGAGATTGCCAGTTATTTGATCAAAGCAAATGACTTGGATCGATGACGTTTCATTACTTGCCTAGGCAAGTTCTGACTGACGTCATTGATCCAAGATAATAAACAGGCTAGCCTGTTCATTAGTCAGACACTAAGGCAACACACTCGGAACAGTGACCACCGCGTGACGTGCGCCGATGAGCGTAGCGAGGAGGAGAGCCGCGGTAGCGGCCGCGGTATATATATATTATATATGTATATATATGCATATACATCATGGATTAAATATTAAGCGGATGTGGCATTTAAATAATTAAAACAATATGAGAAGGATAAAACAATACAATCACTAGTATGAGAGAGCGAGATGAACAACAATTTTTTTCCTGCGTATGCGATTTAACTGTATCCAGCAATGTTTGGATACAAGTTCTAGTGCACCCATTGACTCTCACCCGCTCTCACCCGACCAAATTAAGTTGTTAATTTTATCTTATAGCTGGCATATGTATCACGTGTTCATCGTTTTAGTCGGGTTATATCTCTATAGCTATTTCATTCGCACACGCTAATGATATATCTACATAAATTATTAATAAAAAATATTTTTAAAAACAAGCTTTTATCTGGGACAATGAACTAAAATGTTAAAAATAAATTCTAGTAAGTATTTGGCGTGTAGGTACTTACCTATATTTTTAAAAGCTTGAGGCACTGAAGTATGGTAATTACCTAGCGTGAAAAACGGGTAGTGCTTCAAAAGTCGTTAATTTTCCCTCCACGTTCTGCCAAGACATGTGATCGAAATTTTAGGTTAAAATGTCACAAAGAATATTACGTTATTGGAACTATGTATTAAACTTTGGATCAAAGTGCTAACATATCCACTCAAAGAAGCACTTACTAATCAAATCGTATCAACCGTTCATATTGATATAAATGGGGTGTCTGAAGTTAACATGGTATAACTCTCTAACGAAATTACGAGTCTCTTGAGAAACTTGGGCTGGAATTAACTTAACGCTTTACTATACGACTGAGACTGATTAATAAATATACCAACAGTAAAGTAATTAATATACTGTCGCCATCTTAATTGATCGAGCGAGTGTAGGTAAAGCGCGAGCGAAGCGTGGAAAGTGGTGAAGAAGATGGTGGTCTAGTGAAAGTCGCATGGTCAACCAGTGAACCTCCCTCCGACAACTACTAATTTGTCGAGTAGAGTTTGGAGAAGCGAGCGGACTTTGATACGTTTTTTTCAGCGCGCCGTCCACGCCGTTTGGATGCTACGGAGTTGATGTAGTGAGTAATAAGAGTAATTATGCTTGAAAGTCCATAATATAATGATATACACGTTGTGAGGTGGTGCAGATTAAGTGCGAGGTGCTTTAAGTATTCAGCCATAAAGGAGTAGTTACAAACTATTCCATCCATCCCCGAAAGCTCGCCAAAAACTAAAGGGGACGAGGAAATGCACACAAAAAATATTTACCACATACGTAATTTTTAAATCACGTTGCTACGCACCCACACGACGAAAAATATAAACACTAGTCCAACTATACGCACACAAACATAGGCGTCCTATCGGTGCACGACTTCACGACGACGTTTCCTGTAAACGAACTAGAGATTGAAGCCATCGACATTGTGCTATCGATATTTTTTGATGATTTGAGAAGATACCAATATTATAAATGCGAAAGTCAGTTTGTTTATTTGTTTGTTTGGGACTTCTTCGAGGTCAAACGGCTAGACCGAATTATCTGAAATACATTTTACGCAGGGATAGCCAGTACAGTAGAACTGATAACCGGTAGGGTAGACGTGTTCTATTATTATCTTTTCTATGCTAGAGTGGAGACCACGGCTCGGTAAACGTAGTGTAGGGCGCCCTCCAGCTAAGTGGAGCGATGATATACGCAAGTTGGCTGGCAGCGGTTGGAAACAGAGAGCTGAAGATTGAGCTCAGTGGCGTGCCATAGGTGAGGCCTATGTCCAGCTGTGGACAGAGATAGGCCGATGATGATGATGATAGATTAGACTATTATAGCGTACTTTTTAACGCGGTTGAACCCGTGGGGTACAGCTAGTCACATTTCCACTTCCATTTCCATTTCATTCACAATGACAATGACTGTTCAAAATTGACGCGGAACGCACGTCAAATAGTTTTATATAACCTTTTGGAGTTGCGCTCTTGTACCTTTGGCGAGCGGGGTTCGCCTGTAGCAACAACTCCTTTGGCTGAATACTTAAAGGCTGGGTGGGCATGATTTAGGTTATAACTTAATAAATATGTCAACTTTTAAAAACAATAAAGACTTTTTACTTAAACAAGAAAAACTTTTTTAAACATAGCAAAGAGAATATAAATACTACAAACATACTAAAACAGATTGCGACGTTTTACAATGTCAACAAACGTCAGCAAGACATAAAATGTGACGCATTTGATTAAAAAAAAATATATATTAAAAAAATATTGAACAAAATTCTTGTGTAATGCCTAACTCACGACGCCGTAAATTTTCCGTCCGTAACAACATCAACGGCAAACGGTCGTCAAAAATACAAAATGAACCTCAATCAAGGTTGGTAGTGTTGGTACTGGCATCAAAAAGTCCCAAGTTAAGCTGGCTAATTTAGCTGCTTTCATTGCTATTTCAGAGTCTCGGGTGGGCCTTCCGATCGACGGAAAGGATAAGAGTAGGCTTTGACAGAATTGAGATCAAGTATAAGAAAAACATGTGAATTGTCCCCTACCATCATAATCATCATCAACCTAATTCCATCCTCTGCTGGACATAGGTCTCCTTTCGTTTATGCCACTTGTAATGTGTCTTAAGCTAACCGCGTCTTTCTCCCGCGACATGAACTATATCATTAGCTCATCTTACTGCCGGACGTCCAACGTTTGTTTTTCCTGACCTGAGCCACCGACACTCGACAGTTCGTCGTCAGTCGTTCGTCAGTCGTCATCGACAGTCGAAGCTTAACTCCATCTGTCATCCTTGGCTTGCCAAATTTCCTGCTCAACGCCGTTTCAGGTTCATAGTCGTTTTCCCAACATCGACCTTTGTATGACATCAAATTTTAATTGGGAACTCTTATAATTTGATTTCCCGTCGGCTGAAGCTAAATGGGCTTAAGACGTAACAAAAATAACACTGTGACCTTGAATGCAGATCTGTTTTTTTTTTTTCGTTTAAGCTGCTTATCATGACTCGGGTCCTCATAAAAGCTTTAACCAGCAGTGAGTAGTAAAGATTGTAATGATGATGACTATTATAGGTCACACAAGGCGGTATGAAACTTAAAATTTGTTTGGTTTTTTTATTACCTGAGAATGATACCTCAAAAAAATGTTGCTATCTCGCTTGATGATAAACGATGATGTGATCAAAGTTGGTAAACACGCTAATATAGCTATATAGTAACCTAGAATGGTCTTACTTTCAACGGCTGTGTTGCCGTAACACCGTCGTTTAAGAGGACCCTAAAGCCAAAAGGTGGATAGTAGTATCTAGAATCGTACCTCTTAATTACTATGATAATGATATCAGCCTTAATCTGTTTCTTTTATACGCATATTAGTTGGTTATCTTTATGAGAATGTATGTCTGAATATGTTTTTTTATTGAGACACAATCTTACAGAGATAACATTCTTAGGGTAATAAAATAACATTTTCGACTTCTTCTTTCGACTTCTAGAGAAATTTAATACAAATACAAACTTATTCCCGGGCATAATTTTAGTTCATAAAAAAATATTAAATCGTTTGGCTCCCGAAATAGTTTAGTTATAACTGTTTTTCAACTTATAAGTTACCATAAACTAAAAGTTAAAAGAGGTCAATAAATTAAGACTTGTCTTTTATCTTTTAACTTTTAGTTTAAAGTTTTAAGTTAAAATATTATACTTACACTAAAGTGTATAATGTTTTTAATGTATCATAATCAACATTTTATATGTACTTGTACCGCTAGTTACATACTAAATAATATGAAGTATTTCAGTCAGGCATTCGTCATTTACCGGGTGTCTTAATCCAGGCTATAAACTATCTCTGTACCAAATTCCATCACAATCCGCTTAGCCATTTTTTCGGTTAAGTAACAAACATACAACATTTCATATAATTATTACAATCATATAATTTTCGTAGGAAGTAGGATACAAAATTTTACAAAAGAAGTCGCATCTTATTTTCAGTTCCAACCATGAAACTAAAACAACAGGATATGTAACGAGTCTAATAAAATATTCAACATCAAAAGAAAAAAATGATACCAGCAAGTCAAATAAAAGGGAAAAAACAGAAATTAAAGATCCAGCTTCAGAATGTGGGAGCTCGTTTTCAGTAGATAAACTTAAGGAGACTTTCTCCACCGCCGATAAAGACGTCACAGTGAATTCAAGTAGCATAGATCTATTCAATATGATAAACACAGCTGAAACAGTTGTAGTAACTACAGACGCTAATGATACTACAGAGAATGCCGAGATACCATGGAAAAGACTTGCACGACAGTTGACTAATGACAAAACATCACCCAAAAGAGACAAATATCCCCATCAGCATCGCGTTAAAGTAAGAAGTCCCAAACGACGCATGGACGGACCCTTAAACACATCGAACAAGACTGATGAGGTCAGTGAACTAACCATCAATACAGCAACGGAAGCTATTGACTGGGATCGCGAAATTGAGTCCTCGATTAACTTGGTAAATGAAGCTGAATCGAATCGATCGAACGAAGAAGACGAAAGACATAGCGATAACTCTTCAGACGATATGTGTCGCATTTGTCATGGTGGTGACTGTTTGTGCATGGAACTTGGTCCGCTTATATCTGCTTGCTCGTGCCGGGGTACCGTGGGAAGGGTTCATGTGAGATGCTTGGAGAGATGGCTGACTGAGTCGGGGAAGTCGAGATGTGAACTTTGCGGGACGCGGTATGCCACTCGACGAGTGCATAGGTACGGAATGCCGAGAGCAATCATCATGTGGATATTGAGCCAGAACGCGAAACAAGTAAGTTTTATTTTACACGAATACGTAAAAATACACAGAAAGTGTTAAAATACATTCCGCGAGAGTTTATTACACATTACATACATACATCACAGAAATGTGCGACGTTTGTTCTGTATGCAGACGATAAAAGCGAGCGCAAAAATCCTGTTATTTTACTTGTACGAATTGTTCCAAATGTTGCAAAATTATGTTTCCATATTTTCGTTTTTATATTCGTTCGTTTCGTTTCGTATTTTGTTATTTCGTATTTATATAATCAAAGTCACTCTCGCTGTCTGTACGATGATGATCTTTTAAACTACGCACGAGATTTTAATGCAGTTTTCAGCAATATATAATAGATAAATTAAAACGGCAGGTGTATAACCAGGCTTAAACGCGGGCAAAGCCGCGGGGTGCAGCTAGTATAAAAAAATACAAAAAGAAATTTTAGGCTCGGCTACAAAATGAAAAGTAACAGTGACAACAGTTTGGTTAGCCAGACGATCCCAACCGTTTAGACGGAGAATAATTACAATTAAACCCTATTCAATGATATTTTATTGAATAAAAATTCTATCCTTTTGACTATTTTGCAGCTGATGGTTGATAGTTTGGGCATAATGTTGATGTCACCGCTGGCAGTTCTAGCAGCCTGGCTCTCAGGTCGAAGCCTCGCTGGATTGATGACGCAGGAACCCCACGCTACTCCATGGCCGCTTGCTTCCACTTTTGTGCTTGCTTGCATGACCCTGGTTTGTTCAATTCAGTAGACTTATAAATCGTGCACACTAGACTTGGATAGGCGAATGTATGGAATTGAAAACCAAAGCTAACATTTCATGTTTTTCAAGTTTTGTTGATGTGTTTCTGGACGCAGGTCTTCAAATTGGCATATTTTTTATTCTGTATTCATCCAAGGGTTCTGCCTTCGCCAGTCTAGATTGTATTTATCATAAAACAACCACTCTGACCATATTAGTTCTAGCGTGTAACCATCCTTGACCTCATTATCGCTTATCATCAGGCGAGATGGTGGTCAAACGCTATCAAATATAAATATAAAAAAAGTCATCATCATCATAAAAATCAGCTAATATCATTCTATGGCACTGGCTTCTCCAGAGGAAGCCTGTTTATTATTCTTTTATAATGTTACTTTTTGAATACTTTATATTGCAATACATCATTATTTAGTATTAGTGGAAGGTAATTTTCACCCACCTGAGGTTGACCTTACCACCTGTGGGTGATCAAAGTAGACGAAAGTGTTGATGAAAGTAGATATCTGGTCCTTGTTTCCCCAGGTGTGCTATTACTGCTGGATAGTATCGGCAGCTACTCGCCACGCACTGGGTTGGTGGATTTGGTACAGATCGCAGTATGAAGTAAGATTGGAACTCATTGAAACCGAGGAACTGTGAGGATATTACAACCATGTACAGTAAAGTGTAAGAGAAAACAAGTGATACTATATTTGGGAAAAAAGTCACTGAATAAAGGATGTTTCACAAGACTATCATAGTTTTACTTTAAATCATGCATTAACTTGTAATTATCTCTTTTGGATTGGACACATATCGTCATCATTATTAATAACAGCCAGTATTCGTCCACTGTTGAAAATAGGCCTATTTTATGGCACGCCAGCTCGATCTTTAGCTCTTTGATTCCAACCGCTGCCAGCTTGCGTTTATCACCGCTCCACATAGCTGGATGGCGTCCTACTGGTCTACGTTTATTGCGCCGTGGTGTCCACTCTAAAACATTGTACCCCAACGGTTCTCGGTTCTACGACAGTTGTGACCAACCCACTGCCAGTGGACACCTATAAACATTCTTATTTAAGACTGCTGTCAGAAAATGAGACGAAAGAGATGTGCTGGTTGTTAATGGTAAAAGGCCAGCAGGAGGTGAAAGGTACAGTGACTCGCCGACATAGTAAAGTTGCCCCTATCTAACCTGATTTTGAGAGTTGACAGTTCTAAAACTTTGTTCTTCGATCTGTTTGTATTCTTGGCCATGAACTGACCTACACAAATGACAGGTAAGATCTATAATTCACTTCTTTACTGATAACTGCTGTCCCTCCGTACACGGCGTCGTATCGTAAGCGTATCGTAATACGCGCGTAAAACAAGAACAATACGAGCACTTTCATGTTCAAAGAATTCCACTTACGAAACGGTTACGCAATATAAAGCTCTTGGTGTCATTGATAAGGTATAATATATCAGGTATAATATATAAATATATATTTCGCAGAAGCTTTTGTATTCCTAAAACTTTGTGCAGTGGATAAAATTAGTTGCTCACAATTTATTTTATACTAAAAGCACACGCCTGGTGTAAATAATTATCAATACTTTTCTCACCACTTCTGCTAGAATGACAGTTTCAGTGGAGGGTTAGGAATAAACCATTAAAGCGAGTAGGCGTTTTAATTTGTGTTTTGTTGATGCAAGCTTTTATCAAATATGTGAACAGCTGTTAAATTTAATTATTTATAATTAATTATGTAGAGCTCTTTATTCGAGTATGGTATTTGAACGATTTCGTCAGCAGATCAGTCAAGAAAATATAACTCATTATATATAACTAGTTCAACCGTTAAACTAGTGGCAATGTTTTATCCTAGTAGTACAACTATTTTACAAATATACCAAACTATTTGTATAAATCAAATTTAAGTTTAATTAGCGAACTACAACAATATATTACAACAATTTTATTGTTTTACACAGTCTTTGTCCGGTATCCTATATGTAATCGTATTAGTGTATCCTAAGTTATAATTCAGTTTGCATGTAATTGTGTGTTTGTAAAGTCCGCCGGGACCACAGGTCCTCGAATCACACTACGCGCCCGTACACGAGTTTCCTAGTGCGCAGAGTTGTCGTTAAAAAAGAACGTTACAATCTGTGTCAAATTTTATCCAAACAAAAGTAAAAACTGTCACATTTACAATATTAGTAGAATAAGGATTCAAAGATTCAAATGGCCATAATAATAGCTGGATCATCAGAGTAGATGATGATCGTGCTGTCGCATACTATTGGAGATGTCTATGTCCAGCAATGGACTAGTATAAGCTGATGATGATGATGATGTTAATAATGAAGGATTCATACTTGGGAGTTGAACCATCTTACTTTAACCGTAACTATAACTATAACCGGTGTTTTAGTATGGAGTTTGACTGACTTTTGATGTTTGTTATAGTTAAAGTTAAAAGGTGCAACTCAGCCTAACGGTTCTCAGGACAGTTCACCGCGTAAAAATTTGAGTACAAACTTCATAAAAGAGTTTTAAGTTTATTTAATAGATTCAACGTCTTCCAGCCAGTGCGGCCAAGTCCGTACCTCGTTGTACAAGTATCTGCCAGGACTCTCGATGGCTACCAACTGTTTATGTCCTACCAGCTTATAGTTGGACGTTAAGTGACCCTTTTCCACACCACACTTTATCAGCGCTTTTGCTGCTGCTAATGCTTCTTGAGTTGGCTCATCATCTGGAAAATTTAAACAGATACCAACTTTAATATATGAATATACAATGCGGCATATTATTATTATAAATATTAATTTTATTAAACGTATCGTGAGTATAATCCATTATTACAATTTAACCGGTAAACTACTCACGTAATAAGGTCAAAGTTGATATAAACGCGACCGGTTTCGGAGTGATCCGCACTCCGTCATCAACGGCTGGCGACACCACACTCGTACCCAGTACGAGTGTGGTGCTGTGTACGAGTGTGGTGCCAGCCGAAAGCACACGTACTCGCCGTTGATGAAGGAGTGCGGATTAATCTGAAACTGGTCGCGTTTATATCAACTTCGACCTTATCACGTGAGTAGTGTACCGGTTATAAATATTATAAATGAAATCTTACGCCACGTCTGTCTGTCGGTATGTACGAGTATGTTCGCGATAATCTCAAAAGCTCAGGATCTTGAGTGCAGCGCTTTAGCCAACGCGGCCGACCTCGCATTACATTTTAATTTATAGATATTACTACTGTAATATTTAAATTAAGATAACAGGTAGGCTGCTTCTGTTTAAGACTTTTGAATCGAAAAACAGAGTGCACTTTATTGTAAAAATACAATTATATCTTTTAATACATTTGCACAACTTTCTATAAAGTATTTACCGCTTTGTTTTATACCCAGCCCGCATTCTGTTCATCAAATATACGAACTTCTGAATGCGGTATAATGCATAACAAAAAGGATACCTATTACAATGAAATTGAACTGTTATGCCTAGCTTTCCACCCCGGGTATTCACGCGACATAAAAGTAGAAAAAGCGAGAGAATTTCAGGATTGTAGCATGTAGAAAGAAGTAGTCTCTGCCTACCCTAACGAGAAAATGACGTGATTTTTTGTACCTATGTAACACTTAAGAAACATAATATAATTATAGTATGTAATAAAAGCTTGTTTAAATAAAATATATATAAATATTACTTTTAATTACATTTCACAAGTGCCAGAACCAATATAGGCATTGACAGAATACAAACTCTTTCTCTCTTATCTTTTTCTCTCGTAGACTCTGTACATACAGTAGTATATACAGTGACAAAGGATTCAAGCAGCAAGATTAGCTATTTGATGGACAAAGGCAGCAAAGGTGCAAAGCCTTTTGAGGTTTTGAGCGCATACAAACCAATATCACGGAGTGACCACTGTGGGCACAGATTACTTAATAGTACTACGCTGTGGGTACCCGTACTAACAAAACTCACACATTGAAATAGTAAAGTTAACATCAAGGTGAGATAGTGGCCAACCGCTTGCCAATTATACATAAAAAACCGGCCAAGTGCGAGTTGGACTCGCGCATGAGAGTTCCGTAACATTATTTATAAAAACGGCAAAAAATCATATCTGTTGTATGGGAGCATCCTTTAAATATTAATTTTATTTGAATACAATAATTTATTTTTAAAGTAAATAAAATAACTCAATATTCTGTGAATATTTGAGCTTCAACCTGTTGCCGTTATCAATATCGAGCAAACACTAGCAAAAAAATTACGTTTGTTGTATGGGAGGGCCTTAAATATTTATTTTAATCTGTTTTTCAGTATTTTTGTAATAGCGGCACAGAAATACATCATTTGTGACAATTTCAATTGTTAACTATCACGGTTAATGAGATACAACCTGGTGACAGACGGATGGACAGCGGAGTTCTAGGTGGTTAGAAAAACTAAAAGCATTTCTATTAGACAAGTAACGGCGACATCTAAAATTGTCACAAAAATTTACTCACTTGAGAAGTTCAATTGCATTACACGACTGCTACAAATAATTGACGGCCGGCGGAATTGTACAGCCAACATAATATTGATTGAGTCCCACTTAATACATTGAGGCAAACTTTCCTCATTCAATTCAATGTATTTGTAAAGGTATTTTGATCTAAAATAGTGTACTTATACGAAAAGTATGTAGCAAATTTCAGATTTCTATGGCTTTATTTCCGAGTGGCTGATTTCTTATAAGCTTCATTCACCTCGAGTCTCACGTAGATTATTATTAATGTATCGGAAACTGAATAGTCAGGGAAACCTTTGAATATAGGCGAGGTTTTCAGTATCAAGTGTATGAAAGTTGTTTATACTAACGAGAAGATGCGATAGTTTATTTAGATTGTCATGTTCTAGGTTTATGATGATGTAGTGTGATAGGGACGACAGACGTATGACCACTATCTCACCTGTTGGTAAGTAATTGTGCGGTAGAGGATGGTAGAACGATACGCCTAAAATGAGAACTGGCTCTCAGGGGCATCTGCCGAAACATATTAGATGTTTAGCGGCAAATATTACAACTAAGGGGTGTAAGTTGGCCAGGTAGAAACTAGATAGTGTCCTACTACCAAGCGGGGGTTGGGGGGTTTCTTAACGATGTTTTACTTCACCGGAGGGTCACTGCAACACAGGGCCCATACATTTTTCTATAGAAAATTCCATAGCAGCAAGGCGTGAATTTGAACCCGACACCTCTGGCGTAAAAACTGACTATTCTTGGGAGAACAGTCAGTTTGTGTTGTGAGTGATCAGAGTTTAAGGGCCCAGTGGCGTACTGGGCCCTTAAACTCTGATGACAAACGATGAGATCTGCATTTTTCTTTCTGATACCATGTTACTAACGTTTTAGTAATTCATGTGACCACTTTGTTGTTATTCCTTGAGTCTTACACGCCCTACAATTTGCTAGTTTCCAATAAAATCAATCAATAAATAATTCGCTTTTATATCCTAAAATGGAGAAATCAAGGTGCCCAAATAAACGCTTTTAGTATCAAATTGCCGGTAAATGTAATTTATTTTGATGTGATGGACATCGAGGACTTGACACAAGGACTTTTTATAAGGAAAATGTATTTTATTGATAGGCTCTATTTATTACTGATCTTCCCCTGAAATGTTCATCTTGGGGATCGTTTACCTTTTTTGGATTTATCAAGGGCTATATTATACAGGGTAGATGTTTGAGATGGGACTGTAGGGTTCTTCTCTTCTGCTGTAGCTGCAGTAAAACGTTCTAAAGAGACTGTCTATTCAGCAAGAAAATGAGCCATTTACACAAAAACTTTTTAGATGATCGATCCAGTTTATTATATAGATCAAAATCAAAATCCTTCAGACCAACTGCAAAGCTGCAAAAGTACAAGAATAGGTAGAAATCGCTCAATTTTTTCCATGCATTTTGTAGGAGATGAAAAAATTGCAATTTTTCGCAAATATAGTTTTGATGCATTTTTTTTTAAATTGTAATATGAATCCCGCTTAAAACTTAATCAAAAATAATGGACTGTCTTCGTCTGTGACTGTCTAAGTCATTACTTACAGACTTTGAGTATTCACGAATACTCAAAGCTTACAGACAACGAAGTGATGGAAGGATTTATTTACCGTTTGATTAAATAAGCCATCATCAATGTAGTATGAACGCAATAAACGATTGAGTATAGTATTTTTGTAGGTGATTAAATACGACTTACCGTTAAAGTTGCCAATGAAAGTGATACCAATGGACCTCCTGTTGTATCCATATGTATGGGCTCCGACGTGAAGCCAGCCAGCGCCTTCATATACCTTGCCTGTACCTCCAATTAGAAACCTGACAAATTTTACAATATATTTATCGATATATTTACACGTTTTTTGGGTTATTTTGCGTTTGAGACAATATTTATGCGTGTCTGCGGTCTTTTATAATGTTCCACAGGTGTTAGGAGCATTTTATATCGATGTTCCGCCTGACTTGCTACCAAAAAGTAGCTTACCACCATCACGAAGGTAATCTGAGCCAAATGGTCCTGATCACGTCCTGATCATGGAGGATAGTCTGATAATGAAATGTCAAAATTCATGTTACGTAAATGTCAGCTTGGGATAAATCTTTAACATGGAGACTAGAGTAATAAATCTTTAGAGCCTCTAGCCAAAAATTCACACACGATAACCCCGCGTTAAGTTAGATCTGATCTGCCTCCTCGATTGGACAAGGAGTATAAATACAATTAATTAGTGCAGACTTTAATAAGGAAAATGTTCTACTTGGTAAGATAATAGTATATAAAAGGTATATAGAGGTGACAGGCGTATTGTCGATATGTTCTACTTAGCGAGGTCGTTATTAGGGTTCCGTACCCAAAGGGTAAAACGGGACCCTATTACTAAGACTCCGCTGTCCGTCTGTCTGTCTGTCTGTCTGTCTGTCACCAGGCTATAGCTCATTAACCATGATAGTTAGACAGTTGAAATTTTCACAGATGGTGTATTTCTGTTGCCGCTAGAACAACAAATACTAAAAACAAAATAAAGTTAAAAATGGGTCCCCATACAAAAAACGTGTTATTAAACGCCATCTATCTAATTAGTTTCGGCAAAATGACATAGATGGCGCTAGTAAACGAGCCCCGTCTTTCTAGATCGCGACCAAACCAAATATTCTTGGTAATAATCAATTAATCAAATATATGAGGTTGAAACTCTGTTATGTTTCGTATTGTACGGAACCCTCCCTAAGTGTGCGATAAGAGACGCGATGCTGACTCGCACTTGGCCAATTTTATATACTTACATACGAGACACGCGATAAGTATAATTAGTTGATAAATATTTAATTGTTCCCAATTCATAACGTTCTTACATATTTTATTATGAAGATAATTAATAGATAATCAGATAATGATTATGTCTTAAACGTATTATAAAGTACTAGTGACCCGCCGAGGCTTCGCATGGGTAGAGCATTTTTTTTTTATATTATGTTATATGCTTGCATCAGTTTGTTGCGTCGAGTATGAATTAACGTCTTCAACTATAGTCGTCATATTTCAACCTATTTACACAAAACCTTAACGAATTATAAACATAAACCTTCTCCGTGAATCACTGTCTATTGGTGATAACTGCATGAAAATCCGTTCAGTAGTTTTTGAGATTATCGTGAACAGACAGACAGGCAGACGCGGCGGGGAGCTTTGTTTCATAATATGTCATGATTCTATGTGTAATTCCTTTGAGTATTCAGCCAGAAATTCTCAAAGTGTTAATCCCTAATGGTTGTCTAAGGTTTCATTCAAACGCTGGCTAAATACACTAATTGTGTGGAGCCATAATAAAAATAAAAAAAAACTGATGGCGATGCAGGGGGAGGCGCGGTGTCCGGGGACGTGAGGTAAAATATGAACCTACAAATATCGCTCAGTCGGTCGAAAACATATTTATAGCTTGGGATGTAATATATATTATAGAATAGTGTAAACGGTCTCATACAAAATGTATGACGAGCGATAAAATGTTATATCTCAAGACATAATATACATTATATTATATCCTATAGTGAAAAGCCGGCTTAAGAAACAAACATCTGTACCTTTACATTTAAAATATTACAAGGATCATGTTTGAGCCCTTTATTTATAGGTGGTACGGTACATATTAGCCATAACATTGAAAAGTTTTTTATCATTAGAAAAAAATAAAAATTTATCCTTATTTTAATGATAAGACTCGCGTTAGCTTGCGCTATATTTTACCTTAAGGCACATCTTGGCAAGGAATAACCCTTCTTGAGAAGGGTATTCCTTAACCTACATTTAACCTTTAGGTATATAACCTTTAGATAAAAAATATCTAATTTGGTCCATGTATACTATAAATATGAGATAACACCCAATCGTATAATGGAACCATGAATATTGACCCTGCCCTTCGTAGTGGTAGGACTTCCGCTAGTCCGCCTGGGGCGGTTCCGCCACTTTGCTAATTAATTTAGCCGTGATATAAGAAATTTTTCCGGTGAAATTACAGAGCATGCGAGAATTAACATCTTTATGTCTCGAGGTAACTGGCGCAGTGCAGTGACATGTAAAATTTTGGCTATCCAGAACTTTGCATGCCACTGTAGGTATAGCTAGACGTCATCGCTTATCATCAGAACAGCATCGTGCTTGTCCTGTTGTCTTTTATACTTAAAAATAAAATTATATTTAAAAAAATTGAAATACTTACGAAGGTCCTATCTCCCAATATTTCTGACTGACATGATAGTCTTCGATGTTCCGGACCCTGTCCCGGCAGCTTGTATCCGTGGAACAGGTGGGTGTGGCAGTATGCTGGATTATGACCAGGTCTACTGGTCGAGGGAGGTACTCCACGTGGGTTGGCCGCATTCCACCCCATTGTTTCTTCAAAATCATTCCACAATCTGAAAAGATTAAGAAGACCCCATTTTGAATTAAAAAGAAGCCACATTAAAGTCACCACTTCAAAATAATACAAGTTTTTGGTCATATCTAAGGCGGCAATAGCCCAATGGATAGGGTGTCTGACTCACCCCACCCATTGCACTATTGACGTGAATGTACTCCAGACACAAGCATATTTAGCTTAGTTGGAGGGGTTAACAAGAATACTAGTAATTTGTAACGCACATTGCGAGTAATCTTTGAAAAAAAAAATATCTTTGAAAAAATACTGGTATTAACTTACAAAAGTATTGTTAGGCATTTATAAAATTTTCTGCTGCTACTGAATAATCATAAGAAAGCAACATTAGCCGTTTGCAGCATATCAATTATTTCATTGACCCAAGAATATTTTCGATTCTTTTTCCGTCACTTACCAGCAGCGACAACGTTACATTTAATCGCACAAATAACAACCAAACCACAGAAAAATATCTTCATTTTGCACAACCTCCGATCACTACATGCAGAAATGTACTGTAGATGTAGAAGTTCGGTCAATACCTCTTAGAAGACAAAAATAAACTGAAATAATCTTGAGCCATCAACACGTCTCGCTCATTTTCTATATAAATAAAAGAGATGCATATAGGGTCAAGATTTACGATTGGTCATCGATTGTATAATACATATTGTACGGTTTGAAACTGACGTGCAATTCCGTACAAAATTCATGTTTGTGTTGTTATTCCTAAAGTTTATTATTTATTGCAATGCTTACAAAAGATATAGACTTTAAATTATACTAATATCTAGCTTAGTCTAATTAAAGTATAAATTTAATTTTGAGATGTGTCACTTATTATTGGTTTTCTTATTTTACAAGCTTTTATTTAACTTACAATGTATGTGTGTATGTATGTCTGTGATAAATCAACATACTACCGAGTTTGGGCTCGATTGATTCGTCTTGAAGATAATTTTTCACCTAAATGATATTTAGCGACAGGTGATGAAGCTGGAAGGTGGCCACGGCATCTCTGTGATAAAATAACGTAACCCCAGTGAATTTGGGCTCAAATGATTCGTCTTGAGGAGCACTTTACACTTAAATGATTGCCAGGATCTGATGATGAAGCTGTAAGGTGGCCATGGCATTTCTGTTATAAAGCAACATAGCCCCACCGAGTCGATTGATTTTCCTTGATGAGCACTTTAACCATATTCACATCAAATATCCGTGGAATATTTTAAAACATCATGCCTTCTCTTAAATACTTAGGTAGTAGGTAGGTAGTCGGTATCTATACCTACCTACTAAAAAGTTAAAAATAAATTATAGTAAAAAATATTTTTAAAATCAAGCTTTTATCTGGGACAATGAACTAAAATGTTAAAAATAAATTCTAGTTAGTATTTGGCGTGTAGGTACTTACCAATATTTTAAAAAGCTTGAGGCACTGATGTATAGTAATTACTTAGCCTGAAAAACGGGTAGTGCTTCAAGTTTTTAAAAATTGCCGTTTTCATAATAATATTGGTATAGCAACTGAACCCTAAATGTACTCACTAAAACTCACAGGCAAATGACGCACCAGTTATGAAAAGGGGAATCACGCTAATTGACGCGTGCGACTGCACAGTTCAATATAAACAGATTAGAGGCAGTAAGTTTTAAAAAAATCCCGGAAAACTACAATGAAAACGTAGATGGTTATTTCGTTTAAAAACTTTTTATAGGAGTGCCTTTATATCTCTTGAATAATATTATGTTTGTTTGTTGTGTAGATGTTTTGCTCTATTTGTGTCTGTAGGTAAAGATATTTAAATATAATTTATGATCGTACAAAACGAAAACACCGACTTCACATGCCGCGATAGTGACAGGACTGGCTAGTTATAATCATGTTATCTAAGTACACAAATTTGCTTATATTGTTTATATACATATCTCCAGAGATAATAATCATAGCTCGATAACATTTTAATGGGACCAAACGGTAATCTCTTACACAAAAAAATATTTTTAATCGACTTCAAAAAAAGGATGTTTCTCAATTCGACCGTATATATATATTTTTTTTGTTCGCTGATAACTTCGTCGTTTATGAACGGATTTTGATTATTATTTTTTTTAAAGGAAAGAAAATATCCCAAGTGTTGTACCATGGTAATTTTATCGAGGTCTGATAAGTATCTCCAGAGATATGGAGATAAACACCTCAAAATTGGTACTAAAAATTAATAGCGTGGCATTGAAGTCGGTTATTTTTAGTTTTATAAACGATCTTATTTTAAATCGGTTATGATTTGATGGAGTCCTGAGGTAGCAAACTTTAAAAAATAATAATAATACAGTTTTTTTTTTTTAATTTACGGCTAAGCAAACATTTGACTACAATCTCACCTGATGGTGTGACGATGTAGCCAAAGATGTAGCACGCTTGCTCAGTAAATACCTATTCACTCTCGATTTGAACATTGCCAGTTTATATTTTTCAGGAAACACAGTCGACGGCAGGGAATTCCATTTATTGGCTGTTCTTATGACAAACGAGGAGGCAAAACGTTTTGTGCGAATTTTTGGAATGTCTACCATAAATGGATGCCGTCTTGAAAACAATTCAGTCGAATTTAAAACCTCCTCCTTTTTTGTGAAGTCGGTTAAAAATAGATCGACATGCGCTGAAGACACAGTTACTACAATCGAGTCCCTCTCCATATTTTTAAATCTAAGCGACTTCAGTGAATCGAATTAAAGATAACCTTCAATTAATAAATATTGGTTCATTACTTTTGTTTTCTTTTTTTAATTCAAAGCGTTAAATTCTGCTTTTGCTATGTTTACTTGATAATTGATTATGATTTATTTTATGATATATGATTTTGACGTGTATATGTGCGTATATTAATACTGCCTACATACTGAATAAATGCTTTGATTCTTACAATAAAAATATAGCTAAAAATAATATACCTATTGGAACCACTTTCATTTCACCAGTCTTAATCTATAAATGATCAAATTATTAGATTTCTACGAATCCGTAACTTTGAACCTGAGCGGCCAATTGATTGATTTTGTTTAATTAAAATTGGAAATCTTGAGTCCTGAACAATTTATATTTATTAAAACTTAAAGTGTGTTATTTTGAATTCTGGATTAAAATGAATAGGCACTTGAAATCATAATTATTGTTTCAAAACATTTGCATTTGTATTCGTTTTTAAAATACATACAGTTTTTAGGGACATTAACCTTCTAAAATACATTTAAACTACCTAAGTTCTTTCAATATTTCAAGTTATTTATTAAGGTATTTATAACGATGAAAAGAAAGTAAGTAAGTAATTATGTAGCTATTGAAATAAAAGTCTTGTGCCGACATAAGTGGTATTACAAGCATTTCAACATCACATGTCAAATCTCAACCATATTATAGGATCACTTATGTTTTTGTCTTAAAAATGTTTTAGGCCGTCTACACAATTAAAGGATTTTCTAATTCTTTATTCATTTTCTAGGTCATAGAGCTAGAAAACCTAATGGAAACTTCACGTACCTACCTACCTACAGGCAAGTGTGTGTATAAATGTATGTTTAAAAAATTACATCTTACGAGTACATTTTATTAAAATAACCGATTAAGTTCAAATGCCGATTTGCTAATTTTATGGTCAGTGGCGGCGATGTTTTCCTCTGTGACTTTTACACTTTTTACACATTATTTTTAACCGACTTTAAAAAGAAGAGGTTTCTCAATTTGACCGTATATGTATATTTTTTTTATGTTTGTTCGCGGATAACTTCGTCGCTTATGAACCGATTTTGATTAGTCTTTTTTTGTTGAAAAGAAGATATCTCAAGTGTGGTACCATGGTAATTTTATTGAGGTCTGATAAGTATCTCCAGAGATATGGAGATAAACACCTCAAAATACGTACTAAAAATTAATAGCGGGGTATTAACGTCGGTTCTTTTTTAGTTTTTTAAACGATCTTATTTCTAAGACTAATGATTCTACAATTTGACCTGAAAATCATCGTCTGCTGACAGCCTTAATACCTACTTTATTATTCCGAGTTTGAAAATTGTAGGATCATGTAAGGCAAGATAAGATAACATGTTAACCCGTCGAGATTTAATATGACACAAATATTCTTACTACAGGATATTTTTGTTCAGAAATATGTAAAATATTTTTTTTTGTCGTTGCGTAAGCTCCTAACAATCTGCCATAAACATTTCGTTTGTTTTGCTATAAATATATGGCAAGGCGTCTTCAATATCGGAATTTTTGTATTAAATAAGTATATTAATTTAGATTGCCATTAAAATGGAGCAAGCAACTTTAATGCTCAACCGGTTTAAATATTATTTAATACTAGAAGTGCCCCGCTGCTTCGCCCGCGTTTTAAACTTCTTTTATTTACTTATAACGTTTCTTTTGTAAAAAAAACTTTCTATCGTAAAATAAATCAAAAAAGAAATAGCCAAATCGGTTAATCCGTTTTCAAGTTATCACGTGACTAAGGGAAATAGTGATTCATATTTATGAAACCCGAAAAACCATATTGGTTTTCAGACTTTGTTACCTACCCCATTTCGAAATTATATCCTGCAACACGTATTTACTTATTTATTTTCATTTCATTATATTAAGAAGTACTTAAGTAAAGTTTCGGATAAAAGAGACTATCTCATCTTGTTTTGCCATACAAACTTTGAATCCCCGTTCAGTCTCCTTAAGAGGTGAATTTGGAAAATCCTTTCTTCTACCTACGTCATAATAACGATCTGTATTCTAAATTTCAGCGAAATCCGAAACAATATGGATTTTTAGACTTTGTTACCCCAATTCACCTTCTTCGGAGTGGCTTTTTGAAATAGCCTGAAACTCGTATTTAATTATTTATTTACTGAAGTACTTGTGTGAAGTTTCGAATAAAAAGACTATCCAAACTTTGCACCCCCGCTTCATCCCCTTAACGAGTGAATTTTGAAAAATCCTTTCTTGAGATACCTACGTCAAAACAACTACCTGCATGCCAAATTTCAGCGTAATCTGAAACAATATTGATTTCCGACTTTATTACCCCACTTCACCTTCTTGGGTGGAATTTTCAAAAAGCCTGAGACTAAAGTGAAAGTTTCCGAATCCGAATTGGCTTTCGAATGATTGAGAATCAGGGGGAGAATCTGAGTTATTTAAGTTAGGTGTAAATATAATTATTTTATTTTCACAAAAGTAGCCTGACGTTTATCCTCATGCTACAAAGTATCTCCTTGATAAATGTCAGTAAGATCGGATCGTCCGTTTAGGCATGATTAGGTATCAAACAGACAGATTGACTGATTTACAATTTTTTTAATAATATTAGTCTGGACTTATAACCTACTTAGTGGTTTCCTCTAGCTTCACAGGAATGATGACATCTTGCATAATGTTAACTTGTTGTATTATTATGTTTGTAAGTAAAAAACAACACAAATTAGCAACTGCAATCTGAGGTACATTACATACAACCACATTTTATAAGTCAGAATGTTTTGTAAAACCGATAAAAAGTAGTTTTAACAGACATTCTTTAATTTCTTCTAATGCAGGACCACACAAAGGCTAAGAAATGACAAATGAAATAAGACGCATGTATACATGCCTATAGCTCCATCTCCCTCTATTCAGATTTCGTTCAGCACTGTGTGTACCCCTTATAACAATCTCACCGCAGAACGCCCTTAACCATTTACGTATATCTCACTCCCTGTGGTTCTACATGTACCACAGAGTTGGATTTACCCCTTATCATAATGCCGAGTTTAGGGTAATCTACAGGATAGCTGGGCAACATTATGTCCTATTAAGTAAAACTCCCGATTGGTCCCAAAAGGTTATCCCAAGGCGACCCTTCTGTAGACTTCACAGTGACATTACGACGAATCTATCTATCCTTAAAATATTTAGGTAAGGTACACCTGCCGATTCCTAAATAATTATTTTATTATTCTTTCTGTGACCCTAACGTTCTAACCACAAATTTTAAATTCATGGTAGATTTGGCATAGTATTTAACTTTCTCGCACGGTGGTAAGCGTTGACGCGGGCAAGGATGTTGAAGTTTTTTATTTATTTATTTATTGGTACACAAAACAGAATTCCCTTAGAACTAAACAAATATAATAAAACTGGCCATGTGCGAGTCAGCATCACGTCTCTTATCGCACACTTAGGGAGGGTTCCGTACAATACGAAACATAACAGAGTTTCAACCTCATATATTTGATTTATTGATATTACCAAGAATATTTGGTTTGGTCGCGATCTAGAAAGACGGGGCTCGTTTATTAGCGCCATCAATGTCATTTTGCCGCAACTAATTAGATAGATGGCGTTTAAAAACATATTTTTTGTATGGGGGACCCCCTTTAATTTGTATCTTTACTTTGTTTTTAGTATTTGTTGTTATAGCGGCAATAGAAATACACCATCTGTGAAAATTTCAACTGTCTCACTAGCACGGTTAATGAGCTATAGTCTGGTGACAGACGGACAGACAGACAGACAGACAGACAGATGGACAGCGGAGTCTTAGTAATAGGGTCCCGTTTTACCCTTTGGGTACGGAACCCTAAAAATTGTAACAATTATGAGCTGAAAAGGATTCCTAGACTATGTGTACACAGCATGATAAAATTAACAAGCAGTTACCTAGATGTAATACATTGATGAAATTAGGTTTCCCCTGAGAGGATACTAAATCAGATTGGTTGATTTGGCATCCCCTCTGACGAGAGGATGGATAATATATCAAGAATGAAGAAACAAAGCCTTTATTCAGTATGTAGGCAGTATTAATATACGCACATATACACGTAAAAATCATAAATCATAACCAATTATCAAGTAAACATAGCAAAAGCAGAATTTTAACGCTTTGAATAAGAAAAAAAACAAAAGTAATGAACCATTCAGCTGTCATCTAATCGTTTACGTCAGAATATTTAAAAAAAATTAAACTAGGTTAAAACTAACCATACATGTAACTGTGTGTTTCAGTACTTCAGACAATTTTATATAAACATATAAAAAAAGTGAAATGAAAAGAAAAAAACACAACCTAAAGAAACGCATACTTACCGATCACAGTACATATCATGATCCGAATGGAACTGATAGTCCGTCTGTCAGCTGCATAATATTGTTTAAATAAACATAAAAATGGCAAGCCTAGAAAGAAAATCTGCGGACAAAAGGGGAAAACTGAATGGCTGTTGAATCTACCGAATATCTTTCTTGAATTTATAAAATTTTTGGTCAAAAATATCAATTTGATTGTTATGTGTTCTTAGAAGATTTTGGCGACACATTCGAACAATTGGGTGTTATTCCTACTTCTAATATTTTTTTTTTAAATGAGGATGACCTTATCTACGTTTGATATTAAAGTCAAAATAGAAGATAGAACTAGGAACTCTGTGGTTATAGAAAAAAGTGCGGGAAATCAGTATTGTATTATGAGCGAAAATAAATGCTTGTTTATAAATTGTAATACAGATTTTTATTATGTATATAATTGTTATAAACATTAAAATAATAGAAATCTTTTATGTAATAGAAGTAAACTCATTTAAGGTTACTTAAATGGAGTTCTATCATAACATTAATCGTAATAACTTATTATTATTTATTTATAATTAAATTTCCAATTAAGCGTTGTGTATAACTATCACGCATACATATGCTATGTGTGTGTGTGTTTTGTTTGTGTATGTGTGTGTGTGTGTGTGTGTGTGTGTGTCGTGTATTTGTGTGTATGGGAGATGGTAGGTTTACATGAGTTTGTCTGAAAGCGAGAAAAAAAGAGAGATAAAGAGAGTTTTGAGCCAGTATCTGCTAAGCTGATAAGCTTACAGTTTCAAAACAGCCAAAAGGTGTTCTGCTCGTTCGTAGTTGTAAGACAACAACAGTTTCGTTAGGCTTTTTTTGACGTTATGAGTATTTAAATCTCTGAGGTTTAAATCTTTACTAAGATTGTTATAGATGTAAACCACTCAGAAAACATGAAAACTTTTAAATAAAAGAAGTGTTACATTTAGGAATTATAATTATAAGATTGATTATAAGATTAACTTTCGATATTTGAAACAAACAAACAAAAATACATTAGTTTATTGCTAAAAAGAAACAAATTACAACTTTGTGTAAGAACAAAATTACAATAAAAGCAATATTTTGGCAATTGAGATAGACTCAGCACTATACCTACTGCGAGGACTGGGTCCACGCAGGGCTGATTTTCAGTCTACCCCATTGCTTGAACTAATACCGAGTTAACACTGGTCGATTCCAGTTGAACAACTCTAGTCGCTCAGCAAAAATTTGAAAGCGATTTTGAATGCACGTGTTCACACTGTTGATCAACTCGACCAAAGAGAATATTTAAACTCTATATGGCACAGATCAAGTAGCGATACTACCACAGAGTACTTTTTTATTTTTGTTTCATTATGGCTCCACGCGATTAGTGTATTTAGCCAGTGTCAAGTAATTAATATTGTTAAGGTTTTGTCAAAGTCACATTTCAAAATATTTCAGTGTCAGAATTCATAAAACTTGACACTGGCTAAATACACTAATCGCGTAGAGCCATAATGAGAAGAAAAAAACACAGTATTTTTTTTAATGTCTGATTAAAACAGAAAAAATACTTAAATTGAAATTAAATTACCAAAGTAAAGTAACACACAGCTATTGCCATCCATAAAGCCATGCTTGTGTTGGGTATATTTATAATATATCTGTATTTTATATATTAATTAAAAGAAATAAAACAAGAAATGATTGTTTGAAGTATTTCTTTTTATACATTAAAGCCTTTTTACTATTTTTGACATTGTCAATGATATGTTTTCTCTGGTCACATGTCATGAACTACGAACTTTAACCACAAATTGAGTCTTGAGTCTTATCACTTAGCTTGCACGAGAAACGGCACAAAATAGCGTTTAGTCACAAATTTTTATGCACAGATCACTTTCTAACAATTTTGCAATACAAACTAATTACAAGAGACACTGAGAACTATTTCAATACAATTAAAAGTGGATAGGTTTTGCTGTTTTTTCTGACATTTTCACATCCATAGTAACACAAACTAGGGTTTTTTATCAAAACAATGTTTGCGAATAATGCGCAATAAGTAGCAAGTTCACGCTCCGCTCCGGTGTAGATAATGAAAATTGAAAGCGATTTGAATGCGAACCCGTGCACCTGTCAAATCGCTTTCAACAAAAATTTGAAAGCCACTAAAGTTGAAAGGCGTTTAACTTTTGCTGAAACGATTCTAGTGGCTTCAATTTTGTTAAAAGCCTGTTCACACCTTTTAAATCGCTTGCGATTCGCCAGTTGAACGACTAGAATCGCCTGGTGTGAACTGGGTATAAGATGGTCGTCGATCAAGTAGGAATTTATTTTGAGTTTTTGTAAAACGTTATACAAGTCAGTGCAGCGAGCCAATCCACTAGACGCGAGCAACGGATCTTTCAATCAATTGTCACAATATTTATAAATCCCTTTGAAATGCGTTTCAATAGTCAGTTTTTTAACTGACCGATCGAAGTGAAGGTTTCAGCTTAGGCACAAAATGTTTTCGTATGTCCGGATGTCCGGATGTGTGCTCCTCAACTATCTATTTCTCAACGGGTTCTCGTGAAATTTTGTGAGCAGTTTCGATAATAAATAATGTTTTTTTTTTGGTGAATAAGTTTTTGGATTATTTTTTAATGGCAGAGATATGTGGGTCGAAAACGTAAAAAAATCATATATGAGCCTTTACGAAAATTAAAAAAAAAATTCACTAACTTCTTTGTCGCAACTGTTTTGTCCGAACATCTTTTGCATACACAGATATATGAATAAATTATTCATATTTCTGTTTTTGCATCCGATAAACTTCGAGGATCGGGGGGTATCTTTTTGTTTTAAGTATTTTGTTTTAAGGTGCGTGCGTAAACAATGCAAAGACAGACTTGCGAGGTCTACTGTAGCTCATAAAGCCACTAATTTATTTATGGTCAAGTTAAATATTTGAGTAAATTACTTGTACGAGCGTTTTCCCTTGAGCCCTCTGTATCGTCGTTGTATAACTTAACTCACCTCGATTGACAATTTTGATACATTACAAATAAACGTTGCCGGTCAGTCCACCTGAGTCACTATTATTTATTCTTTGCCCGTGTCTAGCAAATTTTTCATACAAACGTAATACGAAAATCAGTCAGCAGCTGTATTAATTGAGATCCAGTTTCCGTACTAGACCATCCTCAACCTCATTTATATAGTATATCGTATCGTAATAATTAATACTATAAAAAAGAAAAAAACTTTAAGGTCATCTAAACGGTACGAGGACAGGTAAACCTGATATCTCAATAAGCCATGCATGCGTCTTACAACGTGACCGAAGATTAATTGGATCTCTGGTTACGTCCTGACACCGTGAGCATGCCACTGTTTGCGGGTTAGAATTAATTACTAAATGTGATTATGAAGGGTCAACAATATGATGTGTTTATAGATTCTCAGTACTATTTATACCATGTTCCATGGAAAATGTAGAAGGTAAAGAAGAATAAGTATCATATTATTATAACAAACAATACATAGTGTAAAATGCGTGTAATAGTGTAGTAGTAAAATATGAATGCATTGCAGTTTGATACAAACAAAATAAAGTTTTAAGTATAAAGGGGTTCCCAAACAAAAATCTTTTTATTTTTGCGTTTTTGCTTGTTATTATGTATGGTGATCAATAGATACTTGACATTTCACAGACTGTGTATTATCACAGGTTTACTATGATTGTATAACTGTGGTATTATTATAGCCACTTTAACAAATAACAAAAACAAAATAAAAGTGTAGATAAAAGGCATTTTAGCATATTTTGCTTGGCGAAATCTCGAAGACTGCCACTATTATGGTGGTCGTCGCGATCTTGCTGCGTAAACTCTCGAGGAAGTGCATTGTCCATGCTCTAAAACTAGTTCGAGACGGTCTACAACAAACAGTAGTGAGCTGTATAATAGTTGGTACTTTATAATCATGATTCAAACTCACGATAACTTTAAATCTGAAACATTTTCACATCTCACAAGAAAATATTTATACACTTCCTAAGGTAAGCAGCTAACAAAAGTCTAGCGAATATTACACAGTTTTCTTTATCTAAAAGCCAAACAACAAAACCCGGCGGGCTTTTGAGAACTTTCAATCTTTAACTTATTTTATCTTCGGATTACATAGGTTTTAGTAACGCGTTATGAAAACTATTTGAGTTTGTCTATCTTTCTGCTATTGTTTCGATTTCTGTTATTTCTGGCTTAACTGCAACTTTGATAGAGTACACGAACTAAAGAGATCAAAAGCTTCAGGCTATTTACGGTTTGGAATGAAATTTCAAGGAATTATTTATATTTATGTTATATATTATTATATTTATTTATATTATTCTACCTTTTAATTTTGTATCTGATAATAATATAGTATATACACATACTATTGTACACCACCGTCTTACCGTCCGTCTTCTTGTATTTCTGTCCATCCAAAGGTTGTCTGGTAGAGATCGCTAATAGCGATAAGACCGCCTATTGTAATAACGCGTAGACAAACTTATTTTTATTGTTGTAATAGTTAAGTAATTGGTATGCAATAAAGAGTTTTTGTATTGTATTGTATTTCAAAACTTGCGTCTATGAATGCACCATGGCACATGGCGTAGTTTGGGCTTTACCCAAACTACAAATCAGAAATGAAAGGTGCGTCAAGGACCAACATTACTTGGTTCAGCATTTGACAGCTTGATTCAATACTTAGTTATTGATACACATCTCCGCTTAGCTCGCTTTTGGTGGAGTCCGGCCCTAACCCGGTTTTGAAGTATAGCATTATTTTATTAGCCAAGCTGTCAAACACGTTTAAAACAAAACGTTATTCTAACTGTTCTTAATTCTGACAATAACTATCGACACATATTGTAAGCTTGGGTAAAAAACCAAATTATAATGTGATAGTCATACATTGATTGAGCTTCTCAAATTCAAGCCTCAAACATAGGTTTTCTTTTTGTAAATCCAATCTAACGTCTAATATCACAAGGAAGGGCAAAGCATAAAGTAAAGGTCGATCTGAGATTTATATCTCGGGTGACTTCTGAGACCTTGAGGTCTGGGTCTCTCAGGTCTCACAGACCCCTAAGTTATTGGAACAATCCACTGCAATAATAGATTTCTTATTAACTAAACGAGAAAACGAACACCTATCGACTATTATCATATGATATTAACACAAAACAACTGCTGCACTAGAACCCTAAGCAAAGGCACTTTTATTCTGTGGCAAAGGTCATTTATCTTTTGTTATCTAATATCCAAACGATGAGGGTTGAATAATCTGTGGTACCTGATACCTACCTATTATTAATCTGTATACGTTTGATATAAATAGACAGACATGCCAGGTTCTATATGCAATTACCGCAAGCAAAATCAACTTTAATCTTTGAAAAATATTATAGTAATTGGTCTAGTTCCCGCAGCTACAAACAGTTTTATGAATGAGTTTTAAAGCGTCTAGCGGAAAATACCATTAACGGGCATTGTTTGCCAATATTAAGGTGAGTAATGTCTCAGAATAAATAATAGTACAAGTGATAAAGGTTATACTTAGTATAGTTCCTGCTACCTAAAAATAGGCCGTTGGTCGAAGCTAGCAAGTATGCGTACATTCAAAGTAAACGCTTACTCTCTTCGATCCCACGTACTTAGCCGAACTAAATATGTGATAGAAATGGTCTCTTGCTCTGTAGTATTATTATCTTTTCTATGCTCTGTCGCCAAATATGAGTAGGTATATAGATACTCCGAATCTGCCTTATTTGACTTAAACGATGTCGATATATTTGTGAGTAACGAAAAAAGGAAAGAAAGAGCGTAAGAGAGGGATGTAGAGATAGCAGAGCGATATGAAGTCTTTCCAGAAGTAATTGAAATAGGGACTGCAATTAATGCTGAACAAACCTAACAAACCAAAACTTCTAAACAAAGTTAGTTGCTTACCTCAGCAGATTTGTGGTTAAAGATATTTACTTCTCAAAAGACATTACATTTCACAATAAAATCAGATGTAGGTAAAGTATGTGCCTACTATAACGATGGTACGATGAAATTTTGGATTGTGTTTAACAATTTACAAAAATATAAAGTGTGTGACACTTCAAAGAAACATAATATTTAACCTACCTGTACTTAAAACAATTCGTGCTCTGTTGTTGTTAATATTTGTAACACTTTAGTAATAAGTGATGTTTTATGCATAAAAATTGTAGGAATTACCAAAATAATAAAACAAACATGATAACATTTGCAGTCGGTAGGTGATTTAAATAATCAATTATGGGTAGTTTAGCCACAGATTATATAATAGGTACTACGTAAGTTTAGCGACCACTGGACCGGATGAGGTTCGGAACGGTGTAATGGGCAGGGTCGGAATTAGAAGTGAGTGATAAAGTTCGATTTGAGTTTTGTTTTAAAAATATTATAACTTTTAATGGATTTAATTTCCTTTGGAAATTTGTTATATAATTTAGCACCTTCATAAAATATAGTCTTTTTACCGTAGTTTGTTCGAGTTTTAGCAGTAAAAATGTCATCAGCATTACGTAATATTCTTCGTCCCTTTTCCCTGTTAGTTATAAGTGTATATAGATCTCATTGTTTCCATTATCCTTGCATTACTTGAGCATCACTTCGTTCAATAATATTTTGTTTCAACATTATTTTAAAATAAAGATAACCTCGCTCTTTATTCTATTTGATACAATCTCGTACATACTTAAATCTATCCCATTTCATTCCAATATGTAATAACTTGTCCGCTAATTGGCGGATGGTGCAATGTTTCCTGATGAATAGATTCGGATACATATTTCCTGTTTCCTGTGTCAATACACGAGTAGCCACGGAAACGTATCTACCGAAATAATTAATTATTTGAACAGATTCAAAGTTTCTAGTATATTATCTATAATTTTAGTTAAGTCTCGGCTAATGTCGATTGGTAGACTTAATTGAATTGTTTTTTTTTGTCTTATTGTATTTCGAGCTGAGCATAAAAGCAATTATTTATAATTTTTCAAAATTTGCTAATCTGTTCGATAATGCTAAAAAGGCTGGCATAAGGCAACAATGCAAATATTGTACAAACGAAATTTCCCGTATAAGCGTTTTTTGGCTCGTTGTTTTTATCTCCAATAAATTATTTTGTATGCTAATAAAATTATATTTGTATTACTTAAAAGCGATGCGAAGAGAATAATTACTTTTAGAGTTTTGTTGGCACGCTCGATGAGTCAATTTCGCCTGAAGATGTCTAGGGCTGAGCTGAGAGCTTCCTTTCGTCCAAGCAATCTACTTCAATATTTGTTGCACTTCTTTGTTACCTTACGAGGCGAGATTACTAAGATCATATTTATACCTTTCAATTCCAGACAAGCATGATTCCATCTCTGACCTCATAAACTCCAAAACACTGTGGCATAAATATGACAGTTTTATCATCGACTTCGCATTGAAGGAGGTTTTCGCTTTAAAATTTTCATGGCTTTAATTTCAAAACCTAAGAATTTTCATACAAAAGTTTTTATCCCATTTAACCCTCTTCAGGGTAGAATTTACATAAATCCGTTCTTAGTACCCCTACGTACCCACTAAGACAAATGTATCCTCCAAATTTCAAGTATCTACGACCAGCGGTTTAGGCTGTGCGTTGTCTCTAATTCAGTTAGTCAGCACGGTATGACCGTATATATTTTTTATTATATTATCGTGTAGTCAGTGAGTATGTCAGGACAATGATTCTTATAGAATTAAGGATAAAGATAAGCTAGCTTTTGAGCACTATCTCGCCTGGTGGTAAGCAATGTAGTAGTCAAACATGGTGAAAACGCTAATCCTAAAATACTCTGACTCTCAAGGGTTGTGTGCTGCCGGAAAACGGAAGCCGGAAGATGGTGGTAAGCTAATGTTTGGTAGCAAGTTAGGCGGAGCGAAACATAGATATAATACGCTCCTATCATCTGTGGTTATCACCACGTGTAGAAAACCAACCAACCAACCAAAGTCGATACTGGTGCGTTGCTTGCCCTGTTGGATAAGGAGAAATTAACTCTCCTTTTTAAACAACTCAGATTTTAGCCTTGCGGGAAGACGTCAGGAGGAAGTTCATTCCACATCTTGCAGCTATGCGGAGAACAAACTGCGTAAAACAGACTGTGTGAAAAAACCGCGCTTATATTATATGCGGATGAATGAGCCTTATGCCTTGATCACACGTACCGAGCAAACGGGCGAGACAGTGCTCTCGGCCAAGTACTCGGTACGTATAAACATAGCGCCGAGTGATCAGCCGAGTGCTCGGCCGAACGAAGCGGCGAGAGAATAGCTCGGCTGCAGTTCTATTTACTAGACCGAATTAACACCCTCCCGCTTCCCCGCACTGTCTCGCTCACTCACTCGGCAGGTTTGAACGTGCATGTGAACGTGTGTCTCGCCGCTCGCCACTCGGCCACATGATTTTTGCGTCGCCGCACGTGCTGAGAACTGAACTGACTGTGCGTATTTCAAAACGTGTGTGAACAGCTACTCGCGTACTACACTGTCTCGCCCGTTTATTCGGTACGTGTGATCAAGGCATTAGCAAGAAATCCTTGCCTTAAAAACTATTTGCAAACCTAAATTCATATAGATCTATTCAACTATAACTGCGTGATTGAGGGAAAACAACATAAGAACAAAACATTGTTGTTTATTAAATAATAGGATTTATTAACTGTAGGTATACCTACGGTACTGACTCGAGTAGGTATATTATTACCTATAATGTATCTGTTACAAGTCAGAACATTGATGACGTCAATGACTCTAAAAGGTCACAGCGGGTCACAACTTACAGGTGATGACGATATTTGCATCTAATGTGAACGTGTCGGCTTTTTTTCGCCTTGTATTTATTTCAGGTATGCTATTGACAAAATTTGTACCTAATCCGTAGGCCATTGTCTTGGAGCGGCGAGGGTGGGTGGCAGCAATCCACTATCGCGGCATGTGAAGTCGGTTTTTTCGTTTTGTTCAATTATAAATTATTCTTATTTCAAATTCAATTACACGTAGGAGCTC
Source organism: Cabera pusaria (assembly GCA_954871355.1). Classification (NCBI taxonomy): domain Eukaryota; kingdom Metazoa; phylum Arthropoda; class Insecta; order Lepidoptera; family Geometridae; genus Cabera; species Cabera pusaria. The sequence goes on from OX940894.1 coordinate 6,077,793, forward strand.
TAATATTACCTCGTATTTACCGAGTGAAATATTGCACCTTCTAGTATTGTTAGGGTTATTAAATTCAGAATTTATGTATTATACTATAGTAGTATAAATAAGGTTGTATACTTATTTATACTACCTTATACCTTGACGTGTTCGATTTTTCCACTCCATCCAAAGGTTGTCTGGAAGAGACCACTTTAGGGCGATAAGAACGCCTAGAGCACTTGATTATCTACTATAATGTTATTTTTAACCCCCGATGCAAAAAGAAGGGGTGTTATAAGTTTGACGTGTGTATCTGTGTGTCTGTCGGTGGCATCGTAGCGCCCAAACGGATGAACTGATTTTGATTTAGTTTTTTTTATTCGATAGGTAGGTGTCTTCATCGGGAGTGTTCTTAGCTTTGTTTCGTGAAAATCCGTTCAGCCGTTTAAATATTATCAGCTCTTATTTGGTTGCAAAGACTACAATAGCAACTTTCGTAAACTCGTAGCCCTTTGACTGCGGACGTTAAAAAAATCAAAATGGCGCTTCTGCGCATTACTTACCTGTCACACTACTGCCGTCTGTTTAGCGTAGTTTACATTAGTCAAATCAAGTGTATTAATTTGAAATTCAGTATCCTGTTACCCCAATGATATACAAAGCAGTCGCGGGTGGTTTTAAATTTTGAATTTAAGTATTAGTGAGTTGAACAATGGAGTGTATGTCTATTTAGAGAGGCACTCTAAATTAATTAATAAACAAAATGAACTCGGTTTATTGTAACTGATAAAGTTTTAAAGTGATTGCCATTTCGCAATATTTACCTGAAATAATTTATTAACAATTTTAAACCGAATTCAAAGATAATATTAAACTTCCGCCTCTCAAGTTTATCCGTTCCTTTGAAGTATACTTAAGGTACGGCCACACCACGGCGTCCTGCGATCTCAGTACTTTTCAATTGTTTTCTGATCGTCTTTGGTGTGAACCAGTCGGTACAAATATTACTGCGCTATCTGATCGCCGCCTAGATCGCGCACGCAGGACGCTGCAGTGTGTACCTGTACACCGTACCTTTAATGCAATACCTCCAAGTCTTTCAAAATTTAACTTATTTATAACTTGAATTAGACCATTTATAAACAAATCAATGTTTTGCTAATGGAAATGAAACAGATAGGTAAAAGCTAATTAAATGGCATGTTAAGAGCGAACGAGGGTGCACTTTTCCATACAAATGTATTCCCCCTTCATTCATCCCTGGAAAATGCTTCTAGAGCAAAATTTGTTTCTACAAAAAATAAAATAAATCAATAAATAATCTTTATTTCGCGAAAAGGCAAACATAACAAATAAGACTAAAAACACCTGACATCTTAGGCTCGTAACCTGTGTTTTAAGTGCCAGGGCATCTTCGACCGCATCATCGCACTTACCAACATCTGAGATAGTGGTCAAACGCTAGCCTATAAGATATAAATAAACTGGCCAAGTGCAAGTCGGACTCGCACTCGTAGGGTTCCGTACCACACTACAGTATTTTATTAGATCGAGCAAAAATACCACTATCATTTTTCGCCAGCAAAAAATAATAATTAATAAACATTTTATTTCTTATAACGCCATCTAATGTCTAACAAAGGTGTTAGGGATCGAAATTTCAATATAGCGCCATCTATGCGACGTTTACCTAACTAAGCGTTCAGAGATGGCGTGAAATACCGAAAACATGTTTCTTGTATGGGGACCCTCTATTATTTTTAACTTTATTCTGTTTTTAGTATTTGTTATTATAGCGGCAACAGAAATACATCATCTGTGAAAATTTCAACTGTCTAACTATCACGGTTCATGAGATACAGCCTGGTGACAGACGGATAGACAGACAGACAGACAGACAGACAGAAAAATAAACATTAATTAACATTTCATCAAAACAGAGTTGTGAGCCGCGTGCTTATTTCTTACTAGCAGCCCGCCCCGGCTTCGCACGGGTAGAACATATATGCCTACAAAATTTGCATCAGTTTGTTGCATCGAATATAAAATATGAACATATTTAACAACCATCGTCATATTTCATCCAATTTACACAAAACCTTAACGAATTATGCACCTAAACCTTCCTCATAAAAACTCTGGCTATTGGTGAAAACCGCATGATAATCCGTTCAGTAGCTATTGAGATTATTGCGAACAGACAGACAGACGCAGTGATGAACTTTGTTTTATAATACTTACGTATTGATATTGGACGGCCCTTTGGCGTAAAGGATAGTTACCCTGATTCTGACCCGACAGTCGTTGGTTCTAATCCTAGCTATATACCTACCAATGAAAGTTTTATGTGCATTCATGAATCATGAGTTTTCGTACAGTGGTAGTGGAATCATTAAATCTACCAAAAAGTAGCTTACCACCAAGGAGTACATCTGCCGCCGTAACCTTACGGCGTTCCCCGACGCAAAATGTAGGGATAATATACGTTTAACGTATGTATCTGTGTGTCTGTCTGTAGCATCTTAGCACCTAACCGGATGAACCGATTTTGTTTTTATTATTGATAGTTTTTTTTTTGTTTGATAGATGTCTTCATCGAGAGTTTTCTTAGCTTTGATTCATGAAAATTCGTTCAATCGTTATAAAATTATGAGCTTTTTTCTAGTTAATTGCGCTATGAAATCAACTTTCATAGGTCTGATCAATTCGAAAATCTTCTTCTTCAACGATATTGTAAGAACATGGAAGCCTCCTAGACTCTACAGAATACTCAAATCCTCACCAACTTACAGCTCAGATTTTAAATGTCGTGTTTAGAGTCATTGGAAAAAGCTATTATACATAGATCAGTCGGGGTGGTTTAAAATATTATATATATAGATGAATATTATTTTATATAATAGATCATATTATTATACTATATTGACTTCAAATTGATTGTGATCGTTGGGGATCTACAGCATAGCTAAGCTTATAATAATATTTTCGTAGTAACTATGACCTAATCTGTGGTTTCACTGCAAATATTTTATTAATTTTGCAATGCGTGTTTGTGAAATTCGTGATATCTTCTAGAGTTTTCATTTGAATTATATACTGTAAAGGACAATTTTAATCTATAATATGTGGCCAAGCTAATTAACGTTATTAATTATTATTACATTTAACATTATTAATTATTTGGATAAGGATTAATACTATATACTTGAAAATAGCCTTGGAAGTTATGTAATATTTTTTAACAAAAATTTTAAGATTAAAATGGTTACTGTGAGTCAACCTTAAGAGATAGACATATGCTGTTGCGGACTTTTTTGTAGGTCTTATTAAGATGTACAACTCTTGCATAGAAAATATTCTTCTATCTATTTTCAATTAAGCAGCGTTCGTAAGAAACGTGTTTTTTCGACTGTTTATTTGCCGACTTAGGTTGCAAATTAGGTCTCCACGAATGTACCTTTGATTTAAACGGGATAATATATAGCCTATTTTCATTCCTAAAGTCCATTCTATGTATTAGTGAAAGAAGTTTTTAAATCGGTTCAGTAGTTTTTGAGCCTACTCATTACAAACATACAAAAATACAAAAATGCAAAAATACAAAAATACAAATGTTCTCTCTTTATAATATTAGTATAGAGTATAGATAACGCTATCTAAGTGAAAGTTAACACAAAGGTGTTTAATTAAGACGTTTAACTAAGCGTTCATAGATGGCGTTATATTGTAATGACAAAAAAAAATTGTATGTGACCCTGTAAATTTTGACTTTATTCTGTTTTTAGTATTTGTTGTTATAGTGGCAACAGAAATACATCATCTGTGAAAATTTCAACTATCTAACTATCACGGTTCATGAGATACAGTCTGGTGACGGAGGACAGACAGACAAACAGACAGACAGACAGACGGACAGCGGAGTCTTAGTAATAGGGTCCCGTTTTACCCTTTGGGTACGGAACCCTAAAAAGGACAATCAAACAGGAAATCAAGGTCTGCTGTAGCTACGCCCCTATCATTTTCTTTTTTTGACCAACCTATTGCAAAAAGAAATATAAGCCTTTTAATCCCCTCTTTACGATTTTTAAATGGTCATATTTATATTTGCAATTAGTTGGTCAAAAAAAATAAAATGATAGGGGCGTAATTACAACAGACCTTGATTTTTTGTAGAAACAATTTTTTTCTCTAAAAGCATTTTCCAGGGAGGAAACGGTGGAGTGGAATACATTTGTATGGAAAAGTGCACCCCGCGTGCTCTCTTAAAAGCTTGCTTTCCAGTTAGGATGATATTGCTTAGGTACAGACATAGGCCAGCCCACACTGGTGCACCGTGGGAAGAGTGATTCGTGAGATTGCGGTAAATCCGTATCGGGGTTAGAATAGGACGGTAAGGAAGTGCGTGGCTGTGCGTGGTCGACGCTGCACAGAATAGACAATAGTCCTACGATCGCTGTTCGTGTGATAATTCGTAGAATCGTGGGAAGCGAGATTTAAGCTTGCAGTTGATTATACCCAGCCGGCACTAAACCCGGTATACCAATTAAGTAGATTATTAATTAGTAGATTAGCATTAAGCTAAGTTATTACTACTGTACATTGTGTGCAATAAATAATACTGAATTACTAAGATTCTAGTTATCCCGGGTATTCCAAACATTAGTATCTATTATAAACAGAAAGGTCTTAACATCATACCCAGGGTCTTAATTGCCTTGTTACATGATTTCATACGAAAAAATCTATTAACAATTTTAACCGCTGATATACATTTTTACATGTTAAAAATATAATAGACTAAACAAGTTATGATTAAATATCTAATAACATCAATGAAGTATAGGCTTTTAAAATTACAGTAATTTTTTTTTCATATCGTATAGGCTAAATTTTGACCACTATTTCACGTATTGGTAAGTGATGATGCGATCGAGGATGGTAGTGCGCGTATATTATGCTTAAAATCTTTAATCAAGCATATAATATTTTCAAATACTAATAGAAACGCGCCATTACAGTTAACAAAAACTTTCTACTTCGCATGATTCTTAAATAGAAAAATATTATTATTTTCTTACTCAAAATATTCAGTATTTTTCAGCACACCATGAAAAATGCAGTGATTTGATTAATGTATTTTACCCACAATTCAGAATAACAATGCAGTGACATGTGAGGAAAATGAAAAATTACACTACATGTGTATACAGTTTTGTAAATTTCCTCTGAGACGAGGTCTTGACCCAATTTTGAAAGTGTGGATTCTATATGAAAAAGCTTTTAGCACGTGTCCGCATGATCCATTTGATTCACTTGACGGATGGAAATTCTTTACAGAGTGGAAAAATAACATGCTTTCACGAAGCGACATACTCGCAGACCAATAGGTTTACTTACTCATACCATATTCACGTAGTGTTAGTGACCAAAGTTGACGAAAAGCCCTCACATAATATCATCTATCGTGTAAATATCCATATTACATTTGGTACTTACGAATACGTGCCTATATTTATACCTCTAGAATTTCACTACGTTTAAAATAAATGAAATTATCCCTTGGTCGCAGATAACATAATAATCAGTAAGGTAAACAGTCAATAGACAACATTAAAACCTGCACAATATACGTACTAATCAAACTCTGATTGACGCACACACAACATTTGTAGAAATTATATTTTTCTTTTTATATGGGACTGTGTTTTCTAGATATATTTTATGATTTCAGATATGGTTTATTTCATGTTGTATGTATGTAGTTCGTATGCATGTGGACGAATGTTTGAAAGTACGCGATGCACACCTTCATTTGCTTTAAACTTTCAAAAGTTCAAGTCTTCAAGATGTAGCCTAATGTAACGTACACAAGATCTTTTGGTCAGTTTGTGTGTTTCGTTTTCAAGTCAAAACTTTTTTAGCGGCAATGTGAACTTTTTGGGATTGGTAAAAAACGCAAAAAGTCAAAACCCACATGAAGTCAAACACGCAAAATGTCAAACTATACTAGATACTTGACCTGATCGAAAATTCGTAAGACGGAGGGAGAGTAGAAACTTTTTTTGGGATAAGTAAAAAATATTTAAACTCGCGTCAGGACACGTGACCGAAAATTCGTAAGACAGAGGGGAGAGTAGACCAAATGCACAACGTTAATGTTCAAGTTTTCACTTTTGCCGGCACTCCTGGAGTGCAACCCGTTGTTTTTATTTTGTAAAAAACAAATTCCGATATGAATATGACAGAATTACATAAGAATTATGACAGTGGAGAATTCCACTGTCATAATTCTTCTTTTTTTTCACAGCTGAGCTAGTTGTTGCCGCAAGTTTAGAGGTTGCACCTGTATTTTTAAACATACGAAAAACGGGAAATTTGCCCTCGAAGGAATGGACTACGTATAATTTTATCACTGTAAAGTTCTGTCAATCAACATTTGTGTGATCTGAGTTATTTAAGTTGTTTGTAAAAATCTTCATTTTATTTTCACAAAAAGTAGATGATGAGCAGACCTATAATTATCCTCATGCAGACTTAAGTGATGCAGTCATGCTATAGAATAAGTATCTCCTAGTTAAATTTCAGTAAGATCAGATTGTCCGTTTAGGCGTGATTAGGTAGCAAACAGACGGGAGTGACAGTGTTGTAAACGTTTTTAGGGTTCCGTAGCCGAATGGTAAAAAACGGAACCCTTATAGATTCGTCATGTCTGTCTGTCTGTCCGTCCGTATGTCACAGCCATTTTATTCCGAAACTGTTAGGACTACAGAATTGAAACTTGGTAGGTATATGTATTCTGTGAACCGCTTTCCGATTTTTATACAAAAATAAAAAATGTAAAAGTTTAAAAGTTACATCCTATACTTGGAATTGAAACAAAAAAAAAATTTCTTCAAACCTATACGCGTGGGATGTTTATGGATAGGTCTTTAAAAATGACATTGAGGTTCCTAAAATCATTTTTTCTCAAAGTCAATCATTTGAAAGATAGGCGCGTCTAAGGTGGTCATATGTGTCCCCCCCTCCCCCCCTCTAACTTTTAAAGTATGGGAGTGAAAAATCTAAAAAAAATATATGCTGTAGATCTCAATAAAAACTAACAACGAAAATTGGTTTGACTGAGATACAGTCAGCAGTTTTTGAGATATAGCGACCGCAAAGATAACTTTGTTTTTCATACAAACACTATGAAAAACAAAGTTATCTATTTAGTTGCAAAAAATCATAGTTATAGAATACTTTACTGTGTTACGGAACCCTACGAGTGCGAGTCCGACGTGCACTTGGCCAGTTTTTTTTATAATATTAAGTTTGGATTAGTCTGGATAAATACATATTATATACATTGTATAAATTATTTTATTGAATAGGGATTCACTGGCGTATACAAATAGGTGGAGGATATATGATCCAGTGGAGTAGGCCATGACCTATAATTTATTTTCCCGTTGGACTACTGCCCAACTTACTAATGTTATAATATCTTACATATTTTATTTTTCTGAATTTTAACATGATATACACACAAAAGTGTTTAATTACGTTTAATTTTTCTGAAGTATATAAAGTAAGTAATATACTTTGACAAAGACATGTTTACTCTATTACTGACAGAATGTTCAAACATATGTATCCGATTTTTGCGCACGTGTTACGTCGTGGCAGGACATACGTTACGTCACAGAAAAGATAATAGTTTACGTGCTGACCATACCTCAACATGCAATTGGTTACTGCAAGTATTGAATGTTTATCCAGGTCATAAACAATCTATTTGCCAAATTTCATCGAAATTCTTTCAGCCGTTTTGTGTGAGAATTGCAAATCCATCCATCCATACTCAAAATTTTGATCACATAACATATTAACATATAAACTGTTTTCATTATGTAATCAGTAGAACCGTTAAAATTTATGAAAATAGTCTCTTATTATCCGACCGCTTACCGCCGATACTTACATAATTTGATTCATGTCATTGAACAGCTTAAATAACTCAATAACATATTTGCCTACAGAGTAAATGGAACGTCTCGGTGGGAAAATTCACCACCCTACATATTGTTATGGAACGTAACGAATAATCTTACATGAATAAATTCTGTTCCTGCGAAATGTGAATGCCACTCAAAAAATGTTGCTTTATATCTTGTAACTTACTTGACAGCTTTGAGTAAATCCTACTAATATTATAAATGCAAAAGTAAGTGTGTGTGTCTGTGAATGTTTGTTACCACGTATCTCGATAACCACTAAACCAATTTTAACGAAATTTAAAATGTAGATAGTGTAGGTTCTAACTTAAGACATAGGCTAATCTTATTCTTGAAAATCATCCCCTAAAAGGGTCAAATAAATTTTGTTTGGAAAAGTCATAGGAAATTCAGTAATGTTCGTTTCTACGTAAACCTTGGCCCGAATAATTCAAAACTCGGTACATGTTGTCTATAAAACAAATAATGATACACGTGTTTTTCATTTTTTCAAAACTACCATTACGGGGCCTGAATAATGATTTTTCTTTGTAAAAATTATAAAATGTTCAGTAATATTTGTTTCACATATTCCTTCGTCCAATTCACTCAAAACTCGGTAAAAACAAAAAACTCTAAATCAAATAATGAGACGTGCTTTTTATTTTTTCAAATCGCGGTAGATTTGAAAAAATAAAGGGGGATGTAAAATGATTTTGTTTGGAAAAGTCATAGAAAATTCAGTAATGTTTGTTTCCACGTATTCCTTGGCTAGATTCACTCAAAACTCGGTACAATAACAAAAGATAGACTATCTTTTGTTGCTTATATTTTATTGGAAACTTCTCACAAGTACTTCTGTAAATAAGTAAGTAAATATTTGTTTCAGGCTTTTTGTAAATGCCACCTATGAAAGAGTGAAATGGGGTACAAACAAAACAAAGTTTGAAATTCATTATGATTTTTTGGGTTTTATATAAATTAGACCCTATGTCCCTTGGTCACGCCAACTTGAAAACGGGTAGACCTATATGGCTAATTCAGTTTCTCATTTGTTTTTACGAAAAATATTAAAGAAATGAATGAAGTTATTAAAGCGGGCGAAGCCGCGGGGCACTGCTAGTTAGTAATAAACATTGATCTTCGAACAGAGGCACAATAAGATAGTTTAAAAAACTAAAAGAACCGACTTCAAATGCCGCGCTATTAATTTTCAGTACCAAATTTGATGAGTTAATCTCCATATCTCTGGAGATACTAATCACAGCTCGATGCAATTACCATGGTTTCATACTTGGGATATCTCCTGTCCAACATAAAAATAATATCCAAATCGGTTCATAAACGACAAAGAATAAACATTTAATATATATATATATACGATCGAATTGAGAAACCTGCTGTTTTTTTAATTCGGTTAATGAAAGTCAAATAAAATTCAATATATTTACCGCGTGTTTTCACTAAACTGATTTACAATGAAAATTGAATATTTCAACCGACATAAGCTGAAAATATAATTTTAATAGGAGGCCCGATGCATAATTAAATGAGTTACTCACAAATTTCCGTAAGTGGTAGCTTATTATATCGATGTTATAAAAAAAAGTTGACTTGAGACTAAAGCCAGATGTCCATGCTGGACATCTGGCTTTAGTCTCAAGCCTCAATCATCACAGCCGTTTTTTATTTCAAGTCTAACGAGATCCCGGTGTGGGCCAGTAGGCGTAGTTGGGAGAATGGTTGGCTTTGGTGCCAGAGGCACCGAGTTCAATCCCCGCCGTGCACCAATGGATTTTCTAGACGAATAAAAATATGTGCGCTTTTCACAGTGGCCCTCAAGAAACCAACTACCCCCGCATGGTGGTAGGACACAATCTAATGACCTCCTGGCCAGCTACCAAGTTGGAAAAACTGCAGCCAAACATCTAATGTGTTCCAGTAGCTATCTTTTAGAGCCAGTTCCCATTCTAGACCTAGCGTGCTTACTACCTTGGACCGCATCATGACTTACCAACCAAGGTGAGATAGTGGTCAAACGCTAGCCAATAAGATATAAAAAATATAGATACATTTTTATCAATTTTCATCAGTCAATTTTATCATCAGGTGAGATAGAAATAAAGTGCTTGTACGTCTGAATAAACAACTTTTTTTCTACACATTCAACTAAAAGCACGAATGAAATCCATTCGTATTACATTTTCAAAAGTATTTTATAAACTATGACAAATATAGTGTACGTTTTCAGCCTTCAGAGAGTACTAGAAAGGTTAAGGGTGCGTATAAGCCTCCTTAAGTACGACGTTAGGCTTTGTTGCGGCTAGCTTAAAATGGAAGGACGATTTATCAGACTTTAGATAGATACTCGTAAGTAGCAGATAATCACTTTATTTTTACTTAACTATAGAAGATTTATGATTTTGACTGGTATGTTTGTATGTATAGCTGTTACCTCATTACTTCTTATTCCTTATCCTTTGATAATATCGAGTTTATAATCAAAGTACTTATCATAATATGACAAATCTTGATTGTCCGCTGGTTAAAGGCTTTGTATAGTAACATTAAAATTGAATATAGTGTCATCTAGAGGATAAAGTATTTTTTTTATTTATTTATTTAGCCGTACAAATATTTTTGTAATTTGCTAATTAGGCCCTTTCGTTTGATACCCAACATAATTATGTTACACATTTTAGTTCTCTGATGGATGACTTATAGTCTGGCCATAACTGCTGTACACTCCCTGAGGTATGCGCGGCGAGGTGGGAGCCGGGGAAACAGACTGTGGGGACGGCAGACTGACGGAGCGCGTCCCCCCCCCCGTCTCGCCGCGCGCATACCCAAGTCCCCCCCGTCTCGCCGCGCGCATACCTCAGGGAGTGTACAGCAGTTATGGCCAGACTATAATTGCGAATTCGATCCTTCAGAGTTCAGAGAGATTCCGAGCATAGTCCCCTCAATAGATCGCTGAGTGACTTTGAATTGGTTAATTATTATTACTGACAATATTTGACATTTTTAAAATCTACATGACTTGAATTCACAAAAACGTGAAGAATTTTTACTTGACTTACTACTTGACACGGGCTAAATACACTCATCGTGTGGAGCCATAATTATACCAAAAAAAAACGCGATAATCCGAATATTGTAATGCTATCCACACATGGGAAGAATTTTTATACTTGACACTGGCTATATACACTAATCAATCGTGTGGAGCTATAATTATACAAAAAAAAAATACGGCGGGATAAACAATTGAACATCAAATAATCGGCAGTTTTTAAACCCAGGAACGAGTTTTGGCGGGAACGTGGAAAAGTGTGTGTGATCTCATTGTATTTTTTCCTAAAATGTGTGTTCTTCCGCGAGTTAATGTGTAAAAATGTGGATTATTAACCATTAAGTGCCTGTGAATGTGTGCGAGTGTAGGGAAACAGCACAATGTTGAAAACATGCGTTCTCACCAAAATTCCACTGAAAATCTTCAGTAAACACCACATCTTTACTGAAGGTATGACTTAGACTAGACTAGACTAGACTTTTACTTGAAAACTGACCTGAAATGTGACTTTGACCCATCTCCACGACTTAAAATTCATAAAAACTTGAAGTATTTCAACACTTGACACTGGCTATCTGGCTAATACACTAATCATGTGGAGCCAGAGAAAACTTAAAAAAAAAAACAGGAACATTTTGGCAAAATATTTATTCTTATATAATTTTTTTAGGTCAATTATTCATTGTATTTAATACTTATTATGCTATTCCTCACAAAGACAATTCCAAAAATACAACATTCATAAAAATTGGTCCAGCCGTTCTCGAGTTATAAGTGTAGTCACTAACACGACTTTCTTTTATATATATATAGATATATATTATTACCAAATAACAATATTCATTGTATGGGAAATCATACAATATGACTTTCGCATGGCGTTGATTTTAGAGCTGAAAGTTTTATGTTAATATAACCTGGTCAGAAAATATCAAATGCTAACCTCCATTCTCGTCACTCTCAAATTTATCATTAGAAACGAAAACACTTGATTATTACAGTGGAACTTTATAATTGTGAACTTTTGGATTGTATGTAACAATGTACAAAAATATAAAGTGTGCAACACTTCAAGAAACATAATATTGTAAATTAATATCTTTATGCCAAAGATTTACTACAAAGGTGATTAAACGAGCACCTCAAACTTCAATAATTTTACTGAAACTTGGCCCCAAATTGCAGCACTTAAATGAGTTTTAACAAAGTATTTTAACTTTTCAAGTTATTGTTCTTACTTTGTAAATAACCTTACTCTATTCGAAGCATCAACCTTTTGCATAAATGGCTTACTTATGTTTTGTACGGTAAATACAATATACCTTTTGTGTTTTTGATTGTGTTTTGTGATTATAAAATATTTTGTCTTCGTTTTAATAATTTACTGGGGTGCAATGTAAAAGTAGGTGCAGTACTGCTGGGTATTCGATTATATCTTTCCACGGTACGGCCACACCGCAGCGTCATGCGTGCGTGATCTAGGCGTCGATCAGATAGCGCTGTAGTATTTGTACCGACATATCTTTCTAATAAACACATACATAATACATACCTAACTAGCTGTGCGCCGCGGCTTCGCCCGCGTTAAGAAGTATCCTATAGCCTAATCCATAGTACTGGCTATCCCTACAGAAAATTTCAGCTAAATCAGTCCAGCCGTTGGACAACAATAATATTGGTGTTGATGGTTGATTAGAGATGTTGATTAATTTAGTCTAAATTTAAAAATAAAAACTTTTTAAGCAACAGCTTTTTTAACCGACTTCACAAAAAAGGAGGAGGTTATCAATTCGTCTATATATATATTTTTTGTTTTTTTTTGTGTGTATGTTACGCGATTATTTCGTCAATTTAAAACGGATTCAAATGATTCTTTTTTTAATAGGTAGGGTACGTTTCCGAGGTGGTCCCATTGTAATTTCATCGAGATCTGATAAGTATCTCCAGAGATATGGAGATAAATACCTCAAACACAGGAGAATGTAATGGTTTTAGAAGAAGAGTCCCAAGCAGATTATACATAATGGAGGTTGCTATTGCATAAACTTTTGAAGACTAAAAAATATGTACGTATGTATGTAAAATATGTATCTATCTACTTACTACTACTACATACATAGTATCTATCTACTATCCAATAGACTTGGCTGGCACCGACTTCAAATAGATAAGTGGGTAGCGCTTATAATAATTATATTAAGTAATTTATTTTTCGCTTTTGAGTGCCTGTTTGTGATTATGAAGTCTGTTTTGTTTGAAAAATAATTTATATTAAGACTTTATCATGTGTATTGAAAAGTACTAATGATAATGTGATAATACATACTGGTCCAAATTCGACTGTCCTACCATTTGCTATTTTGGAGATCCAGTCCTTACAGTCCGGGTCCATCAGGTCAGCTCGGTGTTACCTTATTATTGCATTATCACCAAAGACACGCAAGTACAACAGACTTGAGTCCAATCAAAGGTCAGGAATCTAATTGTTCTAATTTAGCATCCACAATTTCAGGACATACAAGTCTTGTAAAAAGTAGGTACTTAGGTCGAACTAAACAAAATGGGAACAGACACGAAACCAATGGCATTACGCGAGAAGGGCTTATGCCGAGCAGAATCAAACAGGTCATTCTGATTGATAAATGAGGAACAAATCTGAAATACTTTTTGTCATATCCAAATAACAACTCCAATTTGTATTATACATTAATTAACATTTATATTTTTTTCTTTCAATTAAAAATTAATTAATTAAACAGCACTTGTCCAGTGTGGCCATGTTTCTATTTCCTTTTGCAGTGCATCACCAGGGCTCACGGTGCTTGTGACTTGTCGGTGGCCGACCAGTTTATAATCGCTCGTCAGGTGATTGTTGGCAACACCACATGCGAGGAGTCCCTTAGCCGCAGTCAAAGCTTCAGGACTTGGGAGATGTGCTGAAAATTAATACAAGGAGTTTAGAAACGTCTTTCTTACGCATCCACGTCCAGGCATGAAGCATGAAACCGTCTAATGGTCGGTTTCTGACGTTGATTTATTGAGAGTTTATCTACTCAAATGTCCCGATATTGAATAGATAAACTCTCAATAAATGTACTCAGAAACCGGCCATTAGACCGCATTGTCAATTACTAGTCCATTGTCAACAGTTAATATAACTACATCTCTAGGTTCTTTAATAGCATTTGTTTACTTTTTAATGTTTCAATAATATTATATTATTTTAATTCACACACTATAACTACAAATCAGCGATAACCATAGACCGAATTTTTAGGGTCAATTAGAAAACCCGCTATGCGTGTCTAAGCAATTGGACGCACAACAAATATACTGAAATTGATCCTTATGTCGTTCACATTTACTTTACGCCTTTTCAACCGACTTCCAAAAAGAAGGAGATTCTCAATTCGTCTGTATATATTTTTTTCTTTTTTTTTGTGTGTATGTTACGCGATTACTCTGTCAATTCTGAACCGATTCAAATGATTATTTTTGTAGTCGGTAGGGTACGTTTTCGAGTTGGTCCCATTGCAATTTTATCGAGATCTAATAAGTATCTCTAGAGATATGACGATAAACGTCTCAAACTTGCTACTGAAATTGACTCGCGGGGCATTGAAGTCGGTTGTTTTAGTTTTTCATGTTTGTATCATCATATATTACCATCAGGTATGATATCTGTCAATCAATTAATCAATCAATCAATCAATCATTTTTATTTGTCAGAATGTAGGTAGATACAAAGATATGCAAGGATGTCATAGCCGATATAAGATTCCCGTATACATTCTTATCCCTTAAGGCTAAAAAACTGTGATTTTCTATCTTCAGTAAAAACAGTACATTATTCTATCAGATATATTCCTTCCTGACTAGCTGCGCCCTGTGGCTTTGCCCGCATATAATTCTGGTTATAAACCTTCCTCTTGAAACAGTCCATCTATTGATGAAAACCGCATTAAAATCCGTTGCGAAATTTGAAATATCTAAGCGTACAGAAGGAGTTACAGACGGCGGGAAGTGACTTCGTTTTATGTTATGTAAACTCAGCTATCAGGGAGTCAAACTGCCTCCGAGAGTTAAGTCGATTTTGTCTTGAGCGAAATTATCAAATATTGTTGAATCGAAAAGAATTACATACATTCAAAGTTTCCAACGAAAGATATTCCAATAGACTTCTTATTGTATGCCTTAGTGTGCGCTCCAACGAGTTCCCAGCCAGCTCCTTCGTACACTTTGCCATTGCCGCAAACCAGAAATCTGGAAATTATATAAAAAGACTTTTTATGAAGGTTTTAGATTTATAGTTATTGTGAGTTTGCATCTTGATTATAAATAAAGTACTGACTATTATTGTTATTACTGACTATGTTGTTTGTTGCCGACTGGTCGACCACGCCCGAGAGATCGTCGCGATCTTGCTACGTAAACTCCCGAGGAAGTGCATCGTACATGTCACATGCACGAAAACTAGGTCAAGACAGTCGACAACAAAAATAGTCAATACTTTATTAACCGACTTCACAAAAATGGAGGAGGCTCTCAATTTATCGGAATCTTTTTTTAAATTTATGTTCACTCGTAGACGCCTGAAACGTTTTGAAAAATACTGCTTTTTATTTTGAAAAGGTATACTTCTTATAGATTTAAGACGGGAATTTAACGTGACTTACGCGATGTCGATATAGCGATCGACATCGCGTAAGTCACGTTAAAATCTCGTCTTAAATCTATAAGTTTAAAATGAACGTGAGTTTTTATAATTAAAGGTATACTTCACAGGTGGTCCCATTCTTTCGAGATATGTCCAGTATCTCAGGAGACGTGGAGATAAACACTTTTAACTGTTTGACTTTGAACTGATTTAACTGATACTGAAAATTATTAGCACGGCATTTGAAGTCGGTTCTCTTCGTTTATTAAACGATCTCTACATTTATTCGATTTTATTCGATCTTTATATATATACATTTATGAGGGAGCTTGCAAATAAGAAATTAGGTATGTATTAAATTAATTAATTATTTCTTAACTAATTGTATTTATTATTATTATTAATTTTATAATGATGAACTGTTGACGTCTAATTTTATTTATGAATAAATGAATATTATAATTATAGTTTATGTAATATAATAATTGTTAGTTATTTGGTAGTAGCATGTTGTTACTGTGTAATTTTATGCATAATTTTATGGTGCGAAAAATTCAAATAAAAGACAATGGATGAATATGTCACAAATTGGTTAGTGTATCATAACAAATATTTTATCTTTTTTGTATGTTTATGTAGGTATATTATTGTAGTATTTGGATGTAAGTTTATATTTAATTAGTTATATTCTTAGTTAATCCGTATTATATATATTTTTGCGGGTATAATTAGATCCTGTCCATATAAAGGTTGCCTAGTATATCTCTCTAAGCGATAACACCACCCATTGTCATACTTTATCTAGTAATGTATTTTTAGTATACATTTAATAATTTGTAAGTTATGTATGATCAAAGAGGTGGCGCTTACCTCGGCCAACGGATTGGCCTAGCAATTCAACGAGGTAACGTCGCCAGCTTTTTGGGAACATTACAGGCAGACAGCTGCGACCTAGGTTCTGTTTTTTATTTATAACATTTTATGTAATAAAGTGTTCATCCTATCTATCTAATGGTTGAATGCACTTATTTCCTACATATCATTACGTGTACAAACCTACACGTACATCGTATACCTACGTGTACTTTAACTATGAGATAAGCTTTCAGCCGCGGGTGACAATAACTGAATTTATTCCCCAACATTTTGACATGGGTGTTAGTATATTCGGTGATATGCGAACTTACGACACTGCGATGTCATCAAATTTCAATGTTTCCCGTTGATATTTCTTTATAGCAATCATCATGCGATCACAGTCTTTGTCCGTGGTAGGTTCTGGTGTGGCGGTGTGCTGGAGAATGACGAGGCCCATAGGGTTTGGGAGGACTTCTTTTCGTAGGGACGGTTCGCCTGCCCATTGCGTCATAGGTATAACGTTGCAGCCAGGATCTGGAGTAAAGATTTTGTTTGAACGTAGTAAATTTATTTTTAAATGTATATCGAATGGTTCGGACATTGATGGACAATATAGAGCCTAACATCCGCGACGGACCGCTATTACGTCATGCTCACCAGAAACCCTGTCGTCTATTTTGCTCTTTATAAATGCAATTTAGGAAAATCAGGAAATGCTATTTAGTTGTACCTACAGTAACAGAACGAATTTTTATTGATCCCAAACACTTAGAATGTGACTAAGTTCGGATTTGGACTTAATAAGTTCTGGTTACTTAGATAATAAAAGATGACCTTTTCGATACAAAATCGGAATCTGATTTTATCAAGCAAGTGCTTATACTATTTAAGACAAAAATAAACTATTTAATGATAATACCTACTAGTTAATCTAAATCCGTCTGTCCTTCCATTTTCCATTACAGAGTTCCAGTTCTTACAGCCCGGCTCCATCATCTGGTACTCATATTTCAATACATGCATATGACTTCGGTGACAATGCAATGCAATTCAGTGACAAATGCACTTCCTGAAGTAGTTCTAATTTAGTTTCCAAGATTTTAACTACACATACTACCACGGCAAGAGTAAAAGCTTTTTTAACCGACTTCACAAGGAGGAGGTTCTTAATTCGTCTGTATGTTGTTATTTTTTCTTTTTTTTGTGTGTATGTTACGCGATTACTCTGTCAATTCTGAACCGATTCGAATGATTCTTTTTGTAATCGGTAGGGTACGTTTTCGAGGTGGTTTCATTGTAATTTCATAGAGATCTAATGAGTATCTTCAGAGATATGACGATAAACGTTTCAAACTTGCTACTGAAATTGACTCGCAGGGCATTGAAGTTGGTTGTTTTAGTTTTTTTTTTAAACTATGCTAATTATTTTCAAACATCTTCATTGATTTGGCTCTTAGAGTCGAGAATCCAATAGATTACAAAGTAGGATTTCTTTCCGATATTAAATCTAGCTGCGCGACGAAATCCAATGTGGTTGTTGACAAACATTTGCTATACTCTCCACTTTGGTGGAAACTGAGCATTGGTGTCGTCATTGCAAGAATTTAGTTTTAGGGACAGAACCAACTAATAGTTATATGAAAAAAAATAACACAAGTTTTATTCTTACCATCAGCAGCTATAACGTTTCCTACGGCAAAGAACAAACACACAACGACTAATACCATTTTAAATTAATGAGAGTTCAAGCATATATATCACTGTGTTTCATAGAATACCATAATCAAACTGAACACTATCCTATTTGCTGAGCTTATATATTAATTGCATTATATAATAATATAATAGATATAGTAGAAAAATAAAAGGATTATGTGAGTCCCCTTTGAGAACAGGAAAATGTTATTATCACAATTAAAACATATTAAATCAGTGTGTTATGTAGTTACTCTACAAGTAACATAGTATGGTTTTGTGGTAATTCGTTACAACGACAAATAAATCATTTGTGGTGAAGAGCTATGGTTATTATGGAATAGTACCTATGGAATAGTACCTATTTGACTTTTTCAATGGATTTTACAATTATTTATTGGCTGGACAAAACTGTAATGACATACGGAGCCGTGACGTGGACCACGGTTCGACTAGTCCACCGGTTTAAAGTCGCTCAGCGAGCTATGGAAAGAGCGGAAAAGCTATTGAAAACTACGTTCGGTATTTCTCTGTGGGATCGAATCCGAAACGAAGTAATTCGCCAGAGAACTGAAGTGATCGACATAGCTCAGCAGATTAGCAAATTGAAGTGGCAGTGGGCTGGTTATATCTGCCGTAGGACCGATAACCGTTGGTTGGGTTAGACTGGTTCTAGAGTGGAGATCGCGAATCGGCAAACGTAGCGTAGAACGCCCTGTGACTAGGTAAAACGACGACATTCGCAAAGCGATGGACAATGACTGGAAACAAACAGCCGAAGATCGGGCTTAGTGGCATGTCTTGGGAGAGGCCTATGTCCATTTGTGGACTAATACCGGCTGATAATGATGAGTCGCTGGACTTGAGTTTTCAAGCCCTGTGGGTTTATTGTGTAATTACTGTGGGTCTTGAATCTGTATATTCAAAATTCTTAGCAAAACCGAGCAGAAACTATGACATCCATTTTGATTTTACACTAATTAGGCTTTACAATATTTACAGTACTACTGCTAAAACATATCCATATGTATCTTCTGTCAGTCCACATCTGACCAAATTTAGACATAGGCCTCTATTAATGCACGCTACTGGGCTAAGAGAAGATCTGAAGACAGATCTTTAGATTTCTCTTTAATTCAGGGTCACCACCTCAGAACACGTCTACCCCAACGGTTATTGGTTTTGAACTTACAATAAGCAGCCCAGATAGCCCCAAACATTTTTTATTTCATCTCTGCATAAAATCACCCCACGTTTCTTAAAAATGATCTACGTCATTCATAACCATAAAAGTTAGCCTACCATCATAACCAGCAGCTGTTCAGGAAGTTTGGTACTATAAACCCCCAATTATTTGAACAAACTTGAGGTTGCAACGTATTTTAGTTTTAAAGTTTTGAGAACTGTCATACTCAGCCACTACGGAACATTCTGCCAACTTTGGGAAGTGTATTTACAATTTATACAGACGTGTTAGAGCGCATGGAGTTCAAACCACATGAGTAAAGAAAATCTTACTCATGTGGTTCAAACTCAATCAATGTTGCTATAATGCAATAAAACTATCATTTATATTAGTTGTTGATAATAAAAATGTATAAAAGAACAAAAAGTCGTATATAAAGGTGCACTTCATTATGCCATGGCCACCAATTCGATAAAATATACTTACAAATACCTATCCACAGTGGCTCTCTCCTAATGGGTTTATTCATTAGAATCAAGTCGCGGGAAAGTCCCGTCAAAGAGCGCTCATTATGTGATTGGTTATAGTTCTCAGACTAAGGTTAGTTATTAATTAATATTTTATACTTTCCTTCTAGTAATTTTTTAGTTCGTTATTCAGTCTTTACTAGGTCTAGGAATAATTATTTATTCGTTTTGTAGTTTAAAGAACGAAATAATTATTTCTATTAAGTATAGAATTACGAACTTCACAATGTGTTCGATTCGTATTTTAGTCAACTATTTTAGTGGTGAGAATAATGGATAATCAAAACTCCTTAAGAGGGAACGCGGGTTGACCTTTTCTATACAAATGTATTCCCCCGCTTCCTCCCTGAAAAATGCTTCTAGAGCCAAATTTATTTCTCCAAAAAAATCAAGGTATGCTGTAGCTACGCCCCTACTATTTTAGCAACCAATTTCAAAAAGAAATATAAGCATTCTAATCTCCTCTTTAAGATTTTTTAAGGGCGATTTCTATTTGCAATTGGTTTTTTTAAAAAAAGAAAATTATAGGGGCAATTATATACAGCAGACATTGAGTTTTTGTAGAAAAAAAATCCTCTAGAAGCATTTTCCAGGGAGGAAAGGGGGAATATATTTGTATGGTAAAGTGCACCCCGCGTTCCCTCTTAAGAATCGCTTAATTTGTCAAACAATCTTATTTTCGAATAGGTTATATTTTAATATATTATGAATACCTCGTGCCATTATACGAAAAGGTATAAAACAATTTTACTCATTACCTAATAATTGAATAATAGTACGCAATCATAAAACTTTAATTACTTAATTGTTTGATATTAAAATTAACTATGTGCTTGCGGAAACATACCTACTTAGTACATTTTATTGTGAAGTCCGTATAAGGGATAATTTTTATAGATTTTCACATGTTCTATTTACTTTTTTTTAAGTGTTCTCTGACTCACTTCAAGCATAAAGCCTTTTTACCGTTGGAGTAGGCAGAGACTACATCTTCCCACATGCTACGAGACATACCTCTTCTCTTCTTCCACTTGTATGAGCGCCTTCATACATGCCTATTTTTAACTTAATGACAAAACGAACAAATATAATGTAAAAACCCTTGCTCTGACTCTCGGGGGCTGTGAGCTGCCGGAAAATCGTAAGATGATATTCTAAATTTTAATTTTAATTAATTTAATTTATTTCTAAATTTTTATTCTTAATTTTAAATTAAGGTGATTAAGGTGATTTGGCAGATTTTCTCCATGATGGTGGTAAACCGGTTTTTGTAGCAAGTCAGGCGTGCTCCTGCCTCCAGTCTTCATGATCTTCATTCAAATTTCCAAAACTGAATGGACGAAAATATTCCATATAATTGTCGAACCTGCTTACAACATTTAGATTTGTAGAGGAAACGCGTTTTTGCCATTCGAAAGTATTTTTGTCCGAGTTGAAACGAAGACACTTCTCAACCTACAGCAAAAATGTCGTGTTTGGGCTCATTAGAATGGTCTTAATGAACAGATTATACATAGATCAGTCAAGCGTGGTCTTAAATTTTGAATTTAAGTATTGTTGTTTCATTTGTTCGAACGCTTAACAACAATAAATACTCATCTCATTGTAATATTTCAAATTATTGTTTAATAACCGGTTACAAATTATTTTGACAATCAATCTTATTAAAACCGGTTTTGAATCGTTTAACAACTTCAGACAAAAAATGTTACGTAACAAATATTCATCCGGATATTAGATTATATAGATAGATTATAGCAAAAAATCATATAATATATCCACTCACACCAAGGGGAAATGTGTAGTAAGCACAGTTTTACAATCATTGTAGCAATGGATATTCATTTTCACAAGATATTTGAAAGGGATATTTACCATGTTTTTCATTATTTGTGAACTTCCGATCAAACTGTCAAATACCTGGCATCCAGTGGTTGGTCTTTGTAGATCATATAAATGCCCGAACAAAAATAACAAACGCGAAGATATTGTCAGTGTTGTGTGTCGCGATCGAGTTTCAGCAGAAGCAAGTAGTTAGGGGTGGCGAACCTGCAAAAAGAACGCGAAAGCGGGTAGACCGGTTCGTGTTTTCGTAAACAATCCGTTTACCCGCAATCGACAGTTTATCCGTGAACATGGTGCTTGCAACAGCGCCGAAATATCGGAAGCTCACAACTAATGAAAAACATGGTAAATATCCCTTTAAAATATCTTGTGAAATTGTTAGTGACCATGAAAACTTAAAAACTTATAATGGATATTCAGGTTTTCACTATGACTCTGTAAAGTCAGAATAATAAACTTATTAAGGTACGGCCACGTATGGCCACGCCGCGGCGTCCTGCTATCTGCGGGCGCGATCTCAGTACTTTTTGATTGTTTTCTGTATGCCCTTAGTACGAGTTATTATCGTAAACGCTTTTGACAGATCTCACATAGTTTCAACTTATTCTGGCTCCCTGATTGGTCTACATTTAGTTAAGTGTAGTAACCACTAGAGGCGCTGTACTGTTTATCATACAAAATTTGCTCGATATACGATATCGAATTTGGTATTAAAACTCGTACTAAGGCCGCTGATCGCGTTTGGTGTAAACCAGTTGGTACAAATACTACTGCGCTATGTTATCGCCGCCTAGATCCCGCGAACGCAGAACGCTGCGATGTGTCCGTTCCTTAAATATATACAAGTAAAGAAAATTTTAATTTAAAATGAAGATACGGTCTCTTAGCAAAACCTCGGACAGACAGACAGACAGAGACAGACAGACAGACAGACGGACATGACGAAACTATAAGGTTTCCTTGTCAGGACTACGGAACCCTGACACGAAACCCTTATGGTTTCGTTATGTCCATCTGTCTGTCTGTCTGTCTATCTGTCTGTCCGAGGTTTTGCTAAGAGACCATTAATACTAGAAAGTTGTAATTTTGTGAGGGTGTGTATGTAAATTACGCCGACAAAGTGTTGAAATAAAATTGAGAAAAATAATTTTTTTTTAGGGTAGCTCCCCTATATGAGAAGTGGGGATGAATTTTTTTTTCATCGTCTACTCCATCGTGTGGGGAATCGTTGAATAAGTCTTTTAAAATGACTTCAGAGTTGCAAATACTATTTTTCGATTGAATGCTCCATTTACGAAATATTAAACTTTAAAGTGCATATTTTTGTTCCAGTAGGGCGTCCCCCCCCCCCCCCTCTAAAAGCTAAACTGCTGGCTTGAAAAATCTGGAAGAATTCATGATAATAGCGCATTTCATGAACTTTAAATGAAAATTATAGCGGTTGAGATAACTTTATTAGTTTAGCAGTAATAGTCGTTGAACTTGGGTGTTAATTTTGTACCAAATACAAAATCCTTAGAATAAATCTTTTAAAGTGACAAAGGCGGAGTACCCAGTTGCTTGTTTATGACGGGTAAAAACTTGCATTGAATAACAGGCTACTACGGAACCCTACACTGCGCGTGGCCTGACACGCACTTGGCCGGTTATTTTTTATTGGAACACTTATGCGCCTCCACTCCATCGCTCGTCTTTTCTACATATGTATATTTGAAATGTCGCGCCGCTTGTGCGCTGTTTTTCCGCCACCCTCGCCTTACAGCAAATTTCTCGAATTTCATGTTGACTAGAATATCAAATATTAATTGTAATGTTAACATAAATAATTATACATTTATAAAATTATAGGGCTTGTGTTACAACATGTTACATGCAGATCCACACTAAGATAAAAACCTTGTGTCGTAGGATTAGCATGATCTTCCTAATGACATAAGAAGCCGTGCCATTCAAGAAAATAAAGTTAATGACAGACAGACTACTAACTACTACTAACAGACGGACTATCAGTTCCATTTGGATCATGATATGTACTGTGATCGGTATGCGTTTCTCTATGTTGTGTTTCACTATTTCACTTTTTTTATTTTTTTTATATAAAAATTGTCTGATGTAGGTACTGAAACACACAGTTACATGTATGGTTGGTTTTAACCTACTTTAATTTTTTTTAAATATTCTGACGTAAACGATTGGATGACAGCTGAATGGTTCATTACTTTTTTTTTCTAATTCAAAGCGTTAAATTCTGCTTTTGCTATGTTTACTTGATAATTGGTTATGATTTATGATTTTGACGTGTATATGTGCGTATATTAATACTGCCTACATACTGAATAAATGCTTTGATTCTTTGATTCTTTGATTCTTAATATTTTATAAGACATTATTATTAATATGAAATAGTTATTATTTCATTATTATATTGCAAGGGAATAAATTAAATATTGTTCCATAAAAATGCGTATGTGTGTGTGTGTGTGTGTTTGAGAGCATGTGTATTGTAGTAAGAAATAATTTAATAACTCTGAGTATGTTTTCTTTTTTGTCATAATTTAAACTCTTCAACCATTTTTTACCACAGGTTGCACTTCTCTAATAATCAATAATCAACCTACAAGCGAACACAATTCAAGGTACTCGTATTACATAAACTAAATTTCTTTAGTATACTAAATTGGTTCTTTATGACTTTAGTAAAGTTCTAATTCACCTATTTGATAAAACGTGCATAATCGTAGGTGTCTGACAAAAAACATTGAATGCAAAAGCTTCTAATCTATAAGTTCGAGAAACCAGTTTCAAAGTTTTTACGATACAAATTTGACCAATCATACTTAATAATTTAAAAGCTTACATTAAAGAATTAAGATAATCTTTGAGACTTTGCCTTGTTTTAAAAATTTTATTCATCATCATCATCAGCCTGTATCAGTCCACTGCTGGACATAGGCCTCTCCCAAGATGCGCCACTGAGCCCGATCTTCAGCTCTTCTCTTCCAGTCACTGCCCACCGCTTTGCGTATGTCGTCGCTCCACCTGGTCACAGGACGTCCTACGCTATGTTTGCCGATTCGCGGTCTCCACTCTAGGACAAGTCTGCCCCAACGGTTAAAAATTAAGTTAAAAATTTTATTACAAAAATATAAATAAAATAATGTTCTCATTAAGTAAGTTAGTGCTTTAGACCTTTGAGTAATAATTGTTAAGAATGTATTGTGCTTTGGGGCTTAAGCGGCAATTTATGATACTAAGGGCCAGTTTCACCGGTTTCTGATAGCGATAATGTGAAGAAATCTGACAGATTTTATATGACGCCATGTGTCAGATAACTAGCTAACGCATTATTAGGAACCGGTGAAACTGGCCCTAAAGGTAGGCTTGGGTCATAGTTCCTATAACTAAACGAAGTCATGTCTCGGATGGAGTTCAGCTAGGCTATTCTGTAAGCTATCTCGATAGCGGAATCCGCGGTGAGATTCAAATTTCGTACTACGAAATTCAATTGTATTACGTTGGTATACGGTTGAATTTCGTAATACGTAATTTGAATCTCACCGCGGATTCCGCTGTCGATATAGCTTACAGAATAGCCTAGCAGTACCCTTAGTATAAGTTTTCATACCAAACTCAATGTCGTAATTCGACTGTATGAAAAATAGTACAGCGCCTCTAGTGCTTACCACACTTCACTAAATTTTGACCAATCATGGAGCCAGAATAAGTCGAAAGATCTGTCAAACGCGTTTACGATGAAAACGCATACTAAGGGTACTTACCAGCTGTCGTATCGTCATCTACATGTAGATCTTTATCTTCTACATAACAAATACACGTCGTCAATCATTTTACTGAGTTCCGGCAGGTTCTTCGGCTACATCATCACTTAACATCAGGTAAGATAGTCAAACGCTTGCTTATCATAGACTTAACCTAGTGTATCATATATTTAAATAAACTAGCCAAGTGCAAGTCAGACTCGCACTCGTAGGGTTCCGTATCACACTACAGTATTTTATAAGATCGAGCAAAAAATACCAATATCATATTTCGCTAGCAAAAAATAATAATTAATAAACATTTTATCAAAACAGAGTTGTAAGCCGCATGCTTATTTATTTTAACGCCATATAACGTCTACTAAGTGAAAGTTAACACAAAGGTGTTAGAGATTGGCACTTCAATATAACGCCATCTATGGATGTTTACCTAAGCATTCATAGATGGTGTTATATTGAAATGCCAAAAAAAACACGTTTCTTCTATGGGGACCCCATATTATTTTTAACTTTATCCTGTTCTTAGTACTTGTTGTTATAGCGGCAACAGAAATATATTATCTGTGAAAATTTCAACGGTCTAACTATTACGGTTCATGAGATACAGCCTAGTGACAGACGGACAGACAGACAGACAGACAGCGGAGTCTTAGTAGTAGTAGAATTTATTCATTGACTTATTTAATTTAATTAGAGTTGTGACAGTTTGATGTGTGGAAAGAACATGTCAGTTGTCCGGCACCTCGTTTTACTGCCGTTTTGCACTTCGTAACAAGCCCGATACCACCGTAATTAAACCTCATCGTCACTTAACATAACACAGTACGTAGTACTATTAAGTATTCTGTGATAAGAAGGCCTAGGCGTTTATTTAGATTGGTTTACTTTCGCGATCACGTTAACGGAAACGCATAATTAAAAGCGCCATCTAGTGTGCATAATAGGTATCTTGTAATTGCCATAAAAATCTGTTTACCAGTTTCTTTATAATTTTTAGCAAATTTAGCTTCAAGGTAAAATAGGTTAATGTGAACTCGGAAAGCCAAATTCTAAAGATAAACGATAAATAAATAAGATAAATAACCACAACCTGCGTCAAGTTCCGGTTAAATGTAAATTTTGTTAAGACTAAATAGTACGATCTCCATGACGCCATTTTTCTAGGAACGGTAGTTTTGAAGAACAGCATAGGATACGAGATTAGTAAAAATAATACCACAAAGTTCTTGAGAATATGTTTATGAGATCATAGCTAGTACTTTTAAAGTTTACTTAGTTAGTTAGCTTACATTTTAATTTTCATGATCATGAACACTAGCACGTATGGAATATTGACCATATTTTTAGGGTTCCGTACCTCAAAAGGTAAATAAGGAACCCTTACAAGATCACTTTGTTGTCCGTCTGTCTATCTTTCTGTCTATCTGCCTTTCTGTCCGTGTGTCACCACCGATTTTCTCAGGAACGGAAATTTATACAAGATACGGAGGTCTAATAGTCCCTATTATGTGTATAAAAATCAAGGTCCTGAGTCAACACGATAAAAAGATATCGGAAAATTTAGATTTTCACGAAAACTTGTAAGTACCAAAATTTACCTTAAATTTCAACTTTTTTTATTTTCCGGAATTTTTCCCTTATTTGTGCTGACCTTGCTTTTAAACAAAATTGACAATTCTAGGTCAACCGGAAGTATCCTACAGATTTTGGGTCGAAAACCTAGGTTGTCTTTATTCTATGCTATATGGTACTTCCCGTTGACCTAGAATTATGAAATTTGGCAAGAAGCAAGGTTTTACAGTACAAATATAGGCAAAACCAAAAAAAATTAAAAAGGTGGAAATTAAAGGGTGTCCCCATACCATAGAATAATGAATAGTACAAGTACCCATAAATACATAGATTACGCCAATCAAAATAGGCCTTTGAGTTATATGAGCGCTCATACAATTTAGAGGTCTAGCTTAATTGGTACCAACCAACGTTGGTACGGAAGCCTCGGTGGGCGATTCCAACTCGACTTGGCCGGTTTTATTTGTTGTTGTACGGAGTGTGACAATGGAACCATATTACTAAACCTTCGCTGTCCGATCTTTCGTCTGCTGTTTGTCCAAGGCTGTCATTAAAACTGTGATAGTTAGACTTTAAAATATTAATGTGTTTCTTTGGCCACTATATTTACAAACGCCATAAAATTATTTGTATACGTACAGTACTAACATATCGGAAACTCATAAAAGTGAAAACATGGTAAAAATCCCGTTCTACAATACAATATTACAATGAGATTAACTAACAACTGGTGTTGCCAGGTATCCCGATATTGCAGTGCTGATTTTTTAGGTTTCGATTCGCCCTTGATCGGGACGCAAAATGGCCTGATTTTTCGCTTACCCCTATAATATTTTATAATACACTAGAAGTCCCCCGCGGCTACGCCCGCGTTAAAAACTCCTTTTATTTACTTAAAACTTTTCTTTTGTAAAAACGATTCTATCATTAAAGACATCAAATAAAAATTAGCCAAATTAGTTCACCTGTTTTCATGTTATCGCGTGACTAAGACAAATCAGGATTCATATTTTTAAAACCCGAAAACCCAATAAAGCGCAATCCGAAACTATATTGATTTTCAGACTTTTTTACCCCAGTTCACTCTTTAGGGTGGCATTTTGAAAAAGTCTGAAACTCGTATTTACTTATTTATTTACAGAAGTACTTGTGTGAAATGTCGAATAAAATGACTATCCAAAATTTGAGCCCTCGCTTCATCCCTTGAAGAGTGAATTTTGAAAAATCCTTTCTCAGCGGATACCAACGTCAAAATTTCTATCTGGATGCAAAATATCAGCGCAATCCGAAACAATATTGATTTCAGACATTGTTACTCCACTTAACCCTTTTAGGAATAGAATTTCAAAAAGCCTGAAACACGTATTTACTCATTTATTTACTAAACTACTTGTGTGAAGTTTCGAATATAAGAGACAATCAATTCTTGTTTCTCCATACAAACTTTGAACCCTCGCTTCATCCTCTTCAGGGATGAATTTTGGAAAACCTTTCTCAGAGGGAACTAACGTCGTAATTAATAACTATCTGCATGCCAAATTTCAGCGCAATCCGAAACAATATTGATTTTTACACTTTATTACCCCATTTCACCCTCTTAGGGGTGGAATTACAAAATAACCTGAAACACGTCTTTACTTATTTTTTTACTGAAGCACTTATGTGAAGTTTCGGATAGAAAAGACGATCTAATCTTGTTTCTCCATACAAACTTTCAACCCCCGTTTCATCCCCTTCGAGGGTTAATTTTGGGAAATCCTTTCTTAGAGGGAATTAACGTCGTAATAACTATCTGCATGCCAAATTTCAGCGTAATCCGAAACAATATTGATTTTACACTTTATTACCCCATTTCACCCTCTTAAGGGTGGAATTTCAAAAAAACCTGAAACACGTGTTTACTTATTTTTTTACTGAAGCACTTGTGTGGAGTTTCGGATAGAAAAGACTATCTAATCTTGTTTCTCCATACAAACTTTGAACCCCCGTTTCATCCCCTTCGAGGGTCAATTTTGGAAAATCCTTTCTCAGAGGGAACTAACGTCGTAATAACTATCTACATGCCAAATTTCAGCGCAATCCGAAACAATATTGATTTTCACACTTTATTACCCAATTTCACCCTCTTAGGGGTGGAATTAAAAAAAACCTGAAACACGTGTTTACTTATTTTTTTACTGAAGCACTTGTGTGGAGTTTCAGATAGAAAAGACTATCTAATCTTGTTTCTCCATACAAACTTTGAACCCCCGTTTCATCCCCTTCGAGGGTTAATTTTGGAAAATCCTTTCTCAGTGGGAACTAACGTCGTAATAACTATCTGCATGCCAAATTTCAGCGCAATCTGAAACAATATTGATTTTACACTTTATTACCCCATTTCACCCTCTTAGGGGTGGAATTACAAAAAAACCTGAAACACGTGTTTACTTATTTTTTTACTGAAGCACTTGTGTGAAGTTTCGGATAGAAAAGACTATCTAATCTTGTTTCTCCATATAAACTTTGAACCCCCGTTTCATCCCCTTAGAGGGTTAATTTTGGAAAATCCTTTCTTAGAGGGAATTAACGTCGTAATAACTATCTGCATGCCAAATTTCAGCGTAATCCGAAAAAATATTGATTTTACACTTTATTACCCCATTTCACCCTCTTAAGGGTGGAATTTCAAAAAAACCTGATACACGTGTTTACTTATTTTTTACTGAAGCACTTGTGTGGAGTTTCGGATAGAAAAGACTATCTAATCTTGTTTCTCCATACAAACTTTGAACCCCCGTTTCATCCCCTTTGAGGGTCAATTTTGGAAAATCCTTTCTCAGAGGGAACTAACGTCGTAATAACTATCTGCATGCCAAATTTCAGCGCAATCCGAAACAATATTGATTTTCACACTTTATTACCCAATTTCACCCTCTTAGGGGTGGAATTAAAAAAAACCTGAAACACGTGTTTACTTATTTTTTTACTGAAGCACTTGTGTGGAGTTTCAGATAGAAAAGACTATCTAATCTTGTTTCTCCATACAAACTTTGAACCCCCGTTTCATCCCCTTCGAGGGTTAATTTTGGAAAATCCTTTCTCAGTGGGAACTAACGTCGTAATAACTATTTGCATGCCAAATTTCAGCGCAATCCGAAACAATATTTATTTTACACTTTATTACCCCATTACACCCTCTTAGGGGTGGAATTCCAAAAAAACCTGAAACACATCTTTACTTATTTTTTTATTGAAGCACTTATGTGAAGTTTCGGATAGAAAAGACGATCTAATCTTGTTTCTCCATACAAACTTTGAACCCCCATTTCATCCCCTTAAGGGGTGAATTTTGGAAAATCCTTTCTTAGTACACCCTTACGTACTAAGACAAATATACCCTCCAAATTTCAAGTCTCTACGACCAGCGGTTTAGGCTGTGCGTTGTCTGTCAGTGAGTCAGTGAGTCAGTGAGTCAGTGAGTCAGTCAGTATGTCAGGACAAAGATTCTTATAGTATTAGCGATAACATGAAAGCGATAACATGAAAACAGGTGAACCAATTTGGCTAATTTTTATTTGATGTCTTTAATGATAGAATCGTTTTTACAAAAGAAAAGTTTTAAGTAAATAAAAGGAGTTTTTAACGCGGGCGTAGCCGCGGGGGACTTCTAGTCTAATACTATAAGAATCTTTGTCCTGACATACTGACTGACTCACTGACTCACTGACTCACTGACTCACTGACTCACTGACAGACAACGCACAGCCTAAACCGCTGGTCGTAGAGACTTGAAATTTGGAGGGTATATTTGTCTTAGTACGTAAGGGTGTACTAAGAAAGGATTTTCCAAAATTCACCCCTTAAGGGGATGAAATGGGGGTTCAAAGTTTGTATGGAGAAACAAGATTAGATCGTCTTTTCTATCCGAAACTTCACATAAGTGCTTCAGTAAAAAAATAAGTAAAGACGTGTTTCAGGTTTTTTTGGAATTCCACCCCTAAGAGGGTGAAATGGGGTAATAAAGTGTAAAATCAATATTGTTTCGGATTGCGCTGAAATTTGGCATGCAAATAGTTATTACGACGTTAGTTCCCACTGAGAAAGGATTTTCTAAAATTAACCCTCGAAGGGGATGAAACGGGGGTTCAAAGTTTGTATGGAGAAACAAGATTAGATAGTCTTTTCTATCTGAAACTCCACACAAGTGCTTCCGTAAAAAAATAAGTAAACACGTGTTTCAGGTTTTTTTTTAATTCCACCCCTAAGAGGGTGAAATTGGGTAATAAAGTGTGAAAATCAATATTGTTTCGGATTGCGCTGAAATTTGGCATGCAGATAGTTATAACGACGTTAGTTCCCTCTGAGAAAGGATTTTCCAAAATTAACCCTCGAAGGGGATGAAACGGGGGTTGAAAGTTTGTATGGAGAAACAAGATTAGATAGTCTTTTCTATCCGAAACTTCACACAAGTGCTTCAGTACAAAAATAAGTAAACACGTGTTTCAGGTTTTTTTGTAATTCCACCCCTAAGAGGGTGAAATGGGGTAATAAAGTGTAAAAATCAATATTGTTTCGGATTGCGCTGAAATTTGGCATGCAGATAGTTATTAATTACGACGTTAGTTCCCTCTGAGATAGGTTTTCCAAAATTCATCCCTGAAGAGGATGAAACGAGGGTTCAAAGTTTGTATGGAGAAACAAGAATTGATTGTCTCTTATATTCGAAACTTTACACAAGTAGTTTAGTAAATAAATGAGTAAATACGTGTTTCAGGCTTTTTGAAATTCTATTCCTAAAAGGGTGAAGTGGAGTAACAATGTCTGAAATCAATATTGTTTCGGATTGCGCTGATATTTTGCATCCAGATAGAAATTTTGACGTAGGTATCCGCTGAGAAAGGATTTTTCAAAATTCACTCTTCAAGGGATGAAGCGGGGGTTCAAATTTTGGATAGTCATTTTATTCGACATTTCACACAAGTACTTCTGTAAATAAATAAGTAAATACGAGTTTCAGACTTTTTCAAAATGCCACCCTAAAAGAGTGAACTGGGGTAAAAAAGTCTGAAAATCAATATAGTTTCGGATTGCGCTTTATTGGGGTTTTCGGGTTTTAAAAATATGAATCCTGATTTGTCTTAGTCACGCGATAACATGAAAACAGGTGAACCAATTTGGCTAATTTTTATTTGATGTCTTTAATGATAGAATCGTTTTTACAAAAGAAAAGTTTTAAGTAAATAAAAGGAGTTTTTAACGCGGGCGTAGCCGCGGGGGACTTCTAGTGTTTTAATAAAGCGCTAAACCACATCACAAAGAAGGAGAGTAACTACCTACAGAAAAAAAATTCAGCACAGGAAGTTGATTCTGTATTTAGTTGTGTGGTGTGCCTCGGTGAGGGCGCTCTTTCAGTCGCATTTCTTTAACGCCGCCTCTTTCGCCGCATTTTAAAATCCCTCAGAGAGGATTATTACGATCTAAACGTGCCCTTTTAAGTAAAATCTAATGATGTTTAATTACAAATAGACGTGTTAGCCGCAGGTGACATGTAGATACGACAGCACTCGGACATAGCACAGCACAGTTACCAGAATAGAGGCCGGCGGCGGGCGTGCGCACGCCGGACGAGTGCGAAACGGCAGAGCGCGTGAAGGTGACATGTAGACATGACAGCACAGTTACCGGAGTAGAGGCCGGCGGCGGGCGTGCACACGCCGGACAAGTGTGACACGGCAGAGCGCGTGAAGTTGACATGTAGACATGACAGCTCAGTTACCTGAGTAGAGGCCGGCGGCGGGCGTGCGCACGCCGGACGAGTGCGACACGGCAGAGCGCGTGAAGGTGACATGTAGACATGACAGCACAGTTACCGGAGTAGAGGCCGGCGGCGGGCGTGCGCACGCCGGACAAGTGTGACACGGCAGAGCGCGTGAAGGTGACATGTAGACATGACAGCACAGTTACCGGAGTAGAGGCCGGCAGCGGGCGTGCGCACGCCGGACGAGTGCGACACGGCAGAGCGCGTGAAGGCGCCGCACGTGGGCATGGCGTGCACCAGCGAGCCCGCGATGTTGCACAGCCCCAGCGTCACCATCTCCTGCGTCGCGTCCACGCGCCCGCCGCTGCCTGCAGACACACGTTACTATCATGTTCTAATCTTAGCACAGTCGGGAATATAATCACACGGTAATCTCTCACATAGACAGTTCATTATTCACGCAAGTCGATACCAAAAATCGCGGCTTTCATATCTCATTAAATGAGCGGAAACCGATGGGAGAAGACCGTCGATAGGGTACTCACAGAAAGCTTTAGCGATGGCGATGTTGGCGACGACCATGACGATGGGCATCATGAGGAGGCCGGTACCGAAGTGTTCCACCAGGCCCACGAACCCCAGCGTGGTGTTGCCCACCGTGGCGCTGAACGGCGGCAGTGACACGCGCGGCACGCCCGGCTCCACGCGACCTGCAAGTAGCGCCGCGCGTCACGTGGTTACACTCGCCTGTATGAACAGTGTGTGCAGCTGACGACGCATCCCGCGGGCGTACCTGACAGTTTGAAGAGCGGCAGTTGAGGGTCGTGCGTGCAGTAGGCGAGCGTGGAGGCGGCCAGCACCACCAGCGCGTTCCTGCTGATGGACAGCAGCCACAGCGCCTGCTTCAGCGCCGCGCGCTTCGGACCCACACGCACGTCTTTCACTTTTCTTCTTCTATTTTATTAATTATTAATCTATGTTCTACATTCTTACAATACTTATCACTACATTCTCTCAACTTGTCAGGAAAGTCAACATCTCTTAATTTTAGATTGCAGCTACTTTTAAATATTTCTGTTTGATGTAAGTCTCTCTGACCCCACACAGTTTTGTTACATTTATTAATATTTTCATTCAATTTAATTCTGAGTACATTTAAATTACATGTAATTTCTAGAGGAAAGTGATCGGACCAATATACATTATGTAATATTTTCACACTAGTCACCGTGTTCCATGCCGCCTCAGATACAACACAATGGTCTAGGCAACTCTAACCTTCGCTGTCCGATCTTTCGTCTGCTGTTTGTCCAAGGCTGTCATTAAAACTGTGATAGTTAGACTTTAAAATATTAATGTGTTTCTTTGGCCACTATATTTACAAACGCCATAAAATTATTTGTATACGTACAGTACTAACATATCGGAAACTCATAAAAGTGAAAACATGGTAAAAATCCCGTTCTACAATACAATATTACAATGAGATTAACTAACAACTGGTGTTGCCAGGTATCCCGATATTGCAGTGCTGATTTTTTAGGTTTCGATTCGCCCTTGATCGGGACGCAAAATGGCCTGATTTTTCGCTTACCCCTATAATATTTTATAATACACTAGAAGTCCCCCGCGGCTACGCCCGCGTTAAAAACTCCTTTTATTTACTTAAAACTTTTCTTTTGTAAAAACGATTCTATCATTAAAGACATCAAATAAAAATTAGCCAAATTAGTTCACCTGTTTTCATGTTATCGCGTGACTAAGACAAATCAGGATTCATATTTTTAAAACCCGAAAACCCAATAAAGCGCAATCCGAAACTATATTGATTTTCAGACTTTTTTACCCCAGTTCACTCTTTAGGGTGGCATTTTGAAAAAGTCTGAAACTCGTATTTACTTATTTATTTACAGAAGTACTTGTGTGAAATGTCGAATAAAATGACTATCCAAAATTTGAGCCCCCGCTTCATCCCTTGAAGAGTGAATTTTGAAAAATCCTTTCTCAGCGGATACCTACGTCAAAATTTCTATCTGGATGCAAAATATCAGCGCAATCCGAAACAATATTGATTTCAGACATTGTTACTCCACTTAACCCTTTTAGGAATAGAATTTCAAAAAGCCTGAAACACGTATTTACTCATTTATTTACTAAACTACTTGTGTGAAGTTTCGAATATAAGAGACAATCAATTCTTGTTTCTCCATACAAACTTTGAACCCTCGCTTCATCCTCTTCAGGGATGAATTTTGGAAAACCTTTCTCAGAGGGAACTAACGTCGTAATTAATAACTATCTGCATGCCAAATTTCAGCGCAATCCGAAACAATATTGATTTTTACACTTTATTACCCCATTTCACCCTCTTAGGGGTGGAATTACAAAATAACCTGAAACACGTCTTTACTTATTTTTTTACTGAAGCACTTATGTGAAGTTTCGGATAGAAAAGACGATCTAATCTTGTTTCTCCATACAAACTTTCAACCCCCGTTTCATCCCCTTCGAGGGTTAATTTTGGGAAATCCTTTCTTAGAGGGAATTAACGTCGTAATAACTATCTGCATGCCAAATTTCAGCGTAATCCGAAACAATATTGATTTTACACTTTATTACCCCATTACACCCTCTTAAGGGTGGAATTTCAAAAAAACCTGAAACACTTGTTTACTTATTTTTTTACTGAAGCACTTGTGTGGAGTTTCGGATAGAAAAGACTATCTAATCTTGTTTCTCCATACAAACTTTGAACCCCCGTTTCATCCCCTTCGAGGGTCAATTTTGGAAAATCCTTTCTCAGAGGGAACTAACGTTGTAATAACTATCTACATGCCAAATTTCAGCGCAATCCGAAACAATATTGATTTTCACACTTTATTACCCAATTTCACCCTCTTAGGGGTGGAATTAAAAAAAACCTGAAACACGTGTTTACTTATTTTTTTACTGAAGCACTTGTGTGGAGTTTCAGATAGAAAAGACTATCTAATCTTGTTTCTCCATACAAACTTTGAACCCCCGTTTCATCCCCTTCGAGGGTTAATTTTGGAAAATCCTTTCTCAGTGGGAACTAACGTCGTAATAACTATCTGCATGCCAAATTTCAGCGCAATCTGAAACAATATTGATTTTACACTTTATTACCCCATTTCACCCTCTTAGGGGTGGAATTACAAAAAAACCTGAAACACGTGTTTACTTATTTTTTTACTGAAGCACTTGTGTGAAGTTTCGGATAGAAAAGACTATCTAATCTTGTTTCTCCATATAAACTTTGAACCCCCGTTTCATCCCCTTAGAGGGTTAATTTTGGAAAATCCTTTCTTAGAGGGAATTAACGTCGTAATAACTATCTGCATGCCAAATTTCAGCGTAATCCGAAAAAATATTGATTTTACACTTTATTACCCCATTTCACCCTCTTAAGGGTGGAATTTCAAAAAAACCTGATACACGTGTTTACTTATTTTTTACTGAAGCACTTGTGTGGAGTTTCGGATAGAAAAGACTATCTAATCTTGTTTCTCCATACAAACTTTGAACCCCCGTTTCATCCCCTTTGAGGGTCAATTTTGGAAAATCCTTTCTCAGAGGGAACTAACGTCGTAATAACTATCTGCATGCCAAATTTCAGCGCAATCCGAAACAATATTGATTTTACACTTTATTACCCCATTTCACCCTCTTAGGGGTGGAATTACAAAAAAACCTGAAACACGTGTTTACTTATTTTTTTACTGAAGCACTTGTGTGAAGTTTCGGATAGAAAAGACTATCTAATCTTGTTTCTCCATATAAACTTTGAACCCCCGTTTCATCCCCTTAGAGGGTTAATTTTGGAAAATCCTTTCTTAGAGGGAATTAACGTCGTAATAACTATCTGCATGCCAAATTTCAGCGTAATCCGAAAAAATATTGATTTTACACTTTATTACCCCATTTCACCCTCTTAAGGGTGGAATTTCAAAAAAACCTGATACACGTGTTTACTTATTTTTTACTGAAGCACTTGTGTGGAGTTTCAGATAGAAAAGACTATCTAATCTTGTTTCTCCATACAAACTTTGAACCCCCGTTTCATCCCCTTCGAGGGTTAATTTTGGAAAATCCTTTCTCAGTGGGAACTAACGTCGTAATAACTATTTGCATGCCAAATTTCAGCGCAATCCGAAACAATATTTATTTTACACTTTATTACCCCATTTCACCCTCTTAGGGGTGGAATTCCAAAAAAACCTGAAACACGTCTTTACTTATTTTTTTATTGAAGCACTTATGTGAAGTTTCGGATAGAAAAGACGATCTAATCTTGTTTCTCCATACAAACTTTGAACCCCCATTTCATCCCCTTAAGGGGTGAATTTTGGAAAATCCTTTCTTAGTACACCCTTACGTACTAAGACAAATATACCCTCCAAATTTCAAGTCTCTACGACCAGCGGTTTAGGCTGTGCGTTGTCTGTCAGTGAGTCAGTGAGTCAGTGAGTCAGTCAGTATGTCAGGACAAAGATTCTTATAGTATTAGATAGATAAGATGAATTGAGAATTGAAGAATTGAGAATTGTCTCTATTTGGAACTTTTGGAAAACGGATAAAATGCAACTTTCTTAGTCTTAGGAGAGGCTTTTAAGGTACGGACACATCACAGCGTCCTGCGTGCGCGATCTAGGCGGCGATCAGATAGCGCAGTAGTATTTGTACCGACTTGTTCACACCAAACGCGATCAGAAAACAATTGAAAAGTACTGAGATCGCGCCCGCAGGACGCAGGACGCCGCGGTGTGTCCGTTCCTTTAGAGAGACTATAACGATGATGGTGAAAAAGACAGCCCAAAATCAATGAATGTATAAATTTAACTGTGAGATATCATTTGGTAAGTATCAGTGACATTGACTCCAACTTTTTACATGAATATTGTTATTGTAGTGTGGAATTTGTGCAAAAGTTAGAAAAACATAATTGCTGGGTGACACTTAAGGTCGGGCCTTTGAAGTATGTTGCTAAGCATTTTATTCTAGAAGATAGTTGCGATAAAATTTTGCTAAAACTAAACTTTTTTCTCGATGTATGAATATATTATAGTCGTCATTGTTACCTATGTATGGTAACCCATAATACAGCCTCTTTTTACAAGCTTGTACTTTTAATTTTTCATATAAATTTTAGTTTAAATTGTTTTTGATAAGGTTTATTTGTTCGTTTATAGTTAGGTAGTTTTAAAAAGGGGTTATTTAATTTATTTCTCAACACAATTTAAAAAACTTATTAAACTAAAATATTAACTATGACTAATGATTCAAATAAAAACTACAAATAATAAATGGAATTTAGGTCGCCGTCTGCTGGTAGAGTGGAGCTGGTCTCTTTGAATCGCGAAACTAATGCGTTGCCCGAGGTAAGCGCCAGCTCTTTGGTCGTGGGAGACATCGATTAGGCGTCTAGACAGCTCCCTAACAAAACCGCGTGCTTGTTGACCCCACGGGCCCATAGTTTCGACCCCAAACGGAAGAAAAGCATAGTTGTCACCGATGCTTATATATTTCCTCGGTTTGAGAGCCTCTGCTGCGTCTGCAGCTGCTCCTGAAAAATAGATTAATGTATATACTACTATGTAAATATCATACTCTTAATGAAATAAAAAAAATACTTTTTAACCGACTTCATAAAAAAGGAGTAGGTCCTTAATTCGACTGTTTTTTTTAAAAATATTGTTAGAAAAACTCTGAACTCCGTCAAATCTTAAACGATTCGAAAAAAATTTTTTTTTTGTTCGAGATATTATGCCTCCCGTTCGATCGAGATCTGATAATCATCAATACAATACAATACAATGTCATTTATTCACTGCAAAATGTTGTACAAAAGATGTTACAATGTTTCGATGGTGCCTTAAACATTTTGTCGCATTGCGACATGCAAATAGAACTTACAATTGTAACTAAAGTATACAGACATCATTATCAAATAATCTGAAATGAAATGAAATGAAATGAAATGAATGAAATGAATTTTTATTTCCCTGCATCATGCATACAGATTATTCGTGATTATAATAAATTGGTTAGCTTAATTATCTTAATTAATTATAAAATAATTACATTACAGTGCTTTACTATGAACCACTAATTGTTTTCGGTGGGCTCCAAACTAGGCTAGGCCTGTATCTTGGACGCCCTGCATCTCGGGTTAAATCAAAAAGGTTTCTGCGCTGGTTATGTACATTACAAATCGAGAATATTGTATCGTTTCATAATACATCTGTTGGGTTATGAGGTCCGGTGAATAATAACCAATAAAATATGAGAATAAAGATGATAAAACAATTTAATAGAAAAATATACAGCTTAGTAGTTTTTCTATATGAAGTTAAGTGACACACGACAGACATCACAATTCACACAGAATATGTTTTAAAATCGGAATACAATGAAACAAACAGAAAAGAGTTTACTACTGACTTGATAGGTCTTATTTAATCTTCTCCAACACGCCTCCTTAAATGAGAGCCAATTCAACTCATCAAACATGCATTCCTTTCATACATCTGTCATGTCTCTCTCTGCTAAGCCCTTTCGTTAATACATCTGCAGGCATCTCATTCGTAGGCAAATAGCTTAGCCTAACTTTGCCCATTCGCACCATTTCCCTAATATAGTGATGCCTTACATCAATATGTTTTGTTCTCCGATGATGCATAGGATTCTCAGCAATTTGAATCGCAGATTGACTATCACTAAATAAATCTACAACCTCATGAATCCCAGTCAACTCTGCTAGAAGAGCAGTTAAAAATGCTGACTCTCTGCATCCTTCTGAAAGAGCTACATACTCCGCTTCAGCACTTGAGAGTGCTATTGTCGTTTGCTTACGACTTTCCCACGCTATCGGACATCCTCCAAGTGTAAATACAAACCCCGTATATGATTTTCTATCACACACATCGCCTGCGTGATCTGCATCCACATAACCAACCAGCTTATTACCTGTCGTTCTGAATACTAGCTCGAGCTCTTTAGTTCCTTTTAGGTATCTCAGTAATCGTTTTGCAGCTGCCCAATGTGTTTGATCGTAACAACAGTTAAACTGACTTAAATAGCTGACTGCATATGACAAATCAGGTCTCGAACAGACAGCTAAATACATAACTGAACCAATTAGCTCTCGGTATGGCAGTTCACTTGGTGGTATGTATTTTTCATCTAGTGGTTTCACAAGTTTTATCCCACTTTCAACAGGAGTCTTTACACTCTTGCAGTCGCTCATTCCAAACTTCTTCAAAACCTTTTCAATATACTCAGCTTGGTTGAGTCTTATACAGTTTTCCTGTTGTTTAATTTTCATGCCTAGAAAAACATCTGCTTCACCTAGGTCTTTCATCTCAAACTTGGTTTTAAGTTCTCTTTTAACTGATATTCTCTCCTTCTCATTATTCCAAAAAATCAGAATATCGTCTACATAAACTGCTATAAACATTATAGAGTTATGTCTCTTTCTTGTGTAAACACATGGTTCAGTTTCACAACGTTTGAAATCAATGTCCACCAAAACTTTGTTAAGTTTCTCATACCAAGCTCTGGGGGCTTGTTTTAGACCGTAGAGAGCCTTCTTCAGAAGACAGACATGGCCTTCTTTTCCTTTTTCCTCAAACCCTTTAGGTTGTTTCATATAAACCTTTTCTTTTAGGTCTCCGTTCAAGAATGCAGTAACGACATCCATCTGATCTACTTTAAGATGATTCTCCACTGCTAGAGCTAAGAGTAGTCTCAATGTACTATGTCGAACTACAGGTGCAAAAGTTTCATCGTAATTTAACCCTTTTATTTGCGTAAAACCTCTGGCTACAAGTCTTGCTTTATGCCTTATTTTCCCCGGTCCCTTTTTGATTCTAAATATCCATTCAGAATCCACGAAGTAGCCATGGGATTTTTCCACTAACTCCCATGTTTGGTTTTTCTTCATTGCATTGAGCTCTTCCTGAATAGCTTTCTGCCATTTATCTTTATCTTCTCCTGATAAAGCTTCTTCAACAGTTAAAGGTACTTCCATTATATCTTCTTCAGCATAATACAGAACGTAGTCGTCAAATTTTTTAGGCTTCCTTTCTCTAAGAGGATATCTTCTTTCTGGAATATCATCAGGAGTGTTTTCCAATGTGGTTGCAGAACCATTATTGTTTTGCGCTTCACATTCAGGAACCTCTACTCCTTGCGGTGCACTAGGTACAGTGTCTAGACTATCTAAAATTCCAGACTCAGCACCTGCCACTGTGTTTTCACAAACATCTTCGCAGTCGAAAAAATCATCATTTTCTCTTCTTACATCATTTGGTTCAACTAGATGAGCCTCGTCAGTAACTTCTTGTATCATTATAGGTCTTTCCAAGTTATCATCTGATGGTATCACTTCCATAATGTCATCAGTGTTGTATTCATGAACCCTGATTTGATTCTCAAAGAAAACTACATCCCTTGCTTTGTGCAAACTATGCGTCACAGGATCAATAAGTCTAAAACCTTTTGTTGTTTCGCAGTAGCCGACAAACAATAGTTCTTTTGTCTTTGAATAAAACTTCTTCCGTTTCTGTTTGGGAACATGCATAAATGCCCGGCAACCAAAAACCTTTAAATGACTCAGGTCAACTTTTCTGTTAGACCATGCTTCTTCAGGCGTCATCCCCTTTACAGCACGTGTAGGACATCTGTTTTTAAGATAAACCGATGTATTGACTGCTTCAGCCCAATACTTCTT
Source organism: Cabera pusaria (assembly GCA_954871355.1). Taxonomy (NCBI): domain Eukaryota; kingdom Metazoa; phylum Arthropoda; class Insecta; order Lepidoptera; family Geometridae; genus Cabera; species Cabera pusaria. The sequence continues at coordinate 6,119,423 of OX940894.1, forward strand.
GCTAAGTTTCGCTTCTTCAAGCATACTTCTGGCCCGTTCCACAATTGACCGATTCGCTCTCTCACTCACTCCATTCTGTTGTGGTGTGTATTCAACGGTTAACTGGTGAACAATTCCATTATCGCACAAAAAATCTTTGACACGTTTATTGACGTAGTCGGTTGCGTTGTCCGTCCGAATCGCCTTTAATTTCTTCCCGGTCTGGTTTTCAACAAGTGTTTTAAACTCTACCAACTTTGAGAAAACTTCACTTTTGTTCCGCAAAAAATATACAAAAGTTTTTCTTGATTTGTCGTCAATAAATGTCAAAAAATATTTGTACCCCGTAAATGAAGTAGTCTCCATTGGGCCACAAACGTCGCTATGTACTAGTTCAAGGAGGTCTGTAGCACGCGTACTCTGTTGTTTCGGAAAAGGTAATGTAGTTTGCTTACCTTTTAAGCACGCCTCACACTGCACTGAATTAGGATCCTTGAAACATATACCTCTAGCCAGTTTATCACGTAGTACTCTCATGTTGACAAGTCCTAAATGTCCAAGTCTGCGGTGCCATAGTTGGACTTCATCATCAGCGTTGGTTTTTAAAGCTGAAAACATGTAAGGATTAGATGCGGGCTTCACTGTATAGATACCTTTCTCTTCCTTACATACCAACTCTACCTTACCATTCACTTGACATTCTTCTGCTTTGTACAACTCACAACCTCTTTTCGAAAATACTACCATAAAGTTACGATTCACTAATGTACTTACACTCAATAGATTCGTAGCTAAGTTAGGCACAAACACAGCTCCATTCACACTTACGTTCAACTCATCTAAACTGACATCACCTCGGCCTTCACCTTCCACCCTATTCCCATTCGCGCAGGATATTTGAATTGGTTCTTTCAAATCAACATAGTTTTTAAGCCAATCTTTTCTGTTTGTCATATGAAATGACGCTCCAGAATCCAAAATCCACTCTTGCGAAGCGTTTCTATAAGTATGGAGTGCCGTATGTGACGTGTGTGCTTGACTGTTGTGATTCTTTGGGCAAAATCTCGCTTTATGCCCTTCCCCACACACATAGCATTTAATTTTCTTTGCTGGCATCTTTGTGTTTTTGTCCTTAGCTTTTATATTATAGCTCTTTTTATTAGCAGCACTCAAAGCATTCTGTGAAGATCCGTCTGACGTTGGATTGACATCTATTTGAAGCAATTTTATTTTGACGTAATCAGTTGTTAACGTTACATTGCTGTTTTCGAGAGCCATCCTCATTGGCTCGTATTGATCTCCAAGTCCTTGTAGCATAAGTGCAGCTAGTAATTCATCATCGACTTCTTTGCCCATATCAGCAAGCTGACTTGCTAGCGACAACATCTCGGTGACGTAGACTCGGGGGCTACTGTATATGCTCAACTTTTGACTGACAAGTCGTCCTAGCAGTCGACATCGGTTATTAATACCTGCATCTTCGAAAGCTGTTCTCAATGCATGCCAGGATTCTTTAGCAGTAACGTCTTTCTTACATGTACCAGACAATGGGGCTTTACCATAAGGAGCATCTTTGCTCTTACCTTTCTGTCTGTCTTTAACCCTGTAGCAGTTGTAGGTGTATCTTCTATGAAGTCCCATAGATCTTCCATTACTAGGTAAAGCTCTACTTGTACCTTCCAAGTAGCATAGTTAGATGCGCCATCTAACTTCTCGATGCTTTGTAGTAATCCCGAACCAGATCCATGCGAGTGCGATGCACGATCTCCACTTCCAACTGCTTCACATACGTCCTCCATATTGTAAAAGTCTTCTCATAAAATTTTTATTTTTGGTTAAAAACCTACCGTAGCTCGTGCTACCATGTTGGGTTATGAGGTCCGGTGAATAATAACCAATAAAATATGAGAATAAAGATGATAAAACAATTTAATAGAAAAATATACAGCTTAGTAGTTTTTCTATATGAAGTTAAGTGACACACGACAGACATCACAATTCACACAGAATATGTTTTAAAATCGGAATACAATGAAACAAACAGAAAAGAGTTTACTACTGACTTGATAGGTCTTATTTAATCTTCTCCAACAACATCTAGCAATCTTCATTTGCTGTTTGTTAATTACGCCATAATAAAAATATGTTGTGTATCTGGTTTGTCTGTCACATTTTGTTTGCAGAAAAAATCCAGAAAACTCATATTTGTAGATGCGTTTATATTTGTTATAATTATTATTATGTTGGGTATTATAATTATTAACTATCATTAGTTAGCGTATACGCCTTGTTTTTAGTTAGAATACCTTAAGTTTCTTGTCTTGTCTGGCTCTTAAAATATTATTTATACACATATTTTTTTTAATATAACTTAAAATCATATCAAATGTTTCAAAATGAAAAAGAAAAAGTTTATTCTGTGGCAATGTCAAAAAATATAAAAAATTAAAATGTCAATTAGTGTACAAATAAAAGATCAATGTCAAGAGATTGTACCGTGATTTTACAATACAATAATATTATTAACAATTTAAATATTCTGTCACAGAATAGAAACATTTGTCTAACAGCCATTTTTTAAATGTATGTAAAAATCGCCCTTTTGTTAATTATTTTATTTCTGTAGGTACAGCATTGTATATACGACCGCACATTATAAAACACCTTTTTAAATACAGTGCTGTCCTTGGTGCCATCGGAAAAACAATTCTATCCGGGTTTCATCTCCGAAGATATGGAGATAAAAAATATAAATAAATTTGATACCTGATGACACGATTATGACTAGTTTATATATTTACTATCGCGGCATGTGAAGTCGGTTTTATTCGTTTTGTAATCGATCCTAAATTATAAGTGTTAGTATGTACTATGTTATGTATGTTTGTGTGGGTCAAATCTTGGAAGCTAAAATAGAACCTTCCTATCGTCCGATTGGACTCACCCGATCCGGACTGGTATGCTTTCGTTTCTTTGGTAACAATGCAATAATATAAGTACTATCGAGCTGCCCTGATGATAAAGCCGAGCTGTAGAAACTGGAACTTCATTTTGGCAAATGGCTGGACAGTCTAATTCGAGCTATTATGTATTGTTATCAATAGTGCTTATTATTAAAAATGATAACGTCTTTACAAAAAGCTTGTGTTTATATAACTTTTACATTTTAATTTATTTGTGCTGTACTTCGAGCATTTACAAATGGAGATGTTAACGTTGTAATCCGCAAACATTTTTTTCAGCCAATACTTACGGGGGACGAGGTAAACACGCATTGCACACACACAAATCACTCACTTTAACGATCCCGCACACTGGCTTGAAACACGCACACAGTATTAAAAATACAGCGTAGTTACGCACGCTTATATGGCTAAAAATGGCTATATGGCCAGCAGAGGGGTACGCCTTGCGTTAACATCTCCTTTGGTAAATGCTCCAAGGTGCTGTACAAACAACCACTTGATAACTTGAACTGTTTTTAAAGCGTTAAGAATTTTGAATCTATTGTATCAAAATAAAATGTAGATAGATAGATAGACTCTTTATTGAACACCAAGAAAATTACAATTATAACATTATTTAAAATAAGTGTCAATGGGCGGTCTTATCGCTCAATGCGATCTCTTCCAGACAACCATGTATGGAATGGATTAAAAATAAAATAAAATGGATGGCGGTGGTCATAAAACAAATTTATACAAATATATAAACACTTACTTATACCTACAATAAATTTACATTTACAATTACATAATGTAGTATAATAAATATTTATATTATGTGAATATATATATATAATATATAGATATATATATATATATATATATATAATGTAATAATGACATAATAATATAATATAATAAAAACCCGCAGGGGCGGCTTTGTGGCGAGCCGACGGTGAGTGGCGACACCGCGTACCCCTATCCCGTGAGGGCTAAATGAGACCCTCTGACCCCCCGGCTTGCCTTGACCGGCCGGCCGGTGGTGGGAATCGCAAGAGCTAAGACCTAAGCTCCAGGGTGGAAGTGTTAAAGGCATAAAGCCGCTAGTAGCGTTTAGTGAAAGTGCAGCACACCTCTCAACACCCTTAGCTATCCACACCAATGTTGACCCTCGGCGCCAATATAACGGTCCGCCTCCAAAAGACCGGGCGAGTACGACCCGTGAGTTAGATTATATAATAAATATATATACTTACGAGATATATATAGATATATATATATACAGGGTTATTGGTAATTCGACGTATACCCGGCAGGAGCAGATAGGGGGGCTAAAATATGACATATTTAGCCCCCACAATGTATGGCCGTAACGAGATATTTAGAAATTAGCAATTTTTGGAAAAATACCCAATTTTGGAGGTCTTTAAGAAAATTAAAAAAAATTGCTGATTAAATGTTATTTAATATTTTTTTATAAGAAACCCTGTTAAGATCACTTTGTTGTCCGTCCGTCTGTGCGTCTATGCGTTTTTGAGAATAAGTAAGTTCTTTTTCTGTGTGTACTTTCCCAAAAATGACTAATTTATAAATATCTCGTAAACTATTAATATTCGGCCATACATTGTGGGGGCTAAATATGTCGCATTTTATCCCCCCTATCTGCTACTGCCTGGAATACGTCGAATTACCAATAACCCTGTATATATACATGCATAAGTACATGCATATCAGTGATATAAGGTAAACAACAAACAGCAGTTACTCGGAAAGATAGTGCAATATAATATGTAACTTATATTTTATTATTAACGTAAAATATTTGCACTTTTGCTTGTAGGATGAATAATATAACGTGCACATCTATCTTAAGTTCTTTATATTGTAAAATAAATTATACTCTGGCAAATAAAATGTTTCATTTGATTTGATGTGACTTCATTTGATTTGCAAGTTTAATCTTATGGACTCGGGCATGTCAAAATAACCGTTCCATGGATGACAATGACCCCCAAAAGGCAAACAAACTGGATTACAGGCACTGCCGTAAATTAAATATGCAAAAAAATGCAGAAAAGCAAAATTTTTCAGAAGAATCTCTGTTGTAGGGCCACGAGAAGCTTCCTATGAAATAAAATTTGAACATGATTTCTTGGAAAAAAATTGTTTGTATTTGTAGCGTGCTGAAAATAAGAAAACGCGTCTGGATTGCCGGCACGTAGGAATTATTAAATCCTTCTGAACAACAACTTCTGAAATACATTGGTATTGAAAGTAGGATTTTATACAAAATCCTTCCAAATCCAAATGTAAGGATTCTGTCCGATTTTGGATTCGGTTACTGTATTGTCTTTTTTAGGGTTCCGTAGTCCTGACGAAGAACCGTTATAGTTTCGTCATGTCCGTCTTTCTGTCTGTCTGTCTGAGGTTTGCTAAGAGACCATTAATACTAGAAAGCTGTAATTTTGTAGGGGTATGTATATAAATTACGCCGACAAAGTGGTGAAATAAAATTTTGAAAAATATATAAATATATAAAATATATTTTTTTTTGGAGTAGCGACTACATGAGAAGTGGGGATGAATTTTTTTTTCGTTGTCTACCCCATCATGTGGGGTATCGTTGAATCGTTGAATATGTCTTTTAAAATGACTTAAGGATTGCTAATACCATTTTTCGATTGAATACTCCATTTACGAAATATTAAACTTTAAAGTGCAAATTTTTGTTCCAGTTGGGCGTCCTCCCCCCCCCCCCCCTTTAAAAGCTAAACTGCTGGCTTGAAAAATCTTTAAAAATTCGTGATAATAGTGCATTTCATGAACTTTAAAGGAAAATTATAGCGGTTAAGATAACTTTATTACTTTAGCAGTAATAGTCGTTGAACTTGGGTGTTGGATAATTTTGTACCAAATACAAAATCCTTAGAATAAATCCTTTAAAGTGACAAAGGCGAAAAACCTAGTTGCTTGTTTTTAACGGGTAAAGACTTGCATCATTTAACGGGCTACTACGGAACCCTACACTGCGCGTGGCCCGACACGCACTTGGCCGGTTATTTTATTTTTCGTTTGAGTTCATCTAAATGTGTCATGTATTCTATAATATGCTATATATATGTAGTTATCTACTACATATATATAGCATTAACCACAGAAATATTATAATATTTATGTAGCATTAACTTAATATTGTCAAGTTTATGGTACCGAATACAGACAAATAGTTAGGGCCTCTTTCACCATCTTGAATTAAAGTTTTGATTAGTTAGTTACTTACTGAGTAATGTTAATAATAGACCAATAAAGATTTAGAAATAAAATTTCATTATTTTCGAAGTTGTCAACACGCTACAAGGTGGATCTAGATACAAAGGGATCATACTGACCACGCATGAAACACGTCACGTACAGGGTAAAAGTGTGTTAAAAAATGTATAAAATGTTTGAAATTTTATTACTCTAGATTATTTACACAATAACAAATTAAAATCTTGTTTTCGTGACCTTGATTTTCAACTTACAGAGCTATGCAATACCAGAAATCATGTAGGTAGTACCTACCTGTTTTGATACGTATCACGAAATTAGTCTATCTTGAAACTGACCTTCAAACTGGCACCACGGAATTATTAATAACTCATAGTTTATAATAATTTAGTAATATAATTTAATATTGGTAAAATACTAATAGTCTCCTTGTCTCGTACTTAATCACTTACTTATTAATGAGTTAATGACTCATAGTAAATGCCTATAATTCAGTTATTGTACATTATGTGAGTACCATATACATAACGTGACCAGACGTTCCGTTTTGAACGGGACCGTCCCTTTTCTAGGTAATCTGTCCCGGCCTCGCCGAGAAAATCTGTGGAACGCTTAAATGTCCCGTTTTTTGAAACCGCGATGCAGACAGGTACGCAGACAGGCAATATGATTGGATTATTTGAAGAAATAAATGGTCACGTTACATATACATAACTGATACGATTTTCTAACCGATTGAACATAAAGAGGGTGTCACTTGATATGATTAAGATAAAAATAAACCATGTGTCCATAATTAAATGCTTTTCCAACTTTAAACCAAATAAATAATTTAAAAATCTTAAACACCATCATCATAATGAAAATTAAATGAAAACTATAAATATAATATAAACTACTTCTCAACTAGTGCCTAGATAAACCTGCATAAATTTACTGATACTTAACGTTAGAATAACATTTTCATTATTTTGTTAAGAATAAATAAATAAAACTATTATTGAAATCTACAAAATGAATATAGTTTTTCCTTAAATCTTCAAAGTCTAACCAGTAACCACTTGTTTGATTTATTTGATCGAAATTATTAAGCAACCTCCTAGAATCCACGACCCGATCAAATATGCATTAAGATAAAAACGACTTCAGTACAACATATTCACGAGCAACAAGAATCAGCAAATCACTCGCACAAAATAAAGTCAAAATAAAGTTATAAGTTTTCTAACATAGTTGTTCAAATTTCCCATCTAATGACCATAAAAATGGAAAACACTATAATGATGTTATTAATACTAGCTATTGCTATTGCAATAGCTAGCTATACCTATTATAGACCGCAATAGGTAATATTACTAAGCGCAAAAACCAAATACGTATTTGATGACAATCCAACATCAATTTTCAAGGGACACGTAACTTATAACCTACATTATGATGGCTACGTGTAAAAGCTCACAGCACATTGTATAAAGGAGATTATGATGCCTACTCTAAACGTGCAGTACTGCGTTCTATACACATTCTCAAAAACCTACTTCTTCTATAACTCCAGATAAAGCCAACTATAAGACAGAAAATTTAATCTTTTACTGGTTTTTAATCGACTTCAAATAAAAATTTAAAAACAACCCCGACTGATCTATGTACAATCTGTTTATTGAGACCATTCCAATGAGCCCAAACTCAACTCTGCTGTAAGTTAGCTACAGATACACACGTCAAACTTATAACACCCCTTCTTTTTTGGTGGGGGGTTAAAAATAAGGAAGTACTCAATCCAGTTCTTTCTTAACCTCAGAACTCAGTCGTATATTGACTGATTTGGAAAATTAATTTTTTTTTCGATACGGTGTAGTTGCCGTTTGGTTTCATTATACAATTTACCGAGATCTGAAGGGTATTTTCAGAGATATAGATAAGATATAGAGATAACCACCTCATGCTAGTTACTGAAAATGGCTCGCGCGGCATGTCAAATTGTTATATTTATTTGTTTTCAAACGAACTTAAATTATTAATTGCGTAATCACCCACAATATCTAAATATCCTAACCTACGGTATGATATATGGATATAGCATCTTTCGATGGCTATCTCTAACCATATTTTAAAGAACGGTTATAAGAGACTAGCAGCGCCCCGCGGTTTCATTCCGCGTAGTTCCCGTACCCGTGAGATTACGGGGATGAAATATAAATTATGTTACTCGCTGATAATGTAGCTTTCTTAATCCTCAGACTATCATAAAAAAGGCAGATAGATTCGTGCCGGACACTCGAGTGACCGCAAGTTCAGTAATACAAAATTCTTGAGTAATAAGTTTCCGCGCTCAGTCCGGCATATAGTCTGGCCATAACTGCTGTACACTCCCTGAGGTATGCGCGGCGAGGTAGGAGCCGGGGAAACAGAGGCAGACTGACGGAGCGCGTCCCCCCCGTCTCGCCGCGCGCATACCCGCGTCCCCCCCGTCTCGCCGCGCGCATACCTCAGGGAGTGTACAGCAGTTATGGCCAGACTATAGTCAATACGGCATGATTACTACGTAAGCAGCACGACGCGAAGTAATACTGCACGGAAGCGTCCGACCCTGCTGCCGTTTGGTAGCAAACTGAGCGCGGAAGCGTATTACTCAAGCATTTAGTATTACTGAACTTGCGTTCACTCGGGTGTTCGGCACGATTCTGTCTACCTTTTTTATGATAGTTTGAGCCTAATCTACGACCCTCAAGCTAGAAAATCTGCCGCCAAACATATAATGTGTTCCGGCAGCTACCCTTGAGAGCCAGTTCCCATGCTAGGCCTATCGTGCTACCATCATCGACCGCATAATCACTTACCAACATGTGAGATAGCGGTCAAACACTAGCCTATATGGCATTTTAATAAAATCGCAAAAACAAAAAAAATGAGATGATAAACTTTTAGCTTAGAAATTTTGTTTGTTGAACACAAACTTAATTATTCGCCAAACAGAGTCATATAATTATAGTCTAACCTAGAAACCGAGAAGAGTATAACCTACGTCAGAACATTCTGACAGCAGATATGTTTACGTAAATTATGTTGATCTCTCACAATTTATTAGTAAAAGTGAAAGTGGCCCATGCACGTGCGTAAACAAAAATGAATCACATAATTGGAATTCTTAAAATGGAATAATTTTAGCCGGACACAATCGTTAATTACTTATTACGTCCAGCTTTATTATCGACATTTTGTAAATTCCTATGACGTTATTATCATTTCCTCTTGTAGCAATGACAATCACCCTTGTTAACTTTTATATCTAAGTAGTAGTAGTAGATACTTTTTAACCGATTTCATAAAACTGGAGGTTTTCAATTCATCGGAATCTTTTATTATGTGTGTTCTTCGATTACTCAAAGACGCCTGGACCGACCGGAAAATTATATTTTTATTAGAAAAAGTATACTTTTCAGGAGGTCCCATTTAAATTTTATCGAGATATGTTAAGTATCTCCAGAGATATGGAGACAAAAAACTCAAACTTGGTACTGAAAAGGACTAGCGTGGCTTGTAGCGTGGTTTGAAGTCGGTTGTTTTTAGTTTTTTAACGATCGTAAATTATTGTAGTCCAGAGTTAAGCCATGGCTGTGTATTTTACAGGTACCTTGTGTTTTTTAAAGTTCCGTACTCAAAGGGTAAAAACGTGACCCTATTACTAAGACTCCGATGTCCGTCCGTCTGTCTGTCTGTCCATCTGTCACCAGGCTGTATCTCATGAACTGTGATAGTTAAGGTACGGCCACACCGCGGCGTCCTGCGATCTGCGGGCACGGTCCCAGTACTTTTCAATTGTTTTTTGATCGCGTTTGGTGTGAACCTGTCGGTACAAATACTACTGCACTATCTGATCGCCGCCTAGATCGCGCGCGCAGGACGCTGCGGTGTGTCCGTACCTTTAGACAGTTGAAATTTTCACAGATTATGTATTTCTGTTGCCGCTATTACAACAAATAATGAAAAACAGAATAAAATAAATATTTAACGGGGCTCCCATACAAGAAACGTTTTTTTTCGGCGTTTTGTTGCTTGAACTTATGGACCATAATAGATAGAGACATTTGAACATTTGACATTTGAAGACATTGAAATCATAAATTATAGATAGAATTAGACCTTAATTCGGTTTCTTATTTGTATAGTCTTCTTATTGTATAGTTTATTTTATAGTCTGTATTATAGTTTTAGGGGTAGTTTATACCGCACATATAGATAGAATATATAGTTAGAAATTAACTTTAATTTTTAGTATTAAATATTAATAATCTTTTAATTTAAAATAGTATAACATTTTCATAGATGAATAATAAATCATTATTTGGCAAGAAAAACTAGAAAAAAATTGTTAGTAAATTAGAAACTCATATTCTACATGTTCACAGCCTAACAAAAAACCAACTAACCAGAAACCGTAGCAGAAAATCTGGAATTATATCGCGCAATAATCGTTTAGGCTTCAGCGCTGGACAAACAGAAATCTAGATCGGATATCGGAATATCTGTACATTGGGTCAGTTGAGTTTACTCAAGCTGTATTCACAGCTTTGAATTGCTCGTGATTGCGACAATATTGTTAACACAACCGATATACACAAATATTTTGATGGACGATGTCGCGTCGAGATTTACGTCGGGGTTTGTACCGTTTGTCAACATCAACATCCGTTCATTGCGCGTTGTATTTGTTTTGTGCGTAGATAATATTATCACAACGTGCTTTCAATGTAAAAGCAACGTGAACCACGAAATGTAAAATGTGATAATGTTACATTATTATTTACTCGTATGTCTGTCTATTTATAGTTTTATGAGTACGAGATAATGAGACTTGCAAGACGTTTTTTTACATTATCAAGAATGATTGGCTCTTAATTTCTAGGATTTTATGCAAAATGTAATAAATTACATGTAATTTTTGAAGTTATACTTCTTTTGGCGCGATAGAGAAAAATTATGAGAGTGAATTTTTACGATGCGCGCGCACACCGACACCTAAATCTAACATCGTGAAGTTAGTTCTAGGTGGTACGATGCGCGCGCACACTGCCACCTAAATTCTACACCGTGAAGTTAGTTCTAGGTGGCATGACTATGTTCAAGTTGTATATGTCATTTCGTAAGAACGTCATATTTAACGTCATATTTTTACGTTAATAAAACCTTTTTTATTTAAATAAAATCTTTTTGATTAATTTTAATATTTATCGTTAACCTAGTTTGGGCTCGATTGATTCGTCTTGAAGAGAACTTTTCACCTAGATGATATCTAGGGTCTGATGATGAAGCTGGAAGGTGGCCACGGCATCTCTGTGATAAATCAACGTAACTCTACCGAGTTTGGGCTCAATTGATTCGTCTTGAAGAGAACTTTACACCTAGATAATATCCAGGGTCTGATGATGAAGCTGGAAGGTGGCCACGGCATCTCTGTGATAAATCAACGTATCTCTACCGAGTTTGGTCTCGATTAATTCGTCTTGAAGAGAACTTTACATCTAGATGATATTTAGCGACTGGTGATGAAGCTGGAAGGTGGCCACGGCATCTTTGTGATAAAATAACGTAACCCTAGTGAATTTGGGCTCAAATTATTCATCTTGAGGAGCACTTTACACTTAAATGATAGCCAGAATCTGATGATGAAGCTGTAAGGGGGCCATGGCATTTCTGTTATAAAGCAACATAGCCCCACCGAGTCGATTGATTTTCCGCGAAGAGCACTTTACCCATAATCACATCAAATATCCGTGGAATATTTTAAAACATCATTCCTTCTCTTAAATACGTAGGTAGTAGGTAGGTAGTCGGTATCTATACCTACCTACTAAAAAGTTAAAAATAAATTATAAATAAAAAATATTTTTAAAAACAAGCTTTTATCTGGGACAATGAACTAAAATGTTAAAAATAAATTCCAGTAAGTATTTGGCGTGTAGGTACTTACCTATATTTTTAAAAGCTTGCGGCACTGAATTATGGTAATTTACCTAGCCTGAAAAACGGGTAGTGCTTTCTTTTAAGAATATAGGTAAGTACCTACACGCCAAATACTTACTGGAATTTATTTTTACATTTTAGTTCATTGTCCCAGATAAAAGCTTGTTTTTAAAAATATTTCTCATTTATAATTTATTCGTTTGAAATGGCAAGGTGTACAGTTAAATTAAAGGGCATGTGAGACTCAAAATCTTTATGTCTCAAGGTAATAGGCGCAGTGCAGTGACATGCAAAATTCTGGCAGTCCAGAATGTTGTATAGATCTTCTACGATAACATGACCCGCCCCTCCAAAATCCAAAAACGTTTGAAAGTATTTGTGAAAGTATTTACAACGAACCACCACGCATGTGTGCGTACTGGTACTGCCGCTTCCGCGACATTGCACACATAATTAAATAACTCATAATTATGAACATACTTTGTACCAACCAACATTGCAAAAAAAGTGTCTATGAAATTTATAAGCAATACTTTCCGTTTAGTTAGGTTGGCTACAAAGTACGTTCATAATTCGGGTATCAACAATGTAGGGAAGTGTCTACTCTTATACCGTAGTTACAACTACATAGAAACTCTTTCATAAGGATGTGACTACACACATTAAAACACATTTGGAGTGGCGGGCCATGTTATCGTAGAAGATCTCTAAGCCGCTGTAACTGTAATAGGTAGACGTCATCGCTTACCATCTGGCGAGCGTTGTGCTTGTCCTGTTACCGAATAATATTTAAAAAAAAAAGTTTTTTGTAAATGACAAACAGGAGTAATGAACAGTACTAATGATAACAAATACATACTAGCCCAAATTCGACTCTTACCATTTGCCTTTACAGAGTTCCAGTCTCTACAGCCCGGCTCCATAATCAGGTCAGCTCGATGGTACAATGATTGAATTGTCACCAAATCCAATCGAACGTCAGAAAGTGGTCCTAATTTAGCTTAAAAAATTTGACCCACACAAACATACACACATGCATACTACCATGGCAAGTCAAATAAAAGTTTGAACAATAGTTTTTTGACTGCAGTTACTCGCTTCTTTAAAAACATTCACATGTTATATACATCAAGCTATTTTTATAATGTGTAGTCAGTGTATTTATTTATCAAGGCAAAGCAGAACAAGATATTTTTATTAAAATATTGTAATATTTGAATGGATAAAAATATCTTGTTATTATATTATAATATTATTATATAATATTCAAATATTATAGGAGAGAATTATTCTATTATAGCCTGACAAGTCATTCGACCACGATCTCAATTGATGTTAAAGTTTCGATGAGTTCTAAAATTCGTCCTTGTCTAGAAATGCAGGAAGACGGAGAGACTTTAGTATCCTACCACCCGTCTTCAAGCTTTTTGCTATTTTGATTTTCTTGCTAGACCTTCTGGAAAATACCGAACTGTGTTCGAAGAAATCACAGCTGCAGACAAACGAATGTTTCATAACCTTGGCCCAATTCCACGAAGCGAATTTAGAGTCACTACTCTAAGAATGTATCTATATCTAAAAGATTTTCCGTCTTTGTAGGTTTTTAAAACTTTATCAATATTACCAAGGAGTCCAGTGAAATGATAGGCCATTTGAAACTTGATATTGAGATGTCTGAACCTTACGGTACAGGCTCAATGCGTTTACTTACACCCAAAGTTCTGGAAATCTTGAATTAAGCGCGCAATTCAACACTTGCAACACTAGTGGTGTCACACACGCATTGCCGATTAGAATGACATTCATCATCATGATCATCATAATCAGCCGGTATCAGTCCACTGCTGGACATAGGCCTCTCCCAAGTCACGCCACTGAGCCCGATCTTCTTAGAATTATATTACTGGAATAAAATAAATAAACTCAATTAGCTAACATGCGTTTAAAATAAACGCATTAAGAATGAAAAAAAGAACTTAATATATTTTTTGTTAAAACAAAGTCTGTTTACCGAATCGGGTGATCAGAAGTTCACAAAAACTACTGGTAACTCAAAACAAGTTTGAAGTTGCTTTAATTACAAGATCAACGTTCAAAAAATCTCTGTAATTCGAAATTGTAGATGTATATGTACCTATAGATGTATATGATTTACGTGATATAACGAGTAGCTGTTTTTTTTTTCAATCATATTTTTTATCCCGAAGTCAGATCATATGAGTAGGTCAACGATTTTTGTATCCGTTTGGAGCAGTTATATGTACGTCAATGCAAAACTAGCTTAGGAACTATTCACTAATCTGCATTAACTGGAACTTCGTCGCTATCTGTGCATCTAGATTCAAATAAAAAACTGGCCAAGTGAAAGTCGGACTCGCACTCGTAGGGTTCCGTAACACAGTAGAGTATTCTATAACTTTGATTTTTCGCAACTACAAAATTAACTTTGTTTTTCATAGTGTTTGTATGAAAAACAAAGTTATCTTTGCGGTCGCCATATCTCTAAAACTGCTGACTGTATCTCGTTCAAACCAATTTTCGTTGATAGTTTTTATTGAGATCTACAGCATATATTTTTTTTAGATTTTCCACTCCCATACTTTAAAAGTTAGAGGGGGGGGGACACATTTTACCACTTTAGGCGCGCCTATCTTTCAAAAGATTGACTTTGAGAAAAAAAGATTTTAGGAACCTCAATATCATTTTTAAAGACCTATCTATAGACCCCACACGTATAGGTTTGAAGAAAAATTTTTTTTTTGTTTCAGTTCTATGTATGGGATGAACTCTTAAACTTTTATATTTTTTATTTTTGTATAACAATCGGAAAGCGGTTCACAGAATACATCTACCTACCAAGTTTCAATTCTGTAGTCCTAACAGTTTCGGAATAAAATGGCTGTGACATACGGACGGACAGACAGACAGACAGACAGACATGACGAATCTATAAGGGTTCCGTTTTTCGCCATTCGGCTACGGAACCCTAAAAATATTGTAGACTGGTTTTTGTTTATGATTTATAATGGAGCTGTAAGCGCAAACTCTTGAATGTATAACTATCTATATATCATGTCATGCAGTCACTTATCTATTTAATTTGTTCTTATTACCCGGCTTAATGTGCGCACACACCGCGGCGTCCTGCGTCCTGCGTGCGCGGTACATTTCAATTGTTTTCGCGATCAGAAAACTTACTTTTTACAAGTTTTTGATTATTATAATTTTTTTATATTATATAGGCTAGCGTTTGACCACTATCTCGCCTATTGGTAAGTGATTATGCGGTCGAATATGGCGCTTAAGGATAGCTGCCGGAACACATTAGATGTTTGGCGACAGATATTTCTAACTTGAGGGTGGTTGCTGGCCAGGTGGACACCACTAGATAGAGTCCTACCACCATTCAAGGGTTGGGGGTTTATTTACGATGTTTCCCTTCATCGGAGGGCCACTGCGAAGAGTGTACATACATTTTTCGACAAAAAATCCATTGGTGCACTTCGGGGATTGAACTCGGTACCTCCGGCGTCAAAGCCGACCATTCTCCCACTACACCACTGAGCCCTCAATATGTACAAAAGATTTAGAATCCACTTTCTTTTTTAACCGACTTCAAAAAAAGGAGGAGGTTTCTCAATTCGACCGTATATATATATATATATATTTTTTTTTTTTTGTTTGTTCGGGGATAACTTCGTCGTTTATGCACCGATTTTGATTATTCTTTTTTTGTTCGAAAGGAGATATCCCAAGTGTGGTACCATGGTAATTTTATCGAGGTCTGATAAGTATCTCCAGAGATATTGAGATAAACATCTCAAAATTGGTACTGAAAATGAACATTGAAGTCGGTTCTTTTTAACCGACTTCAAAAAAAGGAGGAGGTTTCTCAATTCGACCGTATATTTATTTTTTTATTTTTTTTTTTATGTTTGTTCGCGGATAACTTCGTCGTTTATGAACCGATTTCGATTATTCTTTTTTTGTTCGAAAGGAGATATCCCAAGTGTGGTACCATGGTAATTTTATCGAGGTATGATAAGTATCTCCAGAGATATTGAGATAAACATCTCAAAATAGGTACTGAAAATGAATAGCGCGGCATTGAAGTCGGTTGTTTTTTTTTAGTTTTTAAACGATATTATTTAGTTTTTAAACGATATTACCTTTATTCTTTTTATACATTGGATAAACTTTTTCCAACTATCAGACATAGGCCCTATTGTTGGCCGGATAGGTTCACTTTATGTAAGTTGTAAAATTTTGCGGTAGAAACTTTCAAACGGAGGAAATATGCTGCCATTGGTGATTGGTGATGGCTACATTTTTCTTCCGTTTGGGGTCGAAACAATGGGTTCGTGGGGTCGAGATGCGCGAGGTTTTGTAAAGGAGCTGTCCAGACGGTTTGGTCACTCGTGACCAAACAGCTGGCGCTTACCTCGGCCAACGGATTAGCCTAGCGATTCAACGAGGTAACGTCGCCAGCTTTTTGGGAACGTTACTGGCAGACAGCTGCGACCTAGGTTCTGTTTTTTATTTATAACATTTTACTTATTTATATCAGTTAAAATAGTTTTTATCTTAATTTAGTTTTAAGTTGTATATATGTACTATTTCTAAATATTGTTTTATGTGGAAATAAAACTTTTAAGTTACAAAATTGTGTTTTTGTACGATTAATACTTAGGTACTAGATATTTCTACGATGTGGTATATCACATGATTCTTCGTTCTCCTTAGACTGTGTAGGCATAGTTCCATAAAAAAAATTATACGAGACTTCCAAAACTCCGTCAGTGAATATATTTGAACCGCACAAGTAGGAATAAATACCAAGAAACACATATCCATAAATCTCCTCTTCAAGGAGATTGGTTTCTCTTAAATCTAACTAAAATATTCTAAATTAAATACATTTCAAGACAGGAAAATTCTCAATTCGTATATTTCAATTAATTTCAATAAGATTCCATGGCAAACTTCAGATAAGTTAATACGTGTATGTATACAAAGCTCCTTAAGGACCAAAAGGAAATTGATGAAATAAAGTTTGTTTAACGAAAAAAGAGACGGAAAAGTTTTTTTTTTGTTATATCGGATAGGCTAGCGTTTGATAACTATCTTGCTTGGTAGTAAGCGATACTGTGGTCGAAGATGGTGAACACGCTAGGCCTAGGATATTCTGACTCTCAAGGGCTGTTAACTGCCGGAACAAAGGTTATAGTTATAGTATTTTTTTTTATTTCGATAAAACGCAATTACATAAGTTTATACAACATGTCCTTTAGCGCATTGTAATTTTTTTTCACAATATTCTGCACCTGCTTTACACAGTTGAACCTGCGTAGGTGAAGCAGAAGTTGCCTATGTTTACATAGGTAACTATGCTTCTAACTAACAATGCTTCTCAATGTCTAGTAGTTAGTAGCGGTAAGCGATAATGTGTTCGAAGATGGTGAACACGCTTGGCCTAGAATGGTATGTCTCTCAAGAAGTTCCATGAATTTATAAAGCCACTCAATCGTGCCTTGAATTACGCATCTGGTAGATTCTTTATTATCTTGACGCAATTGGAAGACCTCTCCTCTTTCAAGAAAAAATCACATTTGTAGGGAATACAATCGTCATATACTAGTTCAAATGACGACACTGACTAGTCTAACATCCCCCAGTTCCGCTTTGTCACTTCGTCACTAACCGCTAGAGTAAACAATGTAGAACGACAACATGAGAAACGTCAAAGATGTATAATTTTCTCATGAACTTCGCAATTATGTAGAAACAAGAAACTGTGAAGAACGAGACGAAACTTTCTTGGCGTGTTCCGTATACAGGTACATACACTATCAAATATGGTTTATAATCGTTTTTTTTTTTTCAATTTTTTATATTATATAGGCTAGCGTTTGACCACTATCTCGCCTGGTGGTAAGCGATGATGTGATAGATGGTGAACACGCTAGGCCTAGAATATTCTGACTCTCAAGGGCTGTGTGGTGCCGGAACACCGTAAGGTTATGGCGGTTATGGTTATGGTATATTTTTTTATTTCGATAAAACGCAATTACATAAATGTTTACAAGATGTCACCGCATTGTAATTTTTTTTCACAATATTCTGCGCCCGCTTAACACAGTTGAACCTTTGTAGATGAAGTTAACTACGCTTCTAAATCTCTAGTAGTTACTCATGCTCTAAGTGCAGCAAAATTTCATCGGTGTTAATATTGAAATATTTTTTATAACATTGAGCGGCAAACAAGCTTTATATTACACAAGATATATAACACAAATACACAAGCAAATTGATTATATAATAAATTTATTTTTTATAATTAATACAAATCATCCTTCAAATTCTTCTAATTTAGGTTGATCACTTTTTTTATTGTGTCTAGAATTATGAATATCTTTACATTAACATCTGAGCTACTCTGCTTATGCCCTGTGTTTCCTTGCCCATATAAGCACGGATCTCTAAAAATGTTGTTGTGTTCGTGACGTCAGAATATTGTCTGACCATTAAACCTGTGGTTTGACCCAGCCGATGCGCACGCGTCATTCGCTTCATATAATAACTAGTTGAACGACGTTCCGCGCTCATAACCACGCCGGCTCTCGCAGTGAATAGACGTGCAAGTGATTGTGATTTAAATTCTTCAACATGTTTACCAACCCCTTTGAAAGGAAGCATTCCTCGTTGAGGCAGACCCTCGACCGCATCATCAAAGGAGAGGCGAGGCTTAGCTTCAGGAAGAAGCCGAGCCTTTCCAAAACCAGCGGCAGTACCTCATCTGTCAACTCATCGAGTTCGACGACTTCTGGCTTCCAGGTCAAGTTCAATGAGAAGAGATGAAGAGACCAGTGACAAGTGTGGCACCAGTGATAAATTGAGGAATACCTCTCTAGAACCAGGTTGGTACAGTGCTTTATTATCTACAGTTAGCGTGAAAAGTGTATTTGTAAGCATCTCAGTAATATTACTTAGAATTTATTTACGTCTGAGATTTAATTTTCTTTAGCAAGGTTAATATAATTATATCTTGATCTAAGAAAATAAAACTAAGTAGCTCCATGTTTGAGTAACATTTGAAACAGCGTTGTTTTTATATCTGATAGGCTAGCGTCTGACCACTATCTCGCCTGGTGGTAAGCGATGATTTTAACACGTTAGGCTTAGAATGGTCTAAAGGCCTGTGCTGCTGAAACACCGTAAGGTTCTGGCGGCAGATTTTCGCCTTGATTGTGGTAAGCTACTTTTTGGTACCAAGTCCGGTAAAACATGCGAAGTTAAAGCTCCTACCACCTTTAGAGCATTGTTATTATTTATTACAAATTTAACACGACATTTTTAATCTCAATTGATTAGACTTGAATGTGGTCATAACATCTTCTGTTGCTTCAATTTGTCAGCGAAAATGGAAATTATGCCTTGACTAGATAATAATTTATCTTTTGGCAGACACACTTTATTATTCATGACATTCATATTGATCAAACTCCTAAAATACTGGCATTGTTGACTCTTCGGAATTTAATTTTATCTTCAAGCTTTACAAATTATTAGTAGGTAAACTCATATGTTATATATTATGGTAAATAGACTAATGATCAATTACCAAACTATCTACTATGGCAATGTGCTCATTAAACTTATATCACTATATCCACATCCGGTTTATCAAATGAACAATGCATACTTTAGTTTGAGCGGTTACATTACTTATTCCGTTTAAAATGCCACATTTTCACAATGTTTTCACTCACTTGGCTATAAAATATGTTTACTGTTAGCTACCGTAGTGGAAGCCATTATAATTTTTATTTCTTTTGCCCACAGATTGAGTGGGGGTATCGGACCGGTCTACAATTGCACTGTAGGATCTCATCGCCAAGGATTCAATAAAATCGGACTCGGATATTGAATCGTTGGACGGAAAACGTTCAATAACAGCAGCTACGATGTTAGGACGTGCTAATCGTTGAGAAATCTCTACAGATTTGTTGGACCTTAGTGCTCTGTGATAGTGATTGAAATCAATTGGATTAATCCAACCTCATGCGTTTAGTAAAAATTAGATTAGTAACGTATCTGTTCAATGAGCGACAAATCATTATAATATTCTGATATGCAATTTTTAATCCATTGAATATGTATTCAATTAATTACGTACTTATTATACAATAAATTGAATTGAATTTCATTTGTTAAGTTTTATTTTCGTGGTTACCTTTTCGATTGGAATATCTACCCATATCTACTCGTATCTACCCGTATTTTATAAAACAAATAATGTGTAAGGTATTAGTTGATAAATTAAAAAAACATTCAGTAAAATATTCGTTGAATAATGTAAATAGGGACAAGAAATGGGTAAGAAATCACGATGGTTCATACATATAAGAATGGTATGGTAATAGGTATGGTAATAATCCTTCCAATACTTCTTTTTTTAGTTTAACTTACATTACTTTACCTTTCCCATCCTCAAAAACAATAAATTAGGTTTCTCCATTTTCAAAGCAGGTAGCAAAATAATTGATACCACTGTAACCAGTGTTTTTATAGATTACCTTCACAGATACAAAATATTATAAGTTGTTAGAACTTATAATATTTTGTCACAGACTGAAAACTTATAATTTTAATAATATAACTTTAATAATATGTTTTCACTTATATATTTTTAAATGAGTAATTCTTGAACTTAATTGTATTGCATATCTTAAAAATCTTCTTGGTTCTAACGATTAGTGTGAAATTTTGTATTTGGATAGTTTTGCTTATAAAGTTTACCTATAAGTATAGGGTAAAAGATGCAAATTTTGGCACTGGCCAATTATTGGCACCTGAATTGAAATCAAAACTAAGTTCTTGTGCGTATTTTACTTTTCATGGTATTAATATAAACCATAATTTTATGTTTCTTTGAAGTGTCTCACACTTTATATTTTTGTAAATTGTTAAACACAATCCAAAATTTCATCGTACTGACGGGACTTGAACCCGCAACCTACGGGATAACATGTTCCGGTGCTTTGCCAATTAAGCCACGGTGCGAAGTATCGTTACGACGAAATTAGTGGATTGCATTTGTTAACCCAATTATGCATTGGTGGCGCCATCTATGACTACTTATTACGTAAGTTAATCATTCGGAAGAAATCATTACAGTTTTCAAATCCGACGAGAGATGTTGCACTGCGTAAATCAAATATTATGTTTCTTTGAAGTGTCTCACACTTTATAAACCATAATTGATTTTACGTGTATTGTATTAGTTGGAAATGGAAAAATCATGCAAAATAACTCTCTGCTTTGATTTGTAATTCGGGTGCGAATATCAATATTTTGTTCCTTATACTCTAGTTGTATTTTTTGTAAAAACGCAATTTTACAAAAAAAAAACCCAGCAAAGCTCGGTCCAGGTACTTCTATAAAATCTAAATATTTTAGAATCATATTTATTTATTATTAATTAATAGCCCTATGTGTCCCATTGTTGGGCAAAGGTCTCCCCCCATTACTTCCACGCATCTCTTTCCTATGCTAAATTATTGTATCAATCATCATCAGAATCAGAATCAGAATCAGAAAATCAGAATCATATTACTTATTCATATGTTTTTCTTGATGCTAAGTTAGTAAATTGCAACTTAGTCACAGATTAGTAAAGGTACTATTACTTAGTTGGCGTTGAAAATTTGACGCAAATAAATTGACATTATAAGACATATCTTGAATAAGGGAGATCTCAAGAATTGTCCAAATTGTTAATATTCTACGTGACCTAGGTCTTATTAATATAGATAAGATAGTCAGGTTATAAGTGAGCTTAGATGTGCTGATCTTTACCTAGACATTAACAAAGTAATTATGCAAAACAAAGACTTTATTACACTAAGAGTTGGTCGACCTAAACAATATGGGCATATTTAGTCCCAATTATAGTAAAACAGGGAACTTACAAGGTGACTAATAAAATGTTATGTCTACCCCATCGACGTCATAGCAATTGTTATGACCGACGTCATAGTCTACCCTCTAAAGGAGATTTTTTAGTGCGCAAACCTATCATTACCTAGACAAGATCATGTCATGAGAACGTCTTTTGATATTACGTACGGAAAGCTACTCGAACACGATCAAAATCGACGATGTGTGAAGTCTACGACGGAAGTGCATTTCTAGAAGTCAATATCGGAAGTGAAACGAGGAACCAGATTACGATGGTATTCAGGGCCGAATCTAGGGCTCTTAGGCACTTAGCATGTAAGGCCCCTCCCCCCTACATCCCGAATAATTTGTCGCGGTAACTGGGAGGACAGGGCCCCTTGGATGCTGGGCCCCTGAATGCTGCAAGATTGAGATTTGAGACCAACTCAACAATATGCTTATGGCTTGATTATACTGCAGCACAAAGTACTGATCTTTTTAACCGACGAAAAAAAAACGGCGGAGGTTATCAAGTCGACGAGTGTATATATATTTTTTTATGTATGACCACGCATAACGTTTTTAAATAAAACATTTGACCCATAGAATGTTTGACAGTACGCCCACAGAATAAGTAACAGTATGCGATATAAGGGTAAGTTTGACTTTTATGCTACACCGACAAAACCTCTTAAGAAATAACATTACAAAAATATTATGTTTCTTGACGTGTTTCAAACTTTATATTTTTGTAATCCGGGGGGTGCGGGTTCGAGTCCCGTCGGTACGATGAAATTTTGGATTGTGTTCAACAATACAAAAATAATCTAAAGGTATCAATTTAGTATTGGATTCTTATAAACGGATGTTGCTTTGCGGAAATCTAAATGTAAGAGGTTCCGCAAAATATCGCCAAAACGAATTATAAATACTTACTTACTCAAACTTAATAATAAAAATATGAAATTTTCTTTACTACTTGAACCTAACTAGACAGATAAATGCAAAATGCATTATATACTGGAAACAAAGAGCCGAAGATCCGGGCTCAGTGGCATGACTTGGGAGAGGCCTATGTCCAGCAGTGGACTGATACCGGCTGATTATGATGATGATGCATTATAATGTAACATAAAACCAAAGACGTTTTACTATAAATATGATTGTGCACAGCAGATTTTTATCAAATTCAATTTAATCCGTATCACAATGTATTTACTGTGTCCGTATGCTCTGAACAAATGGATGTAACTGCTATGATACCTTGTGTAACTGCCAGTGCTATATATATTACGCACTATATTATGTGAAAAGTATACATATATATATATATAATTCACAAAAGAAAGAAACAAGCACCGTGCAAGTCGGTGTCTTTCGGTTCGGTTTTTGCGCCTAGTGCACAGTCAAGTTTATAGTAAAACGTCATTACAAAAAACTTGCACAAATCGCTTCACAATATCCGTCTGATCTAAGTGACATTTAACAACTTGACATCACATATAGCTTTATATTCATGTAGGTACCAGCTCGTACAACAGTCCAATATCGCAACGAATGTTACATCAGTTCGACATGAGCATTAGAGCATGACTATTCGAAATCAAACATTAATAAAGCAACGTTTGAAAAAAGCAATCTTAAGGCCTGCGAAGTAAATATTCATGAACTGACTCTCTCAGGGACCTATTCTTGATAAAACCGATGCCTTTTCTATAAATAAATATTATCTCTTTCGTAATGTGTTTAGTGTAAGATTGTATAAATATAATTATGTATCTATACTTAATAGGACAGTTTATCTAAGTGGGTGACAAAAGAGAAGAGGGCAACGGTTACTTCTAGTGGTTTTGAGACAGCTGTTCTTATCGCTCTTAACCACAGCGGAAGTTTTTTTTTTTATATATTATAGGCTAGCGTTTGACCCCTATCTCACCTGTTGGTAAGTGATGATGCGGCCGAAGATGCTAAGCACGCTAGGCCTAGAATGGAAACTGGCTCTCAAGGATAGCTGCCGGAACACATTAGATGTTTGGCGACAGATTTTCTAATTTGAGGGTGGTAGCTGGCCAGGCGGACACTAGATAGAGACCTACCATCATGCGGGGGGGGGGGTTGTTAGTTTCTTAACGATGTTTTTCCTTCACCGGAGGGCCATTGTGAAAAGCGCACATACATTTTTCGATCGAAAAATCCATTGGTGCACGGGGGGGTTTGAACTCGGTACCACGGTATCAAAGCCGACCGTTCTCCCAATTACGCCACCGGGCCCTAAAAGCCTGAAAGCCCTCAAAGTCGTACCATATGATTGGATTTAATCGATTTTACAAAAAGGAGGCGTAAAACTTCGACTCTCAGGGAGTGTGTGGTGCCGGAACACCGTAAGGTTATGGCGGGATATTTTCGTCTTGATGGTAAGCTACTTTTATGTAGCAAGTCAGGTGGTGGTTACATCGTCATATTATTCTCCTACGGCCCGTGAACGATCTCGTACTAGGATTTGAATCGGTTACCTTTCGCTTAGAAGTCAAGCCACTCAACCTATACGCCAACGGAGCTCAACCGATATGAGAGGTGATTTTTAGGGTTCCGAACCCAAAGGGTACCAACGGAACCCTTTTGCTGAGACTCCGCTGTCCGTCTGTCTGTCTGTCTGTCTGTCTGTCTGTCCGTCTGTCACCAGTCTGTATCTCATGAACCGTGATAGTTAGACGGTTGAAATTTTGACAGATGATGTATTTCGGTTGCCGCTATAACAACAAATACTAAAAACAGAACAAAGTTAAAAGTTAAAGGGGACCCCCTTTAACATACAAAAAACGTATTTTTGCTATAGCGCCATCTATGAACGATTGTTTAACTTAAAAATATACGGTCGAATTGAGAAACCTCCTCCTTTTTTTGAAGTCGGTTTATAATAAATAATATTAATTACCTACCTTTGTGTTAACGTTCACTTAGTTGGTGTTAGAAGTTCGTTAGATGGCGTTATAGTTAATAAGCATGTTTGGTATTGATACGGTAATATAATATAATATTATACTTATATCATATTATGCTGCGGTTCGGAAGCCTCCGTGTGCGAAACAAAAGTCTGACTCGCCCTTGGCCAGTTTTATTATGTTCATTGTACCTACAGCAGTTACAGGATGGTATCATATGAATTCTAATTAGATTTAATGGCATCCTCAAAACATAACAGAAAAACAATCATCACATGTGAATATTATGTTTCTTTGAAGTGTTACACACTTTATATTTTTGTAAATTGTTAAACACAATCCAAAATGTATGAACATTTATTCCGGAAGATGTTATTCCGGAGGTTGCGGGTTCAAGTCCCGTCGGTACGATGAAATTTTGTATTGTGTTTAACGATTTACAACATGTTAAGTCGGTCCTTTTGGTCATTTTTAAATAAACCTTTAGCTTTCTTATATTATCTATTTAACTGACTTCAAAAAAAGGAGTTTCTCAATTCGACCGTATATATATATATATATATATATATATATGTATATTTTATGTTTGTTCGCGAATAACTTCGTCGTTTATGAACCGATTTTGATGATTATTTTTTTGTTGGAAAGGAGATATTTCAAGGGTGGTACCATTGTAATTTAATCGGAATCTGATAAGTATCTCCAGAAATATGAAGATAAACAGCTCACACTTGGTACTGAAAATTAATACCGTGGCTTTTGAAGACGGTTCTTTTAGTTTTTAAAACGATCTTATATATTTTTGGTACGGCATAATGTCGACAGCAGCCAAAATATTGTTATAAACTCCAAAAGGAAATAGCCTCTTTACCAGATGCATCATCCGCGGGTAAACTCGCGACATGAAAACAAAATTTTGAACCCTACGCAACTTTGCGAGTCATAAATCATACCCTATGTCAATAACTAGGATGATTGATATTGCAGTGCCTAACGCACCCATATGAGGTCTACAACTAAAGATAATATCAATAAATAATTCTTTTTTGGTTTGAAGTGTAAGTGAAATTTCAACGTTTCCAAAATTTCACTAAACTCCGGTTATGTTCTAAATTCTGTCAATCCAAAGTTTTGCGTCTCACGATTTCTACGATAGGCAGATGTTATCGCCATAGGCGAGCGTCTTGTTTGACTTTTTATCATAAAAACTGATAATGATAAATTATAATAATAAATTAAAAATGGTTTATTAGCTTGTGGTTGTAGGTCTAGGATGAAATCTTAAAAATTAAATGAATGTAGTATACATTTCTGTAGTCTTAGTAAAAGTTATCAAGTCGTTAGTATATTACAAGTATAATATATTCATATAATAAATAAATACAAGATAAAAATAAAATATGTTTATTTCGAGTGTCAGAGACTCTAATGGTATTAATTATCTTTGTAGTAGTAGAACTTCTGCTAGACCGCCTGGTGCCGTACCACTACTTTTCCAAATAATTTTCAGCCGTGAAATAGGCATGTTTTTCGGTTGAAATAGCAAAGTGTCCAGTGAAATTACAGGGTATGTGAGACTCAACATCCTAGTGTCTAGGTAACAGGTGCAGTGCAGTGACATGCAAAATTCTGACAGTCCAAAATTTTGCATGCCGCTGTATCTGTTATAGTATAGGTAGACATCATCGCTTACCATCAGGCGAGCGTCTTGCTTGTCCTGTTACCTTTTACCATAAAAAAAACAATAATTAAGAAATGTAATTATACATTTGACACATACACACGCACATATTAAGTATATATCGAAACATTTTTATTATAAATTCAAAAAATGTAGATGTCGTATTAACTAAGATGTACCTATGTTGTTATTGCACTTAAAAATATACCATTTAATTGATTTCCATGATGTCTTTGTCACTAAAATAAACTGGCCAAGTGCAAGTCGGACTCGCTCTCGTAGGGTTCCGTAACACAGTTAAATATTCCGTAACTATGATTTTTCGCAACTACAAAATTAACTTTGTTTTTCATAGTGCTTGTATAAGAAACAAAGATATATCTCTAAAACTGCTGACTGTATCTCGTTCAAACTAATTTTCGTTGTTAGTTTTTATTGAGATCTATAGCATATATTTTTTTAGATTTTCACTCCCATACTTTACAAGTTAGAGAGGGGGGGACACACATTTTACCACTTTAGACGCACCTATCTTGCAAATGATTGACTTTGAGAAAAAAATATTTTAGAAACCTCAATGTCATTTTTGAAGACCTATCCCACACGTATAGGTTTGAAGAATTTTTTTTTTTGTTTCAATTCCATGTATTATGCCCCTTAAACTTTTATGTTTTTTATTTTTGTATAAAAATCGGAAAGCTGTTTACAGAATACATCTACCTACCAAGTTTCAATTCTGTAGTCCTAACAGTTTCGGAATAAAATGGCTGTGACATACGGACGGACAGAGAGACACACAGACAGACATGACGAATCTATAAGGGTTCCGTTTTTTGCCATTCGGCTAACGGAACCCTAAAAATCGTCAATAGAAAAGGTACCCAGTAATAAATATCCGTAATATCTATATCTGTGGTATTTCTCAGCACGCCTTTGTGTGATGTAGCCGGGACAATGACATTAGCCTCTGCCCTCTGCTCCGGTCTATCAGTCCATTATCAGGCCGGAATGGGGATAGAGATACTCACTCAATTCTACTGTATATAGACATCACAATTGGCTATTGAGGGCGTACTCCAGTGCTGATAAAACTAATATATGAACCATCTAAGCTCGAGGTCTGCCTCCGGCCAATTGGTTACTACATAATTTAGGTTTGTTGACTAAATAGTTTTTCTAGACCGTTGTGGGTTTGTTCGTGTGGAATCGGCTGAGAGTGCCAGATGTTAGTAGTTATTAACAAGGACCTATCTTGTATGACTAGAAACGATTAGCTAGTTTAATTATAATAATAAAGGCAAATGTACCGTAACTACCTACACGTGACAGGAAAAATGCTACAAAAAATAAATGTGTGCGAAAAGAAATAAACAATGAATTTATGATTGAATAGATGTGATTTCAGAGCAAGTTTTTGCTCCATTTTCTCATATTTTGTGCATTACACTTTTGTATGGGACTCGTACCACCTTAAAAGCTATCGAAGAATATAAAAATTTTAAAGAGGCTCGGGATGCTGGATTTGGCTCGTTCTTGTTGCAAAGTATGGACATTCAGCGCGGCAACGCTGCCAGCGTTATGAAGTAACTTCAGTAATCTGTGGTTAGTGGAACATTGTGGTATTTCTTGAATCAACTTTATCAATTTTTCATTACTCATAGTTTTTATACGAATGTACACTTATTTATACTGGCTAGCAAAGAAGAGGACGAAAAATTGTAAGTACCACATTTTACCTTAATTTTCAACTCTTTAATTTTTTTCTTTAGCTGTGCTATTTATTGATCGCTCGCGAAAACTTGTAATTACCAAAATGTACCTTAATTTCCAACTATTCTTATTTTTCGGAAATTTTCCTTTACTTGTACTGTAAGACCTTGATTTTAGCCAAAATTGACAATTCTAGGTCAACCGGAAGTAACCTATAGGTTTTTGGTTGAAAACCTATAGGGTATTTCCCGTTGACCTAGAATCATGAAATTTGGCTAGAAGCGAGGTCTTGAAGCATTTATAAAGGAATAAATCTTAAAACCATAAATATCTAGTTTAATAACAAAATAAAAATCCACCAAGTCACCTCTAAATTGTATGAGCGATCATTTAACTTAGAGGCCTATCTTAATTGGCGTTAACTATGTATGTATGAGGACACCCTTTAAATTTGATTTTTTAACTTTTGCTGTAAGACCTTGCTTCTACAAATTTCATGATTCTAGGTAAACGGAAAGTACCCTATAGGTTTTCGACCCTAAACCTGTAGGGTACTTCCGGTTGACCTAGAATTGTCAATTTTGGTGAAATTAAGGTCTTACAGTACAAGTGAAGGAAAATTTCCGAAAAATAAAAATAGTTGGAAATTAAGGTACATTTTGGTAATTACAAGTTTTTGCGAAAATCTAAATTTGCCTATATCTTTTTATCGTGTTGACACAGAACCTTGATTTTTATACACCAAATAGGGAGTAAAGATATCAGTATCTGGTATAAACTTTAACTTGCTAGGTCCAGCCGTTCCTGAGAAAATCGGTGGTGACACACGGGCATACGGACATACAGACAGACAGACAGACGGACAAAAAAGTGATCTTATAAGGGTTCGTTATTTACGTTTTGAGGTAAGGAACCCTAAAAAGGTTAATTTACTGTTACAAACTTATTATTGTAGTTGGTGCAAAACATTTTCTATGGAACGAACTAAAAAGTTAATAGTCTGAGAAGTTGGTACGGAAGCCTCGGTGGGCGAGTCCAACGTCAAATAGGCTCGCCTAAAAAGATGTATATAAAAATTATGTATATTAGTTATAATTATATTTATGTAAAACTTATCAAGGCAACATTCCATTGAAATTCATAACGTGGGTTAAAACGTGTTCTCAGTTAGCTTGAATTAATTTTACTAAAGAATCCTTGAACAATCTTCTCAGCCCAACCTCAAAAACATTGTTACTTGTTTGGACCTCTGGCAGGACTTTTGAATGACTTAAGGTCTAAAACTAGGGTCTTCAAAACGCGAGTGAATAGGTATTTTTTCTGCGTAAGCGCGCTCCATCATCGATTGCTTTATCTCTTAACATCAAGGTAAGTTTGTCCTCTAAGGCCACTATATTTCAGCGCAGTAGGTATTTAGCGATACCTCCGTCCGTCCAATCACGTAGCGGGAAACTGTCAGCCAGCTAGCAAAAGTGACACAGGTATTCCTCGAAGACGCCTCGCGGGCTACTGAAGTGAGGCGCGCTGGCCACTTCATTTTATAAAATATTGTGTTTTTTTTAACACAATATTATATAAGGACTATTTAAAAAAAAAACTATCCATTTCATTTCCGTTTTGAACTTCTTTTCCTATTTTTTAGCATATTTTTTGTAAGTCAGAGTTTATTGTACTTTAAGTAATACCCAAAAAATGATTTAAATTTCTTTGTTTTCGTTTATTTTTATGATCAAGTGAAATCGAAATATCGTGTTTTAAACCATTAAATAATCAAGTAAGTTTCTTGAACTACATCATATATTTTTTTCCAATCAAAACAAGTAATATTTAATTGTTTGTTGTTGAGTCAAAAACTTATCGATTTTTAACCTTGTTTGACAAAGTTTGTAAGAAGCATCGACTTCATTGCTATGAACAGTACAGAAGACATGTACAGAAGCCTCGGTGCGCGAGTCTAACTCGCACTTGGCCGGTTTTTTTAATCTCGGCTCGCGTTGTTCCATCAACTCGCTTCCAGAAAAATCTTGTCTTCAAATGAAAGACTTGCGTAAATCATCTGATACAAAAGAAAACTTTTCCTATTCAGTTACCCGCTTCGGTTCAGTTCGCCATTCCATTAACCAAACCAGTGGTTTCCGAATCATTTTCAGCGAAAGTGACAGATAGTATTTATGTCGCTTGCGACTAAAAGGAAAATACAATGACTAAATAAGATAACTAGCTGCCCCCGTCAATCCTTGATTATAAACCGTCCTCTTGTATCACTCTTTCTATTGCTGAAATCAGTTGCGTAGTTTAAAATATCAAGCGTACCTGCAGACAGCGGGTGGCGGATTTGTTTTGAATACTGTCTAATAAAGATAATACGTCATATATATATAAATATATATATGTAATAGAAAATAATATAATAATTATAATATAATAATGTAATTCGAAACGCACTTAAACGATATTTGTATGTGAAAAATATCTGCAAAATAGTTACGCTTTGATATCAACAGTCAACACAAAAATATTATTATTAAAAAGGCAAAAGTTTGTTTGTATATTAATTTACTTTACTGGACCGATTTAGCTAAAATTTTGTGCTAAGTAATTTTCTAATAGGTAGAAAGACATTGGGCAGTATTCAACGCGGGCGAAGTAGTGAGGCGCGGCTCGTAGTTACGTGAAATGAAATTAATTCGATGAGAACATTACAAATTACAAATTAAAATGTTTGACTATATATTTATATACTATATGTGCCCCGCAATTTCGCCCGCGTTAAATACTACCTTCATTTATTTGAAAATTTTCTTTATCCTAGTTTGTTCACCATCTTCGACCGCATTATCGCTTACCACCAGGCGCGATAGTGGTCAAATGCTAGCCACTATCACATACAAAAACTAATAATAATATTCAGTCTACGAGTACACATTACAGATTTGTACCTGGCATCTATATTAAAATGGCATCTATCTATATTTAACCTTTATTCAAAAATATCCTATAATGGATTATAAACCTGCCTGTCTACCAAACGACACGCAGCCTGTCATTATCATTATCGATCACATCCTAAAGTTCAAAAATAACTACGCACCTCACTAGTACACAAAAGGTACTTAATACTTATTAATAACCATACAATATGTATTCAAACGCGCATATCGAATTGTTAACAAAAAAATTGTATAAGAAATGTACTTCATGAACCGTGATAGTTAGACAGTTGAAATGTTCACAGATGATGTATTTCTGTCGTCGCTATAACAACAAATACCAAAAACAGAATAAAGTTAAAGATAATAGAGGGTCCCCATACAAGAAACGTGTTTTTTTCGGCATTTCACGCCATCTATGAACGCTTAGTTAGGTAAACTTCCCATAGATGGCGTTATATTGAAATGTCGATCCCTAACACCTTTGTTAGACGTTAGATGGCGTTATAAGAAACAAAATGGTTATTAATTATTATTTTTTGCTGGCGAAAAATGATAGTGATATTTTTTGCTCGGTCTTATAAAATACTGTAGTGTGGTACGGAACCCTACGAGTGCGAGTCCGACTTGCACTTTGCCAGTTTATTTCATTTTGTACAATCATAAATTATCTATTAAATAAGCGCTACAAACTATTGATTAAAATAATATAATAATAAGTTAAAAACGTTTTAAACACAAGTTTTTTGTAGAGATGATATCATGTGTGATGAAAATTACTAATGCTAGCAATACACTCTATTTATAAGTAATTCTAAGTAATTCTATAAGATTTTGTAATTACATTAGGTTTTTTAACAGGCTTCACAAAAAAGGAGGAGGTTCTTTCAACTGTTTTTTTTTATGTTTGTTACCTCAGAACTCGGTCAAATCGATTTAAAAACATATTTTTTGTTTGAGAGATTATGCCTCCCGTCCTTCGAGAATTTGGTAAATGCTTGAAGCTCCCGTCTGGTCCCATTCACATTTTATCAAGATCTAACAATGCCCGGATATATAGAGATAAACAATATAAGCAAATTTGTTTACTATGATGACATGCTTATACTACTGGCTGCTTTGACTATCGCGGCATGTGAAGTCGGTTTTCGTCTTATAACGATCTTAATTTTTTTTTTTTTTTTTCATTTTCTATGTCACCCCTAATGTTATTAGAGACTTGATTTAACGATGAACGAACGATGTGCATCGGTCATGCATGAAACCTAGGTCGAGACAGTCGGCAACAAACAGTAGTGAGTATCATAGTCGGTATTTTATAATCTTGATTTAACGACTTGGATCTAAAGCTGCAATTAAAATACACGAATCATAAAGATCTAAAGCTTCAATCAATAAGATAAGTGCGAGGCGGACTCGCACACGTAGGGTTCTGTACCACAGTAGGTTCAGTATTTAAAAAGATTAAACAACAATTTGTCGAAAAAAACACGTTTCTTGTAAGGGGATGGGGAGTGGGGAGCCCCTTAAATTATTTACATTATTATGCTTTTTTGGATTTTTGGTTATATAGTGGTCATTGTGAAAATTTCTAGTATCTTTTACGGATCTATTACGGATCTATTACGGATTAGAAGATACGGCCGGCTCTCTGACAGACAGACGGACGGACAGCGAATTCTCAGTAATAAGGTTCCGTTGGAACCTTAAAAATAAGCAATATTAACTAGATTAGGTATATTACAAAAGGATTCGAAAGTGAACCTTTACCCAAGTCAAACCCGAATCAGTACCTACTCAATCAGCTACATCAATAAAACCTTATAACCTCTCCTACGAGAAACGGGGTGGATTTTGTAAGATTTATGGAGTTACGAGTACAAGAGTTACTCGTAACTCCATAAATCTTTTGGTTTTAGCAGTTCATGAAGGAATCCATTCAAAGTTCAAGATAGAAGCGCACAGTTGCTGACACAATCACTATACGAAGATATAGCTTACGATCTAGATAGTAGTGAAAACCTTAGAAATCATTTGAATTCCTTGAAATATTAATGTAAGTAGAGTTTTTATGATTGTAGTAAGATTAATTCTACGCTAAGAGTAGATCGAACTGTTAGGCCTCCTCAATCGAGGTACAGTACGTAGTACATATACATCGATGGCCTCCCTCCTTCTCTCGCCCCGTACCTGCTTAACGTCGAGTTTTGGGGTATATTGATATATAGAATAGTCCATTGGTGCAAATCGAAGACACTAACTCATCTCTTCTTTTTAGGGTTCCGTAGCCGAATGGAAAAAAACGGAACCCTTATAGATTCGTCATGTCTGTCTCTCTGTCTGTCTGTCTGTCCGTCCGTATGTCACAGCCATTTTATTCCGAAACTGTTAGGACTACAGAATTGAAACTTGGTAAGTAGATGTATTCTGTAAACCGCTTTCCGATTTTTATACAAAAATAAAAAATATAAAAGTTTAAGGGGGGGCATCCCATACATGGAACTGAAACAAAAAAAAAATTTCTTCAAACCTATACGTGTGGGGTGGGGTGTCTATGGATAGGTCTTCAAAAATGACATCGAGGTTTCTAAAATATTTTTTTCTCAAAGTCAATTATTTAAAAGATAGGCGCGTCTAAAGTGGTAAAATGTGTGTCCCCCCCCTCTAACTTTTAAAGTATGGGAGTGAAACATCTAAAAAAAATATATGCTGTAGATCTCAATAAAAACTAACAACGAAAATTGGTTTGAACGAGATACAGTCAGCAGTTTTAGAGATATGGCGACCGCAAAGATAACTTTGTTTTTCATACAAGCACTATGAAAAACTAAAGTTAATTTTGTAGTTGCGAAAAATCATAGTTATGGAATACTTAACTGTGTTACGGAACCCTACGAGTGCGAGTCCGACTTGCACTTGGCCAGTTTTTTCTATTACAAAAATGAATCCCAATTGCCCTTGGTCACGGCATCACGCGTGAACGGCTGGACCGATTTCGCTAATTCTTTTTTTGTTGTGTTTTTTATCGTAAGGAGATGGTTCTTACGAAAAAAAAAAGTTGTTTTTAACGCAGCGGCGAAAGCCGCGGGGCACATCTAGTTATATATAAAAATAAACTGGCCAAGAGCAAGTCGGACTCGCACTCGTAGGATTCCGTAACACAGTAGAGTATTCTATAACTGTGATTTTTCGCAACTACAAAAATAACTTTGTTTTTCATAGTGTTTGTATGAGAAACAAAGTTATATTTGCGGTCGCTATATCTCAAAAACTGCTGACTGTATCTCGTTCAAACCAATTTTCGTTGAAAGTTTTTATTGAGATCTACAGAATATATTTTTTGTAGATTTTTCACTCCCTTACTTTAAAAGTTAGAGGGGGGGGACACACATTTTACCACTTTAGACGCGCCTATCTTTTAAATGATTGACTTTGAGAAAAATTGATTTTAGGAACCTCAATGTCATTTTTAAATACCTATTCATAGACACACGTATAGGTTTGAACAAAAAACATTTTTTTGTTTCAGTTCCATGTATGGGATGCCCCCCCTTAATCCTTCGAGCATTTACCAATGGAGATGTCAACGTTGTAATCCGCAAACATTTTTTTCTTCCGATACTTACGGGGGACGAGGTAAACACGCATTGCACACACACAAATCACTCACTTTAACGATCCCGCACTCTAGCTTGAAACACGCACACAGTATTAAAAATACAGCGTAGTTACGCACGCTCATATGGCCAAAAATGGCTATATGGCCAGCAGAGGGGTACGCCTTGCGTTAACATCTCCTTTGGTAAATGCTCGAAGCTTTAAACTTTTATATTTTTTATTTTTGCATAAAAATCGGAAAGCGGTTTACAGAATACATCTACCTACCAAGATTCAATTCTGTAGTCCTAATAGTTTCGGAATAAAATGGCTATGACATACGGACGGACAGACAGACAGACAGACAGACAGACAGACATGGCGAATCTATAAGGGTTCCGTGTTTTGCCATTCGGCTACGGAGCCCTAATTAATCCCAATTTCCCTTGGTTACGGCATCACGCGTGAACGGCTGGAACGATTTCGCTAATTCATTTTTTGTTGTGTTTTTTATCGTCAGGAGATGGTTCTTATGAAAAAAAAAATTAAAATAAATAAAAGTCGTTTTTAACGCAGGACAAGCCGCGGGACACAGCTAGTTAATTCATATAATGGTCGTAGACACAATGTTTTGTTCTCTTTCTTTTCAAATTAGCGCATGATTCTGAATGTGAGTGTCAGCACAAACCAATAGTATATTGACACAAAATTATATAATGTGTTTTAATTCCACTAGGTTCAAAGTGTCAAAGGACCATTTCACATGAGGCCCACGGTTTGCTTGTGTGCTACCAGTGTCATATAAAAAATATTAAGTCAGGGAATAAAACAATCTTCTCTTTACTTTCATAGAGTCCGTTCCTTACCTGCATTTCGATTTGTCTCATTGTTTTATTATTATGTCGATTGAATGACGTCAATCTAATGGAAAATACCACATCAAGTTGTGATTATCATTATTTGTTGATAAAAACATTATCAATCATAATAGTGAATGTAATTTAGAGCCCGGTTTTGAGGTCAGAATGCAATATTGTTTCACAGTAAACACTATTAAGTTTACTCGTTAGAGTGCAATTTACTAACGAGGGATTTATTAAAGAGCGGAAGACTACAAAGTACATTTTGGCTTTTGACTACCCAATATTAAAATACTAGGTATTTTAGAGCATTTCCCTGTAGAAAGCGGAAATGGTAAAAAATGGTAATAAATATATATAAATTAAATATATTAAAAAATATATATATATAGTAAATGGTAATAATAAAACAAGAGTTAATTACCTATTTAGGGACAGAAAACTTCGTTAAAACAAAAAAACATTTATATATGATGGAGTTATGACCCACATATATAAGAAAATACATACATCCGAATTGTTAATCTCTGTCTTGAAGTTGGTTAAAAAGTGGTTTATTTTATATATCTTATAGGCTAGCGTTTGACCACTATCTCACCTGTTGGTAAGTGATGATGCGGTCGAAGATGGTAAGCACGCTAGGCCTAGACTGGGGAACTGGCTCTCAAGGATAGCTGCCGGAACACATTAGATGTTTTTGGCGACAGATTTTCTAACTTGAGGGTGGTAGCTGGCCAGGCGGACACTAGATAGTGTCCTACCACCATGCGGGGGTTGTTGGTTTCTTAACGATGTTTTCCTTCACCGGAGGGCCACTGTGAGAAGCGCACATACATTTTTGTGGTGTTGATTATTCAACTTTGATTACAATTCTTCACAATCAATTTCCCAACCAACAAATGTAGAAATCGCAGTAAAATTTGCTTTTGTACGAACCGCTTCAGTATAGATTTTGGTTTATTTTCAAGTGTAAAAATATGTATGTATAAATGCAGTAAAAATATACCTATTACTGGTGAGCATGTATGAAGTCTCATGAAAGTGGAGGAAGCGAGAGAGGTATGTTAGGATCGTAGCATGTGGAAATAAGTAGTCTTTGCCTACCCCAACGAGAATAAGGTGTGATTTAAGTATGTATCTATTAATGTGTAAGTGCAGTGTTTTTCAATACGTTGAGCTGGAGGTATCGGATATCAATATCATGATAGGTCTACGCGTTGGCAATAATAGAGTCTGTGCTAAAAGAGAACCGTCGTGGTGCTACGATGAACTAACATTCAAAGTTAAGGAAGGAAGGTACACACCTACCTAGTAGCACACGATAATGATAAGAGTATAGGTACCTGCCAAGTATCAAACATTTTTAGTCGTACTAGTAATGACAGCAGTGTTATCAAAGCAACAAAAACAGTAAATTAAAACCACCGACGATCGACGCGACCTCAATTTCTACGACGGTTTTCTTTTTGCACAGATTCTAAGAACACAGACTGATGCGAATGACAACAAAGTGATCATAAATATATCTTATCTTTCTACG
The DNA here is from genome assembly GCA_954871355.1 of Cabera pusaria. Lineage (NCBI taxonomy): Eukaryota > Metazoa > Arthropoda > Insecta > Lepidoptera > Geometridae > Cabera > Cabera pusaria. The sequence continues at coordinate 6,156,780 of OX940894.1, forward strand.
TTTAATTCATAGAACCAAAATACTAAAAACAAACAAACGATGTAAATAAGATAATATTGTTCGCTTGCGATGTATTTTAGTTCTTTATTTGAGTAACACATTAAGTATACAAATAAAGGTCGCCAGATGTTGCCTCAATCCCTTAGCTATATTTACCGTAATATTTACCTTTGTTCAATACCTATTTGATATTTATAGCGTCCTATTACGACATTGTGACGTTTACCAGTACGTACATGTACAAGCTCAACAATATACTTACCAATATACCTTAATTGATGTTTAATTTTTAACCGATTTCACAAAAAAGGAGGAGGTTCTGAATTCGTCTGCATGTTTCTTTTTTTTGTGTATATGTTACGCGATTACTCCGTCAATTGTGAACGGATTCAAATGATTCTTTTTTTAATAGGTACGGGGTACGTTTCCGGGGTGGTCCCATTTTAATTTCATCGAGATCTGATTAGTATTTTCAGAGATATGGAGATAAATACCTCAAACATAGGAGAATGTACTGGTTTTAGAAGTAGAGTCCCAAGAAGATTATATGGAGGTTGCTATTGCATATACTTTTGAAGACTAAATAATATGACCTTGAATAATGTTTTTACATCTTTCTTCACGTTGATTTTGGTTTTTGGCAGATATTCTTACAGCGTTTGCCCTCTGCAACGGCACGTCATCGGCAACAAAATGCCGGCGCCGAAGTAGTGGTACATATGTATGTATGGTAGCTTGTCCACAGCATGATCGGCACAGGGCGATGTCATTCCGTCCGCCGATATTTCTAGTCAATCGGTGCGACCGCTAGAAACCGGCCCGAGATTTTGACGGGCCGATGTTCCGGCATTGGCTCGCAATACAAAACACGTTTGATCTTGTCCACACAATGCCGGCGCCCGGCGCCGTTCGATAGGTTATTGTTTTTTAGGGTTCCGAACCCAAAGGGTACCAACGGAACCCTATTACTGAGACTCCGCTGTCCGTCTGTCTGTCTGTCTGTCTGTCTGTCTGTCTGTCTGTCTGTCCGTCTGTCACCAGGCTGTATCTCATGAACCGTGATAGTTAAACGGTTGAAATTTTCACAGATGATGTATTTCTGTTGCCGCTATAACAACAAATACTAAAAACAGAACAAAGTTAAAAATTAAAGAAAAGTTTAAAAAAAGTTTTTTACGATAGCGCAGCGCCACCTATCTAGTTGCTAAGATGGCGCTATCATCTTTACCTTAATCTGAATCTCGGAAGCGGCTCCAACGATTAAATAAAATTTTGTATACCTACAGGGGATTTTGGGGGCGATAAATCGATCTAACTAGGAGTCATTTTCAGAAAATGTTGTTTTATTCGTGTTTTCAATAATCAACTTAAAATATGACTCTTCCCGACATCTATTGGCGAGTAGAAGTACTGTATCAGTAAAGCAGTTAGTTGCTCTCAATTAAAAAAAAATAGTATTAATATTCGTCAATAGATGTCGAGAAGAGTCATATTTGTCTGTTTAAGTGGCAAAAAATACCGAGCAAAGCTCTACTATTACTACTACTTTCTTACTATTACTACTATATAATACTATTCTACCTTTGTGTTAACGTTTACTTAGTTGTTGTTAGAAGTTCGTTAGAAATTCGATAGATGGCGTTCGGAACCCTCCGTGTGCGGGAAAAAGTCTGACTCGCACTTGGCCAGTTTTATTGTTATCTGAGGTTGTTTGTTTTATTTCTATGGAAACGCATCTGCCACGCATGACAGCTAGAAGAAACAGAACCACCGGAATCGGTGGCGGTGGACAAACGATCGCCGGCACATCATTTTCAAACCAGCCCGAAATAAACTCGGTGCCGGTGACGTCCCGGTGCCGTTGCTGTGGACAAACGCTCTTACGGTAACTGTGAGCGAGATAGAAACAAAGGTGGGAAGAATTAATTTGTCTTCACACGAATGTTCTACCGGGCAAAGTCTTGTTAGGGTGCAAAGTTAGTTAATATTTTTTGACATGACATGACGTTTGGCGAAGATGGCGGCCACATCAGTCCCGCGACACTGCATACATGATTAAATAACTCAGAATTATGAACGTACTTTGTACCAAACAACATTACAAAAAAAAATTATAAGCATAATACCACAGATTATATAATAGTTACTACGTAAATAATACTTTCCGTTGTTAGAAGTTGTAGGTTGGCGCACTTTACAGATCTGTATCTTCTTAACCGTAATAGGTAATACATACTTGACATTTTCACAAAGTATATATCCGTCAGTGTATAACGGCCCGGACACGAAATTTTATAGATGACCGCTGACATCTTGGGTACCTCGTCCCCGCCACCGTCTGACACCCCGCGGGACGGTCGCGCACGAGATTGCTGGACTAAAGTCACGGTAATATGATGGCGTTACAGCATACAGTATTGTGACTCGGCGTGTCCTTGAGATCAAAGCTAAAGCCGCGCGGCAGCCGTCGGCACCGCGCGGTACGTACACGCGCGATAGGGCTGCTCCTACTTACTAGGTACCTGCCATTTATTACTCTCTTAATAACTACATAATCCTAAATATTATGTTTCTTTGAAGTGTTTCACACTTTATATTTTTGTAAATTGTTAAACACAATCCAATTAAATTAATAAACAATTAACAAAAATATAAAGTGTGAAACACTTCAAAGAAACATAATATTTGATTTACGCAGTGCAACATCTCTCGTCGTATTTGAAAACTGTAATGATTTCTTCCGAATGATTAATTTACGTAATAAATAGTCATAGATGGCGCCACCAATGCATAATTGGGTTAACAAATGCAATCCATTAATTTCGTCGTAACGATACTTCGCACCGTGGCTTAATTGGCAAATGCGCCGGAACATGTTATTCCGGAGGCTGCGGGTTCAAGTCCCGTCGGTGCGATGAAATTTTGGATTGTGTTTAACAATTTACAACTTCATAATACTCTTTCGTCGAATTCTATTATATACGTAAGTAGCTCAATACAGGTAATAGGTAAGTAATAGTCTAGCCTAGGAAACTCGTGTATCACTTTTTTCACTTTATCCATTTATTTATTTATTAATCTAGGTATTGTATCCTGTAGAGGAAAAAGCGAAATATACACCTTATAAAAAATACGTACTTGTTTTTACGTACGTACTTTATACTCTTACCGTTCGGAGCTTTCAGGTAATTTAATAAATGTTATCTCTGGGTGTGTTATTGAAGAATTCAAGCACACATAAACAACAAAATATAGTCTATAATTATTTTGTGCCATATTAAGTATAATATTTATATATATTCTCAATCAATGAAATATTCACAATTTGCACGCTTACTGTTTAAACCGTCATTACACGACTGTACCTTCACACGGTTCGTTCGTCACTGCGGCGCAACCACATTTATCGTGAGCTGTGTACCGAGTGTGTACCGAACTCGAGGCGCGTAGGTATGACGCGCGTTCCGACCGTTAGTATGGAGTCAGAATACTGTTTATTATATTACCGTGCTATAGTCGTTCAATTTTGGCCTTCAGTGTGCGTGTGTGTGTGTGTGTGTGCGTGTGTGTGCGACTGCGTGTGCGTGAGAGGTCTGCGGTAACACTACAATCGAATCGAGAACCTCCTCTGTTCCTGCCTTTTTGAAGTTTGTTAAATATGGAAATCAAAGCAATGCATACCAGTCTTAACCAGATTGGGAGATTGGTCAACCGATATTGATTGTATGCTTTACGAGTCAATTCATCTAAACGGCTTTAATAGCTTTGTATTGTCAATTGATTTCAATCAACCAACGCCAGCTGCTCAATATTGATTTAATTTTAACCAACTTCAAAAAGAAGGAGGTTCTCAAATTTGATGTGGCTTTCGTGTGGTTCTATCAGTCTGCTTCTACTGTAGAACTTACTATGTAAAACTTCCACAAATAGAACTGGGTAGAACTGGGCAGAACTAGGCAGATTTTTCCGAATTGTTTAATCAATAGAAGTAGTTGGAGCTATTTTCCATTTTGCTGAAATCGGTTAGTTTATTTTTTCTTCACAACGACCTTTAAAAAATCAAAATCATCCATCGTAGGTATAAGGAAAAGTGGATGAGGAAGAAGGAAGTACCCAACTATACGCAACAACTAACACCTAATCATAATTTATTAATTTATAACTTTAGATTAAGACCTACGTCATACATCAAACTTTCACAGTTAGTTATGCAAGGTCCAAAATACGTCCGCAAAAGGAAAATTAATTAGGCAACTAGACACATCTTCTATATTTACGTCAGATAGGCGTAACTTAAATTGACAATAAAACACCCACTTTTACGATCCCGCACACTAGCTTGAAACACGCACACAGTATCAAAAATACAGCGTAGTTACGCACGCTCATATGGCCATTAATGGCTATATGGCCAGCAGAGGGGTACGCCTTGCGTTAACATCTCCATTGGTAAATGCTTGAAGTTTTTAAACGATGTTTCCTAGATTACAAGACATTACTAGACGTTCAATCCCTACTATTCCGACCTAGATCTCACTGGTGGGAATTCCCATTCTAGTGCTACCATTCTCGACCACGTCGTCACTTGCTAACATGTAATATTGTAGGCAAACGAAAGCCATTGTAAAAGCAGTAAGGGCTAGCCTATACGAGAAGGTTATGATGTAAATAATGGATGTTCTTTTCATGATGATTAGGGTTCTGTAGCCGAATGGCAAAAACGAAACTCTTATAGATTCGTTATTTCTGTCTGTCTGTCTATCTGTCTGTCCGTATGTCACAGCCATTTTATTCCTGAACTATTAAGACCAAACCGTTGAAACTTGGTATGTAGGTGTATTCTGTGAACTGATTTACGATTTTTACACAAATATAAAAAATAAATAAAAAATTAAAGGGGCTTCCCATAAATAGGCCATAAACTAAAAAAAAATTCATCAAGCCTATACGTGCCTATTATATATATTCTATGGATATGTCTTTAAAAATGACATTGAGGTTCCTAGAACCATTTTTTCTCAAATTCAATCATTTGAAAGATAGACACTTCTAAAGTGGTAAAATGTGTGTCTTCTCTCTCCAACCTATGCCGTAAATTTCAATAAACACTTACGAAAATTGTTTTGAACGAGATATATTCAGCAGTTTTTGAGATATATCGACCGTTAATATAACATTATTTTTCATACAAACACTATGAAAAACACAATGTGTTACGGAACCCTACGAGTCTGTCTACTCGCACTTGGCCATTTATTTACTAGCCCACTATTCCCTCTAGCCATGCTACGACATCTACGACTGCTACGCGTATATTTCGTAGAGAAGCCCTACGAAATATATTCACTTTGATCTATATATTACTTATTGTACTCTACGTTATACAGGCTTACCCATCTTAACCTTGAATGGTCACAAAGTTATTGCTTTATACGCTGTAAAGCTCACTATCTAACTACCTTCTCTAAATTTAGCTCTGCTTGTTTTCTGTACGCACAGATCTATATATGAAATGAAATGAAATGATTTATTTGTCAGAATTTTGGTACATGTTAGTGTTATAAATAATAAAATCCATCAAAATCCTGCCTCGTAAGGCGTACAAATTTAATAATTTAAATTATTATTTTAACATTTATGTTATAAAAGAGTATTTATCAATTATTGAAATAAATGTCAGTAGCCAAATGATGTCCGTAATAAATTTAAGTAAAAGTCAATTATTTTTCATTATCAATATTAGAACAAATTATTATTAAAAGTAAAATATCCGTTAAATAAATCTATCACTAAGAAAGTCTTTTACTGAATAATAACATTTATCAAGAAGAAAATCAAACAATTTTAATTTAAATTCATTGTAACTGAAATCTTTTAAAGCATCGGGTAATTTATTATAAATTTTTACAGCCATACAATTTACGTTATTGCTATTTAACTTTAGTCTTTGTGGGGGTATATACAATTTAAAAGGGTATCTGCAGCTTCGTTTAATTACATCACTGTGTTTTTTGAATAGATTTGGATGTTGCCATACGAATATGATAATTTCATAAATATAAAGTGAAGGCAACGGCAAAATTTTTAACTTTTTAAAAAGAGGTCTACAGCTGTCTAGGATGTCTGCTCCACATATTGAACGTATACATTTTTTTTGAACAAGAAATGCTCTCTCCGCATCCACAGAATATCCCCATAGAATGATTCCATACCTCAAATTCGATGATACATATCCGTGGTATGCGGACAGAGCCGCTTCTCTTGTTGCTATTTGCCGAAGTCTATAGAGAACGTATACGAATCGGTCTAGTTTTGCGCATAATGTATTTATATGAGATTTCCAATTGCAAAACTTGTCTATTGTTATTCCGAAGAATATGGTTTCATCGACTCTATTTATGTCATCACATCCATCTGAAACTTTAATATTTGTGGAATTTCCATTATAAGTTTGGAATTCAATTAATTTTGTTTTACTTATATTTACTGTTAAGTTATTTTTATTCAACCAGAGAAGTACCTCATTTGCTTCCCTCTCAAAGGTTAGTTTGTTTTTGCCTTCTACTATTATAGTTGTATCATCGGCAAACAACAAGCATTTGTGTTTAGTGGCATCGGGTAAGTCGTTTATACCGACTTATCTCTCAATTGTGAACCGATTTGCACAATTTTTTTTTCAAATAAGAGATGGGGACACCTGGGGTGGTACTATTGTAAATTCATCGAGATCTTGTGAATATTTCTGGGTATATGGAGAGAAACACCTTAAACTTGCTAAGCAAAATTACTAGCGTGGAATTTGAAGTCGTTTCTATTTCGTTTTATTAAAGATCTTAAATCATAAACCTAATCTTATTAGCAGTGCATTTTTCAAGGAAATAATAAAATTAATGTGCATCAGGTGATGTTAATTGTAAATAATATTCCTAAGAAAAATAAAATAATAGGTATCGACATTTTTCTAAGAATGTATAGATTATAAATACATATTTGCAGGTGTTACATGGCAGGTGTTTTCTAAACGGTTTAATAACTTCTTGATGGGATGATTCGAAGAAAATGAATAATGGTACATTTACGGAACATGAGAAATAGGGGTGCATTTAGAGAAACCCGTTGGCGCAATGGACAAAAGGGTCGACTTCTAGCCAGAGGTTGCCGGTTCAAATCCTAGCATGGTGTTCGTCAACAGGTGGTAGAAGCACATACTTCTTATATGATATAAGATGTAGTCGGTAGTAGTTACAAACCGATTGACACCTCATTAATCAAAATTGGACTAGTTTAGGAAATACGGTAGAAAATACTTATAATACTTAACAAAACACAACCCTCCCATTAGCTTTTCCATAGTTGGTAGAAAAAAGTAAGCATACATTAATAACATCATAAAAAAAATGTGTCGTATGTAGCATAATTATTAAATACAAACTCGTGTCCACGTTTTAACGCTAACTCATTAAAATATAATTACAATAAATCACACTGGTCTCTGTGACGATATAAAACTGGCTCTTACAACACGTGCTGGAATAATAATACCAAATAAACTTGCCAAGTGCGAGTCAACTCGCACACGTAGGGTTTCGATGGAACAACATTTGCCGGAAAATAAATTATTTTTAGTTTAGTTTTTATTATTTTATGTTACAGCAAATTTCAAGTTTCTATCTATTACGGCTCATAAGATCGAGCAAAAACTCCAGAAAAAAACTGCTGTTTTAAGACTAGGACCTTTTTTCCAGATGACGTTATGAGATGAACTTTTATAGGTCTGACCAATTCGAAATTCGGTATCCTCTTACTTCAATGATATTGTAAGAACAATCAGGTCAATGCTACCAAGCGTTGACCTGATTCTGGTGCATCTCCTGGAATCTGCAGAATACTCTACTCCTCACTAGTACAGGAAATATGTTGTGATTGGGATCATTGGAATGGTGACTATGAACAGACTTTGAATAGATGAGTCGTGGGTGGTATTACATTTTAATTTTTAGTGTTAAGGTTTGTTTTAGAGATAGTATTGAAATCTAAATATTGTGGTAAGGTTTTGTGCGATATTTAAGTACCAATTCATTACATTTTACAAGCTTTTATTTAACTTGCAATGTATGTATGTCACTATGTATGTCGGGTGAAATCTTGGAAGCTAAATTAGACCCACTTCCCGATGTCCGATTGGACTCAAATTTGGTGTACTTATGTATCTTCGGTGACAATACAATGATATGATACCATGGAGCTGGTCTGATGATGGAGACGGAAGGTGGCCACGGCATCTCTGTGATAAAACAACATAATCCCACCGAGTTTGGGCTCCATTGATTCGTCTTGAAGATAATTTTTCACCTAGATGATATCCAGGGTCTGATGATGAAGCTGGAAGGTGGCCATGGCATCTCTGTGATACATCAACGTAACTCTACCGAGTTTGGGCTTGATTGATTCTTCTTAAAGAGAACTTTACACCTAGATGACATCCAGGGTCTGATGATGAAGCTGAAAGGTGGCCACGGCATCTCTGTGATAAATCAACGTAAGTCTACCGAGTTTGGGCTCGATACATTCGTCTTGAAGAGAACTTTACGCCTAGATAATATCCAGGGTCTGATGATGAAGCTGGAAGGCAGCCACGGAATATCTGTAAAAAAAAACAACACACTACCGAGTATGGGCTCGATTGATTTGTCTTGAGGAGAACTTTACACTAGATGATATTTAGCGACTATTGATGAAGCTGGAAGGTGGCCACCGCATCTCTTTGATAAAATAACGTAACCCCAGTGAATTTACTATAGTTATGATATGATATATATTATTATAGTTAGGATCTGATAATTAAGCTTTAAGGTGGCCATGGCATGTCTGTTATAAAGCAACATAGTCCCACCGAGTCGATTGATTTTCCTTGAAGAGCACTTTACCCATAATAACATTAAATATCCGTGGAATAATTTTAAACATCATGCCTTCTCTTCAATACTTAGGTTAAAAATAAATTATAAGTAAAACATATTTTTTAAAAACAAGCTTTTATCTACCTTGAACTAAAATGTTAGAAATAAATTCTAGTAAGTATTTGGCGTGTAGGTACCTTAAGTTTTAAAAGCTTGAGGCATTCAAATATAGTAATTACCTTGCCTGAAAAACGGGTAGTGCTTAATGTTATTTATTTATTTAAAAAAATAGTTTTAAATTAAATAGCGGTATATCTACTCTTACAGCGTTTGTCCACAGCAACGGCACCGGGATGTCACCGGCAACAAAATGCCAGCGCCGAAGTAGCGGTACATATGTATGCATGGCAGCTTGTCCACAGCATGATCGGCACCGGGCGACGTCATCCCGGCCGCCGATATTTCGAGTAGATCGGCGCGACCGCTAGAAATCGGCCAGAGATTTTGACGGCCCGATGTGCCGGCATTGGCTCGCAATACAAAACACGTTTACACACACTGCCGGCGCCCAGCGCCGTTCGATAGGTTATTGTTTTTTTTAACTGAGGTTGTTTGTTTTATTTCTATGGAAACGGATCTGCCCGCATGACAGCTAGAAGAAACAGAACCACCGGAATCGGTGGCGGTGGACAAACGATCGCCGGCACATCATTTTGAAACCGGCCCGAAAAAATCTCGGTGCCGGTGACGTGCCAGTGCCGTTGCTGTGGACAAACGCTCTTACGCTCGTAACTTAAAAATATACGCGTCATTAAATTTTTAAATAGTGTAAGTAAGTACATTTGTAATAATAATTAATATTAAAACACAATATAATTCAATGAACATTTTTATTTTAAAAGTTACGACATCCACAAAAAACGAGGAATTAAAAATCATGAAATGGCATTTAAACATTTTTGTGAAATATGGCTCGTATGACAAGTGCTACTTATAGTGAATTAATTTGTCACTCTTTGCAGGCAAACTATTTTAGAGAAATATGTTTCAGAACCATAACAGGTTTTATCATTATTATTCGTTATTTCCGCAGAATTTTAGGACAAAAAATGCCCAAAACACAAAATCATACAGTGGGTATCATCACGGAGGATAGAATAGCATCCGTGGGTATCATCTTCATTATTCGGTTGGTTTGCACGTTGCTCAGGGGAGGTGAAGGTAACGCTCTTCCGAGCATTCTGCACCTCCCTCTACACGTGTAGCTTGTGGGCTAGATATACCCGCTTGTCGTACGCTCTTCGTGTACAATTTAATAACGCGTTTAGGGCGATGATGAGGCTGCCCCGCTACTGTAGCGCTTCGGGCATGTTTGCGCAGGCTCGCGTGGATTGTTTCCACGCGACCATGCGCAAGCGTGCCGCGAATCTGGTGCGCAAGGTGCGGGCCAGTGACAACGTCCTAGCCATGATTACAGCGAGAGTTGACTGCCCTTTCATCAATCATTGTTGTAACAGGCATCCTCCTATATAACAATGATTAATAACTTGATTCACATTTGTATAAATACTACATTTCTATTTTTATTGTTATTTTGTAATTGATTATGTAAATGTATTAATGTTAAATGTGAATTGTGATTTCTTTGTATAATACCATGTTTATAATTTATGATATGAGTTCTGAATAGCTTGAAATAAAGATTAAATTAAAATTATTTTAACCCCAGTTGCAAAAAGAAGGGGTGTTATTAGTTTGACGTGTTCAACCGATTTTGATTTTGTATTTTTGTTTGTTTTATAGTTGTCTAAATCGAAAGTGCATTTTTAGCATTGATTTATGAAAATCCGTTTAGCCGTTTCAAGACTATAAGCATTTTTCTAGATGATGACACTATGAGATCAACTTTTATAGGTCCGATCAATTCAATATTCGATATCCTCTTACTCAGTATATTGTAAGAACATGTTTGAAAATTGACCTGATGCTGGAACGTCTCCTGCAATCGGTATACTCTACTCCTCACTAACTTACAGCAGAGATGTTATGTTTGAGCTCATTTGAATCGTCTCAATGAACAGATTATGAATAGATCTTTCGGGGGTGGTTTTAAATTTTGAATTTAAGTATTTACTTTCCTTGTTTTCTAACCTTGTATTGTTTCTATCAACTGATGTTTATTTGTTTATTTGTTTATTTCCATTCCTATGCTTTCGTTTACGCCACTTAATCATGTCGCCAATCAGATTGCCGAGTTCCAGAAATGTCTAGTGCCTCGTCCGCATCATCATTTAACATCAAGTGAGAGAGTGATCAGGAGCCTGGCTGCTTCTAATAAAATAATAATTTAGATAATTTAAGAACTAAAACAACCGACTTCCATGCCCCGCGTCAATTTCAAGTCAATTTCAGTAGCAAGTTTGAGACGTTTATCGTCATATCTCTGGAGATACTTATCAAATCTCGATGATATCAAAATGGGACCACCTCGAAAATGTACCCTACCGATTAAAAAAATAACCATTCAAATCGGTTCACAATTGACGGAGTAATATACACACGTAACATACACATTACACACACAAAAAAAAAGAAATGAATAAAAGTTAAAAAAAACTAAAAAACACGCTTTTTATAGAAAACCGAACTAAAAATTAGAAAATAAATTTGAATAAATTTAAATTAAGAATAGTGTTAAAAATTGATCACTTGAATGAGATTGACACAGGATCACCATCCTGTGCCAATCTCATTCAAGTGTATCCACCGAGACATTATTTTTATTTGCGCTAATATTTTTTGTTATTTATAACCAGTAAAAGGGTACAATTATCTTAATATATAGGTAGATACATTATCTTTACCACGAGTGCAGTTAGTTGTTTTCATTTACTGGACACTGATTTAGCTGCCCTGTTTACAATGAACTTCGATAATGTTGACCTCACGTGGTGCTGTGGACCAAAATGTCTCCTTGTTAATTCGGATGCATGCACAGACTACAAAATTGGCTATTTTTAGGGTTCCCTACCCAAAGGGTACAACGGGACCCTATTACTAAGACTCCGCTGTCTGTCCGTCTGTCCTCCGTCACCAGGCTGTATCTCATGAACCGTGATAGTTAGAGTTGAAATGTTCACAGATGATGTATTTCTGTTGCCACTATAACAAAAAATACTAAAAACAGAATAAAGTCAAAATTTACAGGGGGTCCCCATACAATTTGTTTTTGGCATTTCAATATAACGCCATCTATGAACGCTTAGCTAAACGTCTTAATTAAACACCTTTGTGTTAACTTTCACTTAGATAGCGTTATAAGAAACTAGCAGCCCGCCCCGGCTTCGCACGGGTAGAACATATATGCCTACAAAATTTGCATCAGTTTGTTGCATCGAATATAAAATATGAACATATTTAACATCCATCGTCATATTTCATCCAATTTACACAAAACCTTAACGAATTATACACCTAAACCTTCCTCATAAACACTCTGGCTATTGGTGAAAACCGCATGATAATCCGTTCAGTAGCTATTGAGATTATTGCGAACAGACAGACGCAGTGATGAACTTTGTTTTATAATACTTACGTATTGATATTGGACGGCCCTTTGGCGTAAAGGATAGTTACCCTGATTCTGACCCGACAGTCGTTGGTTCTAATCCTAGCTATATACCTACCAATGAAAGTTTTATGTGCATTCATGAATCATGAGTTTTCGTACAGTGGTAGTGGAATCATTAAATCTACCAAAAAGTAGCTTACCACCAAGGAGTACATCTGCCGCCGTAACCTTACGGCGTTCCCCGACGCAAAATGTAGGGGTAATATACGTTTAACGTGTGTATCTGTGTGTCTGTCTGTAGCATCTTAGCACCTAACTGGATGAACCGATTTTGTTTTTATTATTGATAGTTTTTTTTTTGTTTGATAGATGTCTTCATCGAGAGTGTTCTTAGCTTTGATTCATGAAAATTCGTTCAATCGTTATAAAATTATGAGCTTTTTTCTAGTTGATTGCGCTATGAAATCAACTTTCATAGGTCTGATCAATTCGAAAATCTTCTTCTTCAACGATATTGTAAGAACATGGAAGCCTCCTGGACTCTACAGAATACTCAAATCCTCACCAACTTACAGCTCAGATTTTAAATGTCGTGATTAGAGTCATTGGAAAAAGCTATTATACATAGATCAGTCGGGGTGGTTTAAAATATTATATTATATTATTATATATATATAGATGAATATTATTTTATACAATAGATCATATTATTACACTATATTGACTTCAAATTGATTGTGATCGGTGGGGATCTACAGCATAGCTAAGCTTATAATAATATTTTCGTTGTAACTATGACCTAATCTGTGGTTTCACTGCAAATATTTTATTAATTTTGCGATGCGTGTTTGTGAAATTCGTGATATTTTTTAGAGTTTTCATTTGAATTATATACTGTAAAGGACAATTTTAATCTATAATATGTGGCCAAGCTAATTAACGTTATTATTTGGATAAGGATTAATACTATATACTTGAAAATAGCCTTGAAGTTATGTAATATATTTTAACAAAAATTTTAAGATTATACCGTTTATTTGCCGAATTAGGTTGCAAATTAGGTCTCCACGAATGTACCTTTGATTTAAACGGGATAATATATAGCCTATTTTCATTCCGAAAGTCCATTCTATGTATTAGTGAAAGAATTTTTTAAATCGGTTCAGTAGTTTTTGAGCTTACTCATTACAAACATACAAAACTATATTACTACTATACTCTGTTTTGATAAAATGTTAATTAATGTTTATTTTTTGCTGGCGAAAATTATAGTGATATTTTTGCTCGATCTTATAAAATACTGTAGTGTGGTACGGAACCCTACGAGTGCGATTCCGACTTGCACTTAGCCATTTTATTTTATATCTGAATGCCTAAGTGGTATAGGCACCAAACGCTGACCCACTATCTCGTCTGGGTATTAAGCGATAATGTGCTCGACGAAGAAATCTTTATCCTAATATATATATTTTATTTTATGTCATTATGTATTAGTAAGTATTTTTAACCAACTTTCAAAATGAAGGAGGTTCTCAATTTATCCGCATGTTCATTTTTTTTGTATGTATGTTACGCAATTACTCCGCCAATTGTGAACCGATTCCTTTTTTAATCGGTAGGGTACGTTTTCGAGGTGGTCCTATTGTAATTTCATCGAGATCTGATAAGTATCTCTTGAGATATGACGATAAATGTCAAAATTTTGCTGAAATTGACTCGCGGCACATGAGTATCTTTACTCATGTGCTCGCGGGGCATGGAAGTCGGTTGCTTTAGTTTTTAAACTATCTTAATTATTTAGTAAGTACCTAGTAAGTATTTTTAATTCATAATCAGAACTTTACAAGATAAGTATAGATAAAATAATATATGGCATACCAACTTACGGTACGGACACACCGCAGCGTCCTGCATGCGCGATCTAGGCGGCGATCAGATACCGCAGTAGTATTTGTATCGACTGGTTCACACCAAACGCGATCAAAAAACAATTGAAATGTACTGAGATCTCGCCCGCAGATCGCCAGACAATCATGAGAGTTTGACAAAGCAATAACTAGATTCATTTTATCGTTTGTGCTTACCAGATTTCCTTGTTACCTTGTTTATTTGTCTTATTACCTTGTTACCTTATTTCTTGATATAAAGTACTAATAGTTAAGTACTTTATATTAAGAAAGTAGCAAGTTTTCGCGCACGTCGGAAAAACCCGCCGCTGCTGAAGCCACGTTCAGAATAACAACTAGATTTACTCTTCGAGTTTACGAATTAGTTTAACTTTGGTGTTGTGACCGATAATCCGGCAAGAATGGTATCTTGACAGGTTATTCAGTACTTCTAGGCTTGCGTACTGAAAGGAATTATGTTTTACTAGCTCATCCGGCATACATTGTCATATCTAATCACACCGCCACCTATCGGGTCCGATTATTAATACACGGTGTGTAGATTTACTTATTTTGATGTAATTTCATGTGTGAACAGAATTTTGAAGAATTTTGAAGTTTGGAAGAATCGAATTCAAGACACAGAATAATGAATAGTACAATTCAAGAGAAGTTCAGGTACATTCACACGTAAGTTCCTACAGCATAATACTATACATATATA
The DNA here is from genome assembly GCA_954871355.1 of Cabera pusaria. NCBI lineage: Eukaryota > Metazoa > Arthropoda > Insecta > Lepidoptera > Geometridae > Cabera > Cabera pusaria. Next base: position 6,171,861 of record OX940894.1, read on the forward strand.
AACAAAGACAGTATTAACGATTTTACTTGTTTGAAAAGTTTCTCCAAAATGCTTGTGTTTCAAAGCTCGAAAACATTTTTGGGGATTTTTCCATGAAACAACCCTCAAATAATCGCTGTTTGTGTTACACAGTAATATGGTACATTATCTCGAATTCTAAAAACTTCCCTTGAATATACTTACCGTAATACACAAAGTTTTTAAGTTGCCTTCAATTGAAAGGTAATGAGTTTGTTTGTCCGATTCCTCCTGACTTGCTACCAAAAAGTAGCTTACCACCATCAAAGTGTAAATCTGCCGCCATAACCTTACGGTGTTCCAGCACACAGCACTTGAGGGCCAGAATATTCTAGGCCTAGCGATTTCAGCATCTTCGACCACATCATCGATTACCTGCAGACAAGATAGTAGGCATACGCTAACCTTTAAGTTATAAAAAAAATAAGTTAGACAGATAATTCAACAACTTGTTTGGCCAAAAGTCCTATACTCCACGCTGTAGCTAAAATTACATCACTAGCAATAATATTTAACTACGCCTCAGTTTTCTACCTACCTACACACCCACCAACTATATATCTTTCTCTATACTCTCTCAAACTATATAGGCTTTATAACATTAATAAATTAAATATTATGTTTCTTTGAAGTGTTTCACACTTTATATTTTTGTAAATTAATAAATTATGTGATAAACTGCTTTGTCATGGTAAAAAAGTCCCTTCAAAAGACAGAACGAAATGTCATCTTTGTTTGCGGATTAGGGTTCATTCCCGGGAATTCCCGAGCCGAGAATTCCCGGGAAATCGTTGGGCTTTGTTCCCGGGAAATTAAGCTCGAGAAAAGTCGAGAACTCGAGAAATCATATTTGAGTGTATAACATTATATAATATCGTTTAAAAACTAAAAAAGAACCGACTTCAATGTTCATTTTCAGTACCAATTTTGAGATGTTTATCTCAATATCTCTGGAGATACTTATCAAACCTCGATAAAATTACCATGGTACCACACTTGGGATATCTCCTTTCGAACAAAAAAAGAATAATCAAAATCGGTGGATAAATGGCGAAGTTATCCCCGAACAAACATAAAAAAAAAAAAATATATATATATATATATATATATATATACGGTCGAATTGAGAAACCTCCTCCTTTTTTTGAAGTCGGTTAACAAATAATACTATTTGCCTCTATCGTCGGGCTTATAAACGCGCGGCCAAAGCTTTAACTGCTTTAGTTTTTCTAAAGCCATATTTTATCAGACAGAGTAAGCAGATCTAATTCTTTTGTATGTATGTTCATATTTTCTGATGTTGTTTTATTGATCTAGCAAAGTTTTAAATTGATTTTTTTCCTAGTTAACCTGCCAAAAATGGTGCTGCAATTGTAATAGGGTATATATAAGAAAAACTCTAAAAATATATTAGTGAGATAGCTTAGGCAAAAAGCAGTCGGAAAACCTTGTTATGAAATGTTATAACGCCATACGGCTATGTAAAATAAGAAGTGTCAACTGTCAACTATCATATCACTGCATTTGTTTACACAGCCAACTGACGTCATGACCACAGAGCATTAATATGACGTCCACTGCGTCCAGCGTTTTCGTCAAAATATGCGCGTAATTTTAAAATGCAAAAATGAAATGCATTTTATGGCACTTAACGATTGAATAAAAATTTTGTTATTTTTTGCGGTGGTTCATTAGCACTATAGAATCAAATTGAGACACTTTCCAAAAATGGATGTAATACCCTATTTAAAGTCAGCAAGGTAAATTTTAATGTTTGTTTTTATTTGTTTGAGAGAAGCTAATTTTGTTAAAAACTGGTAATAAAAGTTTAATGACTATTTTGATACTCTTATTTAAGAGGAAAACCACTTAATGTATTGATTTAAAATAAGATAAAATTATTATGATACAGATTTATAGTTTTCTGACGACTTTTTTCATTATTTGAACCGAAAAGACATGTTAAAACATACGTAAATGTAAATTTCTCGACAACCCGAGAAGACCCGAGAAATTGTCTGAAAACCCTATTGCGGATAAAAAAGTGATATTAGTTTATGTAGCGTTTGTATCTTTATGTAATATTATACGATAGATATCGTATAGTTACTAGTATGTAGTACCTAGTTAAGCCACGTATTTATTGCATGATTTCATTTGAAGCACCTCTACATAGGGCCTTAGAAGCTAAATTTTACACTATTGACAAAAAATTGACAGTTTTTGCAATTTGCCGACATAGTGAAGTGAAGTTGGTATCGATAAATTATCGATAGAATTTTTGACTTACAATGGCATTACACGATGACTGTTGAGAGTGCAGCTGTTCATGAAGCTGCACTCGCTAAGTGGCTTTTGTGATGTGTGATAATGTCACAGTCAAAAGTGTCAAAGCGTATCTTTGTTTATTATTTTTAGCGAAAATGTGTCTTACTTAGGTACTTATTTTATGTAGTTATTAAAGCAAAGATCGTCGAAAATTACAAATGCTAAAAATATAAGGAATGAAATCAGTATAGGCATCAATCGAAAACGAATAAAAAGTGAACGTGAAGTGAACGTGAACGTGACACCTCTCAGTGTTGTTTGTGAGTACGGGTCAGAGACTACCTAACTAATGACAACAGAACAAGATAGTAAGTATTTAATCCCCGACACAAATAGATGGTTGTTATAAATTTGACGTGTGTATCTGTGATTGTGTGTGATCTACACGGATGAACCGATTTAAGGTACAGTCACACCGCGGCGTCCTACGATCTGCGGGCGCAATCTCAGTACTTTTCAATTGTTTTCTTATCGCGTTTGGTGTGTACCAGTTGGTACAAATACTACTGCGCTGCTAGATCGCGCACGCAGAACGCTGCGGTGTGTCCGTACCTTTAGGTTTTTCTGGATGCTGGGATAAGTTGAAAGCTCTGAATACTTATGTAACTGTTAAATTTCAATATTCCCGTGAAATAATATTCCAAAAGTCAGGCTTATCAAGCTTATGAAGATTTAACTCTAAACGACTCTCTCTCTCTAGACGGCCGCTTTGAATTTTGTAGTACAAGTAGATTAAAAGAGACTAATCTACTTTGTACTACAAAATTTAAACTTATGTATGTGATTATTTTATGAGAATTATGATGTCTAAAACATAATTCAATTATATTACCCGAGATAAAGCAAAATTATCATTAGAAACTAAGTAACAGGTAGCAAAAATACAATAAAAATGTATTTAATTAAATTTAATTATTGTCTGACTGCTCCAGAAAGAGAGGTTTTATTGAAATATCTATTCCATCTTTGACCACATCATCGCTTAGTAGCAAGTGAGATAGTGTTCAATCGCTAGTCTATCAGATCTTAATTCAAACAACATAGCGCATCCCTATCCTAACATATAGTTTCCAAGCTTGATAGAACATTATGTAGATTTCAATAACAAAATATATTATATTATTCATATATTATTATTATATACGCATTATATTATATTTTGTTGTTATTTTGTTCTCAACATTATGCCTTAACAAGATTTCTTTAATTAACTTCGAACCGATTGGTGATATATTGTTGTTTGGTGGGTGGTTCAAACAAAGCCCAAAAAATTACCACAATTGGTAAATGGTGGTAACCAAGGGACCACGTGTTGTATAAGGGTGCTACACACATGGTCAGGCCGGCACAGCCAGGCGGTAACATCGACTGTATGTAAATGGATGTTCAGGAAAAAAATATATATGCAGTCGAACATATAACCTCCTCCTTTTTTGAAGTCGGTTAAATAAAGGCGGCATGGCATATGCTGGTCCGATTTCGGCGTGTAATATCTGGCCGCATATAACCAAACATCTGTAGATTGCATAAATATGTAGTATCTACCTACCGAAACAAACGTGCCGGCCCGCTTATATTGCTTGTATGGATTATTCTACCGGCTCTACTTCACGCCGGCCTTGTCGTTACACAAATACTGCCGAACCGAATATATGTGTAGCACTCCTTTAGGTTTAAATCTACGGACGCGGGATGGTAGAATAACCCCATGGGTGAATCAAACGATAACAGTTCATGTAAAAAATATTCATACATATTTCGTACAGATACATTTATTTTTAAATTAATTTACGACTAAGCAAACGTTCTCTACAATCTCACCTGATGTTAAGTGACGATGTAGCCGAAGATGTAGGACGTTAACATGTCCTTAAAAGGGTGATTCTTCGTTTTTAGTGTCGAAAAATCCCTTGAGAACTGCTTGCTCTTTTGATAAATGTAAAAACCTTTTTGGATATTGCGGCTTCAGCTTTGATTCTAGACCGTAATATATCTTAGGCATACAAGGGTTTCTAACATCTTTAGGGTACCGTACCCAAATGGTAACATAGAGAAACGTATTACTTCGCTGTCCATCCGTCCGTCTATCAGAGGGCAGCATGTCCTTAATCATTATGGGTAGATACTTGGAACTTAGACATAATATGCATTACTCTGGCCGCTAAAACAACAAATAATAAAAACAAAATAAAATTCAAAATTTAAAGATACCAGAAATTTTTATTCGGCGTTTTTTTGCTTGATTTTATGAACGGTAATAGATAGAACACTTGAAATTTTCACATAGTGTATATTATTATAGCCACTATAACAAAAATAAATGGGGATCATCGTACAAGAAATGTCCTTTTGCGTATGTTTGCTAGAGCAATTAATGATTCTTTATATGATAGATCGTCTAAAAGTATTTCACGGTAGTACAGAACTTTCGTGTGCAAGTCCGACTCGCACTTGGCAAATTTATTGTTGCTAGAGTATATGTCTCCCTAAAGGGATCTAAATGATTTGTTCTGGGCTACATTGATGTGATTGTAGCAATTTGTCTCCTGACGCTAAATCTTGAAGCATTTTTATCTATTAGTTTGTAGGACCAGTTTTACCGGTGCATGATAAAGAGACAGATAGTTATCTGATATATGACGCCATATAAAAGTAGACAAAAATCTGTAAGATAAGTTCCTAATAGGGCTATCTGGAACAGATGAAACTGGCCCTAAGTGTAACTGAACATATGGGCAAATTCTAAGTAGATGGTCTAATATACAGATTTGAGGAATGCAACGATTTGCTACGTTTTAGGTAATAGTCTTTAATAGTTTAAAAACTCGTGTAACTAACGACAGGAAAGCGATATATTATCAAAATTAGATAATGTAGAGTTGTTATTTTTTGGTTCATTTTTATTTATTCATTATAAGGCCTTTTCATATGAGGAGGAGGAGGATAAGGCAGAAGAGGAGGAGTATACTCCAGTCGCGCGTCACGCTAACACACACTTTTTTTCCAACGGTATTCCAGCTTTAAAAAATTAACTACTAACAAATAAAGTTGACATTTGCGCAAGATTCCAAAGTCTAACTAGGTAAAACCTATGAACATTATAACGAAATAGTAAAGCCGATGAGATACATTACAAACCAACAAACCCATTGGTTAGCAAGAACATATGCATTTAGATACTCGTGCAATAATGTGGTAAGAATCGCGGACGCACCCATTGAATCTGTCAATAATCTCAGTTACCACACGTTTCATAACTCTTTTAAGTAACGTCAAATATCGTAAAGAGTTGGCTTTGAACTTGACCTCTGTAATTTTGCAACGCCCCACTCTAAACCGTTGCAGTGGTTGATACTGCGATACCTATTTTCCCAATACTCGTTGTGGTGAGCGCACGGTCGGTCAACATGTATCCGAATCCATTCGACAGAAAGCATTCCACTATTCGACAAGTTCTGGATCGACTGTTTAAGGACTCGAAGAGGAAGAAAGGGCTCTCCAGGCAGGACAGCAATACTTCTACATGCTCCTCGACGACAAGTTCTGAAAGTCGAAAGTTCAGTGTCTTCGGACTTCGGAGTTGAAGTGTAACTCAGTGACTGACGTTATGTACTGTGCAATTTGTATTATTTGATTGCGGTCTGCTAGTCATCGCTTTACGACATGCTCCGAGGGTAAGACGATACTTTGTTATATCTTTTAATGCCTACCACTCTTAAAAAGCTTCTTTACACTCACGGGTAAAAATTAGCCGGTGGGTGTAAAACCGTTTTAAATGATTAGATGTGTTAATTTCACGATAATTTCTATAAAGAAAGACCTTCTTTTGTTCTTGTTGGAATTGTTTTAAGTGAAATAACAGAGTTTCAATAGCGACGTATTTTATTAATTTTAACTGCTGTAAGTAAATTTGAATATAGTTAAAGGTTAAGTTGTCAAATCGTAAGCAATATTAACATCAATGATTTCCGCCAATATGCAAGTCAATTTACTATAATTTTTATTGGACCACTCGTAGATCTGCTTGTCTGTAAAATTCCAGAGTTATACTCGCAATAAAGTTACGCTATTTATATTTGTATGCATGTTAGTATTTATTTAAGCATGTAGTGATGATATGCTCTATGCCTACCAATACCAATATTCCATACAAATTTTTCCTTCTTGGATCTGACTATTCGACATATTTTTTTAGTAGATATTCGCCGAATATTAGGGCCCTGTAAACGAGATCTACCTTTTTATATACTCTAAAACACAACTTAAAAAGACTGCAATTTATGCCTTAAGATTCGCTTTTCACCACATATACATAACAACATTCTCAAATTATCAGCTTATAAAAATATCAGAAATGTTGCCCGCCTTCCAAAACTCATGAGCACATAAAAGTATTTCGCAAAACATCCTCAAGGCCCGCTTTATTGGACATAAACGTTTTATTTTAACAACATTATCCACAATTCTTACACCATCGTGTTTAATTTAAACTTGGGCAATGCGTTGTCAAATTTTTCAAACGCATGGATCACTTCGCAAGCTTCTGAAAAGATAACTGGTTTTGATTATCACAAGAACGACCTTGAGCGACGGGCTAGCAATTAAGGGATGTTACATAAGAAATCCCTTGAACGACTTTGACGGCTCTAACTGCTGCAACCAAGTTAAGTGGTTGCCATCTGTTAATTCTCTTGAGGAAAACTTTAGCGCAGTATAGGGCTTATGTTGAAACGAAATGGTGTTTACGTTCGTGTGTAAGGTTACGAAACATTTCACATTTCAAATGTTTTTATTTCATAACTTAGCCTAATTTACACTTGTACTATTTATATATATTATTGTATATTTTGAGATAGAGACAGAAAATGCATCGCATTTTTACCCGGCCACTAAAGGAAAGGTTATGATTTTAGCAGTATGTGTATGTTTGTATTTATGTATGTTCCACCGTAGCGCCTAAACTATTCATCAGATATTGATTAATAAGATGAAAGGTGACAATCGAGGCGATTATGGGCCGAGTAAACGTACGGCAACATCGCAGCGTCCTGCGTGCGTGATCTAAGCGGCGATTAGATAGCGCAGTAGTATTTGTATCGATTGGTTCACACCAAACGCGCTCTACGGCGGTCAGAAAACGATTGGGGGACGCCGCGGTGTGGTCGTACCTTAACATTTAAGGTTTCATTTAACATTTTAACCAACTTCAACAATAGGAGTTTTTGCCTTTGTTTTTGTGATTTTACCTTGATAGTTAGGAATAATTTCTAAAATTAGAGCGTGATTTTTAGTACTCGGTTTTTAGTTTTTAAACTCACTACTTGTGAGAGATAGATACCTACATGTCATTCAAAAGATTCACATATTAGACACAGATACATATTCATATTACAAAAGATCAGTTTTGTATTATTTATCAGAGACAATTCATCAAAACTTTTGACGCACACTGAAACTCATATGTTTACAACTGTGATTAGAATAACCTAACAATCAAAGCTATGACGCCAATAGTTTCAAGAGGTTTCAGCAATATATGTATACCTACCATCGACGTCATAACAATTACCATAGATGTGCTCATCAATGGGAATAAAATGGTAATCAATACATATTCCTTTGTAGATCGGAAGACTGCAAGTATAGTAATATTGTAAAACGAGACTAATAGCGCTAAAAACATAATTTTATTTACCTCGACGTTCAATGACCACGGTCAGTGCAACTTAATCGAAACGTCAATAGCCCAATGGCTAAGGCGGCGGCTTGGCGATAAAGAGGTCGTGAGTTTAATCCCCATCCATTGCACTATTGACGTAAACCCACTCCAGACACAAGCATATTTAGCTTATTTGGAGGGGTTAAGAAGAATACTAGTAATGTGCCATTCACATTGCTAGTAAGCATTAAAAAAATGTGTAAATCGCGAAAGTTTAAAATGTACATCTGCTAAGAATAGATTGGGTAGATCAAGTCTAAATGGAATGGACTGAATTCCAGTGCCTCGTCATACCGTCTTCCATTTTGACTGAATTAACAAAAAGAAAAATTTTGTGTCTCAACTCAATACTCTGGCATCCGTTCTGATTTGGATATGTTTTTACTGACTTCAAAAGGAGGAGGTTCACAGTTCGTTTGTAAAAGTTGGTATAAGTGCGTTTTTTTAGGTACCTAGTCCCATTGTAAATTCAACGAGATCTGATGAGTATCTCCAGAGATATGGAGATAACCACCCCGAACTAGCAACTGAAAAATACTTATTTATGACCACTATAACAGCTAATAATAATAATTAAGATAGTTTAAAAACTAAAACAATCGACGTCCATGCCCCGCGTCCCGCGAGTCAATTTCAGTAGCAAGTTTGAGACGTTTATCGTCATATCTCTGGATATTCTAATGAGATCACGATGAAATTAAAATGTTACCACCTGGAAAACGTACCCTACCGATTATTAATTCAGAAACGTTTACAAAACGAAAAAAAAACGACTTCACATGCCGCGATAGTCATAGTAGCCAGTAGTTGTAAGCGTGTCATCAAAGTATACAAATTTGCTTCTATTGTGTATCTCCATATCTCCGGAGATAATCGTATGTAATTCAGCTCATAGTTATGGTGTAGCAATAAAGAGTTTTTTTAAACTTTTTTTTGTGATAGAACTGACTTTGAAATGGACATAGAAAACTTATCACCATTTCACACCAATTTCATCGTCTTTCATCACTCAATCAAAAAATTATCAGAATACATTCACCTCGCCGCTGCGGCTGTACATTTTGCAAGAGAAGTGTGTAGCAGGAACCTGTTATGTAGATAGGTAAACTTGTACATGTATATCACAAGAGCGACCTTGTATGGTTTGTAGCTGTTATTTAATCTGTGGCTTCTATAACGGACTATCGTTACAAATCTTTAAGGGCTCTTACATAAGTCTTACAGAAGCCGATCAAGTCTTTGACCGTAGTAATATTATTCTTATCTTTTAAACGGCCCGGGAAAGGGCATACAGTGTTAATTGGTGGCGATTAGTTTATAATTGTTTTAGCAGACAGATAAATAGAGCTTGAGTAGTACTTAATAGTAATTTTATATCTCATGGACAAAGCAGTCTGACTGAATATAAATACGTGTACTATTATATATTATTTTAGAGGGTGGTGTAGTGGAAGCATGGTCGGCTTTGACGCCAGAGGTACCGAGTTAAATCCCCGCTGTGCACCAATGGATTATTCTATCAATAAATGTGTCTGCGCTTTTGACAGTGGCCCTCCGGTAAAAGAAAAAACCCCCAACCCCCGCATGGTGGTAAGACACTATTTAATGTCCGACTGGCCAGCTTAAGTTAGAAAAACTGTCGCCAAACATCTAATGTGTTCTAACAGCTATCCTTGCGAGCCAGTTCCCATTCTAGGCCCAGCGTGCTACCATTCTTGACCGCATCATCACATACCAACAGGTGAGACAGTGGTCAAACGCTAGCCTATATGATTTTTAAAAAATCTGTGGTAGATTATAAATAGATAGATGACACTTTATTGCCTACCAAACAAGCAAATATAATCTAAGAACCAAGATACAATTAGATAGGTATGACAATGGGCGATCTTATTGCTTAAAGCTATCTCTACCAGACTGCTTTTGGATGGAAATGAGTTAATTATATAAATGCGGTCGGTGGCATACCATATCTACAAAAATCTAATAGATTGAAGAAGATAGAATCGTGGTTGGCTGAAAGAAAGGAAAATGGAGATACTGGCATTTCATCACTATCTCGCCTGATGGTAAGTGACGCTGTGATCGAAAATGTTGAACACACTAGGCGTAGAATGACCTGACCTTCAAGGGCTGTGTACTGCCAGAACCATAGAATAATTAATAGCCCTACCGGAACACTGTTACGTTACGGCGGCAGATTTTCTCCTTGATAATTAATGTTTTTTTTTTAATATTTAATAGGCTAGCGTTTAACCACAAAAGCTTAGGTAGCTCTTTTTTGGTATCAAGTCAGGTGCAACATCGACATAATGCTCCTACCGCCTACAACTTGTAAAACAGTGCATCAACCGAAGATATGGAGATAAACACCTCAAAATTAGTAGGTACTGAAAATAACGAGCGCGGCATTTCAAGGCAGTTTTTTCATTGTGAAAACGATCTTAAATTATGATTTATCATTTATCAGGAGCTATAGCCAAAATTTAGTCCTTGTACGCTAGATGGATAACTTATTTTTATCCACGGACTTTGATCTAGCTAGACTACAAAATTGAATTGGACATTTTACAGCACAGATTAATATTAAACTAGAAGGCAAGGTCCCTACAGTCCGAGATATTATGTTAATAGCTTTAACTTAGTCATGCTCTCCTTTGACATTGTAATATTAATTTAATAATATCAGGTGTTTCAAATAGCTTGAACCTTAAGTTTAGTAACTGAAAATGTTCGTTTCAATTTCGAATGTAATTGGTTTAACAATGATTACTTATGATATGAGGCACAGCAATTTGGATTGTCCTTTTGTCCTCGATGGTCATTTGTTTTCCTTTTATAATCGAAACGTAAAGGTACGATTCCACCAAAATAGTGTGCAGCACATTTGTTTACAAACATTTTGTGCAAAACTCCAGCAGTGCACGTACTAAACTGGTATCGCGTCTAGCTGCTGTCTCCACCGGCAAGGTTGTGCGTAACTTTTGTAAACGCACAGTATGGCACACTTGTGCACGGACATGTTCACTGATGTTCGCTCCGGTAGCGGAAGCAAGATTGAGTTCGCGAACAACAAGCGCGTACGCGTCGACACGAGTCCACTGCATGCATGTGTGCGCGCACAAAAGTATACAGATGTGCGCGAACATTTCTAAAATGTTCGCGCACAATTTGTTATTGTTTGCCGGAGTGAGTCGACCAACGTGAACATTTGCGTCGTACACTGTGCGTTACAGTGCCGCACAGTTCGGCACACTGGTGGAATCGCGCCTTAAGATTGAATAGAATTTTATAAATCTATTTAATTAAAAATAAAGTACTATTTATTATATTTTTAAGGATGTATTAGTCTAATGATGGTTAGGTAATACCACAGAAAACTTAATAGTACTACGTAGTAATATGGAGAAAATTGTAAAATCATTAAAAATGTTTTACAGCTTTATTATTAACCGACTTCAAAAAAAGGAGGTTTCTCAATTCGATCGTTTTTTTTTATGTTTGTTCGCGCATAACTTCGTCGTTTATGAACCGATTTTGATTATTCTTTTTTTGTTGGAAAGGAGATATCCCAAGTGTGGTACCATGGTAATTTTATCGAGGTCTGATAAGTATCTCCAGAGATATTGAGATAAACATCTCAAAGTTGGTACTGAAAATGAATAGCGCGGCATTGAAGTCGGTTCTTTTTTAGTTTTTTAACGATATTATGTTTTACGAATAGTATTAAATACATACATAAAATCATAAATTTTCCCGTTGGGGTAATCAGAGAGCACTATCTTTCTACATGCTACGATACTGACATACCTCTTTCGCTTTTTTCCACTTTCATGAGCGTCTTCATACATGCTCGTCGGTACTTTTGACTTGGCGTATCTTTAAAACGTTATTAAATACAACATATTAAAACCTTTAGCATCTTTTAGTAATCGAATTGCACTTTAATTTTACAAACACGATTGAAGCTTCCTGTTGCCCAGTCTGCAGTATTACTTCCGTTGCGTTCGCAAAAAAAAAAAAATTAAACTGCCAACATAAATTAATTTATACCTAGAAGCACACATAGGAGGAAAATACGCGATTAATTTGGTCAGTTTGAACTTTGATATAAATTAGCAATAAAGATATATTATAACTTGTTTTTATCAACAACAAGTAGAGTTCATAAATTATACGCAAAATGGATAGTGTCAAGATTAATTTTACTACATAACCATATCATATCACCAGTATTTATGTAGATATTGTTTTTTAAACGTATAATCTACCTAGTCGTCTCTAGCATGGCCAATTAGCTAAGCACATTCTAAACAAGCCCGGATTCACATTGGCTTGCCATTTTTATTTTTATTTAAACAATATTATGCAGCTGACCGACGGACTATCAGTTCCATTTGGATCATGATATGTACTGTGATCGGTATGCGTTTCTCTATGTTGTGTTTCACTATTTCACTTTTTTATTTTTTTTATATAAAAATTGTCTGAAGTACTGAAACACACACTTACATGTATGGTTGGTTTTAACCTACTTTAATTTTTTTTAAATATTCTGACGTAAACGATTGGATGACAGCTGAATGGTTCATTACTTTTTTTTTCTAATTCAAAGCGTTAAATTCTGCTTTTGCTATGTTTACTTGATAATTGGTTATGATTTTTTTTTATGATTTATGATTTTGACGTGTATATGTGCGTATATTTATACTGCCTACATACTGAATAAATGCTTTGATTCTTTGATTCTTTCACTATTGTGTTCATGGTAGACATGTCCGTAACTCTAATAAAAAAATATGAAACGTTTTAATATTTTTTAAAACAACGTTTTTAAAAGAAGTTAAGAGGCAACGCGGGGTGCACTTTTCCATACAAACGTATTCCCCCGTTTCCTCCCTGGAAAATGCTGAAAGTGAGACTGTGACTAGACAGATTGTCAAAAGTTCTTAAATGTAAGAACCTAGGTAAGAACTTTTGACAATCTGTCTAGTCACGGTATAGGTCAGAAAATTCATCACTATAGTCCCCGTCACGAGAAGCTATAAATTATGTAAACAAGTGTTCAGGAGTTCACAACATTTGGACCAACAAAAAAAATTAATTTGTGAAAATAAACTCGAAACTCGAATGACGCGTTTATTTCAAAATGGCGTCCCGATAGTTTACAATCCCTGCGTCCGGTACCAAGAAACACAAACGATAGCGCTTTGCGTCGTTAAAATATGATCCGACTAAATTAAATAGGTTGTTACTTTCATATAACCCATCTATATTTCATGTCGATTGAATATGGTCAATTTATTATTATCTCGCAGTATAAAATGTTTACTTAGTAAAAGATGTTTGTTTACATAATTTATAGCTTCTCGTGACGGGGACTTTAGTTTATGATGAATTTTCTGACGTCTCGTCTTATTGTTTCTTGTGGATACAACGATTTTATACATAAACTAGCTGACCCGGCAAACGTTGTTTTGCCATATAAATAATTTCGTAGTAATTTCTAGTGTAGACAAAAAATAGCTTACTTATTGTAAGTATGTATGGAGGAAAAATGATTAAATGACTAAAATGGCTATTAAAAAATAAGGGTTGATCGTAGAAGGGTGAAAATTGAGGATTGTATGTATTTTTGTATGTTGTATCATAAAAAAATAGAAATTAAAAATTTTGTCTAAAAAATAAAATTAAAAATTTAGGGGTGGACTACCCCTAACATTTAGGGGGATGAAAAATAGATGTTGGCCGATTCTCATAGATACCGGATAAGCACAAAAAATTTCATCAAAATCGGTCAAGCCGTTTCGGAGGAGTATGGCAACGAAAACTGTGCCACGAGAATTTTATATATTAGATATGTATGGTAGATACTAGATATGTCATGAGCGAATTCTAAATGGCATGGCAACATTGTTAACGGAGTATAATTGTATATTCTCTAATATTGTCTGAAACATATAACCCGACTAGCTGTAACCCGCGGCTTCGCCCGCGTTATTGTGTCTTTATGACCTTTGAGGTCTAGATCGATGATCTCTTAGCCCAAGTCACCATAGATGACCCCAAGTCAAACTCAATATCCTCTATTGTTAAAGTCATTAATCATTTTGGTTAGGTAAACGAAGTTGTGCTGTTCAATTGTTTGACTCATCACAAAAGTTCCTGAAACATTTCTTACAAAGAAAATAAGGTAAATAGTTGCGCCAGCGTCGCGAGCGCTATCATTGCGCGAGCGAACATTTTTTATGACTTTTTATGACCCTGACAGTTTTATAACCTCAATCAAGTCACTGTAGATGACTCTTAGGTCAAAGTCGATATCGTCTATTGTTAAAGTAATTAATCATTACTTGGTAAACCTAACCAAGGTTTACCAAGTTTTGCTGTTTAAGTATTTGAGTCAGTCTAATGTATGAGGCTGTTAAAACACGCTATTATATGCTATATAGCGTTATTACTGCGCAAGCAAAGCGAGCGCAATTTTGTTTAGGACCTTTTATGACCCTTACAGTTTTTATGACCTACTAAGTCACACCGATAACCCTCGGGTTTAACTTAATATCCACTCATTTAAAGGTAAATAATCATTATGATTATTGAAGGTTGAACTAATTAAATTTATAAACTCGTTTTGATGCATGTGGCTATTTAAATACAAAAAATGCTGAAATATTACCTACAAAGTAGATAAAATGAATGCTTGCGCGAGCGTAGCGAGCGCCATCAATGCGCGAGCGAAGCGATGGTGAAAAATGTTTACGACTTTTTATGACCCTGACAGTTTTTATGACCTCCTAAGTCAACACCGATAACACAAAGGTTAAACTTGATATCCACTTATTTTAAGGTTAATAATCATTATGATTATTGAAGGTTGTACTGTTTTAATTTATGACTCGTTTTGATGCATGTGGTTATTAATATACAAAAGTAACTGAAATATTACCAACCAAGAAGATTAAACAAATGCTTGAGCGAGCGCGAAAATTTTTTACGACCGTCTATGACTCTGACAGCTTTTATGACCTACTAAGGCAACACCGATAACCCTAAGGTTAAACTTGATATCCACTTATTTTAAGGTTAATAATCTTTACAATTATTGAAGGTTGTACTGTTTCAATCTATGGCTCGTTTTGATGCATGTGGCTATTAAAATACAAAAGTTGCTGAAATGTTTTCTACAAAGTAGATATAACAAATGCTTGCGCGAGCGTAGCGAGCGCTATCAATGAGCGAGCGAAGCGATGGTGAAAAGTTTTTAGGACTTTTTATGACCCTGACAGTTTTTATGACCTCCTAAGTCAACACCGATAACACAAAGGTTAAACTTCATATCCACTTTCTTTAAGGATAATGACAATAATTATTCTTGAAGGTTGTACTGTTTTAATTTATGACTCGTTTTAATGCATGTGGTTATTAATTTACAAAATTTCTGAAATATTACTTACAAAGAAGATTAAACAAATGATTGCGCGAGCAGAGCGAGCGCGAAAAATGTTTACGACTTTTTATGACCTACTAAGTCAACACCGATAACCCTTAGGTTAAACTTGATATCCACTTATTTTAAGATTAATAATCACTATGATTATTGAAGGTTGTACTTTTTCAATCTATGACACGTTTTGATGCATTTGGCTATTAAAATACAAAAGTTGCTTTAATGTTTTCTACAAAGTAGATATAAGAAATGCTTGCGCAAGCATAGCAAGCACTATCATTGTGCGAGCGAAGAGAGCGCGAAAATTTTTTACGACTTTTTATGACCCTGACAGTTTTTATGACCTACTAAGTCAACACCGATAACCCTAGGGTTTAACTTAATATCCACTTATTTAAAGGTTAATAATCACTATGATTATTACTGTTTCAATTTGTAAACTCGTTTTGATGAATGTGGCTGGCTATTAAAATACAAAAAATGCTGAAATATTACCTACAAAGTATTAAACAAATGTTTGCGCGAGCGCAGCGAGTGCTATCAATGCGCAAGCGAAGCGAGCGCGAAAAATTTTTACGGCTTTTTATGACCCTGACAGTTTTTATGACCTACTAAGTCAACACCTATGACCCTAAGGTAAAATGTGGCTGTTAACACGAATGTTTCCGAAATACTTCCGACAAAGCAGATAAAACACGTTGGGAAAGCAAAGCTATCGCGTAAATGCTGATGACTTTTATTGACCCTGATAGTTTTATGGCCTAATTAGGACACATATTAAGTTTAGTCATTATAGATGAACCTAAAGTCAAACTTTTATGATTATGCAAACTCTATGTAAAGTTAGCAAAAACAAAGGCACCCACACTTAACTGCCAAAAAAAAGTATTCCATGCCCTATTTAATTTCTTTGTACAAAATTTCATCTGAATAGGTCAAGCCGTCTGGCTGAAAAGAGGCAACACATTAACAAAATTCCATAATAAAAATCTAGACACCCAAAATTGCCAGCCAAAATAAAGTATTCGTTGTCCTTCTATGTCTTATTGACTGTCTGTATACAAAATTTCAGCAAAAACGGTTAACCCGTTTGACCGAGAGTAGGCCGCCACACATTTGCAAAACTGGACACCTGGACTCGACAGCCGGAAAAAAAGTATCCGATATCCTATTCTATCCTATGAACTGTCTTTATACAACATTTCAGGCAAATCGGTCAAGCCGTTTATTCGAGAAGAGGTTTTATATTTACAAAATTAAATTTAAAATATCTGGACCCCCTGACTCGACAGCCAGAAAAAAAGTATCCTATATCCTATTCTGCCCTATGACATGTATTCATACAACATTTTAGGCAAATCGGTCAAGCCGTTTATTCAAGAAGAAGTCTTATATTTACAAAATTCAATTAAAAATATTTGGACACCCTGACTCGACAGCCAAAAAAAAGTGTCTTTTATCTTATTTTACCCTATGAACTGTCTATATACAACATTTCAGGCAAATCGGTCAAGCCGTTTGTCCGAGAAGAGGTTTTATATTTACAAAATTCAATTTAAAATATCTGGACCCCCGACTCGACAGCCAGAAAAAACGTATCCTTAATCCTATTCTGCCCTAAGACATGTATTCATACAAAATTTCAGGCAAATCGGTTAAGCCGTTTATTTGAGAAGTCTTATATTTACAAAATTCAATTAAACATATTTAGACCCCCTGACTCGACAGCCAAAAAAAAAGTATCCTATATCCTATTCTACCCTATGAACTGTCTATATACAACATTTCAGGCAAATCGGTCAAGCCGTTTATTCGAGAAGAGGTTTTATATTTACAAAATTCAATTTATAATATCTAGACACCCTGACTCGACAGCCAGAAAACATGTATCCTATGTCCTACTCTGCCCTATGACATGTATTCATACAAAATTTCAGGCAAATCGGTCAAGCCATTTATTCGAGAAGAAGTCTTATATTTACGAAATTCAATTAAAAATATTTGGACCCCCTGACTCGACAGCCAGAAAAAAAGTGTCCCATATCTTATTCTACCCTATGAACTGTCTATATACAACATTTCAGGCAAATCGGTCAAACCGTTTATTCGAGAAGAGGTTTTATATTTACAAAATTCAATTTATAATATCAGGACCCCCTGACTCGACAGCCAGAAAAAATGTATCCTATGTCCTATTCTGCCCTATGACATGTATTCATACAAAATTTCAGGCAAATCGGTCCAGCCATTTATTCAAGAAGAAGTCTCATATATACAAAATTCAATTAAAAATATCTGGACCCCCTGACTCGATAGCCAAAAAAAAAGTATCCTATATCCTATTCTGCCCTATGTACTATCTTTGTACAAAATTTCAGCCAAATCCGTCAAGCCGTTTGACCGTGAAGAAGTCCCAAACAAACAAACAAACAAACAAACAAATAAACAAACTGACTTTCCCATTTATAATATTGGTGTTGATTAATTAGTCAGTCAGTCAGCGTTTATCAGCTCAGCGTACAAGACGCAACGTGTTTCCTAAAATAACTATGTCTCAATTTCACGTTCACTATTATCTTAATTACCTACTTTCAAGCTGCTCACATTTCTCCTCTCTTTCACGCTCATGTGAACGCACATAAAGTGAACTACCGCGTATAACTAGAAGTCATAGCTGATTAAGCAACAGTTTTGTGACAGATGGCAGCGCGATAAAATATTAACTATTTTGGTAGGATCCTTTCTTTGATAAAAATCATAGGTTGCAAGCAATTAAATTAAGTTCTAAAATCTCAAGAGTCAGACTCCAGACACACTACTACGCTAGAGGCTACGAATAGGTGACTAGAGGTAACACAGTGTATCTGACTGAAAATGTACTCGACAGTACTGTCATCCAGACTGAATTTATCTATGTGAAGATTTGGTCATATTCTTAACTAAGTCTTGAAATTAGTCAAAGTGTGGCTTGGCCGTTTCGTCAATCATCAATTGGCACTAAATTAACGCCTAGTCATTGAATGACTTTTTATTCATTCAGGAATGTCTACGTCACTCCTACGAAACGGCCAAGCCGGACATTTTGACTTAGGTGTAGGGTTGCTAGAGATAAGGCTAGGATTCACGCAGAACGCTTACGTTAAGAGTTAGTGTTAGGAAAAGGCGTGTAGAGCTAGGAGCTTGTCTCTCCATAAGAATAAATTTAAGAGAATGTTGACGACCAAATGTTACTATGCTATTGACGATTTTTTAAATGATAACTTTGATTGAATATTATTGACATTGCTTGAATCACCTTATGTAATATTTTATTATCACACATTTTACTTAGACTCGACATTTTGATTGCTTTACATTACCCTTATCAATTTCTATTATTCTACTATTTTTACTCTGTAAACATTTTTTCTATTGAATCAAATACAAATTAATTAATTGTACATTGTAATACTATGTCATATTTATTTATAGTGTCAAAGTTTCCGCAGCCCATAACTATACTTGATATATGTCTGTAGCCTCTCCAGACAAACCATTGCACACCATTTTCATGGTAGATTGTAAGAAACAATTTTGTAACCTCACCATCTGTACCGACTACAATTCAGCAATAAATAATTTATGATTATGATTATGATAAGATCAGATACCATTTTTACACTTCAAGCAATATTTTTTTAGGGATAGACTAATCGTGGCCAGTATTAATAAAACGGAAGCACCAAAATCTTAACACGACCTTCAAAACGTAGGCTTTTTAGAATGTGCTCAAAATTCAAACATTTTGATTTATTAATGAGCGACCCACTTACATTATCTGTGTCCACACTGCCCCACTTTTATCTACAGACCAGTGTTATTAAGTGTACTCCAAAAACCCCGGAAGTTTTAAATTAAGGACCTCCTGCGTCCTCTTACCAATTAGTACATAATGTGTTTTTTGTGTGTAAGTTACTCGATTTTGACGCCAATTGTCAGCCGATTTTAATTGTAAATTTTTTCATAAGTTTTCAGTTTCATTTTCAGTCTCAGAGGTAGGTGGTTCCTTTGATCAAAAACAGACGGTGGTCCTATTTTTTTATTATCATATAGGCTAGTGTTTGACCACTATATCACCTGTTGATAAGTGATGATGCGGTCGAGGATGTTAGCACCTTAGGCCTAGAATGGGAACTGGCTCTCACGGATAGCTGCAAGAACAGATTAGATGTTTTTTTCTAACTTGAGGGTTGTAACTGACCAGGCGCACAGTAGAGATAGTCCATGCGGGGGTTGGGGGTTTCTTAATGATGTTTTTCCTTCGTCGGAAGGTCACTATGAAAAGCGCACAAACATTTTTCGATAGAAAAATCCATTGGTGCACGGCGGGGATTGAAGTCGGTGCCTCTGGCGTCAAAACCGACCATTCTCCCACGATACCACTGGGCCCTATAAAAAATGTAATCAAGATTTATGTGATGATATGGAGATAAGCACAAAAACATTGTTCCAGAAAAGACTCGTAATCGTAAACATGTTTTACACCGAAGGGTCTATTTATTATGTATTCGTATAACGATACGGACCAGTTGGATGAAAAATTGTTTCCTTAAAAGTCTCTATAGAATTCACTTTGAGGATACAGATATCAAAACCAGAGCTCGAGGATCTTGGGTAAATTTCCGACTCTTTCGACTTATGCTCTCATATAAAAAAGAGGACGTAAAGACGACCACACTGCGGCGTCCTGCACCTGCGTGCGCGTTCGCGATCTGAATTTCTATTGTTTACTGATCGCCGTAGATCGCGTTTAGTGTAAACCAGTCGGTACAAAGACTAACTGCGCTATATGATCGCCGCCTAAATCGCGCACGCAGGACGTCACGGTGTGGTCGTACCTTTACAATTTGTCTGTTTTTTTTTTGTTTATATGTGCCGCGATTACTCCGCCAATGAGGCGTTGCCTAAAAAAATCATGTTATTTCTGGAGACTCTACAGATGTCTTTCGAAATGAATGCAACGGTCTGACACTGTCTTACTGGAGAAATCTGACAAAGCTTATTATATTTTTAACCCCCGACGCATCAAGGGGTGTTATATGTATGACGTCTATGTGTATGTGTGTGTCTGTCTGTCGCATCGTAGCGTCTAAACGGATGACCCGATTTTGATTTAGTTTTTTTGTTAATAGATTTAATCGAGAGATTTCTTAGCTTTGATTCATGAAAATCCGTTCAGCCGTTTTAAGTCTATCAGCTTTTTTCTAGATGATTACGCAATGAGATCAACTTTTATACGTCTGATTAATTCGAAATTTAGTATCTTCTTACTTCAATGAACATGCGTGCACTAACCTTATGCTGAGGCATCTCCTGGAATCTACAGCATACTCTACTCCTCACCAACTCACAGCAGAGATGTCGTATTTGGGCTCATTGGAATGGCCTCAATGAACAGATTATAAATAGATTAGTCGGGGGTGGTTCTAAATTTTGGAAATTCATATTTCTATACTACATACTAATATCATCATAAAAATATTTGTAACTCTGTCTGTTTGTAACCTAATCACGCCCAAACGGGCGAACTGATCTTACTGAAATTTAACAAGGCGATACTTTATAGCATGAGGATGAACATAGGCTACTAAACTCTTGATGTACGAGAACAAAGTCGCGGGTATCAGCTAGTTAATTATATAAATAAAGAAAACAACGGGTTTTACTCAGGGAGTGCCGGCAGAAGTAAAAACTTTAACATTCACATTGTGCATTTGGTCTACTCTCCCTCCGTCTTACGTATTTTCGATCTGGTTACGTGCACAACGCCGCTAAAGAAGTTTTTACTTCACATAAAGTTTATCTAATCTGTGATCAAGATTACTATTTCCCATAGACGTAATATAAATTGACTGCGCAAAAGGGCCCTGATGAGACCAACCAGAACGGTGTTTGTCCCTATCTTTTGTATGGACGACTTATATATATATATATATATATATATATATATATATATATATATATACTATACATATAGTATAGAACATATATAGCACTAGCAGGTTGTTAGACAAGGACACACTCCCAACGGGGGGCCTTTTGATTCGGCCGTTTTGTTCTACAAAGCAATTACAACCTTATTGTTAGAGCATACGGATTAAATTGAATATGTCAAAACATCTGAGTGCACCATCTTTTTATATTACGCCTGTGCTATTTCCATGTACTGTGGTCAAGATTAATAAGTAAAGTAACCCTGTCGTTTACATTCCTTACTTTATTGTTCAAAGTACAACATAATAATAAACTTTGTTACGGATACTTTATGGATATTTACGTGGTTCCCTTTATCCAGTTTCAAGGAAATTCCCGCGGATTTCCTTTGTTTACATAGCGAGGATTGATGTTTAGTCTTACTAAGTCTGCCTACATCGAGATAACTTTTTCATAAAAAGGTTTTTTCTTCTAGTTTACATTTAAGTAATTATACAAATTTATTCTTATAAAAATATTGAAAATTCTTGTGTAGAGTATATTTCAGGTTCCTGTAAGTAAATTTAATGAAATTCTATTAATTATCTCTAGAATAATGGATATGAACACCTCAAACTTGCTACTGAAAATGACTCTAATTATGAAAATTAACTTTCTTCTCATTTTCTTGTAATTCACTACCACTAACTTCTAGCTGAAGCCAACTATTTTACCTGATAGTTCTTATTTAACGGTATGTTCCGACAATAGAGTGAGATCCAGTTCTCATTGTAGATTTAGCGCGCTACCATTCTCGACCACATCGTTACTTACCATACCAATAGTTGAGATAGTAGTCAAACGCTTACCTAAAAGCTATAAAAAAATAAACAATTCTATCTTAAACAAAAAATTGGCATTCATTAAATTCAAATAGTTAAGGTACGGACACACGAAGCGCCCTGCGTGCGCGATCTAGGCGGCGATCAGATAGCGCAGAAGTATTTGTACCGACTTGTTCACACCAAACGCGATCAGAAAACAATTGAAATGTACTGATATTATACTACAGGTATAATTACTATCTCAGGCGAAATTCAAATAAAAATTATTTGTTTTCTTATTTAATTGTAGTTTTTTTCACTTTTTCTTGTATCCCAAATGTCATCACTCATACATACTACTCCGTGCGCATGCACAGTTTTCCTAAAAAGGATTTGAAGTGTTTGCTTCTCATAAAAATATTTTTATACATTCAACAAGGTCATGGTCTGCAACTCTTTGGCCACAACCACGGTGACATTCGAAAATCGTGCGACTTTTTGACTTGAGGTTACTCACACTAATAATCGCAAGATTTTGTCATGTCTCATGAGTGTGTTACGACATCAGTTCTCAAATAAGATTTTCAAGTAGCTAACATTAATAGCTAGTAACTTTCAAATACGTGTCAGTGTGTATTGGGTGAGGTTTAATTTTTATTTTTGGAATGCTTCACCAAACGTACTTGCTTACTAAATTTACTTAACTTTAACATAAATACCGAGAATCAGTTTTCCTAAAAACTATGCTAATACGAAAATAGCTTCGAATTTTTTGTAACTGTCTATATCCCAATTAGCATACAAATAATACGTACCTAGCGAAAATAGCAATGGAAAATTCCGCAAATAGTCGAGCCGGCGAGCGTTTCCGTCATTGGCAACTTGATTATTGCGCATGCGCAGAACTGGTCTGGAAATTTCGTGGTTGCAACCGCCCGCTCGCCTGCGCCTGCGCCGCTCGTCGGCGTGCATCGCACGTGATGACACCGTAGATACGTTCTTCATACATAAACGTTGATTAAAACAAAGATAGTGAATGATGAGAAGAATTAGGTAGGTTTCAGTTAACGCTCGTAACGTATTATTTAATTAAAAGATAAAATACCTATCACTAGAAAAAATCACCACTCCACAATCACCATACCGCTTGGAAATCTGTCGACACACAATAGTGTGTCCTTGACAGCCAGTTCCAATTCTAAGCCTTGCGAGCTACCATCTTTGACCGCATCTTAACCAACATACGAGATAGTAGTCAAGGATTGAGAATCTTAGCTGAGACTTGCCTGCCATCTATGTACGCTTAGTTAGGTAAACGTCCCATAGATGGCGTTATATTAAAATTTCGATCCCTAACACCTTTGTTAGACGTTAGATGGCGTTATAAGAAATAAAATGTTTATTAATTATAATTTTTGCTGGCGAAAAATGATAGTGGTATTTTTTGCTCGATCTTATAAAATACTGTAGTGTGGTACGGAACCCTACGAGTGCAAGTCCGACTTGCACTTAGCCAGTTTATTTTTATATCATTTATGCTAGCGTATGACCACTATCTCACCTGTTGGTTAATGATGATGCAGTCGAAGATGTTTTAGCACGTTAGGTAAGTAAAGTATAAGTTTAGGTTTTTTTAACTAAAGTTTTTTAATGTTTTATAATTATTTAATTTGGAATAATTGTGCTTTGTAGTTTCGAAGAAACATAGCAGAATACTACACTTGAAGTCAACATCTCAGTTTTATATTAAGTGTTTAATTGTAACATACCATTTTGATGTTTTATCATAGCAATAACAAGTGTAGACTGCAGTCAGTTTAACTAAACTTCCATTTAATCAGTCGCCTATTAAGCAAAATTGTCCAACACGAAAATAAACCATCCTGAGTTGATCACAGAGCAAACGATGATCAAATTGAACTTTGGTATTTTGGTATGAAATTGCGTATTTATTATATAGTATATAGTAATATAGTATTTACGAAAGTGATTTATTTTTAATATTACTGTGTTTGCTTGAGGGTCTAGATGAAGGGAAAAACAATAATAAAAAAATAAAAAAATTATTTAAAATTTAATTTCGTTTTATTTTTAATTTCACATTTTTTTTCTTTTTTTTAATTTCGTTGGAAAGAATATTATACAACAGTAAAATACGTACAGCCAACCTATAAAAAAAACTAATAGTAATGTGAACATTTGGTTTAAAAGATTGGTATCAAAATTGAAACTCTAGGTTATTAAGGGTTAATTGTATGTATATTTATTTTTAGTAGATATGTATTTCCTTAATATGTATTATAAATAAGTTATGAATATTATGATTTTACTTATGGAATTACCATTAGCCATTGTTAGTTATTATTATCCTCTCTTAATATGCCTGATTTTCCTGCGGTTTTCATACTTTCAGGGTGACATTTGATATCCTTATTATTGAAGTATCGTCGAATATCCTATGAATATCCTCATGCATTATTTTATGTACTTAGGTATACCATACAAAGTCATCACATTTTCTCTTGTCAGTTTTTTTTCATACAATAAAGACAAATAAGTAATTTTATTTACTGTGACGAAAGTGCCTTACTACAATTTAATTCGATGTCAAGTAAAAATTCAGTCTTAGTTGAAAATAATCTGTTCGTTTGGAAAGACGATAGTTAAATGAAACGCAATATAACCGACTTCAAAAGAGTTACTTTCAATCGTTCCTTACAGGACACTTTCCCAGATGTTTAAATGACAAAATATTACTTTTTAACATTTTAAATGAAAGATATACTTGTAGACTTTTTTTTAAGATATTTGATGACGAAGCAAGTGCATCTGGTTCTAAAATTCCAAAAAATATTGTTTGCGCGATGCAGCATCTCGATTATACACTGCCGACTATTATACTCACTGTTTATTGTCGACTATCTCGACCTAGGTTTCGTGCATGTCCGATGCACTTCCTCGGGAGTTTACGCAGTAAGATCGCGACGACCACTCATCATATCTCATATATTAAGGCAGTATTTACAAGGAGAACTGTGCAACCTACTTCAGCGCCATCTAGATACTTTTATATTAAGTTAGTTGGTGAGGATGGATGGATGGATGGATGTTTGTTAGTCTTTTACGCAAAAACGGCTGCAAGGATTTGGATAAAATTTGGCATACAGATACTTTTTATCTGAATTAATAAATATATATAAATAGGATACTTTACGCGGGCGAAGCCCCGAAGCGCAGCTAGTATAGAAATACCAAATGCCACCATGCGGTGCCAAACTCACGCTGCCGTGCCATGAAGTCGCGGCATGAATTTATATAGTACTGAACTCTACACAATAAACCTCGCGAACAGACCTGAAAATCTTTCGCACCCCCTTCTCGGATATTTAAGAATTTGGAGCGCCATTTAAAAAAATCAAAAGAGTAGCTAACATGTTTTTCTTTTGTTTCAGGGTCGTCAACCAGCGCCTTTAGACTGCAACATTCAATTTAACCTAAGAAATAGAGATAAACTAAGAAATAGAAATATACTAAGAAATAGATATATAATGGCTGTCGTACGACATATCTGTGTAATCTAATGAACACACCTATTAATCGAATCATTGGAACTATTCATGATCGATTCATAAAAACGTGAAACAATGGTCATTCTACCTATGAGGATTGTTAGCTAATAGAATAAGGAAATAGCAATTAAGCATCTGGTTATTGTGCACTTAATGATGGGTTTGTTTTATTACTAATCAATCATAATTGTAATCGTTAGCTGCACTCCTATGTATGTGTAATTGTATGTTTTTTTCATTGTGTTTTGCATTTGTATTAACCTTATCATAAAATGTAAATGTTTTACGATGTCTCTGAGATCTATATTTCCATGTTTGCCATAACACACATCTTTTTTCTGTTTTCTTATTATTATAAATTCCTCCATTTTCATTATAATCTACCACCTACGTATATGTTAAAAATGTTTAATATTTATTCAGAATTAATTCAATAAACCACACACGTCCACTTCTTTTTAAATTTAAAGACAAGTGTTTAGAGTTTAGAGTACGCGTAAATTTTGTAACCACACAACATTTCACTACATTTTAGTTCAGTATTACAACTTTACTTTTCAAGTATATTTAAGATATTCTTTGTACACTGAATGGAACTATTGTATGTACTCACATAATAGTTCCATTCACTGCAATAGCTTAAAAACTTCTTAAAAAGTAGATGCGCAATGCGTTATTTTCTAGTTATTTAAGTCCTTTTAACAACTTGTTTTATTTGAACTTTTCACCTAAAGGTTATGTATACCTACATATATATTTATACTTTTATACAAAACTGGTTTAATAATAGTATACATACATCAGCTTGCCCAGCAGTTGACCACAGCTTGAGCAGTAGGTTCCTTTAAAAATATACATGTAGAAATATTCAGATTATGAAACACATAATGAAGTACGCGTTTTTGACATTCATAAGTGTACAGTGCACCTAAATGATAAATAATTGATATGATGTGTACCCTGTTAAAATGTTGTCGAGTTCAAATAACATTCCTTTCTGTGTAACTTTTTATAATTTTATAACATTTTTGTTTTACAATAAATAAAGATCCTGCGGAAATTTTAAGCACATGACTTGCTAAAATATTTACCACAGATGAAATTCATACCAACTTCTTAACTTATTCAAGCCTGAATGTGACTTGATTTAAACGAGATTGGAGGGTTAAACGGGTTAAGCTTTTGATTAACTTTTTTTATGATATAACGTTACAGAACAAGCACGACGCTCGCCTGATGGTAAGCGATGATGTCTACCTATTACAGATACATCGGTATACAAAATTCTGGACTGCCAGAATTTTGCATGTCACTGCACTGCGCCTGTTACCTTGAGACATAGAGATGTTGAGTCTCACATGCCCTGTAATTTCACTGGAACTTCACCATAACTAACATAAATAGTGGTATATTGAGTTGATTGGAAATGTAATAAATATATTGATGATTCTAGAGTTCACTACTCATCACATCAGTCAGTTCATATCACACGTCAAAAATAATGATGATAAATATCACCTAATCTCTCGCGGCTCGCATTTTACCAATATTTCAAGTTGAAATGATAAATTGTTTACTTGAGACCATTGTCACAGATTATATAAGAGTAACTACGTAACCAATGTCTTGAAAGCAGATATCAAAACGATTAACAGATGCTAAATCGATATTGAGATAATTTAATTTTAACCTGGATTTAGTGCTCTGCGGGAAAAACTGACGCGTAGTCACTTTGGACAGAACGTTTATAATTATGTTTATTCTAAAATTCAAACATTGCGGACTGACATTTAAAATCTAAAAATCATGTCATAATGTTGTTATCGATTTTGATTGCGATAATAAAGTAAAATTAATGTTGACTAGTATTCCGGTACCATCGGATGAAAATTATATCTTTTTATTTTATAATATTTACGGCAACAAAAAAACTTACCGTCTAACAAAAGATTTTATATTTCTCAACCTTGCACAATATTCAGTTGTTATTAAATAAATGAAATCAGTAAGTATAATACAATAAGTATAGTCAGTATTAACTAAAATATTCCAGTGATCGCTATTCTTTAAATATATCTTACACCCCCAATAAAATGCGAAACGACTCAAGTACCTATATATTATTTGCTATCGGAGTAAGGATCCATCGCAGCACTAAACCTAGCCTAATGTTTTTGTCTGGAATGATTCACGGCCTCGAAGGTACATTGCTAATAAATTTTGAGATCATCGCTTTACCAACGCATTCCAATGATAAAAATTAAAAATTACATCATTAATTTTTTTAGCGATATAACTATGATTAAGTATCTAAATTTTTTATGCCCATCATTTTTCACAGTAGGTTATAGAATATTTTTCTAATGTATAATGCCATTACAAGCTTTAAATGTACCTAATTAATTATAATGTTGTGTTATCTACTCAATAAGTTGCGTAATGTATCCAGTTATTTTTTTTGTACATTTATAAGTACTTATAGCATTGTGTTTTATTAACGTAATGAAATTTTGTGTAAAAAAAACAACAGAAACATTGGTATGTATTTAATTTTACCTACTTATTATAAAACAAAGTCCCCCGCCGCATCTGTCTGTCTGTACGCGATAAAAACTACTGAACGGATTTTCATGCAGTTTTCACAAATAGAGAGAGTTATTTATGAGGAAGGTTTTAGTGTATAACTAGTTAAGGTTTTCTGTAAATTGGTTGAAATATGACGATGTTTGTTGAAGATGTTAATTCATACTCGACACACTCGTAACGCGCTGATGCAAAAAATGTGGGCTCAAATATATGCTCAACCCGTGCGAAGCCAGGGCGGGTAGCTAGTTTAATATTAATATATTTTTGGATCCGATAAGATTTTCTACATAATTCTGTCGAATGTAATCTAAGACGAATACGTTATAAATCATATAGATATAGACGCCAAGGTCCCAAGGCAGTGACTGGAAAAGAAGAGCCTATGATCGGGCTCAGTGGCGCATCTTGGGAGAGGCCTACGTCCAGCAGTGGACTGACGCCGGCTGATGATGATGATGACGTCATAAACCATAATATTTAATACCTATTATTTCTGAAAACTTTTTTTTATTACTTCACCATTTCTGTTGTAGGATGTCAAAGATCAAGGTACCTACCTAATTAAATACCTAATAGCAAGTTTTAAATTATTTTCTTCTTACGATTCTTATGTATCATCAGTCAATATTTTATAACTTCCGGCACTTGACTTAATTCCTATACCAATGAAACATAATATAATTATAGCTGTACTCGGAAGCATCTCTCACATTTACTTCTGAAGGTTTTTTTATAATAAATTATTAGTAAAAAATATTTTTAAAAACAAGCTTTTATCTGGGACTATGAACTAAAATGTTAAAAATAAATTCTATTAAGTATTTGGCGTGTAGGTACTTACCTATATTCTTAAAAGCTTGAAGCACTACCCGTTTTTCAGACTAGGTAATTACTATACTTCAGTGCCTCAAGCTTAAAAAAATATAGGTAAGTACCTACACGCCAAATACTAGAATTTATTTTTAACATTTTAGTTCATTGTCCCAGATAAAAGCTTGTTTATAAAAATATTTTTTTCTTATAATATATTTTTAACTTTTTAGTAGGTAGGTATAGATACCGACTACCTAAGTATTTAAGAGAAGGCATGATGTTTTAAAATATTACACGGATATTTAATGTGATTATGGTTAAGTCCTCTTCAAGGAAAATCAATCGACTCGGTGGGGCTATGTTGCTTTATAACAGAAATGCCATGGCCACCTTACAGCTTCATCATCAGATCCTGGCTATCATTGAAGTGTAAAGTGCTCCTCAAGACGAATCATTTGAGCCCAAATTTACTGGGGTTACGTTATTTTATCATAGAGATGCCGTGGCCACCTTCCAGCTTCATCACAAGTCGCTAAATATCATCTAGGTGTAAAGTTATCTTCAAGACGAACCAATCGTGCCCAAACTCGGTAGGGTTACATTCATTTATCACAGAGATGCCGTGGTGGCCACCTTCCAGCTTCATCACAAGTCGCTAAATATCATCTAGGTGTAAAGTTATCTTCAAGACGAATCAATCGAGCCCAAACTCGGTAGGTTTACGTTCATTTATTACAGAGATGCCGTGGCCACCCTTCATCATCAGACCCTGGATATCATCTAGGTGAAAAGTTCTCTTCAAGACGAATCAATCGAGCCCAAACTCGGTAGGGTTATAATGATTTAACACAGAGATGTCGTGGTACCGTTTATTAAATTAATACGATGAATTATATAATATTTATTTTTTATAAATTAATAATTACCCATACCTAGGCATTTAGTAAAATTAAGTTGCGGTTAAAGAATGATATCAAGAAGATTTTTGAAAAATTTTACTGTCGGCATCATTTATATTTGGTATGAAGGCAATGATCTTCTATATAAACTAAGGTTTGTAAGTACATGCATCACGTCGCTATGATCTTGAGTGAACCAGAGTCACAGTTTTACAATCATATAACAAATCAATAACAATTTTTGTCTTTTAATATTATCAACTCGTAGATTTTTTTGACAACCCTTGCACATTTGCCGCTGATAGCGTAAGTACCACCCACTCGGGCGGCGGTGTCATCCAACAACAAAACGATTCTCAACTGTATGATTGTAAAACTGTGATACAGTCATTGGGCGTCCCAAGTTACGTTTGTCAAATTCACATCTCTATACTCTACTCCAAGATCAGTGCACATGTCACGAAAATTATTAGTAATAATTTAACGCTTTGATTTTGAATTAAAAAATAGGTGTCTACATAAAAGGTCAAAATGCCTATGGTCTTAAACTTACAATCCCATACAGAAATAAACAACACTTATTTGAAAAGAACATTGCAATAAGAGTAAATACAGAACCATCTGCTTTCAGAGGTAGGTATCAAATTGCATGAATTGGCTATAAATTTGTTTTTTTAGTTTATCTATTACGTTTCCCCAGGGACTGGCAGGGACGCTTTACACTTTAAGGTTTGTAGGGAATTTCTAAAGATCCCAGCGAATATCAAACTTGTTTGCCCACTGCCACTTATTTGCACAGTGAGTGGCAGGATGGTGGATGGAAAATTTTAGACAAGACCGTAAGGATAAGGTACCTTACTCTGTGTTGTAACTTTAAGTGTTTATGTTACGTTTATGCCTTTTTTTTCTTTTATTTCCGACAATTAAGCTTAATACCGCTACCTGATGTTTAGTGAAGAAGATGGAATCCTGCTCATCAGGAAATTAAAGACGGCACTGAGATAAGCGCTGGACTGGACAGCTAACTTAGTCTTATCCACTGAGCGCAATTATTCCATCCTGTCTTCCATAAAATTAAAGAATTTAAAGAAAAATGTAACAGTTAAGTGACCAATTAGAACGAGATGTGGTTCACAAATTGTATGATGTCAAAATATGTAGAATGCAAATTTATCCGGGTTCCCGAAATACAGGCACAGCCGAGTTTAGGGTCCAATAGAAACTACTGTATGTATAACAATTAAATTTCATTTCATATTTGTTACTACAAACATCAGAACTCGCCGAACTGATTGGCAACACATATTTGTCCGGTGGGTGGTTCGAGCTGGCACTGAAGCCAGTGGTTATTACCATTTAGCACCACCCAGGGTTTAAGTGTAGGGTAGATTTAGGGTTAAGCCTACAGATGCAGGCCAGTATAAATGATCTTTCTGCAATAACAGTCAATATATTTAAAAAAGAAATAAAGCAATTTTAAGTACCTAGTCAAAAAGTTCATACAGGCGTTTTTGGCTCATATACAACATACGGTTACATGATATAAACAGTAACATACAGTTTTATTAGTTATCTACTTTTTAACTTAAAGGTCATGAATATGCTCTATAGAACATGGTCAAACAGCTGAACCGTTTCAGCTGAAATTACGTTAAGGAATAGCCAGTATTATAGATTAGGCCATAGAATACTTTTTAACGCCGAGCGAAGCCGCAAGGCACAGCTATTCACACAAAAAACAAAAAACAAAAATCCGCCTTTAACTTCTCTTGTTCAAAGAAATTCTTATTCACTTAAAAATAACCAACACACAGTGCATTGACCGCGCATTGGCCTTGTACAATAATGTATACTATACTATGCTTGTGTGTGGTGGCCTAGGACCTTTCGAGAATGCCAAGCTTTCGAACGACCCGCGACGTTTGCGGTGACCAAAATATAATTATATTTGACAGCGGAAATGCATTCAAAACTGACTTTGCTCAATGCATCGCTAATACATTAGTTAATGTTTCCGTCTGTACAAAGTCTGTGTAAAAGAACACGTATGTAACGATGATATAGTACGCAAGCTGGCTGGCAGCGGTTAGATACAAAGAGCTGAAGATCTAGCTCAGTAGTGTGCCATAGGCCTATGTCCAACAGTCGACAAGTACTGGCTGTTAATGATGATGATGATAGAACACGTTAATCTCAAAATCTAAGGATTTGCACTTATACACCTAAAATTATTTACAAGCACAGTTAAAGTTTACAATGTTCTGTCAAGGCAGAACTTGTAGTGAATCGTTCTATAATAATATAATAATTGTTAAAGTTTGATCATTTAATACGTTTGTTCATTTAACGCGCAAGAACGGCTGAACGGATATTCTATTCTATTTTGTACACACATAATTTATAGACTGCACATTTAAAACTGCGGAGCAAAACTTATTGTCAAATAAGTCGGAAAACAAGTGAATTATAAAAAAAAGCCAAAGCCCGTCTGCATGAATAATTAATATTTTGTTGTTTTATAACATTTGTCATTCTAAAAGTTGTGTATATTTTTGTAAGCCTAAATATAAAATATCATACTTATAAATTTATAAAATCCTTTGTTTTGACACTCCACAGGATAAGCTTTAAGAAAAATAATTTTTGAAGACACAATATGGCGGTAAATATCGGCCATTCCAATTATTTTTATAATTTTGACATACTCATTGTAACTTTTACAATAAGACGAATCTAACAACACCTCTCAAGCTAAAATCTATCAAGCCGTTTAGGCTACAGAGCATCCCAAAGAAATAAACATTATATACACCCCAAAAACATAATCCTACTGGCACAGTCGGGTAAAAATGCATCCATCCGAGTGATTTCAAAGCGTGGACTCCAGTTTAAGAATCGCTGAGCTTTATTTGATTAATTAAATTGGTTAGATACCTACTCACCTTTCACGGTAGGTTGTGAATTGTGAGATTTGTTTTTTTAATGGGCCGAGATTCATAAAAACCAACATAATTTTCAGCTAAGCGTGACTTTCTCTCTTTTGGAACATCAAGATAAAAAGGCCATGGTTATTCGTTACCAACCCTAAAAAGGATCGCCGGAAACGGCTTTTATTGTAATTTTGATTTTTCATGCTAATGCAGTCAACTTACTTTTTTTTACGAATAGGCAAAAAAAATACTGAAAATGACTAGTGTTGATTTACGATTAGTAAACGATCTTAAATTATTAAAATGTTTTAATATTCATACGCAGATACGATATTTGTTTTTTTTTTGTTTCTTGTGATATTGTATTGTAATATATATTATTTCAATGTACTGTGATACTAAATGGTACTAAATAGATATGGTATATGGCTGTTACAAAACAAGTAAGTACCTAACTAACTCATTGATAACCACTGATAGAATCCATTATACTGCAAAGCAGATTCACGCCTTGCCCTTATCACATAAATTGGTATCCGTGTATTACAATCTACATGTAATTCTCAGTTGCTACTGTAAATACCAACCTATATCTATAACAATACCTACTTCAATGGAAATTATAATTATGTTGGCAGGCAATTATTGGCTCATCATTTCGGTATTTGAATTGCCGGTTTAGGTAAAATGAAACAAACCCGTTTTAAGTTTGCAAATAATGTAAATATGAGTAATGACCTATGGTAATGACCTACTTACTCCTCATTAATGAGTTGGTAAAGTTAGTTGTGATCATTTATTTTCCTTTTTAACCGACTTCACCAGAAGGAGGAGGTTCTAAATTTCGCTGTTATTTTTACGTTTGTTACCTCAGAACTTCGTAATTTATTGGGTATGCTTTCCATGTGGTCCTTGTAATTTTATTGAGATCTGATTAATATCTATAGAGATATCTAGATAAAAAAAACCTTAAACTCATAGCTGTCCCTACACCTTCTTTCGAACTGTCTCGCACCGAATTTCATACCGGAACTTGTAAAGCGATTATCAACATGTCCTAACAGACAGACAGACGGACAGACAGATAGACAGACAGACAGACGGATAGACTGACATCAAAGTGATCCTATGAGGATTCCTTTTTAACCGACTTCACAAAATAGGAGGAGGTTCTCAATTCGACTTTTTTTTTAACCTTGTTTGTTACTTTAGAACTCCGTCAAAACTTAACCGATTTGAAAAATTCTTTTTTGTTTGAGAGATACTGCCTCCTTTCTCTTTTCTCAATTCGTCTGTATGGTTTTTGTATGTATGTTACGCGATTACTTCGTCAATTGTGAACCGATTCAAATGATTATCTTTTTAATCGGTAGGGTACATTTCCGAGGTGGTCCCATTGTAATTTCATCGAGATATTATAAGTATCTCCAGATATATTATGATAAACGTCTTTCCTCAGAACTCCGTCAAATCTTAACCGATCTGAAAAAATATTTTTTGTTTGAGAGATACTACTGAGAGATAGATCCCTTTAGTTCCATTCAAAATTTATCGAGATCTGATAATAATCCCTGGAGATAAACAATATAAACAAATTTGTATACCTTGATGACCATGATTATGACTACTGGATGCTTTTATTATCGCGGCATGTGAAGTCGGTTTCTTCGTTTTGTACGATCATGAATTAAGGTACGATACCCTAAAAAAATCCCTCTACTTAATTGGCTGGCAACGAAGTCCATACCGGAACTTAGCGAGCGAGCGGCTTCCTCGCTTCGATGGCATATCCGACATATTACTTTTTTTATACAGTTTATCTATAGCGATTTATCAATACTTTACACAATTATGGACTTGTAAGCAATATTACCGAAACCAGCTTCCCTCGTTACTTAATATATGTACTTGAATTTAATATTAAGTAACAAGAAGGGAAGCATTCAAGGCTAAGAATTGGCATAATAATTATGTACTACCAAAAGAAGGTTCGAGAAGCTCAAGAGACTGTTGGGGCCTCGTCATGACAGGACTAGAAACCATAATTCAATGCTGGAAACAGTATTTACATATACAACCGACTTCCCAAACAGCTTTTTTTTGTATGTATGTTACGCGATTACTCCGTCAATTGTGAACCGATTTGTGTGATTCTTTTTTAGGGTTCCGTAGCCGAATGGCATAAAACGGAACCCTTATAGATTCGCCATGTCTGTCTGTCTGTCTGTCTGTCCGTCCGTATGTCACAGCCATTTTATTCCGAAACTATTAAGACTACAGAATTGAAACTTGGTAAGTAGATGTATTCTGTGACCCGCTTTCCGATTTTTATAGGCGCGTCTAAAGTGGTAAAATGTGTGTCCCCCCCCCCCCCCCTCTAACTTCTAAAGTAAGGAAGTGAAAAATCTAGAAAAAATATATTGTGTAGATCTCAATAAAAACTTTCAACGAAAATTGGTTTGAACGAGATACAGTCTGCAGTTGTTGAGATACAGCGACCGCAAGTATAACTTTGTTTTTCATACAAACACTATGAAAACCAAAGTTATTTTTTGTAGTTGCTAAAAATCAAAGTTATAGAATACTCTACTGTGTTACGGAACCCTACGAGTGCGAGTCCGACTTGCACTTGGCCAGTTTATTTAATCCGTAGATTATTATCTTTTCTATGTCGGTAGGGTACATTTCAGAGGTGGTCCCATTGTAATTTCATCGAGATCTTATAAGTATCTCCAGAGATATGACGATAAACATCTCAAACTTGCTACTGAAATTGACTCGCGGGGCATGGAAGTCGGTTGTATTAGTTTTTAAATGTTATTGTTATATTATTAAGTACCTACAATGTGTAATGTTTTATTGTTAATATCAAATAGGCATGTGACCACAACTTGTTGGTATATGACGATACGGTCAAGGGTGGAACCACGCCAAGCCTAGAACGGAAACTGGCTTTCAAGGACAGCTGCCGGAACACTTTACATGTTTGGCGAAAGATTTTTTAACATAAGGGTGGCTAGGCAGACACTAGACAGTGTCCTACCACGAAGCAGGGGCGTCACTACATTAAAATTTGTCTTTCTTAGTAAATAAATGTATTTTTGTCTAAACAATTCCAACAAATGTTCGTATGAGTCCTCTCCGTCCAAAGGTTGCCTGGAAGTTATAAGCGATAAGCCCATTATACGTTTACTTAAATGTATTTTTTACCATAGATTACATTAAATTTAAAATTTAAAACAAAATGTAAATAATTGTAATAAGTTTAAAGATTGGAAAACCCAAGATTGACCACGTAAGTAAGATAAGCAAGTGTTGCACGTCATTGTTGTTTTTAATCGTTTATTAGGGTGCGTACAGACTACGTAACATAACATGTTATAACATTGTAGGGCGGCAATAGCCCAATGGATAAGGTGTCGACTGGCGATCGAGAGGTGGTGAGTTCGATCCCCACCCCACCCATTGCACTATTGACGTGAACCCACTCCAGACACAAGCATATTTAGCTTAGTAAGAGGGGTTAACAATAATACTAGTAATGAGCACCCAACATTGCGAGTAATCGTTTATTTAAAAAAAAAAAAAATTATAACATGTTAGGAGTATGTTTCATAGTCTGTACGCACCCTTAGAAACTGTGAATGGGTTGTTCGCGCTTCGAGAAACACCACAAACAGCGTGCAATTAACGGGATCTAATTGGTAATTACTACAACACCAGGATGTTTTTATGTTTGAAACTTTTCGAGAGAGTTCTTAATAATTTACGATCGTTTATAGACCTAAAAAAGCTACTTCAAATGCCGCGCTAGTAATTTTTTAGGCACCAAGTTTGAGGCGTTTATATCTCATTCTCTAGAGATATCATTAGATCGGAAAGAATACTCTCTCAAACAAATAAGAAAATTCCAAATCGGTTTT
This sequence comes from Cabera pusaria, assembly GCA_954871355.1. Classification (NCBI taxonomy): domain Eukaryota; kingdom Metazoa; phylum Arthropoda; class Insecta; order Lepidoptera; family Geometridae; genus Cabera; species Cabera pusaria. Next base: position 6,208,872 of record OX940894.1, read on the forward strand.
GTTTGATGCCCTGACAAATTTTACTTATTTCAACTTTACAATACTATTATGGATTTATTTTTTTATTGTTTTTAGTTTTTATTACAATTAATTTTATAGGAAATTTCATATATTATGTTTCTTTGAAGTGTCTCACACTTTATATTTTTGTAAATTGTTAAACACAATCCAAAATTTCATCGTACCGACGGGACTCGAACCCGCACCCCCGGATTACACGTCCAGGTGCTCTGCCAATTAAGCCACGGTTCGATACATCGATACGACGAAATTAGTGGATTGCATTTGTTAAACCAATTATGCATTGGTGGCGCCATCTATGACTACTTATTACGTAAGTTAATCATTCGGAAGAAATCATTACAGTTTTCAAATCCGACGAGAGATGTTGCACTGCGTAAATCAAATATTATGTTTCTTTGAAGTGTCTCACACTTTATATTTTTGTAAATTGTTAAACACAATCCAAAATTTCATCGTACCGACGGGACTCGAACCCGCACCCCCCGGATTACACGTCCAGGTGCTCTGCCAATTAAGCCACGGTTCGATACATCGATACGACGAAATTAGTGGATTGCATTTGTTAAACCAATTATGCATTGGTGGCGCCATCTATGACTACTTATTACGTAAGTTAATCATTCGGAAGAAATCATTACAGTTTTCAAATCCGACGAGAGATGTTGCACTGCGTAAATCAAATATTATGTTTCTTTGAAGTGTCTCACACTTTATATTTTTGTAAATTGTTAAACACAATCCAAAATTTCATCGTACCGACGGGACTCGAACCCGCACCCCCCGGATTACACGTCCAGGTGCTCTGCCAATTAAGCCACGGTTCGATACATCGATACGACGAAATTAGTGGATTGCATTTGTTAAACCAATTATGCATTGGTGGCGCCATCTATGACTACTTATTACGTAAGTTAATCATTCGGAAGAAATCATTACAGTTTTCAAATCCGACGAGAGATGTTGCACTGCGTAAATCAAATATTATGTTTCTTTGAAGTGTCTCACACTTTATATTTTTGTAAATTGTTAAACACAATCCAAAATTTCATCGTACCGACGGGACTCGAACCCGCACCCCCCGGATTACACGTCCAGGTGCTCTGCCAATTAAGCCACGAACCGTGGCTTAATTGGCAGAGCACCTGGACGTGTAATCCGGGGGGTGCGGGTTCGAGTCCCGTCGGTACGATGAAATTTTGGATTGTGTTTAACAATTTACAGGAAATTTCATGGCAAATTTATATATATATATATATTGTTATAACAACCATAAAATGTAGAAGAGTTAGCAAAAGAGACTTAATCCGCTATTATTGATATATACAAAACAATACGCTGTTATGGAGGCTTGTCTTCATATAGAGATATGAAGACAAGCCTGCGACTCTAGACAGCTATTACGGAGGCTTGTCTTCATATAGAGATATGAAGACAAGCCTGCGACTCTAGACAGCTGTTACGGAGGCTTGTCTTCATATAGAGATATGAAGACAAGCCTGCGACTCTAGACAGCTATTACGGAGGCTTGTTTTCATATAGAGATATGAAGACAAGCCTGCGACTCTAGACAGCTATTACGGAGGCTTGTTTTCATATAGAGATATGAAGACAAGCCTGCGACTCTAGACAGCTGTTACGGAGGCTTGTCTTCATATAGAGATATGAAGACAAGCCTGCGACTCTAGACAGCTATTACGGAGGTTTGTCTTCATATAGAGATATGAAGACAAGCCTGCGACTCTAGACAGCTGTTACGGAGGCTTGTCTTCATATAGAGATATGAAGACAAGCCTCCGACTCTAGACAGCTGTTACGGAGGCTTGTCTTCATATAGAGATATGAAGACAAGCCTCCGACTCTAGACAGCTGTTACGGAGGCTTGTCTTCATATAGAGATATGAAGACAAGCCTGCGACTCTAGACAGCTGTTACGGAGGCTTGTCTTCATAAAGAGATATGAAGACAAGCCTCCGACTCTAGACAGCTGTTACGGAGGCTTGTCTTCATATAGAGTTATGAAGACAAGCCTCCGACTCTAGACAGCTGTTACGGAGGCTTGTCTTCATATAGAGATATGAAGACAAGCCTCCGACTCTAGACAGCTGTTACGGAGGCTTGTCTTCATATAGAGATATGAAGACAAGCCTCCGACTCTAGACAGCTGTTACGGAGGCTTGTCTTCATATAGAGATATGAAGACAAGCCTCCGACTCTAGACAGCTGTTACGGAGGCTTGTCTTCATATAGAGATATGAAGACAAGCCTCCGACTCTAGACAGCTGTTACGGAGGCTTGTCTTCATATAGAGATATGAAGACAAGCCTCCGACTCTAGACAGCTGTTACGGAGGCTTGTCTTCATCTCGGAACAATGACTAGGTCTTCATATAGAGATATGAACAAACATAAATATATCTATCCCATTCTAGTCCTACCGGAGAATGGGATAGATATGGGGTACGTATATATTTATGTTTGTTCGCGGATAACTTCGTCGTTTATGAACCGATTTTGTTTATTCTTTTTTTGTTGGAAAGGAAATATTCCAAGTGTTGTACCATGGTAATTTTATCGAGGTCTGATAAGTATCTCCAGAGATATGGAGATAAACACCTCAAAATTGGTACTGAAAATTAATAGCGTGGCATTGAAGTCGGTTCTTTTCAACCGACTTCCAAAAAGAAGGAGGTTCTCAATTCGTCAGTCATGTATATCTTAATAGACTAGTGTTTTATCACTAGCTCGCCTGGTGGTAAGCGATTATGTGGTCGAAGATGGTGAACACGCTTGGCCTAGAATATACCTACTCTGACTCGCAAGGGCTGTGTGCTGCCGGAATATTATAAGGTTATGGCGGTAGATTATCTTCTTAAAGGTGGTAAGCTACTTTTTGGTAGCAATTTAGACGGAACATCGATATAATAACAACAATACGGCAATAGCCCAATGGCTAAGGCGTCGGCCTGGCGATCGAGAGGTCGTGACTTTGGTTCCCACCATTGCACTATTGACGTGAACCCACTCCAGGCACTATAGCTTCGTTGGAGGGGTTACCTAGAATACTAGTAATGTGCAACCCACATTGCTAATAAGCTTTTAAAATAAACTGGCCAAGTGCAAGTCGGACTTCTACTCGTAGGGTCCCGTACCACACTACAGTATTTTATAAGATCGAGCAAAAAATACTCGTACCACTATCATTTTTGCCAGCAAAAAATAATATGTAATTAATAAACATTTTATTTCATATTACGCCATCTAACTTCTAACAAAGGTGTTAGGGCGACATCGACATTTCAATATAACGCCATCTATGGGACGTTTACCTAACTAAGCGTTCATAGATGGCGTGATGTGCCGAAAAAAACACGTTTCTTGTATGGGGACCCTCTATTATATTTAACTTTATTATGTTTTTTGTATTTGTTGTTATAGCGGCAACAGAAATACATCATCTGTGAAAATTTCAACTATCTGACTATCACGGTTCATGAGATACAGCCTGGTGACAAACAGACAGACAGACAGACAGACGGACAGCGGAGTCTTAGTAATAGGATCCCGTTTTACCCTTTGGGTACGGAACCCTAAAAAATTTGCTTCTACTAGCTATGGACGAACACCCGTGCTAGAATTTGAACCGGCTTCTACCGACTTCTCGCTTAGAAGTCAATCCTTTACGCTAACGGAGCCCCCTTAGTAAAAAAAACGGCCAAAACTTACGCAATCACTCACGATATAAAAAAAGGTAATGAAAGTCACAAGCCACTTACAAAAATCATGCTAACCCAAGTAAGTTTCCGCATTAGACCAAAAAGTCGTAACTCGAAGTCGGTAGAAGTCGTAAAAACCTCAGAAAACGTACCATAAATTGACGCGATCCATCATTCGCATTTGGCCAATATTCTTGTCCTTACCACAGAATATAACAGTACGACTATCCTTACGAAGTTTTCTTTTTAACCGACATCAAAATAAAGGAGGTTTCTCGAGTCGACCGTATATGTAATATATATATATATATATATATATATATATATATATATATATATATATATATATTGTTTGTTCGTGGATATCTTCGTTGTTTATGAACCGATTTTGATTATTATTTTTTTTTTAAAGAAGATATCCCTAGAATGGTATTATAGTAATTTCATAGAGATCTGATAAGTATCTCCAGAGATATGGAGATAAGGAGATAAACTCCTCAAACTTGGTACTGAAAATTAATAGCGCGGCATTTGAAGTTGGTTGTTTTAGTTTTAGTTTTTCAAACGATCTTTTTACTAACTAACTAACTACTAACTACTAAGATAACAGCGATTAGAAAATTCAACCAACGAAACCAGCTACAGTCACTATTTCAATTTGAATTCATTAATCCAATTACGATTGTACTGCAAGGGCTATTGTTACTTCTAGTCTCCATGGATGCGTGCCTACTGAGATGTTATTGTCAAAAGAGATTTTCATTGCAAAGCTCGAAAATTACAAATTTTAAAGCAACATCATTCTAACAAGAAGTTTATTCTATTGTTTTAATATATCATATAGGTAGACTAGCGTTTGACCACTATCTCACCTGTTAGTAAGTGATGATGAGTTCGAGGATGGTAGCACGCTAGGCCTAGAATGGGAACTGGCTCTCAAGGATAGCTGCCAGGATAGAACTATTAATTATTCTGTGCCGGATTACATCAGATGTTTGGCGACACATTTTCTAACTTGTGGGTAGGGTAGTAGCTGCCCAGACGGACACCAGAAGTGTCCTACATGTTTCCTACCACCATGCAGACATTTGAAAGCCATCTGTTGAGTCTCCGAGAACCAAAATGTTTTAATCTTTTTTATAAAATGCCTCATTGAATTTGGAATAAGTTACAACTTCCATTACAAGTTTAACATAAGAATGGTAATAGAAAAGTGTTTATGAGAAATTGCGTGAAATTTCTCATTAATTCATATTCATATTCATATTCATATATTTATTAATAATTTTCATTACAAGTCATTCATTTTCATTACAGTCATTAATATTAAATAATTAAAATAAAGTGTACAAATAAATTAAAAATGTATATAATATTATGTTTTGCTGAGAGCAAATTCATCGTAGCTGTAGAACGTCTGCTCGATAAGCCAGTGCTTCAGCTGCCGTTTGAAACTAGTCAAATTGGGCGCTGAGATGACAGGTTCAGGCAACTTATTATATACTGTCGGTCCCATAACATGAGTTATCTTGGAAGTCTTGGTGAGTGACCGAGTCTCTGCCCGTAACTTGTCCCTACCACGGGTGTGGTGATCGTGCACGCTACTTCCTTTTGTGTAAGAGTCCAGGTTCATTCTAGCGTACACTGCGACTTGAAATATAACAAGTGCAGGCAGCGTCAGAATACCTAGACTCTTAAAATATGGCCGTGCAGAGACGTTCTGCGGAATTTTAGCGATTGCTCGCACGGCGCGTTTCTGCATTCTGAATGCCCGCAGCCAGTCCGCAGAACGCCCCCATATTTCGGCACCATACTGCAGGAGAGAGTGCACGGTCGCGAAGTAGCAGGCACGAGCCACACTCGCAGACACCACTCGAGACACCCTGCGAAGTGCAAAGCATGCACTTCCCATTTTTCCACACACTTTTTTAATATGTCCTGCCCATTTTAGCCCAGCATCCAATTCAAATCCCAAGAACGTGGTCGAGGGAGTTTGTGTTATCTTTACTTCATCTAAGAGAACGGTCATTGATCGGGCTGGGCGTCCGGACAGATTAAAATGAATGAAGTGCGTCTTCGTCAAATTTAATGCCAGACCATTGAATTGGAACCACTCTGACAATTGCGATGTGGTGGCGTTCAGCTGCTGCTCCAGAAGATCCACCGAGGGCGCTGTCACGACTGCCGCCACGTCATCAGCATACATGAATATTTCAGCCGCAGTAACAGCCGCTGGTAGATCATTGAGGAGCAGTGAGAACAGGATGTTCGAAATCGAAGACCCTTGAGCAACTCCCATGGTAGATGTCAGTGGGTCTGACTTTATATCACCACCACCGCCCACGACTACTTGCGACCTATCTCGCATCAGATCAGTAAGGAGGGCGTACGAAGGGCCGACCACACCGTACCGCCGCAGCTTGTCGGCAAGTACAGCATGATCGGCGACGTCGAACGCCTTTGACAAATCGCAACAGAGGATAGAAACCTGTTTTTTGGTTTCCCTAGCTGCCATGATGCACCGTACTACCTCCCTAGTGAGGGACGTTGTCGACCGGCCTTGTCTGTAGGCATACTGTCTGTCAGTTAGGGCATCCGTATGTGCCAGGAAGTCCACCAGGCGGCTGCTCAGTCCGTTTTCAAAAATTTTCGCTACTGCTGGAATTATTGAAACGGGCCGGTAGTTGTCGATTGAATCGCGCTTGCCTTTACCTTTATATAAAGGGGAGACTTTACTTATTTTCATCGCTGTTGGAAAAGATCCCTCAACCAGGCAGGTGTTGAACAGACTTGCCAGCACGGGGGCGAGTGGTAATACTGCCATCCTCAACAGCTTCATTGTTATGCCGTATATGTCTTTCGAGGTCTTCGGAGGGATGCGAGTCAAAATAATGCGACACACTTCTTCAGCGCTGAACCTCAACAGTCGGAGCGAGCGGTCCGCAGGCGCGCGCGCCGAGCACAGCGCAGCTCGCGACCGAGCGACATCAGCGCGCGGCGCACCGCACGCGGCCGCAGCGCTCAAGAACCGAGAATTCATCGCATCAACAGCACACTTCTTATCCAGAAACGCAACCCCATCCGCAGACTTAAGGACCTCAGAGAAATCAATATGAGGCGAGTTATTTTTTCCCCTCTCCCTATTGACAACATTCCACATCGCTTTAGATGCGTTACTATTAGTATTGATTATATTGGAATAAAAATTTGCTTTGCTCTTTACAATTAACATGTCATAATATTGATTCATATTTGAAACGATGTTATTAATTTTATCTATGTCAGGAAATAATTTAATAATGTTAACAATGTCAAATAATAAGGACTTATAATTTTTTATATCTGAAGTTATCCAATTAGAGTCAGGCTTTTTATTGAAATGTGTCTTTTTCAATGGAAAACATATTTCAAATTTGCCACTAATAATATTAGTAACGACCCTAGCTTGGTCTGCCGCTTTTATGTTGCTAGCAAACATATCATTCCAGTCGACACTATTTATCGATGCTACAAAATTTAAATTATTAGCTCGCGAGAACGTCCGCGTAAGCCGCGCGGTATGAGTCCTCGGCGCGCTACTCTCACACACCAGCTCGGCTCGCACCGCGAGGTGGTCACTCAGGTTGGTGGTGACGGGCGCCGCGCTCACCGAGCCCCTACCCAGGTTCGAATATACGTGGTCCAGACTTGTAGACGACGTTTCGGTTATCCGAGTCGGGAAATAGACCTCGTTTCTCATGTTATGGGATGATAACAGATCACATAGGCATTTATAGTCGTTATTGGACTCATCCATAGTATTAATATTCATATATATAAATATTCATATTAAAACTTTCTAAATAACAATATAGGTTAACTGTAATAAAACACGACCCTAATCGGGCATTTTCACAAAATTAATTATTAATGTTGTGTTATTGTGAGAACAACGGGCTTATCGCGATTAAAGTTTGAATTTCAGCCTAAATAAGCATTAAATCTATTCAGCTCAATGTAGTTAGCTTCTGAACAAATACTTACATATATTTTTATAAAAGAATTTTTTGTAGGTACGTTTATATATTTATCAAGGACAACAAGTATCTTTCTCTTCTTAGTCTAAATCTGAAAATGAAACACAAAAAGTAAAAAAAAAGCCGAATTAAACGTTTCTGGTAAGCATGGAAAACTGAAGACCCCTTTTAATTTTTACTCATTCCTTTGTTGTTCTAACGGCGACAGTAATACTAACTTTGTAAACATCTTAACCTCTTACTCTTACAGTTTAGAAGATACAGCCGTGTGATAGACGGACGGACGGACAGCGAAATCTCAGTAATAGGGTCCCGTCGGCACCATTTAGGTACGGAACCCTAAAAATTACATCTGCCTTTATTAGCTACCTACTGAGGCCCACAAAACTGATGAATTGATAGAATATTGCGTGACTACTAACCCTCGAATAATTTAATCCGAAAAACATTTTAATAAGTAATTTCACTAATTTCGTACCGATTACCACTTGCAAGGAGTTCGAGTACGTAGGTAGATATATCAAGTACCAATGTGCGTGTTATATGCAATCATTCATGCGTTGAGCATTGCCCTTGCATACCGTCCGTTCACGCGGCTCGTTTCTAGATCGTTGTGGTATTGACTGGGACTAGTTATCTGCACGTGCATCCTGTTATCTGTGGAAGTGGGGACGGAAGACCACACAATAACAAGCTCTAGAAGTGCATGCAAAGCACACTCAATAGCTCGGTATCTTGGCCAAGTCACAGATATGTATATAGTTTCTATAGCCAAGTCCAATCTTGTGATGTCCGTTGTAGTGTGTAGGATGTATAGATTTCGGAAGAGATTATTCTGTGAGATGGAATAATATATACCCGGTAGTAGAAACATACTATTTATATATTTATGGCAGATGCAAAACTTTGTTTAAAAACGCGTGTAGGATACACTTAGGCTTTCTTTATCAGACACTAGTACTGGACCCAATTTGGACTGTTGTCTAACCTGATGTAATATAGCGACTTGAAATGGCATCGTCCTTTTTTTAAAGTGGAAGACGACTTAGTGAGACAAGGCGCTAGATAACTGACTTTATATTAATTAAGTAACATGTCACAATCACAGCTATCCTAATCTGACTTTCAAAACGATAAACGTAATGAGGGGACTCAGCGAACCGATTAGCAGCACAACGCTTTTTAGATCGGTGAGTGGTTCGTTCGTGCTACATCTGAAGCTTACCATCAATGATCATTTAGTACCACAAGGGGATCACACGCAGCAATCAAGCCACAGACGCGGGTAGGTGAGTTGACCTTTGATATTTGCTCCAGTGACTGGAGCAAATATGGACTGGAGTCCAGTCAGTCAAGAACAAAGTTTAAAAAGGGCTCACGTTTTCTCGTTCACCAGGTTGTGCCACTGAGTAAAATGGGTCCGATAACAGCTGCCAAGTCATACAATGTATTATGAAGATGTTTTAAAATAGAGCAACAAGTCCTCATCTAGTCCGAGATGTCGTGTTTAGGCTCGTTGGAATGGTCTCAATAAACAAATCATACATGCGGAAATCAGACAGGGGTGGTTTTGAAGTTGGTAAAATGATTTTAATTAAATTGTTAGAATTTGCATAGGTAGGTACCTAGTAATACAATTATGAACCTCAGATACCTTTATAAGCGCTGTAATTGGCACTTACAGTACGTATTGTAATTTTATTCATTTCGATTTCTACCGGTTAATGACTTAATCAATGTTTTAATTAAACTATCTCAGAACAAATAACCTTTGATTACATACCACGTATAACAATCAAAGCAATAAGCAACAAAAATATACACAACATTCTGCATCCTTACAAAATCTAGCGCCAACAAAACAACTAGGTACCTAACTATGAATGGTAGTTAAGCGTTTCCTTCGTAATAATCTCATATGTACTTACCTACAGCTATATGCTAATCTTATTAATTTAATCGATGCGTGTTTGTTTTAATTTTTTCCCAATTAATCTCATCATTCATAAGGTTTAATAATAACCATCCAACCTTGTATCCATTGAGTAAATAAACTATAAATAGCGCGATTAAAAATACATTCATGCGTTTGAGGTGCGAGAAACGTTACTTACTTGCGTCAATCGTTATTTACTTTGTTGGGTGCTAAGAATTGAATGTTTGTTTTAAAAACATTCCATAGAAACCTGCTTGGAAAGCCCCGGGTATGACACATTACACAGTATACCTGATGACCTCGATGCATTTTATGCGGTCAGGTGGTGTGATAAGGTCGTCATTTAAATGTATCACTGTCAAGATGACATAAAGGTTCAACATCCGGTTCCCGGAAAAGTCTATTCTCTGTGATCCGGTTCATGGAAACTAGAAGAATAGTCCATAAAGTAACATAATATATGGAATAGTCTTCACGATCCGGCTATAAGATTACACTAGAGTTATAATTTATCCTATCGAATGACTACCTAATATTTAGATTAAATCGTTATTTTATTTTTGAAGGCCAGGATGTAAGAACGACTCTGGTGATTGCGGAACACGTCAAAATTCGCATATGTTATGTGCAGGACGTAAAATGACTTTCGACACAGTATTGTTCAATAAAAGTTAAATAAAAACCCGCAGAAAATATTTTCTGTGTAAACTAGTCTAGATAGGTGATCTATGAAATTGAAATTTTGTTTCATAGTATACAAAGTTTCATAGTTTGAGGGCCCGGTGGCGTAATCGGGAGAACGGTCGGATTAGATGCCAGAGGTTCCGAGTTCAAACGCCGTGTGTACCAATGGATTTTTCTGTCGAAAAATGTATGTGCGCTTTTCACAGTGACCCTCCGGTGAAGGAAAACATCGTTAAGAAACCAACATCCCCCGCATGGTTGTAGGACACTATCTAGTAACCGCCTAGCCAGCTACAACCCTCAAGTTAGAAAATCTGTCACCAAACATCGAATGTGTTCCGGCAGCTATCCTTGAGAGTTCCCACTCTATATTTTATAGGCCTAGCGTGCTTACCATCTTCGACTGCATCGTCACTTAACAACAGGTGAGTTAGTGGTCAAATGCTAGCCTATATATGATGTATAAAAAAACATTATATATATAATTTTTATATGTATAAATATATATGTTATGTATATATAAAAATTATATATGTAAATTTTAAAATAAAATAAAACTGGCCAAGTGCTTGTCAGCATCGCGTCTCTTATCGCACACTTAGGGAGGGTTCCGTACAATACGAAACATAACAGAGTTTCAACCTCATATATTTGATTAATTTATATTACTAAGAATATTTGGTTTGGTCGCGAGTTAGAAAGACGGGGCTCGTTTACTAGCGCCATCTATGTCATTTTGCCGAAACTAATTAGATGGCATTTAAAAACACGTTTTTTGTATGGGGACCGCCTTTAATTCTTAACTTTATTTTGTTTTTAGTATTTGTTGTTCTAGCAGCAACAGAAATACACCATATGTGAAAATTTCAACTGTCTAACTATCACGGTTAATGAGCTATAGCCTGGTGACAGACGGACAGACAGACAGACAGACAGACAGACAGACAGACAGGCAGACAGACAGACGGACAGCGGAGTCTTAGTAATAGGGTCCCGTTTTACCCTTTGGGTACGGAACCCTAAAAAAGTATTATACTATACTTATTTCAGAATGGTTTCTCAAATAAGTATCCTTCTATAATGTTCCTAATCTAATCCTAATCTATTCCGTGCATGGTTATCTGGAAGAGATCGCTATGAGAGATAAGACCGCCCATTGAAGTAATTTGTATTAGTTCTAAGTATTTTTTGTAGCTGGTGATCAGTAAAGTGTTTATATATCTATTTTAATATTTGACCAAAATAACATACCTGAAACATTTTTATTTGTTTTTTTTTATGTGTTTTGTTTTGTATATGATCGTCCGTCGAAGGTTTTTATTAGCGTAGCTAAAGAGGTCTGTGGTTTTTTTAAGTGCCATACCTTTGTTTTCTTTTCTTATATCGAAATATTTTACAAATGAAATCTACAATCACGGAGAATGGACTCTAGGTAGTCTACAATCAATCATCAAAGTTACAACGTCATTGTAGAATGTAGAGCAGCTATACTCAACCTGCGGCCCGCGGGCTGCATGTGGTCCGCCGGGCCTTTATCAGTGGCCCGCGTACAGTTAGAGATAATTGAAACTATTTTGGATATCGCGCCCATTCGCGACGCGTCGGCGAAATAGTGCACGCGTCGAGTAAAAAATACTGCAACTACCTTGTCTTTTTCCACTATTAAAGTAATTATGAAAAACGTAATTTTTTTACCACTAAATTATTTTTGCTTGCGGCCCGCGACATAATGCCTAAAGCGTGTTTGTGGCCCGTATAAAAAAAAGGTTGGTACCAAAGGTTGGTCATTTACCTGATTTACCTATTCTTCTTGCGACCATTATGACTGTATTTACGGAAGTTGACAAGACTGCTTTGAAATCATGATGCCACTAAAAATAGAACTCGATCAAAAATACCCAGATCGCTAATTTACATTGTTTGGAAAATCAAAACAATTTTTCCTCATTATATATAAACATAAATAAAACAATTCCATGGAATTGTACTAGCTCTATTGGCAACATGCGAACTTGAGGACCTTGAATACCTATAATTTGTTTATAAATACTTACATCTCGTGATCCGGAACAGCGGAAGTGGAAATGTTGGTGTTTGACTCAGACAGATCAAACTAGACCGAACCACAGAATATATATAGTGCAAGTAGGCACCTACTACCAAACATACAATTTTAGATTTTAGAGTCCGTTGTCCGTTCACATTACTTCTAACTTCCACGGTTAGTTTTTTTTACCTCTGACATTTACGATTTACAGCTGAATATGTGTATTTATTTTTGACTTTGATTAGGTACTAAGTATACGGACATTTAAAACAATAATACACGTAGGTATATGATATATGCTACTGCAGATATTATTATATAAAGTTGAAATTGCTATTTATTTATCAAATGTTGGACATTTTCCCCTATATTGGTTTGTATATTAATCTTAGTAAGTCTTTAATTAGTAGGGTAAGTTAGTATCTTTAGGAAGTAAAGTTAGTAGGATATTCGTTTTTTTGCTTTTTAACTTTTATTAGAAACACCTCCGTCTATTGTCTTCTGTTCTAAAGTCCTCTCCATCCAAAGGTTGCCTGGAAGAAATCGCTTTCAGCGATAAGGCCGCCCATTGTAACACTAATAAAATGAATGATTTGTATGTTATTTTTAACCGACTTCAAAAAAAGGAGGAGGTTTCTCAATTCGACCGTATATTTTTTTTTTTTTTTTTTTTTTTATGTTTGTTCGCGGATAACTTCGTCGTTTATGAACCGATTTCGATTATTCTTTTTTTGTTCGAAAGGAGATATCCCAAGTGTGGTCCCATGGTAATTTTATCGAGGTATGATAAGTATCTCCAGAGATATTGAGATAAACATCTCAAAATTGGTACTGAAAATGAATATTTTTTTTATGTTTGTTCGCGGATAACTTCGTCGTTTATGAACCGATTTCAATTATTCTTTTTTTGTTCGAAAGGAGATATCCCAAGTGTGGTACCATGGTAATTTTATCGAGGTATGATAAGTATCTCCAGAGATATTGAGATAAACATCTCAAAATTGGTACTGAAAATGAATAGCGCGGCATTGAAGTCGGTTGTTTTTTAGTTTTTAAACGATATTATTTAAGTTATGAGGTGTGACAATAAAGAATTTTCTATCTATCTATCTATCTATGATTGCTGCCTATGTATGTATGTACTTATGGTGTAGGCATATGTATTAGGTAATACCTATTGCACTGCTCTTTGTACCTAAGATAACACAGCGTGTAAGTAGTTAACTTTAACTATTTACTTGGGTAGTTAAGTACTTCCGAATCCAAATAGGTTTTCGAAGGATTGAGAATCAGGGAGAAGGTGAGTCAAGAGTGAAGTGCTTGTCTACGTGCAATTTAAACAACTCTTTTTCGGTTTTATTTACTTAGTTTTAATATATACTTACTGGATAATACTGGAATTCATACCTAGTTAACGCTCACATAAATAATTTAAGTAGTTACATATTTAAATTATTTTCGCGGCAATCTAATCAACCGGTAAGCGACAAAAATAACTATTCAAATAAACACCTATGAACTCTAGTCAGTATTATTATTTACTTATTCAAATATCCAATCAACATACAAAAACTATTTGCGTAGATTTGCGCAGCAGAAAAAGAAGGGTCAGATAGGTTATCTTGGTTGGTTCGTGGCGGTTTGTATGGGACAGGTGTTACTGCTTGAGGCATTTAAATTAAACAATAGTAAATTGTCGTAAGGTCTATGTCTAGGTACCTACATACTCGTAAATATTACAGATTACAGCTACAATGATAATGCAGAATATTTATGTAATTTAAAAACTAAGCTGCTATACATCGTCTTCTACAGCTGATCTGGGGGCTCGGTAGAGCCCCCGCCAAGACGAGCCAAGCGAAGTGCAAAGCACACCTACCTTTTCTCGAAGTGCTTCATCGTATTTTTGAATCCTCATAACTTGGGTTTGCAAAATATATAATAAAGCAGATAAACAAAATTCTCGGGAAATGATGTCAATAGTAGACTCAATAAACATGTAAAGTGTCAACTACATAGCTCTAAAACTTTAGATTTTAGTGATATCTAAAAAAACCCGGATTTCGTCACTCACTCACTTTATGGTCATCAAAATTCTTAGAGTACTTCCTGAAGTCCTAGAAAGCTGAAATTTTGTATGTAAGCTAGTATTAGTTACGTAGTAACTATTATATAATCTGTGTAAAACTATTGTATAAACTGTAATCGGGGTAAAACTTGGAACTTTTACCCCGAAAAGGGATACAACAGGGGTTTAAAGTTTGTATGGAGAAATAAGATTAGATAGTATTTTTTATTCGAAACTTCACACATGTACTTCTGTTAATAAATAAGAAAACACGTGTTTCAGGCTTTTCCGAAGTTCCACCCCTAAGAGGGTGAAAATTTGGCATGCAGATAGTTAGTTATAACGTTTAACGATTAGCGTATTCCTATATACGCTAAGAAATAATTTTCCAAAATTCACCCCTTACGAGGATGAAATTTGTATGCCATTTCGCTAAATTAATTAATTAATTTTTATTTGGCATTAATTAATTTTTAGGGTTCCGTAGCCGAATGGCAAAAAACGGAACCCTTATACATTCGTCATGTCTGTCTGTCTGTCTGTCTGTCTGTCTATCTGTCTGTCCGTCCTTATGTCACAGCCATTTTATTCCAAAACTGTTAGGACTACAGAATTGAAACTTGGTAGGTAGATGTATTCTATAAACCGCATTCCGATTTTTATACAAAAATAAAAAATATAAAAGTTTAAGGGGGGGCATCCCATACATAGAACTGAAACAAAAAAAAAATTTTTTTCTTCAAACCTATACTTGTGAGGTGTCTATGGATAGGTCTTTAAAAATGATATTGAGGTTTCTAAAATCATTTTTTCTCAAAGTCAATCATTTGAAAGATAGGCGCGCCTAAAGTGGTAAAATGTGTTCCCCCCCCCCCCCCTCTAACTTTTAAAGTATGGGAGTGAAAAATCTAAAAAAAATATATGCTGTAGATCTCAATAAAAACTATCAACGAAAATTGGTTTGAACGAGATACAGTCAGCAGTTTTAGAGATATGGCGACCGCAAAGATAACTTTGTTTTTCATACAAACACTGTGAAAAACAAAGTTAATTTTGTAGTTGCGAAAAATCAAAGTTATAGAATACTCTACTGTGTTACGGAACCCTACGAGTGCGAGTCCGACTTGCACTTGGCCAGTTTATTATTAATTAAATTTACATTAATTTATTTTGCATTGCAATTTGTTTTTTGGAAAATTGCAATTATATTTAAATTAATTAATTACATTAAAAATATTAAAATTACATGAATTATATTTAAGTAAATGATTTGCACACAATTTATAATTGTGGTAGAACGAATTAACATCTACAAGCATGTAAACCTACATTCTAGCAAATAAATTAATTTTGATTTGATTTTTTTTATTTGATTTTTGATTAAATCCACTTAAGGTGAATTTGTTCACTGTTTATTACTTTTCTGTTATAGAAATAGTTCTTGTAGTTACGAAATGACCAAGCTACATATATAGGGCTTGTGAAGTTAGAGCTTGTACAGTTAGGGCTTGTAGAGTTAGAAGCTTGGCTCTAAATGAGATCTGATAACTTTTTGACAGTCTAACTAATCGACTGTTTTCATAAAGTGAGTCGCTGTCGCTAGTACCGGTTCTCTCGATCCGATCGCTACTTAATTTCACAAGTTCACCCGCTGGGCTAAGCTGAAGATTGCCTGAAAAATTCTTTAAAACCGCTCAAGCATCGCATACATACACATACACTCATTGATTTTAATATATAATAAATATTATGTAGATAGGTAGAAAAGATTAGAGCTCTTGTGGTTTAAGATAATCTCGGGTCTCAATTTTCAAATTTATTGACCTTGATTCCTTGTGAATTTCGTTTACATTTTAGGTACCTCGTGTAACTCGCAGCGGTTAATAAAAAAATTATATCGTAATAACTAGGCTAGCTTTTAACCTCTAGGAACCACAGAATAATTAATAGTACTATGTGTCTCTACCCTCTACCTCACCCGTTGGTAAGTGATGATCCGCTCAAGGATGGTAGCGCGCTAGGCTTGTACTATTCATTATTCTGTGGGTAGGCTTTGAATGTGAACTGGCTCTTAAGGATAGCTATCCTTCCAATTCAATCCAATGCGTTCCGGTAGTAACAACACATAGGATGTTTCGGCGATATATTTTCCAACTTAAGGGTTGTAGCTGGTCAGGCTACAGACAGTATCTACCAGTACAGTAGTCTTACCACCACGGCGGAGGGTTTGCGATTTCGAAAGGTATATTTCCTTCATCGGAAGGCCACTCTGAAATGCGCACATACATTTTTCGATAGAAAAATCCATTGGTACACAGCGGGGATTCGCTCACTACCTCTGGTGTCCTACACAAAGAAGGTACTAGGCTCCAAATTAGATATCGTCAAAATTTTGGAAAAATTTACGAAGATAAATAAATAATATCCTATGATATATTTTTTCTGATATTTATATATATATATTTTTTTTTTTTTAAATTTATTTTTTTAATATTTTGACGTAAACGATTGGATGACAGCTGAATGGTTCATTACTTTTTTTTTCTAATTCAAAGCGTTAAATTCTGCTTTTGCTATGTTTACTTGATAATTGGTTATGATTTATGATTTTGACGTGCGTTAATACTGCCTACATACTGAATAAATGCTTTGATTCTTGATATATATATTTTAAATATTTTATTTTTTTATTTTATTTAATTTAAGTTCTTATTTCTTATTTATTTATCTATTTATTTTTCTGCGTTAGTCCAACACCCGTTTCAGGCCTTTCAGAATATCAGCGTCCAGTATTTCCAGGGTCGATGATCCTGGAAGTCGTGACATTTGTGCTGAGACTGGCCTGTTTCAGCACTTCATAATATTTAACTGTATTATTTAACTTTAAGCATTTTTTATTTGAATATGCTGAATAAATGATTTTTCTTTCTTCTTTCTTTCAAAAAACGATGTAAAGTACATCTGTCTAGTAGTTTTTTTCTTTTTTATGCTCAATAGGCAAGCGGTTGACCACTATCTCACCTAATGTTAAGTGACGATGTGGTCCAAGATGTAGCACGCTTCTCTAGAAAATACTATAGGTACTCTAGTTACATCATAACATCACTCTCTATCATTTACGATGACAGAAACCTAGTTAGGAAAGTAAGTACTGAGATAGAGACTTATTTTGTAATGAGTTAGGTACACAGAAATATGAATAATAAGCTATTTATATTTCTGTGGTTAGGTACCTAGGTAAGGACTCAGCACCTAGGTAGGTACTATGTACGTAGAGACTTTTGACGAACATATTATGTGGTATCGTAGCCATCGATCGTAAAAGAGATGCCAACAGTGGGATCAAAGATGAATCAGTACCTATCTGAAAATTAAAAAAAAATTTGGTGAAGTGATGCGGTCGAAAATGGTAAGCACGCTAGGCCTAGAATGGGAACTGGCTCTCAAGGATAGCTGCCGGAACACATTAGATGTTTGACAGCAGATTTTCTAATTAATAAATCAATTAATAATTAATAAATTAAACCTACGTAATCTCTTATTTTCATGTAAAATGTTGCCAAGACGAGACCATGCGGCTCGCACTGTCAAAAAGTTATCAGATCTCATTTAGAGCCAAGCTTCTAACTCTACAAGCCCTAACTGTACAAGCTCTAACTTCACAAGCCCTATATATGTAGCTTGGTCATTTCGTAACTACAAGAACTATTTCTATAACAGAAAAGTAATAAACAGTGAACAAATTTTTCACCTTAAGTGGATTTAATCAAAAATCAAATAAAAAAAATCAAATCAAAATTAATTTATTTGCTAGAATGTAGGTTTACATGCTTGTAGATGTTAATTCGTTCTACCACAATTATAAATTGTGTGCAAATCATTTACTTAAATATAATTCATGTAATTTTAATATTTTTAATGTAATTAATTAATTTAAATATAATTGCAATTTTGCAAAAAACAAATTGCAATGCAAAATAAATTAATTTTGATTTGATTTTTTTTATTTGATTTTTGATTAAATCCACTTAAGGTGAAAAATTAGTTCACTGTTTATTACTTTTCTGTTATAGAAATAGTTCTTGTAGTTACGAAATGACCAAGCTACATATATAGGGCTTGTGAAGTTAGAGCTTGTACAGTTAGGGCTTGTAGAGTTAGAAGCTTGGCTCTAAATGAGATCTGATAACTTTTTGACAGTGCGAGCCGCATGGTCTCGTCTTGGCAACATTTTACATGAAAATAAGAGATTACGTAGGTTTAATTTATTAATTATTAATTGATTTATTAATTAGAAAATCTGCTGTCAAACATCTAATGTGTTCCGGCAGCTATCCTTGAGAGCCAGTTTCCATTCTAGGCCTAGCGTGCTTACCATTTTCGACCGCATCACTTCACCAAATTTTTTTTTAATTTTCAGATAGGTACTGATTCATCTTTGATCCCACTGTTGGCATCTCTTTTACGATCGATGGCTACGATACCACATAATATGTTCGTCAAAAGTCTCTACGTACATAGTACCTACCTAGGTGCTGAGTCCTTACCTAGGTACCTAACCACAGAAATATAAATAGCTTATTATTCATATTTCTGTGTACCTAACTCATTACAAAATAAGTCTCTATCTCAGTACTTACTTTCCTAACTAGGTTTCTGTCATCGTAAATGATAGAGAGTGATGTTATGATGTAACTAGAATACCTATAGTATTTTCTAGAGAAGCGTGCTACATCTTGGACCACATCGTCACTTAACATTAGGTGAGATAGTGGTCAACCGCTTGCCTATTGAGCATAAAAAAGAAAAAAACTACTAGACAGATGTACTTTACATCGTTTTTTGAAAGAAAGAAGAAAGAAAAATCATTTATTCAGCATATTCAAATAAAAAATGCTTAAAGTTAAATAATACAGTTAAATATTATGAAGTGCTGAAACAGGCCAGTCTCAGCACAAATGTCACGACTTCCAGGATCATCGACCCTGGAAATACTGGACGCTGATATTCTGAAAGGCCTGAAACGGGTGTTGGACTAACGCAGAAAAATAAATAGATAAATAAATAAGAAATAAGAACTTAAATTAAATTAAATAAAAAAATAAAATATTTAAAATATATATATCAAGAATCAAAGCATTTATTCAGTATGTAGGCAGTATTAACGCACGTCAAAATCATAAATCATAACCAATTATCAAGTAAACATAGCAAAAGCAGAATTTAACGCTTTGAATTAGAAAAAAAAAGTAATGAACCATTCAGCTGTCATCCAATCGTTTACGTCAAAATATTAAAAAAATAAATTTAAAAAAAAAAAATATATATATATATAAATATCAGAAAAAATATATCATAGGATATTATTTATTTATCTTCGTAAATTTTTCCAAAATTTTGACGATATCTAATTTGGAGCCTAGTACCTTCTTTGTGTAGGACACCAGAGGTAGTGAGCGAATCCCCGCTGTGCACCAATGGATTTTTCTATCGAAAAATGTATGTGCGCATTTCAGAGTGGCCTTCCGATGAAGGAAATATACCTTTCGAAATCGCAAACCCTCCGCCGTGGTGGTAAGACTACTGTACTGGTAGATACTGTCTGTAGCCTGACCAGCTACAACCCTTAAGTTGGAAAATATATCGCCGAAACATCCTATGTGTTGTTACTACCGGAACGCATTGGATTGAATTGGAAGGATAGCTATCCTTAAGAGCCAGTTCACATTCAAAGCCTACCCACAGAATAATGAATAGTACAAGCCTAGCGCGCTACCATCCTTGAGCGGATCATCACTTACCAACGGGTGAGGTAGAGGGTAGAGACACATAGTACTATTAATTATTCTGTGGTTCCTAGAGGTTAAAAGCTAGCCTAGTTATTACGATATATTTTTTTTATTAACCGCTGCGAGTTACACGAGGTACCTAAAATGTAAACGAAATTCACAAGGAATCAAGGTCAATACATTTGAAAATTGAGACCCGAGATTATCTTAAACCACAAGAGCTCTAATCTTTTCTACCTTTCTACATAATATTTATCATATATTAAAATCAATGAGTGTATGTGTATGTATGCGATGCTTGAGCGGTTTTAAAGAATTTTTCAGGCAATCTTCAGCTTAGCCCAGCGGGTGAACTTGTGAAATTAAGTAGCGATCGGATCGAGAGAACCGGTACTAGCGACAGCGACTCACTTTATGAAAACAGTCGATTAGTTAGACGTAATGTGTGTAACTAAATAAATAATTGAATATTTATTTGTTGTGCCTAGTGCGAGTTTCTTTAGAATTATTTACTTATACTAGATGACGTTAGAGTAAACCGTGGTACTCTGTGAGTAATTGCAGATTTCTATGGACATTTCCATAATGTTACCTATAATGCATACTATGGCGCTTTTTAATTCTATACAAATCTGCGTTTACTGTAACGTGATCGAGTTAAGTAAGCCAATCTCATAGAATTAATAAGTACAACGTATTGTATGTAGTACTGATTAATACCATGGCCAATCTAAAGAAACTATCACTAGGACCTCTGATAGGCTAGTGATAGCGTTTTGACCACTGTATCGGCTGGTAAAGCGATATGTGATATGATCGAAGATGATGAATCTTTGCTGTGGGTATGATTTGGATGGACTATGACGTAAACTTAACATAAAAGTGACTTTGTTTCGACTTTACGACGTGAATCTACAAAAACGTATACTTTGAAATTGGCTAAATACACTAATCGTGTGGAGCCATAATGAAACTTAAAGGAAAAATGACAACGACATAATGTTTGATATGTCAAATTTGAAAGAAAATAAAAACAACATGTGCTTTAGGGAGTTTTGGCGGAAACGTGAAAAAGTGTGTGCTCTCATTGTATTTTTTCCTAGAACTTATGTTCTTCCGTGAGTTAAGGTGTTATAAATGTGGATTATTAGCCATTAAGTACCGGTAAATGTGTGCGAGTGTAGGGAAACAGCACAATGTTGAAAAACATGCTATTTGCGTTTTTACCGAAATTCCACTGAAAATCTTCAGTAAACTCCACATCTTCACTGAAGCACAGAATAATGAATAGTACCAGTTACTGAACTAATAGTACAGTTACTAGGACGATGGATTATAATCCATAGTTCTAGTAACTGAAGGTATGGCTTGACTAGACTACGACCAAACAGAATATAAATACTATGACTACGACTTCTATTAAACCTGAAATGTAACTTTGACACTCTTTATGAGTAGAATTCACAAAACTTGAAGAATTTCATACTTTACACTGGCTAAATACACTAATCGTGTGGAGCTATAATAAAAACATAAAAAATTAAACATAATATGCCTTGCTTGTCATTTGTCAACAGTCAATGTCAGTCATGTCAAAACTCAAATGTCACAAGTGTCACAACACATGCACACACGGGACACGACACGGCACGGCAGCTTATCACGTTGGTAATAAATAGAAATTGAAGAATATTTTTGAAATGTTTATATCTGATCGTACGACGATGCAGTGAAATAAATGTTCAAAAATGTTAAAATCTAAAGAATTAGACGATCATCTACCGGGATTTGACGCCCCTGCTGAAGATGAAAGTCAAACTAATGAGTCTCACAGTGGAAAGAAGAAGAAAAAAGGCTCTGGAGGATTCCAGACTATGGGGTTTAGTTTTCCAATCCTCAAAGGTATAACAAAAAGGGGATACAAACAACCGACGCCTATACAACGTAAGGTAAGATTTATTACATATGACATCATAACCTCAAATCGCCCATAAACATTAATTCATTAAAATATCTGAGGTTGTTATATTAAGGGATTAACTACATAGATGATAGCAAAAACCACCAACATGTGTGTTTACTTTATTTCTTTATAAACTTGTTGGTTTCTGCCAGCCCTTAAAGCATTCAAGTTTGCTATAAGAAAGGTACAAGCACTACAAATCCTCCCCCCAGGTATTAGGGCATAAGTTGCTAGTTCTAAAGGCAACTTAAAGGTCTGGACTAGAGCTTGGACCACGGACTAGTAATTTAAAATCATGTAGAAACATCAAGCTATGTGAACATACTGGTAATGATCACCTCTTAACAGCACATGATAAACAAATTACCTACATATATATATTGTTTTTGGAATAAAAGGTACCTTAATATTAAAAAGCTATCTGCTATCCTTTTTTGATTTAATATTTCCTCTAAATCCATCCATTCGAGTTTGAAGAAATAAACTACAAAGAAACAGAAAATATTATCAAAAGCAAACTGTAGCGAATCACATACATACACACACACGCGTGCGCATTTAAACTTACACACATACTCTAACTCAAAAACACATACACATCTACACACGCATGCGGATCTACATGCACATGGAAATAAATTTATTACTATATATTACTATTACTATAAAAGACATTCAAACATAAATAATGACTTTTATAAATTTAAGGCTTTGTCTAATAAAATGTGTATACCTATCACCAGGGTTCGAAAATATCCGTTATTTATTATAAATATCAAAATATTGGATATTTATGATATACAACGTGTAACATAATAAGCGCAAGACCTCAGACACCCCAATTAGAATATCGAATTCTAATATAATAGCAAAAGCGTAAGTTAATTTCCAGACATGTAATCATTTTGTATTTAAGATATTAGATATACCAACTTACCACAAAATTTGTGGTCGCACTAACACGTTACTTAGGTAAATAATTTTTTTCTGTCTCTCTCGTTTCACACATCGCATGCACATAATAAATAGAAATTTATTCGCTTCTCACTATCACTGATATTGGGGTTTTCGCAATTACAGCAGATAACATATTTACCAGCTTATACTTTGCTAATTTACTGCGATGCTGAATTTAATTGATATTAAAATATTTTATACCAAATCATGTAATATAATTGTATGACAGTGCATCATAGCCCTCACGTCACCTAGAAAATTTGATTGTTGTCATTTCGTGAAAAACCAATTACTGATAAGGTGAAAATTAAATATTAATAAAAATCTAATCGGATTCAGTAGCCGATTCTAAACAAATTATTTTCAGGTCTTGTGTTTAATATGTTACATGTTGTATATCGGATTTCCGATTTATATCAAGTTTGATGTATATCAATTCTGTATGATAGCCATATTTTATTGTATTATTTATGAATACTATTCGTATATGTGTTACATAAACATACTAAAATTATCAAACCAAAAAAAACTACAATTTTTTAAATTAATAATATATATTTAGGTGCTTAAAATCAGACAAATTAAACCAAAACATTAAATGTTCTATTAATAATAATAATAATTAAGCCCTTTATTCCGAACTGACAAATGTTATATATATTTTTACTGCTACAGAATGTCCCTAAGTTCGGTGTGTCTTTTGACAAAGGCCTCCTCCAACTGCTTCCACTGTGCTCTGTCGGTTTCAACTCTGGTCCAGTATGGCCCTAATGCTAGGCGGAAATCATCTTCCCATCTTCTTGTTGGACATCCCCGTTGTCTGTTTCCATTTTTTGGGTACCACAATGTTACCTGCTTACTCCATTAATCCGTCCTGCAACGTAACATGTGGTCAGTCCAACGCCATTTCAAGTGGTCAATTCGAGTAAGTATGTCGGTGACTTTGGTTTTGTTCCTTATTTCAGTTGAGGTCAATCTATCATTAAGTTTTATCGCCAACATACTTCTCTCCATTGCCCGCTGGCACTTGGCTCGTTTTTCTCTGTGATTCTGAGTGAGGGACCAGGTCTCGCTTCCATATGTGATACATGGGAGGATACAGGTATTGAAAGTTTTCTCTTTTGATGGTTATGCTTAATTCTTTGCTTTTCATTACTTCCTTTAGTAAACAATATGTTCTATTAGATATGGGAAAATCAACCAAAAAACATAAAATAGGAAGTAGAAATAGTAAATACAGTAACAAATGCTAAAAATTACTCAAAAATATTAATTTTTTAAACCATTTTTGTATTGCTATACATACCTACTTGAATTAACCACTTGAAATGGCGTTGGACTGGCCACATGTATAAAAAAATAAAATTTGATATATATTGTCGAAACCAGTTTGATATATATTGGATATATATCCTCGAACCCTGCCTATCACGCAAAGGTACATTTTCTTGATGTAAAACAAATAACATCAGGGAATTTGTACTGAATGCCTTGACATTATTCTAAGTATGCTTTCTGTTTGGCAGTTAGTATGATTTTAATAATGGAAATAACATTTTTTTTATTACATTTTCAGACCATTCCTCTGGCTTTAGCTGGTAAAGATGTTGTTGCCATGGCACGCACAGGTTCTGGTAAAACAGCATGTTTTGTTCTGCCTATGTTGGAGAAACTTCTGTCACCCAATCACAAGGCAACTCCAGGAAAGAACTGCAGGGCTCTTATTTTATCACCTACTCGAGAATTGGCTTTGCAGGTAAACTTTAGAAAAATTATAAAACTTCTGTTTGTAATCAAATATAGATGTGTACAGATCATATTTGCTTGTAACATTTGCTTGAAATGCTGAACTTTAAATAATTGTAGTGGTAGGAATTAAGCTAGTCTGCCTAGGGTGGTACAACCACATTGTCAGTTATTCAGCAGTGAGTTTTTTTTCAGTTTCAATGGCAAAGTGCCATTTTGAAATTTCAAAGCATGTGAGGCTTACTATGTAGGTCTCTAGGTAACAAGTGCAATAATCTTATGAGCCAGCCTGTTTCCGAAGACAAGTTGATCTAGTTGCTCTTTGGACTAAAGTCCAACTAAAGAATTGAGATTCTTCTCACTGCCATCTGCCACTTCCAGACAAGCACAATTCCATTTTGAACTGGTTTATCACGCTACTTATATTATCTTTAACCTACTTCCAAATTTTATATATTTGTATTATGTTTCTTTGAAGTGAACTTTATATTGTTGTAAATTGTTAAACACAATACAAAATTTCATCGTACCGACAGGACTTGAGCTGGCACCCCCTAGAGAGATACTTATTTTGAAAGTTAATAATTCGAAAGGAATCATTACAGTTTTCAAATCCGAGATGTTTGCACTGCGTAAATCAAATATTATTATTAGTATATTATTCATATGTATGTTTTTTTTTTGTATGTATGTTTGAATGATTCTTTTTTTTATTGGTAGAATACATTTCCAAGGTAATCCTATTGTAATTTCATTGAGATCTGATAAGTATCTCTACAGATTGACATTAAATGTCTCAAGCTTGTTACTAAGCCTAGCTCGCGTGGCATGGAAGTCTGTTGTTTGAGTTTTTAAACTATCTTAATTGTTTCAAGAATTACTTTAACCTTACAGGAGTTTTAACTCCATTAATTACGTTTACAGACCTTAAGATTTGTAAGAGAGCTGGGAAAATTCACTGGATTAACATCAGCAGCTATATTGGGTGGGGAGTCAATAGAACAACAGTTCAGCACAATGTCTGGAACTGCGCCGGATATTGTTGTAGCTACTCCTGGACGTTTCTTACATATTTGTATTGAAATGAATTTGAAACTTGATAACATAAGTAAGTGCTTATATTAATATACTAGCAGCCCGCCCCGGCTTCGCACGGGTAGAACATATATACCTACAAAATTTGCATCAGTTTGTTGCATCGAATATAAAATATGAACATATTTAACAACCATCGTCATATTTCATCCAATTTACACAAAACCTTAACGAATTATGCACCTAAACCTTCCTCATAAACACTCTGGCTATTGGTGAAAACCGCATGATAATCCGTTCAGTAGCTATTGAGATTATTGCGAACAGACAGACAGACGCAGTGATGAACTTTGTTTTATAATACTTACGTATTGATATTGGACGGCCCTTTGGCGTAAAGGATAGTTACCCTGATTCTGACCCGACAGTCGTTGGTTCTAATCCTAGCTATATACCTACCAATGAAAGTTTTATGTGCATTCATGAATCATGAGTTTTCGTACAGTGGTAGTGGAATCATTAAATCTACCAAAAAGTATCTTACCACCAAGGAGTACATCTGCCGCCGTAACCTTACGGCGTTCCCCGACGCAAAATGTAGGGGTAATATACGTTTAACGTGTGTATCTGTATGTCTGTCTGTAGCATCTTAGCACCTAACCGGATGAACCGACTTTGTTTTTATTATTGATAGTTTTTTTTTGTTTGATAGATGTCTTCATCGAGAGTTTTCTTAGCTTTGATTCATGAAAATTCGATCAATCGTTATAAAATTATGAGCTTTTTTCTAGTTAATTGCGCTATGAAATCAACTTTCATAGGTCGATCGAAAATCTTCTTCTTCAACGATATTGTAAGAACATGGAAGCCTCCTGGACTCTACAGAATACTCAAATCCTCCAACTTAAAGCTCAGATTTTAAATGTCGTGTTTAGAGTCATTGGAAAAAGCTATATACATAGATCAGTCGGGGTGGTTTAAAATATTATATTATATTATTACATATATAGATGAATATTATTTTATACAATAGATCATATTATTACACTATATTGACTTCAAATTGATTGTGATCGGTGGGGATCTACAGCATAGCTAAGCTTATAATAATATTTTCGTAGTAACTATGACCTAATCTGTGGTTTCACTGCAAATATTTTATTAATTTTGCGATGCGTGTTTGTGAAATTCGTGATATTTTCTAGAGTTTTCATTTGAATTATATACTGTAAAGGACAATTTTAATCTATAATATGTGGCCAAGCTAATTAACGTAATTATTTGGATAAGGATTAATACTATATACTTGAAAATAGCCTTGAAAGTTATGTAATATATATATATATATTTTTTTTTTTTTTTTTTTTTTTTATTTAAACAATATTATGCAGCTGACAGACGGACTATCAGTTCCATTTGGATCATGATATGTACTGTGATCGGTATGCGTTTCTCTATGTTGTGTTTCACTATTTCACTTTTTTATTTTTTTTTATATAAAAATTGTCTGAAGTACTGAAACACACACTTACATGTATGGTTGGTTTTAACCTACTTTATTTTTTTTTAAATATTCTAACGTAAACGATAGGATGACAGCTGAATGGTTCATTACTTTTTTTTTCTAATTCAAAGCGTTAAATTCTGCTTTTGCTATGTTTACTTGATAATTGGTTATGATTTATTTTATGATTTATGATTTTGACGTGTATATGTGCGTATATTTATACTGCCTACATACTGAATAAATGCTTTGATTCTTTGATTCTTGATTCTTAACAAAAATTTTAAGATTAAAATGGTTACTGTGAGTCAACCTTAAGAGATAGACATATGCTGTCGCGGACTTTTTTGTAGGTCTTATTAAGTTGTACAACTCTTGCATAGAAAATATTCTTCTATCTATTTTCAATTAAGCAGCGTTCGTAAGAAACGTGTTTTTTCGACCGTTTATTTGCCGACTTAGGTTGCAAATTAGGTCTCCACGAATGTACCTTTGATTTAAACAACGGGATAATATATAGCCTATTTTCATTCCGAAAGTCCATTCTATATATTAGTGAAAGATTTTTTTAAATCGGTTCAGTAGTTTTTGAGCTTACTCATTACAAACATACAAAAATACAAATGTTGTCTCTTTATAATATTAGTATAGATATGTATGAAAAAATTGCACTGAATTCCTTCCTTAGCAATATTTGATATTATACTGGGTGTACCACATCTAGCAGGCATCTTCTTGTTTACTTTAAACATAATATCGTTTAAAAAACTAAAAAAGGACCGACTTCAATGCCGCGTTATTAGTTTTCAGTACCAATTTTGAGATGTTTATCTCCATATCTCTGGAGATACTAATCAGACCTCGATAAAATTAACATGGTACCACACTTGGGACATTTTCTTTCCAACAAAAAAAAATCAAAATCGGTTCATAAACGACGAAGTTATCCGCGAACAAACATTAAAAAAAAAAAAAAAAAAAACATACGGTCGAATTGAGAAACCTCCTCCTTTTTTTGATGTCGGTTAAAAATACTGCCCAGAGGGATTACAAGGTGTTTAAGATTCAAAGTCTATCTCAAGGTAACCAGTGTAGTGCAGTGAGTTACAATATTTTTACAATCCAGAGTATTAAATTCCACAGTTTATGTTATAAACAGGCAGTTATTATTGCTTACCATCTGATGGACAACATGCTTGTCTTGTTATAAAGTAATTCACCACACTATACGTAAAAGCTCATCCAAGCCAAGAAAAGATAGGTGTATAATATAATGAACTTTTCGTTTTGCAGAAGTCATAGTATTTGACGAGGCAGATCGGCTCTTCGAGCTTGGTTTTGGCGAACAGCTACAAGAAATCGTTGCACGTCTTCCGTCAAGTCGACAAACCCTCTTATTCTCTGCGACATTGCCAAAAATGCTTGTAGAATTTGCTAAAGCAGGCCTCTCAGACCCAATGTTGATAAGATTGGATGTTGATTGGAAACTACCTTCTACATTGTGGCTGGGTTGGATAGCAGTTAGAGCTGAATTGAAGACCGCTGCATTGCTGCTTCTGTTAGATAAAGTGTTGACTGAGAAGACACCGCAAGCTGTTGTGTTTGCTGCTACTAAACATCATGTTGAATACTTGCATTTGGTATGTGTATAACTTTATGAATTGTACTTTGAAACATATTTATGCTTAAAAGCTGGTACATCAGGTACATGGAATCCATTGCTGTTTTTGTTCATTATTTGTATGTACTAGCTAAACTTATGTATGTTATAGCTATAATCTATATTTTTGCTAGTTACTCCTCTGCTCAATAAAAAAAATTTGGAGTAGACACTAGACTGTACACATTGAAAGTGAAATTTATTTAATATTGGAAGTTTTTTATATTATTTGTTTAGAAGATTGATCAACAGTGTGAAAACATGCATACACATTTTTGTTGAATAACAAAAGTTGTTCAAGTTAATTTGCAAGGTGTGAACACGCTGTTAAAGTTAAAAGGCGTCAAACTTCTGTTGAAGCCTATGAATAAATCATAAGTCAGGAAAGGTAACTGCGTTATAAAAATGACCCAACAAAAGTCATGTACAAGCAGGCAGGGTTCAACTTCAACTTCAACTTTTTCTATGGTAGCTTTTGCAGTGTTACCACAATTTTGCCAATGTCGCGTGGATAGAGTAGACAACAAGCTTAGGAGTTTGCCCGGTGTGCTGGTATTGATCGGTTAAACTTGTCTGAGTTCTGGAAAGAAACATTTAGGGACAACACAAAACAACACAGTTATAGAATAAACATTCATCATCATCATCATAATCAGCCAGTATCAGTCCACTGCTGGACATAGGCCTCTCCCAAGTCATGCCACTGAGCCCGATCTTCGGCTCTTTGTTTCCAGTCACTGCCCACCGCTTTGCGAATGTGATAGTGCTTTGCATAATGACGATGTCATCTGCGAATCGTAAGTGAGAGATGTACTTGCCGTTGATGTTGATGCCACAATCTTTCCAGTCCAGCGTCCTAAACATATCCTCCAAGGCGTTAGTGAACAGTTTCGGGGATATGACGTCCCCCTGTCTCACTCCTCGACGCAGGTGGATATGATTAGTACGCTGTTTCTGTACTTGAATAAACATTATAAATACTTAGTAGAATAATGTAATTAAAAATATTGTGTATACATTATAATTTTATTTTGTTAACCACAATAAAGATAGAAATAA
This sequence comes from Cabera pusaria, assembly GCA_954871355.1. Lineage (NCBI taxonomy): Eukaryota > Metazoa > Arthropoda > Insecta > Lepidoptera > Geometridae > Cabera > Cabera pusaria. The sequence goes on from OX940894.1 coordinate 6,239,072, forward strand.
TAAAGATAAAAGGGGTGGAGACAAGGGGTAGGAGGGAAATCAGGTTTGTGGGACGGGGTATTTCAGGAGGTAGACTATCATACAGAGAATAGCGCAGCTTTGAGAAATTGAAAAAGATGTGATCTAGATCTCCTTCCTCTAGACCACATTCACAGATTGAATGATCTCTAATTCTTATTTTGGCTAGAAAGACAGGCGAGCAAACGTGACCCAAACTCAGTCTACAAATTATTGAGGTAGATTTTATGTTAAGTATTTTTTAACTTAAAAAAACATGGTTTAGTAGGTATATCATTTTGGATGGAACCATAGTGTTTTCCTTTACTGATTTTAGATTTTTGCCACAGGGCCTCCCAATTCTTATGTAGTTCCAACTGACATATACTGGCTAGGTCATGGCAGTAATTTTTATAGTAGTCCATACTACCAGTTGTGGCTGCTTGTTTTGCACAAGAGTCGGCTGTTTCATTGCCCGAGATTCCCATGTGGCCAGGGATCCAGGCTAGTACCACATTCAGATCATCTTGTTGGCATTGAAGGAGGGCTTCTCTTATTTTTAATATTATAGGGAATCTTGGTTTTAAACTGGTTGGCCTTGATAGCTTGGAGACAGCTTTTACAATCCGTAAATATCAGAGCCTTATTAATTCTGTGGGAATGGACATATAGAATTGATTCCAGAATGGCAATGGCTTCCCCTGTAAATACCGATTCAGGAGGGCATTTGTGGGTAAGGATAATTTTATATCTGGGTAGCCAAACTGCTGCACCAACATTTGTGTCTCTTGTTAGTTTCGATACGTCTGTAAAGATAGTGAGCCAATCATGCCAGTGCATGTCGATGATGCTGTAAAACTTGGAGGATGGGTCTTCAGTGGATTTATCTATCCCAAAGTTAAGAATTATTTTGGGTTGTAAAATTAGGGCCAAATAGTTTGTAGCAAATAGGGGATTCAATGGAAATTGGGCAACGGGATTATTAATTTGAATGAATTTTATGTAGCTACAAATGATGCAAGGGAGGCTTTCTTCGGGTTTAGGTCCATGAGATATAGTTTTTCTGTAACATATTTCGAGCTTTCTTTTAAGTGGGTAACTAGTGCTTTGTAGTAATTTGAAGATAAATTTGTCTGAGAGATACTGTCTACGGAGGTGAAGGGGGGGTTCTGTACATTCTACTTGCATGGCGTTTATTGGGGATGATTTCATTGCCCCTAATATGATGCGCAGGCATTTGGATTTTATTTTTGATAGCTTATCAAGTTCAGATTTATTGCAGGGGTCTAGTAAAAATGAGGTATAATCTAAGTGGCTGCGGATGATAGCGTTATATAGTATTTTTTGGCAGAAAGGGTGTGATCCCCACCATGCACCAGATAGTGCACGTAGAATATTAATATTTCTCTCACATTTACCAGTAATGTAATTAAAATGTTGGACTCCAGTTAGTCTTGTATCTAGCCATACACCAAGGAATTTAGCTGAGTTTTCCTGTGAAATGTCTTCATTGTGAATTTTGAGGTTCAAAATAGGAATATTACGTTTTTTGGTGAAGACTACAAATTTACTTTTCGAGGCTGACAATGAGAGTCCATGGTCAAACAACCAGTTGTCCAAGTACTCCAGAGCTTTGTTTAGACGGTTTTCTGCTTCAATAGCTGTTTTCGTTGTACAATATATGGCCAAGTCATCAGCATATTGAAGTATTTCGCAAAAGGGGTTTACAGAAAGTTCTAGGTCATAGGTGTATATGTTATAAAGGAGAGGACTTAGGACAGAGCCTTACGGTAGACCTTTCCACACCGTCTTGGGGGGAAGATTTGCATCCTGGGATTTTATTTTGACAGTTCTTTGCGCTAGATAACAAAAAATAATGCGAATTATCCTCTCAGGCAGACTCAGCTGTAACATTTTGTTTCTGAGCACTGGAAGACACACATTATCGTAGGCTGCGTCGATATCAAGGAAGACTCCTGTGAGGTATTCCTTGTCGTCAAATGCTCTACGTATCTCTGTTGTAATTATCCCAAGGCTGTCTATAGTGCTCATGTTTTTTCTGAAACCAAATTGTGAGTTGGCTATGATGCCTTCTTTTTCTACATAACATTCTAGTCTTTTTTTTATGATGTGTTCGGTAATTTTACCTAGGACACATGATAGAGCGATGGGTCTGTAGGAATTATGGTTTGAGGGGTTTTTGCCAGACTTCAATATAGGGATTATTATTTGAGAATTCCATTGATCTGGGATGTTACCATTTACATAGAACAGGTTGATCAAGGATAGGAAGTATTTCTTAGTATTTAATGAGGATTTCAGGGGAGTGATGTGATTGGGTATGTTGAAAGAAAGGATCATGTGGACAAAAGGTGGGGCAAGGTTATTGGAAAATGATTCTAACCATGATGAGGGGTCATTTGAAGTGGTATTCTTATAGTTATAATAACCTCTGAACCTGCGTATTTGGCTCCATATAATAGAAGGTGGAGTATCTGGTGATAGGCTTTCACAGTAATTGGTCCATCCCAGTCTCTTCTTAGTAGTAAGGGTTTTTCTTGCTTTTGCAGATTTTTTTGGTAGTCTAGATAGTTGTTAAGAGACAATATATCTGAGTTATACGCAAGTTCTGCTTCATTTCGGTGCCTTACTTTAATAGAGCACTCTTGGTCCCGCCAGGGTGGGGAGGATGGTATACGTTTTTGTTTTTTTAGGGGGATAGTTTCATTTGCTGTTTGTATAATACATCTGGTTAGCTCATTGTAGCAAGAAATGGGATCAGTGGGGGGGTTGGGGAGGGAGATAATTTTACTATATAGGGATGACGAGAATGATTCCCAGTCAGCCCCCGAAAGTCTGTGTTTAAGGAGGGATTGAGGATGGTTCAGAGGAGGTGATCTATGAGGGAGCTTAATAATGATGGGGTAGTGGTCGCTGCCACATGATAGAGGTAGTATTTCCCAGGAAAGAATTGAAGAGAGGGAAGTGGAGCAGATAGTCAGATCAACTGCACTTTTAGGGTTTTGTGTTGGGAGGACTCTGCGAGTTGGCGAACCATCGTTGATAACACATAGGTTGACCTCATCCATAGCTTCTAAAAGTGAGTATCCGAACATATCACAAGTAGCCGAACCCCAGGAAGTATGATGAGCATTAAAGTCGCCCATTACTATGATCGGAGGTGGAATGTAGGAGAAGATGCGAAGGATATCTGGAATTAAAGAGAAATGAGGATGGGGAATGTATATAGATAAAAAGGAAATATTAAATGCTCTAACACCAACAGCATTGATGTCAGAGCTGTGAGAGGGCAGGTTTATTTGCGAAAAGGTCAAGTTACGCTTGACCAGTATCGCACATCCTGCATACCCGTCCCGGCGGTCATCCCGAAGGCAGGAGAATCCCGACACTCGATAATGAGTATCAGGAACCAGCCACGTCTCCGAGACAGCCACCAGGACGGGCGAAAATTGTCTGATAAGGTGGTAAAGTTCATGTGTCTTTGGACGGAGACTTTTGCAGTTCCACTGGATTAGTCGAGTGGACTGATCCATATTTATGGGATAGGATAGAGGAGAGTTGGGTGATCATATGGGCAACGTTGGACGGTAAGTTATGGTTGTCCTTTGTGAATAGGTCGATTATTATAGTGACAAGCTGTATTAACAACTGATCCTGAGTTTCGTTTTGAGGGGGGAGACTTTGTTGTGACATTTGGAGGCAATGCCCATTTGGGAGTGTTGGGGGGGGTTCAGCGATTAAGGAGTTGTGGGCTATTCTATCATATGGCTTCTCCCGAAGAATTCTAGGAGATGGAATATGATTTTGTTGTTGTATGTTGGATGTTTTTTTATAGGATTTGTATGGGGTCGGTGTAGGGTTATGTGCATTTTGGGATAGTATCTCAGGGTTTTGGGGTGAGTCTCTTACAGTATTATTAAAAGCTCTGGTGGACTTGGGCATCTGGTTAGACGCCTCTTCGTAAGATAATCCATCTCTAGACATTATTATCTTAATAGATTTCTGCCTTTCCTGCTCCGGACAGGACCTATTGTTGAGAAGTGTCGCCCCGAACAGTAGAGGCATGAAGACTCCTGTTCTGGCATGGTACATCCGTCACCGCAGTGGGGTTGAGCACATCTGTAGCATCTTGGGTTAGATCTGCATTGTGCCTTGATGTGGCCAAATCGACACAGTTCACACATTGGATTGTTGGGAAGTGATAGGTCTCTACAGGTAATGATGAATAATACGAATACACTCTTGTAGGTAGTTGTAGCCCTCTAAACGTCAGGACAACTGTCTGAGTAGCCTGCCGTTTAATTTCGTTTCCTTCTTTTACCTTACTATTTAGTCGCCTAGCTTTCACTACTCTAATGCCATAGCCAGGAATCCTAACTGACTCCACAAACTCCTCCATGGACCATTCCACAGGGACTCCTCTCACCAGACCCATCCGTGTGACGTTGTATGTAGGGATAAAGGCTTCGTATTTGTAGTGTTTAAGCATTGGGTTTTTCATAAAATTGTTTGCTCCCATAGCAGATTTGAAAGAAATTGCTATTTTATTTCTGCCAACCTTCTTGACACCATCTTGACAGATGTTTTCAATTTTGTTGTTAAATAATAATTGGCCAAATTTAATAGGTCTAATTGTGATGCCTGGGTCGGGGTCTGCACGTGATACATGGACAATGTATGGACCAGAATCACAGTCCTCGTACTGTCTTATGCCGAGGATGGATATTTCGGGAACAGTAAAAACTGTTTGAATGGATGCTGTCGCTAGTTCCTTGTCTACAATCGTTTTTTTGGCCGGACCAGTTTCCTGGTCAGACACTTCTCTTTGTCTTTTTTTACTATTGGGTGGTTGAGGGACCCACGGGGACGCATCCGGCACTACCTCCATGGATGTACCGCCATTGTCCGGCGATACATCCACGGGCGCAACCTCGCCGTCCGGCGGGTCAGGGGGATCGGGGGAAATGGAGTCCATTTCCCCCAAAATTAGTAAGCGTTAGTGCTAAAAACTCACCGACACCGACACAGAATATTCCTGCACTCAGAACAATATGAAAATGTTGCCGATTGGCTCTAAATTTAAAATATTTTCTAAAACACGCGTGTCACCTATCACACCAGATTTGCGACCCGCAGGCAGGGTTAAAAGTCGTGTCCAGCGCGTCATTAGTCGGACATTTGTCATGTTTGACTCAACTGTCATAACAGACATTGCAGCACATGCTGCATCATTAATCAATCTCCAAGCCAATCATTTGTAACTTCGAAAGTGATCCTTATTTTGAATCTACGTCGTTTTGGTTTGAAGTGGGTCCACTTTTTGTGTGGAATTTGTTCTGAAATAGAGTTCCTGGCTTATGATTTATTCATAGGTATAAGCTAATTTTGTCGCTTCAAATTTAAAAAGCCTGTTCACACGCCTGTTGCAAATAGCTCATGTTGAGCAGTTGAACAACTAAATTTGCCTGGTGTCAAGTATTGGTACATAAAACAAAACATTGCTTTCGATTCGATCAAAAAGTATAACAACTACTGTTTCAGATCCTTCAACAAGCGGGTATAAGTTCAACCTACGCTTACTCCGGGTTAGACGCGTCTGCCCGTAAAATCGCACTCGGTAGATTCTCAAACAAGAAGTGCTCTGTACTCATAGTCACTGATGTAGCTGCCAGAGGGCTGGACTTACCGTCTCTGGATACCGTCATCAATTATAACTTCCCAGCTAAACCGAAGCTATTTGTGCATAGAGTTGGTAAGCTTGATTTTGTTTTCAGTTTTATTTATTGCAACACAAATATACAATGTATTTAAATTGTGGTAGAGCTTTGTCTAGTTTTTGCCTGGCTTAGAATACAATCTGTGCAACATCATTACATCGTCACTTACCTTAACTAGTTGTTTTGAGCTTGTAGCTGTAAGTCATCTTGGGTGTTAAATGTATCACGTGGATCGCATATAATAGGATAGGATAGGGTGTCGGACTGGCGATCAGGAGGTCGTGAGTTCGAACCCACCCCACGGACTCCACCCATTGCACTATTGACGTGAGCCCACTCAAGAAACAAGCATATTTAGCTTAGTTGGAGGGGTTAACAAGAATACTAGTAAATGTACAAACCACATTGCGAGTAAACTTTAAAAAAAAATGTTTGATGGCCTTCTTCTCGGAGAACATGTCCAAAACTGGTGGGAGCAATTCCGATGACAAAACCCTTGAGTGTAGAATCGCTTTCAATAATAATATTACATTGGGTGTTCGGTTAGGACTCTAGCTAGGAAGTGCGAATAATGGAAACTTTTTACTAACAGTTATAAATAAAAAAATACGGGACTTATCGCGCTTAAAACATTAATTTTATGTAACTCGACGTTTCGACCAAGTTGCATTGATCGTCGTCACGACACGAGACGACTCGTGACCACGATCAATGCAACTTGGTCGAAACGTCGAGTTAAATAAAATTAGTGGGAATATTGTTTCTTGTTTTAAGAAAACGCCTGATCAACAGAGAACTAAAATAAACTTCAATAATTCAGGTCGCAGTGCCCGCGCCGGGCGCGCCGGTCGAGCCTTCTCCCTGGTAGCGGCCGAAGACATCGCCCACCTCCTCGACCTGCAGCTGTTCTTGGGCACTTCTCTGACGTCCCCGACACCAGACACCGCGCGCGGCTCCGCCTGCCCCTCCGCCGTGTGGGGCGCCGCACCCACCGCGCTCCTAGAGATGAGGCACCAGGACGTCAGGACTTGGGAGAAGAATAACTCGGAGATTGTAAGTTGTTGTGACGTCACCTACACTGGACACAGACCGCGGCACCACCACACGGCACGACTGATCCGTCAATTCAAGGTCGCTCAGCGAGCTATGGTAGGGGCTTTGCTCGGAGTAGTATTGAAAGATAGTTACGAAGCGTAGGCGTAGGATACCCTCCAACTAGGTGGAGCGATGATATGCGCAAGCTGGCTGGCAGACATAATTAGTAAAATTTTGTACAACAATACGACGCTATAATTTATGATCGTAAAAAACGAAAAAACCGCTTTCACATGCCGCGATAGTCAAAGTACTGGCTAGTTATAATCATGTCATCTAAGTATAAAAATTTGCTTAAATTGTTTATTTCCATATAACCGAAGAAATTTTCATGTCTCGATAAAATTTGAATGGGAGGCATAATCTCACAAACAAAATAAAATTCAAATCGGTTGAGATTGGACGGAGTTCTGAGGTATCAAAAAAAAATACAGTCGAATTGAGAACCTCCTCCTTTTTTGTGTAGCCGGTTAAAAAACAATATTTTCTAGGAAGACGCAGCCCGTGTATGCGGTCGCGGATGGCAACAGTACGTAAAGTGGCGCGAGCCGGCGTCCGCCGAGGCCAACCGTCGTGCGAAACTGTCGCCGCTACCTAACGATGTACATCCATTCTTCATAGACGAACACACGGACGCGGCCAACGACCTTGTAGAGCAGATCAAGAACTATACACCTAAAGGGGTAAGTGCCTACTGACACATGCTACTATGTAATACTGCCTTAATTATAAATCTCAATGTATTGTTATACAATTTCATACCATCATATAATTTTGCACAGTCGTTTAGGGTCTCCATAAGGCCAGATATTACAATCGGTATTATGCAGCTGATAGACGGACAATCAGTTCCATTCGGAACATGATTTGTACTGCAATTAGTCTGCGTTTTATTTATTTATTATGTTTCATTATTTCACAATTGTTTGGATAAAAATTGTCTGAAGTACTGAAACATGCACTGGGTTGCGGGTGCACGTAATAGTACGGTTGGCAACCCTACATTAATCAGGGGAATTAAACATGTGTTTTAAGTGTGACGTTCGACGTCTAGATGAAAGCTGAATGGCTCAATACCTTTATTTTTTTTTTGTAAATTCAATGCAATAAGTTATGTTTCTGTTATATCTATAATATTTTTTATTGAATATGATCTGTTTAATGTTATTTGACGTGTGTAAGTGCAAATTTTTAATTTGCCCATATACTGAATAAAAGCTTTGACTTTTGACTTTTGTCGAATGTCTTCCTCAGCTTAACTAACAGCTTTTCACTTTTAGCCGCAAGATGCGCTATATTATAATGTAATTTCATTGTATAGCGCATCAACAAATTCAACACATAAAGTGGCCCTCCTTCAAACCAAAACGACGTAGATTCAAAATAAGAATCACTTTCGAAGTTACAAACGATAGGCTTTAGGGTATTGGTGCTGCAATCATTGCAGCACCAATAGCAAGAATCAAGACTCAACTGTCATAACAGACATTGTAGTGCAATTTCTGTTATGACAGTTGAGTCAAACAAGACAAATGTCCGACTATTGACAAGCTGGACACGACTTTTAACATCGCCTGCTTGGACACGACTTTTGTTGGGTCATTTTTATAACGCAGTTACTTTTCCTGACTTATGATTTATTCGTAGGTCGCAAAAGATTTATCTTGTTAGCGCTGTTACAGTTTACGGCTTTGCCCGCTAGATGGCGTTATAAAATGTTTCATTATTTGACTGCTACATGGCGTTGCAAAGTTTTTCTACTCATGGCTGCTAGATGGTGTTGCAAAAGCTATAGAATGAACGTAATCTCAATTTCGCAGACAATATTGGAACTGTCAGCAAAGAACGACTCCCCGATGTACCAGGCCATGAAGATAAAGAAACAGAAACACGGCAAGTTGGTGCAGAAGTCCAGAGATAACAAAAAACTGCAGGTTCATATCTCATTTTTAGCTGGCGTTCTGTTTAGTTTTACGTTAGTCTATGCTAGTATCTCGGGATCTCGCTATATAGTTAAAAAACCTAATGAAAATAATTAAATCGAATATTGCCCAGCTATGCTATGGTATTGGCCCCATTAGCAACTGAAAACTCGAATTTTATCTAAAACTAAATTACAAGAGGGCGAAACGGTCCTAAATGACTTCGATAAAAGATGGCTGCGCCATCATTTGCTCAACTTGACGGTGGACCCTACCGTATATTGATTGTTCACGGTCCCAATAAAATATGGGTCTGGCCCGAACAGTTTAGGAAAAGTTAAAAAAAAAAAACCACTATTTTGGGCAACTAGAAAACAAACATTTAAATATGTTTGCTTTTGACTCAATAACTATATATATTTTCGCGGAACATATATAAGTATCCAACAACCAACCACCAGTGGTTTTCATTTGGACCACATGAAGCCTGACACCCATACAGGTGACGGGCTTCATCGAAAGTCAAACTTGACTAACTTTTATAATTTTTATTTTTATTTTATAGACCATATTACTTGTAAATACGTCCCTATTGTCACTACAATCTAGCCATTTTGGCTAATAATAAGTACTTTTATTATGATAGGGAATAATTTTCAGGCTGATGGAATCCTGGTAGAAAACAACGACAAATTCAGTAGATCATCTCTAAGCGGTGAACAGAACAAAAAGAAAAAGAAAGAAGTTGTACGCGATGAGAATTACATACCACACTTTGCGAGCGATCAACATACTGAAATTGGGTGAGCTATACATAGTAATTAGAGAAACTTTGAAACATTAATTTTAGCCGAGAGTAGGATTTATTGTACTAAGGTCAGTTCAGACAGCGACGTGACGCGGCGCGAACTTATTAAGAGGGTTTTACAAAAAGAACTGTATTTACTACACAAAAAGATAAACATTTCATTGAGTTAATTCGGCGGCTTCAGGCTGCGGCGCGTGGCGTCGCCCTCTCCGTGCGGCGCAGAAGGAAGCCGCGCGATAAAACATTGAACTTTATTAACTACACAATAGGACACACATTTAATAGAGATAATTCGGCCGCGCCGCACGTCTCACTGCGTCGAGCTGCACTGCGCTGCGCCGCTTGGCTTCACCTAGAGTATCGTCACGTCGCGTCGCGGTGTGAACTGACCCTTAGATCCTTACGAATAGGAAATCCATCTAAATTAAATTCGAAACTTATTCAACCTAGACATATTTCAGAGGTCTCTTGTTTGCAACGTAACGTGTAACGAATTAAAAACATAACACAGCTAAAATATACACTCTGCTCTTAGTTGGTGAGAAGTTATCCTGCAGATCTTAGCAAACGATTGTTTTTAGAATAAATAAAATAAAAATGGAATGAAGTCAAAGTGGTGCCTGCGAGTTTCTTTAGATTTAGTTCCTTAAGTAAACTCAGATTTGTATGGAAATTGCAATGTTGCCTATTATGCTCACTAGATGGCGCTTTTTAATCCATACAAATATGGGTTTATTTAATTTTTTGCCAAGGGTTCATTGAGTTCTTTATTTATGAAGTTATTTATGAAAATTCGTGATCCGGTAAAAAAAAACAATCTTAAGAAACTACTACTGACGTCACTCCCCAGGAAGAAGAAGAGCGACGGACTCGCTCGAAACCTAGGTCGAAAGAATTTGACTAAGGTACGTGAATTACAGCCGGTATATAACATTAATAATATGTAAAATGTATTTGGCAATAGTATGGCGGTGAACTTCGCTGTGGGCGCGACGTCTGCGCAGATGGACATAAGCGCAGACAGTGGAGACGCACATCGCGCTAACAAACACATGCTCAAGTGGGACCGGAAGCGGAAGAAGATGGTGCACGTTGACCCGGTATGTATACTTATTACTTAACTCTACATAGTAGTCCTGGATACAGGTTTTTAGATCATAGACGTAATATAAAAAGATGTTGCACTGCAGATGCTTTGACAAATTCAATTTAATCCGTATGCTTTAACAATAAGGTTGTAATTGCCTTGTAGAACAAAACGGCCCAATTGAGAGACACCCGGGTGGGAGTGTGTCCTTGTCTAACAACCTGCTAGTCCTATATATGTTCTATACTATATGTATGGTGTGTATATATATATAAGTTGTCCATACAAAAGAAAGGGACAAAATCCGTTCAAGGTCGGTCTCATGGGGGCCGGTGTACGCGATCAAGTTTAGTATGTAGCAGGTCTGTATTTTAGATAGACTACGTTATTAATGGATCATGTCGAGAGAGCAAAGCTTTGACAGAATCAAGAGGTCTACTCCGAAGTGGTAAACCAAAGTATCGGCCGAAATGATCGGGCGTTTCCTACTACGGATCACATTCGGTTCGGTCGGTCGGTTTAACTTATCATTCAGTCCGACCCAAATTCATTTGACATTTGTTGTATCGTAAACCGTACTAAACTTAAAATCCCGACCGATAATTTGACAAGAGTTTTATCGTCATTTTATGCCAAATATGTCCGAACTTTGTTAGTAGTAGGTCATCGGCAAATTCGGTCATGTGGCGGTCGGGCCCGAACTTTCGGATGTAAATAATTTCGGAGTTGTCCTCCAGGGCATTCGGTACAAATTTTCTGATCTGCAGCATTATAAATCGCAAACGCAAAAAGATGTAATTTCGACGTGTCTGTCTGTATCTGGTTGTGGCAACATAGTTCCTAAACGAATGGACCTATTCTGATGTGGTTATTTTCGTTTGACAGCTTAATCGAGTGTACTTAGCTTCGTTTAAAAAAAACCGTTTAGCTGTTTGGAGATTATAAGCTCTTTTCTAGTGAGGCTATGAAAGAAACTTTCATAGGCCTGATCAATTCGTAATTCACTATTCTGTTCATAATCAGCCAGTGACAGTCCACTGCTGAACGTAGGCCTCTCCCAAGATACGCCACTGAGCCTGATCTTCGGCTCATTGGGAGGGATATACCATAATCGCCACGCTGGGCAGGCGGGTTGGCCATCATAGCTTCTCGCACCGGTGACGCTGCTGCCCGTCACCGGCCTGTAGTATTAAGCTACGTTTATTACGTTAGTTGGTCAGCAGGATGCACCACGGGCAGGTGAGGTTGGCTGGGAGCAATGAGGTGGTATTTGTGCTCCCTTACATCCCCTATTCTGTTACTTCAATGATATTGCACCTTGAACTCATGCTTGAACATGTCATGGAATCTGCAGAATACTCTACTCACCAACTAACAGCAGAGATCGGTGCGACTCGCAGCTAGCTTGGGCTCATTGGAATGATCTCAATGAACAAATTATGCATAGATCGACTGATCTATGCATACTTCGTTTCGACCCCGACTGGGGTGGTTTTAAATTAAGTATTATTCACGCCCGAGAAATGTACTAAAGTATAGTAAGATTAAAATGTATTGCACTAAAAATTATCTTACCGCCATCAAGGAGAAACATTTTTAAATTGGTTCACAATTGGCCAAAATATCGATGAACATACATTAAAAAAAATCCTTTTTGGAAGTCGGTTAAAAAAACATACAGCCGAATTGGAAGTCTATTGAAAATGTACCCTCAAAATTTCCCTCAAAGTCTCCACGACCAGCGGTTTTGGCTGTGCGTTGTAGAGACGTCAGTCAGTCAGTATGTCAGGACAAAGATTCTTATAGTATTACATCAATTGTATGTTTATTCCAGGACGGAGGTCGTAAAATGATTCGCACGGAGAGCGGCGGCAGAGTTCCCGCGTCTTACCGCAGCGGACGTTACGACGAGTGGAAGAAACGGAACGTTACCGACCATGATGATGACGATGATGATGTCCACAGGAACGATAATAGAAGGAAACCTGGTCAGTATTTAATTTTTTTAAGTGAACATTTTATTACATCGCCTTTAATTTTTTCGTCCATCTATCGCATGTCCTTTAGCTTGATTGGTGGATATGGTGTACTCAAATAATACTCAAATACTCATTTATGGATAAAACTCATTTACACATCATTTGTTTGTGGTTTTTTTACGTAAGTAACTCAATTATATATAAATAATATGCAACTTATGGACATAAGTATACATTCAATTATAATAAAAACAATACAATATAATAATAATAAAAGTAAAAATTCTGGATATGATGTATGACATTTAGGTCTAGTTGTGATTAGCGGACGCATCTGCAGCCATATTAATTTATATACATGCCAATGTGTCATGTCGACTGATGTCATTATAGTAGCTAGCTACCATAGCTACATATAAACAAAAAGTTTCACTTATGGCTTACTTAAAACTTTCACTGGCCGGTGGCCCGTGTGGGCCGGCCCAGGGTCGGCGCACACCGGCATATTTCCTATAGTTTTAATACATTTTATATGGACTCGCCGCACACGGTTGACGCCGGTGGCCGCCACACGCTACATGATAAATGTATGAAAACTATAGGAAATATGCCGGTGGCGGCGTTTTGTGGTTGTGGCCCGTGGCCCGTGTGCGGGAACCTTTACATCTGAAATTTGAAGGTGCTCGTACAAGTTGGCAAGCCTACTGTGATTATTGACGATTCCTAACCTGGAATAACATATACTTGTTAACACAGGCGAACCTACGGGGCATTGCTAGTAGAAAATAAATTTGACCTGAGTGGAGCTACGTCGGTTCCCACTGATTGTAGGCTCGGCTTTGACGCGAACCACCCACCGAACTAAATCATATCGCCGTGTTCTGATTCACGAAAATGTTGATGAATGCATAGATTTGACTCCAGCTCGGCTATTCTGTAAGCTATCTCGACAGCAGAATCCGCGGTGAGATTCGAATTTCGTACTACGAAATTCAATCTTACACGTTCGTAATACGGTTGAATTTCGTAATTCGAAATTCAAATCTCACCGCGGATTCCGCTTCCGAGATAGCTTACAGAATAGCCCTACAGTTATTTCAATCATGTGTTTACCTCGTAGTGTGACCGTATATAACATTGGTGTGTTTTCTTCACAGTGTCAGAATTCCGTCCGCACTGGGTGAAACACAACGAACGTGTTGCGAAAAAATCAACTGAAGGCAAGAGTAAGGAGTTCAAGAACAAACAACAAATTGTCAAGGAAAGGATACGAAAGGAGAAGATTAAGACCAAACTCAAGTTCAAGTCAAAAAATAAAAAGAAGAAAAAGAAATGATGAAAACATTATATGAGATCTTAATAAAATGTTTTTTATCTACAAGAGTTACCTTATTGATCTTCTATATTATATTTTCTAAAATATAATAATGGATTTATGACACTCGTGTGGAAAGACGAACATTGTGTTTGTCAATACGTCCAAATGTAAACTTTTTTGTTTGTTTATAATACAGATAGGTTTTGTTTATTTCAGTGTGCAACAATCCGTTTCATTTGTTTTTCATCCGACTTCCCAAAAAGAAGGAGGTTCTCAATTTGTCTGTTTTTTTTGTGTGTGTCTACGTTACGCGGTTACTCCGTCAATTGTGAACCGATATGAATGATTATTTTTTAATCGTTAACCGTAACGATTAAAAAAGAATCATGAAATTACCATGGGACCACCTCGGAAACCTGGGTACGTTTCGAGATCTGATAAGTATCTCCAAAGATATGATTATAAACGTCTCAAACTTGCTACTGAAACTGACTCACGGGGATGGAAGTCTGTTGTTGGTTGTTTTAGTTTTTAATCTATCTTTATTATTATATCATAGGTTTACCTGACGGAAAGCAAGAACGCGACATTGTGTGTGTGGTGTAAATATGATCGTCCACCACAGATACTGTGTAGTTACTAGGACGACTTGTACTATCATTTAATGTGCTGGTATGCTAAATATGCTATGCTGTATTTGTAGCATGATTCCATCTGAAGAAACACTCGCAAATTTTCCCAAGACTGTCCCGTTTATAAAAACCTTTCTCATTTGTCACCACTGGTGACAACTCGGGTCGGGTTTTAGCTTATGAACTTACTTTTATATATACAATACTAAGACCAGTTTTACTGGTTCCTGATAATGTTATTGATAGTTATCTGACAGATGACGCCATATACAGGGTTATTGGTTCGACGTATTCGCGGCAGGAGCATATAGGAGGGGTAAAATGCGACATATTTAGCCCTCTCAGTGTATGGCCGAAAATTAATAGTTTACGAGATATCTGAAAATTAAGAATTTTTGAAAAATACCCAATTTTGGAGGTATTTATAAAATTTGAAAAAATTGGCTTTTTAAATGTTATTCATAGAGAACTTTGTGATAAAGCTTAAGGAGTAATTAATCTATATATATAAAAGAAAGTCGAGTTAGTTACTACACTTATAACTCAAGAACGGCTGGACGAATTTTTATGATTTTGTATTTTTAGAATTGTCTTTGTCAGGAATAGGATAATAAGTATTAAAAACAATGAATAATTGACCTATTAGCCAGTGTCAAGTAGTAAGTCAAGTAAAAATTCTTAAAGTTTTTGTGAATTCAAGTCATGTAGATTTTAAAAATGTCAAATATTGTCAGTAATGATAATTGTTTGACATATTTATTGATTGTCAAATATGTGTGCGTTCAGAAATGTATGCTTACAATCAACTTAAAATAGTTTATATTTCCAAAAACCATTTTTACCAATTTTTATTCTATATCTGTGTTGCCATAATACATTAATAAACTTAATATGTCTTAAAGTTTGTATTCATTTACGTTTAGTTCAGCCGTACAGTTCGTTCATAAAAGCCAACACGGCTAAAAGGTAACACGACATTCATTGTCTGTTAGGTGGTACGAAGTTCGCCGGGCCAGCTAGTAATGTTATAACAATGACTTATAACGTTTTTAGTTTTTTTTAATAATTTGATTGACTACACAATGTAATTTTTCTTAAAAATATATACTATGCATTAAGCGTGCATATTAATAATAAAACTTCTTAGTTTATTAAGCTATCCAAAAATGTATAACAGTTGGTATTATATATACATACATACATTGATGGGAATATAACCGTTGGGGCAGACTTGTCCTAGAGTGGAGACCGCGAATCGGCAAACGTAGCGTAGGACGTCCTGTGACCAGGTGGAGCGACGACATACGCAAAGCGGTGGGCAGTGACTGGAAAAGAAGAGCCTAAGATCGGGCTCAGTGGCGTATCTTGGGAGAGGCCTATGTCCAGCAGTGGACTGATACAGGCTGATGATGATGACGATGACATTGATGGGGCTAAATATGTCCTTTTAGCCCCCCTATATGCTCCAGCCACGAATACGTCGAATTACCAATCACCTTGTATAAGCTGTCAAAAATCTGTCAGATTTCTTCATGTTAGCGCTGTCAGTAACCGGTGAAACTGGCCCACAGTGTACTTATTTAAAACAGGTATTATAGGTGATCCGTAACTAGTAGCAGAAACGCTCAAGTCCTGATACTCAACTGATTGCTACTGGTTATTATGCATGGAATACCGCTCTATAGTCAGTGCAAAAAGAGAATCGTCGTGGCTTTACGATGAATAACATTTAATGGCAAGGAAGGATGGTATAGGTATACCTACTTAGTTATACCACCCGATAATGATACGAGTAGGTACCTACCAAGATATCAAACATTTTTAGTCGTATTGGCAATGACAGCAATGTTGTCAACGCAACAAAAACAGTACAATACTCGTAGAACCACGGATAAGGACAGAAGGATATGAAACTACTGACTTAAAAAGTTATATATTACACTAGCGACACAGGCATTGAACCGGCGGGCCTGAGCACTACTCTGCGACAGATTTCCAGAACTTTTTTAGACAAGCTTTGTTAGAAAGATCGCTCAATTTCTACGGCGTTTCTCTTTTTGCACAGCCTAGAGTTTACTTCCTTCTAAGTGAGGGAACAAAATCAGGAAAATCAAAGAAAAGTCAGTTTTAAAAATCATGATTATGTATATTTAAAAAATTAAGATAAACGTTATAAGCTACCTACTTACAATTACCTGTACACATTAATAAATAAAACAAATTTTGATAAATTTTGGACTTGGATAAGTTTAATGAATCGTATTTATACCGGAATAATTAAACCGCAAGCGAAAACATTTATTTACACTTATTTAATTTTAAATATTAACAAATACAATGAGACTTATGCTAAGAACAAAATATATAATATTTTTTGAAGGTAGGTACATCAGATTACAATATTCTATCTAAGTCCTGTATAAAGGTACTCACAATATAGACCGCACACGAATACACAGTATCGTAATATAAAGGTAGGGCTACCTCGAAGCTAACTTGCAATTTAACTATAAATAAACTAAAATAAACAACAGTTTTTGCTTAGACATGCAATTAAATGAAGGGAAGATAGAACAAAATTCATATCCTCGGATAGATCTAAAAATAATTATATAGGTATCATAATGAAACTTGATAATTTATTGCATAAATAAATTGTTCTTTTTCGATTAAATATAATTTTATTACCGCGCCGCGAGCTTTGCAAGTAAAATCGCTTAAAAATTTGGCAACACTCATTCCGAACTTACACACCCGGTCGGAGACAACACAACGCAATGCACAACATATATACGTCACGGCCCTCACTGTCTTACATCCAAACACAACATTTATTTCGCTCTTATAACATTACAGAACATTATAGATTCAATAACAAAGTGACTGAAGCGAAATACCACATTGAAGATATAAAAAACGTTATTTTAAACGGATGGTTACTACTACGCAATACGAACGCATATTGCGTAGTACAAGACATTTGTAATATTCGTGTTATATTAATTCTGATTTGTAAGGAAGTAAGTTACTAGGAAAGTAAATAATAAAACACTATAGTATTTAATATTACACCGTAATATGTAATCCACGTCAATAATTGCCAAACTTAAAAAAAAGTTAATTAGCAATGCGGGTTTGCACATTAGTACTCTCGTTAGTAGTCTCGTTAACCCCTCCAAATAAGCTAAATATGCTTGTGCCTGGAGTGGGGTTAACGTCATAGTGGAATGGGTGGGAATCGAACCTACGACCTCTCGATCGCCAGGCCGACCGCCTTAGCCATTGGGCTATTGCCTCTTTTTTTTAAATTGTAATTTATGTTGAGTTGTTGGATTGGATATAGAATTTATAAAGTTTCATAAATCACCAATGTACTATTACGCTCAGCTCACATAATGTATCATTAAAATATACACCTAAATATATTTGGTGTCTCGTACTAGTCTAGTTTAGAGTTCCGTTTCAGAGTTGGTTTTTCATTCATTATCATATATTCTCATACATTTATAAACTGGTCAAAACCATACAGACGATCATTTACACAACTAATTTAGATTATATAAGTAAACTTAAATTTTAATGGGATAATAAACCTAAATCTAGACCACTTCATGCCTGAACAATCAGTCTTCTCATTGCGAAAATTATTATAATTTTTTTTATCTATGTATTTACACGGTGAATTTTCTTCTACGCACAGATTTTTACAAGAAACATTTCGTCCCAGTTTTACAATATCTGAATTTTCTAACTGGTAATATTGAGGTCCTTATCACCGAAGACAATTTTAAACAATTTCAACAGCTCTATAAATCGTGTATAAATAGCTATTAATAATACATCGTGAAACATGTGAAATTGTTTCAGATTTTATAACAAAGCACTCCGATGGAATTTAATGATTGCTACATAACATAATGGACGGGTCAAAATATTTATAAATGAAGTTCTAGCATTTGAGCAAATAATATAAATACATATTTTAAAAAGGTACGATGTCATCTGGTTATGGCACTTAACTTAAATACATGAAGCTATAATTTACATGCAAAATATATATATTATAAACGCGTTACTACTGTTTTTGAATGTTTATCGCAATACGATGAAGAAACACTTCGAATATAGCATCAAAAATAAGTTTTAACTATAAATTTAGACAAACCAAAGATTTACATCAAAATTTCAGGCTTTTTCAACATCAATTTAATAATTTATGGTTTACTTAGCTTTAATATTATAATGTTACACACAAATATAAGTGCGCACAGTTTTCTAATCGAATTTCCGATATTCTTTCTAATCATTTCCGAAATATAGTAGAATTTGGATGGCTTCACACGCTCCGAAATACATATCCCAATTCAAAACTACCAGAGTGGTATAAAATATATTAATTTCTGCACTTGAATATTACCAGAATACATTTTACAGAATCTGAAATTCAGAGTACCTGTGTTGCCAGGCAATAAAAATATATTTACTTATTTGAATATGGATAGTGATAACATAAATAGGTTAGTATTTAATGTCAAATTCTTGTTGAATACTGGAAGTCACGGTGCGTTTAAAACATTATTCAATAAGTGAAAATCTAAAGGTGGATGAAATCTAGGTAAACTACAGTAGTACTTATGTAGTACTATTTACGTTAGTATATGTATATCAACCTTTTGACATTTTACTCACTGAAGAATGTTTTAAACGCATCACGTGCCTTGTATTCAACCAGAATTTGATAGTGCGTAGTGGTCCTCATTAAAGTTATGTCAAAAAATTTAGTACTTTGATGGCCGGTTTCTGAGGTATGTACATTTATTGAGTTTACTTGCACAATAATGCTATCATTGAGTAGATAAATGCTCAATAAATGTACCTCAGAATCCGGCCATGAATGATTCTATGCGTTCGCACTGTGCGACCTCATTCATGGTATTGTTTGTAAATAGGCTGTTAGAACTGCAACCTTATCAAGACGTAACATTGAAAATTTTAGGTATCGTTAAGCCTCGGTCACACCGAGCGAGTACTCGCTGTGTGTATTTCTTTCGCCGCGAATCTTCGCTGTGTGTTACCAAAGCTTAACGGTACCTATACCTAATTTTCATTGACACGTCTCGATAAGTTCGCGAGTTGAATTTAACATATTTAATGTTACTCGCTGCGAGCGACACTTGACATATTTGTATTTGGGGCACTAACAGACTGTCAAATTTCTCGTGTAGCACTCGCCGTGTGTGACAGGCAAACAGCGAATCGTCGCTGCGTGTGACTGAAGCTTTAGTTAAAGTCAGCTAGTGGGCATTGTACACAGTTATCAACGAGCAGAGTTTTATAGTATACCGTTGGTGTAGTATTGGAAGTTGTCGTAGAGTCTGGTGGAGAGAGAGTTGAGCGCGTCCCGCACCAGTCTGTCGACGAGCGCTTGTAGCTGCGGCTCGGTGCGGCCCGCGTGGAACCGGCACCGGAACGATGACACCGCGCTACTGCTGCGGAGGCAGGCTAGCTGACCGCCTGTCACAATAGAAGACAACGTTACACATCATTTCGAAGTGAGACTTCTTTAGGCGTGATGGGGTAAAATTTAACTTAGCGTCACGGTCCGAATGCATCAGAAGTGACGTTTTGAGTTTTTGGCGGGAACGTGGAAAAGTGTGTGTGATCTCATTGTATTTTTTCCTAAAACTTGTGTTCTTCCGCGTGTTAATGTGTAATAAATGTGGATTATTAACCATTGAGTGCCGGTGAATGTGTGCGAGTGTAGGGAAACAGCACAATGTTGAAAAATATGCTATTTACGTTCTCACCAAAATTCCACTGAAAATCTTCAGTAAACACCACATCTTTACTGAAGGTATGACTTAGACTAGACTTTTACTTGACAACTGACCTGAAATGTGACTTTGACCCATCTCTACGACTAACATTCATAAAAACTTGAAAAATTTCAATACTTGACACTGGCTAAATACACTAATCGTGTGGAGCCATAAAGAAACAAAAAAAAAAAAAGTGACTTTTTTTACACCGAACTGAGTAGCACTTGTGATCGATGATGTAGTGCGCTTACCCAGAAGATACTTTCTTATTCACTCGCGATTTGAAGACCCCCATATTGTATTTAATAGGAAACACAGAATCAGGCAGGGTATTCCATTCCCTGGCGGATCGTATAATGAACGAAGATGTAAATCGCTTCGTTCGGGTAGATGGTATATCCGCCATAAATCGGTGTTTTAGTGTCTCTGGATGTCCGATTATAAAATGGGGATGGTAGGGGGGGTCATCGTCGTATCAACGGTACATATATAGATTAACACTTTATTGCACGTTAGAATACAGAGGTATTTACAAATACTTAAAAAACTAAATGTACTATCATCATTATCAGCCAATTTCCGTCTATTGCTGGACATAGGCCTCTCCTATGGCACGCCAATGAGCTCGATCTTCAGCTATTCGTTACCAACCGCTGCCAGCCAGCTTGTGTACATCATCGCTCCACCTAGCTGGAGGGCGTCCTACACTACGTTTACCGAGCCGTGGTCTCCACGATTAGAACTCGTCTACCCCAACGGTTATCGGTACGTACGCATAAATCTAAATTGTCAATATTTCAATGTGAAGGAAGTTTTACTTAACGCGTAGCTTTCTACGAAATCCCGTTTTTATAGGTTGTTAGGGTAAAAAGGAATCCTATAGGATCACTTAGTTGTCCATCTGCAGAAATACGTTGGCAGAATCTACAAAGAGAGGCTAGTTAGTAGCGGTAGGACTTCTGCTAGTCCGCCTGGGGCGGTACCACCACTTTGCCAATTCATTTGCAGCCGTGAAATAGGAATGTTTTTCGGTTGAAATGGCAAGGTGTCCAGTGAAATTACAGGGCATGTGAGACTCAACTTCTCAAGGTAACAGGCGCAGTGCGGTGACACTCCACTGGCAGTGCAGAAATGTGCATGACGCTGTATCTGTCATAGGTAGACGTCATCGCTTACCATCAGGCGAGCGTCGTGCTTGTCCCGTTACCTTATACCATAATGTTAGTTAAGGGTTTAGCTTTGACTTCTACGCTAACAATAAATTAATAACAAATACATACCCATCCTCATAAGTTCGACGACGTGTATGATCTGGTCGCAGTGTTTCCTGGCCGCGATCAGTCCGCGCAGGATCAGTATCTTGAAGTACTGGAACATGTCCGAGTTCTCGCCGTCCATTACCTCCACGAACTCTTGAGTCAGCTGCACACATACATTACGAGGTTATTTATTGAAGTTTTTATTTGCGTTTGACCACTATCTCACCTGTTGGTAAGTGATGATGCGTTCGAAGATGGTAAGCACGCTAGGCCTAGAATAGCATAGCATACTAGAAAAGGCCTGGCTCTCACGGATAGCTGCCGGAACACATTAGATGTTTGGTGACAGATTTTCTGACTTGAGGGTGGTAGCTGGCCAGGCGGACACTAGATAGTGTCCTACCACCATACGGGCTGCTGGTTTATTAACGATGGTTTTCCTTCATCGGAGGGCCACTGTGAAAAGCGCACATACATATTTCGATAGAAAAATCCATTGGTGCACGGCGGTTTGAATTCGGTACCTCTGGCATCAAAGCAAACCGTTCTCCCGATTACGCCACCGGGCCCTCAAGTACTTCTTTAGGAGCAGCTTGATAGTAATTAGATTATATTTCGGATGGAAATAGCGCTGACGAAGTTTCTGCTAGGTATTTACAAATATAATTTTGTGACATATTGTCATTAAGCTATAATATATACCTCATCGAGGTATAATCTATGTGGAGAATATACCTCATCGAGGTTGAATCTATACCTGCGATGTGGACCAATGAATATTATTTGTGAATATAAAACATGTCCTCAACAACGTAGCATACCACATCTCTAGTGGAAAGGCACACTTACCCATGGAGAGGGAATTTCCAAATGACAATTTCCTCAGATACACCACTGACAGGATTAATAACTGAAATTCCATAAAAATTGTTATTACCTTGAACGGTGAACTTTCGAATCCAAGATTTTTCGGCGATATAGAGAATATAAATCCGAAATCAATGTGGATTATGTGACCTGCACTGTCCAATAGAATGTTTCCATTGTGTCTGTAAACAAAAAAAAAAACATTTTTTAATACTATGCTTACTATCTGTGTGGATTGCACATTACTATTAGTATTTTAACCCCTCCCAACGTCCTCCACGTCAATAGTTCACTGGGTGGAGACCGAACCCACGTCCTCTCGATCGCCAGGGCAACGCTTTAAGCCATTGGACTATAGCCGCATAATCAAACATACGATAGTAACGAATAGATTGTCACGTCAATCTATAAATATTTTATTGTTCTGTCTTATCGAGACAACGATAAATAAAACTTGATTGAAACGTCGAGGTAAATAAAATGAATGTATTTAGCGCGGTAAGTCCCGTATTTACAACAGAACTATGTCCAGTACAGATAAACAGATACCTAAGCATCGATCTGCGTATAGATAAATCAATCAAATAGCTTCATTCAATGCTAAAGGTGGAAACGCACTAGAGCGGCGCAGCAGCGGAGCGGCACGGCGCGGTTCGATGCGGCAAAATATTCTCCAAGAGGCAACTACGCCGCGCCGCGTAGTGTGTATTATTTCTTATGAATAATGAAAATGCATGATTAATGAAAGAGAAAAAAGACAGTGGAACGACATTTATCGTATTACAGGTGTCGTTAAACCGGGCGCCCAATGTTCAGAAACTCTGAGTTATTGCGACACTTTGAAGGATTCTATTGATGAAAACGACAGAGTGGTTCTGCTGGTAGGTTCGAACGACAAAAATCCTTTTAAACTAATAAACGATCTAAGTATTACATTAAATGACATGAAAACTAAGAAAATGTATATAGTGAGTGTCACTAATAATCCCTTTCTACGGGAATCGACTTTAAATAACAACATCGCTGCTCTAGTAAAAACATACAAAAATTGCACATTTATAAAAGTAAGTTACTACGAGACTAGCCGCTCTAAATACTTGAATGCATTAAGTATAATAAGGCAATAAACCTAAAAATAGACTGTGAGGATATTAATGCTGCGATAAAATTTAAATCATTAAGGACTCAAACGATAAACAGTAAAAGCCAAAATGAACTAAACCCCCTATGTACTTCCGTAAAAATTAATCAAGACATAGACACAAATATTAAGATTGACAGTACAACCGAAACAAATGCTAATCCCATTCAGCTTTTTCGTTAAGAAATCGAATAAATTCACACTACATCAGAACATCACGGGAGCAATAAACAAAGCACAATATATAGAAACAGCACTAATTGAGCTATCACAAAATAAAAATCTAGATGTAGATGCATTATGTCTTAGTGAAACATTTATTAAAAAAGGTACTGAGTCACTGCTGAAACTACCTACATTTAGATTAGTCTCGTCGTTCTCAAGGAACTGTAAAAGAGGAGGGACTTGCATATTATTAAAAAATGAACTTCAATATAAAGATATTCCCACTATAAAGTCATTAGCTCTAAATTTTGTATTCGAAGCATGTGGGGTAGAAGTTCTCACTCATAATTTAATAATAATTTGTATTTATAGAGTACCCAAATACGATACATCAATATTTTTAAAACGCTTAGAGGATCTGTTGAAACTTCTTGCGTTAAAATATAAAAACAAAAAGGTTATTATTAGTGGTGACTGGAATATTGATTTATTAAAAAACAATAATACGGCTAAAGAATTACTGACAATACTAAAAAACTATAATTATGATCACCTAATTAAAGTACCTACAAGGAAGCTGGCATGCATTGATCAAATAGCTACCAATATAAAAAAACAATTAAATGCAGGTGTTCATTACTTATGTCTGATCATGAAACTGCACAAACTATTAGCATCGAAACAAAACATACAACTATTACTGAATGGCTTGAGGAAAGAAGAGATTTCTCCAATGACAATGTAAGAAAATTCTGCAAATGTTTAAAATCCCTAAAGTTTGCAGAGGTTTATAATGCAACTCAACTCAACAAATCTTTTGAAGTATTCCATGAACTTCTGCAAATGTTTTTCGGATTATGTTTTCCGCTTATTTATATAAAAACGAAACATAATAGAAATAAAAAATCCAATTGGATATCTAAGGGTATTAAAAGATCTTGTGCTCGTAAGAGATTACATTACATAAAACTTATTAATTGTAAAGACAATAAAAAGTACAACTCTAGACTCTATAAATCATACAGTAAAATTCTACATAAATGTATAAAGAAATCTCAGCGGATACAAAATAATAAATATATAAACCAAAGTAAAAATACATGTAAAGCTGTCTGGAATATCATACGTAATAATACAGGCGATAATTATGACTTAAGATCCAATTCAATTGATAATATACAAATAAATAATACTACAATTAATGACCCTAAAACAATTTGCAATATTTTCAACAATAATTTTATCAATCTATCTGAATCTGACAATAAGAAAACGAATAATTTAGTAGACATATGCAAATCATTAAAAAACAATACAATTAATTCTATATTTTTAAAACCCACTGACGAAAAAGAAATTAAAAAAACAATTCAATTATTAAATAATACTAATTCCGTAGGTTATGACAAGCTGAATACAAAAATCATTAAAATATGCGCAGACACTCTTTCGAAACCATTATCTCACATAGTAAATTTGTCTTTCAACGATGGCTCATTTCCGGATGCTTTAAAAATGTCAATCGTAAAACCGCTGTATAAAACAGGTAATAAAAATGAGATAAATAATTACAGGCCTATAACTCTCATCCCAGTCTTATCAAAGATTTTTGAGAAGGTCATGCTTACGAGACTTGATGAATTCATGACAAAAAATAATATATTAACCTCTGATCAATATGGTTTTACAAAAAAAAGTTCCACAACATTAGCCTGCTTTAAACTGATAAAATCAATAACAGATGGACTTAATAATAATGAGAAAGTAGCTGCCATATTTTTGGACATGACAAAAGCATTCGATCTAGTCGATCATAGTATAGCCCTACGTAAACTGGATTATTACGGAATTAGAGGAAATGCTCTTAATTGGCTAAAAAGTTATTTAACAAACCGGCAACAATATACTGAGCTATCGAAAATTGAAAATAAATACAAAATGATCTATAGGTCGGAAATTAAAAAGACGAAAGCAGGAGTTCCACAAGGGAGTATACTGGGTCCATTTATATTTTTGACGTATATTAATGACATTCCGAACGTGACCAAGCATCAATGTATATTATACGCCGATGACACAACAATAGTTGTAAAGTCTAAAAATACGAATCAATTAACTAAAGATATAAATAATACTCTGACTAAAATCATAAGCTGGCTAAATTTAAATAAATTAAAAGTTAACATAACTAAAACAAATATTATGCAGTTTCAAACTTACCAATCCAAGCAAAATAAATTAGAGATCATGTACAATAGTATAAAATTAGAGGATGTGGACACATGTACATTTCTGGGCATTACAATTGACAAGCACTGCAACTGGAAATGCCACGTACAAATTATTTGCGACCGGCTTGACCGTTTCGTTTACGCTATACGACAACTCCGCTTGCTCGTGGGCAAGGAATCTGCAATCACAGCGTACCACGGCTACGTATCCTCCATTTTGTCGTACGGACTAATTTTGTGGGGAAACTCCGTTGACATCAATAGAGTATTTAGTCCAAAAAAAGTGTATCCGGGCAATTTGTGGAGCCTGGTCTACCGACAGCTGTCGTCCGATATTTAAGGAACTCAATATATTACCGCTACCATGCATGTATATTTTGGAAATATGTGTTTTTGTCAAGCAACACCTGGGTTTCTATACACAAGAATCGCGGACTACTGGAAGAACGTGCAGACAATACAACAGAATGTATCTACCGGACTGCCGATTGGACTTGTTCAAAAAGAATGTATACGCAATGTCGATAAAAATCTACAACAAAGTACCGAAGGACATACAAATATTACATTGTAATCAATTTAAAAAACATCTGAAATCTTGGCTACTGACTCACTGTTTTTATAGTGTGCAAGACTACCTACAATTCAAACCTGTGATAAAAGAATGATTTTTATATACATTTATGATTTAGATTATTATTAGCCTTAGTATTCATTGTTATTCAGTATGCATGTAGTTTTCTAAAATATTTATAAATAATTCAAATATAATAATTATAATTTTTATTGACATGGAATAATATTAATCAATTGTATTTACTATTTAAATGACAGATAAAATATCTAAATTAATGTTGCACACTCTAAACGAGTAGATTGTAAGGCACTTTATTAATTAATTAAGGACAACTATTGTATACTACCTACTTTCTTTGCAATAAACTTATTTTGATTTGATTTAGGAAACAGTGGGAAAAATATTTTTCTGGCCCCGCCGCGCCGCGCCGCTCCGCTGCTGCGCCGCTCTAGTGCGTTTCCACCTTAATTGCTAAGGGTGCGTACAGACTATGTAGCATAACATGTTTAAACATTGTTATTTAACATGATTCAGATAATGTGGAGTCTGAATGTTATAATATAATACCATGTTTTATAACATGCCGAGACCGCAATATCTGAAACATGTTAAATAACAATGTTATGTTACATAGTCTGTACGCACCCTGAGTGACGGCCCGTTAGCGTAAACAATTGATAGCTTGCCTTTGAACCGTGAGCTTGCCGGTTCAATCCTAGCCGTGCACCAATGGCTGAGGCTTCCGTACTATCTTGTCAAAACAAACTTAACTTTGAAGTTCGATACCTAGATACTGTTATTGCACCAGCAGCAAATAATGTGTATGTTGTAAATTAGCTTTTTTTTATTAATTTACAATTTTTAGATTTTTTCCTTTATAAGTGCTTCAATACCTTGCTTCTTGCCAAATTTCATGATTCTAGGTCAACTGGAAGCACCCTATAAGTTTTTATCACCTTATGAGTTCGCAAAATATGTGACTGTTATGTGTATGACTTACAAGTTTAATTTTTTCACAGCTGAATGATACCGTAGATTCTAGTATTCGATATAAGTTTCAACTTGATACCTCTACAGTTGCTGAGTAAAAGGGGTCTAGATACTAGACAGACGGACAACAAAGTGATCCTTTTTTTTAACAACAAACAGACAGAGTTACAAATATTTTTATAATATAAATCTGGATGGTCTATACAAAAGAAAGGGACAAACTTCGTTAAAAGGTCGGTCTCTTTCGGGCCGGTAGTGCACCGTCATCATATAACACGTCGTCACAGAATAAATATAGTATAAGTACAGAAGATGCACTCTTTCAAAGCAAAAATGCGAGATCAAACTTAGTTACAACGTCGGTAACGGTCAAAATACGCTACACGCATGGGATGCAACCTTGAATTTGCGACACAGAATAAACTAATAGTAACTAGGCACCGTGTGTCGCGCACCGTAAGTCCGCGCGGCGAGAGTCTGTATCACTCGGTCAGCTGTCTGTTACTGTAAGACCGGGCGCGTACTAGCGGCCAGCAAGACACATACATTAGTATGAAATCGCCACGAAGCGAGCGCACGCACCTGCGACCTGTGGCCGGTGCGCCGCCCTGTCTAAGGTTGAGTGTTGTGAGAAAACAAATTGAACAGTAAGTATAGGCGCGCGTCCGATCGAGAGCGCGCGTGACACTACTGACTGTATCCTTAGTACGAGTTTTCATACCAAACTCGATATTGTATATCGAACAAATTTTGTATGAAAAACAGTACAGCGCCTGTAGTGGTTACTACACTTCACTTAATTTAGACCAATCAGGGAGCCAGAATAAGTCGAAAACTATGTGAGATCTGTCAAAAGCATAGACGTAATATAAATTGACTGCGCAAAACGGCCCTGATGAGACCGACCTAGAACGGAGTTTGTCCCTATCTTTTGTATGGACGACTTATATATATACTATACATATAGTATAGAACATATATAGCACTATCAGGTTGTTAGACAAGGACACACTCCCACCCTGGTGCCTTTCAATTGGGCCGTTTTGTTCTACAAAGCAATAACAACCTTATTGTTAGAGCATACGGATTAAATTGAATTTGTCAAAACATCTGCAGTGCACCATCCTTTTATATTACGTCTATGGTCAAAAGAGTTTACGATGAAAAATCGTACTAGGGGTACTGAACTTATAAATTGCGAGGCGTAGCGGAGGTACTAGGATTTTGATAGCTAGAGCGCGGAGTGCGACCGGCCAGAAGACGTCGTCGAGTAGCACTGACCTGTCCTTCAGCTGCAGCAGGTAGCTGGTGAGCGCGTACGCGGCGGCGGACTGCACGAAGTTGTTCTGCGCGCGCATGAACCCCTCGCTGGTGGGCGGCCCGTGCTCCAGCTCCAGCCACGCGCGCAGCGACGCGCCGGACTGCTTCTTTATCTGGTGCAGCGATACTGAGTTCAGCACCTGCGACAAATATCATCAACATCATTTAACATCGTTTACTAAACGAAGAAAACAGACTTCAAATGCCGCGCTAGTCATTATCAATCGATTTCCAAAAAGGAGGTTCTCAATGAGTGTATGTATATTTTTTGCAGTACCTACTAAGTTTTCAGACGGACAGACGGACAAGAAAGTGATCTTATAAGGGTTGCTTTTTTACCTTTTGAGGTACGGAACCCTAAAAACTAGGTTAATGGCCTTTTTAAGTAAGAGGAGTCGTGAGTTCTGACGATTTTTTTTTTGATGATATAATATAACAGGACAAGCACGACGCTCGCCGCTGATGGTAAACGATGACGTCTACCTATTACAGATACAGCGCCATGCAAAATTCTGGACTGCCAGAATTTTGCATGTCACTGCACTGCACCTGTTACCTTGAGACATAAAGATGTCGAGTCTCACATGCCCTGTAATTTCACTGAACACCTTGCCGTTTAAACCGATAAACATTCCTGTTTCACGGCCGAAAATTAATTGGCAAAGTGCTGGTACCGCCCCAGGCAGGCTACCAGAAGTCCTACCACTACAAAAAAATTAAAGTTGCGTTGAAGGGAATGTTAATAAATTCATGAACGACTGTAACTTTAGTAAATATAAGGTACTCACTGGTTGTATAAGCCCGCACTCTTTATCCAAGCACAGTATCTCATATGGGTACAGCTTCAAGGGCACTCTCTCAGCGGTCCACGCGGCCTGCAGTCGCCGCAACAGTTGCGCGGCCAACATCTCCTGCCGCAGATCGTCGCCCACTTTAACGATACACCCGAGCAGCCGCCAGCCTGAGAGCGCGCCGTACGGTGACGATGATCGCATACGGGCCAGTTTGTTCTCCCATGATTCCTGGAATTAATACACACATTGTACATATATCAATGCATATAGAGAGAAAATTCTGTTTAAAATAATAAATATAATCGTTCAACAAAATTAAAGAACCGACTTCAAATGCCGCGCTATTAATATTCAGTACCAACTTTGAGGTTGTTTATCTCCATATCTCTGGAGATACTTATCAAACCTCGATGAAATTACCATGGTATCACACTTGAGATATCTTCTTTTCAATAAAAAAAATATTTTCAAAATCGGGTCATAAACGAGGAAGTTATCCGCGAACAAACATCTTCCACGTTCATTCAATTTATTTCTAAACATCACTAATTATTTTTTTTACAACTCCATCTTGTACCGTCAACGTACATACATAACCCTAATTTTGGAGCTGACGGCGTGTTTTCAATGCACGCGTCGCAATGCATCATTATTTCACATTAGCATTATATTAGAAATCAATCAGTGTTCCTCTATCAACCAAACAAAGCGGTTTTACTCCACTCTCCCAGATCCTTCTATCATTATCTTAGTTTTATCATCTACTACTGTGTCAGGCAGGACATACACCTTACACCATCTGTTGAACTTTCGCGAATACGTCTTCGTAGTTACGCCGTTCTACAATAGAGGGCGTTAATAAATATACCATGGCGTTTACGTCACTTCCGCTGCTGTCGCACCGTGACGCGATGTTGCCCAAAATGGTATAGAGAGAAGTATTATCACTAGCAGTATATACCTTGAGCGCAGTGGCGGAGGGGTCGTGCGGGTCGTGTTTGAAGGCGTTGTTACAGTATAAACAGAAGTAGTAGCAGTATATACCTTGAGCGCAGTGGCGGAGGGGTCGTGCGGGTCGTGTTTGAAGGCGTTGTTACAGTATAAACAGAAGTAGTAGCAGTATATACCTTGAGCGCAGTGGCGGAGGGGTCGTGCGGGTCGTGTTTGAAGGCGTTGTTACAGTATAAAACGAAGTAGTAGCAGTATATACCTTGAGCGCAGTGGCGGAGGGGTCGTGCGGGTCGTGTTTGAAGGCGTTGTTACAGTATAAAACGAAGTAGTAGCAGTATATACCTTGAGCGCAGTGGCGGAGGGGTCGTGCGGGTCGTGTTTGAAGGCGTTGTTACAGTATAAACAGAAGTAGTAGCAGTATATACCTTGAGCGCAGTGGCGGAGGGGTCGTGCGGGTCGCGTTTGAAGGCGTTGTTACAGTATAAAACGAAGTAGTAGCAGTATATACCTTGAGCGCAGTGGCGGAGGGGTCGTGCGGGTCGTGTTTGAAGGCGTTGTTACAGTATAAAACGAAGTAGTAGCAGTATATACCTTGAGCGCAGTGGCGGAGGGGTCGTGCGGGTCGTGTTTGAAGGCGTTGTTACAGTATAAAACGAAGTAGTAGCAGTATATACCTTGAGCGCAGTGGCGGAGGGGTCGTGCGGGTCGTGTTTTAAGGCGTTGTTACAGTATAAAACGAAGTAGTAGCAGTATATACCTTGAGCGCAGTGGCGGAGGGGTCGTGCGGGTCGTGTTTGAAGGCGTTGTTACAGTATAAAACGAAGTAGTAACAGTATATACCTTGAGCGCAGTGGCGGAGGGGTCGTGCGGGTCGTGTTTTAAGGCGTTGTTACAGTATAAAACGAAGTAGTAGCAGTATATACCTTGAGCGCAGTGGCGGAGGGGTCGTGCGGGTCGTGTTTGAAGGCGTTGTTACAGTATAAAACGAAGTAGTAGCAGTATATACCTTGAGCGCAGTGGCGGAGGGGTCGTGCGGGTCGTGTTTGAAGGCGTTGGGCGGCGGCGCGGCGGTCGCGTCCGCCAGCCGGCGCCGCACGTCGCCCGCGCCCACCGCCAGCGTCTCGCGCGACCCGCACGACGACGCCGACAGCGCCGACACCGCCGACACCTGCACAACGACATCTCTATTCACATATTTATTTTTACGGTTCCGTACCTCAAAAAGAAATAAAACCGGCCAAGTCTAGTTAGACTCGCCTACCGAGGCTTCCGTACTAACGTTGTTTGGTACCAATTAAGCTAGACCTATAAATTGTAGCGCTCATATAACTCAGAGGCCTATTCTAATTGGCGTAAACAATGTATGTATGGGGGACACCCTTTGATTATTAACATTAAAATTTTTTGGAATTTTTCCTTTATTTGTGCTGTAAGACCTAGCTTTTTGCCAAATTTCATGATTCTAGTCGACCCGAAACCTATATGGTACTTCCGGTTGACCTAGAGTTGTCAGTTTTGGTTAAAAGCACGGACTTACAAGTAAAGGAAAAATTCCGAAAAATAAAAAAGCTTGATAATTAAGGTATATTTTGGTACTTACAAGTTTTTGCGAAAATTTAAATTATCCCATATATTTTTATGGTGTTGACTCAGGACCTTGATTTTTATACACCTAATAGGGACTATACTATAGACATCAGTATTTCGTATAAATTGCTTGCTAGGTCCACCCGTTCCTGAGAAAATCGGTGATGACACACGGACAGACAGACAAACAGACGGACAGACAGACAGACGGATAAGAAAGTGATCTTATAAGGGTTCCTTTTTTTAACCTTTTGAGGTACGGAACCCTAAAAAAAGGATAACTGTGTTGTCCGTCTGTCTGTCTGTCTATCTGTATGTCCGTCTATCAAGACCCTTTTTCCCAGGAACGCGGAAATGCATCAAATTGAAACATATATCAAATACTTGGTTGGGTCTACAAACTACGGTATCTTTCGGCTGTGAAAAAATGAAACCTGTAATGTCGTCTTAGGCTACTATGCTGAGACTTAGGTTCTTTTACAATCTTTACATAGTATAAAACAAAGTCACTCCCGCTGTCTGTACGCTATTTATTAAACTACGTATCAGACTTTAATGCAGTTTTTAAGAATAGATTCAAGAAGAAGGCTTATAAGCAGGATTACACGCGGGCAAAGGGCAGTTAATAAAATATATAAAAATAATAAACAAAATTACTATAAAACCTAAAATATTACAATAATATTAATAAGTTTAGATTTAGGTTAATTATAAAATTAACCTACACCTAGATTTATCGGATCTCATTGAGGGCCAGTTTCACCGAGTTTCGATGATAATGTGTTAGATAATTATCTGACACATTGCGCTATATATAAGCTGTCAAAAATATGTCAATTTTCTTAATTAGCGCTATCAGTAACCCGTGAAACTAGCCCTAACCCCCTAACTTTTACAAACTGTTATTTTAGTTTCGACAATATCACACATTACAAACTAGTAGCGCCATCTACCATAGAGTATGTAATTAATACTGCATGTTTGTGGAAACAAAAACGTCAATTCTTGTCTGTGATTCAAGCGTTTAATTTAAAAGACAAACATCACTAACCTGTGATAAACTATCCGGCGCGGGCGCCCTCTGTTGGTACTGCGTGCTGAGCTCCTCATCATCGTGACTCCAACAATCTCCCGCGTCTACTTCATCCATGGCCGAGTATAGAGACAAGGCCGGCCACTCCGGTACTAAGTTCTCTTCACTCTTCGTATGTCTGATAGGAGGGGAGTGAGGCGCGGGCGGCGCGGGGGGCAGCAGACGAGGTGGTAGAGGCTCGTGCCCGTCCGTTTCTAGTACTTCTATGTACATTATGTATGGAGCCTGGAACAAGTTTATTGACACTTTAGGCTTGGACGAACATACAGTCTAATATAGGTTTTGATGGTCACTGACAGTTCATCCGTAATCATGGCGCATGCAACAGAGCCGAAATATCGGAAATTCACAAATAATAAAAAAACATGGTATATATCCCGTTAACAGTTAACTAATATTATAAAAACGTTTGTAACTCTGTCTATTTGCTACCTAATCACGCCTAAACAGACGATCCGATCTTACTAATAATATCGTTTAAAAACTAAAAAAGAACCGACTTCAATGCCGCGCTATTCATTTTCAGTACCAATTTTGAGATGTTTATCTCGATATCTCTGGAGATACTTATCAGACCTCGATAAAATTACCATGGTACCACACTTGGGATATCTCCTATCGAACAAAAAAAGAATAATCAAAATCGATTCATAAACGACGAAGTTATCCGCGAACAAACATTAAAAAGATATATATATATATATATATATACGGTCGAATTGAGAAACCTCCTCCTTTTTTTGAAGTCGGTTAAAAAGCAAGGATATACTTTATTGCATGAGGATGAACATAGGCTACTTTTTGTGAAATAAAATCATAATTTTTACACATAATTTATATAACTCAGATCACACAAATGTTGATTGACAGAGCTTTACAGTGACGAAATTCTTGGTGTGCGTGAACGAATTTATATATACACTATCGTTTGACCACTATCCCTTCTGTTAGCTAGTGACGATGGGATCGAGGTTGGTAACACACTAGGCCTAGAATGGGAACTGGCTCTAAGCCATAGAAAAGATAATAATTCTAAGCTGTCGGAACACATTAGATGTTTGGCAATTTTTCTTAGTTGAGGGAGTCAGAGGGAGTTACAATAAGACTATACGTTTAAATTCGTTACACATGACGAAGACAAACGTATCTATAGTCGTGTATCAAACTAGCTAAGCGCCCTTAGGCCAGTATAGAGTACACAATAGTCAGGACAGTTGTGTTTGGGGTTACACTTATGTTAGGAGCTACTTGTATCACTAATTTGACTTCTAAATAAGCGTTTTAATTCAGACCGTAATTAATAATTACGACTTGGGAAGTAGACTAGACGTTACTGACGCTAGTGAGTAAAGCACAATATATTCTGAATAACACAACTCTTAATTGGATTGGTTAAACATAGCATGTGGCACTGTAAGGGCGATGGATTAGGTTATTGCATGTCTGGCATTTGAAAGGTTTTAGAACTTATTACAAAAAGGCAATAAAATCACAGACAGAGTTCAATAGCCATTTCAAAATATTTTTGAACTCAATCCTTTTCCTAACTTCATAAAATAAGAAAAAGAATATCTTAGAAGTTTAAATAAAGAGATAAATATGTTGTCTCAGAATACAGACCAAGAGAACCAAAAACCGTGTCCAATCGTAATTTTATGAGACGCTCTGTGTCCAAAAACCGATCCAAAAATTCACAAGTTATCTAAGCAACGACGTTCACAACAGAGTGACTTAGGCGCGTGATACTACACTATTAAAGAGTAGTTCTGGTAACTTCACTTTAAGGTGAGTTGACGCCTTCTGGTTTATTCTCTATAATGAGTACTATATTGTAACAATTTAGGTTAAAGTATTGTGTACAACTAATTGTTGTCGTGCATTAAAAACGGGAGTCTTTACTTCACTTTTGTGAAATTCTTTAACCTCTATTTAGCTCAGAAGTCTCTAAACCCTTATCTAGTTCAAGGAGGGAAGTAATCACCTTAATTACGGGTGAATCGACACACGTTGCTTTACCACCCAGTTTGGGGTAATCACGGTCACCCAGATCCCAACTTGGTCAAACTATTTTCTCGAGAAACTATGAACAAATCCTAGTCTGTAATTTAGTGTCCGGATTTACAAGTAACTAGTTACCCCAGTTTATTCAATGACAGGTTATTTTCTGACGTAGGTACCTACATGTAAGTTAAAGTCATTTGTAATTTTGTATATCCGTGTCAGAGAAAGGTCGCGGAAAGGTTTACACAAAATCATTATTATTCAGTACGGCTATGTGCCCCAATTTACACTCAGTTTGGCAAATTTATATAAACTACAGGCTGTGTCTAGCAGCTTTATCTGGTTTATGGAAAAAAAAATCGGATTCGGAAACTGACACTCCTTCGACTCCTCGGGCCTTAGCAATCCACAAAACTCCGAAAGGAAACTTTTGGTATTTCAATTCGAAAAAATTAGTGATACTTACTATTCGGAAAGGGTTTCGCGATCAAATGGCTTACGAATTAGTCAATATTAAAATTGGAATAGCTATGCTGTTGAGTGATACTTGTATGCAAAACTTTGTTGCACAATACTATCAAATTTCTATATATTTGAAAGCAAAATGCTGTAGTGAAAGCCAGGAAACGACACAGTTCTACCCATACAACAAGTACCTACATTGACTTCTTCTATACTTTATTGTGCGTTACTGTGGTTCTATTTTTATGTCATTAATTACTTCGTAAGTTTGTAAAGCAGTAAACGTTTCATTATATTATTTTTAGGCATTATACATTTTTTTTATCATGATATTTCCTTGTAAATATGTTAAATGATTTTAAGAACGACCAATTTGCCGCTGATTTGTTTATTTCTATTGACCTACCTAAAGGTTGAAGAGGTTCTAAGGAAAATGTTGTCTTTTCCTGTAGCCTCTGCTGTTTTGTTATTACTGACGTACGAAGATAAAACAACTACGTACGTGACAAGGTGTTTATCGGTATAATAATGATGTATAATTACGTTTATTTTCTTGATAACCTGGCGTTTCAATACCACTATCTCAGCACACTTACTTCAAGAAACGTAATTTGAGATTCGCCGGAGGTATAGCTGTCTCCGCCGGAATTAGTATTCATTTAATAATTTGAAAACAACAACAATATATACTTACAATAGTTATAAAACTTAGTCCTAAAACTAATCTAATAATGACTACTGACACGTACCCTGTACTATTTAGGGTGTCGCAATTATTAGACTAATACCAGGTTCGGACCAGGCGAATTTGTTCAACTTCCTAGGTATGTACCATAAGAGTTAAAACAAATACTCATTCGATACTTTTCTATCGATTAAATCGTGCTTGATAAGCAAATAAAACCCTATTATCGCTCTATAATGCAAGCTTAATTGTTCTACCGAGACAAATAATTGAGTAACGAGAAGAGTACTATTAACCGGTACCTACTCAGTTTCGATTCCAAAGTATCGATACTAAAAGTACTTGGAATCGAAAGAAAACAACATCCCTAGGAACTTAAAGAACAATAATCGACTGGTGTAAAAATTCGGCATTAGAAACGGAGATCCAACTATGCAGTTTCTTCAAATTGTTCGCGTTACTTTGAATTTGCAGCTGCAAGAATAAATGTAGTACTGAATTTTTAGGGTTCCGTAGCCGAATGGCAAAAAACGGAACCCTTATAGATTCGCCATGTCTGTCTGTCTGTCTGTCTGTCCGTCCGTAAGTCACAGCCATTTTATTCCGAAACTATTAGGACTACAGAATTGAAACTTGGTAGGTCGCTTTCCGATTTTTATACAAAAATACAAAATATAAAAGTTTAAGGGGGGGCATCCCATACATGGAACTGGAACAAAAAACATTTTTTTTCGTCAAACCTATACGTGTGGGGTATCTATGGATAGGTCTTTAAAAATGACATTGAGGTTTCTAAAATCATTTTTTCTCAAAGCCAATCATTTCAAAGATAGGCGCGTCTAAAGTGGTAAAATGTGTGTCCCCCCCCCCCTCTAACTTCTAAAGTAAGGGAGTGAAAAATCTAGAAAAAATATATTCTGTAGATCTCAATAAAAACTTTTAACGAAAATTGGTTTGAACGAGATACAGTCAGCAGTTGTTGAGATACAGCGACAGCAAGTATAACTTTGTTTTTCATACAAACACTATGAAAAACAAAGTTATTTTTGTAGTTGCGAAAAATCAAAGTTATAGAATACTCTACTGTGTTACGGAACCCTACGAGTGCGAGTCCGACTTGCACTTGGCCAGTTTTTTTTTAAGTTTGTTTCATCACACAAGGATTCTATTGGACTTAGCTTCAAGATATGTACCTATTAGTTTTGATCGAATTCACATAAATAAGAAACTTATTGAATGTAAGCTGCAGGCTGGTTTCATATAAATTGTATCAAATGGGATTATAAAGAGAAACACCTGAAACTGGCTACTGCTAAAGACCCGTTAGTTTTACGGCATCTGAAGAAGGTATCTAGGGTTCCGTACCCATAGGGTGCCAACTATTACTGAGACTCCGCTGTCCGTCCGTCTATCATAAGGCTGGATACGTTCATACGTTTATTACCAAAGAAAATAGGATCTCCTTAAACGTAATAGGTAGACTTTTGACATTTTCACAGAATGTGTATCATATATACTAAATAAATTTGAAAATAAAAGGGTATATATACCTAGGTCCCATTACAAATACTTAACGCAATTTTCGTTGTTTTTGCTCGATGTTATACCGAAATAACAAACAAAATTATACATAAAAAACAATTTACAATACGGCCAGAATCAAATCAATCGTTTTTGGGGTTCCGTAGTCCTGACAAGGAACCCTTATAGTTTCGTCATGTCCGTCTGTCTGTCTGTCCGAGGTTTTGCTAAGAAACCGTTAATACTAGAAAGCTGTAATTTTGTAGGAATATGTATATAAATTACGCCGACAAAGTGCTGAAATAAAATTTTGAAATATATTTTTTTTTAGGGTAGCTCCCCTATATAAGAAGTGGGGATGAATTATATTTTCATTGTCTATTCCATCGTGTGGGGTATCGTTGAATAGGTCTTTTAAAATGACTTAAGGGTTTCTAATACCATTTTTCGATTGAATGCTCCATTTACGAAATATTTGACTTTAAAGTGCAAATTTTTGTTCCAGTAGGGCGTCCCCCCCCTCTAAAAGCTAAACTGCTGGCTTGAAAAATCTGGAAAAAATCGTGATAATAGCGCATTTTATGAACTATAAATGAAAATTATAGCGGTTAAGATAACTTTATTAGTTTAGCAGTAATAGTCGTTGAATTTGGGTGTTGGATAATTTTGTACCAAATACAAAATCCTTAGAATAAATCCTTTAAAGTGACAAAAACGGAGTACCTAGTTGCTTGTTTATAACGGGTAAAGACTTGCATTGAAGGCTACTACGGAACCCTACACTGCGCGTGGCCCGACACGCACTTGGCCGGTTTTATTGTGATAATAGTAACGAGAGATCGAATGAATTAAACCAACGTACAGTAGGGTGGTCAGTACATTGGCCACCACTTCCTTTCCCGTAATCCAATCACTAGAAGAAACAAAAGACTTTCAATAGCAGACTTCCTGCAAGTAATTGCTACAAAAACCACATTACTACTATCTGTACATAGTATAAAACAGAGTCGCTCCTGCTGTCTGTACGCATAGATCTTATAAATTATGCAACGGCTTTAAATGCAGTTTTCAGCAATAGATAGAGCGATTTAAGAGGAATGTTTATAACCAGGATAAAACGCGGGTAAAGCCGCGGGGCGCACCTAGTTTTAATATAAAATGTTACTTAAGTCGTATCTGTGCAGCTACATATCATCTCGTAGTGTTACATACTCTTAATGAACGGGTCATTAGATGGGATTTACTTTACGTTTCATCATCTCACCGATGCGATGCGATGCGTTCAGTCGCGATTTGAAGACCCGCGGGATGTAGTTATCGGGAAACACAGACACCGGCAAGGAATTCTATTCCTAGGAGTACGTATGATAAACTTTAATGACTTTATCTCCTTGTTACGTGAATCAACATCAAGATCATCTTCAGCCAATGCTAGAAGTGACTGATCTTATAATAATAAACACAAGGATTAACATTCTGATTTATGAGGTCGTACTGCACTCACAAGGCTAGAAGGAAAGTTCACCGTTGAAACTGAGGTTAAAATTCAACTCCTGGTTAACTCTCTGAATAAGTGCAACTGGGGTAATTAGTGACTCATTAACATTGAATGCCGGCTATTCGTTCTGTGGAGTAGCCTGAGCAAATTATCCGCTAATTAAATACGCAACTGTTACATGATTCATACACGTTTAGATTATTTTTAAAGTGTGTGTATCAAAATAGTAAATGACGGTGCAGTAGATAAGGTGTTTGTATAATAATTAATAAAGATATATAGAACGTAGTAAATTAAAATTACCTATCAATTAAAATTAAATAGCTAAACATTAATTCTTAAAAAGTCCAACTGTAAACAGTTCAACAGAATTGAAAAAACAGTTCAACGCTGCGATATTAACTTATTTTATTTATATTCACAAACATAACATAGCTTTCAACATCTATTGTAATGTTAATATACTGTGCTAAAGAGAAAGGCAAATTTTCCTTTGGTATGTTAGGTCCTTATGTCTCCTTACCTAATAAGCGAACATTGTAGTCGTCGGAAAACCCAAAAAAATTAGATTTCTATTTTATTTTAGTTTAATAGATATTTATCACCGTAAGCGATAAGACTTAAAAGAGTCCAATTGCTTATTGCCATTGTCCATAAGAACCATTCAATGCAAATGTTTACTTTTAAGATGCTCGTTATATCGAACCTATAGAAAAAGGAAAGCAACAAACTGGGAAAGAATTCCGTGTTGCAGTGGTTAATCAATACATTTAATTTAACTAGTAGCGCCTCGCGGTTACACTTGCGTAGTTCCCGTACCCTTAACAATACGGGGATAAAATATAGCCTAGATTACTCGTTGATAATGTAGCTTTCCATTAGTGAAAGAATTTTTGAAATCAGTCCAGTAGTTTTTGAGTTAAATCGTAACAAACAAACAAAAATCAAATATTTCGTCTTTATTATATTATTTTAGATTACTTATGCACTCATTTTTGTATGTTACTAGTGTTTCTATTTTAAATATTATCGTCACGTTGAAAGACACGTGTTAATCGCGTTCGCTTGTTGAATGTTTGTGGTGTGTATGAAAACCAAACAAAGAAAAGATTATGTAAATATGTACAAGTAAACATTGTAAGTACATTTTCATGTATTCAAACACAGCAGTTGCTAGCAACAAGTAAGAAGTTACAATGTTGTAGTTGATTTGTTACTTCGGCCCTTTTCATTTTCTAATTTAATTTAGTGGTTTTTAATACTGATAACAGTGATAAGAGAACTAGTGGAATCTGTCAAAAATAAAATTGAACTATGGAAGTTAGAAAGAGATGGCAAAAGATTTTAATTAAAACTCTGATACTGAAGTAGTAAAATTAGTCTTGTCTCTTTCTATTCAATCTATTTTCAAATGTCAAAGGAAAAAGATGTGGCATGTCTATGTAATAAACACATACATAATTAGAACGCATTTATAAGGGTCCTCCGTTATTAAATTATGTACAATATTCATAAATATGGCATACCTAAATATAGATAATAATATCTTTTATCTATTACATTACAGGTAAGATAAATACCGCATAGATAAGATTAGTTCTGGTTCAGTAGTTTCATTTTTTACCCCAGACATAAACACATTTGAAATTCATTACGCAGTAAGGAATGACGTGTATAAAAATGTTAAGCCGCTAGCCAGAAAAGGATATTCCGTTATCGGCCAAACATTGTCACTGTACACTGTAAAATTTAAGATCGTTTAAAAAACTAAAAGAACCGACTTCAAACGTCGCGCTAGTAGTTTTCAGTACTAAGTTTGAGGTGTTTATACTGAACATACCTCGATGAAATTTAACTGGGACTACTTGTGAAGGATTTATATCATTTCAAATAATCGAATTTCCAAATCAGTTCAGGCGTGTTCGAGTAATCGGTGAACAAACATTAAAAAAACATACAGTCGAACGTAGAACTTCCTCATTTTTTTAAGTCGGTAAAAAAATAATTTTCTTACTACGTCCCTAAGCCAGAGAATAAATTGACTCAGCGTAAAAAAGAAATAGTATAATAATAATGACTATAAGCTTCCATAAGAAATTGTTCTAAGCATAGACAATATCTTAACATAGTATAAAACAAAGTCACCCCCGCTGTCTTACGCTTAGATCTTTTAAACTACGCAACGGATTTTAATGCAGTTTTCAGCAATAGAGTGATTCAAAAGGAAGGTTTATAACGCGCGAAAAGCCGCGGGGCGCATCTAGTATATAATAATAATAATGAGAAACCTTTTCGTGTACGTTCAAATTAAAGGCTAGGCTAGAACCGTAGTAGGTACTATTAAGTATTTTGTGCTAGAGCCAAAATCATTACAGGTACGGCAACATTTTACAATAACAAGCGCAAATTTAGTGTACGTTTAAAACCGATATTTTTTAGGGTTCCGTAGCCGAATGGCAAAAACGGAACCCTTATAGATTCGTCATGTTTGTCTGTCTGTCCGTCCGTATGTCACAGCCATTTTATTCCGAAACTGTTGGGACTACAGAATTGAAACTTGGTAGGTAGATGTATTCTGTGAACCGCTTTCCGATTTTTATACAAAAATAAAAAATATAAAAGTTTAATTAGTTAGTTTGGCATCCCATACATGGAATTGAAACAAAAAAAAAAATGTTTCTTCAAACCTATACTTGTCTAAGGATAGGTCTTCAAAAATGACATTTAATTTTCTAAAATCATTTTTTGTCAAAGTTCATCATTTGAAAGATAGGCGCGCCTAAAGTGGTAAAATGTGTGTCCCCCCTCCCCCCCTCTAACTTTTAAATATTGTAGTTGGAGTTGGATTATGAGAGTGAAAAATCTAAAAGAAATATATGCTGTACATCTCAATAAAAACGAACAACGAAAATTGGTTTGAACGAGATACAGTCAGCAGTTTTAGAGATATGGCGACCGCAAGTGC
The DNA here is from genome assembly GCA_954871355.1 of Cabera pusaria. Lineage (NCBI taxonomy): Eukaryota > Metazoa > Arthropoda > Insecta > Lepidoptera > Geometridae > Cabera > Cabera pusaria. The sequence continues at coordinate 6,281,574 of OX940894.1, forward strand.
GAGTGCGACTTGCACTTGGCCAGTTTTTTTTTAATGTACAAAAATGTTATCAGCAAGTTAAGAAGCGTAACTTAACAATGTATACATAGTTAGTGGTCGCCCGGTGATCGAAATTTAACCAAAATTCAATAATTTTCTAATGTTTATAACAAATTATTACGTATACATTTTAGTCTATAAACTTTAACAATACTTGTACTATTATTTATACCATCTGTAACTATACCAAATCCCACACTACTGTGTGCGCGAATTATTCTTTAAAATAAGTTTTCGTTTAATTAATATAAGTTGTATAGTAAAACAACTAGCTGTGTGATGATGGCCTTTCTATGCACGATACCAGATAAACAAACTCATAGCACATGCCAGTGCGCGTGAACCGAGTTCTGTGAATCACTGCTTATCAATAAAGCTGCGTATTCACTGACTTCACTGTGTAGAACGAGTTCGTATAATACCATCGCCACGTACGTCACAACTGCAGGGCATTGTTCGATATTTTATATATAGGTTTTAATGCAATTAGATGACGATGAAAGCAGGATGTAACATTGAATAATAAACAACGTATAACCTAGGTCTAAAATAGTAGTGTGTAGATACCAGAACGAGTCATGTAGATTGATAGATCAATCGTCATCGAGACAGTTAGTTTGTCTCGAGCTTTAGTTTTTATAGAAAATCACTTGACCAATGCAGAAGAATGTTACTCCTCATAGAAAGTCTTAAAATGAATCATGCTTGTGGATAATGAATACAATATCACGATAGATAAACAACAATGTATCTGGTCTTTAAGCTATTTAATCTTATTCACTCCACGATAATGACCTTACTCATTTTCGGTATTGGCCACAGAATATATAATAGTACAAATATCGGCCACAGCAAATGATACTCAGCATACCAAATGTATATGTTCAAGTAAGGCCATTACTAGTAGGCACTTTCGTCCCTTTCTCACAACAACACAGGATTCATGTGAAAGATAAGTAAGATTAAAGAAGACCTAAGAACGACTTGTGACACATAATTCTAAGAGCAGCAGTTTACTTGTCCTGCGTATAATAAATCTTAAGCATCAATTTGTCTTACTCGCGTTACAACCCTTTTCGTGTACGTATCACCTGATAATTTATTCCCTCGATTGAAATTGACGCGACGACGACGAAGGAAAGGTCGTTCATTCGTGCAATATTATATCGCCAGTCATGGATGGGTTCACGTGTTGTGCGACAGTTTGTCCCCCAGTGAACACTCGCCTTAATTAATTTACCAATCGATTTATTATGATACAGTCTGACAGACTAGTTTATGTTCCCATCTATTGGAACATTTGTATAAATGGTTTTAGGAGCCATTGAATCGTCTATAGACATAACTAAATTATTTCGCACTGCGAAACAGAATGTTTTACGATCTTGTATTCTACATAAGAATCGTTTATTTTCACGATAATACGACATGTTTAATTCTACTCATGACGTATATCATATTATGAAAAACAACATTATTAAAATTCTGGTACAATTCTACAGGAAAGGTGCAAGAAATTAGTAGTATGTAATCAACACTTTCGTAAATGCAAAAAGATTGTATGAAAAGAAATTAAACCTTGGGTTCCTTTCAAAATTTAGAATCTATAATCTGATTATTATAAATAGAGCATATAAAATATTAAAAACCAGTTTTAAATTTGTGATCAAAAGTCTCGCGAAGGCCACTCACTAGTCTGAGAAGATTGGTCGGTGTGTTGATTCGAGTAAGTCAAAATGGACTTGTAAGTTGTAACCAGTTTTCGAGGCCTTTGATTTATGCACAGTTCCTGCCAATTTTCATGACGTCATGCGGTTGCTGTTCCAACTTCAAAGGGCTGGCATAATAAACGTTGATATAGAGCACCTACATGAATGACGGAAATATCTCCCTTACATGTACTATTCATTATTCTGTGCCCTAACGGCGATTCTAAAATAGTTTCTGCAAATATATTCCGCAAATTGCTTGACTTTACGACCTCAGGTTACGTTGGCATTGGAACAGGATTATACATTTTATTATTATAACTACATAGCTTTTCGTGTTTTGGTAATTAATATAATTTTTCGGCAATGTAAAGGGTATGTGCACGGAAATATAAAACTCCTTTTTCTTTAAAATAAGGTCAAACTTCAGTGTCGCGTTAAGCTTGTCATTTACCTTACCACACGCTATTTGCAAGCGGTTATCTAGACATTTCGAAGATAAAATGTGATCTTGACCGGGATTTCAAGTAGCCTAGATTTAAAAATAATTAGTGCCGCTTAAAACGGCGATCGAATGTCGTCGAGTTCATACGTTTATGTATGAGTACGCATCACATTTTAGCCGACTTCACAAAGAAGGATGGGGTTCTCAATTCGCCTGTTATTTTTTTAAATGTTTTGTTATTACCTTAGAACTCCGTCAATTATTAAAAGTCATGATTTTGTTTAAGAGAGTAAACACCTCAAACTTAATACTGAAATGACTAGCCCGGCATTTGAAGTCGGTTTTTTTGATCTGAAAAAAATTTATTAAAAAGTAAAGTATTATTAGCTTTTCCATGTATCTTTTTCTTTATATCTTGACCAGTATATTAGTGGTAGGACTTCTACCAGTCCGTCCGTTATAGTCTAACAGTACCTCTTTATCAGATTGTTAACCGTGAATTTGAAAAAAAATTCGGTCTGCTTTACATAAGCACTAACCTGAAGAATCACAGGGAATTTGAGACTCTAAATCGGTAACAGGCTCAAAATTCTGGCAATGCAAAGTGTTGCATTGTCACTGTATAATCTATATCTTACAAAAACTCCAAGTACTCAGGTTCCAAGTTGCACAATATATTAAAAACCCGCATTTGCATTGACATAATTTATCACTAGGTCGCAAATACATACTAGGCAATAGTAACGCAGCATTGCAGCATTCTGTCTCTGTGATACTGAACCGAACCTCTGACTCGCAGTGAAAGGGTTAACGAGGCCTAGTTGCCTTCATTAGCTCCGACCGCAATGGTTCGCTAAATGAGGGATTAGCGCTTTAGATGTTAGTCACCTTGCAATGCTGGGACCTGAGAGGTGACGGTAATTGAAACACTTTCGTATTTGTTTCGAGTAGAAGTTTTGCATGAAACTGATAAGGATAAACATGGATTTTGAAATATATCTCATAAATATTAATTGTACATTTCATGAAAAGAGCTAAATAGGTCGTAATCGTTTAACAGTTCTTCTTCTGATTTAACTTTCAAAATGGAGGAGGTTCTCAATTCTTCTGTATTTTTTTTTGTATGTTTGTTAAGCGACCTTCGCAAGTTGTGTTTTCAAACCAATTCTAATGATTATTTTTTAATGGGTAGGGTATATCTCCAACGACAAGACAGAGGAAAACAAAACGGTGAGCAGTGACTGGAAAAGAAGAGCCGAAGATCGTGGTCTGTGGCATGTCTTGGAAGATGCCTATTCCAGCAGTGGACTGATACCGGCTGATTATGATAATGATGATCATCTCAATTATACAGATAATTTAAGATCGTCGACAAAACAAACAAAATAAAACTGGCCAAGTGCGAGTCAGCATCGCGTCTCTTATCGCACACTTAGGGACGGTTCCGTAGAATACGAAACATAACAGAGTTTAAACCTCATATATTTGATTAATTGATATTACCAAGAATATTTGGTTTGGTCGCGATCTAGAAAGACGGGGCTCGTTTACTAGCGCCATCTATGTCATTTTGCCGAAACTAATTAGATAGATGGCGTTTAAAACACGTTTTTTGTATGGGGACCCCCTTTAATTTTTAACTTTATTTTGTTTTTAGTATTTGTTGTTCTAGCGGCAACAGAAATACACCATCTGTGAAAATTTCAACTGTCTAACTATCACGGTTAATGAGCTATAGCCTGGTGACAGACGGACAGACAGACAGACAGACAGACAGACAGACAGACAGACAGACGGACAGCGGAGTCTTAGTAATAGGGTCCCGTTTTACCCTTTGGGTACGGAACCCTAAAAACACCTTCAAATGCCGCGCTAGTAATTTTCAGTAATTAAGTAAGAGGTGTTTATTGCCCATATTTCTGTAGATGCTCATCATATCTCGATGAAATTACAACGGGTTACGGGACCAAACGGGAAGTATAATGTCTCAAACTAAAAAGCATCTTCCAAGTCGTTTAGTCAATGACGGAGAAATAAGATAACAAACATAAGTTAATTCATAAATATGTAAGTACATTAGTGAACCGTTGGAAGTTATCAGACTGATATTAGTATCGGATAAAGCGGTGTCAAATCAAAAGTGAAACATGGCGTTGATCATTAAGGCGCTAATGATAATGATTATTCAGCCATTTATAAATATGTACAACGGATACAAGTTATACTTAATTGTATTTTAGTACAGTAATTATTAGGCACAGTCCCTAACACACACACAAAAACAAGCTGGCCCTCACGTGGTATCCGGGCATGTCACTTCAACGTGACCATGGTCGGCTGAAACCTTTATATCTTTGTGATAAAGTTCATATTACAACAAACGTAAGCGACTTCTAGACATGCTTATTTCTTATTTTGCTTTAGGTCGTTTCGTTCCAAGTTTAATTACTAAGCCAAAATATTGTTCATAGTTACCTAGAAAACCACAACATGCTCTGCAGACTAATACCGTAGGACTGTTATCTTTGATGGGCTAATACAGCGTATTTCATGCCTCACTCGTAAAAGATGCACGCAAATTTGCACGTCAATAGATGCATGCACTTTATGCTTTTAAATCGCACCGATTAGTGATGCACGTTTTTCCATTAATATTATATCAATATAATCAATCAATTTACACAAAAATGATATTCTTAGCACGTGTTTTGAATTGGTTCTGCGTTTAAAGATTTTCACAAAATCATTTTGTAAATGAATGTTGACAAAATCAATTTTAGCGTGTACTGCGTACATTATATTTTTATTGCAGTACTGACACTGACAAGCACTTTCCCAGGATCGTACCTGATGAAAAGTTTTCATGCGGTCTTATAAAGAATCTTGCTTATCAAAACTTTAAGCCACTAATGTGAGAAAAGGTCACTGCACAACAAAGTCCACTCTTCTTCTGAGCGTACGTGGGGTGCAGTTTTCCATACAAACGTATTCCCCTGTTTCCTCCTTGGAAAATGCTTCTTCTACACAAAATCAACACAAACTACAACTAATCCGACTTCAGAAAGAGAAGAGGCTTAGCCGCTTGCTTACCTTGTCTTTACTATTGAGCACTGCGGCTGCATGCGGTGGTATCCTGAGCACGTAGTGAGGTCTCTGATGCAGGGGAAGCCAGACCCTGGCTGGAAGATTGAGGTCGAGTGACGCCAGCTCTGCTCTAAGCCGGCCATTCCGCCTCTCTTTATCCGCAACCGACGCGAGTCTTCGCCCGATGTTTGTCAACGCTGTCAGGAACTGGAATAGAGAACAGAGTTTTTAGTGTGGATTATAGATAAACCTATATCCAGTTCTTTATGACGCTTTATAGCCTACAAAGTTAGACTGCAATGTCGTTAAATTCGTATTAATTGTGGGATTACCTTTTCTCCTTTTTGGCCAGAAGCTAAATGAGAGAACATTGTTTCTCTAAAATCACAATTGTATTTATTTATTTAGACAATTCAATCATGTCTTCAAGAATTCTTTAATTACTTGGGCAATTCCTCGACATGGGTTTTTTTATAATCAATACATATCAGTTGATGTTATCAGTTGTTACCTATAGCAAAAACAAGTTATATATTTAATATAATTCTTTGATGTTAATTTACTTGTTTACAAAGTTTTTATCGAAGTTTGTTTTGTCCTTAAAAAACGAATATGCAGTAAAAACTGAATTTTGAACTCTGAATTAGCTTGGCTGTATTTTTTTCGCGTATAAAGCCAAAGAGGATACGAAAAGAGATCTACAGCCAGCAGATTAGATTTTTTTTATATATCAGATATGAAAGCGTTGTACCACTATCTCATCTGATGTTAAGTGTTGAGATGACGTAGCACGCTTACCTCTAGGTAGAGATACCTGTTCATTCGAAGACTCCGAAATGAAGCTATTGGGAAGCACAGACACCGGCAAAGAATTCAATTCCTTGGCAGAAGGAATGATAAATGATGAAGCAAAACGTTTCGTGTGGGTACATGGAACGTTCACCATGGAGCGATGGCGCACATAGATACCTGTGGTAGTCCGATAGAAAAAATAAAAGAAAGGGGATAGCGCTACTAATAGGTGCAATTGGATGACACATTCTCCGAAATGAATCTGATAGAATACAGATAAATGCGGCGATGCTCTAGGCTCTGGAGCCTTTTGTCTACAAGTTTATCGTCATTTATAAGTTTCTTAGCTCTCTTCTCAATTACTGCCAGCGCCTTCAGTTGGTATTTGGCTGAACCATTCTAGAGGAGAGAAAAGAACTCCATGCGCAATTATTCAGCCCAGAGTTCATGCGGTTTACAATGACCTCTCCGTATGTGACAATGACCTCCATAATACTACTGTTCGGTGCCACATATCGGCAGTTGTTAATCAATAATGACGTCTATTGAAGTCTTACATAACCATTATGGCCTTAGAATTGCAGCCTAAGGAGCTAGACTACTTATTGTCAATCACATTCCATTGTGCGACCGTGAATGAATGTGCAGAACAAAGATGTACGAGTAGGTAGAGGTACATGGTACCCTAAGCCATCATTATTATGATACTGTATATTTTATTCCTCTCGTAATCATCAAAGGTCAGAATACAAAATTAATATGGCCGTGACCGTATCGTTGCGTGACATAAAGTGGGCTCTTTAGCAAACAATTTCGCAAAGGTTGTATAGTCATGTAGCACCCATCTTTGTATACTTTGCTCAGATTGGTTGGAGGAACAAATCAGAGTCACGCGCAGTGTTTTATATTGTCCTCATTTCAAGTCTAATACGTCTGCACAATCTCCCATTACTGCACTTCCATAGACGCACTATTTTTAACATATCGACATATTTACATCTTTTCACCTACTCGTACTTTGGTTCATGACTATGAGCAATTTTCACCGCTTATCAAAATATTTATATATATCTATTTGTGCGGTAATTTTAGTTTCTTAAAGAATATATAATCGAAGGTGTCCTACATAATTTAAATCCCAACAAGATCCAAGTAAATATTCTCGGACATCTAGTGGAATACTATGATTGCATGGAGCTCCATGGCCAACAAACAGCAAATCGCTTGTGCATCAATATCAAGTCGTTTCTTATTCGTTTTCAAAACAAAACTTTTAAATATTCATAACACTATATCTTACTATCTGTAATATACAGAGCTGTATATTTATACTTCAGTGCAAGGCAATATGATAGAAAGCATGTCCAAATAGAGCCAATTTGTGATAGTCAGCCGCAACGTATTACGTGCTCAGAAAGCACAGAAAAGTCGCTCCTATTAGCGTCTATCTATTAGAGAAAATTGTGCACAAGATTGCATTTCTTGGAGCAGCATTCTCCGGTACTAGTCATAAGTGAAGGCTTGGATGTTCTATCCTGAATGTTATGCAATCAGGAAGTCTTAGGATGTCGAACACAGATAAACCGACGGACCGGACACTTTAGTCAGAGAGTAAAATAACATTTAAACTGACTATAAGATAGTAGTATAAAATACGATTTTATAAAGTCTGGCTACGGAATAGTGACATTTACTTTGTGCGTGGGCACAAAAGAAACGCACCATGATAAGTATCCACTTCGATCGAGACCCCGATCGTCGAAATTCGATATCACACTAATTACGAAGACGATGGGACGCAAATCCCTAGGCTGATGAGACGGACAACGTGATTGTCGACGACAACAAAGACGGGTAAGGTGGACAATAGCAGCGCCCCTAAGGTATCCGATTAATCGAAAAAACATCGTAACAGATTGCCAATCACTATGAAATCGATTCAACAAGTTACTTAGAACATCAGCATTTAAATTATGCATAGTTAAATAATCGTTTGATTAAATCCAACGTCGAAATAGGGACACCAAATATTAAGTTCTAACTGCACGATGATATTTCATCAAAAGTAGTCGAAGAACTAGTCTAGTGGCATTCACCTGTGAATTTTTAAGGCCGCTTAGGAGCTATAACCATAGTAGGCGTTAGAAGTATGTCTTTGAGTCAGCTGACAAGTACAAATACTGTGATCTCAGCAGAGGCCGATGAGTAATACATTCGTTAGTCATTTGACATTTTAAAATTGAACTTACTCTACATTAAGATATCGAGCGCTTGTTGACTATTATATCCTAATTTAGAAATGAAAGGACCGGTGCGATGGAGCGTAAGGAGACATTTCTCATTTCCATAGAGCGAGTATTTAGTAAGGACGTAGGATTAGGTTTCAAATGTCGCGGTTGCGGAGCGGGAGGCATTGAAACTCATAATCAAAGATCGCGTACATTCAAAATATGTCATCACCCGAACCAAATATCGACGATTAATAAGCACAGAGAAGGCGAATTTACACACCGCAGATTTTCTATTCAATTGGTAACACTTTACTGCTTTTAATATAACGTACGTATGTACGTAGTATTATTATCTTTTCTATGATATAAGCACAAATGCTGCGTCGCCTGCGAGACGATTCTCTTTTGTGATAGGTATAATTGTTTTGATGTTTGAATGCAGTCAAAATTGAATAAAATTATGAAAAGATTTTTGACATAAGTATATAAGGTAAGTTACGTACATAGATTTGATGATAGTGGAAATAGTAATGTATTATGTACCACGCAGATGATGTAGTGTGTTTTGTTTGTAGCAATAATACAATATTACCTACCTACAAAGAATTTGTTTCCTCTGTAAACTTACAAATAAAGTTTAAAATGTAGTTTAAAAGTTCCATAAAACCAAGTTTTACGGCTAAGTTTACGACACTAAGAAATGACTAGTCCATTACGAAACGGATGCCACATTACATCGTGTTGTAACTAACTGTGAGCAATTAGGTAATGTGTTTATTGACCACGTGTATTCTTTTACAATAAACATAATAAGTACCTACATTATAATATTGATATAATTAGGTATTGATTAATTACCTGACCTGTCGATTAAGGCCATTCCTAATATGTTTGCGCTATAATTATTTAAAACACACATTGAGGAGATAATGAGGTTTTCATTACATTTGGAATGTTATATGTATAACTAAGCATATTTATGGGCTGAGATTGAGATGATTCGTGGTCATACCACAGAATAATGATAAGTAATACTATAATACTAAAATTAATTGATGTCTGAGCACATAGGCGTGAGCACATGTTTTGTTTGTTTTTATACATATTAATATTATATTAGGTATAGGTTATATATTATATTAAGTGATTTTTTATATTAGAGCAGCTAAATAAAACAAAAAGCTTTGCTATGTGATAGTTAGGTACTAAATGCGTTAAGTTTTTTAACCAGGAAAATATATAATAATATAGCTGGCATAATCCCATCCCAATCACATCCCATTTCAATAAGCTTTAATAAATAAGTACTACACATTCTATGGGGGCGTCCATTTATTACGTGATGTGGTTTTGGCGATTTATTTGACTCTTTTTACTTACTCTTAACCCTCTTGGCGTAGTACGTATTATTTATTATCTGTTCTGTGCTCTTGGTGAGATGAGAGATTTGGTCCTCCTCCTCCCTTCTAAAAACTTACGCAATGAATTGAGATTTAAATCAATAAGCTTCAATTACCCTTAAAATGGAGTCAATATGATCCAAACGAAAATAATAATTATCATAAAATGAGCAGATATCATAATGTTGTATGTTCTGTGAATGCCGCAGGCAATTCCAAGTCAGTGTAATATTAGGATTTCTGTTAATAATGAGAATTCCTGAAAGAAGCTACATGTATAGAATATTTGCTGCGAAGGTACACTGACAACGATTACATAAAAGCCTTCAAGAACTCTGTCGCACAAAAAAACTACATGTGTTTTATTTTCATAGGAACGCAGCATTTGTTTTGCAGTGACAAAGTCCTTTAAAGTTACATTATCCGGCTATATTCTCTAGATGAATATTCATGATATCATAGTAATTATAATTAATTATAATTCATGCAGCCGTGTGGCTGGGCCGTGACGCGTATGCTGGGCAAGGCTTTACGTAGATTGTACGTACTACGCAAAAGGACCTAAAGTAACTGTTAACCTAAACTGTTTATGGTTTGATTGAGGATTTGAATTTATCAGAAGTGTTTTATTTTTTAAATAAAATGTTGAATGAGCAGATGATGGTGCTGATTGAGATTAATATGCCTTTAAATTTTAAGGACCTAAGTATGTTTGCTGGTTCAAAGACAGGAAACGGATACAGTAATCAATGTTTGTATTTATTATTTTATTTAGGACGAGCATATTTAATTCGTGCGCACGTATAGAGCATGTAATTAATCTTTATCTGAACTATTATTCTATAGAGGAAAGATTTGATTTTTTGTTTGTTTGTTACGATTTAACTCAAAAACTACTGGACCGATTTCAAAAAGTATTTCACTAATGGAAAGCTACATTATCAGCGAGTAACATAAACTATTTTATCCCCATATTCTCACAGGAACAGGAACTACGCGGGTGAAACCGCGAGGCGCTGCTAGTATATAAATATAAAAAAAAAAAACACAGTTTACTTGTCATAATTATTAATCCTATTAGTATAACCTCAAGTATCACTTACTAATATTATTAATATTATTAGGAGTAATATTAGTATTTTTGTATGTTTGTCACGAATAAACCTCAAAAGCTACTGGTGAAGTGGACATATTCATTAGTACTAGGAAACATGTTCATTAATCTGTAAAATTAACTTATGGACATTATACTTATTATTCCATATAGAATTATTTTAGTTACTTTCGCCATATATTACAGATTAAAATTGCCCTTTACACTATATACCTAATTTACATGAAAACTTAAGAAAATATCACAGATTTAAAGTTTTTTATGAGAGCATTGAAAGTATGTAGGTACATGTATTCAGTTTTAATAATAACTCTTTATTTCTGAACATTTTGTAAAGCTTGCTAAATTTACTCAGCCCTACCATCTGGATCAGGACAAATTGTTTGAAATATTAATTTAAGATCTTTTTATAACATTTTAGGGCAATTTCCTGTTCGCTGTATTTCCTAATGTTGCTCTGATATTTCCCGGTTATCCTTTTCAATTTCCTCGGATTTGCTTTTTTCAAACAAGTATTTCCAAAGAAACAACAAAACTCTTGTTGCAATGAGTATACTTTTATTTATTTATTTGAGTGCTTCTAGTTTAAATAGGTACCTCTTTAATTGTGGTGTTAAGATTGTGCTCAAGCTGTATGCTTATCTGGGTTTTCACAGATTGAAACAAGACACTACACCCCGATAACATCCGCATACGGGGACTACCTACGCATTCAATTCGACATTTACACACACGACACGACATTTACAGTAAAATCCTTGAACATACTTAATTATTTGCTTATTGGTATAGTTTTTCCAATATACATGACTCACCTGTATTTGAGGCGCTAGTCGTGGCGCTCCACACGAACACTGCTCCCCACATAAACATCCACTGTCAAACGCTCTCCCTGACGCTAAATCTCCTAAATGTCTTCCGGAAGGCGTCGCCAGCCTCAACGCTGACGCGTCAGACTGTGACCTGTGGTGACCTCTTCTCGCCGCGGGCCTGATCTCCTCGGCCAGAATCGAGTCTCTTAACTTCATCGCCTTGGATCTCCTCGCGTCTCCCCCGAAAGCGGTCAACAGCCATGCTAGCCGCAGTGAAAATTCCGCGCTCTGTTTACACCGGTACACCAAGTACGGCCTGAGCACGTCCGCCACATCGCCCATTTCTATGTACATAGTCGCCAACTGCGGCAGGTAGAAATCGACGTCCTCGTACGGGAACGAGAAAAGTTTGTTCGCCAGGTAGGTTTGCACTCCCGGTTCTTTCGAATTGAAAAGGTATGAGATCGCCATACTCATGTCGAAAAGCTTGCTTTCAAACAATCGCAATAAAAAGTCCTTGTTTTTGGACGCTTCGGCTACGGAGAGCTCGTGAGTCATCGGCTCGAGAGACGTATCGGGTGGATCGGGAGGTTTGTCTGTGTCTTCTGGATTGCCGGAATCGAGACTCTCCCGCGATCGTGCGGCGGCCGGCTGCGGAGGTAGCTCCTCATCATTCCCGTCCGGCGGCGTGTGGATGCCGGAGTCATCCGAACCCGTGGGCACCTCCGGCGGCAGCGCCAGCCTCGGTGTGGCCACTTCCATCGGTAGCCGGAGCGGCGCGCCCTCCGGCGACGTCGGCGTCATGTCTTCAGGTATCCTCTGGAGCACGGAGTCCAGGGACCGGTTCCTCTGGTGGCCGCATCCCGCCGGCGGCCCGCTCGACCCCGTCACATGTCTGAGGACAAGGAAAACAAACGTAAGAAAGTCGCTCTTCGGCCGAACGCTACTCAGGTAAACACTAGCAGGTAAATCCTACAAAACATGTCTAGAAATTACGTACTTGTAAAATGGATCTTCATAATGCTGTATTCCAACTACAATAATTTTCCTAACCATCTGGCCAATTGAACTTAGAACACTGAAACTTAATCACTGATTTGTAACACACAGCACGTTATTGTATTAGCCTCCTCACATAAACATGGTTGTTGCGCTTGGGCACTGGCGTAGCGTTAAAACAATGCGAGCAGCCTTGCGATATGGCATAGCGTAATTAAACGCGGGGGCCGTTGCGCGATTGCGGCGTACGTCCGACCTCAAGCCAGTCGTATGGCAAACTGTTTTACGCAACGAGTAGACGCGCCGCTCCGCATACCATTCGAATAAGGATCACCTCGATTACGAAGCCAAAACACAACTAAACAACTACTAAACAGTAAACAAAGCTCTTTCGCGGGTCGGTACTGTCGGAGAATCGTCGACCGACTTTACGAACCAGCTTAATGTGTTTTGAGGGCGTTTTTGTAATCTTGAAGTTTTATTTGTAACTTTACTGTTAAACCACTTGTTTAAACAGACGTAGTTGCTAGACAATAACCATAACTGTTTACGTAGAGTTCTAGTTATTTCAGCTATCACAATCGTAGATTTGTAAGCTTTACCTATGTAACAAGAAACCTCACAGGTAGCAAATACCGAAAACATGTCCAGGTAGTGTAGCTGTAATGACATTTCATCACGGATTATTCTATAAGCCGACAGGTTGCCCATATTTTTTTTATTATTTGTATTCATTGCTCTGTTGCGATAGCAGTTCCTTATGAGACAGTGCGGCGTATTAGTCGCTGCTGCAAGAATTTCAATGAGCCTGGAGACAGTTACAAACGAATAAGCATTATTATTTTGTGAACTGACTTCCTCCTACAAGTAAATGTTGTTTCTGCTTTGACGCCGGAACGCAGCCTCTGACATAACATGAACGCACGCTGATAGATAAATGAGAGAAAGCGGCCGATGACCCCAAACTTTTATCACCACTTAAGCCGCGCATTGAGAAGATCCATATGACGGTATGCAGTGGTGAGCTGCTGGCACTTAATGCGGCCACATAGTCACTCATGAAAGCAGAGGAAGGGGAAGTGTAGGGCACTGAATGAGCGAGCATTCCACGCGTAGCGTGAGTGGCAAGCGAATTATCGTTATTTATTTTAGGAATGTTATCGGGAGTCGAGCATATGGTGCGTCCTGTAGCAGATGTGGTGCTAATGGCACTCAAACTAGAGGGCTCAAATGAGCAAGCATAGATTCCTCACATTCTCTAATCGTAAGTGGAGCACGTGTCCGTTACAAGTGTAGGCCGGAAATCTCTATTAGCAACATTCATCTTTTGCCTTAGAATGATAATAATCGCTGTGAATTATTGTCATGATAGTTCATAAGAATGCAGAAAAATAAAGAGTCGAGTTAAAGAATGGCCCTACCTACACTTTATAGTTTTAGTTCAAGTATTTGCAAAACGTGAGAGCTCAATAAATCTCACGTAACTTAGAAATAGAAATTGACTTGTCTTGTGTGGAATCCCTGCCTTTACGCACTTTCTACATCCGACACAATAGCACAGAATAAATAATAGTACAAGTACCTACAAGCGAACTTTAGTTATGACTACAACGTGAGGTGGTAGTAATGTAATGTATGTGATCATGATCGTAAAATGAATTTAAAATTATTTTTATGATCAATTACTGGCTACGTAGTCCATTATAGATGGAACAGCGCCAAATTTATGGTAACCACCCATAATATTTAAAGCATTTACCACCAACAGTGTTTTATGGTTTCACTTCACGTACCGCTTGTACATCGTGTACTATTTGTATTGGAAATCACTTGATATTGGTAATCATTGGTTCACAATTTGTTAGCTTCATTGCATGTAATATTGTTGATGGTGAATTCATGTAGCTTCTTAATTACAAAGTTAAAATGTTTAGAATGGTGCTAGTCTGCTAAATAGTTATCTATATTTACAAAATGTAATATATACCTACTAATCGCTGCTCCTAATATCGAAGCCTATGGAAGTCTAGCTAGTATATTGAATTATTTATACGAAATATAACATAATCACAAAATTCATATGTTTATCGGATGGACTATGCAAATATGTATTATGTTCCAATGACCTCGCGTGCCATAGCCGAACTATTCAACCGGCAATGTTGTATAATAGTAGGGAATCACGCTCAAGATACAATGTCCACCAATTAAACTAAAAACTGGACACAAACCATTTAAGCTCATAATCATGAATTGAGGACAACGACTAGATTGTCTTTTTGTAGAACTAATAAAGATGCCGGACGAATTGGCTTACTACTTAGAGACAAACGTATCTAATAGCCTCAATATTGATTTCAATTACATGTTTGTATGAACAATGGCTTTTATATTTCGATTAGGTAGTTTAAACAATTTGATCCAAGACAAACAAATCTATTGAGCGTGCAACCTTGACGTAAATTACTCGAAGTTTAAAATGCAAACACCGAATTACTCAGTAAAAGTGAACAGAGCTCCAAACTTTCAATGGGCTTTGAACAAATCACTACTAGAAATGATTTCGTATACATTTCAATTGAGAATTATCTTTAGAGTGGTATAACACGCAATATCGAACGCAAGTAACAGGTGATTGTTAGAGCCCACAAAATCATGAACAGTGAAGGCCTCCGAATTCGCATGCAGCTGCTTGAGTGACGTCATTAACAAACAATGGTGAATTGATTCGATGCGGCACAATACTATGTATTGCTGTATTGGATTGGACATCGGTGAAAGCAAATAGAGAGGCTTCCGCTAACAGATTTAGAACATTCGATCGTTCAGCATCACCTGTTATGCGATTACATCTGAAATCGTCAGCTTAAACGAATTCAACTGAAATGATATTGACTAATCAATCGTACATCGATTCTATACCAACGATTCTGATTGAAGCGTCGCGTCGACTAAACGATCTTGTAAATTGAACGCAATTGTGAATTAAATTTTAAGTTTTAAATGGCTGCAAAAATGTAATCAAAAATCACAATTGTGTAAATTTTGTAACAGATGTTAAGGCCGTTAAGAAATATTTGTTTCTTTTAGAAACCATGATAGTGATATCGAAGAGCCAGTCGGGTAAACGTAGTACTTCGTGCTTGTGGCGTTTACCAAATCGTATAGTAGCGAAAGTGAACACTTTTTCGGCCTTGCCATTTTATGTGCCTGTCTATCTATTCTATATGAACGCAAAAACACGTCTATAGATCGAAACGGGCTTGGGCAGACGAAGTTGTGACAAAAGCTGAGAAAAATGTTTGCGGGAGCATTTAACTGACATTTATTTTGAAATTCTTTGTAGCTATTATTATCCTAACGGTGCATAGGACAGCCCTAAATAGAAACGTTATTCTTGGGTGATTTGCGGGGACCTTTGTATAAAATAAAATTTAGTAGTTTAAGTTGCTTTTGTTTCTTTTGAATCGGTTGGAAGTTGGAATACTTTGTCTATTGTTTTCTTTGAGGAAGGAATCTTAACAACATTCAGAGTAGAACGTTCTTGAAATCTCAAGTTATTGTCTAAAAGTTGAAGCGAATCAGTTATTTCGCATGAATTTTGTAAACACAATAAATTATGTGGTATTATATCTTTAACAAGTTGTATCTTAAAAACCTTTTTTAAAAACAAGATATAATGCAGAACCAGAGTTCTTGTCAAAACAAATCCCAAGAGTCTAAACACGACGGTAATTATGTGTTCTTTAGGACCTATGGCCACCTTCCATCTCCATCATGAGACCAGCTCGAAGGTACAATGACATTGTATTGTCATCCGATTTAAATTTTGCAATATTTCAGCTCAATCGAACACCGGGAAGTGGGTCAAATTTAACATGCAAGATTTAATTAGTGAAACACACGGGGACAGGTCAAACAAAAACCAATAAATATGATAACAAAAACAAGGTGATCGTCCCTAATTTTATAGTGGCAGAAGTAAAACTGCATCTGAACAAGGATATTACCGGAACGCAGTGCATATGGGTTCAATCAGGCAAGTTCCTAGTATTGCAAGAAGCGAAATATAAATCAGCTTTGAAACGCTTAAATAAATAAACAAACAAACAGGCTGATGCTTTCTTAGAAAACTAAGTTCTGGATGTTACAAGTTTAGCTTAAAGCTGATAAAAGAAATACACAAAACGTCTTCGCCTGGAATATAAGAGATCAGAGTACAAATGACGTAAATAAGGTAAATGCTACAAGCAAGGTTGTTGGAAGGCAATTCCATTTTTTATCTGTACGAATGTGAATCTACGGGTATCATTACTGATATAAATGGTAATTTACTGCTGACGTAGATCATAATTTCACACAATTATGATCGCAGGCAGATTTTTAAATCGACCGAGGACGGATTTGTATGTAACAACATTGTTATAACATTGTCTTCAAGATATACTTCGGTAATGTTACAGAATAAATAATAGTAATGTTATCTTGTAGTTGTATTAGTAATTTCAATAAGTATAATTTGAGGATTGACAAGCATGTGTTTTACTTCACGAATATATTAATAATAGAGCTTCTTGAAACTCACGTTCCTATAATTCAAAAGGAAATTGGTAATATTCCTGTCTTATTTGTCTAGCTTGACACTGTTGATTCATATTACTACATTTCTAGCCTCAAAAACTCGTTATACATTAATATCTCATTACTATGCACATAATTTATTTCACAACAATTTTGAAAAACAAAAGTCAGTAACTTCTAAACAGGTTTTAATCTTTCAGAGGAGCAAACAGTTCGTGTTTCCTTCTCACATTAATTACATATTCGGCCTAATTTCACAATGTCGCATTGCATTAAACAAATTAATATGCCCAGTGGAAGTTATAAACGAATTGTAAAGAAGATTGAGTAACAAGTGTATTCTCGAAGGCATCTGGCCTGTAATATCAGAGTTATGCAAGTTATTTCGCGTCGATGTTAATTCATTAACTTTTATCTGTCGTATAAGTTTAGGAAAGACATTTACGTAATGGCGTTTCTTTCATCAATATTTATGAGTGGCTTGGAATGATTTCAAATAATCAGTATAAAAAATGTTGCTGTTTAAGTCTGAACCGTCAATAAACGTTTTCTACCAATCATTTACATTTTTAAAGGAAAATAATAATGTTGAAAATATTGAAAGTCTATTATGATAACGCCTTTTGTCATTTGCCAGTATCTGTTCACAGTCACCTTCTCAAATTGTAAAGGCAAAGTCCACCTAATTTAAGAAATGTTTCCTTTTTCATATCGGAAACGTGTGTTTTTATTAATAACCTAAGTAAAGTGTTTGAACTAGAGACACCTTAAATACCATACTCATGTATAGCAAGCAAGCTTGATAGTGTTTCATGTGTTTCCAATAACTCGTAATCTTTTAAATTCTTGAGCACGTTTAAAAAATAATCACGTGCGCGTTACCACGTGTGTTAATACGAAAGCAATAACTAAATTAGCTTTTAACGGTTATTCTAAATGTATACGACACCATACGCTCCATGCGGGTGTCGAGTTAATCCAATATGCTCCATCCAGCCTATTTAAGTGCGTCCCTGATTCCATTATACGGCTTCTGAGACGCTAGTTTCAAGCAAAGCGATCGAATGGATTCCTGTTATTAGACACATAGAATCAAGAGCAGAAAACTGGTTAGTAGCAAGTGATTAGAGCACGTTTTATGAGAATTTATAGAGCCACCATAACAAAATATTAATGAGAGGAGGGAAACAGTATGGAACGTCATGAACTTGACAGAAATTCTTCTTGCATATGCCTACCAATTTTGTATTCAGTATCTTATACAAGATCAAAGTTTGTTTTCATGATGAACGTTTTATAAAGGTTTCAGGATAGAATGCCCAAAAGTTTTCCGAAACCCTGATTTTATTGGATCATAGAAATGAAATTACACAGACGAGTTGCCTTTCAGCAACAAAAGTATATTAAGTATATATATGTAGTATGTATGAACAATGATATAGGATGGTTAACATATAAAGCGATCTATGACCTCAACCATTTTGCTGATGACTTTTAGGACTGGTTCTTTGCTCAGCATTAAACGCTTTACACCCACATACGCCAGAGTCAATCTAGCCTTTTATTAGTCTTGGTAAATTTAGAAAGAGCGTATCGAATCATAGAACTTGTTGACGTCAATGTTGTCGAAAGAATCACGATTGTGTGATTGTTAATTATCAATATGTAAGTAGTATTTCCACAGGTGATATAGGAGTAATAAATCTATACTAATATTATAAAGAGAGAACATTTGTATTTTTGTATGTTTGTAATGAGTAAGCTCAAAAACTACTGAACCGATTTAAAAAATTCTTTCACTAATACATAGAATGGACTTTCGGAATGAAAATAGGCTATATATTATCCCGTTTAAATCAAAGGTACATTTGTGGAGACCTAATTTGCAACCTAAGTCGGCAAATAAACGGTCGAAAAAACACGTTTCTTACGAACGCTGCTTAATTGAAAATAGATAGAAGAATATTTTCTATGCAAGAGTTGTACAACTTAATAAGACCTACAAAAAAGTCCGCGACAGCATATGTCTATCTCTTAAGGTTGACTCACAGTAACCATTTTAATCTTAAAATTTTTGTTAAAAAATATTACATAACTTCCAAGGCTATTTTCAAGTATATAGTATTAATCCTTATCCAAATAATTACGTTAATTAGCTTGGCCACATATTATAGATTAAAATTGTCCTTTACAGTATATAATTCAAATGAAAACTCTAGAAGATATCACGAATTTCACAAACACGCATCGCAAAATTAATAAAATATTTGCAGTGAAACCACAGATTAGGCCATAGTTACTACGAAAATATTATTATAAGCTTAGCTATGCTGTAGATCCCCATAGATCACAATCAATTTGAAGTCAATATAGTATAATAATATGATCTATTGTATAAAATAATATTCATCTATTTATATATCATCATAATCAGCCGGTATCAGTCCACTGCTGGACATAGGCCTCTCCCAAGTCATGCCACTGAGCCCGATCTTCGGCTCTTTGTTTCCAGTCACTGCCCACCGCTTTACGAATGTCGTCGCTCCACCTGGTAACAGGGCGTCCTACGCTACGTTTACCGATTCACGGTCTGCACTCTAGAACCAGTCTACCCCAACGGTTATCGGTCCTACGGCAGATATGACCAGCCCACTGCCACTTCAGCTTGCTAATCCGATGAGCTATGTCGATCACTTTAGTTCTCTGGCGAATTTATATATATATATATATATATATATATAATAATATAATATAATATTTTAAACCACCCCGACTGATCTATGTATAATAGCTTTTTCCAATGACTCTAAACACGACATTTAAAATCTGAGCTGTAAGTTGGTGAGGATTTGAGTATTCTGTAGAGTCCAGGAGGCTTCCATGTTCTTACAATATCGTTGAAGAAGAAGATTTTCGAATTGATCAGACCTATGAAAGTTGATTTCATAGCGCAATTAAATAGAAAAAAGCTCATAATTTTACAACGATTGAACGAATTTTCATGAATCAAAGCTAAGAAAACTCTCGATGAAGACATCTATCAAACAAAAAAAAAACTATCAATAATAAAAACAAAATCGGTTCATCCGGTTAGGTGCTAAGATGCTACAGACAGACACACAGATACACACGTTAAACGTATATTACCCCTACATTTTGCGTTGGGGAACGCCGTAATGTTACGGCGGCAGATGTACTCCTTGGTGGTAAGCTACTTTTTGGTAGATGTAATGATTCCACTACCACTGTACGAAAACTCATGATTCATGAATGCACATAAAACTTTCATTGGTAGGTATATAGCTAGGATTAGAACCAACGACCGTCGGGTCAGAATCAGGGTTATAATCTTTACGCCAAAGGGCCGTCCAATATCAATACGTAAGTATTATAAAACAAAGTTCATCACTGCGTCTGTCTGTCTGTTCGCAATAATCTCAATAGCTACTGAACGGATTATCATGCGGTTTTCACCAATAGCCAGAGTGTTTATGAGGAAGGTTTAGGTGCATAATTCGTTAAGGTTTTGTGTAAATTGGATGAAATATGACGATGGTTGTTAAATATGTTCATATTTTATATTCGATGCAACAAACTGATGCAAATTTTGTAGGCATATATGTTCTACCCGTGCGAAGCCAGGGCGGGCTGCTAGTATGTAATAATATGAATTTTCCTGGCCTGTTATCAAAAAGTACCTTACCACCATCAAAGACAATATCTGCCGCCGTTACCTTACGGGGTTCCGGGCAGCTCTTGAGAGTCAGACCATTTTCTAGGCCTAGCGTGTTCACTGTTCACCGTTCTCTACCACATCTTTGCTTACTACCAGGCGAGATAGTGTTCAAACGCTAGCTACTGAATAATATATTTTATTCAAAGGCGAATACCCAAACAACACATTGCAAGATTCAAGTTCGTATTCAAAACGAAAACAATTTTAATATTCTTCTGTCACAATTCATAACGGGATTGTCCACCGGTCTCTAAAGGACTCTCCTAAGCACAGACAGGTATTGGAGCGTAAAATTTGCAAGCTAGTAAACAGCATACACAAAGACTCAGGTCAAACGGACTAGCTATAAATATTAAATGACCATGAGAACTCATTAACATTGTCAGGTTTTTGAAAAAGAAGCCTTTGTTTAGCACCGTCTCCCATGACACTGACAATAGCATAGGACCATGTGGAATTCAATATATGCAGATCTTTCTGGTTCATAATTTATAGCAAATTGACTACTATCTCACATATTGGAAGTGATGATGCGGTCGAAGATTACTACTACGCTAGGCCTAGAGTGGGTACTGGTACTGGTTTTGAAGGACAGCTGCCGGCACACAGATATTTTTGCGATTGATTTTCCAACATAAGAGTGGTAGTTGGGCAAACGAACACCAGTTCTCTCTTCTACCAGCATGCTTGGTTTCTTAACGATAATTTTCTAAAAAATGCTACAAAATGCATAGCGGACATTTGAAGCCGCTACCTCGTCAAAGACGACTATTCTACCACTGCGTCACTCTTCAACTTTGTCTACTGACAGTACTGACTGACAACTGACTTGTTTGACAATGACGGACGATATTGCTTGATATTGCCAACAGCCAAGTCTTTTTCCCTCCTATAGATAGAAGTCCATACCTATTCGTTTACATGAAGAATTGAATAAGGGCTTGAGTAAATCTGTACGATTCATAATTAATATTATCATAACATGCACACGTATCTTGATATTGGCAAGGGCCAATAAGGGCGCATATGCGAATAGTGTGTTCAGCTGTCGATCCTCGAATCCCGATCGGACGAGGGACCGATTTCGTATCCAGATAAGTGGCAGCTGGAAAAATACACATACACGTCTCAATTTTTACGATGCATCGGCCAAAACGTTCATCTGTCTCATTTATAGATGAATACGATGCACTAATATTTTTTTAGTGTAAATCAAGATTAGTCACTTGTGTGTCTAAAGACTGGCATCGAAGGATTTGTGAAGAGAAATCAGAATTAGGCCACATTGTAATCTTAATGGATATGATAAGTCAATAGGCCACTTAGAACTTCATGAATATGTATTAGTATATATTAAGTACGATATGATAAATAAGGTTATCTGAAAAATGTAAGGTCTCTTGTACTTATTTAGGATTTTGAACTTTCGTGATGCGGATGAAGTAGATTGAAACTATTTGAAACAATACGTTAATCGACTTTTCGTGAAGCTGCCATCATGCGACACAAAGCTACAAGGTCACTGTAATTGCAAGAACGCAATTTGTTACATTTGAAAACTTCTACTCTACATAGTGTTAAGTACATAGATAAGTCACAGCCACAGATGTACTCAATGACCTATAATTGATATATTGTCATGCGTCTTACGTCCCAAATACACTGGCATTGTGTTATGCTAAAATAAAATGTCCCGCTTGAATAAACCATCGCGTTTCAATGAACACTCACAATGGTGAAGTAGAAATGAGAAAAATGAACTGGCGCTCTGGTTCGATGCGCGAGTCGAGCGTGGAATGCAATTGTATAGCGGGTATGTTTCTACCATGCAATTTAACACGTGTAGAGATAAGAAGTTATCTTTGAACAGTTGTTTTATGAGCCTGAGCACACAGTTAGCACCTCTGTCGCAGTCTCAGTGGGACAAAGTGATGTGGGAGATAGTGAAAAAACCTGTTATTAGCAGTATACTGAATGTGTCTAAATGAACAGTAGGAATATATACGGAAAAATTGTAGATGACAAAGGGTCGAGGATCCAGGAACGTGAACACGCCATAACAGAATACATAATAGTGCTATAGGCCTATTTAGTCTTGACTCTCAAAGACTGTGCTGCCGGAAGACATTTAGGTTTAGGCGGCAGATTTTCTCCTTGAATGTACTAATGTACTGTACTTGAATTTTTCTATGTACATAGAAAAATTCATTGGTTCACGGCTAGGATTTGCACAGGCGACTTCCGGGTTCGAAGTCGAGCTATCTAACGCCAATGGGAATACAAACTTAATATAAACGAGCGTCCATTGCATGCATTGTTCGCAATTAATACTTTTGTTGCTTAGTTTGTCATGGCTGTTATTCTGGTAATGTTGGATTCAAATAAGTGACTACATAGGCGAAGCAGCACAACACGACAGACTGTAAATTTCGCAACGCAAGGTCGGTTTTGCAATTCATAATAAATCGACGCTGTAGTACGTCGCCGTCGTAAATAGCTTATGACCAGCCTAAATTTGATGGTCAAATTGGTTACTTTTTCAGCTGAGAAAAATAATGTACTTTAGGTTTGAAAGAAAAGTCAAGTTAAACTTGAAAGAATGTGAGACTCAACATAGGTGCCTTACTTAAGATAACAGGCGCAGTGTAGTCACGCGCAATTTTTTGGCAATAAAGTGTTACAATTTCTGTGACAAAAGATATTGAAACAAATACATTATGACCAGCAAATATTGTTGCTTTAGAAGTTTAGAACCAAAATATATTTTTGTTATTTAGTAAACAGACGAGTTCGACAACCGAGAACTGAAAAGCGAACAAAGAAACCCACGCTATATTCATGAAGCCAAATAGGTCCTTGAATTTGCAAAGGTTAGTCTGGCCAGTGGTCAAGGTGATATAAAATTCAATCAATTGGATTAGAGTGCGAAGTGACCATCTGTACTAGATATGTGACAGGTAATATTCCGATTCGCAACGAATTTAAATCCGTGATCCTACCATTATGACGACAAGAGTTCTGATATTAAATTATTACATATCATATTATAACTATTCACAGCATTACGAAAATTTGGGAATAGCAGACACATGGAGTAGGTACCTGAACTTCGTAAATATTTACTGTGTTATCCTTTTTACTTACCTTATTTCTGTAAAACTGAGATACTATACATCAGATTATCGTGTGTATCAGTCCATAATTCCTTACTCTTGTACTATTCTTTATTCTGTGCTACTATTCCTCCGGCCAAACTTCAATCTTCATGTCTAATCTAATACGATTCTGTGCCGTCATTTTGGGAATCAGACGGGCACCCGTCTGACTCCTCCTGGGCACGAGCCCGCATTTGTCTATAAAATAAAAACGTCCCCATTAACTTGAACGGTAAAAGGTCGGACTGCGGGTCATTCAGTTGGTTTTATTTGTCAGATCATATTACTATTGTTGAGTGTTCATCATAATTATAAAGATTTTAGTAAGTACATATATATGTTTACTAGCTAGCTGATACCCTCGACTTCGTTCACGTACAAGAATTTAGAATTTAGTAGCCTATGTTCATCCTCATGCTATAAAGTATCTCCTTGTTAAAATTCAGTAAGATCGGATCGTCCGTTTAGGCGTGATTAGGTAACACTAACAAACAGACAGAGTGACAGAGTTACAAACGTTTTTATTATATTAGTATGGATTATTTTACATTGCGGATATATGATATTTTAGGAGCTTCAATATTTCATTAGTACTTAAAGACGATATTATGTGGAAAGTAATTGGAAATCAGCCAAGCAGTTTATATTTTCCTAGTAAACTCATTCTGGAATTGCCGGCTACCACAATACCAAGTGATTAATCAGAGGATAATCTATGTCCATAAAACCACACTTAATATCTTTATAACAAGGCTTATTTAAAAATGTCGACGTATTCAACGTCAACGTCTTATCAAAACTCAACACAACACGTTCGAATGCTCCTGTCATCGCTTTCCTCTGAATAATAAGCTATTTCCTACACGGTCAAAAACGGCAGCTTCCTCCACAGCAATAAAGGGCAATTAGATTACTTCCGACGAACACAATAGAATGTAAAAACCAGCTGTCGCGACGTGACGGAGCAACAAGATTAAAAGCTACTCGTGAGTCTTCGGTAGGATGGCGCACTGCTTTACTTTGAAATGAAATAAGTGTGTTTTTTAGGGTTCCGTTCTTCTTCAAAAGGAAAATAAGGAACCCTTATAGAATCACTTTCTTGTCCGTCTGATCGTCTGTCAAGTCAAGACCCTTTTCCTCGGGAACGCGTAGAGGTATCAAATTGAAATGTATATTATACTGGGGCTACAGTCTCTTTCAGCTGTGAAAAAATAAAACTTGTTAATCAACGCGATCAAAACACATGACCGTTTATGTCACATATTTTCTCATATTTTGCGATTTCACAAAGGAATCAAAATCTACTTACTTTACTAGGTACTTACTTCCCGTTAACCTAGAATCATGAAATTTGGCAAATAGCAAATTCTTACAGCACAAGTCAAGGAAAACATCTGAAAACCGCAATATGTATTTTAATAACGGAAAAAAGCTAATTTAATATTACAAAATGTTTATTTGTGGTTGGTGCATTATCGATGTCTAGGCATCGGTCTAGGGATCGAACTGCAAAGTTTTTCCTGTAACCTTGTTTGACAAGTTTGTACGGAATCCTCGATGCGGAAGTCCAACTCGCACTTGACCAGTTTTTTTTAACTTGGGCAAAGTCTGAAAAAGACTGCCACAAAATATACTAGGAAAGTGAAGTGTCAAGCTAGTCTTGCTTGGAACGTTCTTGAAATAAAACTGGAACCTTGAAAGCGCAGATACGTGGAACTTGTGGAAGGATATGTGAATGTGTGTGTATTTGACTGTATCTACCAAACCAACAAACATTTTAAGGTCAAATTAACTCATGTACACAATTAAATTTCAAGAACAGTTGCTCCCATTAACGTAATTGATACTTCACGATTCCCTTTCAAAGCTGAACTCGTGCTCACACGTCACTGGGACCACTGGCATGAAAATGGATTATGAATGGAAGCTTGATTGACCTCTTAAGTCTAACTCCCTTTATCTCGCGCACAACGAGAGACAACTACCTACATTAGCACATATAGCTACGGATTTTATTAAAGCCTGCAATAAGGCTGTACTTTTTATTAAGCAGCGGTTAGTCTACACTTTCACTTATCAAATTTAAGCGGTGATGTAACGAGTCGACGAGAATCCGTGATGATAATAATAATAACACAAACGCTGGCGTTTGTTTAAATGAAACCAATTTTTACACAGCGCTCTGTTACATTTGCACTATAACGACCTTGTAACTTGTGAATTGGCACTTCCGAAACTGCGCAAGGTCGATTTATTATCCAAATGCCCGTCAGTTTGGCTGCCATGACGCTCAATAAACACTTTTGTTACACCTCATTAGACATCTTTATAAAAGGAAGCGACGACACTTATATCTCTTCTAACAACCACACCGACTCTAATAACATTCCAGTTTTTCCTTCATAGCGAAATAAAGTCCGTAACGATCAAACATTTAGTTTTTGTGAACCTTTAGTCTCTGTGTAAAAACATACCGCCGCTGATATTAGTTCGGGATTCCTCGCAGTCTATTTATATCTTCTAGTCCTATGACCCGTTTGCTGTTAGGATGAGGTCACAAACAACTTGGGACGTCCAAGTGGAGATCATTGCATTTCTGTAGGCGACACGGTCATTACGTTGGACCCTCTCATCGTGGGTTCGCGGGTGAGGGCCCCTGATTGATGATTTCCGTCCATTGTGTCATTCCCTTGTATACTCCCAGACTGGCTGTCCACTCGGCCAGTTTAGCGTCGACCGTAACAAATGTTATCGACATTGCCTGCCATTCAACTAACTATGACGCAAGAGACCTCTCTTGCTTCTAAAAATATCTATTGTTTTATTTCTGTACCAATAGTTTTAAATTAGCCTTTTTTATAGCGATGATACGTAAAAACATGATTTTTTTTAAGAGATTTTGTTTCATTTTATCCCATCTAGGTAAAAATAATGCGTGAGCCAACATTTCATTAGGAAGGTATTTATCTTCGACAGATATTTCCCTGGCGACTAAGTGCATCTACCTCTACAAACTCAGCTAAATCGATTCTTCGAAGTACAGTCACGGGAAATCCCTATCACTACATAACTGAAATCAATATCAGGGCATGTCATGAGGTTGAGCTTTGAGGTTTTGACCCACCCTTGTTCAACAACTGAGCCACGTTGGGGAGCGGCCAGATATTAAAATAGAATAACAGACTATTTGGAGGTTTCTGGGACGTCCTCATTCCGTGGGTCCACGTACTTACAGTGCCTCCCATAAATCATATCGGATAATTACGCTTCGGTTAATATCAAGGCGCATCTTTATCGAGGAACCGAGCAAAACATTTCAATTGTTATTGTAATCACAACAAGAATTAATGTTTTCTTTTCGAATATAGCTAATTCTTAAGCAATATAAAACTTTTGCGACGTTAGCTAATTGAGCCATTTTACTCAAAAATATCACTCCTTCGAACAAAGATCGTCTTTGCCAGATATTCAATTCACAAATCTGAATATATCCGAGTATTCGACACTTCACAGGAATATGAGCAATCTCAACGAAAAATCACTAACAACACAAGACGAAATTAGTACAAATGAATCACCTTTCGAATATAACATCGGTCAGTGTGTAATCCCGGTGAGTATAAGTCGATTCAATATTTACATTGGGTGTTGATGTAACTATGGTCGATGATGGTCGAAAAGGTGGACGAATTCAAAATACACAACGGCGATGGTAAGCAGTCTACAAACAGATGGCGCCTATTCGCACGTTATCACGCACGTGCGTCATAGAACAAAGGAATTTACGCAACTGGGTTCCACTAATGTAATACTTTACACCACATCAATTCTCATATTTGACAACACTGTACCTCCACCGGCAGAGAACAGACACAACAAACTTGTTAAGGTCTGACGTCTGTAATAAATGGATTGTGATTTAAAACTTGGAGCGGAGTTAACTTTTAAAGTTCGAAGTTGAGTCCAAAGTCGAGGCGTTTATCGTCGGAAAAGGACGTGAAGTGTTAATTTACGTAACGCTGACGTCTCAAAAAGTTTGAGATGAATGAAATCTTTCTATGCACCGCATCTGATACAGGCTTGCAATCTCAGAAATGACGACCTTTGTTTTGAATCGTGCAGCGTGCACGTAGGCGTAGTATGTGCGACCTCGATATAATAAATCCGTGGGAAGACACATTATAAGCCCACTTCTAGCATCTGTCGCACAATGAGGCCCCTGTTGTGCACATTTATGTTCCGTTACATCCCGTAAGATTGCTAATGTGAGCTTGTTGAGCCCCGTCTGTTATGTTGATAATACTCGAGAGCCCATAATTGCATACTCGAGAAACTGCCTTCTGTAATTAAACACAGCCTGAGCGGAGAAAACGTATTAGTTAGGCGATGAGGCAGAACCTGTTAATGTGGGAGCGATGCCATTTCTGGCTAACGGGCATCCTATTCTCATGTATCTGAACCAAGCATCGACAATTTTGCGGTGCGTTACTGTGGAAATACCGTAGAATGGTTATTTGGAAACGTCTAGCTAGGTTATTGAGCAATAAGTAGGTATATAGTTGAATTCTCAACATTACGCAAACGATATTTCCCACAATTTTCGACACGTCTTGTCTTTGCCCTCCTTTGATATTGATATTAAATACAAGGATCTTCATTCATAGCCTTTGTTTAGAGAAGGAAACATTATAATAATTAATATAACTAAAACAACCGACTTCAATGCCCCGTGAGTCAATTTCAGTAGCAAGTTTGAGTCGTTTATCGTCATATCTCTGGAGATACGTATCAGATCTCGATGAAATTATAAAGGGACCACCTCCGATACGTACTCTATCGATAACAAAAAGAATCATACGAATCGGTTCAGAATTGACGGAGTAATCGCGTAATATACAACAAAAATAAAAAACAATTAAAAAAACATACAGACGAATTGAGAACCTCCTTTGTTTTTGTAAGTCGGTTGAAAATAATGGTAAAGCAACTTTCCTTTATTTACTATAGACGATTCGGAACAAGGTCATAAAAAAAATTATGATGGTTATTTTTGAGCTTTACCGACATAATAGCGTTCTGACTAAGAACTCCGTTTAAATCGATTAGCCATAATCCAAGTAGGTAAATAGATATTCAAATATTTGTAGGGCCGGCATTGGCCGATTTATATTTAGGTAAACATCCCTTTGACCGATAACCGTAAATTGTTAGGGATACGGACAGTTGCATAGACTATGAACTGTGTCGTGGTGTCGTGAGTATCATATTATGCGTTAGGTCACTGTTTATTCCTAGTGTGAAATAACGTCGCGGTCTTTAATGGAGCACGCGTGTCTAGATAGACTAGACATTCACTCGCAACTTGAAGATCCTTAGGTAATATTTATAGGACCCAAGCAAAAGCTTCCACAAATTGGCAGGTTGTGTATTATGGAATTCGCTACTTAGGAACTAGCAGTAAAATGTTGATATATTGCATTGCATTTAACAATATTGGTACAAAAATATGAAGCACAACAACATAGGCTAGAGGCACCTTTGAAAACGTTTTTGCTCTGCAATAGGTCGATTGACTGTTGTATTGCTGGGTCACATAGACTCCTTCAATCCAAGGATAAACAATAACCCACATCAACACCAATATTATAAATGCGAAAGTGAGATTGTATATTTATTTGTTCCGATGTTCTTTACGGTCAAACGGTTAGACTGGGAAGTTGTGTATGTTCATAGATAACAATTCATAATACGTATTTCGTAAATCAGTACATCTGTTTTTCAGTACACACGTTCTTAGTCCAACAGACGAATAAATTACAAAATTATTACGTTCTGTCTCACAATTTGCGTAAGTAGGTATTTGATACAGTTCATCACCCGTTTTCCTTGCCAATAACGTAAATAATACAGTTTTAACTCTGACTCACATTGAAGTGCCCAACAAATTGATAATATTAGAGGAATATGAATGTAAACAACACTGTTGCGAGCAAGTACAAAGGAACTTGATGGTATGAAGTTCACAGAGAGTTCGTGAACAAATGAATGAGTCAAGGCAATATTCATTCACTGAAGTCTTTTTAGGGTTCCGTAGCCGAATGGCAAAAAACGGAACCCTTATAGATTCGCCATGTCTGTCTGTCTGTCTGTCTGTCCGTCCGTATGTCACAGCCATTTTATTCCGAAACTATTAGGACTACAGAATTGAAACTTTGTAGACTTGGTATTCTGTGAACCGCTTTCCGATTTTTATACAAAAATAAAAAATATAAAAGTTTAAGGGGGGGCATCCCATACATGGAACTGGAACAAAAAAAATTTTTTTTCGTCAAACATATACGTGTGGGGTATCTATTGATAGGTCTTTAAAAATGACATTGAGGTTCCTAAAATCATTTTTTCTTAAAGTCAATCATTTCAAAGATAGGCGCGTCTAAAATAGTAAAATATGTGCCCCCCCCCCCCCCCCTCTAACTTCTAAATTAAGGGAGTGAAAAATCTAGAAAAAATATATTCTGTAGATCTCAATAAAAACTAACAACGAAAATTGGTTTGAACGAGATACAGTCAGCAGTTATTGAGATTAGCGACCGCAATTATAACTTTGTTTTTCATACAAACACTATGAAAAACAAAGTTATTTTTGTAGTTGCGAAAAATCAAAGTTATAGAATACTCTACTGTGTTACGGAACCCTACGAGTGCGAGTCCGACTTGCACTTGGCCAGTTTATTTTCTCGTAAGTGCGTTTTGATACATTTGATAATGTGTGGATATTTTAACAGCATTTAGTAGGAATGTGTCTGTAGTTTTAGTCAGTCTATTTACAGTATAAACTTTTCATTTCAAAAATTTAAAAAAGTAGGTTGGTACATGACCTAATCGAAACTTACTTTCGAAATATATTGTTGACATCTCTATTATTGGCTAGGAAATATCGACGACGGTCGATGCGTGAAATGAAATCGCCTTTATTTTGTTTTAGCTTAGAATTTAGGGAGAAAAAGTATAGGAACCTACACAAATACTAAGTCCAAATAAGAGGATAGAATTGTTTGTATATAATATGACATAGAAAATTATTCACCGCCTAGAGTCTAAATGAACATTTAAGATGTAAGTACCTAATTTATATAATTTAAAAGATAACAATAATTATGTAAAGGTACGTTCATGGGCAACTTTAAATTATAATACGAAAGTTGATAGTTAATCCATATTTATGAGGTCAATGAAACGTCATTTATCATAAGCCTTTTAGTTTAATCAGCGTTGTTATGAAAAGTGATAAAATCACTATGTGTAAAGTACTGGCTATAGTTTATCTAAATTCTTTTAAAATGTCCTCGTCATTGCCATATGCATTAGAGATAAAACTTATTTTACTAGTGAATAAGTACAGCAAGTGGTGCAATAACATTGATGTTTATAGCTGGGAAAATCACAGCTTAATTGGAAAATATATCGATCACTAACATATTATTTCCATGGAAAATAAATCAGGTAGTAAGTAACCATGAATACTATATATTATTAGCGATATAAAATTCAATGACATACGGATCTACAATGACTGGCGCTGGCTGATAATGTCGGTGAGCGGAATCATGTCACGAATCGACTACAAAAATGCGCATGATAATAATAAGGACCAGTGACCACTGAAGCAATGCTAATAGCTTCATGTTTCAGGAAAAGGAATTTTATGCCCATTTATAGAAGACACGGATTCGATTGGACGGATATCAGTGTCTGCAGAACTGCGAAGGGTCAGGTTAGGTTGGATGATAACAATAAACTAACTCGCTTAATGATTGCGGGCATCGTGGTCGGCAGCGTGTCACATTCCTCGGCTACCGATGCTGATTGGCAGACCAATAAAGGGTCAATATATTTTATTGTCTAGAGTACAAATGAACTAGCTAGTTAAATAGATAAACTAATTAGGCGTGGGTGTAATTATGAATCAACAAGATAAAACTCAGGATACACTGTGAATATTAGTTAATTAGGAATGTTGTTGACAGCTACAGTTTAAACTGGGATTGATAAGTTAAAAGTTTGAATTGAACCGTGATAAGACTGCTAACTGATAAGCGAGGAAGTACTTAGATAATTTAATTTGATACGAAAAGTAC
Source organism: Cabera pusaria (assembly GCA_954871355.1). Lineage (NCBI taxonomy): Eukaryota > Metazoa > Arthropoda > Insecta > Lepidoptera > Geometridae > Cabera > Cabera pusaria. The sequence continues at coordinate 6,313,809 of OX940894.1, forward strand.
ACGGCTGGTTATTGTATTGTAACACATACCTAAGTTGATTTGCAAAATATCATGTTTGTCCTTTAGGTTTATCTTTTAATCGACTATTTCATTTATCAAATGATATAATAGATTAGACAGATTACAATTTACAGGTGTAACCTTGTAATTATTGTCAATTGCATCGCGTGACAGTTTCTTACCTTCTGCTACGTTTTAATTGACTGAGTAAATACTTATAACCATGTTACTGCATCACCTTGTTCGCTCTGGCTCACAAGAGTCACAAGTCACACTGTTCACAGTCATAGCTACAGAAGGCCATTTACATTCTATTTCTGAATCAATTGTTTTCGGATGATCGATTGCTAACCAACAAATTTGTTTTATTAATGCTCAACGACACGTTAACAAGGCGCCATCACAAGACGCTAATTAATCATCTCGTAGTCGTATTGTAACGCACAATATGAAATTCAGCCGCTTTTGGAAGTAATCGCCGACGACGTAGCTTTTATAAATCGTTTATGGAAGCTCGTTAAAACTGGATACTTCCGGAACACGAATAACCACAACCAGTAAGTAAAATTAATGCAGATTTTTAAGGAAATGCCTTCAGTCAGGGTAATTTTATTAACCATGGTTGAGACATAAAAACTAGGTACCCATCTGGTTAATGGCCTTTGTAAGTAAGAGGAGTCGTGAATTCTGACGATTTGTCGACGTTGTACATTACATTACTCTGGGAGGGAGGATGACAAAAATAACTCAGATAACTCGAAGCCGGTTTTATTGAAATAGCAATACGGAAGTAAACTGCTGTGCTTAGTATTCAAGCGGTTAAAATCTGGACGTATCGCACGGACAAATAGACGCAAACAAGAAACTAATCTAACACGGGAACTAAACTTTGAATTCCACTCAGTAAAGCGAATAGCGATGGAAAGAACGTGTTCACAAGTCTGCAGCTTTCTCTTCATTTGCACTTTGCAAATCACTAATTGTTTACTTTAACCACAGAATACTTAATAGTACTACGTACTTTAACTACATAATGCGAGATATAAAAATATACTTAGGATCATCATTTTCAAACTATGATTAAACATACATACGATGCAATAAGGACAAGGTGTTCATAAAGCCATTAGAAATGGGGACGTGATTATGAATTAAACTTGACAAGTAAAACTTCAATCAACTTTCCTATGTAGAAACGAAGACTTTCTTAGAACGGGGCCGGCCAGTGGCCATACATTACAAGAACTTTATAAGGAGCGCTTGAGAAGTGAAGAGTAGTTAAGTTATACCTACGTACTTAGTTGTTTATCTAAGGTTGTAATAGCCATCATGCGGTCGTTCCACATAGTTTTCTCTAAAGTTCTTATACCTTTCTCTAGATACTTTTCATGTATGGTTAAATGCTGACTCTCAATATCTTTTGTAAGGATATAATAGTCGTCCATGCACATAAGCTGTAGACATAATTTTTTTTGAAGAATTGTTATAATATTGACAATTCATCTTCGTCGTTATCAGCCTATATTCCACCCATTGCTGGACGGGCATAAGTCCCCTTTCGTTTATGTCACGTATAGGTCGTATAACAATTACTTTGTGTTTGTTATATTTCAGGTTTCCATTGCGTAGACTGTATCTAGCAAAATAGTTAAATGAATCAATTAAGTTAGTTTTGGTTTATTTTTGTCAATCTGTCAGTTTCACAAACATTAGTTTGTAACCTCAACCTAAGTCGAACTTTGCAAGTTCTTAACGTACCTAAGTATCAAAGTAGCGCAGTGAACTTAGCTCGTCAGGAAATCACGGCGGCTGCTTTCCGTCGGCAAGACTCAATCCACTTTTACTTTCGCCCCCTCCGACCGTTCACTCACCTGGCCGAGCCGTGGCCGAAGACGCCCTACATACCTCCAATGTTTACATGCTCCTATGGATATACACTACTATTGTATAATGTATACTTTACGCCTTTGAAGTTGTTTAAAAACAGAAGAAAGATAGGTACTTTAGTGATGGCAGATAGTGTATCTGTATCAACAGATGATTTCACTGGTGAACAATATATTGTGCCAAATCAACTTCCATCAACTTACAGTACAACAATATATTTCCAACGATTCAAGATATTGTCTAGTTATTTAGCTCATCAGTTAATATCATAATAATAATAGGCTTTTTAAGCTTTTTGACCCAAAATAAGAAAATATATATATATATATATATTTCGTGTAGTATTTTGAGTTTTTGTTATAATCTGACAATGAATGTACGAAAGCGGGCAGGTAATAATTATTATTTCATAAAGATAAGGGAAAAATACTCACAGAGTGCTCAGAAATTCTTGCCATACCCGTTGCAGTCCCAAGCATTAAAATATAATGAATGGACCTGAAGGTTTACTTTGATGAAACTTAACACAAAAATAAACTAAAAGTAGTTTATGCATAATTTATTTCTATTTTATTTAGAGTTTCATGAATTCATTAACCAGCTGCTTTGATAAAAACAAATATTGTTGTCATTCATCATCAATCATTCAAAAACCTATTAATTTCTATTGCTATCAATTCGGATTCGGACGCTTCATTTAGAATATTGCAAAATTTGTGAGCTATTTTCTCACGGGAACTATTTCAATTACAATATTTTTTTTAACGATCCAATGTGTGTTTCACATTACTAGTATTCTTGTTAACCCCTCTAACTAAGCTAAATATGCTTGTGTCTGGAGTCGGTTCACGTCAATAGTGCTATGGTTGGGGTGGGGATCGAACTCACGACCTCTCGATCGCCAGTCCGACACCTTATCGATTGTGCTATTGCCGCCTTATACTTACAGATTATATAATAATAGATAAGATATTAATTACAGATTTTTCGAATTGAAATCTCAAAGTAACCGATCGTAGTATTGTGAATTGCAAAGTTTCCGAATCCGAATGCTTTCGAATTATTGAGAATAACCCTGCAGGTCGCATTACTCAACCGATTCTCGTGAAATGTTGTGAGCAGGTTTGATATTTTATAAGGAATTTTCTATCAATTCAGTTTTTTGAAATATTTCAAAATGGCAGTGGTACTCGTATGGTGGTTGAAAACATATAAAAATCATATTCATATTCAATTCAAAAATGTTAAAAAGTGTCACAAAACTTTTTTCTTATACCTAGATTAAAGTTAGTATTAAAGATGCAACATTTTGTCCAAACAAATTTTTCATCCGATAAACTTCAGGGGTCAGGGTCAAATTTTTGTTTTAAGTTTTGCTGTGAATATTGATTCAGTATTATCCTATATAAGACAAAGACAAGGTTTACAGCTCACAGAGCCACCTACACAGATAACCTACATGATTTTTTAAAGCAAATTAAGAATTGAGGAAATTTCATACCTAATGACACTCAAATAGGAATATAATGCAATACTATATCTGATACATCCTAAGCATTGTGTCATGACTATCTTGCTATCAAGAGTTATTTTATTATCATTAAAATCTATCATGACAAGATTAAATACATTCTGATAATAAAATGTATACAACAGAACCAGCTGCAAGGAAGTGGCATATCATAATATATTATAATTCATCTTAATTCAAGAGTAATAAAGTTGGTCTAAAATATTTCAAGTCAAGGCTATCTGAAAGTAGTTTTTGTGATACATTATCTAGTTTAACTATATATTTTTTTATATCTTATAGGCTAGCGATTGACTACTATCACACTTGGTGGTAAGCAATACTGTGGTTGAAGATGGTGAATACGCTAAGCCTACAATACTCTGACTGTCAAGGGCTGTGCGCTGCCGGAACACCGTAAAGTTATGGGGGTAGATTTTTTCCTTAATGGTGGTGGTAAGCTGCCTTTAGGTAATAAGTCAGTTGGAACGGAACATTGATAATTATAATATGCTCCTCCACCACCCATAATTATGTCATACTACATATTTTAGTATTATGTCAATCATTGTAAATTGTATGTATAGTTTTTAGGGTTCCGTAGCCGAATGGTAAAAAACGGAACCCTTATAGATTCGTCATGTCTGTCTGTCCGTCCGTATGTCACAGCCATTTTATTCCGAAACTGTTAGGACTACAGAATTGAAACTTGGTAGGTAGATGTATTCTGTGAACCGCTTTCCGATTTATATACAAAAATAAAAAATATAAAAGATTAATCCCATACATGGAACTGAAACAAAAAAAAACATTTTTGCTTCAAACCTATACGTGTGGGTTGTCTATGGATAGGTCTTCAAAAATGACATTGAGGTTCCTACAATCATTTTTTCTCAAAGTCAATCATTTGAAAGATAGGCACGTCTAAAGTGGTAAAATGTGTGTCCCTCCCCCCTCTAACTTTTAAAGTATGGGAGTGAAAAATCTAAAAAAAATATATGCTGTAGATCGCAATAAAAACTAACAACGAAAAATGGTTTGAACGAGATACAGTGAGCAGTTTTAGAGATATGGCGACCGCAAAGATAACTTTGTTTTTCATATAAACACTATGAAAAACAAAGTTAATTTTGTAGTTGCGAAAAATCATAGTAATGGAATATTTAACTGTGTTACGGAACCCTACGAGTGCGAGTCCGACTTGCACTTGGCCAGTTTTTTATTTAACAGAACAATGCTCTTAGCTTCTAGTGGCCTATACAGGTTCACTGGAAGTGGAGTGAGTAAGCATAAGCATGCTCACCAAATTATTTTATATTATATATTTGGTGCATAAGACAAAATACACAGTTAAAATAATCAAATAACATGGAGGTCACACAGTCACATATATATCAAGACAACTTTGAAGAGTAGGCAACTACTATGAGGACACTAAGGTGGAGCGAATCTTAGTTTGGATACATGTCTGATATTTAAAATTGGAGAGAATCAATCACCCAGGTGCATACATGGGTACATTGATATGAGTACCTTTGATAACAGGATCCTTGTGAAAGTATGCAGCTAAAGCTTGGATTTCTATTCTAGCTAAGGGTTCCTTGACTTCACCACTCAAGGCTAATGTCAGTATACCTAAAACCCTACTGGGGTAAATTTTAACCACTCCATCTTAATCTGTGGTATAGGGCTGTGATTGTGTTATGATTTGCCAGGACATAAAATTATTATCATATGGTAGCAATGAAAAGTGATGCTTAGTCTCAGATTTTATTAAAAATCAGGCAAGCATTATACATTTAAAATTGTTTTTTAATCTAGTGCACCCATAATAATAAGACATTTCTTTCTAAGAAGCACAGGCCATTTACAAAAGTGTTACAAGCATAGTGAATATTAAAGTTTAATAATGGCTATGAACATGTAAACATTTACCAGAAATTAACTCGTTTCAACAGTTTCGGACATTCTTGAAGTCCTTTATCTGGGAGTTGTGCCTACAAGCACGTTTGTGATGCTCCTCATCCTGAGTGTCACAAAGGGCCAATACGGGCTTGTAATTATGGGATACTGTGTAATGCAGGTGAAACTGTGAGGTCCTACTAGTGTCATAAATATTTACTACATAAGACCAATACCATTATAAAATACATTCCACGGTTATTTCCTTGGATAACGGTCCATTAGCAATGGTGTTTGCAAATAGGTATTTTAAACCAATTTTCCTGTTCACGTCTGCTAAAACAATTTCTTAGCAGTGAGTAGCTCATTATACTTATAGCATGTTACCAATGTGAATTTTGAAGCATTAGAAATAGTGTATGAAAGTAATTTAGGGTTCCGTACTTCAAAAGGTAAAAATGGAACCTTTATAAGATCACTTTCTTGTCCGTCTGGATTTCTGTTCGTGTGTCACCACCGATTTTCTAGCAAAAACTCTTTCTTTTCTGGCAAATTTAAATTATCGTAAAAACTTGTAAGTACCAAAATTTCCCTAAATTTTCAACTATTTTTATTTTTTGCTTTTTTTGTGCTGTAAGACCTTTCTTTTGACAATTCTAGGTCAACCGGAAGTACCCTATAGGTTTTCGGTCGAAAACCTAGAAGACCTAGTTGGCCTAGAATCATGAAATTTGGCAAGAAGCAAGGTCTCATAGATCAAAATATGTTGAAAATTTAAGGGTGTTCCAAAACATATATAGTTGCAGCAATTAAAATGCCTCTGAGTTATATGAGCGCTCATACAATTTAGGAGTCTAGCTTAATTGGCGCTAACCTTAGATAAAGTAAATAAATAAAATTGCACTATTGTGTGATTTATAACTTGTCTCTTAACCTAGTCTGAGAAGTTGGCACGGAGGCCTTGGTGGGCAAGTCCAACTCGGCTTGGCCGGTTTTATTTTAGCAATAATGTAATTTTTATGTTTGCTAAAGCACTATGTTAGGGGTACCTCTGGGGGTACATAATGTAACATGAAGAGATACATGCGGTAATCTATTGACTATCTTCTAGTCAAAACTAGATGCTATCTAGCAGTTGGGATGTGGTGACATTTTGTCGCTTAACGCGTTGCCTGCTGAAAACATACACCTTGTTTTTAGTAACGTTACGCATGTGTGGGCTCTCACACCTTGTGTGAGAATTTATGCTACAGCAATGCGGCACCACACAGACGGTGTGTGTGGTGCTATTTTAAAAGTATCATTATTTTACATAGTTGCAATGCACATATAATTTTTATAGCAACTAGTAGGTATTGATAGGGCCTTCTGTAAAAACTCAAAGAATTGGCAATGTCAAACAATAATGCATAGGTCCTATCTATAACCATCTTTTTGGGCCTAAAGCCTTTGACCAGTTTTGTTAGTACTCTGAGCCTACAGTTTACTATTTGTTGATGTAGGAGCACTAAAGCATTCAGAATATGTACTATATTTCATACCAATCAGTATCACAGCGGACAATTTGTTGTTCAGAGTTTAAATGGCTACCTACATATCCACAGGTTTGAGCTCATGTTTAAACAAGCATCAATCACTCAGTTCAAACAATGTGCATTCAGCATCGTAAACAACGGTCGTTGGGACAAATGAGACTAATCGCCAAGGTCTAAAGTACTATCTCAGGTGACGTTTATTTACATACCTAAAATCCAGGCTAAGGTTTCTCTGGTGCGCCGCAGGCTTCGGCGTTCGGGAGTCGGATCGACTTCCGTGGATCGGGACATCTTCCAACATACTCGCGCGAACTGTCGCGTCAGTCGTCACAACACCATACCAAACAACCTTGCAGCGATATCACAAAGTAAATAACAACATGGCGACTACACTTTCGAAAACAATATTCTGCAGTTCGAACGGTCTTTCTTCTATCTATTGTATAAATAATGTAAACTAACAGTCGCGATTTACCTCAACAAATGTTTCGTCAAAGCGATTCAACTTTTATATAGATGACAGAAAGTATGCAACAAATATCGTTTGCCCTACAAATATATCAACGCGTAACGCAACGAATTTTATGTGTACTGGTAAAATATTTATCACTTGAATTTAAAATAAAAGTGTTTGTTTGTATAAGTAAAAGAAACAAATCAAAATCTTTCAAAAATAAAGAAATCGATGACACTGGAAACAAGACGACAGACATTAATTTTTTTTTTCTTTTTTATATGTCAATCAAATTGTCAATCGCCAAGCTAAATGTTGCCATATCGGTTTAGAGGATTTGACCTTATTTCACATTATTGGGTATTTTATTTGCACTATGTATTTCACTGAGGACAGTGATGGTAGCCACAGACTACAGATGGGGGGTAGCTGAGTTCAGACCCCATAGACACCGTATCACGAATCTCGACCAGTTGATTATTGAATAAATAAAATTAACTAAATGATGGGGACGCAGCTATGTTAGCTGTATAGCTCCATCTCTGTCTTTTGGTTCATTCCAATCCCTATTAAACTTCGTGATGGACCTGTTGCTGATTAAGTTGATTTACTTACGGAAAATTGCTGCCATACATTATACATATTTTTACAAAGCATGATTTTTTATTTATTACTTGAAACTGTTACAAACAATATTTAATCAATCAATATTTAGTTGAAAATTTATTTTAGGTTTCAAATTTTTATATCTAAATAAGGGGGCAGCAAAATTTGTCTCAGCCCCGGGCGACATAATTCCTCGCTATGCCATTGCAAACGGGTACCGAGCCTATAAGATATAAAAAAAAGAAAAATTATCAAGCCATGAGATCAATCTGTCAAACAGGATTTTTGGAGAAATTTTGAATAATTATAAATAATATTTAATAATAATAATTCCCGCAGAGGCGGCTTTGTGGCGAGCCAGCAGTGAGCGGCAACACCCGCGTATTCTTATCCCGTGAGGGCTAACTGAGACGGTCTGACCCCCCAGCTTGCCTTGACCGGCCGGCCGGTGGTGGGAATCGCAAGAGCTAAGACCTAAGCTCTAGGCTGTTAAAGGCATAAAGCTGCTAGTAGCGTTAGTGAAAGTGCAGCACACCTCTCGACACCCTGGATCCGTTCAGACGATACACATTTCATTGAGTTAATTCGGCGGCTTCGGACTGTGCCGAATTAACTCAATGCAATGTGTATCTTTTTAAATAGTAAATAAAATTATTTTTTATATCACTGTCTTATTGATAACGCGCCTCGTCGCGTCGCGGTCTGAGCTGACCCTAAGCTATCTACTCCAATGTTGCCCCTCAGCGCCAACATAATGCTCCGCCTTTAATTTATGTCAGTTATTCAGCATATAGCAGGTCACCACCCACCTTAATATTTTGAAATGTGGCATAATTGGTGGGTGCCGTACCTCATTCAGATCACTGACAATTAAGAATTCGTAACAATAGCACATAATTTTAGTACCATCATTCCATAGTGTCATATCCTTCCATCCATGGACCATAATTTAAGTTATAAATTATAAAAAGCCTCTTGACGTTGGCTTTGGCAAGGACCTGGCGTATTGTGACTTACGACCCGAGACATTTTACTGAATAAATAAAGAATTAATTAATTACCATTCTACGCCGTGCTACCATCCTCGACCGCATTATCACTTACCAACACAAACTAATATAAGTAGAGGTGCTCTTACCAACAGGTGTGATAGTGGTCAAACGCTAGATTAAATGATATGAAAAAAAAATCCTATGCATTGCAAATATTCGAGGGTAAATGATCAAACAGGCAACTTGTTGAATACTCAAAGCAGGCAACATTGCTGTTGCTTCTTGTAGTGATGTGCATTTGATCAGTCCCAAAGAGTAACATAATATATACTGATCAGTCCACAGATAATCATAGTAAGTAATTAGCAGGCATATCTTAATTTATATTAATTATGTAGTATAGGTCCAGACCACTATGTTATTATTTCCAGGACACAAAATCAATGATCTTGGCTCGACGCTTGATGGGTATCATGTAGATATTTTAGTTTAATTTTGTTGATAAACGTTATTAATCAGAATACACAACTTCTCAGGCATGGTTTAAAATTATCCTATACATTATTGTCATAATTTAATTTAAAACAGCATTGCATTAATAAAAAAAAATTAAGGTATTCTAGGCAAAGCGTGTTCACCATTTTTGACATCATCGCTCCAGGCAACCTATTCGATTAACGATAGTATATCAGATTTAAAAGAAATGTTAATAATTAAGATATTTTTAATACCAGAGTACCTCTTATATATTCTATAATAATCAATATAATTTTAGGATCCATTGTACATGTCACAACTCTAAGCTAGGGAAAAATACTTGCCAGAAAGAAAAAATTAAAACCAAATGGGAGAAACTAAGAAAGCTTAGACATCAATGGGTTTTACCGTATTTAATTTCAGCGACAGTATTATTAAATACATATTATAAATAAAAAGCTCTGCCTATTTTAACAGTATTGCATAGCTAATTAACTGTACTATATACAAAATCATTTTAGTAACTAAATATATTTTTAGTTTTAGCCGCGTCCACACAAACTGAGCATGGCTCGCTTGGCAGCCTCACGGCAATGCTTCGGGGTGGTTCAGGCGCACGTTGCCTCGGCTGAGAGTGCCTCGTAGTCGAGCCGACGGCTGTCGGTAAACGGGACACGCTCAAAGGTGAGTGTGAGCTGTACGTAAGATTGATGTGGAGGTTGATGCTCGGGGACTTCTGATGGATCAGCCTGCCTCGCGAGGCTCGCCTCTGTGTTGCCGGAGTGCATCGCGAGGCTAAACTCGCGAGCCACTTCATCGAGGCTGCCGCGCGAGCCCAAGCGCCCAATGTGGACTTGAGACATGAGACATGAGAGTAGAATGATAAAGGATACTTTTTCTTGCCCCAAATGCCCCAATCATGGGATATTCACGCCACACTTAGGGAATATTTGTACGAATAATAAATAATGTTGTTATTAAGTATTAATATAGGCCATGAACAATAAAACATGTTATTATGGTTTTGGAGAAGATTCTTGCGACTGCCTTGAAGGTTGTCTTTTATGAACATTTGGTTTCCTCAGTCTATGGTAGTTAGGCATTACTTTGCTCAGGAAATCTAATTGAAGCAATTGTGATGGTTGTTTTTCTAAGGCTTCCCGGACATGATGTTCTGAGCCCCAAATGACTGTGTTGTCTGCTAACGTTTGAGGTGAACTGAGGTTACATGCTGCTCCTGTAATAGAACAAAGCTGGATCAAGTTGATATCAACATTTTAATCAATTGCAATGCAAATCGCATGTAATGTAATGTTGCTTATTATCATCAGACAAGCATTTGATGGGCCTGTTCCTTAAAATTATAATAAAATCTTATAATGCACACAATGTGATACAGAAAGTCCAAATAACTCTTTGTGCGACATGTGCAAATAGAAATGAAATTAATTACAAAAGTAGCTTTAGATTTAATTTTATTAAATGGTTGTATCTAGGGTCATTGTTACCCTTGAAAGTTTCATTGTTATCCATGGAAGTTTCACTGTTACCCACCTGCATCTGTAGGTTCATATAATCCATAGTCTTTATTCCTCCATGTCATGCTTAGTTGATTCTAAATGGATGACTTTTAGTGGTAGGCAATTGAACAAGCAAAGTTCAAATAGCGTTTTGTTTTTTTATTATAAAAATTCACGTTCATTTTAAACTTATATATTTGGGATCAGGAATTTAACGTGACTAACGCAATGTCAATAATGCAATCAACAATTGTTTCGTCCTCATTCAGACACCATCATCAGGATTACGGGTGATCATCAGCAAGACAAACAAGACAAACAAATGGTAAACCTCCCCAAGATGCAACATCATATAGACCAATCTCTCTGTTACCAATAATATCGAAGTTATTCGAGAAATTGCTCTTGAAAAGGCTGAAACCCATTATAGAAGAAAGAAAACTTATTCCTGACTACCAGTTTGGATTTAGGGAAAATCACTCCACCATAGACCAGGTTCATCGAATCACCAACATCATAGAAAATGCTCTGGAAGAAAAGAAAGTTTGCACTACCGTCTTCTTGGATGTAGCTCAAGCGTTCGACAAAGTTTGGCATAAGGGTCTTATACACAAACTGACAAATATGCTTTCTAAACAGTTTGCAGATATTCTTGAGTCTTACTTAACACAAAGAATGTTTAGGATAAGACAAGATGACTCATACTCTGAACTAAAGCAGATAAAGGAGTACCACAGGGCAGTGCTTTAGGTCCGGTCCTGTACGTATTATACACCTGTGATATTCCTCATTTAGAAAATAACACTATCGCAACCTTCGCGGATGACACAGCCATTATGGCTACAGGTCTCACCCAAGAGGAAGCTGTGGAAAAGGTTCAGACAGCAATTAACTCCATAGTTGCATGGACAAAGCAATGGCGAATAAAGCTCAACGAAAGTAAATCTGTACACATAGATTTCACAAATAAGAGACCAAACTACCATCCGGTGTTCATAAATAATCAACCAATACCTTACGATAGCAAAGCAAAATATCTAGGGATGACATTAGACGCAAAGCTAAGCTGGAAGCTGCATGTCAAAAAGAAACGTGACGAATTAGAGCTTCGCTACAAGAATATGCACTGGCTGTTTGGAAAACATTCATCTCTGTCAGTGCATAACAAAATGCTATTATATAAACAGGTCCTTAAGCCAATATGGACTTATGGTGTCCAGCTATGGGGATGCACCAAACAGAGCAACGTACAGATTAAAAAAGTACAGATTAACAAAGTACTCAGGAGCATTGTAAAGGCACCCTGGTACATAAGAAATGATGATCTCCATCGGGACCTTAAAGTGGAACACGTCGCTAAAACGATAAAACAATATGCTGAAGCTCACAATCGCAGACTTCACCATCATGTGAACGTCAAGGCTATCCAGCTCCTCGACAACACGGACATAGTTAGAAGACTAAAAAGGGTAAAACCGTTCGAATTACTTTAGTGATATTTTACTAAGTGAGCATAAGTGTAGTGATAGTGAGCGCTATATAAAAGAACACAATAACAAAGTGTCTACCCCTTAATAGAGACATTAGGAAAAGTGTTAATGGACACATTCTTAGTAATATTTTAATAGTAAATTAAGTTAAAATCAAATTATTTATTAGCCTAATTAGAAGGCTAGATTGTAATAGCAGTGAGACATCTACGTGAAGTAGATGAATCACTACAAAAAAAAAAAAAAAAAAAATCAGCAAGACATCCTCCAAATGAAGCCAAAACAATTATCGATCGCTATATCGACATTGCATTAAATTCCCGAACTTTTGCATTATTGAAACTGCTTAATTATTTATACAGGGTCAGCCGACCAGGGTAGATGCAACACAGACGAATAAGAACAAAACATAAATAGGTATATCTTCAAATATAAGAAAGGTTTACCAATAACACAACCGCTGCCAATTTTAACATCAACTCCCACATAAGATCTGCACTCAAAGACATTGCTCTCCCCAATATGTCCGCATGGAGACTCTAGCTTGCATCCCACTTCAAATACATTGTGTGCGCCGATGAACAGAGGTTTAGGAGGATTCTCTTGCTTCTCACTCTTTCTGAAAATTAAAGGTAAATAGTGGGTTGAAATTTAGAATCGTTTCGCACGAAAAAGGGGGAATGGAGGGGTGGAAGGGGTAGGTAAGGGTCCCCTTTTCACTACCCCACCACTCTCATTACAAGGTAATGCATAGTTTTTAAGTTATGATTTTTTTTGCAAAATCATAACCTCACTTGGTAAAAATTTTGAATCGTTTGGCACGAAAAAGGGAGGGTGAGGTGATGGGGGGGTAAGGGAGGGTCCCCCTTTCCTTTTCCCACCCCTTTTATTACAAGGTAATGCATAGTTTTAGAGTTATGCGTATTTTTGTAAAATCATAACCACACTTTTTTGTAACACTTTGCTGATCAATATCACTCCTTTGTTGGATGTTTAACAGACTTTTAGCGCTTCGCCGGCCGCTGCCGCGGCACGCTCGCTTCGCTCGCGCGTTGTGTTGTCGCAGTTTCAACCTAACCTAACCTAGTTTTTTTTCTAGTGGGGGTGTTCTTATTAATTTAGTAGTGGTAAAAAATATTACTAAAATTTTTACTAAGTTATCTAGCCCTTGTAATTATTATTTGCGCTTTGTTTTTATGGTTTAGTATATTTTTAGGTTAGATTTTGTTTATATCGTTTTATTGGAAACTGTGCATTACCTGGTTATAAGAATGGTATTGTTACAATCAGGGACCTAACCTCTACCCATCCCCATAACATTTTATATGAAATTCATGCCAAACGATTCTAAATTCAACCAAAAATCCAAAATCAAACCCAACAAAAATAGGCATAACTCAAAAACTATGCATTACCTTGTAATGGGAGTGGTAGGGTAGTGAAGGGGGGACCCTCCCCTTCCCATTCCACCCCCTCTTTTTCGTGCAAAACGATTCTAAATCCAACCCAAATAGTGTAGTTATTGATGAACTTTCACAGAATTATCTTTGTTTGTTTTTTTTTTTTTTTTTTTTTTTTATACGTTATAGGCTAGCGTTTGACCACTATCTCACCTGTTGGTAAGTGATGATGCGGTCGAAGATGGTAAGCACGCTAGGCCTAGAATGGGAACTGGCTCTCAAGGATAGCTGCCGGAACACATTAGATGTTTGGTGACAGATTTTCTAACTTGAGGGTGGTAGCTGGCCAGGCGGACACTAGATAGTGTCCTACCACCATGCGGGGGTTTTGTTGGTTTCTTAACGATGTTTTCCTTCACCGGAGGGCCACTGTGAGAAGCGCACATAAATTTGTCGATAGAAAAATCCATTGGTGCACGGCGGTTTGAACTCGGTACCACGGCATCAAAGCCGAACGTTCTCCCGATTACGCCACCGGGCCCTCACTCCCATCTCATCACCGGTTACTCTTTACCCATCCTTTTAGTTCTAACTATTGACTGAAACTTTGAGGGCCCGGTGGCGTAATCGGGAGAACGGTCGGCTTTGACGCCGTGGTACCGAGTTCAAACCCCACCGTGCACCAATGCATTTTTCTATTGAAAAATTTATGTGCGCTTCTGACAGTGGCCCTCCGGTGAAGGAAAACATCTTTAAGAAACCAACAACACCCGCATGGTGGTAGGACACTATCTAGTGTCCGCCTGGCCAGCTACCACCCTCAAGTTAGAAAATCTGTCGCCAAACATCTAATGTGTTCCAGTAGCTATCCTTGAGAGCCAGTTCCCATTCTAGGCCTAGCGTGCTTAACATCTTCGACCGCATCATCACTTACCAACAGGTGAGATAGTGGTCAAACGCTAGCCTATAAGATATAAAAAAAAAAAAAAAAAACTTAATATGATGGACATTATTGCAAATTTTCACAGACTAAAAGCTTTGATAAGCTGTTTCACACTAACATTAGAAACAGGTGTGAGGGAGTTCCCGAACAATTAAAGTATTAACAAGATATATAAATATTTGCTAAATTGCATGTCATAAATCTTTGAAGAAACTAACTTGTGTATTATGGTAGAATACTCTTCAATAATGCAGTATTCAGCTATTATGATAGGGCCACCTTCAGCGATGATGGTCACTCTTGGATGGATGACTGTGCCTCCTCCTATGGTAATATCACCTTCTAATGTACAGTCTTCGCAGACGGTTGCTCCAGGCAGGATTTTTATGCTACAACAAGAATAAAATTATCATTTGAAAGCATGATCCTACATGCTAAATAATTTATGCATTACTTACTTGTGAGACATTATTACCACCGAGTATATGTTTGTTGTTTCTCTAGATAATAATTGGATTTAATTGATTTACAATTTATTCCCGAATCTTTAATTCAAATTCTTTAATTTTGAAACAGACTGTAATAATGACACAGGAGCATAGATTACTTATACGTAGTATCTCCTAACTGGTCTGTGGATTACTTTATGGCACAGGAGTAAAAAAAAATCACAGTTCACACTAATCACACAGACACTAGGCTTGAGTAACTCCGGACACATCTATATCTTCGGCTATATATCCCTACGCGGATATATATCTTTCATTCCACTTGCCAAAACCTTAATATATCCAATATACCGGTTAAGTCGGTTAAAAAGTCAAGCCGTAAGTGATAAGGTATATCTTAGGCAACCGTGATATATCATTATTTTGGATCATATCATCACTAACAACAGCTACAAAATCAAAGCAAGTTCAAAACACAACAGATACGGTCTAATAATGTTATAATATCGGATATGAAACGCGAATAATTATGCTTAATTTTGTGTATAGGATATCTTAATGGATATAATTTGTAGACGTGTGTAACTCAGGAGTGATTAACTAAAAAGGTTATATCTCCTTAAACCAAAGATTATATCCGTATATCTTATATTTCACCACCATCTCTTTAACTCTTATATCTTTAACGCAACAACTCATTTCGCGGAGTTAGAGTAAGCGGGATGTAACCATATAACATACCATGCGTTAAAAAGAGAGCGTAAAGGAGTTAGAGTAAGCGAGATGCATATAACTCTATATGCGTTAAAAAGAGAGCGTCACGGAGTTAGAATAAGGGAGATGTAAACATATAAAGGCGCGGGTATGTAGGGCTACCTATCGCCTTTGTTAGGACGAGGTCTGAGGTCGCGTCGAAATAAGACGATGGTTGTTGCACTATCAGATGTTCTTATTATAAAATAGAATTTTATCAAAGAGAATATAACCACTATTTTAGTTGCTGTCTAGAGTCATAATTCTGGCGATTAACTCCCTTATAAAACTTTTTTTCGTTCTCCCGTCAACGTCACTTTGACGTGGGAACGCGCGCTGTCGTTTTTTAGCATTGCGCTTCGCACATCAGAGGCATTTTGCCACCCGAATGGATGTGCAAAACGCCACACATATAACAATCTATGTGATAGAAAGGGAGCGTAGCGTCACAGAGTTATTAGGGATATAGAGATATAAAAGATATATATATATATATATATAAATATATTTTGTTCAAAATGATACGTATCTATCTTTTCTCTTTAAGGATATGATTTGCGTTTCGTGAGTTTGTTTCTCTGCAAAGTCTGAAAGACATCACACATGGATATACCCGACATACGAAGCAGTTATACTAAGTGGATATATTAAGCGGATATGCTAAGCGGATATATATCTTTATATGGAATGATATACGATATATCCACTCCTCTGTGGGAGGCAAGCCCAAGCCTAACAGTCACAGACAGACTACGACTAGACTACAGAGGGGCGGGGGAGAACTTAAAATGACATGACATTGACAATGAAAAGTTGACAAAACATCGCAGACTAAAAGGCCTTTTTCACGATCTATTTTGCTGTACGTCCCGCCAAGGACGCAAGCACGATGCACGATGCAAAAGTACCGTGACTAGGCTTGACGTACATCGATAATTGTTATTTATATTTGCTGGACTTGCACGACCGATTTTGCATGCAGCGAGCACCCCTACCACCGCGAACGTCGTGCAGATGGACAGTGAATAACGCGGACGTACGTCAGAGCAATCCAGCATCGTACGGCTTGATGGTGTATAGACTTGCTGTACAGCAGATTTAACATATACGTATAATATACAGATATAATTTAAAACATTTTTTGTTCTATTTACTCTGCTCGCTTGATGCGCGCACGACAGTCAGTATGTTACATCCAGCGCCGCGGCCTTGAGCTGACGTACAGCCTGGATGGATCGTGAATAAGGCGCTTATGTTTGTTTGTGGTTTAACAGTAATCTGTCTGTCTGCGGTTTAGTTAGTTTTATTTATATTTTCATTTACGTTTGTTTGTTTTGTTTTGTTCAATGAATTTTTCTTTTCTCCAAAGAGAATATAATTTTTTTCCAAAACAATGGAACTGGTTTTTCAATTTCCCTTCAAACCATACGATATACAGGAGAAATTCATGAAAGAACTATACTTTACGATTGAAAGTAAAACGCTTGGTATATTCGAAAGCCCTACTGGAACTGTATGTATGATGGATATCTTTGTATCCCTATTTTAAACTTATAGGTTATGTTATTATTATTCTTATTTCCAGGGTAAATCTTTGAGTATTTGCTGTGGAGCACTACAGTGGCTTATGGACTATAACAAGAAAACTTTAGAAGACTTAGAAAATGAAGTGGCACAACTAAAAGAAGAGATTTCCAACTGTGCAAGTATGTTGATAATACAACCTTCAATAAGTTTCAGGCGTAATTCTAAATACTCCTTATTCTAATTGGTGCTGGAGGCGATAAGACATGCACCGACGTATTGATTGGTGTGGTGTGTCACTAAAGTTACCCAAGCCATCCCAGCTTTATTATGGCACTACTTTGGGCTACTGGATCCTAAATATTTAAAGTGGCTACTCATGATGCAATTTCGTATTCAACCCATTGGTTAAATTTGTTTACGTCGAGATTGGCCGTACTCTTCTCACGAATTAATCCTGTTCACAAATTAATTTGAAATTGTTTAGCAGATGTCCATGCACCTGTTAGAATCACTATATATATATATATATATATATAAATTAATAAATAATAATAAATACATTTATTTATTTTCCAAAATGAGATATGTACAGAGGATGCATTAGAAAAATGTGTTACATTGTGTAGAGACATGTTAATTAACCAACGGCCCCACACTAGGCACAAGGCCCGTGTCGTGGAAGCCTATTTATACGAAAGTTCTGAGATATTACATGGAGGCATCCTTAATATTACATTTTTAAATACATGTTTTATTAAATTGTTAAACACAATCCAAAATTTCATCGTACCAACGGGACTTGAACCCGCAACCTCCGGAATAACATGTTCCGGTGCTTTGCCAATTAAGCCATGGTGCGAAGTAACGTTACGACGAAATTAGTGGGTTGCATTTGTTAACCCAATTATGCATTGGTGGCG
Source organism: Cabera pusaria (assembly GCA_954871355.1). Taxonomy (NCBI): domain Eukaryota; kingdom Metazoa; phylum Arthropoda; class Insecta; order Lepidoptera; family Geometridae; genus Cabera; species Cabera pusaria. The sequence goes on from OX940894.1 coordinate 6,332,174, forward strand.
CCATCTATGACTACTTATTACGTAAGTTAATCATTCGGAAGAAATCATTACAGTTTTCAAATCCGACAAGAGATGTTGCACTGCGTAAATCAAATATTATGTTTCTTTGAAGTGTTACACGCTTAATATTTCTGTAAATTGTTAAACACAATCCAAAATTTCATCGTACCAACGGGACTTGAACCCGCAACCACCGGAATAACATGTTCCGGTGGTTGCCAATTAAGCAATAATATATATAATAGAATGCATCCGGAATTAAAATGACAGCAAATTGAGTAAAATGATATATTCACCATTCACTCTGTCGATTCAAATCATTGATTGCTAGAGAGGTTGACTCTACACTTAACATGTTGCAAGGATGCATAAACTTGCCTCCTCACTGCACAATTTGTCAAAACAACTCAAATTGAATCAGCGCGTTGAATACAAAATTGCATAGTGAGTAGCCACTTTTATACCTATATATTAGTTATTAAGATGAGACATTTGAAAATTGACTTCAATCAATGTCATTCAGTCAGTCTTTATTATTTCACATACTGCAAAAGTTCTGTCCAAAACTGGTTCTGTTCTCTAGCAAAGAGTGACAAAATATATACTGAGAGTCTCTAGATCCTGGCTACACCAGAAATATTTTCTTATATCTTTATTTTACCCATTAAAATAAAGAAAATTTATAAAATTAATTTACAATAATTTATGATCATACAAAACTAAAAAACTGACTTCACATGTCAAGTTAGCCAGTATCATGTCATCAAGGTATACAAATTAGGAGTGGCCGTTATGTAGCATAGATCGTTTCCACAACGTTGTCACAGAGCGACAACGCAAACGTTATGGACGAATTTCATAACCGTCTATTTAGAGTTAGACTGTCGTTGCGGGTTGTTGCGGCGGCAACGTCATGTCACACTTCGTTGGCAATGTCAATAGAGGGAGAAAGGAATACTCTTCCGAGAGTTTCTACTACTGTTTGCAAGGTCAAATAAATTTGGGTCGGACGGAAGACTAAATAATTGGGACGATGTGAAATATAAACATTACTTTACTTTCACATTGTACCTACCTAATACTACCTATACACAAATATCTATTTCTCAAAGCAAACACCGTTTAATAGATGTATGCATTTTAGCAACTATCTATTAAAATTGTTAAAACATATACATCTATTAGACGATGGTTGCGAAATAGATCGTTGTGAAATAGACAGTTTTAGCAACGTTATTGTAACGCAGAGAACGTTGCGTTTATTGTTATTATTGTTTATTTCTATATCTCCGGAGATTATTATCAGATCTCAAAAAAATGGGACCGAACGGGAGGCATAATCACTCAAACAAAAAAATAATTTTTCAAATTGGTTAAAGATATGACAAAGTTCTGAGGTAACAAATATACAAAAAAATTAAAAAAAACTGTCGAATTGAGAACCTCCTTCTTTTTTGTAAAGTCGGTTAAAAACAGATAGTGTCAATATTAGGCTTGTAAGTATTACCAGGCCTGACGCACTCCGTGCTGTAGCTATGAAACAACAAGTACCTCCGCACACCCGCTCAGGTACAAGTTCAGTCAGTAAAGTGTCATGCGCTCTTTCGATCAGCCGCATGTCTTACCTCAATATTATATATATATATATTATATTCCTTGCTTACTATATATACGCAAAGAATGTCACACATAAAATGGTAGGTAGGTATAAATCAGCTGAGTTTCATGTTTCAAGGGAATTCACTTTATGATCTTTAGGGAATTTCTATCGACATTACCATCTTGCAAAATATTAAGTGTAACCTACTTGAAATTGGTAGGTTATTTATTATTTACTGTAGGTATGTTACGTAGGTCCTATAGGTACCTACCTAAAAAAGATAAATGACTGACTGATTGACTGACATATCAGTGCACAGCTGAAACCAACAAAGTTATACCTACCTACCTGTCTACTTATTTGAATTGACTTAGCCTTTTCTTTGACTAACGAACCTTACAATATGATTTTGTCGAGACAAACGAGTTGTATAGTCCGAGAGTTGTATAGCTGATGCAAGATTTGTACTCAGATAAATAAGTACAATTACCAATGTTTACTTGGGGTTTTATTTTATTATTTTTTAACAGTATATAGATTAGTTCTAAGATAAATAAATAGGGTAGGTACCTGCTAAGTTCAGGCCTGTCGTACTCCGCGCTGTAGCTAGAAATTACAAGTACCTCCGCGCAACCCTCTCGGGTGCATGTTCAGTCAGTTAAGTGTCACGCGCGCTCTCGATCGGCCGCGCATCTTACTTGTACCTACCTCATTATTATATTCCTTGCTTACAATATTAACATACAAAAATATTATTCAGTATGTCTAAACGAAGGGCTACAAAGCATTGCGTAGCATGCGGATGCTTAAACAACAACGGGAATGACGACATTAGATTTCATACACTTCCTAAGAATCTCGAGAGGTAAGACATTAATAAACTTAATATTATTTATAAGTAACGTAAATCTAGGTAGTAAGGCTATCTAGGTATGTTTAACGATCCGGTCGTTTAGTAGTAGTTTTCGACTTTTTTTCGCGTAAAAGTCAATGACCTTAAAGATCGTTCACTGTAAGTAGACCTCCCGGGTACTAGTGGCCGCCTTCTAATGCAGGGTCAGTGTATACTAGTTTTAGTTTAATACTTATATCAATTGAACAATAAAAGAAGGGGATAGAAAATGTCAATTTTTTTTGCCTTTTTTTCATTTTATTTGTTAATTTTGTCGTCGCGCTGCAGTACTGCCAGTAGGTACTTATGTAAAAAGCAAAGAATGTCACACATAAAATGGTAGGTAGGTATAAGTCAGCTGAGTTTCATGTTCAAGGGAATTCACGTTAAGATCTTTAGGGAATTTCTATCGACATTACATCTTTCAAAATATCTGATATCTGATTGAGGTGTGGGGAAGTGCGGCAAACACCAACCTTAAAAGTCTCCAGATCGCTCAAAACAAATCCATAAAAACACTTTTTAACTACGAATATTTGACGAACACCTCTACTATCTATAATGAAACCAAACTATTCAATTTAGAACAACTATATATATATACAACTTGTCTTTTAATAAAAAAAATATTAATAAATAAAATACACACACAAATCACATTTACTAAAAGAACATTTAAACACAGCCTTAGAAATACCAACAAAATAACTTTACGGTCTGCAAGGACGCAATACGGCAGAAAAAATATTACGTTTGAGGGTGCACAACTTTATAATAAACTACCTAACGACCTTAAAGAAAATGAAAGTATTATGATATTTAAAACTAAATTAAAACAATGGATATATACAAACATCAAAATCTAACTCCGGAACTTTCAATATTAAATATAGCTAGTTATAGAAATTAGTTATAAATAAGTATGTAAGCTCATTATAAGCGAATTGTTCAATTCTTTATGAGTAAATAAAATTTCTTTGAACCTAAATATTAATTGTAACCTACTTGAAATTGGTAGGTTATTTTATTATTTACTGTAGGTAGGTTACGTAGATCCTATAGGTAGGTTACGTAGATCCTATAGGTAGGTACCGAGGTGGTCCCATTGTAATTTCATCGAGATCTGATGAGTATCTCCAGAGATATGACGATAAACGTCTCAAACTTGCAACTGAAACTGACTTGCGCGGCATGGAAGTCGGTTGTTTTAGTTTTAACTTAATTAAACTATCACATAAACTATCTTAATTATAGTACCTATAACTGTAGTAGTTTTATCCTACCTCGACATTAAACATGAATGTAGCACTTTAAATATACTCATTACATTGTTCTACCTTAAAGTATTCTTCTACCAATTATAGGCTTCAATAAGTTATCTAAAAACGTTCAACCCTATAGGAGAGGCCGCGAGTTGACCGAGTTATTCAGGCTCTCGCTGTGCGGACTTACGGTGCATTTTACTGTGCGCAACACGCGGTTCATAGTTACTATTAGTTGATACTGTGACGCAGATTCAAGATCGCACTCGAGGCGTGAAGCGCATTTTGAACGTTACTGGCGTTGTAACTAGGTTTAATCTCGCATTTTTGCTCTCAGGGAGTGCAATTTCTGTACTTGTACTATTCATTATTCTGTGCTAAGGTTAACTTCAATATCCATTGTTTTCTTTCTTAATGATTTTGTCGTTTCATACGATAGTCAGATTTTTATAATCCGAGAGTTAATGTAATTAAAGTACTTATAGATCTCAGATCACTGAGATTCACTGAGATCTGATAAGTATCTCCAGAGATATGACGATAAACGTCTCAAACTTGCTACTGAAATTAACTCGCGGGGCATGGAAGTCGGTGTTTTAGTTTTTTATCTACTTCATAAAAACGGAGGAGGTTCTCAATTCGACGTTTTTTTTAAATGTTTGTGAGCTCAGAACTATGTCTGAAATTGAAAGTTCTTTTTTAGGGTTCGATAGTCCTGATAAGGAACCCTTATATTTTCGTCATGTCCGTCTGTCTGTCTGTCTGTGTGTCTGTCTTTTTTTTTTTTTTTTTTTTTTATACGTTATAGGCTAGCGTTTGACCACTATCTCACCTGTTGGTAAGTGATGATGCGGTCTGTCTGTCTGTCTGTCTGTTTGTCTGTCCAAGGTTTTGCTAAGATACCGTTAGTACTAGAAAGCTGAAATTGTGTAGGTATGTGTATATCAATAACGCCGACAAAATGGTGAAATAAAATATTGGAAAACATTTGATTTTGATTTTTTTTTAAATTTAGATATTCAACAATTACAAAATAAAGTTTTCCTACAATGAATAAAATACATAATTATTTATGGTCGAAAAAGTGAGTCAGCTTCTAGACTATTGTAATGTTACAAGTCAAACAACCTACGATTCTAGGCAAGTGAGGCGCGTTATTTAACTTACGCAATCTAAAACTTTACTCAATTTTAATTGAACGTCACATATTTTAGTATAACTGTAGTACTTTTATCTTACCTCGACATTAAACATTAATGTAGCACTTATTATCAGTAATGTACTCATTACATTGTTCAACCTTAGAATATTCTTCTACCAATTAAAGGCTTCAACAAGTTTTCTCATAATATTCAACCCTATAGGAGAGGCGGCGAGTAGACCGAGTTATTCAGACTCTCGCTGTGCGGACTTACGGTGCATTTTACTGTGCGCAACACGCGGTTCATAGTTATTATTAGTTGATACTGTGACGCAAATTCAGGGTCGCACCCGAGGCGTGAAGCGCATTTTGAACGTTACCAGCGTTGTAACTAGGTTTAATCTCGCATTTTTGCTCTCAGGGAATGCAATTTCTGTACTTTTACTATTCATTATTCATTGTGGTATTACTAGCTATTTAATAAACAAAATATAATCATTATAATAGCCTCAATCAAATAAAACAATCTCATTATATATTAATAACTTTCAGAAACCGACGACTGGCTTCAAGAAGAATATGAAAAAATAAAGAAGAACCAAACCCTCGTGTCTCTTCAATCCAAACTCGACCATATAAAGAATAAAAGACAATTAATGGATGAATTGAGAAGTAGAGTAGAAAAACAAAAGTCTAATATGAGTAATAAAACTTTTGAATATTTCTCAAAGGACAAGAATAAGAAAGTAGTAGGTGATAAAGAGAATCTTCTAGAACAAGAGAGACCAGTAGATTCAGAAGAAGATAGAGATCTCATATTAGAAGAAATTGATGAAAGAGATATTGAGTCAGATGAAGAGATTCTTGATGAAAATCAAGAAAAGGATGATGCAATAAAGGTAAGGGTGAAATTATTCTTTAGAAATATAATACATGAGCCATGGGGCATGGGGAAAAAAATTAGAAATACATATGTCATCGTTATTGTTACCCACGGCACTAGAATTTCGTAGTTACCTTGCTGTGTGTAAGCTTAGACCTTGATCGTACATATGATCCCTGGGTAGTGCTAAATGGATGACCGGTGGCTTCAGTTATGACTAGAACCACCCATCAAACAAAGATTTCTTGGTCCTCAATTAACTACTTTTCAGCATGACTTCAGTGCAGCTATTTCTCCAGCTAGCCTAGAATTCAATCTAATACTATAAGAATCTTTGTTCTAACATACTGACTAACTGACTCGCTGACTGACAACGCACAGCTTAAACCGCTGGTCGTAGAGACTTAAAATTTGGAGGGTATATTGGTTGTGTAGTAAGGGTGTACTAAGAAAGGATTTTCCAAAATTCACCCCTTTAGAGGATGGAACGGGGGTTCAAAGTTTGTATGGAGAAACAAGATTAAATAGTTTTTTCTATTCGAAACTTTACACAAGTGCTTCAGTAAATAAATAAGTAAATACGTGTTTCAGGCTTTTTTGAAATTCCACCCCTAAGAGAGTGAAATGGGGTAACAAAGTCTAAAAATCAATATTGTTTCGGATTGCGCTGAAATTTTACATGCATATAGTTATTTTGGCGTTGATATCCGCTAAGAAAGGATTTTTCAAAATTCACTCTTTAAGGGGATGAAGCGCGGGTTCAAAGTTTGGATAGTGATTTTTTCGACATTTTACAGAAGTACTTCTGAAAACAAATAAGAAAATACGAGTTTCAGGCTTTTTAAAAATGCCACCCTAAGAGGGTAAAGTGGGTTAACAAAGTTTGAAAATCAATATTGTTTCGGATTGCGCTGAAATTTAGAATGCAGATAGTTGTTATGACGTAAGTATCCGCTTAGAAAGGATTTTCTAAAAATTTCGCCTTGATATTACTTATTATTTTTAGTTATATATATAATAATGTGTTCCGGCAGCTATCCTTGAGAGCCAGTTCCCATTCTAGGCCTAGCGTGCTTACCATCTTCGACCGCATCATCACTTACCAACAGGTGAGATAGTGGTCAAACGCTAGCCTATAACGTATAAAAAAAAAAAAAAAAAAAAAAAAAAATAAACTTATAGATTTACTTAAATACTTCTGTAAATAAATTAGTAAACACGTGTTGCAGGATTTTTGCAAGGGGTTGGTAAAAAAGTCTGAAAATCAATATGGTTTTTCTGGTTTTATAAATATTAATCCCTATTTTCCTAAGTCACGCAATAACTTGAAAATGGGTGAACCGTTTTGGCTTTTACTTCTTTGATGTCTTTTATGATAGAAAGGTTTTTATAAAATAAAAGTTAAGGTAAAGTTAAGTAAATAAAAGAAGTCTTTAACGCGGGCGAAGTATATTTTTGAAAATATACAACAATTTCTTTCATCTGTGCTCCTGAGACTGCAAACGCTCTAACATCAATAATCGTGTCACATGCTTGTAAACAACAGCACTTCCACTAAAATGTGCATACATTTGATAGCTTACCTCTGTGGCTTATAGACAGGCTTGTGACATTATTTACGACACCATGACAGTTCTCCTTTTCTCATAGGATGTTTCCAAATTCTGAATAGAAATAGTACACAATGATAAAGGTTGGTTTTTTTTTTTTTTTTTTTAATACTTTATAGGCTAGCGTTTGACCACTATATCTCACCTGTTGGTAAGTGATGATGCGGTCGAAGATGGTAAGCACGCTAGGCCTAGAATGGGAACTGGCTCTCAAGGATGGCTGCCGGAACACATTAGATGTTTGGTGACAGATTTTCTAACTTGAGGTTGGTAGCTGGCCAGGCGGACACTAGATAGTGTCCTACCACCATGCGGGGGTTGTTGGTTTCTTAACGAAGTTTTCCTTCACCGGAGGGCCACTGTCAAAAGCGCACATAAATTTTTCGATAGAAAAATTAATTGGTGCACGGCGGTTAGAACTCGGTACCACGGCATCAAAGGCGACCGTTCTCCCGATTACGCCACCGGGCCCGGTTTTTGTTGAAATATAAATAATTTGCCTTAAGTACATTTAATTACAATATTCAATATTTCATACACTGCGAAGTGTTGTCAAATACCCTATTTGGCACACACAGCTTCCAACCTGAAATAAAACATAGTGAAGCTAGTCTAAACTAATATTATAAAGAGAAAATATTTGATTTTTTGTTTGTTGCGATTTAACTCAAAAACTACTGCACCGATTTAAAAATTCTTTATATACCTAATGGAAACTTGGAAAGCTACATTATCAGCGAGTAACATAGGCTATATTTTATTCCATCAGTTTTTTTGTTTGTAACGTTTTAACTTAAAAACGACTGAACCGATTTGAAAAATCCTTTAAATAATGGAAAGCTACATTATCAGCGAATAACATAAGCTATATACTATCCCCGTATTCTCATGGTTACGGGAACTACGCGGATATAACCGCAAGGCGCTGCAAGTTTCCAATAAAAAAAAAACTACATGAAGTAATTACTATTGTAATAAATATACTTTTTCAGATATACATAAGCAGTAGAACTCACAGTCAGTTGTCACAGTTCATTGGTGAAATAAAAAGGACTGCATTCAACGAGAACACTAGAGTGGTAACACTTGCATCCAGACAACATTACTGTATCAATACTGATGTAAATAGATTGAAAAATGTTAACCTGATTAATGAAAGGTAAAGCTTAAGGCACACACAAATAATTAATAATTTCTTTAGTAATTGTTAGAAAGCTGATTTATAAACGATGCATTTGAAGATTTTCTCATACCTGTCTGAAAGTGGAAGACAGCAGTGAGATGAGGTGCTAAACAACTGAATCAACTATTTTTAGGGAAAAAAGGAACTCGAAGGGTCAGCTCTGACAGCGTTGCGGCGCGCACTTATTAAAAGAGTGATATAAAAAAGAACTTTATTTACTACACAAAAAGATACAAATTTCGCCGCGCTACACCGCGCGGTTTCTGGCTGCGCCGCGCAGCGGGAAGCCGCGTGATAAACGATTGATCGTTATAATACTACACACTAAGATTGCTTTGAGATAATTTGGTGGCGTCGCGCGAAACCAAAAGCATCGTCACGTCGCGTCGCGTTGCGGTGTGAACTGACCCTTATAGGTCTGTCTATATGTCCCTCTGTCTGTCTGTCTATTTATCTATCTATCTATCTGTCTGTCTGTCAAGACCCTCTTTCTCGGGAACGAGTAGAGGCAACTATTCATTATTCTGTGGTAGAGGTATCAAGTTGAAACTGATATCAACAAGAATTTTGTGTCAATTAAATTTAACAATTTACAATTTATTTTTATTGTCTTATTGTAATTGCCTTATATTTAACTTTATATGTTTATTGTGAAATAAAGACTTATTACCATTATTATATCAAATACTCAAGTCTACGGTATCTTTCAACTGGAATTAGGCACATCTAACACTAGTATTTGTGCTGTAGATGTTTTGAACCACAGTTGAAGCCTTGAAGAATTAACAGTTTTCTTATAGAAATTTTATATGTGCAGGGAAATGCCTGTATTTAAATATTGCTTCTAGGTGTTTAGATCTCCAAAAATCAAAAACAAAATCAACGTCAGTAGGTGAAGATGGTAAAGTCCTCAAGAAAACTAAAACTAAGTCTTGTTCAGCGTGTCCTTACTACAATCAAGGCAATATCTCGAAGCTGAAAGATAGATTGTTAGTGGATATATTGGATATGGAAGACTTGGTCAAATGTGGGAAGGAACTGAAGGCTTGTCCATATTACGCATCAAGGATGGCTTTGGAAGATGCAGAGGTAAGGAAGCTCTTAGATATTTTTATTTATTTGTTTTTCCTTGCTATTATGTACTTAAATTTTTTGTCACCCCATCTTAAGTCTCAGCATTGTCATTATATTAACTGACTAAAAATATCACCAATTCAGGTTAAAATGTTCTTTTTAAATAATTTATTATAGCGCGCGTTTGACTACTATCGGACCTGTTGGTAAGTGATGATGTAGTCGAGGAAGGACAGCTGCCGGAACACATTAGATGTTTAGGAACAGGTCCAACTTGAGAGTGGTACATGGCTAGGCGGACACTAGACAGTGTCCTAGCACTTTGCTGGGGATTGGGGGTGTCTTAGCGATGTTTTTCTTTACGGAAAAGCCACTGAAATGCGCACATAAATTTTTCTATAGAAAAATCCGTAGGTGCACGGCAGAGATTTGAACCCACTAACTACCTCTGGCGTCAAAGCCGATCGTTCTCCCACTTTACCACTTGGCCTTCTTATTTGAATATGTAATTACCTAAGCTCCTATTCTAACAGCGAAGGGACCGGGCGTAATCGAATCGGCTCTTTCCGCAGCCCCGATGGCGCCTGTACCCTTAGTACGAGTTTTCATACCAAACTCGATATTGCATATCGAACAAATATTGTATGAAAAATAGTACAGCGCCTGAAGCGGTTACTACACTTCACTAAATTTAGATTAATCAGGGAGCCTGAATAAGTCGAAAACTATGTGAGATCTGTCAAAAGCGTTTACGATGAAAACTCGTACTGGTGCTGGCCAATTCCCGCCTCAGACCTCATACCGCAAAAGAGACCCATACCATAAATCAACATAAACGACGGTTTTGCCATGTGCCATTGGTTTGCTAAGTGCTATTGATTTGCCAAGTGCCATTGGTTTGCTAAGTGCCATTGATTTGCCAAGTGCCATTGGTTTGCTAAGTGCCATTGATTTGCCAAGTGCCATTGGTTTGCTAAGGGCCCTTGATTTGCCAAGTGCCATTGGCTTGTCAAGTCTCATCTTTAGTAGCACGTATTTTACCAACTTTCAGGTGGTACTGATAAGTCACGCTGGCATAGTAAGCGCTGGCGCCCGTGCCGGAGTTTCCCTCAAATTAAAAAACAACATATTAATCCTCGACGAGGCACACGGCCTCACAGCAGCTTTAGAAAACGCTCACTCAGCGCCGGTCACCTTGAAACAACTGACGTCTGTCAAGACGTTCCTACAATTTTATATAAACAAGTATAGAGCAAGATTGAGCAGCAAGAACTTACTCTCCTTGAACCAGATGAGCTTTGTTGTCGGGAAGCTGTTGGGTAAGTTTCTGTTCTTGAAAAATATTCCGATGTTTCTGTAGAAAATCCATAGAAAATATACTTAGAAATCAATAATAAGAGTATATTCCGTTGATTTATTGAGTGACTAACCATTATTGACTCAATGAATGCTGCGGCGAGACTAGTCGTAGCGTTCGTCAATAGGATCTATAAAGCGGCAATAGCCCTAAGGCGCCTGTCTGGCAATCGATAGGTCGTGAGTTCGATACTCATCACCCATTGCATTATAAACGTGAACCCATTCCAGACAAGTATATTTAGCTTAGTTGGAGGGTTTAGACTACTAGTTAAGTGCAACCCATATAGCTAGTAAACTTTTTCTTTGAAAAAAAAAACCTGTTATTTATTGGAGACAGACAAGGTATTCACCACTGTATCACCTGTTGCCAAGTTGCTAAGTGACGAAGCGGTCAAGGTGTAACTATTCCAACTATTTAGAGGACCAAATGGCTGAAACAGTGAACATAGCCCCTTGTTACATATCCAATTCACAGGTATGATAAATCCGAAACCAATTGACAAAAAACAAGACGAAACAACAATATTCACTCTCGAAGACTTCGTCATAAAAGCCGAAATAGACCACATGAATCTCCGGCCTTTAGTAGAGTTCTGTAGAAACACGAGACTAGCTCCTAAACTACACGGATTCTCTATGAGGTACAGTCAGCAAGCACTCGAAGATGAGATGAAGAAAAGTACAGTCAGCAAAACCAGTAACTTTCAAGCTTTCCTCAGCAATATATCGAAAAAGAAAGCTGATGTGGTCGAAGATGTGAAACCTGATGACATGAAATTGAAGCAAAATATTCAGGTACAAATATAATTCAGTGAAATTACTGGGCATGTGAAACTTAACATCTTTATGTCTCAAGGTAACAGGCGCAGTGGAGGAACATGCAAAATTCTGGCTCTCTAGAATTTTGTATGCCGCTGTATCTGTTATAGGTAGTCGTCGTCGCTTACCATCAGGCGAGCGTCGTGCTTGTCCTGTTATCTGGTAAGGTAACAACCTTATATCATAAAAATCAAACCGATATGTAAAGACATATAATACCAATATGTGGTTCCAGTGCTTTGGTTCAAGTTTTTGCTCAATTTATTCATATTTGTGCATTATATTTATAGTTTTTTATTTTATATCAATGTTAGTCTGTAAGGTATATGTTTAAATATGGGCCCCTATATAACATAAATTTTAGTTGCCTGAAATAAATTGATTTATTATTATTTTACTATTATTATTCTTTTGTATGGAAATCGTTTCCCTCCCAAGTCAGCACAATTTTTTAATATCTTTTAGGCTAGCGTTTGACCACTATCTCACCTGTTGGTAAGTGATGATGCGGTCGAAGATGGTAAGCAGGCTATGGCCTAGAATGGGAACTGGCTCTCAAGGATAGCTGCCGAAACACATTAGATGTTAGGCGACAGATTTTTTTACTTGAGGGTAGTCGCTGGCCAGGCGGACACTAGATAGTGTCCTACCACCATGCAAAATCACATGCACATCAGGTTAATAAATGAAAATGTTGTTATTTCCCAGGAACCGACAGGAACGTCAGCAGGCAGCGGTCTTTATGCAATCCTGGAGTTCATATCCCGGCTCTGTGAGAGGTCAGAAAACGGGCGCGTGTTGTCCACGCAACATTCACACTTGAAGTACTTACTGCTAGATCCAGCCCAACACTTTGTCGAGGTCGTCGATCAATGTAGATCTGTGAGTTAATCTTGTACTTATATATTTCAGTTTTCATCCAAAGTCGTTAATACATCAGAATCAGGCCCAAGTTATCAGGTTTCATTCGACTAGGTATTATACTAAATTCAATGATGCTTAGATGGTTGGGACATCTGGAGAGTATGGGTGAAGGAAGATTGACGAAGCAGATTTATATGACGAGTGTGAATGGGCCAGCCGGTAGAGGCCGACCTAGGCGTACGTATCACGACCAGATCGGAGACGTTTTAAAGAAAGTCCAATTCAAAAGTATAACCGGCGAGCATGTATAAAGACGCTTAATTTGACGAAATAGACGAAAATTGAAGAAGCGAAAGAAGTGTCAGGTTCGTAGCATGTGGAAAGAAGTAGTCTCTGCCTACCCCAACGGGAAAAAGGCGTGATTAATTGTATGTATGTCTGTATGATACTAAAAATACCTCCATTTTCCAGGTGATAGTAGCAGGGGGTACCATGGAACCGATCAGCGAATTCAAGTCGCTTCTCTCAACCAAAGACGATGCAGTGAACGTAGTGAGATGCGAGCACGTAGTACCCGCCGATAATGTACTGGGAATATGTCTATCGAAAGGCCCTACTAACTTGTCGCTCAACTTCTCTTATGAGAATAGGAAGTCTAATGATTTGGTAAGCGCTCCTGTCACTTACATCTATTATGTTGTACGAACATTGCTTGTTTGTATATTGTTAATTAAATATTATGTATGTATCTTTATCCAATATCACGTATAGAAATTTGTAAGCTTTATAAAAATGTGGGCCGATTATATAACACAATCCTTGCTCACGATGTGGCAATGGTGCGGGGTGGGATTATGACAAGCGAACTGAGATAAGTCAAAATTGCACCTAACGCTCGCTCCACATTAATGTCATCTCCATTCTTAGCCCTAGCCTAGCGTGCTTTGGACCACATCGTTATTTGCCAACATGTGGGAAGGCGATTATAATGTGAGTCTAGTAAAAAAATGTACAGGTGATAACTGAAACGTCTTCTCTAATAAGATAATTCCGAAGATGAAGGGTCTTGACTGACGGACAGACAGACAGATGGACAGACCGACAGACAGACGGACAACAAAGTGATCCAATAAGGGTTCCTTATTCCTTTTATGGTACGGAAACCTAAAAAGCAAAACAACCGACTTCTACGCCGCTCGAATCAGTTTCAGTAGGTAGTTTGAGATATTAATCTTACACTAACACACAAACACAAATTCAAAGTCGCTCAGCGAGCTATGGAAAGGGCTATGCTCGGAGTTTCTCTGAAGGATCGAATCCGAAACGGGGTAATCCGACAGAGAACCAAAGTCATCGACATAGCTTACCGATTAGCAATCTGAAGTGGCAGTGGGCCGGACATATCAGTAGGGCTATTCTGTAAACTATCTCGGAAGCGGAATCCGCGGTGAGATTTGAATTTTGTATTACAAAATTCAACCGTATTATGATCGTGTTACGATTTGAATTTCGTTGTATGAAATTCTAATCTCACCGCGGATTCCGCTTCCGAGACATCTTACAGAATAGCCCTACAGATGAAGAACCGACAACCGTTGGCATAGAAAAGATAATAATACGTAAGTGCCGGGGGTTGGGGTAAACGAATTCTTGAGTGGAGACCGCGTATAGGCAAACGTAGCGTAGGACTCCCTCAGACTAGGTGGAGCAATGATGTTCGCAAGGTGGCTGACAAAAGCTGGATGAGAGTTGCCGAGGATCGTGCTCAGTGGCGTGCAGTTGGAAAGGCCTATGTCCAGCTGTGGACTAACAAAGGCTGATGACGGTGATCTAACACCTATGGCCAGTTTCACCAGTTCCTAATAGCCTTATTAGGAACTAATCTGGCAGACTTTTGACAGTTTTATACGGCGTCATCTGTCAGTACCACCCTTAGTACGAGTTTTTATCGTAAACGCTTTTGACAGATCTCACATAGTTTTAGACTTATTCTGGCTTTCTAATTGGTCTAAATTTAGTAAAGTGTAGTAACCACTAGAGGCGCTGTACTGTTTTTCATACAATTTTTTTTCGATATACGATATAGTGTGGTATGAAAACTCGTACTAAAGGTTCAGATAACTACCTGAAACTTTATCAGGGAACGGTGAAACTGGCCCTTAACCTTCAATAATACTTTATGTTCCAGCTAAGTGAAATAGGTAGAATTCTTCGCAACATCTGTAGCATAGTGCCGGGCGGAGTGGTTTGTTTCCTACCCTCATATTCATACGAACAGGTAGTTTACGAACATATGAACAAGAACAAAGTTATTGAGAGCATTAGCAAGAAGAAAACAGTGTTTAGAGAGCCCAAGTCTGCTACGGAAGTCGATCAAGTAAGTATATTTTTACCGACATGAAAAAAGGAGGAGGTTCTACTATACGCGATCAATACAAGGTGGAAGAGGTATTTGGATCACGAATCTCTAAGGACTAGGAATAAGTGCACCTAGTCCCAAATTTACCTAGAATAACCCATCTTTAGTTCTCAATTCGTCGGATTTTTTTTATGATAAGGCGCGATTAAACGACGCGGGCTAGCCCGATCCTACGCGAGCCGAGCCGTCCGTGGAGATGCGGCTCGGCTAAATACGTACGTATAAACGTTCGTTAAACGTAAAAAAACAAAATAGGTCTTCCTTCGTCGCGCGCTCTGTGTCTGTGACATCTGTTTAGACGGCGCGTATTAACACAAGCCGAGCCGCAGATGGCGCGCGCGCCTTTGATCTGTGTCGAAAAAACCGACAAGTGATGGATCGTGCGAACTTTGCCGAGCCGCGCCGAGCGCAGTTGTTTACACAGCGCGTGGCGCGGCGAACCACGAGCGGAGCCAGGCTCGGCTCGCGTGTTTGCGCGCCGTTTAAACGCCGCTTTAATGTTCACCAATTACTCGAAGACGTCTAAACCGATTTGCAACATTATTTTAGTTTTTATAAACGATCTTAAATTATTACAAGCTTTTATTTTTCTTTTCACCTGTCCTGGTGTCTGTTATCAAGGTAGTTAAATTTACAAGCAAGTTAATTTTGACCTACTTCCTGGTGTTTGATTAATCTGAAATTTTGCGTAATAATATGTAAATTGGTTGACAATGCAATGTTATGGGTAGAGATCTAATACGATAACATGACTCGCCCCTCCAAAATTCAAAACGTTTGAAAGTATTTACAACGCACCACCACGCATGTGTGCGTACTGTTATTGCCGGCCTGACTACTCAAGACGAATAATTACAACTACATACAAACTCTTTCGTAAGGATGTGACTACACACATTAAAACAGTAATTTGGAGGGGCGGGCCATGTTATCGTAGAAGATCTCTACCACGAGCTCGTCTGATGATGGAGCCAGAAAGTGGCCTTAGGAACTCCTAATCTATACATGATAAACCCGTCGTGTTTGGGCTCCTTGGATTTGTCTTAACATGTACCATAGACGAAGGTGTCTATGATCTGATGATGTACCCGGAAGGTACGAACACCTAAACTGAACATGATAAATCGGTTGTGTTTGGAATTGCTGGATTTGTCTGACTTACTCTGGTCCTAGCCTATGTATAAGCTTGTTTTAAAAAAAGTTTTTTTTTATATAACTTTTTTATATTTTAGAAGTGTATAGGCCGGTTACTGATAGCGCTAATTTGAAGAAATCTAATAGATTATTGACAGCTTTTCTATGGCGTCATGTGTCAGATAGTTACTAACTGTAACATAATCAGGGACTGGTAAAACTGGCCCTAAGTGTTCTTGTAATCTTTTATTGAGACAGATCTGTTGTATTTTTTCACATATTTGTTTCACACAAGATTTTTTTTCATTTGTAGGTGCTACACAAGTTTGCTTTAGCAGTTCAAAATAGAGATGGAGATCACACAGGTGCTTTATTACTAAGCGTGGTTGGTGGGAAACTCAGTGAAGGTTTGAATTTCAGGTATGTTCACTTATTTTATTTGGAAACAAGGTCTCTTTGGTACTGTTAAACTTATTATTATCGTTTATTTCATTAACATCACGGGTCATAAAACGCCCGGTCTTTTCGAAGGCATTGACGGAGCCAAAGCCAACGTCAAGAAGCTCTTTACAATGATAAACTTAAATTCTATGATTTGTGGATGGAGAGATGAAATACTATAAAAAGATGGTACATTTTTGTCATGGCTATGAATGTGTGCTGCTTGATGTCTGTTTACTGGTCTATGGGATGAGGTACGGCACCCGCCAATTATGCCTCATTTCAAAATATTAAGGCGGTCGGTGACTCGCTACGTGCACTGAATGGGCCCCCCATATAGGCGGACCGGTATTTTGGCGCCGAGGGGCAACATTGGCGTGGATAGCTAAGAGTGTTGAGAGGTGTGCTGCACTTTCACAGCAGCTTTATGCCTTTAACACTTCCACACTGGAGCTTAGGTCTTAGCTCTTGCGATTCCTACCTCCGGCCGGCCGGTCAAGGCAAGTCGGTGTCGTCACTCACCGTCGGCTCGCCACAAAGCCGCCCTGCGAGTTTTATTATTATTAACCCCTAAACTGTCTAAAATACCTAAGTATATTATGCTGAGTAGCTAGCGCTATTTCAATCAAAAATGTTATAAAAGCATGTTGACCTTTATTTCCATACCTTAGTGCACAAATTTCTACAGATTAACGTAAAAAACGTGTTAATTCGAGCCCATGTACTACTTACAAAACCTTGCGTTTATAATTTTGCATTATTTTGAGGCTTGATATTTTAGGAAGGAGATGCAGCTATATGGGCTGCATATTTGCATCTCCCTTACTCCGTATTAATCAATGGTAAACAATTAAATACATAATAGGGCAGTTTAGTAAAATAAAAAATAAAAAAATTGTTTTTAATTGTTAAGAAGTAAAATCGTCTTGTATTTACAGTGACGATCTAGGGCGCTGCGTGATTGTGGTAGGAATGCCATATCCTAACGTAAAATCTCCCGAACTACAAGAGAAAATGAATTATTTGAATAGAACGGTGGGTGCTGGCGCTGGCAACATTTATTATGAAAATCTGTGCATGAAAGCAGTGAATCAATGCATTGGTAAGTAAGTTTTAATATTATTTACTACTGAAACACGGCATCCTTTTAGAATATCCAGGTTAAGACTTTTATATACCTAATGTACAATCTACTTCTAGGATGTAGGGCTGAGAATGCGAGAGGAAAGTAGGTAGAGGATCGGGCGGAGTCGCGTGATTAACGCAGGCTTATTATGAAGATATTAAAAACTTTTCTTCATCATCATCATCATTAACAGCCTGTACTCGTCCACTGCTGGACATAGGCCTCTCCTATGGCACGCAACTGAGCTCGATCTTCAGCTATTTGTTTCCAACCGCTGCCAGCCAGCTTTCGTATATCATCGCTCCATCTAGCTGGAGGGCGTCCTACGCTTCGTTTCCCGAGTCGTGGTCTCCACTCTAGAACACGTCTACCCCAACGGTTATCGGTTCTTCGACAGATGTGACCAGTCCACTGCCACTTCAGCTTGCTAATCCTTTGAGCTATGTCGATAACCTTGGTTCTCTGTCGGATGACTTCATTTCGAATTCGATCTTTCAGAGATACTCCGAGCATAGCCCTTTCCATAGCTCGCTGAGCGACTTTTAATTGGTGGATCAGTCGCACCGTCAGTGTCCACGTCTCGGCTCCGTATGTCATTACAGATAGGACGCATTCATTAAAGACTTTTGTCTTTAGGCTCTGTGGTATCGGCGAGGAAAAGATTCGACGTAGTTTTCTATATGCTGCCCATCCCAGCTGTATTCTTCTGCGGACTTCCTTCTCGAAATTGTTTTTACCCAATTGCAAGATTTGGCCAAGGTAGACATATTCTTGAACAGTCTCGACTCGGGGACTCCGTTTAAGGCAATCGGTTCCGGAATAACATGTTCGTTGAACATGATCTTGGTCTTATCCAAGTTCATCCGGAGACCGATGCGTGCAGAAGAATCAGCGAGGGTGGTCAGCATGTATTGCAGGTCTTGCACGATTTCAGCCATGATGACGATGTCGTCCGCAAATCTCAAGTGTGAGAGGTAATTGCCATTGACATGTATGCCCCGTCTTTCCAGTACAGCGTTTTGAACATATCCTCTAGAGCGTTTGTGAACAATATGGGAGAAATAACGTCTCCTTGTCTCGCTCTTCGATGTAAGTGGATATGTTCAGTCTGCTGATTTTGTACTTGGACGGTCATAGTCGCGGCGTCATATAGACCTCTCAACACTTGGACGTATCGCCAATCAACTTGACACCGTTGCAGGGACTCCAGAACAGACCAGGTTTCAATAGAGTCAAAGGCTTTCTCATAGTCCACAAATGCTAGACACAGGGGCTGGTTATACTCTTCTGTCTTCTGTATAACCTGCCGCACAGTGTGTATGTGGTCTATGGTGCCATATCCTCCTCGGAACCCAGCCTGTTCAGGGGGCTGGAACTCGTCGAGTTTACGCGCGAGACGATTTGTGATGACTCTCGAAAACAGCTTATAGACCGTTTTTCCGACTTCCGTTTTTAAGCTGTCTGAGAGCCAACACAATTTCGTCTAGGCTGATATCTGGCAAATCTTCGGTATAGTGGCGGGTTAGAGTGGCTCTAGGATCCTCAATATGGGGTTGGGGACGGGACGCTTGTGAGGTGTATAAGTGGCCGTAGAAGTCTTTAACTTCCCTGAGAATCTCCGGCTTAGAAGCGACGACACTCCCGTTAGATGTGGTCAACTTCGTCAGATGGCTTCGGCCCAGCTCTTGAACAAAGACTTTTGACCCCCGGTTTCGCTCGATCGCTTCTTTAATAGAGCTTGTGTTGGAATTCCGGAGGTCACGTCTTACGAGCTTCGTGATCTTTTTGTTCAAAGACCGCTGTTCTGACGAAGTGACTGCAGGAGTTTCACGCCGCTTCTGCATTAGCTGCAGAGATTCTCCTGAAAGCTTAGACTTCTTAACGGCACCTCGCGTCTCACAGAATTTCGTTCCCTCTTCCCTGAGGATTTCCACCACTTGGTCGAGATCTTGGTCAATATCAACGTCGACTGTGGTTTCCAGGGCAGCGAATCGGTTCTCCAGTTCAAGCTTTCAGTCAATATCTAGAGTGCCTCGGACTAGTCGGTGATCACTGCCGGTTTTAAACCTAGTGATCACTGAGACATCTCTAAATATACGCTTCTTGTCCGTCATAATGAAGTCGATCTCGTTATTGGTCATAGAGTCGGGGCTTTGCCACGTCCACTTCCGCCGGGATCTTTCTGAAAAAAAGAATTCATCAGAAAAAGCCCCTCTTTTTCCAGGAAGTTGACAAGCATTTGCCCCCTATGATTCCTGCTTCCAATTCCGTGTGGACCTACTACCGATTCGCTGCTTGATTGTACTCCCACTTTAGCGTTGAGATCCCCCATGACAACGTTGAAGTGAGCCTTTTGGGTGGTGTGCAAGGCCTTGGAAATGTCCTCGTACATTTCCTCCACTTCAGCATCCGAGTGTGCCGAATTCGGTGCGTATACTTGGATAACTTTAAGGCTATACCTCTCGGTGAGTTTGATCACAAGATACGCTACCCTTGTCGACTCACTGGAGATTTCTAGAACGTTGTCAGAGAGGACCTTGTGGACCAAAAACCCGACACCTCCTTGGGATGGTTGGTCTCCCTCTCTGAAGTACATAAGATGACCGGATTCCAGGGTCACGGTATCCTCCCCCTCTCTTCGGATTTCACATAACCCTAGAATGTGCCATCTTATGTTCTTCAGCTCCTCTTCGAGTTGTGCCAGATGTTCATCAAGCCGTAGCGTGCGTCCGTTGTACGTTGCCAGTGTCAGTCGGTGTTGGCGGCCTACCGTAGCCCGGGGATTCTTAGCACCCCCTGTCCCGCCGTTACCATGACCGCCGCCTTGGCCAGGAATAGCAGGGCGACCGGGAACTGGGGGCCGTTGTGTGGTTGTCTGCCATGAAGGTTTTGCCCAAACAATCACCACGCGCTGGGCAGTCGGGTTGGGTGATCGCAGGACGTAGCTTCTCGCACCGGTGACGCTGCTGCCAGTCACCGGTCTGTGGTATTTAGTTACGCCGCTTGGAATGGTTATACCGCTATTGGTCGGTCGCCAGAGCCTCGTCAGCTGATCGGCAGGATGCACCGCGGGCAGGTGAGGTTGGCTGGGAGCACTAAGGTGAAATTGTGCTCCCTTACATCCCTTTCTTATTTAACATAAACTTTTCTTATTTGACATAAACAAGAACTTCATCGTGAACTCCTTAGCATGCTAAGGAGTTCGTGATTGTTTTTTCAGGAAGTTGAAGAAACGCTTATACTCGTAGTGAGTTTAAGCGCTCGAGTATATGCCGTGTTTAGTCCTTTCACATAGCACAACTGTCCCAAACCTCAACCTATAAATATGATGCAAACTTAATTGCTGTGAATCTAGGCGCAAGACGCTGCGCAGTAACGAATTCTAGGTGTGAGCGGGACGCAGAGAGGAGAGGGAGGCGTAACCCGCCCCGCTCCCCGCTACACTCCCGCGCGCTCCCGGGGGAGTGTGTGCGTGTGTGAGTGATACCTCTGTTCCACAGAGAAAGTATATATATGTAGAGAGAACATTAGCGTATGCGAATGAAATAGCTATAGAGATATAACCCGACTAAAACGATGAACACGTGATACATATGCCAGCTATTAGAGAAAATGAACAACGTAATTTGGTCGGGTCATACATGACAGCGGGTGAGAGCCAATGGGTGCACTAGAAACTGGCTCTATACATTGCTGGAGCTAGTTTAATCGCATACGCAGATAAAGGATAAAAAAATGCTGTTCATCTCGCTCTCTCATATCAGTGATTGTATAGTTTTATCCTTCTCATATAATTGTTATTTAAATGCCACATCCGCTTAATATTCCATACCCGTATTATTTTTCTTTGAAGTGTTACACACTTAATATTTTTGTAAATTGTTAAACACAATCCAAAATTTCATCGTACCAAAGGGACTTGAACCCGCAACCTCCGGAATAACATGTTCCGGTGCTTTGCCAATTAAGCCATGGTGCGAAGTAACGTTACGACGAAATTAGTGGATTGCATTTGTTAACCCAATTATGCATTGGTGGCGCCATCTATGACTACTTATTACATTCCATACACGCTCTGTTCGCGATTTTGATTGGATGAGGTTTTGAGTTTCGACTGTACCCGCGCGAAGTCCATCTCGCAGCGTACTTCACACCCGCCGTAGAGATTGCATTGCGTAAGATTGCATTGTACTGTAAATCGCTACAAGTATACTAAGGCTGAGTTGCACCATGTTACTTTAACCGTAACTATAACTATTAACCGGTGTTTTTATATGGATTTTGACAGATTTTTGACGTTTGTTATAGTTAAAGTAAGATGGTGCAACTCAGCCTATGTATATAGGTACTTTTATTAAATCATGTTACCCACTTTGATTCATAAGTACAAGCGTAATTTCGGTAAACATATTGAAATCTGTTGAGTACCTACCTCCAGAGATATGGAGATAAACAGCTCAAAGTTGCTACTGAAAATGACTAGCGCGGGATTTGAAGTCAGTCTTTTCAGTTTATTAAACGATCTTAAATTATTCTTACTTCAATACAATACAAAGGTCATGTTGTAATTTATTGTTTGTTTTAGGTAGAGCAGTGAGGCATGCAAATGATTACGCTTGCGTTTTATTAGTAGACGATAGATATTCGAGGCCTCAGACTATTTCGGCGCTTCCTTCGTTTGTTCAGGTAATATAATTTCCCATAGGTGCTAGGGGAATAAATCAATGTTCCACTTGACCAAAAAAAGCTTGCCGCCATCAAGGAGAAAATCTGTCACCATAACGTTACGGTGTTCCGGCAGCACACAGCCCTTGAGAGTCGGGCTATTCTAGGCCTAGCTCAATCTTCGAGCACACCATCACTTACCACCAGGCAAGATTGTGGTCAAAGGCTAGCCTAACTTATCAATTTTATGTTTATTATATCCATAAAATAACTTAGTATCTAAAAACCTTAAGGCCATAGGCCAAGAGTTTACTACAAGAAAGTTAATTCCATAAACATATTTTTAACTAGATTGTTTGAATTATATTTGCTTCTTCGATGTCTTTGTGCTGTGGTTATTACCCGTAATGAGTCCAGCTGATTAGTAAACATTTAGGCGACAGCATTCAAATGTTTATACTAAGCAAAGGAGAAGATGAAACGTTAAAAAATAAAAATAGTTACCAGTTTTAGCAGTATTTTGAACCTACTTCAAAAAAAGGAGGTTTTTCAATTCGACTGTATATATATATATATATATATATATATATATATATATAATGTTTGTTCGCGGATAACTTTGTCGTTTATGAAGCGATTTTGATTATTCTATTTTTGTTGGAAAGGAGATATCCCAAGTGTGGTACCATGGTAGTTATATCGAGGTCTGATAAGTATATCCAGAGATATGGAAATAAACACCTCAAAATTGGTACTGAAAATTAAAAGCGCGGCATTTGAAGTCGGTTATTTTAGTTTATTGAACGATGTTATAATTATTTTTTTTTGTTCTACATACATTTATTTATTTTCAGAAATCACTAATGTCCAGCTGCAATTTCGGACCAACGATTGGCAGCGTAGCTAAGTTCTTTATGAGGCACAAGAATAACAAAACATGAACATTTTTCTCTCAAAATTTTGTCTAAGCGAAAATGTGATAATAGTTCTTAAAATAAAATTCAATTTTGATACCATGGTTTGTTTATTTTGAAAGATATTTAGGATTAATAGATGGGGATTTGGTTTGACCTTTCAAATAAAAATACCTTTAATTTTCTAGTAATTCATACTGATTTATTTCACACTATGAACTTACAAAGCAAAACAATAACAGATTGTTTGATATTTAGTTATACCACCCACATGCTCCAATCGCCCTATCTTTTTAGCAGCATAAGCAATTTACGGGTGGTCACACCATGCTTGCGTTCCACGAACCGGACGCGATAGAGCTATCGCTCTAATGCTGATTAATCATAACACGGTGCTCTCCTCGTACTTTTAAGTTCTAATATTAAGTCTATTGTAGTGTGGATAAACCATAAACCTTTTACATGTTAATTTATATGTTGGTAACATTACGACTAGCTGTCAAGTACGCTCTTCTTCCTTTTTTAATGGCTTCGTTGTGCGAATTGTGTAACTCTGTAATCTCCGCATATTTAGTGTTAATAACTAACTCTCTGTAAATCATATTCAAAAAGACTTCATCTCTCAATACAGTGAATAACAGGCACGCAGTGTTTTATTTCGATCTACGATCTGCAAAAACAACAGGTTATTGGCCCAGACACCGAATGTACCGCGTGCCTAACCTTAAAACGTGTCCGGCCTATCTTGCCGACTCGAAATTGTTATAAAAGTATGACCTCCAACGCGATGACGCTTATAGAAAAGCTTATTGGACGTGATAATTACAACACGTGGAAATTTGCCGTCCAAAATTACTTAGAACACGAAGAACTATGGGATTGTGTGCAAGGCACCGAAACAGATGAAAAGCTGAACACGAAAGCAAAAACCAAAATTATTTTACTTGTCGATCCCATTAATTATATTCATGTGCAAGACGCAAAAAGTCCCAAGGAGGTATGGGATAACCTATCTAAAGCTTTCGATGATAACGGTCTTACGAGACGTGTGGGTTTATTAAGAGATCTGATAACTACGAAGCTCGAGAGTTGTCAAAATATTGAAGATTACGTAACTAAAATTATGGTAACTGCCCACAAACTGAGAAATATCGGATTTTCAGTCCAAGACGAGTGGCTTGGAACTCTGCTGCTAGCGGGGCTCCCCGATGTGTATCAACCAATGATAATGGCCCTCGAAAGTTCCGGTGTGGCAATCACCTCAGATTCAGTGAAGACTAAGCTTCTACAAGATGTAAGAACCTCCGAGTCTACAGCATTATATGTGAATAAATGCAACGGTTTTAAGTCACAAAACACAAACAAACAGAAAAATAATAATGCAAGTAAAGGACCAAGATGTTATGTTTGTAACCGTTATGGACATATAAGTCGATATTGCCGAGATAAAAAGAAGAACGAACAAAAGCCGAAAGATGACACGGGATATGTGGCCGTGTTTTCTGCTTCTACAAGTAATGATGGTGGCTGGTATATTGATTCCGGAGCATCTATGCATCTGACAATGCACCGAGACTGGCTCTATGATGAAATCTCACCTCCGATTACAAGTATAAAGGTAGCCAACAACAAGAAACTACCAGTGAAGGCCTGCGGGAAGTGAACTTGAATATTATCAACAACGGTGTTGCAGACACAATACAAGTTCAAAATGTTTTGTATGTGCCTGAGTTAGCCACAAACCTCCTATCAGTTAGTCAGATGATACAAAGTGGTTTTCATGTGCAATTTAACAAACAGGGATGTGAAATATTCAACAAAAATAAAGTTAAAGTGGCCAATGCTACCCTGACTAACAACATGTACCGGCTGAATATTCAAAATACAACAGCATACATGTCTGAAGCAGATAAATGTGATGCTTATCTGTGGCACCAGAGAATGGCACATCTGAACTTTGAAGATTTATCGAAACTTTCAGAAAATGCCGGTATAAAAATAGAAAACAAAGAAAAGGTAATATGTGAATCCTGCGCTGAAGGCAAGCAAACGAGAACTCCCTTTCCAGTGGAAGGTTCCAGGGCTAAATCCGAGCTAGAACTCATCCATTCTGATGTATGCGGCCCCATGGAAGTACCATCTCTAGGAGGCGCCCGTTACTTTGTCACCTTCATTGATGACTATACCAGGAAAGTATATGTTTATTTTCTAAAGCATAAATCTGAAGTTTTTGAAAAGTTTACCCAGTATAAATCCTTGGTTGAAAATCAACTTAACTGTAAAATTAAAAAGATAAGAACTGATAATGGCACAGAATACCTCAGTAATGAATTTAAAATGTTTTTGCAAAAATGTGGAATCTTGCATCAAACATCCACTCCCTATACGCCCCAACAGAATGGGTTGGCGGAGCGAATGAATCGCACTTTATTAGACAGATCTAGATGTATGCTTATAAATGCTCAATTACAGAAACAATATTGGGCAGAAGCCATCGCGACTGCAGCATATATAACTAACAGATGTCCGACACGAGTACTGCAACATTCAACGCCTGAGGAGAAGTGGACTGGTAAGAAACCAAACATCTCACATATAAAAGTATTTGGTTGTGATGCAATGATGCATATTCCAAAAGAAAAATCTAAGAAACTAGATCCAAAATCCACTAAGCTAAAATTCATTGGATATTGTGAAAACACTAAAGGTTATAAATTATATAATCCAAAGACAAGAAAAGTTGTAGTAAGTAGAGATGTAATATTTTTGGAAAATTCAGTTAAGAGGAACTACACTATAATGCCATTGTCAGAAAACACAACAGAGAATATAAATTCCACTCAAGAGGAAGAGAATAGTGACAGATCCTTCGACTCTTGTGATGGATCAGTATATATACCTGAGAAAGATGAAACAAGTTCACCAGAGATTACTAGAAATATAATAACGAGATCTAAATCTAAACAAATGAAAGAAGGAAACTCTTTCCTTTCAGCGCAACATGATATTAATAATATGACTAGCCTTCCAGAAACTTATAGTGAAGCTATATCACCAAATTGTGCAGAAGCTGAAAAATGGAAACACTCTATTGAAGAAGAGTTGAAGGCCCATGCCATAAATAATACTTGAAGTCTAGTTGAGAAGCCACCCGTAGCTAAATTAATCACCTGCAAATGGGTATTTCGAATAAAAGAGGAATCATCTGGTCAACTATACAAGTCAAGACTTTGTGCCAAAGGATGTGCACAAAGACAAGGAAAGGATTATACAGAAACATTTTCACCGACTGTGAGATATGACTCCGTACGTATTTTACTTTCAGAAATTATACAGCATGATCTCCAAATGGTTCAATTTGATGTCAAGACAGCCTTTCTCTATGGAGATATAACCGAGGAAATCTACATGACACCCCCACAAGGTTTGAATGTGAAACCAAACCAGGTATGTAAACTCAATCGTTCACTTTATGGTCTGAAGCAAGCGCCGAGGTGCTGGAATCATAAATTTGATCAAACTCTAAAGAAATTTGGTTTTCAAAATAGTCATGCAGACAGATGTGTTTATATAGGCCATGTAAATGATGAGAAAGTCTATTTATTATTGTATGTGGATGATGGAATATTAATTTCAAAACAAAAGGATACCCTGCATAGCATTTTGACTGATTTGAAGAATAATTATGATATTAAATCATTTGAACCGAAAGTTTTTGTTGGGATGGAGATAGAGAGAACTGACAGAGAAATCTTCATTCATCAGTCGAAGTACATCGAACAATTACTCTTAAAGTTTAATATGACTAATGCTAATGGCACAAACATTCCAGTGGATCCTCACACAACATTAGAGATGAGCAGCACAGCACCAGATGTCAGTCTCCCGTACCGTGAAGCAGTTGGTTCATTAATGCATGTGGCAATTGTGAGTAGACCCGACATAATGTACGGAGTGAGCCTGGTGAGTCGATTTTTGAATTGTTTTGATCACACACACTGGAATGTTGTCAAGAAAATAATGAGATATTTGAAGGAAACTAAAGATTATGGTCTGTGCTATACCGTATCAAAACTAAATAAGCTTGAGGCTTACTGTGATGCAGACTATGCTAAAGATGTTATGACGAGACGCTCATTATCTGGATATGTATTTATCAAAAATGGTGCAGCCATCACATGGACAACACAGAGACAACAAAGTGTGGCATTGTCTACTACTGAAAGCGAGTTTATGGCTGCATGTTTAGCTACAAAAGAAGCTGTTTGGGTTAAACAACTTTTAATAGACATTGGTGAATATAAACAAGAATCAGTGTGCTTAAATATTGACAATCAAAGTGCTATTTCATTAATTAAAAATATAGATTTTCACAAACGATGCAAACATATCGATGTTAGATATAACTTTATAAAAGAGAAGTATGCGGATAAACAAATTGATTTAAAATATGTATGTACTAAAGAGCAATATGCTGACATTTTTACTAAAGGTTTGTCTAAAGAACAGTTTCAGTACCTTCGGATAAAAATTGGTGTTGTGAGTCTGAAATCAGTAACATAAAATAAGTTTTATACCTATGTGTGTATGAATAGTATCATGATTCTTTGAACATATATGTATTGTTTGAACATTTATTATGTGTATTGTTATCATAGTATATTCTTAATTGAGGTACTGTTTCTATAATTTTGTGTCATCTTTTTTTTTAACAACGTTTAGATATGTGAGAGCTATGTATGTATAAAATAAGTACTTGTAAACAAAAGGTTTAGTTTTGGTGAGAGTATTGTAGTGTGGATAAACCATAAACCTTTTACATGTTAATTTATATGTTGGTAACATTACGACTAGCTGTCAAGTACGCTCTTCTTCCTTTTTTTAATGGCTTTGTTGTGCGAATTGTGTGACTCTGTAATCTCCGCATATTTAGTGTTAATAACTAACTCTCTGTAAATCATATTCAAAAAGACTTCATCTGTCAATACAGTGAATAACAGGCACGCAGTGTTTTATTTCGATCTACGATCTGCAAAAACAACAAAGTCAGTCTGTAATTAGTTGCCGTAAGAATCACTTGTATTAAATCATAATTGAATTTAATTCTTTTTGTGTATTTTTTAAAAACCGAACCACGGCTCTTCCCAGTTTGACTGGCGCAGCCTTGTGGATTTTTGCGAGTTTTTAACGGCTATTATCGTAAGCCCTCAAATCGGTACGCGAATAATTTTCGTCGAAAAACGCGAAAAAGAACCTGAATATAAATTCGTCTCCCTTGGGAAACCGTGCGGTTGGCGACGTAAGCAGACTCAGGAGGACATGGGATCGAGCGGCTGGTGAGTAAATCTTTTCACTTCCCGTTTTTCATATTCCTTGTCTTTTCCACACTTTCCATCGTCGTAAACTACATCGTTAGGCGTTTAAAATTGCATTTATTTGATTTTGTTTGCACTTAAATAGGCGAATAGGTCAAGTGTTAGTTATTAAGTTCTGTATTTGTAATTGTGTGTTAAAATAAGCAACTTTTGTGTAAACTAAGCTAAACCAATTATATACGAAGATGTCGACGGATAAAATTCAGCCTATTCCAAAGGAAATTTTATGTATAGTTCCGAAATATGACGGAGATGAAAAGTTATTAAACCTTTTCATCTCAAAATGTGAATTTGTGCTCAGTGGTAGTAGAATAGAGGGAAACAGAGCCCACGAGCTCTATCTTTTCCATGCAATTAGTAGTAAACTTATAGGTAGAGCCGCGGCGCTACTAAGCGATAATCCAAACATTTTAACATGGGAACAATGAAAAAATATTCTTACACAACATTTTGGCGACCCGCTCTCGGAAGAGTGTATAGCTATAGAGCTAGAAACCATAAAAATTAAACAAGGAGAGTCATACATACAATTTTGCCAGAGAATTCAAAATGTCCGAAGCGCTTTGTTTGCAAAAGTAAATAGACTTGTCGATGAGGGAATAAAAGCAGCTAAGATGATTATTTATAATAATACAGCTTTGAATATATTTCTGTATAACTTGCCAGAAGATCTCATCCGCATAGTGCGTTTAAAAGGTTGCTCAAATCTTGAGAACGCATTAAGCATAGTTACCGAAGAGGTGAACTTTCAGTTCCAGTACAATGCAAAAAATAAATTAGCAAAACAAAACTCACCGGCTCCACTCAATTCACAAAACGCGTTTAGACCATTACCCATGGCCCAAGGTTTTATGAAACCCGCATTTAATTCAGCATCCCCAAATACTAATTTCAAATTCGGTATTCCACAAAACAGTAATTTTAAATTCGGTATCCCTCAGAATCAAGGATTTCGACCACAGTTTTCACAACCGAATAGATTTTTAGCGCCGCAAGGTCAATTTAGACCACCTCAAAATCAGTACCAGCATAATTTCGGTCAAGCGTCTTTCCAGCAATCGCGTGTGCCGTTTCAACAGCCGCGTGCACCTTTCCAACATGGTGCATTTAAGTTTGGTATCCCCCACCAGCAAGGCTTTAAATTCGGCATACCAAATCAAACTCAATTTAACTCAAACCAAAATAAATTCGGAAGTTCAAACCAACAACAGGCACCCAGGTTTCAGGATACGGATGTATCAATGCGCACTGCACCTGTAAGACAAAACATGATAGCAAACGATTTATATTACATGGAAGAGCCAAGCCAATATCAGGAATACGCGTCCGAAATGAACTATGACGACGGTAATGCGTACGAATCATATAATGAGTATATAGAGCAGCCGTCTGCGGAAGATTGCCACTATTTAGACAACTGTGTAGGCACTGAACTCGTGAACCCGGAACAGGACACTGAAAATTTTCAGGTATCAGCCTCGAAAAATCAGATGACGTAATACACTTAAATTATTGTGACAGTATTTTTAAATTGCCTCATATTTTGATACCGGAGATAAATTCAAAATTTCTCATAGATACAGGGAGTAGCCGTTCTTTTATCAGTCCCGCCAAGGCCGAAGAGTTCTTTAGTGACCAAAAATATTACGAACCCTTTACGGTCGTTAGTACACATGCTCAAAGCATGCACAATGAGGTGATTCACATCCCATTGTTAAAAACATTTAAAAGCACACAATTCCATAAATTTTACATTTATGACGTCGACGGACGATACGACGGTTTAATAGGATCCGATTTGTTAAAAAAATTAGCTGCAAACATTGACATGAGTAACCAAATACTACAAACACATAATGCAGCAATTCCAATAATATATAATCCTCCTTATGAAGTTAATATCCCGCCACGATCTGAAACTCGAGTGCGAATCCCCACAAATTTACAACACGGAGATGCGATAGTAGATTATTTACAATTCGAAAACGGAGTGCGTATGCCGACCGCCCTTGTCAGGTGCGATAACTTTTTCGCCGACACGATTATACAGAACGTTTCGAACGAGCAGAGCACTATCACGTTTAAAGAACCATTTGAAGTGACCTTGTTTGAAAGTGAAGAATGTGAGGTAAACGTTGTGAGTGAAGATTGTATGATTGACGATGTTTTAAAAGAAAACAAACAAAATTCGGACAGAACATATGAATAAAGAAGAACGAGACGCTGTAACCAAGTTATGTTACGAATATAGGGATATATTCTATAGCGATCAGTTGCCACTATCTTTCACAGACCAAGTAAAACACAACATTAGAACCGTAAATGAAGACCCAATCTATATTCGACCCTATAGACACCCACCTTGCCAAAATGAAGAGATACAGAAGCAGGTCGATAAACTTTTAGAAGATAACGTTATTCAAAATTCTCATTCACCTTGGAGCGCACCAGTACACCTGGTCCCCAAGAAATTAGACGCGTCTGGAGAAAGAAAGTATAGGATGGTGATCGATTATCGCCGTCTTAACGAAATCACAGTGGACGATAAGTACCCGCTGCCTAATATAACGGACCTCTTTGATAAGCTAGGTAAATCCCAATATTTTAGCACTCTTGACCTCGCAAGTGGCTACCACCAAATTGAGGTAAATGAGACGGATAGAGCAAAAACAGCATTCACCACTCAATCTGGTCATTACGAGTTCAAAAGGATGCCGTTTGGTTTAAAAACGGCACCTGCCACATTTCAGAGGGCTATGGATAATGTGTTGCGAGGCCTTCAAGGTATGCACTGTCTTGTATATCTTGATGACATAATTATCTATTCATCTAGTCTTCAAGAACACATTGACAAACTCCGTAAAATATTTGATCGTCTTAGGGAAACAAATTTAAAAGTTACTCTAGACAAATGTGAGTTCCTGAGGAAAGAGGTCCTGTATTTAGGTCATACTATCACCAAAAACGGTCTCATGCCTAACGACGATAAAATTAAAGCCGTCATGGACTTCCCGTTACCACGAACAGCCACTGAAATCAAGAGTTTCCTTGGTTTAGTGGGATATTACAGGAAATTCATAAAAGATTTATCTAAATTGACCCAACCATTAACGTCGTGTCTTAAGAAGAAAAATAAAATAGATTACACTAAACAAGAGTACATAGATGCATTCGAAAAGTGCAAAGAACTATTGACTAACGCACCGCTTTTACAGTTCCCCGACTTTTCAAAACCATTTGTCCTTACGACAGATGCTTCCAACTATGCACTAGGCGCTGTCCTTTCACAAGGACCCGTTGGTAGCGACAAGCCAATAGCTTACGCAAGTCGCACCCTAAATGACGCTGAAACCCGATACAGCACGATCGAGAAGGAGCTTTTGGCCATAGTATGGGCCACAAAGCATTTTAGGCCATATTTATATGGAAAGAAGTTAATCATTTACACGGATCATAGGCCACTTGCATGGTTAAATTCGATAAAAGAACCCAATAGTAAGTTAACGCGGTGGAAATTGCGTTTAGGAGAATTCAACTACGACATTGTGTACAAAAATGGTAGACAAAATTGTAACGCGGACGCATTATCACGTATCAAAGTAAACGCTTTAGGCGAAAATGACAACGTTTCAATGAAAGTCAATTTGGATGAAAAAGAACAAAAACTCCAACGTCATTTAGGTGAAGTAACGCGAAAAATTACGCGATTGGCTAATCAAGATAACAACCCTCCTCGCGCATCTATATCACGCCAACAAACGCCATCTCCAATATTAATTTCATCTTCTGATTCCGAGAAAACTATAAGCATCCCATCACTAGATCGCCATGGTCGACGATCCCCATATTCTATTCCATCTGTGAATAGCAGTACCGCAACTGCGTCTGAAGCTCCAAGTAGCGATAGTATAGAAGACACCATACATTCAGCCCGCGACATGGACACGGACGGCATGCTTATATTACAGGAGGCTATAGACACTAAGCCCAATCAGGTGCTTGTGTTTACCTGGAACAGAGATGAGTTATCAGTTAAAAATGTATCTAGAGCTAAGCAAAAAATACTAGAAATACACTTACCTGTCGATAACCCAGATCTTATAAAAAGGTTTCTAAAAGAATATATTAGGCCTAAAATCAAATACTTCTTTTACTTTGAAGACGAAAGACACCGGAAACAATTCTCAGAAGTTACTATATCACTCTTCCAAAAGGGAACAATGAAATTTTACGAATGCACTAAGAGGGTTATTCACGTATATAACGAAAACGAACAGCGAGATATTGTAATTAAATATCATGAAGGAAAAAGTAGCCATAGGGGAATCAAAGAGACGTTAGTACATCTTAAACGAACCTTTTACTGGAATAACATGGAACAAGTAGTTGCGAGTGTTATTAATGCATGTGACATTTGTAAAAGAATGAAGTATGAGCAAAAACCGATCAAACCAGAACTTCAGTTATCTCAAACACAAACCAGACCATTTCAGGAATTGTTTATCGACACCTTTTCAATCGAAGGACGATATTACCTCACAATAGTTGACGCCTTCAGCAAGCTCGGACAGGCGATTGAGATTAGTACTAAATCCACTCCGGAAGTAGTAAGAGGTCTGCTAAAGTACTTCTCACAATACGGTGTTCCCACCAAGATTAGTTCCGATCCTGGTGTAGAGTTTAATAATACATTAATCAAGGAAATGCTGTCATTTTACAAAATTGATCTACATATCAGTACCCCACATAACCCGAACTCTATGGGGATAATTGAGAGATTTCACTCCACACTCATAGAGATATATAGAATAGCTAAATACGAGCGCAAAATAACGGACGCTGCGTCTGTAATGACGTATGCAGTAATGTCCTATAATCATACGATCCATTCTGCTACGGGCCTTACGCCCTTCGAAGTGGTTTTTGGTCACACCGAAGCAAATGGCGTGTTCCATGTAGATTTTAATAAACAATTTACACAACAGTTGGTTAAGGAACATGTTAGAAAAACAAAATACCTGTATGAGTATTTGACAGATAAGATGATTGAGAAAAAGATGAATGTAAGAAAGAAACATGGTGGAGAAACTGAGTTTGACATCGATGTAGGTGACACTGTTTTCATCAAAGGAGTTAATACTAGGCGTAGCAAGGACAAGCCGCGATACCAAAAAGCTAAAATTATCGGAAGCATAGAAAGAAACATTGTACCCGTTTCTACACAAAATAGGAATACCAAAGTCCCAATTAAAGACATTAGGCGTCCTCCACAGGTTAGTGCTTCTGGCGGTCCAAGTGATCCACAGCCAGGCCCTTCATCTGCAGTCGATTGACAAGAATCCAGGACTGTTACCTGTGAAGAAAGATCAAGCTACTGTCAGCCACGATCAATGGACCGTTATTAAAGTATTAGATTTAAAGTTAATTTACGATCAGTTAGTTTTAAATATAGATAACTACAGGCAATTAAAGAAGCAAGTTCAAAGTTGTTTTGATGTCAATACTTTCGATTCAGACTTTACTGAAGTCGATATACAAACCGAATATATAATGAATATAACAATAGAAAAGTTTAAACAACTAGTTCCCACATCGATAAGAGTTAGGCGTGGTTTAATCAATCCTCTTGGTTCCCTAATAAAAACAATAACGGGAAATCTCGACCAAGATGATGCTGTAAGGTACGAAAAGTTAATGTATGAATTAAAAACTAAACAAGATAGGATAGCTCAGAAAATGACAATTGTTACGGAAATTGTCGGCACATTTACAAAAATTAGCAACACGACTAAAAACAATTTCATTCAAATAAACGAAAGTCTCAATTACATTAATCGTAGTTTAAATACTTCAAAGACACTTCAAATTGGCAATAAAATAATTCATGTTTATAATATTTTCACAAATAACTTTCAGACAATTTACATGAGATTGAATGAAATTGAGACAGCCGTTGCTTTCTAGAATAAGGTTATTACACCAGGCAGTTGTAGATACTAATGAATTAATTGTATTGTTACAAGAGATAGAGAAAACCGAGACATTAGTGTATCCAGTAAATGTAGAGAACATTCAGAAAATAGAACAATGTATAGAAATAAGAGCATACTTTAAACAAAATCAAATAAAATTTATTATGCAGATTCCATTAATTAGAAACGAACTTTTTAACTACTTTAAGATGATCCCTTTGCCTATGCATAATAGCAATAATGGCCTCACTTCCCTTATCCTACCTAAATACCCATACCTCCTTGTGAAAGGTTTAAAGACCAAGCCGCTCTCCCAGCCATGCCGAGAAATCGACGACGCCCGTTTTCTATGTTATGAGGACGACGTATCACCAATGGTTGAAGACAGCTGCATAACAGAACTTATGAGATTTTCCACAAATATTTCGAGTTGCCACCCGGTTCCAGTTAACATCGACAACGTCAAGGTTGAACTAATTCAGCCCAATCGCTGGATAGTTTACGCGAAAGCTGAAACTCTACTCACTAAGTATTGTGAAAACGAGATAACACAAGAAAACATCTGTGGGACGTACCTGTTGTTGATGGACGACAACTGTAGTGCCCAAATTAACAATTTCACATTAAAAAGGCACCAAAAGCAAGGCAAAGATGTAACCTACACCCAGTTTCCAGTTATCTACCTGCCGAAAATATCAACCAATTTTATTGATACTCAGAGAAAACCCGTTAATCTCAATGGAATTGATCTTGGCGATCTTCAAGTGTTAAATTACTTATTCCAGAGAAGTGAAAGTGAAATAATCAGTGTTAAAGAAAATGAGAAAAGTGTTTTTAGCAGTAAAAGTGTTAGTATAGGAAACATATTGTTTTGTGTAGTCTTAGCGATTTGTATTGTTTTGTTAGCCTGTAAGAAAAGAATTTTTAAAATATGTATAGCATTTAAAACTCGATATCATCCTCATTCCTCGGATAATCTCGAAGTTACGGAGGGAGGAGTTATACCACCCACATGCTCCAATCGCCCTATCTTTTTAGCAGCATAAGCAATTTACGGGTGGTCACACCATGCTTGCGTTCCACGAACCGGATGCGATAGAGCTATCGCTCTAATGCTGATTAATCATAACACGGTGCTCTCCTCGTACTTTTAAGTTCTAATATTAAGTCAGTCTGTAATTAGTTGCCGTAAGAATCACTTGTATTAAATCATAATTGAATTTAATTCTTTTTGTGCATTTTTTAAAAACCGAACCACGGCTCTTCCCAGTTTGACTATTTAACATTTACTATATATTATTATGCAAAATACTTTATTTACATTACGTCAATCTTACCCTAAAACCTGTATATACAATACAAATTACAAATACATAACCTATGTACAAATATAAAACAAAATCACTGAAAAATATAATATATCCAGTTAAATCTAGAATAATCTAGATAATGGTTACCTACTCTATATGTAGCAAAGTTATTTTCAATCAGCCAATACTTGCGGTAATATCTGTCCACAAGGGCCTTCAAAATAGTAATGAAAATCTGGAGTAGCAGGTGTTGGTTCTATATTGAATTCTGCTACGACGGCCCCTCTAGCCGCCGCTTGTGGTGCAAACATAGCGGCTGGGTACACTACTGACGATGTGCCTACCACGAGGCAAACGTCACATGCTGACATTGCTGTTTCTGTAATCAGTGTTGCTGCATTAGTATTTTATTTTGTTCTTGCACTTAGAACGAAGGGGAACTGTGGACTTTTGCAAGGTGGCTAAACTGAGTTGAGGATAATACTTACGTTATTTGCATTTGTTATTATACTAGTGCATTTTTTATATAAATCTATTGCTATATTGCTAGTCTATATTGCTTTAGCCTAGCATGAACTAAGAGTATATAAAGGCTGATAATTTAATTTAGTTTTATCACAGTTCATGTTATCTAAATCATTACCATGGTTTTATTTTTCATGCATTGGCATTGCAGTTTCTTCTTGCTTTGTCATGATAGAAAGAATTGAAAACCATTTTCTAGAGCTCATAGATGCAACGCAAGCAAGGAGTTCCTGGGTAATTATTGTGTATAATGAATGAAGAAATTCCATAATGGCAGCGGTAAATGAAAAGCTTGTTGTGTGAGGAGCTTGTGGTAGATGTGGCTCCCAAAAAAAGAACATCAAATATGTCCAAAACTGGTCAGAGCAATTTCGATAAGAAAACCTGTGAGTGTACAACCGTTTTAAATAATAATATTAGCTACTTATATATCAAATTTCACAAGCATTTCTGACTTTCAAAGTTCAATTTTACTTATTGCTGTAATAATAGGTACGAAATACATATGTATGTATACCTGCTTTATCTAAAACAGTGCTCTCTAAGTTTTCTCCAAACCACACAATATGAGGTCTGAGCAAGCCTCCACAGTCTGTCTTTTTGCAATGCGGCAACTGATTTACTGGAATATCAGAGCCAACTACATTAGCATCGGGAGCACCTCGATTTTCTAAAACCTGTAAAATAAGATGTTTATGACTGTAAAAAAATGGCCTATTACAATAGACGACATGATAGCCCATTGGCATAAAGAATAGATAGTTTGACTTCTAAGTGGGATGTCGTTGGTTCAAATCTTCGCATGGGTGTTTGTCTACAAGTGGAAGGAGCATTATGTTGATGTTCTGCCTGCCTTGCTACAGATGCTACAAAAAATAGCTTACCACCATCAAGGAGAAAATCTGCCGCCAAAACCTTAACTTAGCTGGTGTTCCAGCAGCACAGCCTTTGAGTTTTTTTTTATCTGATAGGCTACCGTTTGTCCATTCAAGTAAAAAAGAGTCGAAAGATTCTAGGCGTAGCATATTCACTATCCTTAACCACATTGTTGTTTACCACCAGATGAGATAATGGTGAAATGCTAGCCTATCAGATATATTATTGTCCTAGTTTACCTCAATTGGTCACATCTCTGCAATGACAACGAGGCATTTTTTAAATCTGACAAACTTCAGTTTTACTTATTCACATCACAACACATTCAGTCCATACATTTCTAACATTTTAGCTAAAAAAGTAATAAACAAACAGCCCTCTTATTCAAGAGACTTTGAGAGTTTATTATTGAATGAATGAAAAGAACTAAATTATGGGGTGTCTCCATAATTTAGTTTTTTTCAAGACTTGATGTTTTGAAAAGGTGTTAGGTTTGCATACAGTAAAAAGCCATCCAGCAATAGTAGTGGAATATTTTTTAAAGAAGTTACCTTTTTTTTTCAAGACTTAGAGCCAAAAAAATTACTTTTAAATTGATAATGGATTTGTTAACTCACCGGACAAATAGGACTGTCTGTGTTAATCAAAACTTCTTTACATTTTGTGCAGCGAGTCTTGTACAAGTTCCCGTGAAGTTCTAGAAGGTTCTTGGAGCCCGCTCTTGCATGCAGGTTGTCCACATTCTGGGTTATCACTGTTATGTTTTTCTCTGAGCCATACTTTTTTTCATACTCCGCTATAGCTTTGTGACCCTAAAATAGGAAGGGTAGTTTTAATAAAACAGTTCAGAAAAGTAGTTTTAACATAGGTATTGTATATTCTTCATATCATTCGACTCTCGAAAATGGTATACCTATGATAGAAGAGGCACTGTCTATTTACCGCATTTGGTTGCGTCTTTGCCGCTGTTTCTCTACGATAGTGATAGAATTCCCAAACCAAACTCGGCGAGTCTTTAAACGCTCCAGGCGTAGCTAGAGCCGTAGCTTGGTACTTCCTCCACAACCCTCCAGCTCCTCTAAACGTTGGTATTCCCGACTCGGCACTAATACCGGCACCAGAGAGGAAGACAACGTTCTTGGCTGTCTTTAGAGTTTCCCGGAATTTGCTCATATCGCTCGATAGTCGCACAGCCATTTTAGTAAGATCAGAAAGTAATCTACTGCGAACTGATGATATCAAACTAAAACTCATTATTATATACAAGCAAGGGTCGATTTGACAACGGAATGGAAATGGGAACTAATTATTATTATTTTCTGTTTTTGGCTTTTGCGATAATACCACCACAATTTCGCCAATGTCAAGTTTAGTTTGGTTCGAGTGGAAAATAGGAGTGGGTGTTATGTAGCATAGATCGTTTCCACAACGTTGTCACAGAGCGACAACGCAAACGTTATGGACGAATTTCATAACCGTCTATTTCTCAAAACCGTCTATTTAGAGTTGGACTGTCGTTGCGGGCTGTTGCGGCGGCAACGTCATGTCACACTTCGTTTGCAATGTCAATAGAGGAAGAAAGGAATACTCTTTCTAGTTTCTACTACTGTTTGCAAGCCTTGCCAGGTCAAATAAATTTGGGTCGGACGGAAGACTAAAATAATTAAGACGATGTGAAATATAAACATTAT
The DNA here is from genome assembly GCA_954871355.1 of Cabera pusaria. Classification (NCBI taxonomy): domain Eukaryota; kingdom Metazoa; phylum Arthropoda; class Insecta; order Lepidoptera; family Geometridae; genus Cabera; species Cabera pusaria. The sequence continues at coordinate 6,371,309 of OX940894.1, forward strand.
GTTTATGTTTATAGATCTTTATTCTCATTAAGACAAAGTCACTTACATGAGAACACAATTATAAATAGAAATGACTATATCACCGTAGGCTTAACAAACAAATTACAGTTAGTTTTTTAAAACAATAAGTTTTGTACGACAATGGTGCTAACTCCAATGTACGATAACTAACCGATAATAGTTCTAACTCTAACGAAGGGAAAGAGGCCGCATTATTATATAAGCCGTGAAATTTTAGTTTAGTTTAGAAGCTGCCCATCAGAAATCGGCACCACTGTCTGAGCTACTACTCACTTAACGTATTCTGTATTTAAAATTTACTTTTAATATATTTAGCTAGCTGTAGTTTGAATAAGTTAAGTGAGTTTACATTTTTTATGTGTGAGGGTATTTTGTTATATAGTTGAGATCCTTCTAATGTTATCATTTTTTTACCATAGTTAGTTCTACATTTAGGTAATACTAAGAGACTAGCTCTGCGATTTCGGACGTTTCGTTACACGTAAACATTACTTTGCTTTCACATTGTACCTACCTATACACAAATATCTATTCCGCGAAGCAAACACCGTTTAATAGATGTATGCATTTTAGCAACTATCTATTAAAATTGTTAAAACGTATACATCTATTAAACGATGGTTGCGAAATAGATCTTTGTGAAATAGACGGTTTTGGCAACGTTATTGTAACGCAGATAACGTTGCGTTATGTTTTCTGAAAAACTCGTAACGACACACTACTAGTGGAAAAACCTTAGGACGCTTTTTATCACAGATTACTTTATGTGGCTTTTTATACATTATAAACACAGATAATCCAAAAACAAAGAAAATAATGATATTATTTTCTTAGTTTTTAACCGACTTCATGAAAAAGGAGGAGGTTCTCAATTCGTCTGTATGTTTTTTTTTTTTTTTTTTTTTGTGTGTATGTTACGCGATTTCTCCGTCAATAGTGAACGGATCCAAATGATTCTTTATTTTAATAGGTCGGATACGTTTCCGAGGTGGTCCCATTTTAATTTTATCGAGATCCGATAAGTATCTCCAGAGATATGGAGATAAATACCTCACACATTGGAGAATGTACTGATTTTAGTAGAAGAGTCCCAAGAAGATTATACACAATGGAGGTTGCTATTGGATATACTTTTGAAGACTAAAAAATATGACCTTGAATAATGTTTTTACATCTTTCTTCTCGTTGATTTTGGTTTTTGACAGATATTCTTACGGTAACTGTGAGCGAGATAGAAATAAAGGTGGGGATGATAAATAAAAAAAAAAAAAAATCTTTATAGGCTAGCGTTTGATCACTATCTCACCTGTTGCTAAGTGATGATGCTGTCGAAGATAGAGAAGTGGACTAGAATGGGAACTGGCTTTCAAGGATAGCTGCCTGAACGCATAAGATGTTTGGCGACAGATTTTCTAACTTGAGGGTGGTAGCTGGCCAGGCGGACACTAGATATGTCCTACCACCATGCGGGGGTTGTTGGTTTCTTAACGATGTTTTCCTTCACCGGAGGGCAACTGTGAGAAGAGCACATATATTTTTCGATCGAAAAATTCATTGGTGCACGGCGGTTTGAACTCGGTACCACGGCATCAAAGCCGACTGTTCTCCCAATTACGCCACCGGACCCTCAATAAATAATTATATATTAATAATTATAATAAATAATTATATATAAATATAAATAATTTGTCTTCACAGGAATGTTCTACCGGGCAAAGTCTTCTTAGGGTGCAAACTTTTTTAAACATACCTAAGATTTTTGACATGACATGACGTTTGCCGAAGATGGCGGCCATTTCAGTCCCGCGGCACTGCATACATAATTAAATAACTCAGAATAATGAACGTACTTTGTACCAACCAACACTGCAATAATATCGTTTAAAAACTAAAAAAGAACCGACTTCAATGTTCATTTTCAGTACCAATTTTGAGATGTTTATCTCAATATCTCTGGAGATACTTATCATACCTCAATAAAATTACCATGGTACCACACTTGGGATATCTCCTTTCGAACAAAAAAAGAATAATCGAAATCGGTTCATAAACGACGAAGTTATCCGCGAACAAACATAAAAAAAAAAAAAAAAAAAAAAAAAAATACGAATTGAGAAACCTCCTCCTTTTTTTGAAGTCGGTTAAAAAATAATTATAAGCATAATACCACAGATTATATAATAGTTGCTACGTAAATAATACTTTCCGTTGTTAGGTTGGCTACACAGTGCTTTCATAATTCGGGTTTCAACAATATAGGGAAGTGCCTCTTATAACGTAGTAGAGTGATTCAGTACTCTGATGGCCATATGGCGGCAAGTAATGTTAATAATCGCAAATAATACTTTTTTATATTCATTTTGGAATACAACTAGTCCGTGTTATAAAAGTATTTGGAATTATTGTAATAAAATAGACAATTAATTTTCGTGTGTGTCAGATGCTTTAATTGCACAGGGCCATTTTGGACATTGTCCTTTGATACCTTGATGACATAATTATTACTAGTGAATATTATCACTTTAGCAAGGCATTTGAAGTCAATTTTTTTAGGCTTCCGAACCCAAAGGGTACCAAATGAACACTTTCTGAGACTTTGTTGTCCGTTCGTCCGTCCGTCCGTCCGTGTGTCTATACATATGTGCGCACTTTACAGATCTGTATCTTCTTAACCGTTATAGGTACATATTTGAAATTTTCAAAAAGTATATTCCGTCAGTGTACTCGTATAACGGCCCAGACACCAAATGTAATAGATGCATGTAATTAAATTAAAACTTGTTATGCACTAAAAAGGGCAAAATAAGTTATTTTTCAAAAAAAATAAAACCGACTTCATAATCACAAACAGGCACTCAAAAGCGAAAAATAAATTACTTAAAATTATTATAAGCGCTACCCACTTATCTATTTGAAGTCGGTGCCAGCCAAGTCTAATAGGTAGTAGATAGATAATACCTACATGTATCTACCTACTTACTAACCTACATGTACCTACTTACTACTACTACATACATAGTATCAAAAATAACTTATTGGCTTTTGCGATAATGCCACCACAATTTCGCCAAATAAAAAATAATGATAAACACAGATAGATAACATATACAAATTTAAACTTGGAACTAATTAAATCGTGGAGGGAAAAAATTAAATGGAACATGTTTTTTTATTTTTTTAGTTTTCTTATGGCTCCACACGATTAGTGTATTTAGCCAGTGTGAAGTATTGAAATTCTTCAAGTTTTTATGAATTTTAGTCTTAGAGATGGGTATGTCACATTTCAAGTCAGTTTTCAAGTAAAAGTCTAGTCTAAGTCATACCTTCAGTAAAGATGATATATATATATATATATATATATATATATATATATGTTTACTGATGATTTTCAGAGGAATTTTGGTGAGAACGCAAATAGCATGTTTTTCAACGTTGTGCTGTTTCCCTACACTCTCACACATTCCCCGACACTGAATGGTTAATAATCAACATTTATTACACATATAACTCGCGGAAGAACACAAGTTTTAGGAAAAAAATACAATGAGATCACACACACTTTTCCACGTTCACACTAGCTGGACCGTAGACGGAAAATTAAATAGACAAGACATTAGCGTATGCGTATGAAATAGCTATTAGAGATATTACCCGACTAAAATGATGAACACGTGATACATATGCCAGCTATATGATAAAATGAGCAACGTAATATGGTCGGGTCATACATGACAGCGGGTGAAAGCCAATGGGCGCACTAGAGCTGGGAGCCAGAGCTGGCTCCAAACCATAAAATCGCATATGCAGAGAAGGATAAAAACTTGTTGTCCATCTCGCCTCTCATACTATTGATTGTATAGTTTTATCCTTCTCATATTATTATTGTTATTTTAATATACTCTGTCTACGGGCTGGAATAAAATCTAAAGTGCCAGACACACTGCCGCGGTCTGCGCTCTGCGGTCAGCCTGCGGTCAGCCTGCGGTATGCGTCTTCCATACTGCCTAGCACCTGACATCATGCCGAAACTTGGCGAACGAATTAGTGACATGTCTTTTTACCGGTGAGTAGCCACAGCCGAACCCTACCGCTAATGGTCACCCATTTTTAGCACCATCCAGGGATCTTGTATAAGGTAGTTTAAGGTGTAAGCTTACGGACGCAGGAAGACTACAATGACCTTCGCGTAGGTGACGATAATCAGCGAAATCTACATATTTTCCAAACTAATACATGTGAAAGGGATGTAAAAAGTTAATTACTTACACGCACTATTCAATCTCATTCCTTCTAAGTATATCAAATCTATTTTTTTTCCTATTGCAATCGATGCAACTTGAGGGCCCGGTGGCGTAATCGGGTGAACGGTCGGCTTTGAAGCCAGAAGTACCGAGTTCAAACCCCGCCGCATCAATGGATTCTGTCGAAAAATGTATGTCCGCTTTACACAGTGGCCCTCTGGTGAAGGTAAAATATCGTTAAGAAACCAATAACCCCATGGTGGTAGGACACTATCTAGTGTCCGCCTGGCCAGCTACCGCCCTCAAGTTGGAAAATCTATCGCCAAACATCTAACGTGTTCCGGCAGCTATCCTTGAGAGCCAGTTCCCATTCTAGGCCTAACGTGCTTACCATCTTCGACCGCATAATCACTTACCAACAAGTGAGATAGTGGTCAAACGCTAGACTAAAAGATAAAAAAAACACTTTACCTACTTATTGTATCTAAATCTAAATATTTATGAAAGGATGGATAAATTTGAAAAAATATTTTAAATTAGTTTTGAGTTAATCGCACCTATTCAATATGAACCGCATAACTTAGGTAAATAATATTTGCAGGGTTGGTGGTAAAATCATGTCACTGGGTGGTAGATAAATATTGAAGTTTTTGAAATAGCTATGAAAAAAAAATTGTACGTATGTGATTTTTTTTTTGTATTGGCCTCGCAAACTTTATGCGGTAGCATTTTTGAGTATAGCATTGATCAAATACTCAAAGGCATTGATTAATGAGTGTTGTAAGTTTTTTAAATTATTATTATGAAAGTATTTACTTTTCGAGATAATATAATAAAAAGTACCATTCTTAGGTCTATTATTTACCTACGTTTACAAAAAAATAAATTAGGGCCCTAGCACAGAATAATGAATAGTACAAGTATGAATAGTAGCGTAAAGGGTTCCGTCAAAAAAAAAAAATGTGGACAAAACCGACGGTAAGTAATAATATTAAATTTAAACCGGCCAAGTCGAGTTGAACTCGCCCACCGAGGCTTCCGTACCAACTTCTCAAACTAGGTTAAAGGACAAACTTAACTTTTCAGTTCGATCCATAGAAAATGTACTGCACCAACCGCAAATACTAAAATTCACTTTTTTTGTTATTAAACTACATATTTACAGTTTTCAGATTTTTCCCTTTATAAGTGCTTCGAGACCTTGTTTTCCCAAATTTCATGATTAGGTCAATGGGAAGTATCCTATAGGTTTTGATACCCTTGTGAAATCGTAAAATATGCGTAAATATGTGACATAAACGGTCATATCTTTTGATCTCGTTGACTTACAAGTTTGATTTTTTCATAGACGAAGAACACCGTAGACCCGAGTATTAGATATAAGTTTCAACTTGATACCCCGTGTTGATAGCTCTACGCGTTCCTGAGAAAAAGGGTATTGACAGACGGACAGACGGACAGACGTACATACAGACAGACGGACAACAAAGTGATCCTATAAGGGTTCCTTTTGAGATACGGAACCCTAAAAATATTAATTATAATACCTAATATTATAATATATATATATATATATATTATAATATTAATATATATATATATATATATTATATATATTAAGTTAATAATTATACCAGACAAAAGCTACCTACATACATAAGTAAGGTAGACGAACTGAAAAAACCTACCTGTACGTATGTATATTTAAGTCAAAGGAATACAAACATCAAATAGAATTTGTAATAAGCCCCCAAACATTATACAAATGCTAAAAATGTTTTAGTGGATTTGAGTTGCCGGGAATATTGATTTTCGCTGCGAAAATTCCTGCAAAATGTCTTAGCAGGTATGCAGGTATATATATCTCACATTGAGTATTTTAAATTATCCGATAACGACACCGACCCGATACCGACACGATATCGGAGGACTAAATATTATTATACACTCGGCACTTACTACTCGATAACGGCGACAATACAATAAATAAGTAGAACCTATGTATTTACTATCTTAAAACCACTTTTTAGGGTTCCGTAGCCAAATTGAAAAAAACGGAACCCTTATAGATTTGTTATGTCTGTCTGTCTGTCCGTCCGTATGTCAAAGCCACGTTATTCTGAAACTATAGTGACTACAAAGTTGAAACTTGGTAGGTAGATAGATGTATTCTGTATACCGTTTTACGATTTTTATACAAAAATAAAAAAATAAGACTAAGATGAATTGTCTCCCCATACATGGAACTGAAACGTTTTTATTAGCTTCACCTGTATGTTTGTAACCGACTTCTTTGGGCACGATTTTGACCCACTTTAAAGGGCCAGATTTCGTTCAAACTTTGTAGATTTATCGAGGACCGATGACAATACACTAATTTGATAAAAAGATATTCCATTTTTCAAATAAAAAGTAGAAAATAAATAATCGTTTCGTCGTTTTGTAGTAGTTTATTTCAATACCTACTCAGTATTTAGTGCTCTACTCTCACGTTAAAACATAATTCACACAAATTGGGCTCGTGATGATTAGGTACACCTGGCAACTGAATAATTTAATCGACGGTGTTTTATTATTTTGCGGTAGGAATAATATAGGTACTTAAGTCGATTCAAAACGATACACTGTTGGGCTTGTTGTAATATTCAACGTACACGAGGACGATTTGATAAGTATTAATATATTAAGTTACTCTTTGAGTCTGGTGACTTATGATTGTGAAACGAAAATATATTATAAAGTTCTTATGCATATACATTTTTAACATGTTTTTGCTTGAACTTGGCTTGCTTACACTTAGGCTCGTTTGCAGGATCATTTTGTAATCCAGGACTAAGCAATATGATAGAATTATGTGACGATATAAAACGACAATATACGATAATGTTAATAGTTAAATTAATCATTTAAAAACACCGCCGACTGAATTGTATAAGTATAATTTTGTTCATTGAGACCATTCCAATGTAGAGGTGATGAATATAACTGTCAACCATTAAAATAAACTAATATTAAAAATTAACCATAATATTCAATAAACAAAATTAACGTTAACGAATTAAAATATTATATCAACTTCAACTGATAATGACCTCGCCTTGCGAATCACGAACTAACCCATTTTTATGCACTTCAATTTAAGCTTTAAACGGTAATGAATTAGGAACATATTCAAACATTGATATATTATACGATGACCGGAGTGAAGTTCGAACATGTTGTTTTCAACCATATAAAATATTCCATAAGGTAAAGTAAAGTATTCCATAAGGCATTCGATTGTAAGCTCTATTGCCCTCAAAATAAAACACTTTAATAATTTATTCGCCGAGTCGATGTTTCCGATATTTTTATTCTTAACAAAGTGAATCGATATTTTAAACAATTAACTGTAGTGTATGGAATGAGTTAATCGATGTTTCCGATATTTTTATTCTTAACAAAGTGAAGTGATATATTAAACAATTAACTGTAGTGAATGGAATGAGTTAATGCTATTAGTATTATCTAATAAAACTAACCATAACCACAGAGAGCTGTGGTTATGGTTAGTTTTATTAGATAATAAAGTTGTTGTTGTTGTACTATTACTTATTTTGTGTTGTTGTGTAGTGGAAAACTAAAGTTTGTTTTTAAATGCCCGAGACAGAATACCTCCGGTAAAATTATGGATTCATTTCGATAGTGTGTGAACCTACTCGAATAATATTGACTAATATCTTTTAACCAATAAAATTATAGATTTTTTTTATCAATTAACTGTTAACCAATAAAATGTTTCAACCATTATTGCCATCTTTATTCCAATGAGCCATAACACGACATCTCAGACGAGGAGTTGAGAGTATTCAAGGAGATGTCTCAGCATTAGGTCAAGTATACCATATTTTTGCAATATCATTGAAGTAACAAGATACTAAATTACAAATAATTAAGATAGTTTAAAAACTATAACAACCAACTTCAATGCCCCGCGAGTCAATTTCAGTAGCAAGTTTGAGACTTTTATCGTCATATCTCTGAAGATACTTTTAGATCTCGATGAAATTACAATGGGACCACCTCGGAATTGTACCCTACCGATTAAAAAAATAATCATTCGAATCGGTTCAGAATTGACGGAGTAATCGCGTAACATACACACAAAAAAAACATACAGACGAATTGAGAACCTTCTCCATTTTTGTGAAGTCGGTTAATTAATACATTTGATTTGACTAATGAAAACTACGCTAAACATACGGCAGCAGTGTGACAGGTACGTAGTGCGCAGAAGCGCCATTTTGATTTTTTTGACGTCCGCGGCCAAATGACTAAAGTTTACGAAAGTTGCTATTATAGTCTTTTCAACCAAAAAAGAGCTGATAATTAAACGGCTGAACGGATTTTCATGAAAAAAAGCTAAGAACACTCTCGATGATGACACCTATCAAACAAAAAGAAACTAAATTAAAATCGGTTCATCCATTTGGGCGCTACGATGCCACAGACAGACCCACAGATATACAGATACATAGACACAAATTCAAAGATACACACATACACACGTCAAACTTATAACACCCCTTCTTTTTGCGTCGGGGGTTAAAAATAAAATCATCTTGACGGGTCGATATCGCATGAGTGATGTCCCTTGTGTTATAATATATATAATATATATATATCCCATAAAAAAACAAATGATAGATAGATAGATACATGGATAGATGAATACTGTATTGCATACCAATCAACACATTATAATCTAAGACAACGAAAAACTAATTAGGTGTGACAAATAATAATAAAAATAAACAAGTAATATTAAAAAAAATCTTTTTAAACACAAGCTTTCACATTACCTAGGACCAGAGTAAGTCAAGACAAATCCAACGAGCCCAAACACGACAGGTATAACATGTGTAGTTTAGGAGTTCCTTTGGCCACCTTCCAGCTCCATCATCAGATCAGCGCCATGTCATCATAATATTGCATTGTCACACGATTAACACATGTATGCAAAATTTCAGCTCAATCGAACCCCTGGAAGTCGCTCTAAAATCAATAGCAAGATTTGTGACGGACAAATTTACCGTGAAGTAGAGATAAAGCTTGTAATAATAATATTACAATAGTACAATAAATAGTAATATAAAAATAAATAATAATAAATATAATTAGGCTTATCTAAAACACTGTCGCGAGGAAGAAAGAAGGACATTAAAATCACTCATGCATAATTCGATCATATTGCCTAACACTATTATACCCATATACTATAATAGTATACACACAATCTGTGATTAAAATATTCTCTGCAAGGCCACAGAATAATGACTAGGCAAGGCCATAGCCGAACGATATTTCAACTTAATCCTTTAAGTAAAGTTTTCCATACTCTAAAAAAAGGCTCGTATTGTTTCTCTAGTCCGCCTGCTGCAAACACTGGTTCTAGCCGTATTTAAACCCGTGACTATGGAACTTCCAGGCATAGCCTCATATGAATTGATACACAAAACCTTCACTATCATTATACCATCTGTAACGTAATATAGCACATGTTTTATTTTTTTAAAACGTTCTAGACGTTCTTTTCTAAATATAAAAGAAACATAATTATGAAAAAGGTATAATCTTAAACGTGAATAAAGGTGATTCAAGAAAGAAATAGAAATACCACACATCTAATCCAAATTTCTGTTTGCATATGCTCTCACGTAGTCTAAGAAGCCGGTAGCTTTATATTAATATGTAATGCAAATTCTTGTATGATTACCAAAAAGCTTTAATCTCTCGCTGGAGGATTATATTAATAAATCTAGATATTACATACTACACATTATATCCTAGTATATATCTTTTTATACTAAACTTCTGTTAGTAGAAGTCCAACAGAGGCAATACCACCGCACTACTTACCTTTACTACAAAAGCCATAAACTAAATAACGAACAGTGCCTCTATCTACCTGCAACTTAATACCCATTAACTTCGCATGCCGACTGCGACATACCGACACCTGTATGCATGCTTGTGAACGAAGCCATTGACGTCATAGTCTCCACGCATGCGTACAAACATAGCCGAGAAAAAGGATATTCGAACCCTTCGAACGGCACCAGAACGCGGCACGTTGTTTTGGCGGGCAGTCGTTTCGGTCTACCCTCAAACTTGCAGCGCGCGAATTCACTGGTAAGTACGACGTATTATAATCACCGTTACTTATTTTGAACGCGTGGCGCACAGTGTAAATCCACCTTAATGAGCAATTTTATAAGACGACGTTGGACGTTAATGAAAATTAAGAGGATTATTTGATTTCTAGATTTTTAGTAAGATAGAGTCATAGAGTTTGTATTTTAACGTATTTGTTGAGTGATTTTGGGTACTGTATATAATTCTATATTTTATTGTTATGTTTTTGATGCATTTGTAAGTAATTTTTTGCCCTGAGTTATCGTAATTTTAATTAAATTATATCAAATGGTAAATGCAGAGTTATTACCCAGTGCAATTTTTTTACGAAACATGTCGTTACGATAAAACTGTATATTGACTGTTTTTTAAGCCTGGTCTAATAGTAAATGTATGTATTTGTTATTAAGGTTATTAATTATGACATCACATCGTATCATTTACTGAAAAATTAAAAGAGAATTACAAGGCTATCGCGTCATGACTATCAGAATAGCTATTTAGTCGTATGTATTTAGTAGTTAGGTAATTCAGTGTGGAGTAACTACTACATACGAGTACATATCTATTCTAATACTAAGGCTACTAAGGCTAAATTAATGCTAAGCTTAAGCTGATTTTTTTTCATTTTACAACTTTATGTTAAAATATTAGATTTAAGATAAAATTTATAGGAAAGTAGCTGTTTTTTTTTTGGAAAACGAAGTCGTTCCGAATCCGCATGTTCAGCTAGTTTTACGATATATCTATATACATCTATTTACACTGAAATTGCCCAATTTCTTTGCCGTCTCTCTTTTGGGTTAAATCATAATCTTTGGTATCTATGTACTTATTTTTATACCCAGTATTGCGCACCACTGGCATCTATTGGGTATTATATTACTTCAGGAGTCCTTTGATCGCACTGAAAGAAAGGAATAACTTTGATAACCTTGAGTTTTTCGTATTAATGTCACCTGAGATAAAAGGTATATTTCTGGATTTCTTCTGAAGAAAGTAATACCTACAGACTGATATATTTCCATAAGATGTGGATTTCTTTATTACCACTAAACAAAACTGATAGGGTAATTTTAATTTCGTTGGATCTATACATTGACTGTGTTTTTGATTGGAGGTTCTATATAACGTATCGTTCAAAGTTTAAATTTGAATGAGTTTTGGGCTTGACCGGGACTCAAACCGGATGTAATAGAAAATTTGTTGCTTCGTATTTTTTATGAATGTCTTGTAAGCCTTAAACTTAAGCGATCGGCACATATATCAAAAGACAAACACAACGATTTCTTGATTATTTATGAAATTAAAAAGACACGAGAAAATGTCTCGTGACCACGGGATAATGCAACTTTATCTTCACTTTGAGGTCAATAAAATTAACATTTTTGTGCTCGATCAGCACCGTATTTCAACATATCTAACTATAACGATAAGTACTGAAGATTTATAGATAACAAAAGCTATCTAGGTTTCAGATGATTTTTTTTTATGATAAAAGGTAACAGGACAAGCACAACGCTTGTCTGATGATGTCTACCTATTACAGATACAGTGGCATGCAACATTCGGATAGCCAAAATTATGCTTGTCACTGCACTGTGCCTGTTACCTCGAGACACAAAGATGTTATATCTCTCATGCCCTGTAATTTCACTGGACACTTTGCCATTCAAACCGAGAAACATTCTTATTTCATGGCTGAATAAAATTGGAATAGTGGTGGTACCGCCCCAGGCGGACTAGCAGAGGTCGCTAGACGACTAAAAAAATATACGTCTCCTAAAAAATAGGCAAACAACAGGTGAATTGTATTGATAATCTAATCTAATACTATAAGAATCTTTGTCCTGACATACTGACTGACTGACTGACTGACAGACAACGCACAGCCTAAACCGCTGGTCGTAGAAACTTCAAATTTGGAGGGTATATTTGCCTTAGTACGCAAGGGTGTACTAAGAAAGGATTTTCCAAAATTCACCCCTTAAAGGGATGAAATGGGGCTTCAAAGTTTGTATGGAGAAACAAGATTAGTTAGTCTTTTCTATCCGAAACTTCACACAAGTGCTTCAGTAAAAAAATAAGTAAATACGTGTTTCAGGTTTTTTTTTTAATTCCTCCCCTAAGAGGGTGAAATGGGGCAACAAAGTGTGAAAATCAATATTATTTCGGATTGCGCTGAAATTTGGCATGCAAATAGTTATTACGACGTTATTTCCCTTTGAGAAAGGATTTTCCAAAATTCACCCCTGAAGGGGATGAAACGGGGGTTCAAAGTTTGTATGGAGAAACAATATTAGATAGTCTTTTATATTCGAAACTTAACACAAGTACTTAAATAAGTAAATACGTGTTTAAGGCTTTTTCAATCAAATCAATATTGTTTCGGATTGCGCTGAAATTTGACATGCAGATAGTTATTTTGACTTAGGTATCCGCTAAGAAAGAATTTTTCAAAATTCACTCTTTAAGGGGATGAAGCGGGGTTCGAAGTTTGGACAGTCATTATATTCGACATTTCACACAAGTAATTCTGTAAATAAATAACTAAATACGAGTTTCAGACTTTATAAAAATGCCACCCAAAGAGTAACTGGGTAACAAAGTCTAAAAATTAATATTATTTCGGATTGCGCTGAAATTTAGAATGCAGATAGTTATTATGACGTAGGTATCCGCTCACAAAGCATTTTCTAAAAATTCTTCCTGGATGCGGAACGGGGATTCAAATTTGTATGGCGAAACAAGATGAGATAAAGTACGTGTTGTAGGGTTTTTTGAAATGGGGTAGGTTCTGAACAAACTCTGAAAATTTGGGTTTTTCGGGTTTTATAAATATGAATCCCGAATTGCATCCTTAGTCATGCCGTCATGCGATAATATGAAAACGGGTGAACCGATTTGGCTAATTCTTATTTGATGCCTGAATGATAGAATCGTTTTTACAAAAGTTTTAAGTAAATAAAAGATTTTTTTAACGCGGGCGAAGCCGCGGGGCAGTTCTAGTATGTTTATATTATTAATGTTCTGGATTTTGTAAATAAATGAGTAAAATAATTAAGGTACTGTTCCTATTTATTGAAGAAAAATATATTATGTAACTTTATTTGCAAGACCAACCAAGGCACCAGCACATATTGTGGTCTGTGAATAGCAGACTAGCCAAAAACGCGGTTTTCATTCTTATGCAAAGACCACACTACAAAAAGGTTCAGAGTATTACAGTTTCATTTGCATAATACTGATAAAACATTCGAGAATCGGCTACATTTACTGTGTATTGTCTATAATCATTGATATATAGTTAAGATAACAATAAAATATCCAATAATTAATAAACTTATATTAAAATTATGAAATCATTTAATTATTCCTGTAACTAATGTTATAGTTCCAATAGCTCCAGTTAAAGGTCAAGGTCTATAATCAACAATAATAAATATATATAATATAATGTATATATATAAATATAATGTGTAAATATATGTTTGCAGTAAAGTTTGTAGTGGGGCATTATAATCATAGAATAATTTATTAGTTAACTGTAACAACTTTGTCAGATCGTGAGGTAACGATATTGAAATTACAGGACATAAATGTTTTACAAGTTCATAACGAAGATTTGGAAAGCATCGAGATGATCCAAATAAAGTTTAATAATTAAGTACCTACTGCTATAGTATATTTAATAAACAAATAAAATTACGAACATAATAATATTAGATCAAGAATAAATAACAGTCGTTAAAAAGGTGCTTTGTAGCTGTGGGGACGATAGAAATATTTTTTGTAGATCCTTACCAGTAGCATTCGTAGATGTCGTAGAACATCGTAGCACCTCGTAGCTCGCCCAGTGTAGATAATTAAATAAAATAAATATCAAACACTGCCGCCAGCGAGGCAACCTCAGCGGGAATAATGGGAATGTACCACCATGTTATCCACCTTTAATTTTTATAAAGCCTGGGGCTTTTAATTAACATTCCAATTTCTACTAAAATACAAGAAGCTATGAAAATGCTTAAACTTCTGAGAGGTAGGATAATGAGATTGGTAAATTTGTGATTATTCAACATCTTTAGTTTGTTGACTTAATTAAGTGTAAAGCTTGATTTAGCAAGGAGAGTTTAGCATTATCACAGATTATATAATAGTTACTACATAAGCATTATTAGCTTGCCTGCACTAATCAACCCATATCCAGGATTAGCCACTTGCCACTACATTTTTAGGGATATTCACAATAGGGATGTTGCCTGGGTCAAAAAATAGTAATTCTAATTAGTCCATCGGTTGGATTATCATAAAATATTGGACATGTATTTTTTTATTTTACAAATCAATAGAAATTGATAAAGATAAAGAGCGTCAAAGTTCCGGATTGGGGGCTCGTGACGTCACTAGCCGCTAGAAAGTATTACACTTTTTAGCGGTTTGTGACATCACGCGGAATTTCAACGCTCTATATCTTCGTCTTTTTTTGTTTTATTGAAAAAATAAAACATACGTGTCCAATATTTTTTGATAATGTAAATGATGAAATAAAAAAAAAAATGTAAACTAGCCTATTATGCATTTGTAGCGCCATCTGTAATTTGATGCCTGGCTAAACATAAACAGGCTTTCTAGACCTAGTGCAGGGTACAGCAGCCAACTAGGGTACAAGTATTGTAAATTTTACTGTAAGTGATATGTCAAAATGACTAGTTGTACTCGTACCAACACATTAACTGAATAAATAACTTTATTTATTTCAAAAAAACCTGTTTAAGTGTAAATTATTCGGATGAAATCATCACAGATTTTAGATCCGACAAGAGATGTCACACTTCTTAAATCAAATATTATGATTCTTCTAAGTGTTATCTACACTTTATATTTTTGTACATTGTTTTCTATTAATATATTATACGCTGGCGTTTGATCATTATCTTACCTGTTGGTAAGTGATGATGCGGTTGAAGATGGTTAGCACGCTAGGCCTAGAATGGGAACTGGCTCCCAAGGATAGCTGCCGGAACACATTAGATGTTAGGCGACAGATTTTTTAACTTGAGGGTGGTAGCTGGCCAGGCGGAGACTATAGTGCTACCTACCACCATCCTACCTACCGCTATGCGGGGGTTGTTGGTTTCTTAACGATGTTTTCGGAGGGCACTGTGAAAAGCGCACATACATTTTTTGATAAAAAAATCCATTGGTGCACGGCGGGGATTCAACTCGGTACCTCTGACATCAAAGCCGACCGTTCTCCCACTTACACCACCGGGCCCTCATTTTCATATATTGATAAAACATTGTTATAAACCATCGATATAGGATGTCAATGTTATATACAATCCAAAAATGCATCGTATCAATCTACTATTATTGTATTGAACTTTAACATATCATCTTGGAATTTTTCATGGCACTATTTGATAACTGTTATATATATCCCGCATCTATGTGTTAACAGAACTCGCGGGTTATCTTTGTTTAAAATAAAACAAAGAGACTATATTTTATCATTATACTTATATTATACTTTCGCCGTGGTTACCCTATCACAAAGCTTCAAACACAAGTTTTACAGCCCACTGGTTCTGCGTTTCCAAAACCATTGGCTTATGAAAATCTATTATAATGGATATGAGAAATAAAGGACTTCTTTGTAGACATTCATTTTGTTAAGGCTGAAACACATTAACTGTACATATACATATCTTATACATTACCTTATATTATAGTATCTTATATTATAGCTTCCTAGTTGTCTATGGGCCAATTTTTCAATGCCCGGATAAACAATCAGAGAGGATTTATTCCACTGGTAGCTTGATTTCGGATTTTTCAACAGTTAGATAAGAGTTTTCAGCAGAATATGGTCTGTAACAGAGGAATTAACTTATCTGCTCCTTCAAGTCTCAGGTAAGAGCTTATCAGTGGAATATAATGAAGTTTGTTTGTTGACAGACGACTTTTAGCATCATTTACGTTGTCATTATCGCAAAAACTTGAATTGATCACAGAAAAATATTAAATTACTCACGGGTTTCTTGATTTTCTTGTAGTTTACAGTTTTTTGCGAGTACTTTTTGTTCTTATTGAAACATGAATATTTTCGATTCAGTTGACGATTTAGCTATTGAAGAAGAGCGTCTAATGCTAAATTACATATCTCGAGATAGAAAAGAAAGGGTCGTGAAAGAAAGATCCGACGATATTACAAGTTGTGACGACAAGGAATTACACAGAAGATTTAGATTTATCAAAATTATGAATAATTTGCCCCTAAATAAAATAATTTATATCAAAAGATGACTTTAAATAAATACATATTAGAAAATTGTGTATAAAAGCAACCAGTGCGTGTGTTTCCATGTAGATGCCAATCTATCGAAGGTCTCGGTTATGAATATTTAAATTTTCATATATTGATAATACAATATGAAGTATACAACCCAAAGGTATAGTAACATTTTATCAATGTTCCGCCTGACTTGCTTCCAAAAAGTAGCTTACCATCATCAATGAGAACATTTGTCTCCAAACCTTTGCGGTGTACCGAGATAGTGGTCATTTCGCTAACCTCTCAGATAAAGTAAAAATATAATGTCTTTATAAGACATACCTAATATAGAATTATTATCGATTACGGCTGATTTAATTCTCTCTCACTATTTTTCTACTTCGTGTATCTAAACAAGTAACTCTAAACAAGTTTTCTAGTAGCGCGACATCCAAATTGCAAAATAATTGGTCTTTAACCACTTACTTAACAATATCTACGCCTTCATGTACCCTAACCTTATATCTTGGAGACTCTTGACCAACACAAAGGAGTTATTAATCTAAATGGAGATGAAAAGATGTTGATCAATGTTAAGTCGAGCGTGTTCGCAGGAGATTGGAAGGAAGATATTGCAAAGTACTTGTGCCTATTTTCATTAATACGATGCTTTGAATACGCTGAAGCCTTTTGTACTGAGTAATGGATTTTTGTTTTGGTTTCAACTGCGTTATAAATAGAAGGCTAAAAATAAACGTTATCAAGCTTATGTATTATTTTATATGATTGGCTTTGGGTGCGATTGAATCTGCTTAGTTAGTTACAAGTGTTTTTAAAATTGCCATATCGTACTCGTCTGTAAGTGAAACATGGCAGTAAGATAAGGCACTTAGATAGACATATCAGATAATACTGCTAAGAGTCTTATTGCTATAATAAGTGTTAAAATCAAGTGATGAAATAAGCTTTGCTAAACATAATATAGAAGAGCCGAAGATCGGGCTCAGTCGTGCATCTTGGGACAGGCCTACGTCCAGCAGTGGACTGACACAGGTTGATGATAGGTTGATGATGATGAAGCATAATATTCGGGTCGACTTACATACTTTGTTGAACGACAAAGCCGACTCGAACATTCGATGTTACCGCTTAGCTGTGCCGATTGAGGCCAATCCGCTGTTGCTTCGATGAGCTTATCAGACTTTAGCATGTGCGGTTAAGCTGAGCCGAAGACTTATCCACTGTCCACACAATTATGTATTAGATTTCGTTGCCTGGCTGTGCCGAATAATAACGGCCTGACTTTGTGTGTAGCACGCCTTACAAACCTGAAGGCGACCGATCAATTCAACTAGTTTGACCACGAGTTTAGGTTTCTAGTTCAACTTGAATGAAAATGAATTGCCTAGACTTGAGTGATTGTTTGCTAGGCGTGACTATGAATCCTCTCTTGCGAGATAAGACTGATTAATAGGCTTGCATCACGAGTTTTTGGATTATATAAGGTTTAAGTTATTGAAGATTATTATAATACATGTAAGTCGTTTATTAAGATTTTTAAAATTTAAATAGTGTTCATAATCACTGAGGGATGCATGCTGTAAATATTTAATCTAATAAATAATCATCAGTACAGATACCCGCGATAAATATTGCACATCGACCTTTAGAAAGAGACAATCGGCTTATTTCGGTTTCGTAGAGCGTTATCTCTGTGCATACTACCTATGTGACGTTATATCAGTCGTTGTTCAAGTGCGATAGAGTGCGGTCGCGTCCAGTTCAAAATATATATATAGACTTGGTAACACCCCCAAATTTAAATAATTTTAAAGTTGTACTATGACTAGCGGTGGGCGCTTTTAATCGGAAATAGCTTTTTAAAACGTTATCCAAAACAAGCGCCAAAGCGCGCTTCTAAAATTAAGCCGTCTACGCTTAAAAACATTTTTCGTACTACTATATTCGACCATAAAATGACCTTATTCCTACAGCTATACGGCACATTATAAACATTCTTTATTAAATTGATATAACAACCTTATTGCTATGCATATAAGACTCAATATCGGTGGGATCGGTTACAGTTTACAGTATTATACGACTAAAACAAATGCAGATTGATTTCGTTGAGGCAGACTGACGATGAGTACAATGACCCGTTTTTGATTTGTTAGTATTATTTCAAAAGAAACGCAATCGGTATTATGCGACTAAAATAAAGTCTACTTGTTTGCGTTGTGGTAGACTGACAATTACCCGTTTTTGATTTGTTAGCATTTTCAAACCAAAAGTGATAATCGGTATTATGCTACTAAAATAAATTCTGCCTGTTTCCATTCTGGCTGACTGACAACGACCCGTTTTTGATTTGTTAGTATTTTTTTAAGGACAACGTAATGTTATGTTCTTAGTTTCATGGATTATTTTGGTTAGTACGTATTTTGTTATTTTGATAAGACGAGCTCGTTTTATGCTCGTTAATTAGAATTTAGAACGTATGCGAACGAAGTAAAAGTGCATGTAGTCGATGTTTTGCTCATTAAATTGCGCAATGGTGCAATCAATTGTTCAATTATCGAACTAGAATAATTGAACATTGTACATAATATAACTAAAACATAGGTTAGGAAACTGTAAAGTGTAATTATAGTGAGTGATGTGAACTGTTTTTTAAGATGTCGAGAACGAGAACTCTCTATCTGAGATAATGGTGTGGATATTCATTTCAGACAGTCCTAAGCCTGTTGATAAGTACGAAGGGAATTTAATTGATTTATAGTAATTTGCATTGTATTTAGTAATTTTTTTTTATACATACTAACACTGTCCTAGTAAAGCCATAAAACATAAAAACATTAACTTACGTTACGTCATTACATTACTATTTCAAATAAGCCTCCGCTTTATTACGTTACGATACTTACTACGATCGTCACAACAATAGTGACTTGCACTGCTTATAGTTTTAGAAAGCCGTTAAGCGTAAAGCTTATTTTAAGCTGGCTTTTTAAAAAAAGCGCAACGTTTAAGCGTGTTGTCAATTTAAAGCCGTTTATCACATCTCTAACTATGACATCTTTAGGAAGAAGAGGGAAACCTTTACGAGGTCAGTCACGCGAAATCATCTACAATGTCTATAAATATTTTGCAACAGAAGCCGAGACATTTAAAAAAAATGAGGATGACAATGGTGGTAATTATTTTAAGAAGGTTCAAGAGCGATTTGCAAATGCCACTGGAATTTCAAGAAGAACTTTGAACAATATATTAAACGAAGTCAGTACTGAAACACAGTCTACTGCAATTAAGTTCAGCACTCCGAAAAAAGGGAGACCGAAAAAGCTATTTTGGTATTATAAAGCTATATATAAAGTTATTATATTGTTGTTATTATATAAGCAAATTTATTATTTTAATGTGGGTATGAATTTAACTACCGTAAAAACATTATTGACTGAAAAAGTAAACATGATCGGAGCTGAAGAGTGGAAAAAGGTTTGTGATCATGCAATCAAATGTGAGAATGAATATCAAAGATTTCAACACAGTTTAGACAATCACACTGATAGACTAGTGATAAATACGGCTGATAGTGACAGTGATATTGATCTCAATGAGAGCACAGATAGTGAAATGGAAGGAATTGAGAATTACATTTTTTTTTTTTTTATTAGAATGTCTCATTTTAACAATAGGTATAATGGTGTTTATTATGTAGGTATAGGTACTGCAGCTGTAAAATAAATAAATACGTTAACATGATGTGAATATGTTTTTTAATTTATTTACCCCAACCTGAAGACAGCACTTCTAGAAAAAATGGTGTATACAAATAAAAAAAAATATCAAAAGAAGCAAATCATAATTGTTTTAACAGCTCCTAATAGATACCGGACCGTTAGTATTTCGTGCGACAGAGATAACGCTCTACGAAGCCGAAATTAGCCGATTGTGTCTTTCTAAAGGTCGATGTGCAATATTTATCGCCGGTATCTGTATATACTAGTCATACCTATGTAGACATACCTAGGTAGGCCTCTCCAGTTGCTCAGAACTGAGTACGATCCTGAGCTACTCTTGCAAGCCACTTAGTCTGAGGGCGTCCTACGCTATGTTTGCCGATACGCTGTTTTCATTCAAAAACATTTACCCCAACGATTATTGGCATATTTGTCACTTAACCCAATGAAATCGAAATAATTTGTATTACCCGTATAATCAGTGTTTGATCACCCGAGAAACTGCGATGGGGGTCGAATCGGCAATCGATCATTGCCGAATGGATAAACAGATATCGGATCTCCAACCAGTTTTAATTGCCTTTTGATGAATGCCTATATTTCCGTTTTTCAACCGACTTCCAAAAAGAAGTAGGTTCTCAATTCGTCTGTATGTTTTTTTATGTGTATGTTATGCGATTACTCCGTCAATTCTGAACCGATCGGAATGATTCTTTTTGTAATCGATAGGATACGTTTCCAAGGTGGTCCCATTGTAATGTCATTGAGATCTCATAAGTATCTCTAGAGATATGATGATAAACGTCTCAAAGTTGCTACTGAAATTGACTCGCGGGGCATTGAAGTCGGTTCTTTTAGTAATATTAACTAATATTTTAATTTCAAATAAAACTAATATTTTAATTTCAAATATCTCCCTAAGTTGTCTCTTCTTAATCTCCTTAACGAATATATGCGACCTGCACCACCCGCAGGTGCTGGCCGAGCTGCGGCTGCGGGTGCCGGTAGTAGGGGCGCGTCGACGTGTCGATACATTGTCGGTGCCGTCGGCAAGAACGAATTTAGCTATGTTTGCTCCTTTGTCACGAGCCATACGGTTAATTAATATGATAGCATTTAATATAGACATATTTTTTTGTACCCTGCCGAAATTCAAAGAAGCGGTGCAGAAGTATGTGGAAAATTAATATCATTGAATTTATTTGTTTTTAGGATTGGTTTATTAATTTAGTATAATTTTTAATTTTGTTGAGTAATCATCATTTATTTTTTTCTTGTATTGTATTATTATTCTATTAATGTGTATACCAGAATGTTCTCTTTTTTTTTCTGCAGCATCGATTTGGCTATGTGCTGTAATGTTGTTGCATTTGAAGTGTGTGTAATAAATAAATAAATAAATAAAATAAATAAATATGGTTACTTGCAAGTGTAAATGTTTGCGAATAATAAACAGATCCCGAGAGCTTAAGTAATTACATGAAGCCGATACGCATTCTATGACTGGGGATTTCAGTGTTTTATATGTATTTTTATATCAAAGCATCCATCCATATCCATCTTATATATAATAATATCGTTTAAAAACTAAAAAAGAACCGACTTCAATGCCGCGCTATTCATTTTCAGTACCAATTTTGAGATGTTTATCTTAATATCTCTGGAGATACTTATCAGCCCTCAATAAAATTACCATGGTACCACACTTGGGATATCTCCTTTCGAACAAAAAAAGAATAATCAAAATCGGTTCATAAACGACGAAGTTAACCGCGAACAAACATAAAAAAAAATATATATACGGTCGAATTGAGAAACCTCCTCCTTTTTTTGAAGTCGGTTAAAAATCATCACCAGTTCCCGGCCGCCCTGCTATTCCTGACCACGGCGGCGGTCACGGTAACGGCAGGGCAGGGGGTGCTAAGAATCCCCGGGTTACGGTAGGCCGCCAGAACAAACTGACCCTCGCAACGTACAATGGACGCACGATTCGGCTGGACGATTATCTGGCGCAGCTAGAGGAGGAGCTGAAACACATAAGATGGCACATTCTGGGGTTATGTGAAGTCCGAAGACAGGGAGAGGACACCATAACCTTAGAATCGGGCCATCTTATGTACTACAGAGAAGGAGATCAGCCTTCCCAAGGCGGCGTCGGGTTTCTGGTCAACAAGGTTCTCAGTGACAACGTTGTAGAAATCTCCAGTGTGTCGACCAGGGTAGCGTACCTCATAATTAAGTTAACCAAGAGGTACAGCCTCAAGGTTATCCAGGTCTACGCACCGACCTCGACACACTTGGATGACGAGGTGGAGAGCATGTATGAAGATATCTCCAGAGCTTTACACACCACCTCCAAGGCTCACTACAACGTTGTCATGGGAGACTTTAACGCCAAAGTGGGAGTACAAACTTGCGGCGAATCGTCTATAGGACCCCACGGATTTGGGAGTAGGAATCACAGGGGACAAATGCTCGTCAATTTCCTCGATAGAGAGGGGCTTTTCTTGATGAACTCGTTCTTCAAGAAAATGCCCCAAAGGAAATGGACGTGGCAAAGCCCCGACTTTGTGACTTAAAACGAGATTGACTTCATCATTACGGACAAACGGCGCATATTCAGAGACGTCTCAGTGATCACTAGGTTTAATACTGGAAGTGATCACCGACTTGTACGAGGCACTCTGGATATCGACTTTAAAGCCGAGAGATTCCGATTGATGAAGTCTACGCTCCGTCCGAACCTACTCCAAACCGCTGTTGGGTCCGAAACATTCCAATTAAAATTGGAAAATCGATTCGCTACCTTGGAAACCACAGATGACGTAGACCAGAAACTCGAAGAAGTGGTGGAAATCCTCAGGGATGAAGGGACGAAGTTTTGCGAGAGCAAGCGTACGGGCAAAAAGTCCAAACTCTCGGCAGAAACACTTCGGCTAATGGAAGAGAGACGAACAGACCCTTTGTCAGCTTTGTCAACTAACCTGGCACGCAACAAATCCATAAAGAAGCTGGTACGACGCGACCTCCGATCCTCTAACACGCTCTTGATTAAAGAATCAATTGAGCAGAATCGGGGGTCGAAAGTGTTCGTCCAGCCTCTGGGTAGAAGCCACCTCACAAAGCTGACAACGTCAACCGGGAACGTCGTCGCATCCAAGCCGGAGAGTCTGTCGGAAGTTGAAGACTTCTACGGCAAGCTCTACGCATCGCATGCTTCAAGGCCCGAACCCGATATTGAGGATTCTAGAGCCACCTTAACCCGCCACTTCACAGAAGATCTGCCCGAAATTAGCCGAGACGAAATCGTGATGGCCCTTAAACAACTCAAAAATGGAAAAGCCCCAGGAGAAGACGGAATCACAACGGAGCTTTTAAAAGCCGGAGGAGCTCCAGCAGTTCAACAGCTTCAGCAGCTATTTAATTCCGTTCTTTTTACTGGGAGAACTCTACAGGCATGGAACAGAAGCATGGTGGTTTTGTTTTTCAAAAAAGGAGACAAAACCCTATTGAAAAACTATCGCCCGATTTCGCTTCTGAGCCATGTCTACAAGCTGTTTTCAAGGGTCATCACGAACCGTCTTGCGCGAAGACTCGACGAGTTTCAACCTCCGGAACAGGCCGGGTTTCGAAGCGGTTACGGCACCATAGACCACATCCGAACGGTGCGGCAGATTGTACAGAAGACCGAAGAGTATAATCGGCCCCTGTGCTTAGCATTTGTGGACTATGAGAAGGCCTTTGACTCAATCGAAACCTGGTCTGTTCTCGAGTCCTTGCAGCGTTGCCAAGTCGACTGGCGATATATCGAAGTGATGAGATGTCTATATAATGCCGCAACGATGACTGTACAAGTACAGAACCAGCGAACTAAACATGTCCACCTGCGTCGAGGAGTGAGACAGGGGGACGTCATATCCCCGAAACTGTTCACTAACGCCTTGGAGGATATGTTTAAGACGCTGGACTGGAAAGATCGTGGCATTAACATCAACGGCAGGTACATCTCTCACTTACGATTCGCAGATGACATCGTCATTATGGCAGAGACGCTGCAGGACCTACAAAGGATGTTGAATGGCCTAGCTGATTCTTCTCGTAGCATCGGTCTCCGGATGAATTTGGACAAAACCAAAGTCATGTACAACGAGCACGTTGTTCCGGAACCGATTGCCGTAGATGGAATCCCACTCGAAGTTGTCACTAAGTATGTTTACCTAGGGCAAACGCTCCAACTAGGCAAACATAACTTTGAGAAGGAAATCCAGAGAAGAATTCAGCTGGGCTGGGCAGCATTCGGAAAACTCCGTCGAGTCTTCTCGTCGCCTATACCACAGTGTCTAAAGACAAAAGTCTTTAACAAGTGCGTCCTACCTGTGATGACATACGGAGCCGAGACGTGGACACTCACAGTCCGACTGGACCACCAGTTTAAAGTCGCTCAGCGAGCTATGGAGAGAGCTATGCTCGGTATTTCTCTGCGGGATCGAATCCCGAACGAAGTAATTCGCCAGAGAACTAAAGTTATCGACATAGCTCAACGGATTAGCAAGCTGAAGTGGCAGTGGGCTGGTCATATCTGCCGCAGGACTGATAACCGTTGGGGCAGACTTGTCCTAGAGTGGAGACCGCGAATCGGCAAACGTAGCGTAGGACGTCCTGTGACCAGGTGGAGCGACGACATACGCAAAGCGGTGGGCAGTGACTGGAAGAGAAGAGCCGAAGATCGGGCTCAGTGGCGCATCTTGGGAGAGGCCAATGTCCAGCAGTGGACTGATACAGGCTGATGATGATGATGTTAAAAATCATCAATTGCTGTTCGTTAGTCTCGCTAAAACTCGAGAACGGCTGGGCCGATTTAGCTGATTATGGTTTTGAAATGTTTGTCGTAGTTCAGGGAAGGTTTAAATGGTGAGATAATTTGGAAAAATTGCGAGGAAGATAGTAATAAAAGATTATCGCGTAGGTATTTATATTTTAATATTTTGAATTTTGATGGTTGTCTCAGGTTATCATTGTTGGTGCGTTCAGATATTTTTGTCATTGTATTGACATATTTTGATGGTTGTCATTATGGCGCTTCCATACATGCGATGGGTATTCGCTATTTGTGTATAAAAACCGATAAAAACAAAATAAAATTTAATAATAAAGGGGATCCCCATACGTAGGTACATGATACATGTTTTTGAGGCTTTTTATGCTCCATCTTAAAAACCTTAATTGATAAAGACCTGAAATTTACTCATGGTGTATATTGCAATGGCTGCTATAAGATCAAATCATAATAAAACTGGCCAAGTGCGAGTCAGCATCGCGTCTCTTATCGCACACTTAGGGAGGGTTCCGTACAATACGAAACATAACAGTTTCAACCTCATATATTTGATTAATTGACATTACCAAGAATATTTGGTTTGGTCGCGAATCGCGATCTAGAAAGAAAGGGCTCGTTTACAGGCAGGCAGGCAGACAGACAGACAGACAGACAGACAGACAGACAGACAGGCAGGCAGGCAGACAGACAGACAGACAGACAGACAGACAGACAGACAGACAGACAAACAGACAGACAGACGGACAGCGGAGTCTTAGTAATATAATCCCGTTTTACCCTTTGGGTACGGAACCCTAAATACTACATTAAATAAAAAATTAAAGGGGTCCCCGATGCGAGTAACGTATTTTTCCGCCAAAAATTGTTCAATCAGAACCCTGCGTGTGCCTCCAAATCGCGCTTGGATAGTTTATTTATATTCGTAGTACGAAGTTCGCCGGGTCAGCTAGTATATAATAATAATACAGCCTTCTATTTAATTACTGAACTCGTGCTGTAATTTTTTTTAGATAAGGAGGTATCCTTTCCTCATCTGCTAAACCTCAACCTGAACTATTATAAAGTCTGTATTTTTAAATTGTATTAGTATTTAATTGTTTTGTTAAAATAATATAATTTTTTTGTAGATTGACTTATTAACAGTGAAGATATTTTGGATAAATTAGATAATGAGTTGTAACAACTTTTCGTCATAATATTCATGAATAAAGTAGCTCGAGCTACCGAGGGTAGATAGACTCCATAAGCTCGTGCATTGAGAGCGGTCATAGTTTAGATTCAGATCATCATTATCAGCCAATTTCCGTCCACTGTTGGACATAGGCCATCTCCCATGGCATGCCACTGATCTCGATCCTTTTTTTTTTTTTTTTTTTTTTTTAACCCAGGAAAATCCTTTATAGATACCACTCGCCCGGGGGAGCGAGATGGTTATGTGGGAGTCACTGCCAGAAGGGCAGTATACCCACTAAAAACCTGGGGTGAGCAGTCCTCCGCTGAGATGAGGCAAGATGGGGCCGCGCTAGTATTCGCCATCTTGCCCCGGTCCACTGAGCTCGATCCTCAGCTATTCGTTTCCAACCGCTACCAGCCAGCTTGCGTATATCATCGCTCCATCTAGTTGGAGGGCGTCCCACACTACGTTTGCCGAGCCGTGGTCTCCACTCTAGAACTCGTTTACCCCAACGGTTATCGGTTCTGCGACAGATGTGACCGGCCCACTGCCATTTCAGCTTGCTAATTCTCTGAGCTATGTCGATTACTTGGTTCTCTGACGGATGACTTCGTTTCGGATTCGATCCTTCAGAGAAACTCCGAGCATAGCCCTCTCCATAGCTCGCTGAGCGACTTTGAATTGTTGAACTAGTCGCACTGTCAGTGTCCACGTCTCGGCTCCGTAGGTAATAACAGGTAGGACGTACTCGTTAAAGACTTTCGTCTTCAGGCTTTGTGGTATGGGCGATGTAAAGACTCGACGAAGCTGCCCATCCAAACTGTATCCTTCTGCGAGCTTCCTTCTCGAAGTTGTTTCTGCCCAATTGCAAGATTTGCCCAAGGTAGACATATTCGTCAACAACTTCGAGAGGGACTCCGTTTAAGGCAATCGGTTCCGGAATAACATGTTCGTTGAACATGATCTTGGTCTTATCCAAGTTTATCCGGAGACCGATGCGTGCAGAAGAATCAGCGAGGGTGGGCAGCATGTATTGCAGGTCTTGCACGATTTCAGCCATGATGACGATGTCGTCCGCAAATCTCAAGTGTGAGAGGTAATTGCCATTGACATGTATGCCCCGTCTTTCCAGTACAGCGTTTTGAACATATCCTCTAGAGCGTTTGTGAACAATATGGGAGAAATAACGTCTCCTTGTCTCGCTCTTCGATGTAAGTGGATATGTTCAGTCTGCTGATTTTGTACTTGGACGGTCATAGTCGCGGCGTCATATAGACCTCTCAACACTTGGACGTATCGCCAATCAACTTGACACCGTTGCAGAGACTCCAGAACAGACCAGGTTTCAATGGAGTCAAATGCTTTCTCATAGTCCACAAACGCTAAGCACAGGGGCTGGTTATACTCTTCAGTCTTCTGTATAAACTGCCGCACTGTGTGGATGTGGTCTATGGTGCCGTATCCTCCTCGAAACCTAGCCTGCTCGGGGGGTTGAAATTCGTCGAGCCTACGCGCAAGACGATCTGTGATGACTCTAGAAAACAACTTATAGACATGGCTTAAGAGCGAGATAGGTCGATAGTTCTTCAAAAGGGTTTTGTCTCCCTTTTTGAAGAACATAACAACCACACTCTTACTCTATGTCTTCGGAGTTCTCCCCGAAAAGAGGACGGAATTGAAAATACGCTGAAGCTGTAGTAGCGTAGGAGTTCCACCGGCTTTTAAGAGCTCCGTTGTAATTCCATCCTCTCCGGGGGCTTTTCCGTTTTTAAGCTGCCTGAGAGCCATCACAATTTCATCTAGGCTGATTTCTGGCAAACCTTCGGTGTAGTGGCAGGTCAGAGTGGCTCTAGGATCCTCGATGCCGGGTCGGGGAAGGGACGCTTGTGAGGTGTATAATTGGCTGTAGAAGTCTTTTACTTCCCTAAGAAACTCCTCCGGCTTAGAAGCGACGACACTCCCGAGATTCAGATACTGACTAGAAAAGATACGATCAAACATTTTGAAAAGTGGAGCCGATAGTATGTAAATTACATCATTTTGAAGAAGCTTTTCAACAATTATGTCAACCACAAAATTATAGGTACCTAATTACATTTCGAAAATATTTTGACTAATGAATCGATCAAGAATCAAAGCATTTACCTAGTATGTAGGCAGTATTAATATACGCACATATACACGTCAAAATCGTCAAATAAATCATATTAAATTATCAAGTAAGCATTGTAAAAGCAGAATTTAACGCTTTGAATTTAAAAAATAATAACAAAAAAGTAATGAACCATTCAGCTGTCATCCAATCTTTGATGTCAGACTTTCAAATAATATTAAAATAGGGTTGTTAACCATACACGTAACTGTGTGTTTCATTACTTCAGACAATTTTTATATATAAAAAAAAGTGAAATAGTGAAACACAACATAAAGAAACGCATACCGATCACAGTACATATCATGATCCGAATGGAACTGATTGTCAGTCTGTCAGCTGCATAATATAGTTTAAGTAAAAATGGAAAGCCTAGAAAATCTGCGGACAAAAGGGGAAAACTGGATGGCTGTTGATTCTACCGGTGTTATATACTAATACTCTCATCAGAGAAGAAACACCAAGAAACTCCATGGGGCTTGTCTTGTCATTCTCTCATTTTCTTTTTAATTCTGATAAATAATGTCAGCTTTAAATTGTTAACAAGATATTAATAATTTATATTTGTTCTTGGAGTTCGGGGCATACAGGCCATGCATTTTTGACATCCATATAGTCACCTATTGTATAGTATGCTTTTTTCATTAAATTGGATTTTACATAGATTTTAAATTTGCTCATAGGCAGGTATAATTAATCTATTTTTATGTCGTATTAAAATTATGTACATCAGACCTTTTCTTATAATCATTAATATTCTTGCGTATGAACATAAGTAGCATAAATATATTGACATGCCACTGTTAGAATTTTAATTTACTTAAATTTTTCACGAAGCGAATCTTGCGACTTCATACTATATATAGAGTAAATAGCTCGTTTCTGCAAAACAAATATTGGTTCGATTTCAGCGGCTTTCCCCCACAATAAAATGCCATAAGATATTATACTGTGGAAGTAGCTGAAATAGACCAATCTTGCAGTGGCTTCGTCCGTCAAAAATCTAATTTCACGTACTGCGTTTGCAGCGGAGCTTAACCTACCTGCTAGAACCGATATTTGAGATTGAAGCTTTGAATCCAGGGTGGCCTAAGAATGTTGTGGATTTAACAAGTTTTAATGGTACATCATTAATTAATATACTTCTATTCAGGATACCCTTTCTTACATTTGGTAGAGAGAAATTAGTACATTTAGTTTTTTTTTTATATCAACATTAAGTTATTGGTTGTAAACCAATTCAGTAGGGTTATTCTGTAAGCTAGTTTACGCATCTCGCAAGCGGAATTCGCGGTGAGTCGTACTACGAAATTCAAATCGTAATACGATCGTAATACGGTTGAATTTCGTATTACGAAATTCAAATCTCACCGCTTTGGGAGATGCGTAAACTAGCTTACAGAATAGCCCTACAGAACCGGTGTTATTGATTTGTTTACATCGTCATAGTTAGGTGTAGTCCTATCTATTTTGAATATCAAGGAAATATCATCTGCGAACCAAACAATATCACATAGGTTCTCTACGAATCACCATAAATCATTGATATAAACTAGAAATAAAAAAGGCCCTAAGATCGATCCCTGCGGGATGTTGTCCCATTTTTATGAGGGATCCAGATGGCCTGACACCATTGACTTCAACCATCTGTGTTCTATTACAGAGGTATGATGATACCAGATCAAGTGCCTTACCTTTAACGCCGTAGTACTTTAATTTGTAAATGAGTGTTTCAATACAGACACAATCAAATGCTTTTCAATTCAAATCGTTTAAAACCGATAAAAACAAAATAAAATTTAATAATAAAGGGGATCCCCATACGTAGGTACATGATACATGTTTTTGAGGCTTTTTATGCTCCATCTTAAAAACCTTAATTGATAAAGACCTGAAATTTACTCATGGTGTCTATTGCAATGGCTGCTATAAGATCAAATCATAATAAAACTGGCCAAGTGCGAGTCAGCATCGCGTCTCTTATCGCACACTTAGGGAGGGTTCCGTACAATACGAAACATAACAGTTTCAACCTCATATATTTGATTAATTGACATTACCAAGAATATTTGGTTTGGTCGCGAATCGCGATCTAGAAAGAAAGGGCTCGTTTACTAGCGCTATCTATGTCATTTTGCCAAAACTAATTAGATAGATGGCGTTTAAAAACACGTTTTTTGTATGGGTAATAAAGTTAAAAATTAAAGGGGGTCCCCTTTAATTTTTAACTTTATTTTGTTTTTAGTATTTGTTGTTGTAGTGGCAACAGAATAATGAGCTATAGCCTGGTGACAGACGGACAGACAGACAGACAGACAGACAGACAGACAGACAGACAGACAGACAGACAGACAGACAGACAGACAGACAGGCAGGCAGGCAGACAGACAGACAGACAGACAGACAGACAGGCAGGCAGGCAGACAGACAGACAGACAGACAGGCAGGCAGGCAGATAGACAGACAGACAGACAGACAGACAGCGGAGTCATAGTAATAGGGTCCCGTTTTACCCTTTGGGTACGGAACCCTAAATACTACATTAAATAAAAAATTAAAGGGGTCCCCGATGCGAGTAACGTATTTTTCCGCCAAAAATTGTTCAATCAGAACCCTGCGTGTGCCTCCAAATCGCGCTTGGACAGTTTATTTATATTCGTAGTACGAAGTTCGCCGGGTCAGCTAGTATATAATAATAATACAGCCTTCTATTTAATTACTGAACTCGTGCTGTTATTTTTTTTAGATAAGGAGGTATCTTTTCCTCATCTGCTAAACCTCAACCTGAACTATTATAAAGTCTGTATTTTTAAATTGTATTAGTATTTAATTGTTTTGTTAAAATAATATAATTTTTTTGTAGATTGACTTATTAACAGTGAAGATATTTTGGATAAATTAGATAATGAGTTGTAACAACTTTTCGTCATAATATTCATGAATAAAGTAGCTCGAGCTACCGAGGGTAGATAGACTCCATAAGCTCGTGCATTGAGAGCGGTCATAGTTTAGATTCAGATCATCATTATCAGCCAATTTCCGTCCACTGTTGGACATAGGCTTCTCCCATGGCATGCCACTGATCTCGATCCTTTTTTTTTTTTTTTTTTTTTTTTAACCCAGGAAAATCCTTTATAGATACCACTCGCCCGGGGGAGCGAGATGGTTATGTGGGAGTCACTGCCAGAAGGGCAGTATACCCACTAAAAACCTGGGGTGAGCAGTCCTCCGCTGAGATGAGGCAAGATGGGGCCGCGCTAGTATTCGCCATCTTGCCCCGGTCCACTGAGCTCGATCCTCAGCTATTCGTTTCCAACCGCTACCAGCCAGCTTGCGTATATCATCGCTCCATCTAGTTGGAGGGCGTCCCACACTACGTTTGCCGAGCCGTGGTCTCCACTCTAGAACTCGTTTACCCCAACGGTTATCGGTTCTGCGACAGATGTGACCGGCCCACTGCCATTTCAGCTTGCTAATTCTCTGAGCTATGTCGATTACTTTGGTTCTCTGACGGATGACTTCGTTTCGGATTCGATCCTTCAGTGAAACTCCGAGCATAGCCCTCTCCATAGCTCGCTGAGCGACTTTGAATTGTTGCACTAGTCGCACTGTCAGTGTCCACGTCTCTGCTCCGTAGGTAATAACAGGTAGGACGTACTCGTTAAAGACTTTCGTCTTCAGGCTTTGTGGTATGGGCGATGTAAAGACTCGACGAAGCTGCCCATCCAAACTGTATCCTTCTGCGAGCTTCCTTCTCGAAGTTGTTTCTGCCCAATTGCAAGATTTGCCCAAGGTAGACATATTCGTCAACAACTTCGAGAGGGACTCCGTTTAAGGCAATCGGTTCCGGAATAACATGTTCGTTGAACATGATCTTGGTCTTATCCAAGTTTATCCGGAGACCGATGCGTGCAGAAGAATCAGCGAGGGTGGGCAGCATGTATTGCAGGTCTTGCACGATTTCAGCCATGATGACGATGTCGTCCGCAAATCTCAAGTGTGAGAGGTAATTGCCATTGACATGTATGCGCCCCGTCTTTCCAGTACAGCGTTTTGAACATATCCTCTAGAGCGTTTGTGAACAATATGGGAGAAATAACGTCTCCTTGTCTCGCTCTTCGATGTAAGTGGATATGTTCAGTCTGCTGATTTTGTACTTGGACGGTCATAGTCGCGGCGTCATATAGACCTCTCAACACTTGGACGTATCGCCAATCAACTTGACACCGTTGCAGAGACTCCAGAACAGACCAGGTTTCAATGGAGTCAAATGCTTTCTCATAGTCCACAAACGCTAAGCACAGGGGCTGGTTATACTCTTCAGTCTTCTGTATAAACTGCCGCACTGTGTGGATGTGGTCTATGGTGCCGTATCCTCCTCGAAACCTAGCCTGCTCGGGGGGTTGAAATTCGTCGAGCCTACGCGCAAGACGATCTGTGATGACTCTAGAAAACAACTTATAGACATGGCTTAAGAGCGAGATAGGTCGATAGTTCTTCAAAAGGGTTTTGTCTCCCTTTTTGAAGAACATAACAACCACACTCTTACTCCATGTCTTCGGAGTTCTCCCCGAAAAGAGGACGGAATTGAAAATACGCTGAAGCTGTAGTAGCGTAGGAGTTCCACCGGCTTTTAAGAGCTCCGTTGTAATTCCATCCTCTCCGGGGGCTTTTCCGTTTTTAAGCTGCCTGAGAGCCATCACAATTTCATCTAGGCTGATTTCTGGCAAACCTTCGGTGTAGTGGCAGGTCAGAGTGGCTCTAGGATCCTCGATGCCGGGTCGGGGAAGGGACGCTTGTGAGGTGTATAATTGGCTGTAGAAGTCTTTTACTTCCCTAAGAAACTCCTCCGGCTTAGAAGCGACGACACTCCCGAGATTCAGATACTGACTAGAAAAGATACGATCAAACATTTTGAAAAGTGGAGCCGATAGTATGTAAATTACATCATTTTGAAGAAGCTTTTCAACAATTATGTCAACCACAAAATTATAGGTACCTAATTACATTTCGAAAATATTTTGACTAATGAATCGATCAAGAATCAAAGCATTTACCTAGTATGTAGGCAGTTTTAATATACGCACATATACACGTCAAAATCGTCAAATAAATCATATTAAATTATCAAGTAAGCATTGTAAAAGCAGAATTTAACGCTTTGAATTTAAAAAATAATAACAAAAAAGTAATGAACCATTCAGCTGTCATCCAATCGTTGATGTCAGACTTTCAAATAATATTAAAATAGGGTTGTTAACCATACACGTAACTGTGTGTTTCATTACTTCAGACAATTTTTATATATAAAAAAAAGTGAAATAGTGAAACACAACATAAAGAAACGCATACCGATCACAGTACATATCATGATCCGAATGGAACTGATTGTCAGTCTGTCAGCTGCATAATATAGTTAAAGTAAAAATGGAAAGCCTAGAAAATCTGCGGACAAAAGGGGAAAACTGGATGGCTGTTGATTCTACCGGTGTTATATACTAATACTCTCATCAGAGAAGAAACACCAAGAAACTCCATGGGGCTTGTCTTGTCATTCTCTCATTTTCTTTTTAATTCTGATAAATAATGTCAGCTTTAAATTGTTAACAAGATATTAATAATTTATATTTGTTCTTGGAGTTCGGGGCATACAGGCCATGCATTTTTGACATCCATATAGTCACCTATTGTATAGTATGCTTTTTTCATTAAATTGGATTTTACATAGATTTTAAATTTGCTCATAGGCAGGTATAATTAATCTATTTTTATGTCGTATTAAAATTATGTACATCAGACCTTTTCTTATAATCATTAATATTCTTGCGTATGAACATAAGTAGCATAAATATATTGACATGCCACTGTTAGAATTTTAATTTACTTAAATTTTTCACGAAGTGAATCTTGCGACTTCATACTATATATAGAGTAAATAGCTCGTTTCTGCAAAACAAATATTGGTTCGATTTCAGCGGCTTTCCCCCACAATAAAATGCCATAAGATATTATACTGTGGAAGTAGCTGAAATAGACCAATCTTGCAGTGGCTTCGTCCGTCAAAAATCTAATTTTACGTACTGCGTTCGCAGCGGAGCTTAACCTACCTGCTAGAACCGATATTTGAGATTGAAGCTTTGAATCCAGGGTGGCCTAAGAATGTTGTGGATTTAACAAGTTTTAATGGTACATCATTAATTAATATACTTCTATTCAGGATACCCTTTCTTACATTTGGTAGAGATAAATTAATACATTTAGTTTTTTTTTTATTTCAACATTAAGTTATTGGTTGTAAACCAATTCAGTAGGGTTATTCTGTAAGCTAGTTTACGCATCTCGCAAGCGGAATCCGCGGTGAGTCGTACTACGAAATTCAAATCGTAATACGATCGTAATACGGTTGAATTTCGTATTACGAAATTCAAATCTCACCGCTTTGGGAGATGCGTAAACTAGCTTACAGAATAGCCCTACAGAACCGGTGTTATTGATTTGTTTACATCGTCATAGTTAGGTGTAGTCCTATCTATTTTGAATATCAAGGAAATATCATCTGCGAACCAAACAATATCACATAGGTTCTCTACGAATCACCATAAATCATTGATATAAACTAGAAATAAAAAAGGCCCTAAGATCGATCCCTGCGGGATGTTGTCCCATTTTTATAAGGGATCCAGATGGCCTGACACCATTGACTTCAACCATCTGTGTTCTATTACAGAGGTATGATGATCCATGATGACCAGATCAAGTGCCTTACCTTTAACGCCGTAGTACTTTAATTTGTAAATGAGTGTTTCAATACAGACACAATCAAATGCTTTTCAATTCAAATCGTTTAAAACCGATAAAAACAAAATAAAATTTAATAATAAAGGGGATCCCCATACGTAGGTACATGATACATGTTTTTGAGGCTTTTTATGCTCCATCTTAAAAACCTTAATTGATAAAGACCTGAAATTTACTCATGGTGTCTATTGCAATGGCTGCTATAAGATCAAATCATAATAAAACTGGCCAAGTGCGAGTCAGCATCGCGTCTCTTATCGCACACTTAGGGAGGGTTCCGTACAATACGAAACATAACAGTTTCAACCTCATATATTTGATTAATTGACATTACCAAGAATATTTGGTTTGGTCGCGAATCGCGATCTAGAAAGAAAGGGCTCGTTTACTAGCGCTATCTATGTCATTTTGCCAAAACTAATTAGATAGATGGCGTTTAAAAACACGTTTTTTGTATGGGTAATAAAGTTAAAAATTAAAGGGGGTCCCCTTTAATTTTTAACTTTATTTTGTTTTTAGTATTTGTTGTTGTAGTGGCAACAGAATAATGAGCTATAGCCTGGTGACAGACGGACAGACAGACAGACAGACAGACAGACAGACAGACAGACAGACAGACAGACAGACAGACAGACAGGCAGGCAGGCAGACAGACAGACAGACAGACAGACAGACAGACAGACAGGCAGGCAGGCAGACAGACAGACAGACAGACAGGCAGGCAGGCAGATAGACAGACAGACAGACAGACAGACAGCGGAGTCATAGTAATAGGGTCCCGTTTTACCCTTTGGGTACGGAACCCTAAATACTACATTAAATAAAAAATTAAAGGGGTCCCCGATGCGAGTAACGTATTTTTCCGCCAAAAATTGTTCAATCAGAACCCTGCGTGTGCCTCCAAATCGCGCTTGGACAGTTTATTTATATTCGTAGTACGAAGTTCGCCGGGTCAGCTAGTATATAATAATAATACAGCCTTCTATTTAATTACTGAACTCGTGCTGTTATTTTTTTTAGATAAGGAGGTATCTTTTCCTCATCTGCTAAACCTCAACCTGAACTATTATAAAGTCTGTATTTTTAAATTGTATTAGTATTTAATTGTTTTGTTAAAATAATATAATTTTTTTGTAGATTGACTTATTAACAGTGAAGATATTTTGGATAAATTAGATAATGAGTTGTAACAACTTTTCGTCATAATATTCATGAATAAAGTAGCTCGAGCTACCGAGGGTAGATAGACTCCATAAGCTCGTGCATTGAGAGCGGTCATAGTTTAGATTCAGATCATCATTATCAGCCAATTTCCGTCCACTGTTGGACATAGGCTTCTCCCATGGCATGCCACTGATCTCGATCCTTTTTTTTTTTTTTTTTTTTTTTTAACCCAGGAAAATCCTTTATAGATACCAGTCGCCCGGGGGAGCGAGATGGTTATGTGGGAGTCACTGCCAGAAGGGCAGTATACCCACTAAAAACCTGGGGTGAGCAGTCCTCCGCTGAGATGAGGCAAGATGGGGCCGCGCTAGTATTCGCCATCTTGCCCCGGTCCACTGAGCTCGATCCTCAGCTATTCGTTTCCAACCGCTACCAGCCAGCTTGCGTATATCATCGCTCCATCTAGTTGGAGGGCGTCCCACACTACGTTTGCCGAGCCGTGGTCTCCACTCTAGAACTCGTTTACCCCAACGGTTATCGGTTCTGCGACAGATGTGACCGGCCCACTGCCATTTCAGCTTGCTAATTCTCTGAGCTATGTCGATTACTTTGGTTCTCTGACGGATGACTTCGTTTCGGATTCGATCCTTCAGTGAAACTCCGAGCATAGCCCTCTCCATAGCTCGCTGAGCGACTTTGAATTGTTGCACTAGTCGCACTGTCAGTGTCCACGTCTCTGCTCCGTAGGTAATAACAGGTAGGACGTACTCGTTAAAGACTTTCGTCTTCAGGCTTTGTGGTATGGGCGATGTAAAGACTCGACGAAGCTGCCCATCCAAACTGTATCCTTCTGCGAGCTTCCTTCTCGAAGTTGTTTCTGCCCAATTGCAAGATTTGCCCAAGGTAGACATATTCGTCAACAACTTCGAGAGGGACTCCGTTTAAGGCAATCGGTTCCGGAATAACATGTTCGTTGAACATGATCTTGGTCTTATCCAAGTTTATCCGGAGACCGATGCGTGCAGAAGAATCAGCGAGGGTGGGCAGCATGTATTGCAGGTCTTGCACGATTTCAGCCATGATGACGATGTCGTCCGCAAATCTCAAGTGTGAGAGGTAATTGCCATTGACATGTATGCGCCCCGTCTTTCCAGTACAGCGTTTTGAACATATCCTCTAGAGCGTTTGTGAACAATATGGGAGAAATAACGTCTCCTTGTCTCGCTCTTCGATGTAAGTGGATATGTTCAGTCTGCTGATTTTGTACTTGGACGGTCATAGTCGCGGCGTCATATAGACCTCTCAACACTTGGACGTATCGCCAATCAACTTGACACCGTTGCAGAGACTCCAGAACAGACCAGGTTTCAATGGAGTCAAATGCTTTCTCATAGTCCACAAACGCTAAGCACAGGGGCTGGTTATACTCTTCAGTCTTCTGTATAAACTGCCGCACTGTGTGGATGTGGTCTATGGTGCCGTATCCTCCTCGAAACCTAGCCTGCTCGGGGGGTTGAAATTCGTCGAGCCTACGCGCAAGACGATCTGTGATGACTCTAGAAAACAACTTATAGACATGGCTTAAGAGCGAGATAGGTCGATAGTTCTTCAAAAGGGTTTTGTCTCCCTTTTTGAAGAACATAACAACCACACTCTTACTCCATGTCTTCGGAGTTCTCCCCGAAAAGAGGACGGAATTGAAAATACGCTGAAGCTGTAGTAGCGTAGGAGTTCCACCGGCTTTTAAGAGCTCCGTTGTAATTCCATCCTCTCCGGGGGCTTTTCCGTTTTTAAGCTGCCTGAGAGCCATCACAATTTCATCTAGGCTGATTTCTGGCAAACCTTCGGTGTAGTGGCAGGTCAGAGTGGCTCTAGGATCCTCGATGCCGGGTCGGGGAAGGGACGCTTGTGAGGTGTATAATTGGCTGTAGAAGTCTTTTACTTCCCTAAGAAACTCCTCCGGCTTAGAAGCGACGACACTCCCGAGATTCAGATACTGACTAGAAAAGATACGATCAAACATTTTGAAAAGTGGAGCCGATAGTATGTAAATTACATCATTTTGAAGAAGCTTTTCAACAATTATGTCAACCACAAAATTATAGGTACCTAATTACATTTCGAAAATATTTTGACTAATGAATCGATCAAGAATCAAAGCATTTACCTAGTATGTAGGCAGTTTTAATATACGCACATATACACGTCAAAATCGTCAAATAAATCATATTAAATTATCAAGTAAGCATTGTAAAAGCAGAATTTAACGCTTTGAATTTAAAAAATAATAACAAAAAAGTAATGAACCATTCAGCTGTCATCCAATCGTTGATGTCAGACTTTCAAATAATATTAAAATAGGGTTGTTAACCATACACGTAACTGTGTGTTTCATTACTTCAGACAATTTTTATATATAAAAAAAAGTGAAATAGTGAAACACAACATAAAGAAACGCATACCGATCACAGTACATATCATGATCCGAATGGAACTGATTGTCAGTCTGTCAGCTGCATAATATAGTTAAAGTAAAAATGGAAAGCCTAGAAAATCTGCGGACAAAAGGGGAAAACTGGATGGCTGTTGATTCTACCGGTGTTATATACTAATACTCTCATCAGAGAAGAAACACCAAGAAACTCCATGGGGCTTGTCTTGTCATTCTCTCATTTTCTTTTTAATTCTGATAAATAATGTTAGCTTTAAATTGTTAACAAGATATTAATAATTTATATTTGTTCTTGGAGTTCGGGGCATACAGGCCATGCATTTTTGATATCCATTTAGTCACCTATTGTATAGTATGCTTTTTTCATTAAATTGGATTTTACATAGATTTTAAATTTGCTCATAGGCAGGTATAATTAATCTATTTTTATGTCGTATTAAAATTATGTACATCAGACCTTTTCTTATAATCATTAATATTCTTGCGTATGAACATAAGTAGCATAAATATATTGACATGCCACTGTTAGAATTTTAATTTACTTAAATTTTTCACGAAGTGAATCTTGCGACTTCATACTATATATAGAGTAAATAGCTCGTTTCTGCAAAACAAATATTGGTTCGATTTCAGCGGCTTTCCCCCACAATAAAATGCCATAAGATATTATACTGTGGAAGTAGCTGAAATAGACCAATCTTGCAGTGGCTTCGTCCGTCAAAAATCTAATTTTACGTACTGCGTTCGCAGCGGAGCTTAACCTACCTGCTAGAACCGATATTTGAGATTGAAGCTTTGAATCCAGGGTGGCCTAAGAATGTTGTGGATTTAACAAGTTTTAATGGTACATCATTAATTAATATACTTCTATTCAGGATACCCTTTCTTACATTTGGTAGAGATAAATTAATACATTTAGTTTTTTTTTTATTTCAACATTAAGTTATTGGTTGTAAACCAATTCAGTAGGGTTATTCTGTAAGCTAGTTTACGCATCTCGCAAGCGGAATCCGCGGTGAGTCGTACTACGAAATTCAAATCGTAATACGATCGTAATACGGTTGAATTTCGTATTACGAAATTCAAATCTCACCGCTTTGGGAGATGCGTAAACTAGCTTACAGAATAGCCCTACAGAACCGGTGTTATTGATTTGTTTACATCGTCATAGTTAGGTGTAGTCCTATCTATTTTGAATATCAAGGAAATATCATCTGCGAACCAAACAATATCACATAGGTTCTCTACGAATCACCATAAATCATTGATATAAACTAGAAATAAAAAAGGCCCTAAGATCGATCCCTGCGGGATGTTGTCCCATTTTTATAAGGGATCCAGATGGCCTGACACCATTGACTTCAACCATCTGTGTTCTATTACAGAGGTATGATGATCCATGATGACCAGATCAAGTGCCTTACCTTTAACGCCGTAGTACTTTAATTTGTAAATGAGTGTTTCAATACAGACACAATCAAATGCTTTTGATAGGTCACAGAAAACGCCAATAGCATCTTGTGCTTTCTTCCATGTATCAAATGTATGTTTAAGAAGACCTATTACTGCATCAGCAGTGGAACGCCGTAAATCCAAAAAAAAATCTATAGTTAGAGGGATCATTTTTGTTTACTGATTTAAATAAAGGAATTAATTTACTTTTTTTCATCATCCGGTAAATCCGGGAAGACACCTTGATCAACGCATCTGTTAATAATAAAAGCTAAGTATGGGCTAGTAACAGTAATAATGTAACTGAGTACTTTGGTTGATATTCCCGACAGGTCGTCGGATTTCTTTTGTTTGAGCATTTTAAATGTTTTCACAATTGAGTCTGCAGTTAAGTGTTTGAACTGGAACAAGGTATCACATTTAATTACACACTTTTACAATATAAAATAAGCATCAGCGGGACAAGAATTTAAATCCTGAATAATAGGGTGCTTGAGAGAAGAACTCATGAAATATCGTATATTTGCAACCTCATTATTATTCATGATTAATTTATCGTTAACTTTTAAAATGATGTTACTGTCTCGTGGTTTTATTTTTCCAGTTTCAGTATTGATGACTTTCCATGTTGTTTTTATTTTATCATCAGCATGCTTAATTTTTCTACTAAAATGCAAAGATTTTGCTGTCTGACAAACCACTTTAAAAGTTTTGGAATATAATTTTAAGTGATTTATGAATTTAGTATTGTGTAAATTAATGTGTTTTTTTGAGTATAAGTTGTACACATTGTTTCTACTTTTGTAAATACCAGGAGTAGCCCAGTCATCGAACCGAATTTTCCTACCTCTTGTAACAGTTTTTAATTTAAAAATATTATTAAACTCTGCATCCACCATTTGAGATAAAGTGCTGCATGGGTCATCGGGATCCTCAGAAAATGTTAGGTTCATTAGTTGCTTGTCAATGATATCCACTAACTGTTCAACCTGATTGTAATGGTGTAATGGGCATGTGTGTGTATTCTTGGCCTTTGGTGGATGCTTTACATGAAAATGTGGCACTTTGTCCCAGATGGTCTGAGCCAAGTTTATCAAAAATTGCAATTTTCTCAGGTTCAAAGTTGCAAAACACATTGTCCAAGCAAGTTGCTGATGAGCTAGTGATTCTATTCGGCTGGTTAAAAAGATGCTTCAAATTGAAGCTTAGAAATAAATGTTTTAACTTATCACTGAGCGGTGACTGGTCAATTAAATTAACATTAAAGTCGCCGCAGACTATCAAAGATTTTGAGGTGTTGAAGACTTTAATCATGACTTCTTCCATAATTGTCTCAAACATTTTATAATCTGCCGAGGGGGGTCTGTATACACAGATGACAATATGTTGCCCCAGCTCTATAAAAGATAATTCAACACATCGTTCAACAGACAAAGCTACTATGTCTTTACGCTCCTTAAAATTACAATTTTCAGTTACATATATAAGTGAGCCACCTCGAATTGCCTTCTGTCTAATAAATGTGCTCGCAATTGTATATTTTTTTATTATTGGTAACCACGTACCTTTCACAAACCAGTGTTTAGTAATACACATTAGGTATATCAACTATAAGGCTTTGCTGGATATCTTTAGTAGGTATTAGCGTATCAATAAAAAGGTGTTAAAATTACTGCTGAGTAAATTTAAAAAGTAACGCGTAAATTATTACCACCAACTCAATTAATCGAAGCACGAAATTTTTGCTAGCGTAGCTCCCGCTACTAAATTGC
This sequence comes from Cabera pusaria, assembly GCA_954871355.1. NCBI lineage: Eukaryota > Metazoa > Arthropoda > Insecta > Lepidoptera > Geometridae > Cabera > Cabera pusaria. Next base: position 6,413,563 of record OX940894.1, read on the forward strand.
TACGGTTTTCGTAGCAAATTGTTGGAATATTTGAAAGTAAAGAGCTGTGTAGCGGAAATCTAATTTACTCTTGCAGTGATGAGAGCTAGTAATGAAAGTTAAATATCAGCTTGAGGGATTACAAGTTCTTAACTGACAAAGATAGGCTGCATTTACTATACGACCTATCTTCGTTTGCAATCTATCTCTTAACCACTTGGTTTTAATCGAAATTAATTATATACAATCAGTTGGTGTCTTTGTGCATTAAGTTATTATTGAAGTAATTATTATTAATTGACATGTGTGTCCCTTTGTTGGACATAGGCCTCGTTGAAGTAATAAAATATAAAATACTTTACCATAGAAAGACACACAAATGCACACTTGCAATGTTAACAAAACACTCCTTTTTGGGTAAACATTTGATATGGAGAAATTACAGTTAACACTTCTTCGTATAAAAAAATGTTTAAAAATTACAAAAGGATCTATTCAAAAAATAATAGTTCAAGATCACGTGGCAAAGATAATCACGTGTCAATCAGGTTAGTAAGGCACAGTGCAGGATGCGACCGACAGAGACGGGGAGGGGACAGGCCAGAGAGGCGCGGGGGGAAACTGGGTCACCAGCACATCGCTCCGGAACCTGGAGCGGGCGCAGTAACCTATATAGTATAGAAGCTCTTGTACTACACAATATTTTTATACCTTGAATCAAACTTTGGTAAAATAGCTTATTGCTTATCTAAACTTGTAATTTTAGTTAACATTTCCCGTTTAAACTGAAATGATGTCTATTTCATAGGTAAAACCAGAAAAAGATGGTGGTACCCCTTCGTGAACCTAAAAGATTCCAAAAATAAAACAAAATAAAAACATGCTCAGTTTAGTTCTATTACCCCTAAAAATATTTGTAAAATGTTTTGTATCATAAACAGTCTCCAAACAAAAGCTTACGAGAATGGAGCCTAAACACACATGCAATTAAGTGAGTTTGTTGTACCTCTGCTTCCGACCTAAACCACGAAAGTAGGACATTCGCTTTGTTCTATTGTTTTGTGAACTTGTTGCGTTTTATTTCAGACTGAGTTCATATGCGGGCCGAAGTTTGAATATACATCTACCACATTGAAATTTCAGAGTTCAAGTAGGGTGTTGGAGCGTATATACTGGAGCGTAGTATACTGGGAGTCAGACTATCAGACCGCGTTAGAAACAGTATATTGCGCTCCAAAACTTAAATCGCCGACGTTGGTCAAAAAGCTGCCAGTCTGAAGTGGAACTGGGCTGGACACGTCTGTCGCATGTTGGACGAGCTGTGGGCTAAGCTCACCACTAACTGGAACCCACGCAACGTTAAACGACGTCGCGGCAGGCCCAGGAAGAGATGGCGGGATGAGCTAGACTCCTATCATAAAAACTAGCAATCCATAGCTGCCGACCGAGATCATTGGAAAGAGGGTAGGGAGGCCTTTGCCCAGCAGTGGGACAAAAACGGCTCAAATTAAAATAATAAATAAAGTAGGGTGTTGCGTTGTTATTATATTTTTTAGTACTTTGAAATAATTGAAGTTTGTTTAAAAATTTAAAGAAGCGACTACAAATGCGCTAGTCATTTTCAGTACCAATTTTAAGATGTTTATTACAGTTTATCTCCATATCTTTGGCAATACTCATCAGATATCGGTAAATGGGCCCACCTGGGAAGTATATATCTTTTCAAACAAAAGAAGAATTTTGCAAATCAGTCAGGGCCGAAGTCTCTACATTGATAGCGATGCGTCTTTTCATCGCAAACGTCAGCTAGAATGAGATGCAGCTAGGCAGTTGTTATCTGCATCTCTTTTCGTATCGACGATTATCGCTCGAAATTCATAGCTATGTAGAGACTACCGGCCCTGTGTCTTTGTGTAATCCAAAATAATCCAACGAATTGAACACCTTCACCTTTTTAGAGTTCCGTACCTCAAAAGGTAAAAAAGAAACCCTTATAAGATCACTTTCTTGTCCGTCTGTCTGTCTGTGTGTCTGTCCGTCCGTGTGTCACTACTGATTTTCTCAGGAACGGGTGGACTTAGCAAGTTTAAATGTATACCAGATACTATAGTCCCTATGAGGTGTATAAAAATCAAGGTCGTGGGTCAAGACGATAAAAAGATATGGGCAAATTTAGATTTTCGCGAAAACTTGTAGGTACCAAAATTTACCGTAATTTTAAACTTTTTTATTTTTAGGGATTTTCCTTTACTTGTGCTGTAAGACCTTGCTTTTAACTAAAATTGACAATTCTAGGTCCGGAAGTACCCATAGGTTTTGGGTCGAAAACCTATAGGGTACTTCCCGTTGACCTAGAATCATGAAATTTGGCAAGAAACAAGGTCACAAATAAAGGAAAAGTTCCAAAAAATAAAAAAAGTTGAAAATTATGGGGACACCCCATACATACTACATAGTTTACGTCAATTAAGATAGGCCCGTGAGTTATATGAGCGCGCATACAATTTAAAGGTCTAGCTTACCATCCAACGTTGGTACGGAAGCCTCGGTGGGCGAGTCCAACTCGACTTGGCTGGTTTTTTTGATATCAATAAAATTAGAAATGCTGGTGGTAGATAGCGCGTGGCTCGAAATAATTAGATGAAGATCAAACTATGTGTATTGCTAGATGAAAGGCATATGGGAATATGCATGTCTAGCAGTAGAAAACACAATAAATAATAACTAAATCATGTTCATGGTGTAATTATATTTATGTCGTTTTTATTTAATTTTATTAATTCAAAAAACTTCACTTTTTTTTTACTTTTAAAGGGTATACTTTACAGGTGGTCCGATTTAAATTTCACCAAGATATGTTCAGTATCTCCAAAGATATGAAGATAAACAGTCGGTTCTTTTAGTTTTTCAAACGATCTTAAATTATTATGCTTGTTTAGAATCGTTTATACATACACTTTTAAAATATTGAAGTTCTACACCGGGCCACTTTCTGTTAGGTTATTACATGTACTTATGGGTGGGTATTTACTTCGCTTATTCACCACGGAGCTATAATATTAACTAAACAAAAGTTCCATAATAGCGACGTAGAACAATACGGTACGGCACGGAAGTCCTTTTGTGAGCCCTAACGTTAAATGGTCGTAAATTGTTGACCTCTTCATTACAACTTCAAATAAACATTATTGATCCATGCTTAATCCTCATAAATTAAATTAACGTAAAAAAAAGCTTAAATGGATGTTTCTAATGTCCATAAGAAAGGAGTAACAAGTATCTATAACATGCTATGCATACTCTTATCACATCAAACTTGTAATACAGATTAATCCAGAAAGCGTCAACTCACCTTAACGTGAAGCTACTAAAACTACTCTTAAATAGTGTAGTTTCACGCGCCTCGGTCTGTCGTTGCATAGATAACGTGTTTTATAAATGTCTAATTGTGTTTTATTAAGCCATAATGTGCCGTTCCTACCTGTTAAAATGCTAGCTGGCAAATAACACGAATTTTCGGTTGGACGCGGTTTTTAGTTTTTAAAGTGAAATCATCTTTAGGCGCGTTGAGCGCTTCTTGATCAAAAATAATGGAATACTCGCGTCATCGTCACCGCATGCTTCCTATGAGCTATATGTATAATGTGTATATATGTGTACTATTTGGGTGAACATAAAGAGTGATACTGGCGTCATCGTTACCGCACGCTTCCCATGAGCCATATGTATACTGTGTATCTCGACGTGTATACAATTTACAAGTTACTTCGTTTTCACTTCTATTGGCAGTCCACAAAGACTGCCCACATGAATTTTTCTGTACTCTAAGACATCAAATATTTTAATGACTTCCAGTCAGAGTCAGAGTCATTAAGCAAGCAAACAAGATTTAGCATCTTGCTTGCTTGCTTAATGACAATTTTTATCATCAGAACAGTCAAGAAACGGAACATCTGTCTTTCATCTTAAATGTAACTGGAAAAGGAAAAGGAAAAAGGAGTGTTCAAATCTAGAGTGAGTGAAAATAGCAGATTTACGAATACTAAGAGTAAATACATTCATAATGCAGTCTGTTTTACCGCTGAAATTCAGCATTTACTATTTTGTTATATTTCTATTATATATGTTAATTATATGTAACGAACTCAATTACCGCATCCAGAGCTCTTAAATAAAATGAGCACACAAGGGTTTCTCTGTAGAAACAAAATTAAAACGAGAAGCCGCTCTTAAACGATACTACGCCTAAGATGTTCTGAGAACCATAATTTGTTTTCGCATACGACCCTAATAGCAATTTGAATTTCATCACAGAAAAATGCTTTGTGCCTGTAGCGCTACCCTGAGTGTATTCAGTAAATGTTTTCTTATAATATGCTAAAACCATCTTTACCTGCCTTTCGTTATTATAAGGCGTCGGTATATTGGCGGCTATGTGGAGAGGTCCTATCTCTATACTGAGTGAGCTAGGGTGTTGGTAAAGTAAAGTCACTGAGCACTTTTAACTGTTTATTCCTTTTAATTACGAGTATGTAAGTTACACTGATACTATTTATCTATATAAACGTTGCGTATGCGACGTGCGCAACCGCGTGCGCTACCGCGGCGAGGGATAAGGGACGACTAAAAGCTCGCCTCGCCGTACTCGCGGTAGGTGTTACCACGACCTAAACTGTGTCACCACATTAATCCTCCCCTTTTTCTAAAAAAAAATTTTTTTTTTTTTTTTGAGTGAAGTCGCATGAAAAACATAAGTACTGAAGTACCTTTCAATAAATTACATTGTGCATGCCTACCCAGTAGTCAGCTCGCTGGAATGCTTACTTCGCGTCTACAACTGTAATCCGATCACTTGCGTCCGCTGTTGCTGCGCTTACCTTGAAGCATTCCAACTCGCTTTACAATGTAATATGTTTTAAACATACACTTATTTTACCACAGTATACTAACTTCAACGTTTACAAGGGGGAGATATGATAACTATGATATAACCCATACACTTTAAGATTTCACGTATTACACATACGTAAAATTTTTTACTGGAATTACAACTACGAAATGTGAAACAGTTTTTTACGACATTACAAAGTTATACAAAGTTTTTTGTCTGGTCTAAATGTATATAATCTTACGTAAAAAGTATAAAAACTATCTGAAGTTTCACCTTAAAAATAATGCACAGTGAAAAATAAGAAAATAATTATATATTAACTTGAAAAAAAAAATCAAGATCATAAAACAATAATAATGTCAGAAAAAAATATAAACTTTATGTACTGTTATGAAATATATGTGCATGTCAACCAATTCTTAATGAAAATAACATTTTAGCGAAGTAAGTTACGTAACATATTACCTCTAAAATCATATAACTAAATTTTTCATATTACATTACTCACGATACCACGATTTTAGGATGTGGTAGTGGTGTAGCCGGCGGAACTGCCCTTGCAGCCGGGGCTGCAGCTATAATCTGCCGGAATAACCATTTCTTTGCTCTATTCTGACACTTCCTGTAGCAACAAAATACTGCAATCGCCATCACTACGATCAATACTGCTCCCATTAAAATGCTAAACTGTGCCAGCTGAGTTTCTATACCAGATACGTTGGCACCTGATTGGGCTATCACAACCTGCTCTTTACTTTGGTTCTTGCCCATAATTATAATCATGTACTGCTGCTACAAATCTTAAAGTACAAATGATTCCAAATTACTAATACTCATTAACGTAAATGTGTGAAGTAAACAAAATTAATTATTAACATAAATTGACAATGCAACCTTAAGCATTAGCAGCGTAAGCATCTAACTTAATTAACAGTTACATGAAATGTACTTATAGTCTAAATCTAACTGGTTTTTTTATCAACCGACCAGACCTTGTACGAGTTACGTCATCGTCTTTACTCGTGAGATTACCGCAATGATTTAACCCGGTGGTGGGTGCTTGATGGAACAAAGCCTGCCCAGTGGGTTCACTTGTGCTTTCTAACATGTACGCTGGTTTTAGACGGTCTATCGATATGTTAACCTGTCTATCGTTTATCGAAACGCAATATACCTTGTCACGCCTTTTTAGAACTTTATAAGGACCGTCGTACGGAGGTTGTAAGGACCTTCGTACGGTGTCATTCCTAACAAACACATAGTCACAAACCTTCAGGTCCTTGTGAATAAAAACTTTACGTGAATCTACATTAGGGCGAGTGACGGGTCTATAATTTCTGATAATTTCTCGTAGCCTATGAACATAACTATCTGAACTATCTATCACATCTTTAGATTTCATATCGTAAAAGTCTCCAGGTAATCTAATAGTAGTACCGTACAATAGTTCTGCTGCGCTGACTCCCGTGTCAGTCCGCGCTGCCGCTCTCAACCCTAACAAAACTGTACCTATCTCATCGAGCCATGAGGACGAGTTTTGGTTGATGCGAGCCATTAGAGCCTGTTTAAAGCTGCGATGGAAACGTTCTATAGCACCGTTGCTCTGAGGGTGGTATGGGCTACTGCGAATCCTATGGATACCCATAATGGCCATTAATTGTCTAAAAAGACTAGACTCAAATTGAGTTCCTTGGTCGCTACTCAAATAAGTACAAGAACCATACCTTACTATCCAACCCTCATAAAATGCTTTTGCGATAGTTTGAGCTGTGATATCCTTAACCGGAACTACTTCGGTCCATTTTGAGAATCTATCAATCATCGTTACGCAATATCTGTAACCTTCAGAAGTCGTAGGCAGCGCACCGATTATGTCTATGTGAACGTGCCTTAGTTTGTCTGCCTGTTCGATTGTACCTAATTGCGATACCGTGTGTCTTTGTACTTTGGCACGTTGACAATGTACACACGTCTTGGTCCAACTCCCTACATCTCTATTCATTCCTGCCCAAAAATATCTATCTGCCATAAGTCGCCTAGTAGTTCTAATGCCTGGATGACTTAGGGTATGTACCGCATCGAAAGCTACACGACGATATTTTTCTGGCAGGTACGGTCTAGCCCTATCCTCGGACATTTCGCAGACGATAGGATTCTCACAACCGGGGTACGTGACTCGCTTGAGTTGCAACTTATTGCTTGACTCGCGCGTGTCATGTAACATAGTGTTAAGCTCGTTATCGGTTTCCTGCGCACGCGCTAGGTCTGCAAAATCGATAACGGTTGGACTCGTTATTGTTTCAATTCTACTTAAACAATCAGCTACTTTATTTAAATCACCTGCCACGTGCTTTATATTGGTGGTGAATTCACTTATGAACATTATTTGTCTAGCTCTACGTGGTGTTTCCTTCTCGCTACCGATTTTAGTAAATGCGTACGTAAGGGGATAATGGTCCGTATATACGACCAAATCACGACCTTCCACCATATGACGAAAATGAACTATTGCCAAATATACGGCTAACAATTCTCTGTCGTACGTACTGTATTTTTTTTGTGCCTCAGATAGCCTTTTAGAGAAAAATCCTAAAGGTTTCCACGTATTACCTTCTCTCTGATGTAGCGCCGCGCCCACGCTGGTGTTAGATGCGTCTGTCATGAGCGCTAGTTGCGTATCTGCCGAGGGATGAGACAATAGTACAGCATCCTGTAAATGAGTCTTACTTTTTTCAAATTCTTCCTCTGCCTCCTTAGTCCATTCGACCTTGGTTTTATCTCGACGTTTCGAGTTATGCAGGTAACGACTCATCTCCTTCTGTTGTTCGGCTGCGTGAGGCATATGTGACCGATAAAAATTCAACATACCTAAGTACCTCCGTAGCTCCTCTACTGTCGTCGGCTTTGGAAACTCGACGATGGCCTTGACCTTGTCCTGCAGTGGTCGAATACCTTCGGAAGATACCTCGTAGCCTAGAAAGTCTAACTTTTCCTGTCCAAAACAACATTTAGAAACATTTATAGTCAATCCAAAATCATTTAGTCGGCTAAATACCTCGTCTAAATGCTGACGGTGCTGAAAAATATCGTCACTGGCTATGATTACGTCATCGACGTACACAAAAATATAATTTAATCCCTGTAGGACGCTATGATCCATAAATCTCTGAAAAGTTTGTGCAGCGTTGCACAAACCGAATGGAACCACAAGCCATTCAAATAAACCAAAACTGGTCACAACAGCCGTCTTCGGAATGTCCTCTTCTTTTATTGGGATATTATTGTAAGCTCTATTTAAATCTAGCCTCGAAAATACCTTTTTATTAGACGCGACATAGGTAAAATCCTGAAGCCTAGGAACCGGATATCTATCTGGTTTCGTTACTGCATTTAACCTTCTATAATCTCCGCATGCTCTTATCTTCCCATCAGGTTTCGGTACAATATGCAATGCTGACGACCAAGGGCTCTTACTAGGTCGACATATCCCTAAATCCAGCATAAGCTGAAACTCTGCCTTAGCCTTGACATACCTATCTGGTGGTAAAGGACGCGCACGCGCATGCACTGGTGGTCCCGTAGTTTCTATATGATGACATACGCTGTGCTTGGGCGCTCCCTTGAAACAGAAAGGCTTAGTAATGTCAGGGTATCTAGCTAACACATCGTAATAAGGATGACTATCATCTACCGTTTTCAATGTCGGTTCACACGAGCTAGATAAAGTCGCAACTACATTTAAGTTTGTAACCTGGTCTAGTAATCTACGACCGCTTAAGTCTATTAACAATTTATATTTTACTAAAAAGTCTGCGCCAATTATAGGTTGCCTAACATCCGCAACTATAAACAACCACTTGAAACTCCTACGCAAACGTAAATCTAGCTCTAACATGTGTAACCCGTAAGTCGTTATCTCCGTTCCGTTTGCAGCGTATAGTTTATAATGTTCACAGTCACTGTAGTTACACTTTTTATTATGTAAATAAGACCTTGGGAATACGGATACGTTAGCTCCACTGTCTATTAAAAAATTAAAACCTGTTTTTCTATCCTGTACGCTGAGGCGGTAGTTGACGTGTGGGGTGCAGGTGTTTGCCGCCGTCGTTGCCTGCACCGCATCTAGTTTTCCTGCTGCTGGCCACTACGCTTTTTCCAGTTACACGGCTCCACGCACTTATGTGCCCTGTGTTTATAGCGATAGTGGTACGAACATAGCCACGACGGGTCTGCTGGTGTACGCCGTCGTCCAGTACTACGCCTGCGGGAACGTGACCTCTCTCGGTTGGTAAACTGACTCCTGTTTCTGGATCTCGATCGGTCGCACTCTATATTCTTCAAACGCTCTGATATACTCCGGATCTCAGCAACTAAATCAACTGACGTTCCTTGGTCCACTTTGTCAATGGAGTGGACGGGTCTGGCGGTCTCCATGACCTTATCCGCGATGGACGCCAACGTGGAGATATCCTTCGCGTCAGCCACTGCCAGGACACCTCGCACCGATGATGGTAAGTGGTTCTGCCACAAGATCGAAAGTGTGTCGTCAGACACTTTACCTCTGGCCAAATCCTGCATTCTCCTCAACAGCTGTGATGGTTTCTGTTCCCCTAGCTCCATTTCGCTTATGAGCTTCTGGACCTGCCTGCTCTCGGATTCCTCGTATATGGAAAGAAGACGAGATTTTAACGCCTCGTACTTCGCAGTCTCAGGTGGCTTGGTGAGGATGTCAGTGACCTGCGTAATCACCTCCTTACCCAGTTTTGCGACGACCATGTGGTACTTGGACTCGTCTGATATCTTCTGTGGCCCAAGTACGGCCTCCACTTGGATGAACCAAAGACGCGGAACATCCTGCCAGAACTCTGGTATGCGCGCTGAAACAGCGATGGTGCTGACCGTCTGCTCTTCAATTTCTTCAGTCATTTTATTCAGTAGATTAACCTCGCCGCAGTGCACTTAATGAGCCGTCCCTGTAGCACTTTGCCCTTTATTGCCCACTCAGTAAGATCACGTCGGGGTCACCACTTTACCTGCCTTTCGTTATTATAAGGCGTCGGTATATTGGCGGCTATGTGGAGAGGTCCTATCTCTATACTGAGTGAGCTAGGGTGTTGGTAAAGTAAAGTCACTGAGCACTTTTAACTGTTTATTCCTTTTAATTACGAGTATGTAAGTTACACTGATACTATTTATCTATATAAACGTTGCGTATGCGACGTGCGCAACCGCGTGCGCTACCGCGGCGAGGGATAAGGGACGACTAAAAGCTCGCCTCGCCGTACTCGCGGTAGGTGTTACCACGACCTAAACTGTGTCACCACACATCTTAGGTCACTAGTATTGTTTTATAAGTTACACGTCTTTACAAAAGGGCGTATGACCTCGTGTATACGCGTTGAATAGGGAATATGCATGTAGCTCAGATTTATTGGAAATAATTTTTTTTCGAATGTACGTTGTCCTGGAGTTATATGTAAAACTTTTTTTTTTATTTAATTCCATTTTATTTGCTTAAAATAATAAATGAAAAATGCAATTTAAGCGAGGGAAATTTAAGTTTGTAAAACAGATCACCATAGGTCGAATTGAAAGTTGACGTCATAACTTACTACGTCACGTGATAGAAACATTGAGCGAAATTTTAGCGGGAATATAAAAATTAATGTTGTAACGGCACGCATATAGGCACATAGCTATACGCGAGTGCAGCTATACAGATGTAGATATAGACGCGTGCATCGCTGCCCGGGCCCCGCGTCTGCCCCCCGCGCTCTTCCTCCACGCTCCTGGCTCGTCCGAGAAGGGCAGTCGCGCGCAGGTCTCAAAGCTGCGCTCACGCGACACTACCGGCGCGCGCGTATCCTTATTTGGTATCCCACCGTCTCATGATGGTTGTAATGTGACCTACCTTGTGATTAAAACTATTTTCTACAGATACGCGAGTGTATCATTACAATCCCCGGACAGGATACAACACCGCCGCTGAGCTAACCCTGCCAGTCAACAGTCATAATGTCTTATTGTAGTTTATTTCCAAATATTGTGTTTGCCACGTATTATTGTGCAAAAATGTATGTTACTAACCATAAATGGTTAAAAATATAAATATAATATAAATATAAGTAAAAATGAGTACGAGATTAGAGAAACTGCAAAATTTTATAAAAACATGCCATTGGCTAAATAAAATAATCGCGCGGAGTCATATTTAAAGAAAAAAGCTAGTTTGCTGCAATGGGTTGTATCTGACGCAAGTGCGTGACGTCACAGCTCACTACCAAAGAGCCCGGGAAATGATGTCGTTTAAAGTGATAAAATTTATTTGTATATTTAAATATTCATTTAAAAAATAATTAGACCAATTCCAGCAGTAATTTATTTTTTTATTGTGTCATATTGATGTAATGTGTGAAATAAAAATATAAAAAAAATATAATGCATATTCCCTATTGTCAAATTAGCTTCGACTGTTGTCCCTACGTCTACGTCATACATACAAGTACATACCCGCAAAATACTTACTAGAATTGATTTTTAACATTTTAGTTCCTTGTCCCAGATAAAAGGTTGTTTAAAAAAATATTTTTTACTCATAATTTATTTTTGACTTTTTGGTAGGTATAGGTTACTACTACTACCTGAGTATTTTAGAGTAGGCGTGATGTTTTAAAATATTATACGGATATTATGATGTGCTTATGGGTAAAGTGCTCTTCAAGGCAAATAAATCGAGCCCAAACACGGTGGGGTTATGTTGTTATATCACAGAGATGCCGTTGCCACCTTCCAGCTTCGTCATCAGACCCTGAATATCATCTAAGTGTAAATTGCTCCTCAAGACGAATCAATGGAGCCCAAAATCGGTGGGGTTATGTTGTTTTATCACAGAGATGCTATGACCACCTTCCAGCCTCATCAATAATCCATGGATATTATTATCTAAGTATAAAGCCCTTCTCAAGACGAATCAATCGAGCCCAAATTCGGTGGGGTTATGTTGTTGTAGAGATGCCATGACCACCTTCCAGCCTCATCAATAAACCATGGATATTATCTAGGTGTAAAGCCCTTCTCAAGACAAATCAATCGAGCCCAAACTCGGTGGGGTTATGTTGTTTTATCACAGAGATGCCATGGCCGCCTTCCGGCTTCATCATCAGACCCTGGATATCATCTAGGTGTAAAGTCCCCCTCAAGACGAATCAATCGAGTCACCTTCTGTCTCCATCATCAGACCAGCTCCATGGTACCATATTATTGTATTGTCACCGAAGATACATAAGTTCACCAAATTTGAGTCAAATCGGACATCGGGAAGTGAGTCTAATTTAGCTTCCAAGATTCCACCCGAACAAACTTACTTACATATTATGTTTCTTTGAAGTGTTACACACTTTATATTTTTGTAAATTGTTAAACACAATCCAAAATTTCATCGTACCGACGGGACTTGAACCCGCAACCTCCGGAATTTAATTGGCAAAGCACCGGAACATGTCATTCCGGAGGTTGCGGGTTCAAGTCCCGTCGGTACGATGAAATTTTGGATTGTGTTTAACAATTTACAAAAATATAAAGTGTGTAACACTTCAAAGAAACATAATATTTGATTTACGCAGTGCAACATCTCTCGTCGGATTTGAAAACTGTAAAGATTTCTTCCGAATGATTAACTTACGCAATAAGTAGTCATAGATGGCGCCACCAATGCATAATTGGGTTAACAAATGCAATCCACTAATTTCGTCGTAACGATACTTCGCACCGTGGCTTAATTGGCAAATCACCGGAACATGTCATTCCGGAGGTTGCGGGTTCAAGTCCCGTCGGTACGATGAAATTTTGGATTGTGTTTAACAATTTACAAAAACACTTACATACATACATTGCAAGTTAAATAAAAGCTTTTAAAAAGTGTGTTCACTGCACTATATTTAGGTACATTGGTTTTTCACGAATACATTAGTTACATTTTTAAATAAATTTTACGTAGTATAAAGGAATTTTCAACATGCATAAATTCCCAGAAACCGGCATTAAACTTGAGGCAACTAGTAAACATGTAAATTGGATTCCTTTAGGCCTCCCTTGAAAAGGTCAAGTAATCATGTTGCTCCTTATTTTGTAGTCAACCATGGCGCCCTATGAATATTTAGAGTATCTTTATAGATACAAATAACTTTTGGGTTTGTTTAAAATAGCTTTAATTAAACTGTAATGTGATCGTCTACACTAATCTACGATAGTCTTTCCTATTCCACACAAAATAAAGTACTTTCAAGTGTTTATAAGTGACAAGTCAGTTTTGAAAGATGATCACTCCTGTTCTAAACTAGATACTGGTACTGTCTATTATGTGGCACACTAACTACATAATAATATTTAGTTGGGATGGTACTTATATACAAAGTGCTAATCAATTATGACTAAAATCGGGCTCGCCTTTTGAAATATACTGTATGATCTATTTAAGGTGGAAACAGGCATTGACGACGCGAATTGCATTTTCGTAATATGTGGACCTTAATTCATATTTGTCGAAAAGTATGTGCTTAGCACGTGTAAGGGCGATCCAGCGTATGTCGACAAACGCTCTACGATCGAAACGCCTCAGTGCGAGTAGCGTGTTACGTGTGGACGTAGTCAAGCTGCCTTGCCACAATTGCAGGTACGAATATTACGTACAAGAGCTTCGAAGATGGTTGAGTCAACCCGAGCATGCAACAGTCGGTATAAGCATTTATTTTTTACCCAAGTCAAATTTGTATAGAGAGATATATATTGCGAGGCATGTGCCGTGCAAGCATATTATCTCTACATATGAAAGCCTGCTTATATAAAATTCAAGAATGTTCCTATATTAATTTTGTAGTCGAAACTTTTAATGTCAATTAAGAGACAATCGTATCGTTCAGAAAGTTCCAGTGCTTTTAGGATCTAATTGAAATACATTTACTCCGTTATTTTGTAATCCTCTCCAAAGTTCCGACTTATTGGGTTTAGAAATGATTTAGCTGAGGACGACGCCATCAAGTGTCGAGATGACATGCAACGAGGGTGAGCGCGGGATTAATTTGATGAAGTAAATGTTTATTTTGCTACGAGAAGCGGGCCTTATCGCATGAAGTCTGTGGCCTGTAGCGCTTTGAACTGCAATCTTAGTTTTCAACTGACATCCAAAAAGGCTTTGCCCGCATTAAGGTGGTTGCTCGTCGTGAGCCTACCACAATAACAGTGCCAATAGATGGCGCTGATACATTAATTTGACGTATTTTATTTACTGGCTATCCCTGTGCAAAATTTTAGCCAAGTCGCTCAAGCCGTTTGACCATGAAGAGGTCCCAAACAACAAACTTTTGAATGTAATAGGAAGGTTTGGATGATGGTCCTACTGAAACCTTCACAAACAATAATTCATAAAAAGGATTCCAATCAACCCGATGTTTAATTTATTAATGTTGCATGTTTAGTTAAAAATGTAAAACGCGAATAAAACGGTAAAACATGATATTTCTAGTTCTCAAAGGTTTATTCTACACGCAATCTCCATTGTGTATAATCTTATTGGGTAAAGCAGTGGTAGAAGAGGTGATTAGTGGTACTTGTCAATGTAAAAATAAAAACTAAACGAAAACGTAAAATTTCGCTGGCGTACAAACAGGCTTGTCCTTGAAACAGATACGAATAAAACTTACCAAACAAATCCTACAACAACTTTCCTCGACATTCCCCAACAAACGCTTTGTATGAAATATTCCTTTGACTCTTTTTGAGAAAGTCCTTTGAGCAAAGTTAGAAATATTATCTATTACTTATTAACGTTTTACCCTTGTCACATTGTTGACACTCCTTAGATTTAACAAAGAGTTTTTTCGTTAATATTTAAGTAACCAACCTGGCTATAACAAGCACTGTATTTATTTTACAACACAGTGTTTGTTTAAGATTCTTAATAACATAATAATAATTACTGTGTTTGTAATTTTCCATTGGATTTTTTTCATAGGTGCCCAAACATTGTAGAGATAATGAATGTGTCTTTCTAAATAAAGATTTAATTTAATGAAATGAAATGAAAATATTTATTTGCTAGAATTTTGGTACATAAAAAGGTGTTATTCAATTATCAATTCCATCAAAATTCTGCCTCGTCAGGCGTACAAATTCTTTGTTGCGATTCGAAACTATTATTAGGTAGTACATACATTTTATAATTATTTACTAGTTTTTAATAATTGTTTACTGTGATCTTGTATATTATTGTCCAATATTAAATTTCAGTTTAAAAATACAAATATGTTTAAAAAAAGATAATGTCAAAAGAAATAATGTCAATATTAGAATGTCGAGAAATTAATAATTAAATTGTAACTTCATTAAGAAATTATTTTACTGTATAATAGCATTTGTCAAGTAGAAAATCAAAAAGTTTTGATTTAAATTCATTGATATTACATTCTTTTAACAAGTCAGGTAATTTATTAAAAAATCTTATAGCCTTACAGTTTACATTATTACTGTTCAATTGAAGTCTTTGTGGAGGAATATATAATTTGTGAGGGTATCTGCAGCTTCTTTTTATTACTTCGCTGTTTTCGGAATGAACTAGGATGCTTCCAAACGAATAAGCTAATTTCATAGATATATAGACTGGGAAGCGGCAATATCTTTAATTGTTTGAAAAGCGGTTTACAGCTGTCTAAAAATTCTGCTCCACAAATTGATCTTATACATCTCTTTTGGACAAGAAATGCTCTCTCTGCATCCACAGAAAACCCCCACAGTATAATGCCTTATCTCAGGTTAGATGATACGTATCCGTGGTATGCTGACAGTGCTGCTTCTCTTGTTGCAATTTGTCTTAATCTGTACATAACATATACAAATCTATCTTGTTTAAACATAAATTATGGATGTGAGATTTCCAGTTACAATATTTATCAATTGTTATACCCAGAAATACAGTTTCATCAACTTTTTCTATAAATTTATCCTCATCGGAAATAGACATTTTTATAGGATTACCATTATATATTTTGTTTCTTTGAAGTGTTTCACACTTTATATTTTTTTTTTGTAAATTGTTAAACACAATCCAAAATTTCATCGTACCGACGGGACTTGAACCCGCAACCTCCGGAATGACATGTTCCGGTGCTTTGCCAATTAAGCCACGGTGCGAAGTATCGTTACGACGAAATTAGTGGATTGCATTTTGTTAACCCAATTATGCATTGGTGGCGCCATCTATGACTACTTATTACGTAAGTTAATCATTCGGAAGAAATCATTACAGTTTTCAAATCCGACGAGAGATGTTGCACTGCGTAAATTAAATATTTTGTTTCTTTGAAGTGTTTCACACTTTATATTTTTTTTGTAAATTGTTAAACACAATCCAAAATTTCATCGTACCGACGGGACTTGAACCCGCAATTGGCAAAGCACCGGAACATGTCATTCCGGAGGTTGCGGGTTCAAGTCCCGTCGGTACGATGAAATTTTGGATTGTGTTTAACAATTTACCATTATATGTTTGAAATTCAATAAATTTTGTTTTGTTGATGTTAATTGCTAGGTTATTGTTACTTAGCCAGTGTAGGACGTTATGTAACGCCTCATTTGCGTCTTTCTCGAATGTCAACTTATCTTCACATTTTACTAGAATTGTTGTATCGTTTAGCAACCAACGTGTTAGTTACATGGAAGCATTAAAATAAACTTGATGACTGAATGGATTTATTGAATAATAAAATAATGTACACATACTCCAAAACCGATCGCACGTCGCTAACGACTTTCGACCTTACTGCGTGACTCATACCGTAGTTTCATAATTTAATAGAATGTACTAACCGTGTGTCTCCTATAAACACCTTATATCCCTCTCATACCTAACTAAGAAATCAATTACAAAGTTTAATTTGTAAAAAGTTTCGAGAAATATCCTTTTCGTTAAGAGTTCAGGCGATGCGGTGACGTCATAACCTTATATTATCTCCATGCGAGACTCTAGTCTCACACCCCAACTTTATAATGTAATTCACAGTCTCTTTTAGAAAGGTGAGCTCGCACTAGAAAATGCTCTCGCTATTTTAGCGAAAACTTTTGCAATTTTGAAATGCTACTTGAGGTATTCGCTTGTCATTCTATTATTCCTATATTATTTATTGCAGGCAAGACTTTGTTCCATAAATATTTGTACCATATTATTCTTAAAACGGTTACACATTGACGTATTATTTATTTATTTGACAGTTAGAACCTCGTATTACATACAGTAATGGTTAGTCATATTGTAGAAATTGTTCGGAGCAGTCATCTAGACATTTTACGGTCTTTCTTTTGCGAGCTACGCCTACCACTATAAAGCATTTATACGTACTGTATATGTCATTAAATAATTTAAGATTGTCACCAACATAGTGACAGCAATAAGGAAGCAATGGTGATTTACTCATAACTCGTAGTACATAGCCATACAATACATAGCCTAGAAGTGTGATAATAACTGCAGTTGCAAGACTTCAGTTGACGGGCTATGCTTAGATTCTTCCACACCAGCAATGTTTCCTTGTGTATTAATAAAATTGGTATTTATTTTCTACTAAAATACTTTTATTTATAAGTAATATTTACAAATAGTACATATATATATACAACTTAAAACTAAATTAAGATAAAAACTATTTAAACCGATACAAATACGTAAAATGTTATAAATAAAAAACAGAACCTAGGTCGCAGCTGTCTGCCGGTAACGTTCCCAAAAAGCTGGCGACGTTACCTCGTTGAATTGCTAGGCTAATCCGTTGGCCGAGGTAAGCGCCAGCTCTTTGGTCACAAGTGACGTCTATTAATCGTCTGGACAGCTCCTTTACAAAACCTCGCGCATTTCGACCCCACGGACCCATTGTTTCGACCCCAAACGGAAGAAAAATGTAGCCATCACCAATGGCAGCATATATCCTCCGTTTGAGGGTTTCTGCCGCATCCGCTGCCGCACCTGCAGCTCGTGAGGTCCCGCATATGTGGGACGCCGCTAATGTGTCAGCACACGTCGCGTCCCACACCAATGGTCTCCCTCGGCACCACGGAACCAACGTCATACCGTCGGGCCTCTTACCATCTTCACGTGATATACCGTTCGGCTCTAATATAGCCGGCACGTTCACGGTGGCAAGGGCCCGACGAATGACGTCATTCAAGGAGGCGTGACGTGGGAGACGCCCTGCACTGCGGCGGCATGACAGGCCATGGTGGCCTAATCTGTCTACTTCACTGCCGCAGTGACAAGTTTTCTACTTGTTTTTTAATAGTTTCAAAAGTTTGGCGATGTATTTGGGTGCGCAGCCTCAACGACATGCTGTATATTGGAATAGTTTAATAATAATGTTGCCCCTCGGCGCCAATATAAGAGTTGAAATTTTCACAGATGATGTATTTCTGTTGCCGTTATAACAACAAATACTAAAAACAGAATAAAGTTAAAAATAATAGAGGTTCCCCATACAAGAAACGTGTTTTTTGCGGCATTTCACGCCATCTATGAACGCTTAGTTAGGTAAACGTCCCATAGATGGCGTTATATTGAAATGTCGATCCCTAACACCTTTGTTAGACGTTAGATGGCGTTATAAGATATAAAATGTTTGTTAATTATTATTTTTTGCTGGCGAAAAATGATAGTGGTATTTTTTGCTCGATCTTATAAAATACTGTAGTGTGGTACGGAACCCTACTAGTGCGAGTCCGACTTGCACTTGGCCAGTTTATTTTTTGCATTGCGGTTTTTTAACCCCCGTCACAAAGAGGTGTGTTATAAGTTTGACGTGTGTATCTGCGTGTCTGTGTATTTGTTGTATCTGTGTGTTGTGTTATATGTTGGCCTGTCTGTGCCATCGTAGCACTGCTAAACGGAAAAACCTATTTGGTTTTAGTTTTTTTTAAATATTATATAGCTTTGACTCAAGAAAATTTCTTTAGCCGTGCTGAGCTCTTTTCTAGTTGATTGAAGGCTTATCGGTTCATCAGTTTGGGCGCTACGATGCTACAGACAAACAAACACATCACAGATACACAGAAACACACGTCAAACTCATAACATGTCTCATTTTGTGCCAGGGGTTTAAAATAAGCTTGATTTAATATCACTAATGTTATTTTGTCGAAAACGCAACAAATACACCTATTGTTACGAAAATCCGAAGTATTTTTAATATTTTATAAAACGGCCAATTGAATATCTGAGAATGGAGGGAGACTGACAAATTCTGACCCTTTCTTTATTTCTTTCAAGAGATTCAATTTCAATTGAAACTTATTTCATTATTTCTTAAGTACACCAAAAGATGGTTTTAAAACAAATTCTGATTTCCTTTATTCAAGAAAGAGCAAGGAAGTTCGAAGTAAAATGAATGAAATCGATTCCATTCATAATTAATCCTATTTGGTATTAAGAAGGTTGATAGCGATTGGTTTACCGACTTCAGCGTTCAGTTTGTTTGTGGCAACAGATTGCTAATTCAGAAGACGATTCAACTTTAGACTATTGCACTATGTGGATTAGATAAATGTTGTTCATTGTCGTTTTTCACTTCATGACCAGCACGATAATATCTTTAATCAGTGTGTCCTACCCGCCATGTCATACGACGGAACCGAGACGTGGACACTCACGGTTCGACTTGTCCACCAATTTAAAGTCACTCAGCGGGCTATGGAATGAGCTATGCTCGTTGTTTCTCTGAGACCGCAAATCGGCAAACGTAGTGTAGGGCGCCCTGTGACCAGGTGGAGCGACGACATTCGCAAAGCGGTGGGCAGTGACAACGAGCCGAAGATCGGGCTCAGTGGCGTGTCTTGGGAAATGTCTCTCTATGTCCAGCAGTGGACTGATACCAGCCGATAATGATGATGACGATATCATCTAAGTTTTGGTATCTTAACATAACATCAGGTGAGATAGTGATCAAGGGTTTTCTGTTTAACTCAAATACCTCATTCCACTTTTCATACACAACTAGCAAAGATAAAAAATGATACCTACACAAGCAACCTCCCGAAGAGTTTATTAAGAAAACCTATTCCAGTAAGTAATACAATAAATAAATGATGTACATATTAGAGTAGAACGCAATAAAGCTTTTCAACCATCTAAATAGGGGTCAATTCGCGTAAAAGATTTCGCCTTCGGTTTCACTTGTTGCTATCCTATCAACATCGAGTGGGCGACGTTGTAATGTTGGTTGATGTCAGTCGATCAATCATGGCGCAACAAATCATCGATATTTGTTGATATCTATCACTTTCGGCTTTCTTTATGCTACCTAATGTTATTAGATAACCAATAATTCGGATATATTTATTTTTGGCTACCGTCTTTAAGTTGAGCGTGTGATTAATTTTGTACTATGTGAACAAGCAATGAAGGCCTGCCACAAGGTATAAAATTTTCTCGAAAGTCTTATTTTTTCAGAGAAAGGAAGATAATGCTGTGTTGTATGTATAGCTGTAACTTTCTATCTTTATCTCTCTCTCTCTCTCTCTGATGTAATAAGACTAAATACAAGTAACTAAATTAACATTTTGAATAAACACCCACGACAATGTCCTGGGTAACATCGATTTACACCAACAAATTATTATTGCAGCGCCCCCTGGTGAGTTGTCACCGTAACACTTATCTAAAAACATGCACCAATTACACCTGAACCCATAACTGAAAACTGCATCAAAATCGGACTAGTAGTTTTGGAGTAAAATGGCAACATGGATTTGCACACACAAACAAACAAACAAACAAACATCCTCTCACCACAAACGCATATACAGTCTCCGTTCCGTCGTGGGTAAAAATAAGAGCAACCAGGTCTGTACATGCTACGTCGTAGAGCAACGTAGACTGCAGACGTAGTCTTTATAAATATCTGAATCACAGCTTCAAACTACGCTACTTTATCTTTGACTTCAATTTGCTACGCTAAATTATATATAGGTATCAAAAGTTGGCCATTTTTAGTTTTTATTAATAAAGAAATCACAATAGTAAATATGTAATATAATAGATAATAATCACAAGGGATCTTTGCAGGTCTGAAGTTTGAAGTCTACAAGTAGATATGTTTCATTATTTCCGGACGGATTTTAGTCAAACAAGAGATTTAGTAGTGCTAAAAATGTATAAAGAATTAAATAAATAAAAATGTTTTAGATTTCAATACACATCCATTCCTTTCCATTGGTTCTTCAAAGGCGCAGCCTACTTTCAAAGTCACAGAAGAGTCTTTGCAAAATGGCCGTAAATCTAATTGCTTTATTTTTATTTGTCCCCAGATCAAAATGCTGATTTCTTGGTGTAGGATGCCAGCCCTGCTCTTTATACTGAGCTTGGCTTATGTGGCATCAGCTCCCGCCGGTGATCAATCAGGTAACTGACATTAGCATAATATTTTAGTGGCATTAATATCTTATATTTGTACATTATTATATACAATCCAAAACTTCATCGTACCGACGGGACCTGAACTTGCGACTCCTGGGAAAGATGCCAGGTGCTGTACCAACTCAGCTGCGATACGATCCTGCCGATACGACGAAACTAATGGATTTGCATTTTTAACCGACTTCAAAAAAAGGAGGAGGTTTCTCAATTCGACCGTATATATATTATATATATATATATTTTTTTTTTTTTTTTTTTATGTTTGTTCGGGGATAACTTCGTCATTTATGCACCGATTTTGATTATTCTTTTTTGTTCGAAAGGAGATATCCCAAGTTTGGTACCATGGTAATTTTATCGAGGTCTGATAAGTATCTCCAGAGATATTGAGATAAACATCTCAAAATTGGTACTGAAAATGAACATTGAAGTCGGTTCTTTTTTAGTTTTTAAACGATATTATTACTATGTGTTATGTACTACATCGATTATTTTTGTTTTTTTTATGCAAGGCATTGTATTTTAGTTATTCTGGCACTCTGTTGTATATAGACTTGCTCGGTCATTAAAAGGATCGCTTTGAACTAGTACATTCTTTCAACTGTACTAGTTCGGACTTCTAGTACTATTAGTACAGTTGTTCATAATTTACTTAGCTAAAAAAAGTGCCTAAAATGACTTTTAGCATAATGTTCAAAATAACTGTTGAAAATAGCAGAGAGTGCATCTCACTCGTTCGTTCACTAGTTACGCTAACCCATTAATTTATCGTCCTTATTCCGTTAGCATGAGAAATTAAATCACAGACAATAATTGCGAAGGAAATAATAAATGTACTAAGTACTATTAGGCTTACGGAATAGTTCATTCTAGTTCAGTGTCAAGAATTCATTCATATTAGTACTTAGTTATATTAGTTCGTGAACTACACAAGGCTAGTTGTATTTTAAATGATTGTTCCGAGCACCCAACGGTCACACGGCACATTACTAGTAATCTTGTTAACCCCTCTAACTAAGCTAAATATGCTTCTGTATGGAGTGGGAACTCACGACCTCTCATGTACTCGTATACTCCTATATGACGTGCAATAAAGTATTATATCATTTACTTGTCATTTTTAAGTACAAGTAACGATTTATTTGGTTTTAAATATAGAGAATGACCAACACCGGCAAAGTGTACAAATTGGTACCTACACAACTTTCAAGAGATTTTACTTGATAATTTTCTGTGCGAAAAACACTGTTTCAGCCGAGGAAATTAAAACCATCGAAAATAAATTTGGAACTGTTCCCTTAAAATAGCAAATGTATTTAATTCTCTCTCTTAATTTTGCGCTACTCACAACGATCTAACTTATTGCTAAGTTATTACGAAGTTTAACTCAAGTTTAATTTTGTCTAACGGCTAAAGTATTCCCTTTCCATGGAAACATAATTTCAAAACAATTTTATAGAAATTGAATGTTTTCTTTTCAGCTAACATCTACAAAATGCAACGTATTATCCGATTAAAAAATATCGACCTAATATTATTTTTACCCGACTACGGTGAAGCAAAAAGGAGGGTTATGTTTCTGACCGGTATGTGGGTATCTACGTTTGTATGTATGTTCATCTGTTCCCTCATAACTTCTAAACTACTCATCATAATTTGACAAATAAGGTGTCGTTGGACGCATCGTATTTGTCTGCTGGTTATAGGCTATGTAACGTCACAAGAAATTGAATGTGGCGCCCTCTAGAGGGCACGAAGTCAAGAGCAAAAAAATTTTTTTTTCTTCACCCCATGGTGTGTGATATCGTTAAACAGGGATTTTAAAATGAAGGCAGGGTTTGGTACATCATATTTTTGTCAAGCGTAACGTTTGCGAGATATATCCCGTCGAAGTCAAGAAAACTAATTTTTACCCCACGGCGCAAAGAAGCAATAGAGAAGGTTATGTGTTTGTTGATCGCTATATATGTATGTAAGTATGTTGACATGTATGCATGTATACATTTATGCAAAAACCCCAAAATAATTGAAATAAAAATAAGTTCAAAAACTAAAACCCGACTACTGAAATATCACGCTCTAAACGTGTGACGTACGACCACGGCTATCCTCTGAGCACCACTAAGAATATGTATAAAATACGATTAAACATTTATTAAAAGTAAGTTTTTGATATAATAAACGATACATAGTACACATATTTTGTACATAGCGATCTCAGATGAGAATATTTTCTTGTTTCTTACTTTTAGAGCGTGATATTTCAGTAGTCAGGTTTTAGTTTTTGAACTTATTTTTTATTAAAGTATAGAATGACGATAGCGTCAAGATAAGAAATTAATGTTTATCCCCTCTATTCGAAAAACACTGATTGGTTCTTAGATAAGTGTGCTTAATATAGGTGTTTTCTCTTCAAGCCTTTTGAGAGGACGGTAAAGTGTTATTTAATTTTCGACTTATGAGTGTAATTATGCTATATCTATTATTCTCTATAATCATATTGTATGGAAAATGAATACTGTTCTACCAAAAAAAGAGCGCGCGGCGCTGATAAAACTTTAAACAAAATCCATATTTTATATATATTCCACCGTATATCACATCAAAAAGATTAAATTGTAAACCATTCTACGCCTAGCATGTTTCCCATCTTTGACCACATCATTGCTTACCAACAGGCGATATAGTGGGCTTAACGCTTACCTAAAAGATATAAAAAAGACTCACTAGAGCTTGCATGGTAGAACATTACTGTGAAGACACATTAAATTCATCTCATATTCTCGTAAAACTCGCTAAATTTACACTGTCGCGGCGGCCCTCAACGTTCGAGTTCGCAAACTAAACGAGATTGGGGGCCGCGATCGGTGCCACCCACCTCCCCGCGAGATCCCCGCCGTCGCTCTACGCAAGTACATTAACTGCCTAACTGTATGGATGGTAAAACTGTGTCAATACCTAGGATCCAAGGTCTATAGCAATCTCACGTCTAGAGGCTCGGTATGTACTAGGAATGTTACCAAGTTGTATTTTCGTGTAATGTCCACGTCATAAAGGCTCGTTGGTCAGTTACAGTTCACGGTCAAAAGCTCAAAGGCTTTGAGGAATGTTTGCCGTGATAATATATTATTATGGAATGTCGTGGCTACGAATAAAGGTCTGAAAATATCATACTAAAGAGAGGTTTTAAGTGAGATATTCTGATATACCTTTTTTCACATTCACGTGACATTTCAATTGAGAAAAGATGCATGAATGTCTTCGTAAATGGTAGCTCATGGTCCCGTGACTTGTTCATCAGCATCAGTATGAATTATAGTGTCTTATAGCTTACCAAATCGATGGAAACGTATGGCGTCGATGTTTTGCACGGGCACTTTGTTGAAGGTATTATTGACCGGAATTAACTTCAGTAAACATCAGCATTTATCCATACATTTTACCATTAAGTTAGAAAGTTAACTAGCTGTGCCCCGCGGCTTTGTTAATTTTAGAATGTATTCCATGTCGTATTTCACTTTATTGACTATCTTTTTCCGAAATGTCAGCTAAATCGGACGATCCGTTTGACTGTGATGAGTTGAGACACAGTCAAACAAACTGACTTGCGTACTTATAATACTTGTGTTGAAAGCAAAATGTCAATGTAAAGTACCTTATTGAGGCCCGAGTATAAAAATAAACGAACAATTGGTCAACTTCATAGTAGGCAAGTGTGTACTTCACATACAAGTTATCGGTATTTGGGCATACCTAGTCTTAATAAAAAAATTAGTTTAAAAACTAAAACCCGACTACTGAAATAAGCACGCTCTAAAAATTATGAAACAAGAAAATATTCTCATCAGAGATTGCTATGTACAAACTATTCCATATGTATCGTTTATTATATAAAAACTTACTTTTAATAAATATTTTATATATGTCAACGCAAGGAACCTAACGTTTAGTTTTTAAATACATTCGTCTCTTAACTAGTTCTTAAGATTGTATTCAAAATATTCAAGTTACATTTTGGAATGAATTATCAACTAAAATTTATGAACAATTGCTTTGTTTGTCAATAATCACATATTTTTAGAGATGGTTAATAAGTTAAGAACGGAAAATAATTACCGAAGGCTTTTTGCTTACTTTAACTAGATGTAAATTCCTGTTTTTATTTATTAAGATTTTTACTTATGCTTGCAGATTTTTACCGTATGATTAATTTTAAATAGTTTTGTTTTGAACATGAGATTGTTTATCAACGATTGTTTATCTAGCGATTTAAAATAGTGGCGGCGAATATATCTAATGATTATTAAAATTGAGCTATAAAATTATAATAGGAATTTACAAATAGGTATCGGAGATTTAAAAAAAATGATTAGGTGATTTTAATATTTAAAAGTGTTGTGATTGTGCTAAGCTATTTAAGCCGTTGAAAACATGGCAGCGAGCCATTCTTGCTTGAGCTTCGGTGCAAGCAAGTTGCCTCTCTTACTAAATAAGCCCTGTTATTTTAGATTAGCAATATTTTTAGATTGCATAATTTTAGTTTAGTTCAACAACTTGTGAAATTATTGTTTTTGTTGAAGAAAGTGTTTTCATTGTTTGCGATGAGCGAACCTAGTGATGGAAATGGTGACGTCAGCACTGCTGCGTCACTCTTTCTAAAAACTCTGCTGGTCAGGACACTCCGTTATATATATTCATAGTGGTGTTCAGTGGATACCCGTGGTCGTATGCTACTTTTCAGAATGTATTGTTTTGTTACGGTAGGTGACGTACGACCACGACTATCCTCTGAGCACCACTAAGAATATGTATAAATACAATAAAATATTTATTAAAAGTAAGTTTTTATATAATAAACGATACATATTGAATAGTTTGTACATAGCGATTTCAGGTGAAAATATTTTCTTGTTTCATACTTTTTAGAGCGTGCTTATTTCAGTAGTCGGGTTTTAGTTTTTAAACATATTTTTTTAATTTAAGTATTTTGGGGTTTTTGCATAAACGCATACACGCATACATGTCAACATACTTACATACATACATAACGATCAACAATCACATTACCCTGCCTATTGCTTCTTTGCGACGCCGCGCCGTGGGGTAAAAATTAGTTTTCTTGACTTCGACGGGATATATCTCGCAAACGCTACGCTTGACAAAAATATGATGTACCAAACTCTACCTTCATTTTAAAATCCCTATTTAACGATACACCACACGATGGGGCGGGGTGAAAAATTTTTTTACTTCTTGACTTCGTGCACTCTAGAGAGCGCCACATTCAGTTTCTTGTGATGTAGCCTTATCTTAGCCTATAACCAGCAGACAAATAAGACGCGTCCAACGACACCTCATTTGTCAAATTATGATAAGTAGTTTAGAAGTTATGAGGGAACAGATGAACATACATACAAACAAACATACATACATACATACATACATACATACATACTTACATACCCACATACCGGTCAAAACATAACCCTCCTTTTTGCTTCGCCGTAGTCGGGTAAAAATAGCCATAATGTGTGCGTTCGAATGAAAGTAAGTTCACGCAAGCCTAGTACAACATCAAGGTACTAAACTATGGCATAGATTGACTTTGATCTTGTTGGAAGAAAACTTTCATTTTCTCATTATCGGGTACGAGGTAAGTTTGTACCTACGGTAATCCTGTTTATAAGATAACCCCGAGTTTATTATTAAGTTTCCAGAGGGTTATCAATCGTATTTCTTAGCTGTGAATACAAAGGCCAAAACCTATCTGGGCCTGTGAGAAACATGCGTATTAATACTACAGGTTAGTGCACATTGTACAATCCTTCTGAATAACGCGGCGTTGGCATTTCTATATTATTGAAATGAGCCGATGAACCACTGCCTTTATCTGCTTGTCTATCTGTAGCTTTATAAATTTGTAAGTAACATAAAATCTGTTGTTCATTTTCGAGATTTATACATACGTCACAGAAAAGCATACCGTTCATAACAACAAAATAAGTTATGGCCAATTACATTATTCGCCGTGAAGATATAAATAAAATTTTAGTTAATTGGAAAAAAAAAATGTCATAATTATCTTGTTTTTTATTTTATATATATATATAAATTAACTACATACCTATTCCATTATAACCCCTGTTTCTATCAAAGTATTTTAGTATTATATTATCTCTCTATTCAAGAGAGGAGATATCGCCCCGCGCGATTTATCAGTGTGACGAAATCCTATTTAGGTTGTCAGCTAGCTTTATTGGATACCGTTCTTAAGCCAGAAGTGCTTAAAACTTTGAAATCCCATCAGACGTCAATTTCCATGTAATCCTGTATTACGTTTCGTCGACGCTGTGACGCAATAATATTTTCCACTGTTTCCCCGTCCCTGCTCTTGACATTGAGTTTTTTTGCCCCAGTAAGCGTAAGGGGTGGCATTATTAGAATTTGTGAGATTACGACAGACTCGTAAACATTGCTGTTGACGTCGCTTGAGTATAGCTAACCCTACAATTTTAATTGGATAAAATCATTTGTTTTTGATTGACTCGCATTGACAGATAGAAATGTTGAACTTATAAGGCTTTCGTGTAGATACGGTGCCCCAATATGTTTATAACGCTCCGATCTAATTGCATGAAGCAATCCTACAGTAATAGCAGAACAAGAAAACTTATAAATACTGTGTTATAATATGTTTTTTAAATACCACAAGATATACGGTGATTACGTGTATCTGTAATACACCGTTCATCAGTTACACACTATCATCCTGCTACAGATGAAAGGTCTATTTCATTACGCGAAGCCACACAAATATTTTGTGAAAATCTGGTTTGTGCGAAAATTGCTTTACGTACTCAGTCCGCGTCAGCGGAACAACATAATGGCGCGTCTGACATATTGCTCCCATTACAAAAAGATACTGCAGATATAAGTAGCTCGACAAAATGAGACTTTTCACGGTCAAGGCCTCAATGTTTTATGTTTCGTGTGAGCAAATAAACAGCCTAAATGATGTCATAATGCTGACGACGTGTCAGCATACCCTTACTATTGAACTAGAAGTAATGTGCTTCACGAATAGTTTGTCTAGTGAGGTACTAATTGGGTACTGACACGACAGGCTACCGCGACTCAGAAATAAGTTACATGACCTATATATAATGAGTGACATGATTTATTTAATGTTATTAGACGTGTGTACATGCAGACGTGAATACTGAACATATGGTTTGAGTTTAAGTTTGAAAATTTAAAGTGAAATCGTGAGTGATTTTGTAGTTGTGTAACAGTCTAAATTAACAAACGCTCTCTTTACTCGAATTCAAGTGGGCGCACATGAAATGTTAAATGAGGTTTAGCATATCTTAAAATGTATTAAAATATTCATTCAACTCCCACACACTAATCTGTTTGCAAATTTGTGGCACCCGTAGACGAGCTCCGAACCGTAGCAGTATCCATTATAAGTATTATCATGTCAGAAATTATTATAGTTTTCATTTTTAAAAGCAGGATTTAGTTTAATTTTTTGAAAGCAATATAATCTTAAGCACCAAAGTTGGATTATCGGTTTTTTATGAAATTAAGTTTTTGGTGGATGGACCGACAAAATGTTTTAAAAAGTTGGGGGGGTCATGCGCAAGTTTTCCCCGGTAGACCCGAAGTCCTGAGTGTTACGGTGTTTCAGATATGTTTTTTTTTTAAATCACCCATAATCTCGTCTTCAAATCGTGCTAACTTTTTTGTTTGTGGTTGTAATACGACGAATAAACTTGTGCTGTATTTCGCAATGTGTCCGTATTCTAAATAAAATATTAAGTTACACATTTCCCTTTATTAAAAAATAGTTTAGAACTTTTAAAGTCGTTAATCTGTTTGACTGTTTTAAAAAGTGACATTGAAATGATAAGTGGAGTTTTTTGTCGATTTATAAATTATCAGAAATTATGTTTAATAAAGATTGTTGTGTTTTAGACGTCGAAACAATATTTTCTCGGTCGAACATTGATTAGTAGTACATCAATGCGGTCGAAATATATAATGTTTGAAATAAATAAACGTTATTGTACATTGTTATACAAAATCCGAAATTTCATCGTTCTGACGGGATTCAAATCTGTACCCCCAGGCGCTGTAACCAACTAAGTCACAGTAAGTGCAGGTTCAAATCCCGTCGGTACGATTAAATTTAGGATTGTGTGTAACAATGTACAAGGATATAAAGTGTGTAACTTTTAAAAGAAATAATATTCAAACCTAATTTGTATGTTAAAATTGATGTAGGTAGATCTGAGGTCAGGTAAGTCCGCGGTCACCTTTGCCAACAACACTGTACTGTCCCGAGAATAATATAAATGTAAATAAATTATCCTCAGGCCGAGTTTCATTTGCAGAGGTCAAGTGGGATTGTTAATTTTATCAAAAACATAAATAAGACATTGCTGGACTTGTTACGGAGGATGTGAGGGATTGTCAGTAATGGTAGATTTGACTTTGACAGAAAACCTGTAGTTTGACAGAAATCAACGCTGATTAATTTCACTCATAACATTCCCATACCAGGGGCCTTATTATTATGAAAATCGATTTTTAGATAATAAATTCCAAAAAATATTTTAACAGTTACAATTAACGTTTGTTTATTTAAGTATGCCTAAAATAAAAAATATGTGCTGAGACAAGCCTTTTTGACACCTCACTTTGTTTCTTGTTGTTTCATTGTTTTAGTTAATGTTTTTAATGTGTTTCCTTTTCTTTACTCATGTGGTGTGATGTCAAATAAATGATTTTTCTTTCTTTCTTTTAAAGGCTATTATTTAGAAATCAGGACGTATCTTTCCTGACTTACTAAGTTCATAGATCTTAGCAATTTTCCGCAATGTTTGCTGTTGCCAGATTAAAAGGGGTCAGGAAATTAAATTTTGCAGGCTGACGGGCCGTGACAGCGCGTAGGCTGTTTTAATTTATGTTCCCCAGTAGTGCTGCAATTTTTATTACTCGTAACCCACAGGTCAACGTTCCATTTCCCAGTGCTATGTACATAATGACCCAACTGTATTCAACCATAGAAAAACAAATTAATCAATACCATTATTATAAATGCGAAAGTCAGTTTGTTGTATATTTGTTTGTTTGGATCTTCTTCACGGTCCAACGGCTGGACGGATGTAGCTGAAATTTTGTAGAGGAATAGCCAGTATTGCTGGACATTCACAAAGCGGTGGGCAGTGACTGGAAAAGAAGAGCCGAAGATCGGGATCAGTGGCACATCTTGGAAGAGGCCTACGTCCAGCAGTTTTTTTTTAGCAGTGGACTGACACTGGCTGGAGATGATGATAACCAGTATTATATACATTATAAATACATTTTAACACAAATGAAGCCGCGGGGCACATCTAGTGATAAATAATTACGTTTTTGGTAAAGCTTGAGATATTGGTTTGTAAACCGTAGTGCTATAAAAAATACAACAGTAATATTTTATTATGTCGCCATAGACCTGTATTCATCGATACCTACGTTCAAACAGTAATTCTGAACTTGAACTTTCACGATGGTTGTTCTCGTCATTGCGCTAAAAATACTTCCACGTAATATTCCTGTATTAGTGCGATTATATTTCCAATAACCACAGACCCAGTATTACGCTCGCTACGCTATTATACGCTATATCCACAAAACATTAGTTCTGATGCTCTTTGATTATCTTTAACCATTAAATGAATATTATTCCTGGCTTAAAAAGAAAATATGAAGTTATAGTATATTACGATACGGTAGTCTATATATTGCACGGCGTGCAATAATAGAAAACTTAAGTCAAGAGTATCGCATATTATTTTTCATCCCATCTATTCAAAAAGTGATGGTTTCTTCCTCGATAAGTGCGCGCAATATAAGTCATTTCTGCCCTAGGGCGGGAAAGTATTTTTTTAATTTTTGGCTTATGAATGTTCTTCTATAGTGCCCGGTCTAAGGAGGTTCAATGAAATTCCTTGACATTTTATGAATTTTTTTTAATGCTAGATAGGCAAGCGTTTGACCACTATCTCACCTGATGTTAAGTGACGATGCGGTCGACGATGTAGCACGTTTACCTAGTTAATACCTGTTCACTCGCGATTTATTTTTACTTTATTATTTCATAATATTTCATGAGATTTCGTGACATGTCATGACATTTTGTAACATTTCATGATATTTCGTGACATTTTATGACATTTTATGACATGTTCTAATATATAATGACATTTAATGACATTTTGTTACATTTCGTGACATTTTATGAAATTTCGTGTAATTGCGTTACTTTTTATAACATTTCATGACATTTATGACATTTCATGACATTTTGTGACATTTCATGACATATATGACATTTCATATAATTAAATGACATATCATGACATTCAATGATATACCATGACATGATGAGCCTTTTAACTATTTCCTTTTCTCATAGAGGGGGATGAAAAGCAGAGTGTATAACTCGGCCGCAAAATTATTTTCTCTCGACCGAGCTACTTTAGAATCCCTCGCTACGCTCGGTATTCAACTCTATAATCCTTCGCTCCACTCTGGATTTAAAAAAGTGGCCTCGCAGAAAAGTACTATTTTGCACCCATGTTATACAATCTACTATTATAGCTGTCAGTGTGACATAAACCCGCACTTTACGCTTGCTACGCTTTTCCGTCAAATAGAAGATTATTGCACGGCGTGCAGGTTGCTATTGCTTTTTATTTGCTTATATATATGTTCAAACTCTAATAAGACTTTCAAAACTGCCGACCTATATACTCAGGTTTTATACTGTTAAAATGTACATACTTGTAGGGTCATAAATTAATATCTACTTACGACGACACGGTTCCCTGTCCCTAAAATAGGACATATATTAAACGCTTTTATTTAACTTGCTATATGTGTATGTAGTATGTATATTTTTTGGCCAAATCTTCCAAGTTAAATTAAAAACAATTTCTCTCACTTATCACACGTAAGCATAATAACAGATTTAAACACGGACCCTTACTAATAAAGTTGTTTTTCACTCTGTATACACGTTGCATACCACAAAAGCTGACCAATAAAAATATTTTTGACGTAAGCGTTGGATAAAGTTATACAGGTATAATATATAGGTATACAGATGTGCCATTATCAAAGGAGGCTAATAATTTCTTAAACAGCCTGGGACCCTTGTTTAGCGAGTGTGTAAAGGATTAAAATGGCGGATTTCTCTATTATCAGCTGATCGAAATCATGTCTAGACTCAGTAATTATTATTGAATCTGTGTCTAGTATTCTGTGAAAAAACGTTTTGATTCTTCAAACTTCAAAAAGTATGCTGTTATTTGAGGATCGTTTGTATGTGACAGATTTGTTCTCATTAAAATGGATTACATAAATTATTTCGACATATTTGACCATTGGGAGATAGAGGAGGCACATAAAAAATCGAAAACATTATGAAGACCGTGCAGATCCATTTTTTTTTGAAAATTCAGATTTTTTATTTTAAATACAAATTACAGTTGACAAGTTACAAATTACAGGAAATTGACAATTTATTCAAAAATGGCTACAATCATGTTTATATTGTAGCCAAGGAGACCGCTAGTCTCCATGGCTACATGTCAACAGTGTAGACAGAGGACAACAGTCAACTTGAGTGTTTCGTTCTAAAATTTGTTTTGAGTCTTTCACTCCTACTAAAAGAAAATATTTTCCATTATATCAACTAATTTCAACAAAAAGTTCCAAAAACAACGTAGTTTGATTAATATTGCATTCCTAAGACAAAATTTCATGAATAATATTAATGACTTTATGAAAAAATAATTTACGGAACTATTTAAGACGAAAACAGTTTCCAAACGAATTGACTAATAGTTGCCAGATGAAAAAGAAAAAAGTGTTAAACGTCTATGTAGATACCCACCGCCTATTCAACGTTTATTGCTATGTTTATGTTTAGCGCTCATTCATTGTGCAACTGTACCATTTAACAAATGTATAGGTAAATTTTTAACCGACTTCACAAAAAAGGAGGAGGTTCTCAATTCGTCTGTATGTTTTTTTTGTGTGTATTTACGCGATTACAAGACAATTTAAGATTATACACAATGGAGGTTGCTATTGCATATACTTTTGAAGACTAAAATAGATTACCTTGAATAATGTTTTTACATCTTTCTTCACGTTGATTTTGGTTTTTGACAGATATTCTAACGGTAACTGTGAGCGAGACAGAAACAAAGGTGGGGAGAATTAATTTGTCTTCACAGGTATGTTCTACCGGGCAAAGTCTTGTTAGGGTGCAAAGTTAGTTAACATTTTTTGACATGACATGACGTTTAGCGAAGATGGCGGCCATATCAGTCCCGCGACACTGCATACATAATTAAATAACTCAGAATTATGAACGTACTTTGTACCAATCAACACTGCAAAAAAAAAATATATATATAAGCATAATACCATAGATTATATAATAGTTACTACGTAAATAATACTTTCCGTTGTTAGGTTGGCTACACAGTGCTTTCATAATTCGGGTATTAACAATGTAGGGAAGTGCCAACTCTTATAACGTTTATTGCACAGGGCCATTTTTGAAGATTGTCCTTTGATACCTTGATGACATCATTATGACTAGTGAATATTTTTACTAGCGCGGCATTTAAAGTCAATTTTTTAGGGTTCCGAACCCAAAGGGTACCAAATGAACACTTTCTGAGACTTTGTTGTCCGTTCGTCCGACCGTCTGTCCGTCCGTCCGTGTGTCTATACATATGTGCGCACTTTACAGATCTGTATCTTTTTAACCGTTATAGGTACATACTTGAAATTTTCAAAAAGTATATATCCGTCAGTGTATAACGGCCCAAACACGAAATTTAATAGATGCATGTAATTTAATCAAAACTTGTTTTGCACTAAAAAGGGTAAAATAAGTTATTTTTCAAAAAAAATAAAACCGACTTCATAACCACAAACAGGCACTCAAAAGCGAAAAATAAATTACTTAAAATTATTATAAGCGCTACCCACTTACCTATTTGAAGTCGGTGCCAGCCAAGTCTAATAGGTAGTAGATAGATAATACCTACATGTATCTAACTACTTACTACTACTACATACATAGTATCTATCTACTATCCAATATATGTTTGTGGTTATGAAGTCGGTTTTATGTTTTTTGAAAAATAATTTATTATTAGTAAGACCGAGGTAGTAGAATAACACTTATCACAAAATATATTTTTTACAAGTACTTTTAAACGCAGATTTTGAGACTGAGCGGTGGCATAATCGGGAGAACGGTCGGTTTTGATGCCAGAGGTACCGAGTTTAAACCCCGTCGTGCACCAATGGATTTTTTTACCGAAAAATGTATGTGCGCTTCTCACAGTGGCCCTCTCGTGAAAAAAACATCCTTAAATAACCAACAACCCCCGCATGGTGGTAGGCTACTACCTAGTGTCCGTCTGGCCAGCTAACACCCTCAAGCTAGAAAATCTTTCGCCAACCAAACATCATATGTGTTCCGGCAGCTATCCTTGAGAGCCAGTTCCTATTGCGTGTCCCTAGCGTGCTTACCATCTTCGACCGCATCATCACTTACCAACAGGTAAGATAGTGGTCAAACGCTAGCCTATTAGATATAAAAAAAGACACATCTATTCTTAAAATAAAGAAGCTTGGTTCATACACATCAATTGCCTTAGATACCTTTTTTCTTAGATTTTTGCTAAGAATCTGTGCAAAAAGAGAACCGTCGTGTCCGTCGTGGCGTTACGATGAACTAACAATCAAAAGTAAGGAGAAAAGGTACATATCTACCTCGTAGCATCCGATAATGATGAGAGTAGGTACCTACTAAGTATCAATCATTTTTAGTCGTACGAGCAATGACAGAAGTGTTTTCAATGCAACAAAACAGTAAATTAAAACACGTGACCTCAATTTCTACGACGTTTCTGTTTTTGCACAGACTCTACATCATTCGAGTAACACTCCATGTCTAATAAAGTTAGACGTTGGTTAAGGTTCAAAAAGTTGACGAGTATAAAGTTGAAACATTTACACGTATACACGGGGGAGAGGTGCCTTGCTCCGCGCTCAAACGGCAAAGGATTGTTATGAAAGTATTTAATATTAACGTGTCGGTAGAATTAACTTTTTGTTCACAATTTCATATTATTCTCTTATGCAGACGTCGCCGTTTATGTTTTGAATGATTAGCAACTGTGAATTTAATATAAATTGTTCGGGCAGTATGTATTGGGTAGTTCATGTAAAGTTAATGAAAGTGGATTGAAATATAGCACATGAATGTATGAGAGAAACATAACGAATTGGGAACCTTCTCCTGTTTGTAATTTGGTTAATGACAGGAGGAGGTTTTCAAATCATAGCGGTTTTATTATAGATGACCACGTATAAATCTCTTTACAGAAATATTAGATTTCGTTATCCTATAAAATAAAAAGTAAGATAAGAGATATGGAAGCTCTTAAGTGGCCGCCAAAATTTGAATTCGAAGTCAAATGTTTTTAAAAATTAAAAGAAAACTATATCTCAGGTAAAGATATCAACTTCGCGTCATTTAACGTTGAAAGTTAGAATTCTCAAGTTTAATATTTCCCTTAGATAAGGAACTGTTCTGTAAATCTTCATAAATAAGAAGATAATGACGATGACTTCTATTAGTCCGCCTGAGATGTTACAATCACTTTTTCAGTTATTAACTGTAAATAGATTTTCTTTTCCGCTTTCGAGGTGAACGTTTCCAGTCAAATTACAGGGCTGTGACTGATTATTAAGATAATATTAGATGAATTCAGATGATAAATTTCAGTTTTGTTTTAAACAGTTTTTGTTTTAGGCAGTTTTTAGGGTTCCGAACCCAAAGGGTACCAACGGAACCCTATTACTAAGATTCCGCTGTCCGTCTGTCTGTCTGTCTGTCTGTCTGTCTGTCCGTCTGTCACCAGGCTGTATCTCATGAACCGTGATAGTTATACGGTTGAAATTTTTAGAGATGATGTATTTCTGTTGCCGCTATAACAACAAATACAAAGAATAGAACAAAGTTAAAAATTAAGGGGTTTAAAACATAAAAACGTGTTTTTTACGATACGATACGATACGAAATTAATTCACCTCGACGCAGTTAGATGGCAGCACAGGAAAAATTAGCACGCGCAAGCGTTTCATTTGTTAAATTTGGGGGCCTCGGTCGATTTGTTTACTTAGTTAAGGTTTATTTGCTGAAAAATGTAGTGTGCATTATTGAATAATATATCTTTAATTTTTGTACTTAAAGAGCGTCAATTAGCTAGAATCAGTAGAAAGTTAGTCGTACGATCACACGGTTTTCTAGATTTTTAATTAATAAATTATATTAATTACCTACCTCTGTGTTAATAATTGCTTAGTTGGTGTTAGAAGTTCGTGGCGTTCGGGCTTCGGAAATTCGGAACCCTCCGTGTGCGGGACAAAAGTCTGACTCGCACTTAGCCACTTTTATTTTTAATATATATAATACATATGATAATATACTTTTCGTGTCGATTACCATCAGGCGAGCACCTTGCTAACTTGCAACTTATACCTTCTATATGAAAAAAGTGAAACAGGTTTAGAAACCCTACTAATACCGTTATATGAAAGTGCTTAGTCATAAGCTTCATAAATATGGGAAGGATTAGAGTTCCTTCATCCCTTTGTTCGTAAAACCCTTTAAGAATATATCAGGCCTGGGTGTCACGCACTTGCGTATTTTTGTCCCGATTCAGGGGTGACGGGTGTGTCGTAAATTCTTCAGATTATTGGCAATTTCGTCTCAAGATTCCAGCCTACATATTTTCACGTCTCGTTCGTTGTTTGAAGGGTAGAGAGGGAAAGCACCTATTGTGAATTAATTTTTGAGCTTGCCATATTGATTTTTTCGAATAGAAGAACAAATATGGTTCGTAAACACACGAAAAGTGTGAGATTTATGTATTCTTGGAGGAAGGTGATATATACTGTTTTTATTTTTTCGGGAATCGGCTTATATCCATTTAGCGGAGACGAAGTTATAAATAAAATATACTTTATACTCAAATACTTTGTAATTAATTATTTTGAAAATTTAGTTTTTGTTACACTAGGAAACCAAACTTCTAATAGTACGGAACTATAGAACGGAAAAAATCTGAAGCGTTTATATGCATTCTCTTACCATTGCGCCTCAATCCGTTAGTGATAGCAGCCTATAAATGTTGCAAAGATATTTTGAAAATATTTTACTGTCGTCCGCCTGCCTGTTACCAACCCTCTACGGAGATGTAGAGTTTATTCGCCATCTTTGATGGGTACTTACTTTTTTATATCTTATAAGCTAGCGTTTGACCACTCGCCTGGTAGTAAGCGATGATTTGGTCGAAGATGGTGAACACGAAAGACTAAAACACTCTCAAGGTGCCAAAACACCGTAAAAGTACGTACGACTACTCCGCGACGTCCTGTTTGCAGGATCTAGGCGGCGATCAGATATCGCAGTAGTATTTGTACCGTCTGGTTCACATCAAACGCGATCTACAGCGATCAGAAAACGATTGAAAATCAGATCGCGAACGCACACGCGGACGCAGGATGCCGCGGTGTGGTCGTACCTTCAGGAACGAGGCAGATTATCTCCTTAATGGTGGTAAGCTATTTTTATTAGCAAGTCAGGCGAAATATTATCCTACTACCTGAGTACGAACACCCGTGCTAGTATTTGAACCGGTGACCTTTCGCTTAGAAGCCATCTATTCTTTACGCCAGCAGAGATCTCAAAAGTGCAAGAACATTGTTATTTTTACTCGTAGCTTGTAACAGCACCGAAATATCGGAAACTCATATCAAAAGAAAAACATAGTAAATATCCCGTAAACAATACTACTAATAGTGTACTGACACTATTTACTAAGTTTTCATGGTCACTGGACAATGAAAACTTAAAAAAATATAGATATTTTTGTCAACTGTTTTTGTTTTTAAAAACCTTTATAATTTCTTGAAATTTTAACCAAAAGGCAAATTATTTGCCACTTCCTCAACTAACGCCAAAGTAACTGCATAGTGCGTGTTTAATTACTTTAAGCCCTTATGGCATTATAGCTTGAACACCGTCTGCTTGATATTGTGAAATGTACACTCAAATATAATTACTTACTCTCCTTATTGCGCAGTTAAGAAACTGCGTCTTTCAATTTTCAAACGTAAACAACAGGCGGTTTCAGTGAAACAAAAAACACTGTTAAAATTATCTCAAACAAAAATTCGCATTTTGCATTCTTTTATTTCCTCTGGAATTAGTAGGTCTGCAGAAATTGTATTATTATTTATTCTGTGTCTGCAGGTAGTCTTTTACGATTGTATGTAATTATTAATCAAATAGAATATCATTCTATGTTAGAATACTTTGCTTTTTGCTACAAATTGTACCTTTATATAAAATCTTGGTATACTTTTTGTTTCTTTTCTTTTTCGGCACTATAGACAAGCTTAAAAGTATAAGATAAATAATTCAGGCGTTAAATAAACTTATTTCAATAAAAGTGTTTTAAATCCATTAGATATCACAATATCTTTGTACGATTTTTGTATAATCTTAATAAGTTTAGTGGTAACTTCAACTGCTATAAGTTTTTAAGTTTTCATGGTAGCTGACACTATTATTATTTATTTTTTATTTATGGGATATTTACCATGTTTTTCGCATATTGTGAGTTTCCGCTATTTCGGTGCTGTGCAAACGCCACAAAGCACTATTATATTGTATACTAGCTGAGTCTCGCAGCGTCGTCCGCGTTAAAAAGTATTCTATAGCAGTAATCCATAGTATTGACTATCCGGGATAGCTAAATCTGATATTTTGATTAAAATTTCAGCTAAATCGGTCCAGCGTCAGTTCAGTCCGTTTGATCGCGAAGAAGTCCCAAACAAACAATATACAAACTAACTTTTGCCTTTATAATATTGGTGTTACATTTGATAACTATAAATTAACAAAAAAAAGTACTTTTTGAGGAGAATCTATTTATCTATTTAGTTTCTTCAAACTGTTCACACACTTTCCTAATGAACATAAAAGTATTTCAGAATTTTAATTACCTAGTTTCTTAAATATTCGTCATTAATTTTCGGTGGTAAGAATATCTATGAAGCCACTTCCATAATTGTGTTTATAATAGAACGGTAAATATTTAACAAATATTTGCTCGTTATCGTCATTAGTGTCGACAAAATCTTATTAATTGCTTTAATATCATAACATAACAGAACCTCACATTATCTTAGGAGTTAGTTTTCTTTTGTAGCATTATTATAACATTACTATTAACAATTTTTAAATTACTATTACAAGTATTCATAATAAGTTTTATTTTTTAAAAGCTTTCTAGCAATGTGCATTGCACATGAATGTTATTCTTGTTACCTCCCCAAATATGCTAAAATATGCTTATGTCTGGAGAGGGTTCACGTCATTAGAGGGCCCGGTGGCGTAATCGGGAGAACGGTCGGCTTTGGTGCCGTGGTACAGAGTTCAAACACCGCCGTGCACCAATGGATTTTTCTATAGAAAAATATATGTGCGCTTCTCACAGTGGCTCTCCGGTGAAGGAAAACATCGTTAAGAACCCAACAACCCCCGCATGGTGGTAGGACACTATCTAGTGTCCGCCTGGCCAGCTACCACCCTCAAGTTAGAAAATCTGTCGCCAAACATCTAATGTGTTCCGGCAGCTATTCTTGAGAGCCAGTTCCCATTCTAGGCCTAGCGTGCTTACCATCTTCGACCGCATCATCACTTACCAACAGGTGAGATAGTGGTCAAACGCTAGCCTATAAGATATTTCAAAAAAATATAAAATCTGCAGCCATAACCTCACGGTGTTCCGGCAGCGCACAGCCCTTGAAAGTCAGAGTATTAGATTAGAACATTAATCTTGTCTGCCCATGTTACGACGATTATTATGATATAATATCGTAACAAAACATAAACTCATGTTAGCATAACCGAAATAGGGTAATGTGACGTCACAGGCATCATGTCTAGTTTGGTTTTCTATTCGTGTAACTTTATATCTTAAGTCGTTAACCAAATGTTATGTTAAGTGAAATGCGGTTTAATAATATCTACTTACTTGATGAATATAAAAACGTTGCTAATTGGCAGTGTACCAGTGTGGTTTTAGTTTGAATGACATACTCTAAATCTCAAGGGCTGTGTGCTGCCAAAGTGCCGTAAGGTTATGGCGGCAGATTTTATTCTTTATGCTGGTAAGCTAAAATCTAAACTTTTAACTTTATTATATCACTAGCTGACCCAGCAAACGTTGTTTTGCCATATAAATAATTGCCTACAAAAAATAAGGGTTGATCGTAGAAGGGTGAAAATTGAGGATTGTATGTATTTTTGTATGTTGTATCATAAAAAAATAGAAATTAAAAATTTTGTCTTAAAAATAAAATAAAAAATTTAGGGGTGGACTGGGTGGTCTAACATTTAGGGGGATGAAAAATAGATGTTGGCCGATTCTCATAGATACCGAATAAGCACAAAAAATTTCATCAAAATCGGTCAAGCCGTTTCGGAGGAGTATGGCAACGAAAACTGTGACACGAGAATTTTATATATTAGAAGAGATATATCTTTCTTACAACTTAATGCTTCTACCAATTATAATATATTTTTTTTATATATCGTATAGGCTAGCGTTTGACCACTATCTCACCTGTTTGTAAGTGAAATTCGGTCGAAGATGGTAAGCACGCTAGGCCTAGAATGGGAACTGACTCTCAAGGATAGCTGCCGGAACACGTTAGATGTTTTGGCGACAGATTTTCTTATAGATGGCCAGGCCGATACTAAATAGTGTCCACTATGCGGGGGTGTGTTGGTATCTTAACGATTTTTTTACTTCACTGGAGGGCCACTGTGAAAATCGCACATACATTTTTCGATAGAAAACTCCATTGGTTCACGGCGGGGATTGAACCTCTGGCATAAAAGCCGACCATTCTCCCACTCCCACCACCGGGCAATACAAACAAAACGCCATTTGTAGTACAACAATATAGTTAACTAACAAAACAGTGTCTTTTCACGCCTAACAAATTGTTTCATACGATACTGGTGACGCTGCTTATCGACACCGGCTTATTGGATTCTTTTTGAGCGATTGATATATATATACCAAAGTTTTCCCTATATCGACGGCAACACCAATAAATAACGATAGATTTTCTTGTTTTGTCACAAGGATGAAAATAATACTGTTACGTAACAAAACGAAGGTTAGGCAGTTTATGTAATTTATTCGGATTTTGAGGTAGTTCGGTTCGTTTATGGAGATAAATTTCTCTATAGGCTCTCTATATTGAAAGAAAAAATGGAAGAAAAATAATTAATTCAGCCGTCCTCTGATTAAAGATGAAATTATCTATCTACTGAAACAGAAATGTATTTAAAATCTTGACAGAAACATAAAACAAAAAAAGATTGATATAGTAAATTTAGTTAATTCCATCCTGCTAGCTGAGACAACTTCATCCACGGGAGAGATTAAAAGAAAATCATATAGCGTTTGACTACTATCTCACCTGTTGGTAAGTCATGATGCGGTTCAGGATGGCAGCATGCTAGGCCTAGAATGGGAAACGGCTCTCAAGGATAGCTGCCGGAACATATTAGATGTTTGGTATATATATATATATAACCATAACCTTACTTTGCCCTACCTGCCCGAAGTCAACCGAGATGAGATCGTGATGGCCCTTAGACAGCTTAAAAATGGAAAAGCCCCAGGTGAGGAATGTTGTGTAGCCGGAACGACGGGGCTCATTTCGAACAATTTATCAGTTAAATAATTTAAGTGTTACAAAATTGATAGTAAAATAAAGTTGATGTTAGATTTAACGATTATTTTTATTTTTAAGACCTAATGTTTGCTAGAGAAACTTTATCCTGAATATTAAGTCTACCGATTAGTATATTAAAATAAAGAGTGTTTATTTTTTTAATTTTAGTTGGTTCGAGTCCCGGGCGAAGCAAGCGAGTTTAAAAAAATCTTTTAATGCAGATTTGTTTCTTTTCAAAAATAAAGGAATATCTCCTTTAAGTAAAATGAGCTAGCTTAAGGATTTAAAGTAGTTTCCCTCCAGGGCCTGAGTTTAATTTCCACACTGTATATATACATCTATAGCGTGCTTACCATCTTCGATCACATCATCATTTACTAACAAGTGAGATAGTTTATACTATTTTACTCGTAAAATTATCACGTGATAAGGTCGAAGTTGATATAAATATGCGATGAGATATGAGCAGATGAGATAGTGGTCAAACGCTAGTCTATAAGACATAAAATATATTTATTCATACGGTGACGGTATTTTTTTATATCTGCTGGTGACGGGCAACAGCGTCAGCGGTACGAGGAGCTACGTCCTGTGATCGCCAACCCGCCTGCCCAGCGTGGCGATTGGGGCATACCCCTCCCAATGAGCCGAAGATCGAGCTCAGTGGCGTATCTTGGGGGAGGCCTGCGTCCAGCAGTGGACTGGCACA
Source organism: Cabera pusaria (assembly GCA_954871355.1). Classification (NCBI taxonomy): domain Eukaryota; kingdom Metazoa; phylum Arthropoda; class Insecta; order Lepidoptera; family Geometridae; genus Cabera; species Cabera pusaria. The sequence goes on from OX940894.1 coordinate 6,456,496, forward strand.
GGCTGATTATGTTGATGATGATATTTATAAGTACTAGCTTTTACACTAATATATTGTTACGTGCGGGGTGGTATTAAAATGCCAATCCGATGAGATGGACGTTTATTTCCACTTATCACTAGGTTAGCACAATGTTCCACAGTAGTTGTCCAAATCGTCTTGCACAATTATCAAAAGTCCGTTAACACACACTGAGGTCGTTGGTAATCACAATCACTGATTTCACTGTTCACAGTTCACAACACGAGTTCACTGATAACACTTAACGATCACTTGGTCGCTATCCGCGCTTAGATAGTTACACTGTCGCTTCCAGAGAAAGACTGACTGAAGCCGCGGTTTCAACGTCTTATATAGGACGAGAATATTTCTAAAGAACTTTCCAGTATTGACTCGAAACAATAGACAAAAGACGTTCAAAACAAGTAATAAAAATCACAAACAAAAGGGGCGGCTTTCCTTTGAGCATCTGATGTAAACAACTTTACCATACATGCTAATTTGATCTCTAACTACTTATGAATAAGGTTCAATCTTAACTACAAAACTAGGTACATTGACTAGGGTCTGAATTCCCGGAAAGTTACTTTTATGACGGTCGGGTCGGGTGTTTATAGCCCCTAATTAGTCTATTCTTTCCCACGGTATTTTTGTTCGAGAAGCTTGGCGAAACATCGCGACTCGACGACGCGATGTAACATTATCCCCTTCTTAGTTATGATCGTCCCGATCATCATTTGTTCCATGGTATCGTGTAAGTCGATCGATGTGTACTACCCTCGGCTTTCCTCTCTGGCCTCGTTTAATGCGGTAGGTAACGTCGTTTATCTTCGTAATAATCTGGTATGGTCCTTCCCAATGAGCCTGCAGCTTCGGACTTTTTCCTTTCCTTCGTAGTGGGTTGTGCAACCAGACGAGAGTTCCTTCTTCGAAACCCATCGTATTCGCTCTACGATCGTACCGGGTCTTCATTTTTTCACCAGTTTTTAAACTATTCTCTCGAACTATCCTGTGCACTTCGTCCAGCTGACTACGAAGATCACTGACATAGTCGGTTACAGGCTTCGGAGCATCTGGCGGGGAACCAGTGATGGCGTCGATAGGAAGTCTTAATTCGTGTCCAAAATTCACATTTGCAGGAGTCATACCAGTGCTGTCATGGGTAGCGGAACGGTATGACAACAAGAACAGAGATATGTACTGATCCCAGTCACGTTGATGTGCGTCCACGACTTTAGCCAGGTGATTCTCCAACGTCTGGTTAAACCTCTCAACCATTCCGTCTGACTGTGGATGAGCTGCCGTTGTCCGCGTCTTTTGGATCCCGAGGAGGGTGCACATTTCCTGAAATAGGGTAGACTCGAAGTTCCTTCCTTGATCGGAATGCAGTTCCATCGGTACACCAAATCGACAGATCACTTCTTGCACCAAGTTCTTTGCAACTGTCTTTGCTTCCTGGTTTGGTGTCGCGAAAACTTCGGGCCATTTGCTGAAGTAATCTTGCACTACGATGATGTACTTGTTGCCTTCTTCAGTCTCGGGAAATGGCCCGGCAACATCCACGGCAATGCGCTCCCATGGTGCCCCAACATTGTACAATTTTAGTTGTCTTTACTTCTTGTCTTCGGTCCTTTTACTGATGCGCAAGCGGTGCACTTCCTGCACCAATCTTCTACATCCTCGCAGCTGTGTACCCAGTAGAATCGTTGACGAACCTTCACAAGAGTTTTCTTGACTCCCAGATGTCCACCAGAAACTCCATCATGAATGTGTCGTAGTAGAGATGCCACTTTACTCCGGGGAACAACGACCTGCATCGTAGTTTCTTTTCCATTGCTGTTTTCCCATTTTCGGTACAAGATTCCTTGTTCCAGAGTCAGGCTGTCCCACTGAGCCCAGTAACTTTTTGTAATCGGGCTACAAGCTGACACGTCGCTCCACTGGGGCTTGTTTCCAGACTTTATCCAATCCAGTACAGGTCGTAAATCTCTGTCCTCCAATTGTGCTTGTCTCATATTTTCGCCGTTCCATTCGTCATCTGTTCTGTCCATCCTGATGACTATGACTTCTTCTCTAGACTCGTGCTTTTCGCAGTGTTTACAGTCATCTGCACAAGGTCTTCTTGACAGGGCATCGGCGTTGCTATGGCCCTTTCCACTGCGATGTTCTGTCACGAAGTTGAACTCTTGAAGTTGCTCGATCCATCGTGCCACTTGACCTTCCGGGCTCTTAAACTGTAGAAGCCATTTTAGAGCAGCGTGGTCAGTTCTGAGCGTAAACTCCCTTCCGATGAGGTACTTGTTGAAGTGCTGAAGAGTCTTTACCACGGCTAGCAACTCGCGGCGGGTGACACAGTAGTTTCGTTCTGGTTTGGATAATGATTTACTGAAGTATGCTATGACCACTTCTTTGTCTCCTTGGATTTGTGAGAGAACTCCTCCAATTCCCGTGTTGCTGGCATCAGTGTCCACAATAAATCTTCCATCTCTGGTAGGGTATCCCAAGATCGGCGTTTCACACAGTCGCTGCTTTAGATTGTTGAAGGCGGTTTCACACTCCAAGTCCCATACAAATGTGCGCTTTTCTTCTGTCAGCCGATGTAAGGGTTTGGCAATTCCAGAAAAGTTCTTGACGAACCGCCGATAGTAAGCGCATAGTCCCAAAAACGACCTTACATCAGTTTTATTCTTCGGGGTAGGCCAAGTTTGAACAGCCTTGATTTTGTCAGGATCAGTTTGTACCCCGTTTTCCGAAATGATGTGTCCAAGGTAGCTGACTTTGGATTTAAAGAAGTCACACTTTTTGGCACTCAGCTTCAGGTTTGCTTCACGTAGACGGTTCAAAACCTTCTCCAGATTCTGCAGATGTTCAGTAAAATCACGGCCCAAAATGATGACGTCATCCAGGTACACCAAGCATACGTCTCCCAGTAATCCAACCATTACTCTGTCCATGAGACGTTCGAACGTTGCTGGAGCATTACACAGTCCAAATGGCATGACGTTGAATTGCCAGAGTCCATTTCCAATGCGCGTACTGAATGCTGTCTTCTCTTTGTCTTCTGGACTGATTTCTACCTGCCAGTAGCCACTTTTCAGGTCAACCGTTGAAAACCACTTCATTCCACTAAGCATGTCCAGTGTATCGTCTATTCGAGGCAAGGGGTAGCTGTCCTTCTTTGTGACTTCATTAAGCATTCTGTAATCTACGCAGAATCTGGTGGAGCCATCTTTCTTTTTCACCAGAACCACTGGCGATGACCAAGGACTTGTAGATGGTTCGATGACTTTTTCTTTGGCCATGTCTCGTATCATGTCTGCAACTTCAGCTTCTTTCGCCCCTGGAATCCTTCGTGGCCTCTGTCGTATAGGTCTTGCGTCGCCAGTGTCAATTTTGTGTTTAACAAGTCCGGTACGTCCACAGTTGTTTCCAGCGGCGAAGACGTCTTTAAACCGCATCAACAGACGTTTTGCTTGTGACAGCTGAGCGAACGTTAAATTGTCTTTGGATGATTCCAGCAGCTGTGATATTTGGTCTTCCGAGCTTGGTTCCGTAGAAGTAATATCCGTTCGTCGCAGGTACTTCACTTCTTGACATTTTCCAATTATGCTGTTTTTCTTCAGATGAACTTCTTCATTGCCAAGGTTGAGAATTCGCACACTGGCCGTTCTGTTTGTCATGAGCAATGTTCTTGCAGTAATCCAGGTCGGATGTGTGCCCTCATCTTCGGCAACTACACATAGTCCACTCTTGACTGTATTTGGAAATTTCACTCGAACAATATTTTGCGATTTTGGAGCCAACACGACGTCCTTGAGACAGTAAAGCTTACACGGTGCCGTTCCTTCGAAGAACACTTCTTGCTCGGGAAACCGGAGAACACCACGGGCCACATCCAATATGCAATGCTGCTTCTCCAAAAAGTCCAATCCCAGAATGCAATCATCAGTTATGTTGGCAATAAGCACAGGATGAATGTATGAGTGCTCACCGATGACTATCTCCACATCTGTATCGCCAAGGACAGGAACTGACTGGCCGGTTGCTGTCCGTAGTGAGCATGCTGCAGATAGATGTTTCCGTGATATAAATCGTTGCAGGAATTCAGGCTTCACAATTGTGCGCGATGCTCCTGTGTCCACTGTGAACTTGCAGGTCTTGTTGTTCAGGGTGCCCTCGACGATTAAGCTGTTCCCGTTGCACACTTGTGTCACAGTGATGGTGGGGGCTCTCTCTTGACCAGCCAGCGCCCGCCCCGCGGCCCTGGCGACGTTTAGTTTAACGCCTCCTCATCCACTTGGGTCTCGCAATTTCTGACCCGTTTCTTCGTTTTCGGGCAATCAATCCGAATATGCCCTTTTTCTCCACACCCATAACATGTCGGTCCATAACGGGGCTTCCTGGGTTCAGTCACCAGCTCCCGAACTCGGTATGGTTTGGTGTCCCGTCGCACTGCTTCCACTTCTAAAGCATGAGCCAGAGCACTCTTGAGTATCTGATGATGTCCCAATCGTACCGCAGCGCGTACCTCATCATCCCTGATTCCATCCACGAAGCTCTGTAGAGATGTCACCTCAATGGTTGATGGCGTCGACACGTAGGCTCGTCGGACCAACCTCTCGATTTCATCTGCCCACTGTTGCAATGTCTCTGTGGGCTTCTGGGTGCGCTCACGTAGTTGTGCCCTGTACGCATGCTCCATGTGCTTGTCTCCATAGCGCGTTTCGAGGGCTTCCAGCAGGGTCTTCAGGGTCCTTTCCTCTTCAGGTATGCGTTCCAAGATAAGCTGAGCGTCTCCTTTCAGCGCTAATGTGAGCGCTGTATTTGCGTGCTCGTCTGTCCAGCCGCAACTTTTGGACAGCGTTGTGAATTGGAATTTGTAGGCTGCCCACGAAGATGTTCCGTCGAAGTGCGGCAAATCTAGCTTGAAGGGCGAGGTCATAGTGGGACCCTGGCTGCTATGTCCAATTCCTCTTAACTTCAGTTTCTGAAATTCGTTGGCCAAGTCATTCACGGTCTGCTCATGTATGTCAAGCCGCCCTTCTACTTCCTTGATACTGGTTTCCACCATTTTGATCTTCTCTCCCATGCCGGCAAGCCCGCTCTGCAACTGACGTCCAATTGTCTCTTCCAGTTTGCGGCTAGCTTCTTGTTGGGCCATCTGTACAGCCTGTAGTGCAGCCTGTTGTTCCTGGCGAGCCTCCTCCTGTTTGCGGCTAGCTTCTTCTTGTGCCGCTTGCACAGCCTGTAGTGCGGCCTGTTGTTCCTCACGTACAGCTTGTAGTGCAGCCTGTTGTTCCTGGCGAGCCTCCTCCTGTTTGCGGCTAGCTTCCTCCTGTTTGCGGCTAGCTTCCTCCTGTTTACGGCTAGCTTCCTGTAATGCAGTCTGTGCAGCTTGTTGTCCTGCTAGGATAGCGGCTAGCATGGCTTCCAAGCCTCCATCTGTAGTTCGGCTCGCTGGAGCTGCTGCAGGTGGCGCTACCATGGTGGGTGCCATTGGTGTTGCTGCTGGCTCTTCCAATGTGGATGTTCCTCCTCCCGATGCTTCGAGCTCCTTCTGCCGGGTTGCATCCATCTCCGCCTGGCGCCTGGTGCGTGGAGTACGCGTATCTTCTCTTGGAGTGATTGGCATTCCGCTTCTGACACCAATTGTTACGTGCGGGGTGGTATTAAAATGCCAATCCGATGAGATGAACGTTTATTTCCACTTATCACTAGGTTAGCACAATGTTCCACAGTAGTTGTCCAAATCGTCTTGCACAATTATCAAAAGTCCGTTAACACACACTGAGGTCGTTGGTAATCACAATCACTGATTTCACTGTTCACAGTTCACAACACGAGTTCACTGATAACACTTAACGATCACTTGGTCGCTATCCGCGCTTAGATAGTTACACTGTCGCTTCCAGAGAAAGACTGACTGAAGCCGCGGTTTCAACGTCTTATATAGGACGAGAATATTTCTAAAGAACTTTCCAGTATTGACTCGAAACAATAGACAAAAGACGTTCAAAACAAGTAATAAAAATCACAAACAAAAGGGGCGGCTTTCCTTTGAGCATCTGATGTAAACAACTTTACCATACATGCTAATTTGATCTCTAACTACTTATGAATAAGGTTCAATCTTAACTACAAAACTAGGTACATTGACTAGGGTCTGAATTCCCGGAAAGTTACTTTTATGACGGTCGGGTCGGGTGTTTATAGCCCCTAATTAGTCTATTCTTTCCCACGGTATTTTTGTTCGAGAAGCTTGGCGAAACATCGCGACTCGACGACGCGATGTAACAATATAACAAACTAGCTATATATATCCAGAAATTGCCGAGTTGGAATAATATCATCAAACAGACCTAAAATATATTTATCGACGATTTCGAAACACAAATAACAGAAAAAGACGATTCTAATATTCCCTTAGGCCATTTTAATAAAAAGTTTTTATCGAATCCCCCTCAGTCTTTGCCATTGAAATTCAATCGAACTCCAATTCAGAGAGCTAGGAGGTACCCAATTTTCAATTGAATAAAGGCAAATAGGTATTTTATCCTATTTATGTACATTTTTATACAAGAATTACTAGAAGTGCCCCGCGGCTTCGCCCGCGTTAAAGACTTCTTTTATTTACTTAAAACTTTTATTTTGTAAAAACCTTTCTATCATAAAAGGCATCAAAGGACTTTGGAAGGCATTGACGGAGCCAAAACTAACGTCAAGAGGCCCTTTACAATGATAACGGAAAATTTATGATTTGTGGACGGAGAGATGAAAAACTGTAAAAAGATGGTACATTTTTATCAAGGCTATGAATGTGTGTTGCTTGATGTCTGATTCCTGGTCTATGGGATGAAGTACGGCACCCGCCAATTATGCCTCATTATAAATATACCTATATTGTTAACTGTTGCTCGCGGCTTTGCTTGCAGCAGCCAATAATTGGGAATAATTTCTAAAATAAGAGCGTGATTTTTCAATAGTCGGGTTTTAGTTTCTAAATTTCCCTATCATCCGACTTTCAAAAAGGAGGAGGTTCTTAATTCAGTTATGTAGGTAAATGTTATTTTATTTTATGTTTGTTACGCGATTACTAAGTGAATTATCAACCGATTCGAATGATTATTTTGCAATTGGTAGGTAGGTATATCTCCAAGGTGGTCCCATTGTAATTTTATCGAGATCTGATGAGTATCTCCAGAGATATGGAGACAAACGTCTCAAACTTGCCACTGAAACTGACTCGTGCGGCATGTGAAGTCGGTTTTTTTAGTTTTTAAACTATCTCAGACAAATCCGAATGATACCTTAAGCGTTTTTCCATCAACATGAAGTTTAAGCTTAAGTTACATTTGACTGAAAAATTATGTTTTGCAAGTATTCTTTTCTAAGTTTTGTGACTGGGTTCAAGGCAAGCAGCATCTTTCAAGCTTGGCAAAGTGGTGGTACCGCCCCATGCGGACTAGCAGAAGTCCAACCACTACAAGCAGAAGTTCTACTACTACATATACTATGAACATGGATAACTTATCAGTTTTCTGTGAGTAAGGCTGAACATCAGCCTAAAAAAACATAGTCAACATTTCTGGCAAAATAATGTTGTACACGTATTTCGTAGCTTTTAAGGTCCATTTTCCGCCGACGCTCGATACGAGCGAGCCGAAGTAAACAGTCTTTGTTTTTGTCAGAGCTCTATAATTAAAGAAAATATTTTCATTACGTGATATTACAAAGAACCTAAGTATTTATAGAAAGTTTCTTAACAATGAGTGAAGAGTTTATTCAATTAAAATTGAGTTTATTTTGGGGGACTATTACTGCTCGCGTCCGTAGGGTTTAGCCCTCGATGTCCTACACGTGTCCCCTGGGTGGCGCCAAAAGAGCAGTACTTTTCAGGTGGTAGGCTTAGGCCGCGGCGTGTTACCACCCACCAGACAAAGCCATGCCGCCAAGCGGTCGCTTTACGGCATGAATGTTTGGTGAAGCCATTATGGGGAACGGGTCGGAAACAGTTGCGTTGCTTACTATAGCTAGTCGTGATACATTGAAGGTCAATTTACCTGGCAGCCAATCTTGGAGAGCAGCGGAATCCGAGGCACGGTTCTCCGCTGGCCGACCGCAGATAGTTGGGGGCCCAAGTAGTGAGCCAGCCACTCATGAAAGGCTGCCCCGCCATCTCGCGAAAAATCCCGGAGGTGCGCCATCGTGCCGGTTGGCGACCGGACGAGAGGACCCGATGGACACCTCTGGGGGGGCTCGGGCGTCCCCGCGGTCTCCAGGATTGGTTCCCAATAGGTGAAAAGACCTAATATGTATCACGGGTTGGTAATTAGCGCCTCGTTTCCACTTCCGTTTCCCTTACCTAACTTCACTCCCCACAAAATGAAAGGCAGAAACAGAATAAAGGTTGAACAGCGGAAGCACGTCCTCTCCCTTCAAGTGCACCTCTCAAACATTCGAGGCTTGCACTCCAATATCCTCTCGGTCCACCACCACCTTGAGACCGAAAAACCGCATATTCTGTTCCTCACGGAGACGCAGATCAAATGTCCAGCTGACGCGGCGTACCTTGCCTACCCAGGCTATGTTCTAGAGCATAACTTTAGGGCGAGGGCGGGAGTTTGTATGTATGCCCGCGATGACATTTGCTATCGGCGTCTCCGCAACCTTGAAGACCCTCAACTTTCCGTCATGTGGATTTTGGTGGACACTGGCATAGAGAAAATTCTTTATGCTAGTGTCTACCGTTCTGTTACAAATGAAACCAAACTTTAGGTTTTAAAAAAGGAAATTATATTCCGAACACGAGAAATAAAATATTACAATAAAATAAATGTCTTAGAGACGACCGCTCGCGGTTAAGGATTGAGACAGACTACCGTGTTCAACCCTATATCCATAGCCTTTGAGTTGTATTGCTGTATATAAGTGCAATTCAGCCCCAAAGCCTACAGACAAGGGGTATAACACCTCCCCCTTTAAGAAGAGACTTTCGATTTGGAATGAAAGTCTCTAAGAAAAGACGAGGATTTAGATTTCAGTTCTGAGTGGAGCAAAATTTGCAGATTCTATGTCGGATGATGTCTGTTCGTCTGTCTGTGGGTTATTTAATTTACGAGCTGATTTTAACTCTACTATTTCAAAGGATTTGCGGTTGTCACTTGACTTACAAAACTTAAAATATATTTTAAAACTAATATATACCACTACGAAAATACATAGAATTATAGTGACCGACGAATAATGTGTCCCGTATTTAATAAAATGGGGTTGATTTTCTATTTTATTTATTTTGTTTAGTAGTGAGTCTACTTTAATGTGATTTTTCATATGGAATTCATCCAGATCTATGTTTTGTAACGTAATAGGGGATACATTATCAGCAAAATTGTGAAATTGATTAATGTTACAACAGGTATCATTAATAAGATTAAAATCCGATAAATGCTTCGTCGGTGAAGAGACGTTATACATGTTGTGTTTAGGTATAAATGTCGTACTTTTACAGAAACCGGTACATTCATTAGGAATGGTAAGTATTCCTGTGCCTAAAATGTCTATTTCTATGTCTACAGAGTTGACACAAGTTATAGTAATTTTACTTGGTTGTGATTGAACATATAACCATCTATTGTTTATCAATGGTTTCCACAAGTCCATTCCGCCTAAGAAGAACTTCGTTTTGCACTCCTTTGGCTTTTCAGCAATCACTTTCGACAGTAATTCACTTTCACAACACTGTTTTGCTTCAGTTGCGTAAATGTTTGTAATGTCACATATGTAACTTCCGGGAGTTATTGTTTTGCACTTGTCTAAGGTGTCAAGGTTGCAGTAGTTAGATTTGTCTTTGGTCATTGCTATATATTTATTTTCGGGGATTATAAAGCTAAATTTATTCGGCGTATTACTGTCGTATGGTGTAGGTAGAGCTATAACTTGATAAAACATGTATTCAGTAATACTAACTAAAGGTACTTGTAACACAAATACAATTCTGTTGTTCAAATAATAACATACCAGTGTAGAAATGCTTAGAATGACATGTACACTATTTATATCTAAGTTAACAGGCAGTTCTAAGTTACTAGGTAGGTATCTATAATGATCGACAAATTCTCGATATAACTGTTTAGGTGTCATAATTGATGGATGCAACACATTTTGACTGCTAAACAAAAGGGCATTAATTACATCTTCTAATTGGAAGGACAGTGCAAGTATCGCGGTTTCGATGCTATCAAATATTTCGTTAACGTTAGCTAGTATCTGTAGTCCGTTAGTTATTTCTGAAATATTTTTTATATTTATTGAGAGTTTGTCGATGGCTCCAATCAGTATAACTTCATTGTCTTTAATTTGTGTTATGGTTTTATTGTAAGTAGTCAGTATAGATTTGGTGACCAGGATGTTTTCTTTCATAAATGAGAGTATCTGTTTTTCATTCTTTTGTAGCGATTCTATTGCCTCATCGTATCTCAGGGCGTCATTCTCGTCTAAGGTGCCAAAGATTTGTTTCAGCACGGTGCCAACACCTGCTATCCAAGCGCTACGTTTACTGCGATTATCTATCAGGTAAGAGATAGACTCAAACTCTTTTACAATGTCTCTATAACGAACTGTCAGAGGTTTTAGCATATTACGGCACTCTGCGTCGACCTCAACTATTCGTGTCTGGTTACACAAATATTTAGTAGTTGTTAAAGCAGTTCCAATGTTTTCAATATGTAAACTGAAGTGTGATATATCTATTGGTATCAGAACCTTAAGCTGGGCGTTATTAATTTTTAATGTGCCTAAATTATCAAAAAATAAGCCTGGGCTTGCAGTGATCGGCTGGATGTAATCCTGAGGTGATTGACCTGGGGTCGGAGCTCTGCAAATATAAACAAGGCAAGTAGGCATTTAATGTCTCAGGGTTCCGTGTTGACGTAGTGGTAAGTATTAAACCTTAAAGTATTATTTATTTATATCTAGGTTATTTCTTATTCATACTCCTTACTTTAGTCTAACGTATCTTAATACCTACTCCCTTTTACTTTTGCTGCAATATTCAATTAGGCTAACTAAGTTAACCCCTATAAGGCTAACTTATAGCACTTCCCGACCTTTATATTTAGCCTATATATATATATATTTTTTTTTTTTTTTTTATTTAATTAATTTATGTATTTTTTTTTTATTATTTTTTTTTTATTTTTTATTTAATTTTATTTATATTGATTCAAATTTTAAATTATTCTATGGGTAAGTGTAAATTCTATTTATGTATCTATGTTTATAAACTATTCCTTATTCTCCTAAGTTACTCTTATAATTATATTTTAATTTTACAGGTTGCTCACGTCGGCTGGTTTCAACTGATCGAAGTGATGTGTTACATGACGTCGGTTGATGAGCAAGGTAAGTGTATTATTTCCATTTATTTTAACTACTTTATAAGGGCCTTTCCAGATAGGAGAAAGCGCTTTCCGTAGGCGTAGATGATTTTTAAGGTATACATAATCACCCACTTTGTATTTGACTGGGCGAGTGTGGCTATCGTAATAAGTTTTCGAGTTCTCTTTGGATTTCCTTATGAAATCTAGAGCTTTATCTCTAGAATATTTTAGTCGGCTCTGTAGCATACGCACATAGTCAGGGTAGGATGCCCCAGGGTGGTCATCATAGATGGAGTTAGGGATGAATGGCTTACAGCCGAACATCAGTTCGTGAGGAGTGAAATGCGTCGTGGAATGAACGGATGTGTTGTACACGAGCATAGCTGTGTATACATATCGTGGCCAATTTGACTGTTCCTCGTTTATGTAAGACTTTAAATACTCTTTAAGGGTAGAGTGGCTCCGTTCTAAGGCGCCTTGCGTTTGCGGATGATATGGGGATGACCATAGATTTTTAATTTTTAGGAACTCGCAAGTCTTTTTGAAGAGGTCGGAAGTGAAATTTGTGCCCTGATCAGTAAGTATCGTTTTAGGAATACCGAATATTGAAATGTAGTGGATTAAGCATTCGCTAGTTTCTTCGGCTGTGGTGCTACGGATAGGATATGCGGATGAAAATTTAGTAAGGTCATCCTGGATGGTTAGTATAAATCTTAGTTTTGCTGGGCCGGCTTCGGGAAGAGGACCAACGATATCGAGAGATATTCTTTGGCCTGGAGTTGTGGATGTACTTGTTATCTGCATTGGGGCACGATTAATCTGTCTGAGAGCTTTATTTTCTTGGCAGGATTTGCACTGTTTGACATATAGCTCGATGTCACTTCGCATGCCTTTCCAATAATAAGTTTCCTTTATTCTATTGTACATTCTAACAGACCCTAAATGGCCTGCAATTGGTATGTCGTGGTTGTCATTGAGAATTTTCTTTATTTCAGTTGGAGTTGGGTAAATAATATTATTGTGGTATATTTTGATTTTAATATTAGAGTTATGGAAAAGGTAAGATAGCATATTGTATATTTTTATAAAGGAATGTTTCTCAAATGGATTTTTCATGTCTGAAATACCAAGTTCGTCAACATTCTCGAAAACAAGCAATTCATTTCGGATTGTCTTTAATGTCTGAAATATTTCAGGATAAGATGATTCGTCGAAATGGTGAACTTTGGTGAATATAAGGTAGACTATTTTGGCTTTATTTATTTCAATTCTTTGGAATGAAAATAGTTCTTTTTCAGCTTCATGGACTTTTGTATATTTTTCAGGATCTCCTAAGATCTCCTGGATGTAGGGATTGGATTCATCCAAATCTAGCGACGTAGGGACTAAAATGATTTTAGAAGAACATTTCATTAAGCTCTCGTTGTGTTCTTCAATTGCCGTATTGAAAGATATGTCCTTGTTTGACATAGTTTTTAAGAAAGTCGAGTAGTCATCGACGGGTGTATTAGGCGATGTACTGGTGGAGGGTAGAGGATCATCAATCAGCATATTAGGGATCTCTATTTGTTGTGGAAAGATAGTGGGGTCTAATTCGATTCTTTCTTTGGAAGTATTTGATGTTCCAGGGGGAAGATCAACATCGGTGACTGGGACGGCTTCTATTGCGGCATCGAGAGTTTCAGGTGATAATACCTCGTCAGGGTGAAATGATGGTGGAGAAATCAATAGATCCATGAGATCTCTATCTAAGGTTCGATCCGGATTCGCCACCAGTGAATCGGCTTCAGTTGAGGTTGTAGCCTGGATTGGATTAACAGGGAAACGAGACAAAGCGTCAGCGTTGGTATTGATTTTTCCTTTTTTATAATGGATTTCATACTCAAACTCCTCTAGTTTGAGACGCCACCGTACGAGTCTAGATCCGGGGTCCTTGCAGCTGAAGAGCCACTGCAAAGGTTTGTGGTCAGTGACAATTTTGAAGTGGTGACCGTACAGGTACGGCCTAAAGGTTTTAGTGCCGAAAATGATGGCTAGGCATTCCTTTTCCGTAACACTATAATTGCATTCAGCCTTGTTGAGAGTGCGGGAAGCAAAAGCTATAGGGCGATCTTGTCCTATAGGCCCTTGGGATAGTATAGCGGATATTGCGTAGTTCGATGCGTCACAGGTTAAGATAAAAGGTTGATTGAAGTCTGGATATGCTAATATCGGTGCGGTAACGAGTTTGTTTTTGAGGGATTCAAATGCTAGCTGTTGTTCGTTCATCCAGTTGAATGGTATATCTTTCTTTAACAATGAAGTTAGTGGTTTTGCTAGTTTTGCAAAGTTTGGGATAAAGCGTCGATAGTATGAGACTAGGCCGAGGAATGATTTTATGTCTTTCGGCGATTGAGGAATAGGATATTCCGATACGGCTTTAGTTTTGTCGGGGTTAGGCTTTACGCCATGCTCCCCAATGAGGTGACCTAAGTAGGCAACTTCTTTCCGGAGGAATTCGCATTTTTCTGGTTGTAATTTTAGATTAAAGTTACGGAGTCTATCAAATACGGCTTTTAGGTTTTCGATGTGTGTGGTTAAATCGAAGGAATATATAACAATATCATCAAGGTACACAAAACAACGTGTGCCTTGCAGTCCAGATAGGCATGAATTCATAAGCTTTTGGAAGGTTGAAGGTGCGTTTTTCAGCCCAAAAGGCATCCTATTGAATTGGTAGTGACCTTGGGGTACTGAGAATGCAGTTTTTGGTTTATCCTCGGCAGAAATCAATATTTGGTGAAAACCGGAAGTGAGATCTAAAGTTGTGAAATATTTGGAATTTCCTAGTTGATCGAGTATTTCAGTAATTTGTGGAATTGGGTAAGTCTCTCCAATAGTCAAATCGTTCAATTTTCTATAGTCTATGACTATTCGCCATTTACGTTGGCCTTGTGCATCTAGTTTCTTTGGAACTATCCAAATCGGTGAGCTCCAGGGTGATGAGGACTCTTCAATTATATTTTGGTCTAGCATTTTATTTATTTGAGTTTTAACCTCACTTTTATGGCATTCTGGGAAGCGATAGGATTTGGTGTGGATAGGTACATCGGAGCTTGTTTTTATTTGATGCTTTAAAGCGGTTGTAAAGGAAAGTTGGTCATTTGGTAGATAGAATATGTCAGAATATTTAGAGCAAAGATCGACGAGCGCGTCAGATTCTTCGCTATTCAAATGAGATGTTCGTAGTGATTTAATTACTTCTGCCGTCCGTGTTGAGCTGTCTAGCCGGCTTGTTGTTTGTGAAGCGCAAGGGCTTAAAGGCTCTAGTTTAAGGTTTAGGTTTGAACTAATACGAGCAGGATTTTCAGACGTGTTGGCAATAGTGATGTTAACCCTTCTATTATTTTTTACTTTAACTATGCAGTTTGCGACTAATAGAGATTCTGACAAATGTTGGTCCAGGACCATACCTTCTTGTAAGCTGGAATTCTGAATGGTACATTCAATTACGGTTTCGGTACGTGGTGGAATGATGTAGCATGGGTCAAAGAAATATATTTTTATTTTAACGTTACCCGCTCTGAGTGTGTCTTCATTATAATCAATATTACAGCCAAACGATGTAAGGAAGTCGGTGCCAATAATACCATCGTAAGGCAGGTCTATGTCTTGAACCATATGGAATTTGTGGCTAACATTTTTATCTTTAGTCAATTGTAGCCTTAATTGGAAGTGACCTAGTGTGGGTGTCGGTTCGTTACCAGGGTCTATTCCCTTAAGATTTATCGTTTCCTTGATTAACGTTGGGTTGCGTTGCACACATGATTGTTTTATGAGGCATATAGCTGACCCTGAATCTACCAACAGAGTGAGGGGTGTATCGGATATCTGAGTATTAAGTAACACATGCGGTAGTAACCGTTTGGTTGTATCGATATTAATTTCGAAGACTTCTTGCCTTGGGGTGTTGTTCTCCAAGATCTTAGGATGAGCACTTATTCGGGACTGATTAACCCTGTGGCTTTTGGGTATTGAAGGCAGGGCGCTTATTTGGGGCTGGTTACCCGTGTGACCCTTGGGCTTTGAAGACAGGGTTCTTGCTTGGGGCTGGTTACCCGTGTGACCCTTGGTTACATCGCTATATTTTAAGGTAGTGTCGACTTTTAGGTATTGTCTCGGGCGACACAGTGACGAGACTTTTACTCGTTTAAATCATCACTAGGAATATCGGGAGAGAGTTCCGCCTCATGATTATCGGTGACATCTTCTCCCAACTCTGTTACAAAGTTAACGCGGGGTGGTGGTCCCAAATTTTGAGGGGCCCTGAAGCGGTTATTATTGTACTCCCTTTTTCGGCACACTGAAATATCATGCCCGGGAGTTTTACAGTACCGACAAATCGGGGCTGAACCAGAGCCTGATGGACCAGGTTGGAAATTATTAGAGGTTGACATTGGTCTTTGGAAGTTATTAGAGTTTGCCATTGGTCTTTGGGGGCCTCTGTTAGCCATAAATTGATTCTGCCTAGCGTTATTGCTGTAATTGTTGTTATAATTTGGATTTTGAATTATTGGTCTCGGTTTTGAGCCATTTAGGTTGTTATTTTTTCTGTACATGGTTTGTTGGATTCTTTCCTCAGAAATTGCTAAGTTAATAGCTTCGTTAAGATTTTTGGGTGATCTGCACCTCACGATATTAGATAATCTAGGAAGTAGTCCCATAAGAAAGTGATGGAGGGCGAGGTCCTCCATTGAGGCGACCCGGCCGGCTACCTCTTTGACTTTAGTATCAGATAAAGAAATCTCCATTAGGAGTTTTGACAGTGCTGTTTCTACTTTTAGTGCGAATTCGCTTACAGTTTCTTGAATTCCTTGCTTAATTTCTTGCAGGTCTGTAAGTAAGTAGGAATAATGTTTTCTTTCACTGAATTGAGTTTTTAAAAATTCTTTTAGTTGATCCCATGTAGTGAAATTTTTTATTGAACACGCGATTTCTGCTTTACCTTGTAGTTGGCAAAGGATATATTTGAATAACACTGGCCTTTGCGTATCGGTGGCCAGTTCGTATGCATTGTTGCAGTTGACTATAAAAGAGTTTAGCTTCTCTCTCTCACCATCATACGGCTTTATAAATTTTAATAAAGTGTTTAAGTCCATCTCTAATTTTACGTTAGTAGCGGTTTTAGGACTCTTAGTCTGAGGCGCAACAGGCGCAGAATGACTCCCTGAAGTAGACGGTAAATCGGTCGTAGGAGGTATATTTAGCGTGAGTTTAGATTTCTCCTCATTAACCATAACGTAACAATTTTAAAACACAATAAGTAATTATTTACTGGTACACGAACAATTATAAAACTCTATAGAAATATTAAGAAACACTGCATAAATATAAATTAAGAAAAGGTTGACAAACTATGGTTTCTCAACCGTAGTCTAAACAATGACCAAAGACTTACTGTTGCAATGCGTGGGCGACACAGATAAGCACGGCGATCGAGACCAGGAGCATTTTTGCTGATAAGGCGTAGCTGCGTCGAATAGTGATGGGATGGATTTCGGCACCGAAATCCCGGATGATCACGATGATGATGTGTTATGATGACGAATTGAGACAGTAATCGTAGGTACTGTCTTCGATGAATGGGGCCGTAGCAGGAGATAGCTGACACTTGCAGCTGAGGGGAGGTGATCGCGGTTCAGGATGCGACCTCCTCTAACTCGATGAATGATGAGATGGTCTCCTTTCCAGGAGCAGGTGAAGTCTTCACACAGGTTGGCCGTCCGGGCCGCGTCGAGGTAAATAGATTCCGGGATTATCCCGGATGTGGAGCACGCACCGGGACGACATGGGTGAGTACCTCTGGGTATCTTCTCTTTTAGGTACAGGATACAGTGGTTTCCTTTTCGTAGGACGAGTGGATCCCTTCCGGGATTAAGCAGGATTTCGTGACGACACTTCGAGGATAGTGGTAAGTTATATTATATCACTTACACTGATTTTTATAATAACTGTATGTTAATTATTTGGTTCTTTTTAGGATACGGATCCGGAGCGAGTCTGCGGAACGGTTTTTCGGGCACTGGGAATTTCCGGATCCCACCGCTGCCACCAATTGTTACAAATGAAACCAAACTTTAGGTTTTAAAAAAGGAAATTATATTCCGAACACGAGAAATAAAATATTACAATAAAATAAATGTCTTAGAGACGACCGCTCGCGGTTAAGGATTGAGACAGACTACCGTGTTCAACCCTATATCCATAGCCTTTGAGTTGTATTGCTGTATATAAGTGCAATTCAGCCCCAAAGCCTACAGACAAGGGGTATAACAGTTCGCACAGCGGAGACGAAGAGACTAACAGGCTCACAAACCACCTCAGTGAGGCGGCTGATGTGGCCCAACAGAGGTATCCTTCTGCTCAATTAGTGCTTCTGGGGGATTTCAACGCCCATCATCAAGACTGGCTATACCCATACCAGAGCACAGACCACGCTGGTCGAGAGATGCGAAAGCTTGCTTTAACGCTAGACCTCACTCAGTTGGTCCAGGGAGCAACAAGGATACCGGACGTTGATGGCCATACAGCCAATTGCTTGGACCTTCTGCTGACAACAGAACCAGACCGCTACTCGGTGTCGGTTTCATCACCCTTAGGTAGCTCCGACCACTGTCTGGTGAAGTCTGTATCCGTCTACTCCCCGCCCGATCCCAGCCAAAAAGGCACCCGGCGGGTGTGGCGATACAGGTCAGCAGATTGGGATGAGATGCGTTGTTTTTTCGCGTCTTATCCTTGGCGGCAGGTATGTTTTTCTTCGAGCGATCCCTCAGCTTGCGCGGATGTTGTGACAGAAGTGTTACGTCAGGGTATGGAATATTTCATACCATTTTCTGACGTTCCGGTGTCAAGCAAAGCTCGTCCATGGTTTAATGCCAAATGTAGAGATGCAGAAGCATCAAAACATGAAGCTTACTTAGCCTGGGCTGATGCTCGAACCCGCAAGACTAGAGATGTACGCGAAAAGAAGAAAGCCTTTAACTTAGCCGCCAAGTCCTGCAAAAAGGCTCTCAAGAAGGCTCGCTTCGATCACATACGCCGAACAAACTTGCTTCTTACCCCTCGGGTAGCAAAGCGTTCTGGTCCCTGGCGAAGTCGATCGAAGAGAACTTCTGCCGTCCCTCACTGCCTCCACTACTGAAACCCGATGGATCACTAGCACACTCGGCTGAAGAGAAAGCGAATTTATTTGCTACTCTGTTTGCGGAGTCTTCACGTTTAGATGCTGGCAATGCTGTACCTTCTAGTCTGCCGACTTGCGGGACGTTTATGTCGGAAATCCGCATTCGTCAGACTGAAGTACGCAAAGCGTTGCGCAATCTAGACGTGAACAAAGCTAGTGGTCCAGACGGTATACCAGCTGTAGTCTTGAGGACGTGTGCGCCTGAGTTGGCTCCTATTTTGACACGCCTCTTTCGCTTGTCTATGACGACTGGTCAAGTGCCTAAGTCCTGGAAGCAAGCAAACGTGCAACCCGTGCCGAAAAAGGGTAGTCGTGCAGACCCTGTCAATTACAGGCCTATCTCAGTCACTTCCATACTCTGTAAGACTATGGAACGTGTACTGAACCACAGGCTCCTGGCATACCTAGAAGTGAACGATCTCCTCAGTGACCGACAATACGGGTTTCGCCGAAACCGGTCTACTGGGGATCTTCTAGCGTATGCCACGCACATCTGGAGCGAAGCCATCGAGAACCACGGCGAGGCGCTGGCCGTCTCTCTTGACATCTCGAAGGCTTTCGACAGGGTTTGGCACGATAGCCTTATTAGCAAGCTTCCTTCATACGGCCTGCCCACTGGTTTATGTGTTTGGATAGCAGATTTCTTAAGGGATCGGTCGATTCGAGTGGTCATCGATGGCTGTTCTTCCGACCAATTGGCCATAAATGCCGGAGTCCCTCAAGGATCAGTACTCTCTGCAACACTTTTTCTGCTGCATATTAATGACCTGCTTAAACCCGGTATCTTTGGGTACGCAGATGACAGCACTGTTGTAGAGAGTTACACATCCAACGCACGAACCAGTGCATTACAAATCCAGTCTCATAGAGAAGCGATGGTCGAACGCTTGAACTTTTCTTTGAAGGCAGTCTCTGATTGGGGCGATGCCAATCTGGTCAAGTTCAATGCTGCGAAAACCCAGGCGTGTCTTTTGTCCGCTAAACGGAGCCCATTTCTACTGGCTCCTACTTTCCGGGATGTGTCCGTTCCGATAAGTAACAATCTCGAGCTTCTTGGCATCTCTTTGACACCAACTCTCAATTTCGGCTCTTATATTGAGTCTAGAGCCCAGCTAGCCTCAAAAAAGCTTGGCATTTTGGCTAAGGTGAGACGGTACTTCACACCGGGACAGTTGCTTAATCTTTACCAAGCACAAGTCCGGTCGTGTATGGAGTACTGTTCTCACCTTTGGGATGGTTCTGCTAAATACCAGCTGGAGACACTGGAAGCTATTGAGAGGAGAGCCAAAAAACTCATCAGCGATGACCTATTAGTAAGCAAGAGACTCCAGAGTCTCGCGCATCGCCGCAAAGTCGCTTGTTTATCGGTTTTCTATCGGATACATTTCGGAGAGTGTGCAATGGAACTGCATGATTTGATTCCACCATCCCCATTTTATTATCGGACATCCAGAGACACTAAAAGGCGCCACCGATTTATGGTGGATATACCATCTACCCGAACGAAGCGATTTGCTTCTTCGTTCATCATACGAACCGCTAAGGAATGGAATACCCTGCCTGAGTCCGTGTTTCCGATTAAGTACAATATGGGGGTCTTCAAATCGCGAGTGAATAGGTATCTTCTGGGTAAGCACGCTACATCAATCGATCGCATCATCACTTAACATCAGGTGAGATAGTGATCAAGTGCTACCCAGTTCGGTATAAAAAAAAAAAAAAAAAAAAAATTAACTCACACTTAATTAAATTTGTGAGGATTTTGATAATTGAGAATTAAAGTGATTTATGGTGCAGATAACTAAACTTGGATATAACCGATGCTATTACTAATTGAGCCTTTTATATTTTACAAGCTTTTATTTAACTTGCAATGTATGTATGTATGTATGTATGTCACTATGTATGTTCGGGTGGAATCTTGGAAGCTAAATTAGACCCACTTCCCGATGTCCGATTGGACTAAAATTTGGTGTACTTACTTACGTATCTTCGGTGACAATACAATGATATGGTACCATGGAGCTGGTCTGATGATGGAGACGGAAGGTGGCCACGGCATCTCTATGATAAAACAACATAACCCCACCGAGTTTGGGCTCGATTGATTTGTCTTGAAGAGAACTTTACGGCTAGATGATATTCAGGGTCTGATGATGAAGCTGGAAGGTGGCCACGGCATCTCTGTGATAAATCAACATAACCCTACCAAGTTTGCACTCGATTGATTCGTCTCGAAGATAACTTTTCACCTAGATGATATCTAGGCTCTGATGATGAAGCTGGAAGGTGTCAACGGCATCTCTGTGATAAATCAACGTAACTCTGCCGAGTTTGGGCTCGATTGATTCGTTTTGAAGAGAACTTTACACCTAGATGACATTTAGCGACTGGTGATAAAGCTGGAAGTGGGCCACGGCATCTCTGTGATAAAATAACGTAACCCTAGTGAATTTGGGCTCAAATGATTCGTCTTGAGGAGCACTTTATACCTTAATGATAGCCAGGATCTGATGATGAAGCTTGCTTTATAACAGGTGGCAATGGCATTTCTGTTTTAAAGCAACATAGCCCTACCGAGTCGATTGATTTTCCTTGATGAGTACTTTACCCATAATTACATCAAATATCCGTGGAATATTTTAAAACATCATGCCTTCTCTTAAATACTTAGGTAGTAGGTAGATAGTCGGTATCTATACCTAACTACTGAAAAGTTAAAAATAAATTATAAGTAAAAGATATTTTTAAAAACATGCTTATATCTGGGACAATGAACTAAAACGTTAAAAATAAATTCTAGTAAGTATTTTGCGTGTAGGTGTAATTACCTATATTTTTAAAAGCTTGAGGCACTGAAGTATAGTAATGACAAACATGAAAAACGGGTAGTGCTTCAAGCTTTTAAGAATATAGGTAAGTCGCCATGTATAATACGCCAAGTATAATACGCCAAATACTTACTAGAATTTATTTTTAACATTAGGTACCCCAAAGACAGATATTTATTAACTCGTCTGGGCGTTAGGGGTCGATTCGGTCTACGATGGAATCGTTCTTGTCAGTGAATAGAGACTATAAAACGAGGCCCTAGACTATTGACTTTAGTACAATTCATACAATGCAGCTAATATAACCTTGCTTAAAGTACGGCCACACGCAGGACGCCGCGCGTCCTGCGCTCTGCGGGCGCGATCTCAGTACTTTTCAATTGTTTTCTGATCGCGTTTGGTGTGAACCAGTCGGTACAAATACTACTGCGCTATCTGATCGCCGCCTAGATCGCGCACGCAGGACACTGCGGTGTGTCCGTACCTTTACAAGCTGACTAGCACCGAAAATCGCACTGAAAATTGACATTATTGACATTGATAAGGATTATGCCTGGTTGGAATATTAGCGAGCAATGGAGCGAGCTATGCAGTTTCTTTGAAGGATAAAATTAGAAATTATGTAATCAGGCAGCGATCCAGAGTGATCCAGAGCTGACATAGCTTGCAAAGTAAACAAACTGAAGTGGCAATGGGCTGGTCACATCATACGTAGGACGTAGACCAGTGAAGTTGACGTATAGGCAAGCTAAGCGTAGGAAGCCCTCAAGCCAGGTAACGGACCTGCGAAAGGCGACTGGTAGCGACAGAATGCAGAAAACCGAAGATTGAGCCCAGTAGCGTTCCATATGACAGGCTTACGTCAGGCGTTTCATATTCAGTTTCGTATTCACTAGCTGTTTTTTTTTCCTACCGCATATCGTCCACGATACAACCGACAACAGTCGTATTTAGAACGTTATCGACGTTTGAGTTATGAAATTTTCACGACTGATATTCATACTTTGTTTTTTAACCGACTTCACAAAAAAGGAGGAGGTTCTCAATTCGTCTGTATGTTTTTTTTTTTTTTGTGTGTATGTTACACGATTTCTCCGTCAATTGTGAACAGATTCAAATGATTCTTTTTTTAATAGGTAGGATACGTTTCCGAGGTGGTCCCATTTTAATTTTATCGAGATCTGATAAGTATCTCAAGAGATATGGAGATAAATACCTCAAACATAGGAGAATGTACTGGTTTTAGTAGATGAGTCCCAAGAAGATTATGCACAATGGAGGTTGCTATTGCATATATTTTTGAAGACTAAAAAATATGACATTGAATAATGTTTTTACATCTTTCTTCTCGTTGATTTTGGTTTTTGACAGATATTCTTACGGTAACTGTGAGCGAGATAGAAATAAAGGTGGGGATAATTAATATTTTTTATTTTTTTTTATATCTTATAGGCTAGCGTTTGACCACTATCTCACCTGTTGCTAAGTGATGATGCGGTCGAAGAAAGAGAAGTGGACTAGAATGGGAACTGGCTCTCAAGGATAGCTGCTTGAACACATTAGATGTTTGGCGACAGATTTTCTAACTTGATGGTGGTAGCTGGCCAGGCGGATACTAGATATGTCATGCGGGGGTTGTTGGTTTCTTAACGATGTTTTCCTTCACCGGAGGGCAACTGTGAGAAGCGCACATATATTTTTCGATAGAAAAATTCATTGGTGCACGGCGGTTTGAACTCGGTACCACGGCATCAAAGCCGACTGTTCTCCCAATTACGCCACCGGGCCCTCAATAAATAATTATATATTAATAATTATAACAAATAATTATATATAAATATAAATAATTTGTCTTCACAGGAATGTTCTACCGGGCAAAGTCTTGTTAGGGTGCAAACTTTTTTAAACATACCTAAGATTTTTTGACATGACATGACGTTTGGCAAAGATGGCGGTCATTTCAGTCCCGCGACACTGCATACATTATTAAATAACTCAGAATTATGAACGTACTTTGTACCAACCAACACTGCAAAAAAATAATTTATAAGCATAATACCACAGATTATATAATAGTTACTACGTAAATAATATTTTCGTTGTTAGGTTGGCTACACAGTGCTTTCATAATTCGGGTTTCAACAATATAGGGAAGTGCCTCTTATAACGTAGTAGAGTGATTCAGTACTCTGTTGGCCATATGGCGGCAATTAATGTTAATAATCGCAAATAATACTTTTTAATATTCATTTTGGAATACAACTAGTCCGTGTTATAAAAGTATTTGGAATTATTGTAATAAAATAGACAATTAATTATCGTGTGTGTCAGATGCTTTAATTGCACAGGGCCATTTTGAACATTGTCCTTTGATACCTTGATGACATCATTATTACTAGTGAATATTTTCACTTTAGCGCGGCATTTAAAGCCAATTTTTTTAGGGTTCCGAACCCAAAGGGTACCAAATGAACACTTTCTGAGACTTTGTTGTCCTTTCGTCCGTCCGTCCGTCCGTCCGTCCGTGTGTCTATACATATGTGCGCACTTTACAGATCTGTATCTTCTTAACCGTTATAGGTACATACTTGAAATTTTCAAAAAGTATATATCCGTCAGTGTATATCGGCCCAGACACGAAATTTAATAGATGCATGTAATTTAATTAAAACTTGTTTTGCACTAAAAAGGGTAAAAAAAGTTATTTTTCAAAAAAAATAAAACCGACTTCATAACCACAAACAGGCACTCAAAAGCGAAAAATAAATTACTTAAAATTATTATAAGCGCTACCCACTTATCTATTTGAAGTCGGTGCCAGCCAAGTCTATTGGATAGTAGATAGATACTATGCATGTAGTAGTAGTAAGTAGGTACATGTAGGTTAGTAAGTAGGTAGATACATGTAGGGATTTATCTATCTACTACCTATTAGACTTGGCTGGCACCGACTTCAAATAGATAAGTGGGTAGCGCTTATAATAATTTTAAGTAATTTATTTTTCGCTTTTGAGTGCCTGTTTGTGGTTATGAAGTCGGTTTTATTTTTTTTGAAAAATAACTTTTTACTAACCGACATTAACTCGCGTTTATTTCTCGGATTATGCTCCGACCGGTTTCGACTCGATTTGAGAGTCTTCGTCCCGGGAGCGGCTAGAGAGCTGTGACTCGCGGCGTGGCGCATCGAGCATCCCAGCGCGACTGTTAACGTTATCGACATTGTAACTAGGTTTAATCTCGCATGTTTACTGTCAGAGAGTGCATGTTCTGTCCGTAGGACTATTATCTTTTATGAGCTTACGTCCAAAAGTGAATAAATATAGGCCTATATTAAGTCCATTGTGATGACGACGATAATGATGATAACGGAATATTAGCAGGTTGTTGTATGATAGTGAGCCTCCCACAGACCCTGATATCTGATATAGCGTTTGTACATGGAAAATTTATAGTAGATTAATTATTAACTTTAATATATTTGAAAAACTACATAACTATAAACAAACACATAAACCAAATCAAAAACAATAAAAACGAAAATGTACCAAACCACTACCAGTAGGTAAAGTTCCCAAAATGCAGGCTGTATTCCCTCGTTGAATGGCGATGCTTAGTCTCTGAGCTAAATACATGCCAGCATGTTGGTCCTGTGTCGTTTCAACCTGCGGAGAGATCTTTAAAAATGCTGTGTGCACCCGGTCTCCACGGTCCTAAAGTCTCAATTCCAAAAGGCACAAATAGGTAGCAACTGTCTAAACTTCTATATTTGCGCCTTTTGAGGTTCTCAGCTGCGTCTGCGGCTACACCAGCCTTTTTCTGTGTACCGGGAAGATGTGACGGTGCCAAAGTGTCAACGCAAGTTGTACCAAGGGCCGCCCCATCTTCCATAGTATTAATGTAATACCGTCAGGTCTTTTACCACCATCACTCATTAAGCTGTTTTGTTCTAAAACGGCTGCGCAGTTGATGGTGGTAAAGGCCCGACGGATGATGTCATTAAGGATAGCGTGACGAGAAATCCGAGAGACCGTGGTGACCAAGCCGGCTGACGGCACTACCGCACTGGCAGTGGTGTGGAGCACAACACTGTACGCCCAAGCGAAGAGTTGTAAAATTAATATTATTATTAACTTAAGGTAATACGATAAAGTTATAAGCCAGCCCATTCTATCGCTAATAATATTATGATTAAATTAACATTCAAGCTTTTGGCTACAGATATGCAAAATAGGTTATAATTTGGACCTTTTACAACTGAATATAAGCCCTCGGAAGGCTCATAAAAGGGTTTAAGTGACAGCTTATCTTCTTATTAAAATATCCTTTCTACTTCCCACGCAAGAATTTCAGTTAAAGTGGAAAGGTCCTTCATCACTAAAAATTATCATCATACTCATCGGTACTCGTACAATTAGACAATTTGGCAATCGTATCTTGGGCGCACCTACCACTACTACATAGATATTCAACCTCTTTTTGTGGATGAGATAATGGCCACGTGATTGTCTGTTAGTAGTAATTAATTATTAATGTTATATACCGGCTCTAATTCACGTACCTTTCGAATTTTCTCGACCTAGGTTTCAAGCGCATCCGTCGCTCTTCATCGGGAGCGAGGTCACCTGGTAAGATCGCGATGTTCACTAGTAATAAAATGTCTGTTGTCAGTTTTCCGTTCGTCATCAAACATCTAATATGTGCCGGCAGCTGTCCTTGAGAGCCGGTTCCCATTCTAGGCCTTGTGTGTTACCATCTTCGACCGCATCATCACTTAATAACAGGTGAGAGATAGTGGTTAAACGCTAGCCTATATGATGTTTTATATACCTAAGTATACATTTGCGGTTTATTCATATATAATATATATAATATATATATATATATTATATATGTATATATTATAAGATGCCTACAGAAACATACATACCTTCAAGTATGAATAAACCGCAAATTATCAATACTGAGGATGAGAGGAGAGGATTGGCCTATATATAAACTTTATTCAAACGTAAGGAAAAATATGTCGATTGATATTGACGACACGTATTACATGTACACATGACACCCGCGGGACTGAGACTGCCTGTAATCTATTCCAACAGGATTCATTTAAACATTCCAGAAACATTGTGTCTCTTTTTGTAAAGAGCCTCTGATTTTATTTGATTTCGTATATCTATATATATAAAAGAAAGTCGTGTTAGTTACTACACTTATAACTCAAGAACGGCTGAAACAATTTTTATGATTTTTATAATTTTGGAATTGTCTTTGTCAGTAATAGGATTATAAGTATTAAAAACAATGAATAATTGACATAAAAAATTATATAAGAAAAAATATTTTGCCAAAATGTTCCTGGGTTTCAAAACTGCCAATCATTTGATATTCAATTGTTTTATTCCGTCGATACGGTAAACCACAAATTAATAAGGGTCATCGCTCCACACTATTAGTGTATTTAGCCAGTGTCAAGTATCAAAATTCTTCAAGTTTTGTTAATTCAAATCATGTAGATTTAAAAAATAATAATAAATTTTAAATACTGTCAGTAATGAATTATTTATTGATTATCAAATAAATAAGCGTGCGTTACGAAATGTATGCTTACAAGCAATCAAGACAATAATAATCAATGCGTAATCGATTTTATTTGTCAGAATGTAGATAAATACAGAGATATGCAAGAATGCGATAGCCAATTTATGAGTGCCGTATACAGTCTTATCCTTAAGGCAAAAAAATATTAGACGATTATCCATGAAGTAAGTATACTTGTGATTATAAGTGATTATATTTTTACAATTAAAATTAAACGCAATCGAACTAATGTCAAGTTAATAACTTATCTATAACAATAATAACATTGTTTAATTCCATCATGTCTTGCTGACACGCGGTTGAAGTACTTGATTATTGTATTTTTATTCTATTTCTGTATTGCCATAATACATTACTAAACTTAATATATCTTTTGTGTTCATTGTATTACGTTCATAAAAGCCTAAATTAATTTCATCTAAAAGGTAACGATTCATTCTGTTAGGTTGTACGAAGTTCGCCGGGCCAGCTAGTTTATGAATAAAAGTAACATGTGTACTACACTTTAATGAGACGTTGTAAGTAGAATCAGTAAACGAAATTAATAGGTGATTTGAATGATGAAGCATTTTTTTTATGATAGAAGGACACAGGTCAAGCGTAAAGCTTACCCGATGGAGACGACGATGTTTGCCTATAACAGACACTATGTGGCTTGCAAAAACTAAACTGCATAAAGTAGTTCTGTCTCGTTTTCATGCATGACATTTTCCTATGATTAAAGAAGTTGTAGTTTACTATTCTTGGAAACACTGGAAACTTTAACATTACTGCATGCTTTATTCATAATTATTTAAACAACGTGCTAAGCAATCTGATTCTATGCTGTTACTTTATAGCTCGTTAATATAACAGGCGCATAGTTGACGTGCATAATTGCAGGGCGTGAAACCGCTTCGCGGTACCGCAATATTAAACAGGTTACAGAAGTAAGGGCATTCCATAATCAGCACATTTAATATCTACCCTTAGGGCCAGTTTCACCGGATCCTGATAGCGCTAATATGAAGAAATCTGTCAGATTTTTTACAGCTTTTATATGGCGTCATCTGTCAGATAACTATCTAATGCATTATCAGGAACCGGTAAAACTGGTCCTTATAGTTAGATTCTAGTATTAGGTACACGGGAGGCTTAAAGATATGACTCGCTACCAAAAGTATTAAGTAAAAAATCTACTACCATCAAAGAAAATCAAGGACTGATCCAATCCCGCACTTTGACCACTATCGTCTGTTGGTAAGTGATGATGCGGTCGAGAATGGTAGCACGCTAGGAGTAGAATGGATAGAACTGGCTCTAAAGGATAGCTGCCGGAACACATTAGATGTTTGGCGACAGATTTTTTTACTCAAGGGTGTTAACTGGCTAGGCGGACACTAGACGGGCACTATAAAAATACGTTTCAACACTGTTTAACATTACAAATATCATAAGTTCGCATCATTGTTTAAAATGCGTCTAAAGTCCATACTTAACTTAATTGTGTAACATCTCATATTATAAGTTGCTAACGTGGTTATAACGCGTTATTCCGTAAAATGGGCGTTTATGGGAAATTCTCTGAAAATTACTATAAACGATAGCTGGTAGCCAGAGCGGGGTGATTAGTTTCACGCCCCTATTGAGTGGGACGGTTGAGTGAGTGCATAAAATGAGGATGTTAGGGAAGAACGCTTCATTGTACTTATAAGGTTACTACACCATTCAAACGGAACGATTAAGGTCAAATATGTTGGTGATAAATACAATAGGTACTTATATTTCATTATTAAAATAAACTTACTTATATTATAAGAAAATAATTGTATTATGCATTAGTACATAGGCGAGCAAGCTTTGCTCAGTTTTTATTTTGTTAAATCTAGTCTTTAATATAAGTAACTTTTCTACATAGTTTATATTAAATTAAAACTATCACTACAATATATAACTAAAACTACTTTACAGTTACTACAGTTACAGTACTATTTTACAGACTATATACATTCTATAAATGAAAAAAAGACGTGTGGCACTCGGGGTGGCCGCGGTAAAGCTATTGCATAGCATTTTTTTATTTATGCAGTATTTTTTTCTTTGATATTAATTCAAGTTACACTTTTTGAGTGTGGTGACCGATAAGAAAACAATTTTTTTTTCTTTTATTAAATAGATGAGAAGATAATATTGTCCAAAATATTTTTATTATCTTACAATACATGTAGGTTATTCAGGAATATTTATCAGTGAAACTATAGGTTTATGGTAACTGAAATAAGAAACATAAGTTTGAGACTTGATATCTTCTAAATATCTGGAAAATACCGCGTCAATGGTGGTCCAATATTTTGTTGTGGATTCTTGTGGATCATTATTTATTTTCAAATTAATAATAATAAAATGTATGTATATAGAGTACTCACTAATTTTCTTTCACTATTTTTTTCGTGACTTTCTTCATTAATAAATGCACCTTGTTTATTCATATTTACAGATAGAGACAGAGTATATTCACTCTTGTACATAGATGATAAATACCTATCTGTGTCACGGCTACATGTATGAAGGCAGTGAGTGTTTAACAAGGAGGAATCATGTAAAGTTCCGAGGACTTGTTCACCCTTGACATAATTTGAAAATAGAATTCGGAATTTATATTTGAAAAAGGAACGAGAAGACAAAATCAAAATTAGCCGGTCCGAGGAGTATATAAGCGGTTAGGGTAGCTCCCCTACATGTGAAGTGAGGATGAAATCCGATAGATGGCGTTGTACACCGTTAACACACGCAAGTGTTTCATTTTGCATTTTTACCTATGTCAAGTTTTAGTAGTTAGGCATTACATACAGTAATATAATTAAAAATCCGATAGACGGCGTTATACACCGTTAACACACGCAAGTGTTCCATTTTATCAAGTCTTACCATTAAATTGAATGATGTGTGAAACCAAAGACGACCATATCTCTACAACCCTAAGGCTTAAAAAATGAGGTTCGTTGGGGTGTTAGGTTTTATTTTCGTTACGGAATTTCAGGATTCGGTCTCCACGCTCAAGGCCCGCGATAGAAGCTATGCAATAGCTTGAAAAACTGAATCTGCTGGTAGGGTACCCAAAAATGGTAATTCGCTGGCCGAGGTAAGTAAGCTCTTTGGTCATGGAAGACATCTATAACCTTATCTAAATATAAAACTTCATCTTAATTATTAGAGCCGTTTCTAAGATAAGCGATATGAAATTATTTATACAAGAAATTTTTGTTGAAAGTCAAAAGATAAGTAGAACACAAAGCTACATAATATTTTCATTAACACACTTATTTACTAAGACACTATAATAGTGCGCAAACAATATAAATTTACTGCTGCCACAGGTACTGACGTTCCAAATGCAAAAGTAATAGTCTGGCTGGCAACCCTACTTCAATAATTTTTAATTAGTCTGACGTCGACGATTGGATGGCAGCTGAATGGCTCATTACTTTTGTTTTTTTTTTTAATTCAAAGCGTTGAATTGTGCTTTTGCTATGTTTACTTCATAAGTGATTATGATTTATTATTTTAGACGTGTATATGTGCGTATATTAATACTGACTACATACTGAATAAATGCTTTGAACTTAATAAATGCTTGAGTCTTGTACAGCAAACTAAAACTTTTAGAGACACGGCAATGCCCTCGCTATGTTGAGTAAACAAAGGCACGGCCGTACCATCCTTTTCTTAAAGCCATTCAGGATATATTCAACCCCCCTTTAACTTTGTTGTGGATAAAGCTAGAAGCCTAAATTTTACTAAGACACTAGAGCGCAACCGATTAAACAAATGAACTGCTGCTACATTTGTCACTGGCACTCACTCACTCACTGATCCTCAACATTTTAAGGTAAGTCTAGCACACTTTAAATTTTGAACATAATTAGTGTTTAGTCAATAGAGCACGGAAAACCTACTGAAAATTCAGTCCCGAATTCTAGACATTGGAACTGGATGACAACTTTTATAATCATAATATTGTGAGTCATATGCGATTACAAAGTCACTCTTGCAATTCATACTATTTTCTTCACTTACTACCTAAAAACATAGCTATAACATAGATATTATACATACATGATATAATCCTATAAATCTAAAGTAGGATTAAATAAAGCCTTGATATTTCGTCGAAACTGAAAGCTGATTGTTCCGAGAAAAACCAAGTAACGAGAAGCAAACTATAGCGCAATAACTTTGTCAAACACTTGTAATACAGAAAATTATATAACCTTGTTTGCATTCAGACCCCGGACCTAAGTGGGTGCTGTTTTTATTCTGTAAACTTCTGACAATGTAAACCAAGTAACCACGAAGTTGACACAGTGTTTGTTCCTTGGACTTGTTCAGTTTGTATTGCAAATAAGTTAACGAGAACTTTTATTGACTTGGCAAACTATCGGGAATCAAGATATGCCACCTACGTAGTTTTGAACTACGTGGTCTTACATAACGATATTGGGTATGATTCATAGTAGCTTATACATAGGATAAAATCATGTACCTTAAAAACATGTCTTTGGTATTGGCAAATCAAATCAGGTTAAAACGAGAGTGAGTTTGAAAAACGTTATAACCGGTGCCAATTATATCGCAGCTACATTTTAATTTACACTCCGCTTTTTACTGAATACTCAATGATAATATCTGAAGATACGTCGTTGAATATAGATTTTCATACTAAGATTGAAACTTTAACAGACTAGTATATATAATATATATATACTACTATCTTGACTACGGTTTCAACAGATGGGTATGATGATATATAGAACGAGAGAATGTACCAAATGTTCTGTTAATTAGCCCAAAAGTTCTGATCTGAAGACCCGTCTGCTACATATACGGACTTTAAAGCTACATCGAACAAGACACCGCAGTTTAGCAAACTCAATTACACGTGTAGAGTATGCTCGATTTGCATTTTCATACAGTGAATTAACATAGTCTAATACACTATGTGTATCTTCGGGAACGAGAATCCTAACAGGAGTTAGCCTTATCCCCACCGCTGAAAGTTATAAAACGACTTTACTGAATATAACATACATAAAGGGGAATTTATAGCGAAATGCTAGCAGTGTCAAACTGGGTTCTAGGTTAAAAGCTTCCCGCTTTTAAACTTTATATAGGAAAGCTCAAAGTGAAAAGTGTACTTTTGTGGAATGAAAAGTTGTTCTTTATTGGAACATTTTATTAGTCTTTTAAGTAGCTTTAAACATATTTTCTTATTATTTTTCTGATGCAAGAACTTTATCATAACACTGTAATGTGTTGCAGTATTTATTGCTCAGAAAAGTATACATTGGGAGATTTCAGGTTTCTGTATACCAATAAGCAGTTCCTATAGCAGCAGTGTACTACCATCCTCGGCTACATCATCATTTACCAACTGGTGAGATAGTGGTCAAATGTTAGCCTATAGGTATGCTATATAAAAATGCGTTCGGCATATTATCAACATATTTGGTGTATAAAATTAATAACATTGAGGTATTGAAAAACGAAACATCTACACACGATAGCACATTTTATGTAGATAAATAACCGAGTAAACATTTCTCATCCATATTAATAAGAATCTCACCTTGTATTTTGCTCGTACTTATAACAGTACATTATTATTATAATCAAGTAAGGCAAAAGAAGACTACATATTGAAGTAAATCACACGCAACACATTTAATGTAACAGCCCCTTCGCACCACATTTAGCGCAGAAACCTATTATTATTGTAACTGCCTTACAAAGGGGTCAATTTGATAATTTTCGCAGCAAAGTCGGCCAAGGTTGGGACATATTTTGTGCTTTACTGAACCACATGAGAAGCCATCGATCTTGGTCATAACACAACAAGTTGCGTTCGTAAACAGAGTTGTTGGAAAGCGAGGACGTGTTAATTAATTTTTGTTCCCTATACGTGGCGTGGTGTGATTCTACATATCTTTGTTTGCTTAATCTATATAATAATATTAGTACCATTTTTTTATAGTTTTTCATCTCTCCATTCACAAATCATAGAATTTAAGTTATCGTTGTAAAGGGCCTCTTGTCGTTGACGTGGACCCATACCATACAACTTAAAATAAACGCTTTAAAAAAATTTTGAATTACTACGCTTGATAACAAAATTAATACATCAGATAGATACAATATAAACAAAAAAATACACTCATTAAAATATTATATATGTATAACACAAACATTGTTTCTACACTTTTCCATCGTGGACTTTGAAACCATCCATCCGATGTGTCCCGAACTGATTTAATTAGAATGGCAATAATGCGAAGATGGTTTAAGACCACTAAAACAATACAATTAATAATATACATATATCTAAAGTTATTGTTCAAACGGTTCTATATTTTGAGCGTCTGGCGGACATGCTCAGGAATACTAAACAAGCTTTAATGTATTAAAGATGGAAGGCTTCCACTACTATGCGGAGTTAGTTATATTCCAAAAACGTCATATACGTGTATTTCAGTAGAGATATTCGGTATATAATTATTGCTGATTATAATAAAATAACGTTAATAATTATTTTTTAGTTTATTGTTTCAATGTTCTTCTTACTTTCTTTTCTCTATGAATACTACATTCAATATAGTCACAAGCACTACATTAAGATATTTGCCACTTCAGCTAGTTCCCGCGTTCCTATAACCACAGTATGTAGTACTCGTAGATGTAAGTAACTATAGCTTAGCTACTTGACTCGATCGACGAGCCATGAGTGCTATTTAAGTCTAGTGGCTTGTGGCTTAGGTGTACCTACAGCATAGGTATAGCTACGTGAAAGTAGCGGCTACATATTACGGTGACGAAGCGTTAAGAGCTGTGTAACAGGGCGAAAGAGACTAAGGAGCAAGATACGAGAACAAAGCTTTTAGAAACTTTTTTCATATAGTGTAGGTTTTGTTTGGCTTCTGTCTTACGATGTTAAGCGACGACGTGGCTTAAAATATCTTAAAATATCGCTTATATAAGCGATCTATATTTTAAGGCACCATAAGATATGTCTTATCTGTTACTATAGGTATGCACTATCTTATCATTTGTACTCAAGTATATCATTATCGATAGAAATGGGCCACCATTAGGCCCTATTATCGTGTCCTAATAGCCCACCTGCATTTCGTAGCACCTTGATATTATATTTAGGTGCTACGCCACGCAGGTAGACGTAAGATGAATTATTTTTGTACAGTTTCTTAACTGTATATCGCTCGTAGGGTTCCCTACTGTTTCGCATAACATTTTTTGTCATAATATACTTTAGTGTTATGTTTTTTCTCCTATGTATATTTAAGCATACATTAATTTGGTATAAAATAATATGGCATATTTTTCTTGACATAATTACTGTTAGCATAAACATTTGTG
The DNA here is from genome assembly GCA_954871355.1 of Cabera pusaria. NCBI lineage: Eukaryota > Metazoa > Arthropoda > Insecta > Lepidoptera > Geometridae > Cabera > Cabera pusaria. The sequence continues at coordinate 6,490,935 of OX940894.1, forward strand.
GCATAATATTCTAAAGAATAATTTTATAAACGCATAATTATAATTCAGAATAATGGTTTAGGCATAATTAGAATAGAATAGAATAGAATAATGTTATTGCAAAAACTGTGTACAAAAGATCTTAAATATAAATATTTAGGTATCAACAGTTTGTTCATTTCGAACATACAATATGAATACTGAGACTTTTAAGCCTAAACGAACACATGACTGATGCACTTGAACGTTATAATTACATAATAACATGGATTAACTCATGAGAAGAAGAATATTATCTTGGTAGTATAATATATAGCAAACATACGCGTAGAATAACAAAGAGTATAAAAATATGTTTTTTTTGTCGTATTATTATAACATTTATATATATAAAAGAAAGTCGTGTTAGTTACTACACTTATAACTCAAGTACGGCTGGACCAAATTTTATGATTTTTGTATTTTTGGAATTGTCATTTTCAGGAATAGGATAATTAGTATTAAAAACAATGAATATTTCACTAAAAAATATTATATAAGAAAAACAATTTTACCATAATGTTCCTGGGTTTAAAAACTGCCAATCATTTGATGTTCAATTGGTTATCCCGTCGTTACGGTAAACCGCAAATTAATAAGGGTCATCGCTCCACACAATTACTGTATTTATTATGTTTCTTTGAAGTGTCTCACACTTTATATTTTTGTAAATTGTTAAACACAATCCAAAATTTCATCGTAAGTGTGAGACACTTCAAAGAAACATAATATTTGATTTACGCAGTGCAACATCTCTCGTCGGATTTGAAAACTGTACTGATTTCTTCCGAATGATTAACTTACGTAATAAGTAGTCATAGATGGCGCCACCAATGCATAATTGGGTTAACAAAATGCAATCCACTAATTTCGTCGTATCGATGTATCGAACCGTGGCTTAATTGGCAGAGCACCTGGACGTGTAATCCGGGGGGTGCGGGTTCGAGTCCCGTCGGTACGATGAAATTTTGGATTGTGTTTAACAAATTACTGTATTTAGCCAGTGTCAAGTATAAAAATTATTCAAGTTTTTGTGAATTCAAGTCATGTAAATTTTTAAAATGTTAATAAATTTTAAATACTGTCAGTAATGACAATTGTATGACATATTTATTGATTGTCAAATATGCGTGCGTTCAGAAATGTATGCTTTAAAAGCAATCAAGACAATAATAAATAATCAATGCCTACTCCATTTTATATTTTGTCAGAAGAGAAGAGAATTTTGTAAGAAATACAAAAATATGCAAGAATGTGATAGCCAATTTATGAGTGCCGTATACAGTCTTATCCATAAGGCAAAAAAATATTAGACAGTTATTCATGAAGTAAGTATACTTATTCAGAATTAAAATTAAATACTGGTGATTATATTTTTACAATTAAAACGAAACTCAATCGAACTAATGTCAAGTTAATAACTTATCTATAACAATAATAACATTGTTTAATTCCATCATGTCTTGCTGACACGCGGTTAAAGTACATGATTATTGTATATTTATTCTATTTCTGTATTGCCATAATACATTACTAAACTTACTATCTCTTTTGTATTCATTATATTACGTTCCTAAAAGCCTAAATTAAGTTCTTCTAAAAGGTAACACGACATTCATTGTCTATTAGGTGGTACGATGTTCGCCGGGCCAGCTAGTAGTTATTAAAGATTAAAATTTACGAAATTTTTTACGATTACGAAAAAATATCATAGAATCATTAAAAAGTTTGTTGGATGTGTTAAGCACGTCCAGGTGCGCACAATAAGTGTAAATATTGACTTATAACTACCTAACCAAATTACGAACATAATCATGAGCTAATAATATCTAATCAAATGCCGAACCAAAACCGTGAGTTAGATCACTTCGAAAAAAGGTAAGTTAAAATAATTTAATATTAACGTTAAATTGCTTTCAGTTCTTAAATAATAATAATCGCGGCGTAAGGGTGGCCTAAGCCAGCCCCGCCGAACTTGAACCTACTGTCTCTCACAGTCTATTACCAAAATTTTGTTGGTATTAATAACTTTATATTACTTTATTTAATACATTTAATTTGGCTACGGACTTGAAGTTCACATATTAATAAATATTGATTTAAAAACTTGAAACCACGAACTTTTTTTTGAGCCAAACAACTCTCAACTAAACTTGACAAGTAGTTTTACCTTAATTCTGACTTTAGAGTTGTTAAATAATTTTTTTTATATACTTTTATAATACTATAGTCGTTTCTTTAGAAATTAATAAATGTGTAATGAAGTAAACTCTGTTTATTTTAATTGGAATAATTCAGCATAAAATATGTGTATGCATTCAATTATGACTTCATTTATTATGTCTAAAACTATTAGGCCAATGAAAAATATGCCCTATTACTTTATGCGAATCAAAATTAGGCCGGAGCAATATAGCCTAAATAAAAGTTATGCTTGTTTATACAATATGCCAAAAGAAATTATGCGATAGTACTATTATAACCCGTTATGCCTAAATAAATTAGTATTAAAAAATTATGCGGAACAAAGGTATCCCCGCTCGTAGACTATGACGTCTATATACCTACGTACGAGACAGTAGGCATAATGAAAAATGAATCAGGTCTCTAACTGCTCGCGTGGGAAATGCTTGGAGGCATAACTAATAGCGTAAATACAGATGCTCACAAATCGACGGAATTTGGTGGGCGTAATGATATTTGGTCAGAAAAATATTCATTCAACTTAGTTGCTTCATCAAAGATGAAAAATAGGATTGAACAGAACAATACAGTCATTACGGTCAATGAACTGTGTGCTTAATGACGTTCTGTGGTTAATTGTTAATTGGGCAGTAATGTAGTTATCCGTTATGGTTTCAACACAAGTACTATTAAATATTATATCGCGTTGAGGTTATGATTCTGAGTGAATAAGGTAAAAGTTATAAGTGACTTTCTAATATATATATATATTCTAATATATTTCTAATATAATTTTTTGTAACTTATTCGTAAGTATTACACAAATTTTAAGCATAAAGCAAAAGCATAAGCCTTGTGACAAGAAAAGGTTCTTGAATGATGACGGTGATAAAATTATGTGTAAAAACAAAGACATATCACTAACTGGTTCGTACAGTTCTGTTGTGTTTGGCGTCAGTCAATTCAGTAGTCATGGGACAAACATATCAGTTGTTTAGCGCACAGCTTTCGTTCACTTCTAGGTGGTTTATATAAGTGGCAATAGCCCAATGGCTATAAGGTAATATATAAGGTGTCGGCCTGGCGATCGAGAGGTCGTGAGTTTGAACCTCACCACTAATGCACTATTGACATGAGCCCACTCCAGACACAACCATATTTAGCTTAGTTGGTTAACAAGACTACTAGTAATGTGCGACCCACATTGCTAGTAATAAAGCTTACTAAATATATATAATATCTTTATAGTATATATATAATTCTACTGTATGTGTGTATGTCTCCTCCTCCAGTGACTCCTCCTAAAATACTTGACCGATTTAGATGATTTTTTGTGTGTATGTTTGAGTTAGTCCATAGATGGCTTAGATTCACAATTGGACCCGATAGGTGGCGCTGCGATCGGGCAGGATAACGTCTGCCGGATCCGCTAGTATATGTGTTACATTATTACGTGTTTTACATACAAATGTTACATTATTTTCTACTATTATAACGCAGGGCATCGCTTAGGTAGTTTGTAGAATACATAACATGTATACATAGGCTATATGTATATTGTATAGTAGGGCGGAAAATTGGCAAATTGCCTGCTTACTTAAACCATTGTTATAACACCCACTCTTATCAGGCAATCGTATAATCTTATTGTAACTAAATGTAGAGAGTAAAAAAACCATTGCGTTCAAATATACATATATTGGCAGTTTTATTTAATGGAAGTTCTATTTATAACTTAGCTGGCATTTATACGTTCATTTATCAATTCCATGGTCGTTGGAATGGGGGAAATAATTGATTATCATGTCGTGATACCTTTTTACACCATAGGACCACCTTCTATAGAAAAAGCAAGGTTCATTGATATTGGAAACTGATTTAGTTTGTCTGGTAGATATTGTGATATTTGATTTTTAACACCGTTGCTCGTAAAGCTGATGTAATTCCACCGGTTTTAAATATGTAAAGCGGGTCATAAAAAACGCGTGTGTTACCAAAGCAAATAGTTAAGTAATAGTCCATACAAATTCCATAACAGTATTATTTGCCATTTCGCGCGCTGTTGCTATTCAAATTTCGAACTATTCGCCGCGCGGCGCCAGTCAGTAGGCAGCGCTAGCGCGCTGTTAAAATGGCGGGAAAGCAACAGTGTGCATTCACAGATTCAGTTTATTTAAAATAAAAAAATCAGTTTATTCGGTAATTTAAAAACTTGGCTGCATACTCTAACGTCTTCGCCAACATTTTCACGCATCTACGGCAGAAATACTTTCTTTTTTTGTACTAGTATTGTGAAAATTTAAATATGACAACTTTCAATAATGAAGAAGATCCATATATTACTTCAACTCCACCGGATATACTAACAGAAGCGCGAACCGCATGTGACAGCTTGCTGCCGTCAATATCCAAAGTACCATAGTATGAAAACATAATTAAAAAACCAACTACAACTACGTATCATTTTAATAACTGTTTCAATAATTAGAAATGAACAAAATATAAAATGTTTTTTTTTCTGTTTCCTCGCAAATGTGTTAAAAAACGTCGTACGATATACGTGCGTATTGGTTATAACGCACTAATATCGTAATGTACTATTATTTGATAGATGTGCCTCTAACACACACACACACGCACACATCAATCACTACTCACGTATGTTTCATCAAAATATTTATCGTTCTCTGAAAATCATACTTAAGTATGCTAAGTAAGTTCTCCTAACACAAACAAATGCAAGGCGGAAAATGTTCAATTAAGCAAGGCTTTGACTGGCAAGACGTGGCCTGAATATGTCAGCCGGAACCAATATGTCGCCGTCACGTAAGGAATGCCCTCGTCACTAAGCTGGCATATAGCTCCGTTACAGTCTCAACTGAAAGGGATTGGCTATATTACGGAGGAGAAATAGTTCCTTAATAATATTTATCGGTCAAAACTACGTGAAGCTTTTCTTAGTTATAGTTTGTTTTATAATTGAGTGACTATTTATTCATTTAGTAACAAGTAATACTTACATTTTTAACCGACTTCAAAATAGGAGGAGGTTTCTCAATTCGACCTTATATTTATATATATATATGTTTGTTCGCGCATAACTTAGAACTTAGAGATATCCCAAGTGTGATACCATGGTAATTTCATCGATGTCTGATAAGTATCTCCAGAGATATGGAGATAAACACCTCAAAATTGGTACTGAAAATTAATAGTACGGCATTGAAGTCAGTTCTGTTTAGTTTTTTAAACGATCTTATTATAAACATAGAACATTAAATTTACTACAAATTTTAATTAATATCTTTACTATGCACTATTTGTCAATATAAGTAACTCATGATATGCCTGAATAAGTACCGCACGAGTAGAGGATCTCATTCAAGCTTCTGAAAATACATTTTGTTATCTGTATAATAAAAATAAAAAATAAAATTATTTTACATTAGTTTACAAAACGAAGAAAAACTTAAAGAAAGGTACTTAAAATGCAGCGCTAGTCATTTCAGTGCTAAGTTTGAGGTGTTTATCTCCATATCTCTGGAGATACTTATCAGATCACGATAAAATTACAATGGGACCAAACGGAAAGCATAATTTCTCAAACAAAAGTAATTTTCCAAATCGATGTAATATATAAGTTTATATGTTTAGTTTATTATTAGTTTGTTACCTTTATGGTTAAATAGGTTCTTTAAAAAACAATATTCGTATAAATTCGTCAAAAACTGTATTATATTTATGAGTGAAACCAAATCACAATGTAGGCCCTTATATTTACGAATACTCATTTCAGGCATCTCACCTTGAACTTTTGTAACATTGTGGGCCTAAAAAGAGTTAGGAGAGACATGTTGTGTAGTGGAAAATGCCTACCTCAGACCTACTTAGACTTTACACGTACACTTTTAGATGAAATAAGCTGATAGTGCTGTCAGCTTATACTGTAATTGGGTAACTCAAAACCTCAGCTTCACCTCTTTGACACTGCTTTGTCAATGTCTGTTAAAGGGACATTTGAAAATATATGGTTCAATTTTAAAGCTAAGCCACGACGCTTAGAGTACGTTCAGATGACAAGCGCTCAACGCGCGTTTTAATAACGCGCGTTTACAACTACATATATTTTATTCAGGCCGTACACATGCTAACGCGCGTTTTAATAAAGCGCGCGTTGAGCGCTGCGCTAGCGCTCGACTTTTACATTTAATTTGTATGGTGTAATAAAGTGTTTATCTATCTATCTAGCGCTCGATTGTTGTCAGCGCGCGTCAACGCGCGCTTTGAGATCATTGGTTTTCTATGTTTCCGTTCAGTTGAGCGCGCGCTTTCGACGCGGATAACAGGCCGATAACAGGCAGCAGCATCACCGGTGCAAGGAGCTATGTCCTACGATCGCCAACCCGCCTGCCAAACGTATTTTAGGGTTAATAAGTATCAGAATTAAGTTTAAGTTTTAGTACTACTGAACCTGAAACTGGCCGCGGCAACGCGCGTTTTACGCCTGACAAGCGCGTGTCATGTAAACACTATACAAAAATTTAACGTTGAGCGCTTGTCATCTGAACGTAGGGTCAGTTTACACCGCAACGCGACGCGACGCGACGTGACGATGCTTTTGGTTTCGCGCGGCGCAGCAAAACGCGCGACTCCACCAAAATATCTTAATGCAATATGTATCTTATTGTATAGTTCATAAAATTATTAAATTTTATGAACTATACAATAATAATATAATATAATATAATAATAATATTTATCACGCGGCTTCCCGCTGCACCACGCGGTGCAGCGCGACGCCGCGCGGTGCAGCGAGACGCCACACGGCGCAACCTAAAGCCGCCGAACTAACACAATGAAATCTGTATCTTTCTGTGTAGTAAATAAAGTTGGTTCTTGTATCACTCTCTTAATAAGTGCGCGCCGCGTCGCGCCGCGGTCTGCGCTAATTCTTAATGAGAAAGAAGAAAAAATACATTACAATAAATATTTTATACAAGTGATTATTATTTATTTATAACAAGTAACAAAATTAAAATTTTGATTAAATACCCACGACAATGTCGTTTAGAAAATTAACGACAGAACATCTATCTAAGAACCATCACTGATTAATTACGAACCGTTTAAAGACAACATTGAACTAGTTTTGGAGAAAAATGGCAACATGGATTGGACAAACAAATGTTTACTGTAGCGTCCCCTGGTGAGTTGACACCATAACACTTATTTAAGAACATGCACCAATCAAACATAAACATATAAATGAAAACTGCATCAAAATCGGACTAGTCGTTTTGAAGAAAAATGGCAACATCGATTTGCACCAACAAATGATTACTGCAGCGCCCCCTGATGAGTTGTCACCGTAACAACTATCTAAAAACATGCACCAATTACACACGAACCCATAACTGAAAACTACATCAAAATTGGACTAGTAGTTTTGGAGTAAAATGGCAACATGGATTTGCACACACACAAACAAACATCCTCTCAAATAAGCATTTAATAACGGTACACTTCCAAAGTCCTGCCGCTACTATGATGAATTGAAATAGGTTTTTGTTTCACAAATAATTTCTACCGTACATTTTCAATTAACTCAAAATGAATGCTTAAATTACTTGTAATGTTCAGTTTGTTATTGTTCTCTCCGTGACTACTTTGATACTTTTATTGAAGGTTTCTATCGATAAAATTCAATGAATCTATAATTTATTTATTAAACACATATAACATACAGATATTATTACAGTTTCATTGGATACAGTTTCATTGGATTTTAAATGTGTGTGGCAGGCGTACAAATATTTATATTCAGTCATGTTAGTTAGGTATACAATACCATTTATATGTATTACTTTGATTTATTTCCTACGTATTCTTTTATGTTATAAACATATTTGTCCAGCTGTCATTAATTTATCTTAGTCCTAAAAACCGTAGTATTTTTTTTATCTCATCTAGCAGTTTATTATACACTGTGACATGTTTCGTACATTCATTAAATTTGAATTGCATTTATAGAATCCGAAAGTGAGAATATGGGCATTTTCCACAAAAACTTTCTATGATGCCAATTCATACGCTCTCTCAGGAGGAAATTCATAAGCAGAAAGATTTCCAAAGAAACCGTCATGCCACACGCAGTTGAAAAGTTAAAGAAGATTGCAAGCACTTCTCCATGATTTTCGATGGCCCCACTCAATATGTGGGTGGCATACGCGAGAAGATTCCCAGCGGTTTTGGCGAAATTCGCACAACCAGTTACTGAGGAGGTCTTGGTCTTCAAGGTTTGCCAAGAGGCAGTTGTAAACCACCCTGTGTTGTGGTAATTAGCGGGTTCGGCACGACTGCCTCTTTTAGGCACAGATTGAACATTGGCAAGCTTCCAACTTTTGGGCACTACATCTGTCTCAAGTGATAAACAAAATAAACGATTCATAACTGTAGATAGTTCTTGCGCACATATCTTAAAGGCAATTACAGAAATGCTAGCGTTTTTCTCATCTAAGGCGCGAATCGTTTTGACCACCTCCTACGGTCGTATGCGTATTTCAGGCATATTGACCCTACAATGATGGAGACAGGGAGGTGTTTCTCGGGCCGTTTTATCTACTAAGTATAACAAAGTCTTTATTCTTAAGTCATAGAATATTAATATTTTGGGATAAAAATGTAAAAGACTTAAAGGAGCGCCTCAAATCTCAATAAAGTCTTTGGTCAAATTTTCTTTTGTGTCGTTGTAAAGTGCTCGTCTATTATAAAAGCTTTTGTTAGAGTTTATTATTGTTTATGTCTGTAAGAAAAACATAACAAGTCTATTTGAGATAGTTAATGAAAATCAAACCATATTACAGGTTATTGATGTCTTTTACAGATACGAAGTAGGTATTGAATAATGCTATTGTATTTTCTGTGATAAAGCAATGAACTCCAACTTTATCAGAGGTTATTAGAGAAAATACTTTTCGCTTGTAAAATATAAATAAAACTAGAATTACTACTGACATATCACGAAATTAAAAAAAATAGATATCATCATAAATAGATATCAATCATATACATCATGATTATCATCATCACGACATCAGCCTATAATAGTCTACTGCTGGACTTAGGTTTCTCCAATTGTACGGAGCACAATCCTCAGCAACTCATATCCAGCTCTCGCCAGTTACTTTGTCCAAATAATCGCTCCAACACCACTGAGGTCGTCCTTATTTTGCCAATCGGCAATCTCCACACAAGAACGTGTTAACCCAAGAAATCGTAGGTTCCTCGGCGAATGCAACCGGCCTATTACCATTCCAGCTTACTATCGCCAATTCAAAATATATACATACGCCGCAGATAAAGGAAATGTAGGTCCCTAATAGACATCCCGCAGATTTTCGCTTAGAAGAGATATTAAAAAGATATAAAATAAAAGATATAAGTTTAGTAGGGTAGGAAAGTTTAAAATGAAAACTGCGGGGCGCACCTGCAATCTGCGCCCATTTAATAACAATATAACTTTAATCGTGCATCTAGATGTATTTGCGCGTACAACATTTCTTTAACACCGTGGTCACGTGGTTTGGAAGATAGGTAGGAATAGGAATAGGGGAATAGTTGACCTTTGGATAAGACTTAAGCCAATTGCCAGCGCCTAGTCTCACGGCCGTCTTAAATTTCCTGACAAACTCGATTCGATTTTATACTGCGTCGTCACATCAACATCATCATTAGATGAGAAATAGTATAGTGGATAGAGATAGAGATAAAGTGGAGTATAGTAGATATAAATAGAGATAGAGGACCAGTACCTACGTGTCTGTCTGGAACAAAGAGTAAAAAAATCTTATTGCTTAACAAGCTTTAGTGGCTAATGAACTGCAAACATGTCAGTAAATGTACGAACTATCATCATCATCATCATCATCATCAGCCTGTATCAGTCCACTGCTGGACATAGGCCTCTCCCAAGATGCGCCACTGAGCCCGATCTTCGGCTCTTCTCTTCCAGTCACTGCCCACCGCTGTACGAACGAACGAACGCTGTATGTACGAACTAACCCCATCCAGTAACCACGCAATCTTCTTTACGATTTCCATTGATAAAAGAAGCAAAGGAAATAGTTTCCTGGCACTTGCTTCGCCTGATTAGCTTTTCCTTTTCAACGTCTTTCTTGGATAGGTACTTATTGGAAAAGTTTTTATTTATTATCTTTTGTATTTTAGCGCCGTTATATTAATAAGGAACCACTAGAATCACATATCTAAGATTTGACTATTTCAATTACTACTGACGGTAAAGAGTAAAAAAATATTATCATCATTTGTACCGTTAGATAACGCCCCTTTGTCTTATGCTGTTTTATTGGTACTTGGCGCTTTGATTAGGTAGTACCGGTTTATTGTTAGTGGTTTTGTTTTATAGAGCAGTTTATTTATGGTTCATTCAGGAGGTTTATGGTGAAACGCTTTTTATGAACACGGGAAAGGTTAGATAATTATGTTGTGGACTGTACTCGTTCGAGAACGGATTAAGTCAAAATCATAAAAGAGTAATTATTATTTTATATATAATTAGATTTATTATATATAATGGTAACCGCTCTGATTTGAAAGCTAAAGCATAAAATAAAAATTTGGCATTCCACTACGACATATAACCTTCTAACTCCTTAATTATCTTAAGATAATATCTCATTCGGATATACACACCTACAGAAGATACAATACATACAATAAATTGAAACAACAAAATAATACAACAAATAAAAATTACTAATCACAAAAAAAATACAGTGGGCCGCAAATTTAGCTTAGAATTTAATTTATATTAGCTTAGATTGAAATGTAGCTAAGAAATAAATTGAATACGTCAATAACTGTCAGTTATGAGTATTTGAGGGCCCGGTGGCGTAATCGGGAGAACGGTTGGCTTTGATGCCAGAGGTACCGAGTTCAAACCGCCGTATGTAATGTATGTGCGCTTTTCACAGTGGCCCTCCAGTGAAGGAAAAACATAACGACCCCCGCATGGTGGTAGGACACTACGTAGTGTCCGCCTGGCCAGCTACCACCCTCAAGTTAGAAAATCTGTCGCCAAACATCTAATATGTTCCGGCAGCTATCTTTGAGAGCCAGGTCCCATTCTAGGCCTAGCGTGCTTACCATCTTCGACCGCATCACTTACCAACAGGTGAGATAGTGGTCAAACGCTAGCCTATAAGATATAAATAACTAAAATGGACAATTCTAGGTCAACCGGAAGTACCCTATTTTTTTTAGGTTTGGGTAGAATCATGAAACTTGACAAGAAGCAAGGTTTTACAGCACAAAAAAAGAAAAAAAAACCGAAAAATAAAAAAAAAATTAAAATAAGGTAAAATGTTGGTACTTACAAGTTTTCGAGAAAATCTAAATTTTCCTATATCTTTTGACTTTTTTTTTGTTGACTAAGGAACGAATTTTTGTACAAAAGAATTTTTGTACACCTAATATCTATCTATAGACATCAGCATTGGTACTAACGAATGTTGGTACGGAAGCCTCGGTGGGCGAGTCCAACTCGATTTGGCAGGTGTTTTTTGTCCTTGAGAGCCAGTTCCCATTTTAGGCTAAAGTGCTACCATTTCGACCACATCGTCCTACCATAATTATACTTTCAGTTTTTTTTTAAATTTATTTCATATACGAGAAAATACAGTGTTCATTATTTATCTGTCGCCAAACATCTAATGTGTTCCGGCAGCTATCCTTGAGAGCCAGTTCCCATTCTAGGCCTAGCGTGCTTACCATCTTTGACCGCATCATCACTTACCAACAGGTGAGATAGTATCAAATATTATGTTTCTTTGAAGTGTTTCACACTTTATATTTTTGTAAATTGTTAAACACAATCCAAAATTTCATCGTACCGACGGGACTTGACGGAATGATTAACTTACGAAATAAGTAGTCATAGATGGCGCCACCAATGCATAATTGGGTTAACAAATGCAATCCACTAATTTCGTCGTAACGATACTTCGCACCGTGGCTTAATTGGCAAAGCACCGGAACATGTTATTCCGGAGGTTGCGGGTTCAAGTCCCGTCGGTACGATGAAATTTTGGATTGTGTTTAACAATTTACAAAAATATAAAGTGTGAAACACTTCAAAGAAACATAATATTTGATTTACGCAGTGCAACATCTCTCGTCGGATTTGAAAACTGTAATGTATTCTTCCGAATGATTAACTTACGTAATAAGTAGTCATAGATGGCGCCACCAATGCATAATTGGGTTAACAAATGCAATCCACTAATTTCGTCGTAACGATACTTCGCACCGTGGCTTAATTGGCAAAGCACCGGAACATGTTATTCCGGAGGTTGCGGGTTCAAGTCCCGTCGGTACGATGAAATTTTGGATTGTGTTTAACAGGTGAGATAGTAGTCAAACGCTAGCCTATAAGAGATTTATATATATATAAATTAAATATCTCCTGAACTATATGATTTATTTAATTACACAATTTACTCGTACGAGTACAGCCCCACAAATCCACAACTTCTATATCTCCTGATTTCGATATAAGCAAACGGAAACAAACAGAGACATCCGTATTGCCCTGCATCTGTAAAACAGATCATTATCTTCGGTACGATGTAACATTCAATTTTACGCGTCGCCCGAGTCTATTCCATACTTAGTACCCCGCTCACGTATTGCCGAAGTCACCGAAAGCTACTGAAATTGCGCCTTGAGTTACAGCTTAATAACATTGGCGATATAACCAATTTATTAGATGTGGGTTGTTCAAAGGCAGTGTAATGAGCCTCCACGAATACAGAATCAACACCAAAATTATAAATGTGAAAGTCAGTTTGTATATTATCTGTTTGTTTGGGATTTCTTCATGGTCAATCGGCTCAGACGATTAAGCTGAAATTTTGCACCGAAGCCGCAAGGCGATGATATTGAAAAAATTGACTGGTTGATGACTGGTTTCGACTAGAAGAGTTTCTCGAATAACGAGCGTGATGAAATTGTTCACAATACTTGTATGCGAGAACGATCCGAACATAACATACATGTAGGTACTACGTGGCAAAACTCGTGCCGGCACTGACAAACTCGTTTATACTCGTACTTGGACCTATAGTGTAAACAACCGGCACTTTCGAAATGAAAATAGGCCCGTTTAAATTAAAAGTAGTATTATCCCGTTTAAATTAAAGGTACATTCGTGGAGACCTAATTTGCAACCTAAGTCGACAAAAAAACGGTCGAAAAAACACGTTTCTTACGAACGCTACTCAATTGAAAATAGATGGAAGAATATTTTATATGGAAGAGTTGTACAACTTAATAAGACCTACAAAAAAGTCCGGGACAGCATATGTCTATCTCTTAAGGTTGATTCACAGTAACCATTTTAATCTTTAATTTTTGTTAAAAAATATTACATAACTTCCAAGGCTATTTTCAAGTATATAGTATTAATCCTTATCCAAATAATTACGTTAATTAGCTTGGCCACATATTATAGATTAAAATTGTCCTTTACAGTATATAATTCGAATGAAAACTATAGAAGATATCACGAATTTCACATACACGCGTCGCAAAATTAATAAAATATTTGCAGTGTAACCACAGATTAGTTCATAGTTACTACGAAAATATTAATAAAAGCTTAGCTATTCTGTAGATCCCCACCGATCAAAATCAATTAGAAGTTAATATAGTATAATAATACGATCTATTGTATAAAATAATAATGATCTATATACCTATATAATAATATAATATTTTAAACCACCCCGACTGATCTATAAATAATCTTTTCATTAAAAGCGTTCCAATGACTCTAAACACGTCATTTAGAATCTGAGCTGTAAGTTGGTGAGGATTTGAGTATTCTGTAGAGTCCAGGAGATGTCCCAGCATCAGGTCAATGCTTCCATGTTCTGACAATATCGTTGAAGAAGAAGATTTTCGAATTGATCAGACCTATGAAAGTTGATTTCATAGCGCAATTAACTAGAAAAAAGCTCATAGTGTTATAACGATTGAAAGAATTTTCATAAAGCAAAGCTAAGAACACTCTCGATGAAGATATCTATCAAACAAAAAAAAACTATCAATAATAAAATCAAAATCGGTTGGGTGCTAAGATGCTTCAAGACAATAATAAATAATCAATGCCTACTCCATTTTATATTTTGTCAGAAGAGAAGAGAATTTTGTAAGAAATACAAAAATATGCAAGAATGTGATAGCCAATTTATGAGTGCCGTATACAGTCTTATCCATAAGGCAAAAAAATATTAGACAGTTATTCATGAAGTAAGTATACTTATTCAGAATTAAAATTAAATACTGGTGATTATATTTTTACAATTAAAACGAAACTCAATCGAACTAATGTCAAGTTAATAACTTATCTATAACAATAATAACATTGTTTAATTCCATCATGTCTTGCTGACACGCGGTTAAAGTACATGATTATTGTATATTTATTCTATTTCTGTATTGCCATAATACATTACTAAACTTACTATCTCTTTTGTATTCATTATATTACGTTCCTAAAAGCCTAAATTAAGTTCTTCTAAAAGGTAACACGACATTCATTGTCTATTAGGTGGTACGATGTTCGCCGGGCCAGCTAGTAGTTATTAAAGATTAAAATTTACGAAATTTTTTACGATTACGAAAAAATATCATAGAATCATTAAAAAGTTTGTTGGATGTGTTAAGCACGTCCAGGTGCGCATAATAAGTGTAAATATTGACTTATAACTACCTAACCAAATTACGAACATAATCATGAGCTAATAATATCTAATCAAATGCCGAACCAAAACCGTGAGTTAGATCACTTCGAAAAAAGGTAAGTTAAAATAATTTAATGTTAACGTTAAATTGCTTTCAGTTCTTAAATAATAATAATCGCGGCGTAAGGGTGGCCTAAGCCAGCCCCGCCGAACTTGAACCTACTGTCTCTCACAGTCTATTACCAAAATTTTGTTGGTATTAATAACTTTATATTACTTTATTTAATACATTTAATTTGGCTACGGACTTGAAGTTCACATATTAATAAATACTGATTTAAAAACTTGAAACCACGAACTTCTTTTTGAGCCAAACAACTCTCAACTAAACTTGACAAGTAGTTTAACCTTAATTCTGACTTTAGAGTTGTTAAATAATTTTTTTTATATACTTTTATAATACTATAGTCGTTTCTTTAGAAATTAATAAATGTGTAATGAAGTAAACTTTGTTTATTTTAATTGGAATAATTCAGCATAAAATATGTGTATGCATTCAATTATGACTTCATTTATTATGTCTAAAACTATTAGGCCAATGAAAAATATGCCCTATTACTTTATGCGAATCAAAATTAGGCCGAAGCAATATAGCCTAAATAAAAGTTATTCTTGTTTATACAATATGCCAAAAGAAATTATGCGATAGTACTATTATAACCCGTTATGCCTAAATAAATTAGGATTAAAAAATTATGCGGAATAAAGGTATCCCAGCTCGTACACTATGACGTCTATGTACCTACGTACGAGACAGTAGGCATAATGAAAAATGAATCAGGTCTCTAACTGCTCGTGTGGGAAATGCTTGGAGGCATAACTAATAGCGTAAATACAGATGCTCACAAATCGACGGAATTTGGTGGGCGTAATGATATTTGGTCAGAAAAATATTCATTCAACTTAGTTGCTTCATCAAAGATGAAAAATAGGATTGAACAGAACAATACAGTCATTACGGTCAATGAACTGTGTGCTTAATGACGTTCTGTGGTTAATTGTTAATTGGGCAGTAATGTAGTTATCCGTTATGGTTTCAACACAAGTACCATTAAATATTATATCGCGTTGAGGTTATGATTCTGAGTGAATAAGGTAAAAGTTATAAGTGACTTTCTAATATATATATATTCTAATATAATTTTTTGTAACTTATTCGTAAGTATTACACAAATTTTAAGCATAAAGCAAAAGCATAAGCCTTGTGACAAGAAAAGGTTCTTGAATGATGACGGTGATAAAATTATGTGTAAAAACAAAGACATATCACCAACTGGTTCGTACAGTTCTGTTGTGTTTGGCGTCAGTCAATTCAGTAGTCATGGGACAAACATATCAGTTGTTTAGCGCACAGCTTTCGTTCACTTCTAGGTGGTTTATATAAGTGGCAATAGCCCAATGGCTATAAGGTAATATATAAGGTGTCGGCCTGGCGATCGAGAGGTCGTGAGTTTGATCCCCACCACTAATGCACTATTGACATGAGCCCACTCCAGACACAACCATATTTAGCTTAGTTGGTTAACAAGACTACTAGTAATGTGCGACCCACATTGCTAGTATGCTAGTAATAAAGCTTACTAAATATATATAATATCTTTATAGTATATATATATAATTCTACTGTACGTGTGTATGTCACTTAACTCCTCCTAAAATACTGGACCGATTTAGATGATTTTTTGTGGGTATGTTTGAGTTAGTCCATAGATGGCTTAGATTCACAATTGGACCCGATAGGTGGCGCTGCGATCGGGCAGGACAACGTCTGCCGGATCCGCTAGTATATGTGTTACATTATTACATGTTTTACAAATATATGTTACATTATTTTCTAGCTCGCTTCGCTTAGGTAGTTTGTAGAATACATAACATGTATACATAGGCTATATATATATTGTATAGTAGGGCGGAAAATTGGCAAATTGCCTGCTTACTTAAATCATTGTTATAACACCCACTCTTATCAGGCAATCGTATAAGCTTATTGTAACTAAAAGTAGAGAGTAAAAAAACCATTGCGTTCAAATATAGATATATTGGCAGTTTTATGTAATGGAAGTTCTATTTATAACTTAGCTGGCATTTATACGTTCATTTATCAACTCCATGGTCGTTGGAATGGGAGAAATAATTGATTATCATGTCGTGATACCTTTTTACACCATAGGACCACCTTCTATAGAAAAAGCCAGGTTCATTGATATTGGAAACTGATTTAGTTTGTCTGGTAGATATTGTGTTATATGATTTACTTGATAGATATGCCTCTAACACACACACACACACACACACACACACTCAAACACACGCACACATCAATCACTACTCACGTATGTTTCATCAAAATATTTATCGTTCTCTAAAAATCATACTTAAGTATGCTAAGTAAGTTCTCCTAACACAAACAAATGCAAGGCGGAAAATTTTCAATTAAGCAAGGCTTTGACTGGCAAGACGTGGCCTGAATATGTCAGCCGGAACCAATATGTCGCCGTCACGTAAGGAATGCCCTCGTCACTACGCTGGCATATCGCTCCGTTACAGTCTCAACTGAAAGGGATTGGTTATATTCCGGAGGAGAAATAGTTCCTTAATAATATTTATCGGTCAAAACTACGTGACGCTTTTCTTAGTTATAGTTTGTTTTATAATTAAGTGACTATTTATTTATTTAGTAACAAGTAATACTTTTTACTTTTAAATTTTTAACCGACTTCAAAAAAAGGAGGAGGTTTCTTAATTCGACCGTATATTTATATACTCATATGTTTGTTCGCGGATAACTTAGAACTTAGAGATATCCCAAGTGTGATACCATGGTAATTTCATCGAGGTCTGATAAGTATCTCCAGAGATATGGAGATAAACACCTCAAAATTGGTACTGAAAATTATTAGTACGGCATTGAAGTCGGTTCTGTTTAGTTTTTTAAACGATCTTATTATAAACATAGAACATTAAATTTACTACAAATTTTAATTAATATCTTAACAATGCACTATTTGTCAATATAAGTAACTCATGATATGCCTGAATAAGTACCGCACGAGTAGAGGATCTCATTCAAGCTTCTGAAAATACATTTTGTTATCTGTATAATAAAAATAAAAAATAAAATTATTTTACATTAGTTTACAAAACGAAGAAAAACTTAAAGAAAGGTACTTAAAATGCAGCGCTAGTCATTTCAGTGCTAAGTTTGAGGTGTTTATCTCCATATCTCTGGAGATACTTATCAGATCACGATAAAATTACAATGGGACTAAACGGAAAGCATAATTTCTCGAACAAAAAAGTAATTTTCCAAATCGGTAGTATTATGATAATAATACACTACCGGGTAAGTTTATATGTTTAGTTTATTATTAGTTTGTTACCTTTATGGTTAAATAAGTTCTTTAAAAAACAATATTCGTATAAATTCGTCAAAAACTGTATTATATTCATGAGTGAAACCAAATCACAATGTAGGCCCTTATATTTACGAATACTAATTTCAGGCATCTCACCTTGAACTTTTGTAACATTGTGGGCCTAAAAAAGACTTAGGAGAGACATGTTGTGTAGTGGAAAATGCCTACCTCAGACCTACTTAGACTTTACACGTACACTTTTAGATGAAATAAGCTGATAGTGCTGTCAGCTTATACTGTAATTGGGTAACTCAAAACCTCAGCTTCACCTCTTTGACACTGCTTTGTCAATGTCTGTTAAAGGGACATTTGAAAATATATGGTTCAATTTTAAAGCTAAGCCACGACGCTTAGAGTACGTTCAGGGGCCTTATTCAGTATGATCAATGAGATAACGCGTTCCTTAACGCGCCACGTTACGTTATTGAATAATTGTATTCTGTATGCCACACTATAGGTAAATTATACAAAACGCGCGCGTTACACGTCCTCATATGTCACGATATTTTGACAGCTCAATACGCGCTCATAACCTTACCCTACCGCGTTTTAATTGGCATGGAGAATACCATAACGCGGAGATAACGTAACACGGCACGGTAAGACTTTAAAATTGTCATACTGAATAAGGCCCCTGATGACAAGCGCTCAACGCGCGTTTTGATAACGCGCGTTTACAACTACATATATTTTATTCAGGCCGTACACATGCTAACGCGCGTTTTAATAAAGCGCGCGTTGAGCGCTGCGCTAGCGCTCGACTTTTACATTTAATTTGTATGGTGTAATAAAGTGTTTATCTATCTATCTATCTATCTAGCGCTCGATTGTTGTCAGCGCGCGTCAACGTGCGCTTTGAGATCATTGGTTTTCTATATTTCCGTTCAGTTGAGCGCGCGCTTTCGACGCGGATAACAGGCCGGTAACAGGCAGCAGCATCACCGGTGCAAGGAGCTATGTCCTACGATCGCCAACCCGCCTGCCAAACGTATTTTAGGATTAATATGTATTAGAATTAAGTTTAAGTTTTAGTACTACTGAACCTTGGCGGCCGCGGCAACGCGCGTTTTACGCCTGACAAGCGCGTGTCATGTAAACACTATACAAAAATTTGAGCGCTTGTCATCTGAACGTAGGGTCAGTTTACACCGCAACGCGACGCGACGCGACGTGACGATGCTTTTGGTTTCGCGCGGCGCAGCAAAACGCGCGACTCCACCAAATATCTTAATGCAATATGAATCTTATTGTATAGTTCATAAAATTATTAAATTTTATGAACTATACAATAATAATATAATATAATAATAATATTTATCACGCGGCTTCCCGCTGCACCACGCGGTGCAGCGCGACGCCGCGCGGTGCAGCGAGACGCCACGCGGCGCAACCTAAAGCCGCCGAACTAACACAATGAAATGTGTATCTTTTTGTGTAGTAAATAAAGTTGGTTCTTGTATCACTCTCTTAATAAGTGCGCGCCGCGTCGCGCCGCGGTCTGCGCTGATTCTTAATGAGCGAAGAGAGGAAAAAATACATTACATTAAATATTTTATACAAGTGATTATTATTTATTTATAACAAGTAACAAAATTAAAATTTTGAATAAATACCCACGACAATGTCGTTTAGAAAATTAACGTCATAACATCTATCTAAGAACCATCACTGATTAATTACGAACCGTTTAAAGACAAAATTGAACTAGTTTTGGAGAAAAATGGCAACATGGATTGGACAAACAAATGTTTACTGTAGCGTCCCCTGGTGAGTTGACACCATAACACTTATTTAAGAACATGCACCAATCAAACATAAACATATAAATGAAAACTGCATCAAAATCGGACTAGTCGTTTTGAAGAAAAATGGCAACATCGATTTGCACCAACAAATGATTACTGCAGCGCCCCCTGATGAGTTGTCACCGTAACAACTATCTAAAAACATGCACCAATTACACACAAACCCATAACTGAAAACTACATCAAAATTGGACGAGTAGTTTTGGAGAAAAATTGCAACATGGATTTGCACACACACAAACAAACATCCTCTCAAATAAGCATTTAATAACGGTACACTTCCAAAGTCCTGCCGCTACTATGATGAATTGAAATAGGTTTTTGTTTCACAAATAATTTCTACCGTACATTTTCAATTAACTCAAAATGCATGCTTAAATTACTTGTAATGTTCAGTTTGTTTTGTGTATTGTTCTCTTCGTGACTACTTTGATACTTTTATTGAAGGTTTCTATCGATAAAATTCAATGAATCTATAATTTATTTATTAAACACATATAACATACAGATATTATTACAGTTTCATTGGATACAGTTTCATTGGATTTTAAATGTGTGTGGCAGGCGTACAAATATTTATATTCAGTCATGTTAGTTAGGTATACAATACCATTTATATGTATTACTTTGATTTATTTCCTACGTATTCTTTTATGTTATAAACATATTTGTCCAGCTGCCATTAATTTATCTTAGTCCTAAAACCGTAGTATTTTTTTTATCTCATCTAGCAGTTTATAATAAACTGCTAGATGAGATAACTGTGACATGTTTCGTACATTCATTAAATTTGAATTGCATTTATAGAATCCGAAAGTGAGAATATGGGCATTTTCCACAAAAACTTTCTATGATGCCAATTCATACGCACTCTCAGGAGGAAATTCATAAGCAGAAAGATTTCCAAAGAGACCGTCATGCCACACGCGGTTGAAAAGTTAAAGAAGACTGCAAGCACTTCTCCATGATTTTCGATGCCCCACTCAATATGTGGGTGGCATACGCGAGAAGATTCCCAGCGGTTTTGGCGAAATTCGCACAACCAGTTACTGAGGAGGTCTTGGTCTTCAAGGTTTGCCAAGAGGCAGTTGTAAACCACCCTGTGTTGTGGTAATTAGCGGGTTCGGCACGACTGCCTCTTTTAGGCACAGTTTGAACATTGGCAAGCTTCCAACTTTTGGGCACTACATCTGTCTCAAGTGATAAACAAAATAAACGATTCATGACTGTAGATAGTTCCTGCGCACATATCTTAAAGGCAATAACAGAAATGCTAGCGTTTTTCTCATCTAAGGCGCGAATCGTTTTGACCACCTCCTACGGGTCGTATGCGTATTTCGGGCATATTGACCCTACAATGATGGAGACAGGGAGGTGTTTCTCGGGCCGTTTTATCTACTAAGTATAACAGAGTCTTTATTCTTAAGTCATAGAATATTAATATTTTGGGATAAAAATGTAAAAGACTTAAAGGAGCGCCTCAAATCTCAATAAAGTCTTTGGTCAAATTTTCTTTTGTGTCGTTGTAAAGTGCTCGTCTATTATAAAAGCTTTTGTTAGAGTTTATTATTGTTTATGTCTGTAAGAAAAACATAACAAGTCTATTTGAGATAGTTAATGAAAATCAAACCATATTAAAGGTTATTGATGTCTTTTACAGATACGAAGTAGGTATTGTTATATGATATTGTATTTTCTGTGATAAAGCAATGAACTCTAACTTTATCAGAGGTTATTAGAGAAAATACTTTTCGCTTGTAAAATATAAATAAAACTAGAATTACTACTGACATATCACGAAATTAAAAAAAATAGATATCATCATAAATAGATATCAATCATATACATCATGATTATCATCATCACGACATCAGCCTATAATAGTCTACTGCTGGACTTAGGTTTCTCCAATTGTACGGAGCACAATCCTCAGCAACTCATATCCAGCTCTCGCCAGTTACTTTGTCCAAATAATCGCTCCAACACCACTGAGGTCGTCCTTATTTTGCCAATCGGCAATCTCCACACAAGAACGTGTTAACCCAAGAAATCGTAGGTTCCTCGGCGAATGCAACCGGCCTATTACCATTCCAGCTTACTATCGCCAATTCAAAA
Organism: Cabera pusaria; assembly: GCA_954871355.1. Taxonomy (NCBI): domain Eukaryota; kingdom Metazoa; phylum Arthropoda; class Insecta; order Lepidoptera; family Geometridae; genus Cabera; species Cabera pusaria. The sequence continues at coordinate 6,513,297 of OX940894.1, forward strand.
TATATACATACGCCGCAGATAAAGGAAATGTAGGTCCCTAATAGACATCCCGCAGATTTTCGCTTAGAAGAGATATTAAAAAGATATAAAATAAAAGATATAAGTTTAGTAGGGTAGGAAAGTTTAAAATGAAAACTGCGGGGCGCACCTGCAATCTGCGCCCATTTAATAACAATATAACTTTAATCGTGCATCTAGATGTATTTGCGCGTACAACATTTCTTTAACACCGTGGTCACGTGGTTTGGAAGATAGGTAGGAATAGGAATAGGGGAATAGTTGACCTTTGGATAAGACTTAAGCCAATTGCCAGCGCCTAGTCTCACGGCCGTCTTAAATTTCCTGACAAACTCGATTCGATTTTATACTGCGTCGTCACATCAACATCATCATTAGATGAGAAATAGTATAGTGGATAGAGATAGAGATAAAGTGGAGTATAGTAGATATAAATAGAGATAGAGGACCAGTACCTACGTGTCTGTCTGGAACAAAGAGTAAAAAAATCTTATTGCTTAACAAGCTTTAGTGGCTAATGAACTGCAAACATGTCAGTAAATGTACGAACTATCATCATCATCATCATCATCATCAGCCTGTATCAGTCCACTGCTGGACATAGGCCTCTCCCAAGATGCGCCACTGAGCCCGATCTTCGGCTCTTCTCTTCCAGTCACTGCCCACCGCTGTACGAACGAACGAACGCTGTATGTACGAACTAACCCCATCCAGTAACCACGCAATCTTCTTTACGATTTCCATTGATAAAAGAAGCAAAGGAAATAGTTTCCTGGCACTTGCTTCGCCTGATTAGCTTTTCCTTTTCAACGTCTTTCTTGGATAGGTACTTATTGGAAAAGTTTTTATTTATTATCTTTTGTATTTTAGCGCCGTTATATTAATAAGGAACCACTAGAATCACATATCTAAGATTTGACTATTTCAATTACTACTGACGGTAAAGAGTAAAAAAATATTATCATCATTTGTACCGTTAGATAACGCCCCTTTGTCTTATGCTGTTTTATTGGTACTTGGCGCTTTGATTAGGTAGTACCGGTTTATTGTTAGTGGTTTTGTTTTATAGAGCAGTTTATTTATGGTTCATTCAGGAGGTTTATGGTGAAACGCTTTTTATGAACACGGGAAAGGTTAGATAATTATGTTGTGGACTGTACTCGTTCGAGAACGGATTAAGTCAAAATCATAAAAGAGTAATTATTATTTTATATATAATTAGATTTATTATATATAATGGTAACCGCTCTGATTTGAAAGCTAAAGCATAAAATAAAAATTTGGCATTCCACTACGACATATAACCTTCTAACTCCTTAATTATCTTAAGATAATATCTCATTCGGATATACACACCTACAGAAGATACAATACATACAATAAATTGAAACAACAAAATAATACAACAAATAAAAATTACTAATCACAAAAAAAATACAGTGGGCCGCAAATTTAGCTTAGAATTTAATTTATATTAGCTTAGATTGAAATGTAGCTAAGAAATAAATTGAATACGTCAATAACTGTCAGTTATGAGTATTTGAGGGCCCGGTGGCGTAATCGGGAGAACGGTTGGCTTTGATGCCAGAGGTACCGAGTTCAAACCGCCGTATGTAATGTATGTGCGCTTTTCACAGTGGCCCTCCAGTGAAGGAAAAACATAACGACCCCCGCATGGTGGTAGGACACTACGTAGTGTCCGCCTGGCCAGCTACCACCCTCAAGTTAGAAAATCTGTCGCCAAACATCTAATATGTTCCGGCAGCTATCTTTGAGAGCCAGGTCCCATTCTAGGCCTAGCGTGCTTACCATCTTCGACCGCATCACTTACCAACAGGTGAGATAGTGGTCAAACGCTAGCCTATAAGATATAAATAACTAAAATGGACAATTCTAGGTCAACCGGAAGTACCCTATTTTTTTTAGGTTTGGGTAGAATCATGAAACTTGGCAAGAAGCAAGGTTTTACAGCACAAAAAAAGAAAAAAAAACCGAAAAATAAAAAAAAAATAAAAATAAGGTAAAATGTTGGTACTTACAAGTTTTCGAGAAAATCTAAATTTTCCTATATCTTTTGACTTTTTTTTTGTTGACTCAGGAACGAATTTTTGTACAAAAGAATTTTTGTACACCTAATATCTATCTATAGACATCAGCATTGGTACTAACGAATGTTGGTACGGAAGCCTCGGTGGGCGAGTCCAACTCGATTTGGCAGGTGTTTTTTGTCCTTGAGAGCCAGTTCCCATTTTAGGCTAAAGTGCTACCATTTCGACCACATCGTCCTACCATAATTATACTTTCAGTTTTTTTTTAAATTTATTTCATATACGAGAAAATACAGTGTTCATTATTTATCTGTCGCCAAACATCTAATGTGTTCCGGCAGCTATCCTTGAGAGCCAGTTCCCATTCTAGGCCTAGCGTGCTTACCATCTTTGACCGCATCATCACTTACCAACAGGTGAGATAGTATCAAATATTATGTTTCTTTGAAGTGTTTCACACTTTATATTTTTGTAAATTGTTAAACACAATCCAAAATTTCATCGTACCGACGGGACTTGACGGAATGATTAACTTACGAAATAAGTAGTCATAGATGGCGCCACCAATGCATAATTGGGTTAACAAATGCAATCCACTAATTTCGTCGTAACGATACTTCGCACCGTGGCTTAATTGGCAAAGCACCGGAACATGTTATTCCGGAGGTTGCGGGTTCAAGTCCCGTCGGTACGATGAAATTTTGGATTGTGTTTAACAATTTACAAAAATATAAAGTGTGAAACACTTCAAAGAAACATAATATTTGATTTACGCAGTGCAACATCTCTCGTCGGATTTGAAAACTGTAATGTATTCTTCCGAATGATTAACTTACGTAATAAGTAGTCATAGATGGCGCCACCAATGCATAATTGGGTTAACAAATGCAATCCACTAATTTCGTCGTAACGATACTTCGCACCGTGGCTTAATTGGCAAAGCACCGGAACATGTTATTCCGGAGGTTGCGGGTTCAAGTCCCGTCGGTACGATGAAATTTTGGATTGTGTTTAACAGGTGAGATAGTAGTCAAACGCTAGCCTATAAGAGATTTATATATATATAAATTAAATATCTCCTGAACTATATGATTTATTTAATTACACAATTTACTCGTACGAGTACAGCCCCACAAATCCACAACTTCTATATCTCCTGATTTCGATATAAGCAAACGGAAACAAACAGAGACATCCGTATTGCCCTGCATCTGTAAAACAGATCATTATCTTCGGTACGATGTAACATTCAATTTTACGCGTCGCCCGAGTCTATTCCATACTTAGTACCCCGCTCACGTATTGCCGAAGTCACCGAAAGCTACTGAAATTGCGCCTTGAGTTACAGCTTAATAACATTGGCGATATAACCAATTTATTAGATGTGGGTTGTTCAAAGGCAGTGTAATGAGCCTCCACGAATACAGAATCAACACCAAAATTATAAATGTGAAAGTCAGTTTGTATATTATCTGTTTGTTTGGGATTTCTTCATGGTCAATCGGCTCAGACGATTAAGCTGAAATTTTGCACCGAAGCCGCAAGGCGATGATATTGAAAAAATTGACTGGTTGATGACTGGTTTCGACTAGAAGAGTTTCTCGAATAACGAGCGTGATGAAATTGTTCACAATACTTGTATGCGAGAACGATCCGAACATAACATACATGTAGGTACTACGTGGCAAAACTCGTGCCGGCACTGACAAACTCGTTTATACTCGTACTTGGACCTATAGTGTAAACAACCGGCACTTTCGAAATGAAAATAGGCCCGTTTAAATTAAAAGTAGTATTATCCCGTTTAAATTAAAGGTACATTCGTGGAGACCTAATTTGCAACCTAAGTCGACAAAAAAACGGTCGAAAAAACACGTTTCTTACGAACGCTACTCAATTGAAAATAGATGGAAGAATATTTTATATGGAAGAGTTGTACAACTTAATAAGACCTACAAAAAAGTCCGGGACAGCATATGTCTATCTCTTAAGGTTGATTCACAGTAACCATTTTAATCTTTAATTTTTGTTAAAAAATATTACATAACTTCCAAGGCTATTTTCAAGTATATAGTATTAATCCTTATCCAAATAATTACGTTAATTAGCTTGGCCACATATTATAGATTAAAATTGTCCTTTACAGTATATAATTCGAATGAAAACTATAGAAGATATCACGAATTTCACATACACGCGTCGCAAAATTAATAAAATATTTGCAGTGTAACCACAGATTAGTTCATAGTTACTACGAAAATATTAATAAAAGCTTAGCTATTCTGTAGATCCCCACCGATCAAAATCAATTAGAAGTTAATATAGTATAATAATACGATCTATTGTATAAAATAATAATGATCTATATACCTATATAATAATATAATATTTTAAACCACCCCGACTGATCTATAAATAATCTTTTCATTAAAAGCGTTCCAATGACTCTAAACACGTCATTTAGAATCTGAGCTGTAAGTTGGTGAGGATTTGAGTATTCTGTAGAGTCCAGGAGATGTCCCAGCATCAGGTCAATGCTTCCATGTTCTGACAATATCGTTGAAGAAGAAGATTTTCGAAATGATCAGACCTATGAAAGTTGATTTCATAGCGCAATTAACTAGAAAAAAGCTCATAGTGTTATAACGATTGAAAGAATTTTCATAAAGCAAAGCTAAGAACACTCTCGATGAAGATATCTATCAAACAAAAAAAAACTATCAATAATAAAATCAAAATCGGTTGGGTGCTAAGATGCTACAGACAGACACACAGATACACACGTTAAACGTATAAACCCATTTTTCGTTACGTTAAGGTTACGGCGGCAGATGTTCTCATTGGTGGTAAGCTATTTTGCAACTGACTTCTAAAAATAAGGAGGTTCTCAATTCGTCTGTATGTTTTTTTTTGTGTGTGTATGTTACGTGATTACTCCGTCAATTGTGTACCGATTCGAATGATTCTTTTTGTAATCGGTAGGGTACGTTTTCGAGGTGCTCCCATTGTAATTTCATCGAGATGTGATAAGTATGTCTAGAGATATGACAATAAACGTCTCAAACTTGCTACTGAAGTTGACTCGCGGGGCATTGAAGTCGGTTGTTTTAGTTAAACTATCTTAATTATTGGTAGATTTAATGATACTCCTCTGTACGAAAACCCATGATTCATGAATGCACATAAACTTTCATTGGTAGGTATATAGCTAGGATTAGATCCAACGACCGTCGGATCAGAACCAGGGTGACTATCCTTTACGCCAAAGGGCCGTCCAATATCACTACGTAAGTATTATAAAACAAAGTCCATCACTGCGTCTGTCTGTCTGTTCGCAATAATCTCAATAGCTACTGAACGGATTATCATGCGGTTTTTACCAATAGCCAGAGTGTTTATGAGGAAGGTTTAAGTGCATAATTCGTTAAGGTTTTGTGTAAATTGTTTGAAATATGACGATGATTGTTATATATGTTAACATTTTATATTCGATGCAACAAACTGATGCAAATTTTGTAGGCACATATGTTCTACCCGTGCGAAGCCGGGGCGGGCTGCTAGTAAATTATAAATGCGAAAGTAAGTTTGTATATTTTGTTGTTTGTTTGGGACTTCTTTACGGCCAAACGACTGAACCGATTTAGCTGATATTTTGCACAGGAATAGCCAGTATTATAGATTAAGCTATGGGATACTTTTTAAGGCTGGCGAAGCCGCGGAGAACAGCTAGGTTAACAAATATGTTACTTAATTAGCCGATATAAGACTCAACAGGTTCTTTAGTAAAATATTTGGAACTTATCTTTTTTTTTAAGATATTAAATTATAAAACAAGCAAATCGATTGCCTGGTAGTTAGCGAAGACGCCTGCAGTTAACAAATATTGTGGCTCTGGATAACCATAGTTTTGGCATCATTACACTGCCTTCGGACATCTAGTCTTATCCAGATGATTATGCTCACTTGCCCTGTAATGTACTTTCATTGCCCTCTTTACCATCCAAACCGAAAAAAAAACTTATTTCACGGTTGAATATTATCTTATTAACACGATTTTGTTCACTAAGTGCCGTTTGGTTCAAACTTCTAAGTCTTTAATTACTGAAGTGTTAAGTACCAAGAATAAATTATCAGCTTTGCCGCTAACCCTTCCATGAAACAATCTTCCCTAATTTATTATGGCCTTGGGTAAAATAGAACTAAACTACTTTCACTTTGGGCAGTCTTAGTTGATATTTAAAGACAACATTTAATACTGCGGAGTTTAAGTTTTGAATCAAATTACTGGTGTCTTTTTTACTTTACGTAGTCAGCCTGTACTTAGAAATCATGCCTGGTTTTAGGTCATAAACTTTAAAGTCTCGTGATTATAAGACATGTTGTTATACTCAGATTACTTGAGAATGTAATTTGATAGGAACGTCGACATAGAGAAAAATATATTGAAGCTATCAGTCCCATAACAGTAACTATAATAGGAAGGTACTGTAATAGTAACTATTGTCTGTGCTGTAATGGGTCCCAGTAGACGGCAAAATAAAAGTGCAATAGGAACATATTCTTCACAAGCACAAGTCTACGCATTTACATATAATGTACAATTTTTTTTATTATAGTAGGTATATACATTAATATATTTTTTAAACTACCTTAAACTACTACCTAACTATAAACAAACAAACGTACCTAATCAAAAACAGTAAAAAACTAAAATTTATTCTACCAAACCACTACCAGTAGGTATGATTCCCAAAATTAATATATATTATATGTAGTATTATATATATATAGTATTCATATATATTAATTTGTGAGAAGGAGAGTAAATGTTCTCAAGTAATAAGAGATAAGACTTCAAAAGCTCTGCGGCTTTGACAAAACACTTGTTGACTAACTCAACAGTGACCCGATTTAAACTGCTAAATCATGCGAGAAAATTTAGTCGAGCTGTTTGATTTAGTACTAAATTTGTCCGATTACTTGATTACGCTCTACGCTGATTGGACACCAATTTGCAAGTGCCACAGGGAATTTTCAATTCTGATAGTTTCTGTGACAGCTGCTCTTGGGTTAAAAATGTATGTAGGAACCTTTTAGGAAGCTAGAAATATTACTGTTAAATCTGAATAACAGCTTTGTTATGGAGGGCTCCGTAAACATTCAATCCGGTATGTATGACATGCTTCGCTTTAAAATTATTTTAATGTAACGTATGTATGGAAGAGTGGTCAAATTGTTCGTGACAGGCCCTCTTACAGCTCTGACAGCTTAGCCCTACTAAACGTATATAACAAAACCACTATTTAGGTCAGTGTAACGAATTAAGAATAGAATTAGAAGCTTGCCCAGTAACCCAATGTTATTTTAGCACGAACTGAACTTAATTTAGACAGAATTCAAACAATTCCTCTATCTGTATCTCGGCTGCTAACTTTACAAATGTAATAAAATAGACAAGATTGAGGTATATTGGAGGAGTTTACTACTTTCAAGAATGCTGAATGTCTGAGCTCGAGTGGCATTTGTTCCCGTCATTCGGTTTCAATGTAACCTGTAATAAAGTACACAGACAGTAATTTGGTCGGCGACAAATCCTAGGGGAATGTCGTACGTTGAGAGACCGTGGTCTGTACCGTTATTTCGTGGCACCTAACGTTTGAAGCACTTATTATATATTTTTTTTAAGCTAATTCCAATATATTTTATTAGGTTAACTAATTTTGCTTTTGAATTACAGTAGAAACCAATTTAATCAAGTGGTAGAAGTATTGTTCCATCTGACTTGCTACCAAAATGTAACTTACCACCATCAACGAAAATCTGCCATAACCTTGTGGTGCCGGTGTTACAGCAGCACACAGCCTTTGAGAGTCAGACCATTCTAGGCCTGACATGTTCAGCATCTTCGACCACATCACCGCTTACTACCAGGCGATATACCTAGTAGTCAAACGCTAGCATATCATATATAAATAAAATCATTTATACACGCAATACCTTTGTGAATATGTGTTTTGATATTATAGCAAATACCCTCATAGGCATCGCTTAACAAAGAAACCACTTTCAACAATAAATTAAATTTCTTATTCAAATTGTGTTCACGGTTATTCTAATTCAGCCTAAAAGTAAAATAAGCAGAATACTGCTTTGATATTGAATCTTATGATTATAACGTTAGCTTAGAATAACTTTTGTTGGTTAGTAAAAAATCTTATTTGCAATCATCTTCTATTTTTTATTAAATTTTTAGCTTGAAAGTCGTAATGCATTTTTATTAAAATTTTGTGTGGCGTTAAACCAAAACAATATAAATCGTCAGTATTGATGTACTTGAAATGAAATAACTATTGTGAAACACAATTGAAGTAATACATAACATAATAAACACAACTATAACAATAATAAAATGTTATAAATTTAAAAACGGGAATTTAACGTGACTTACGCGATGTCGATATGGCGATCGACATATGTTTCGGCTTCATCCGGAGGCCTTCTTCAGGATCTTGAGTGCGGGGCGCTCGCCGACGCGTCCAGCCTCGCACTGCGGGCCGCTGCTCGTGCAGCGCGGGCGGACAGAGCGGGCGGCGGCGGCGGCGGCGGCGCTGGCGTAGTTGGGGGGTGATGATGCGATGTACATAGTGGAGGCGCGGGATTAAGTTGGAGAGCTTCGTCTTCATCACTGCTGTTTTCTTCAGACGAAACCACATCTAACTGGCAGACGGAACTCAAGGTGTCCTCCTCACTGTTGCCATTGGTGACGTGCTTGCCATGAATCACGGTTTTCCACGTAGGTGACCACCCTCTGTCTCTGTTGAAGTTACGACGACGACTAATCTCAATGGCTTCTCGGATTTTGCGGGGCACAAAGTGCTTTTCACGCGCCAAAATCCGTTCCTTGTCAAATCTGATATAGTGCGGCGTCCCAGATGTGAGAGCGTCCTCTGTCACTGCCGAGCTGCCGCTGTCCACGTTCTTCATGGAAGCAATGTGTTTTTTTGAGTCTTGTGGACACGTTTCTTCTGGTCTCGCCTACATAGCTTGCACCACAGTCGCAAGGAACGACGTAGACCCCAGGAGCTCCTAAGGGATCCTTATCCTTTGGAGAGCGTAACAGTTGCCTGACACGTGAGAGGGGACGGAATATCATCTTGATGCTGTATCTTCGGCGTAACAAGTGTCCGATTTTGACCGTGATCCCCTTGACGTATGGGAGGTACGTTACTGCTCTCTCAACCGATGTTAGTTTGCCTCTAAAACCACCTTCACATGCGCGACATATGAAGGCGGTGTTAGAGGCAAAACGGATACAGCTGGAAGCATAGTAATCGGATTGCAAACAACTCCACAAAGTGCCGAATAACATCGGTTGAGAGAGCAGTAACGTACCTACCATACGTCCCGGGTTTAAGCAAATCGTTAATGTGCAGCAGAAAAAGCGTCGCAGAGAGAACAGACCCTTGAGGTACCCCAGCGTTAATAGCCAATCGATCAGACGAGCAGTCGTCCACGACCACTTATAATGACCTTTCCCGCAAAAAGTCAGATATCCAACTACAAAAGCCGCTACGTAAGCCATAAGCCGGAAGCTTTCTTATAAGACTATCGTGCCAGACCCTGTCGAAAGCTTTCGAGATCCAGAGAGCTAGCGCCTCACCGTGCCTCTCGATTGCCTCACTACAGATGTGTGTGGCATACGCTAGAAGGTCTCCAGTGGACCGCTTTCGGCGGAACCCGTATGCTGGTCACTAAAAAGATCGTTCGCTTCTAGATATGCCAAGAGCCGGTTGTTTAGAACACGTTCCAGTGGACGCAGTGGACTGACACCGGCTAATTATGATGATGATGATGAAACAACATATGATTTTGTTTTAAAATTTTAGCTCGTCTCTGGAGCTCGTTACTAGTTCAATATCTACTACATATATTCAGAGCTTTCGATAAAACAATCACTAACTGACGACTTCGTTCCCTGTCTTACGTAGGTCTTCTACGAATTTCGTAGCAGCTTGTACTAGGAGTTCTCAATAAATATTCATGAGTAACGCGCTCTTTTTCACCACAATTTACACCTCTCGCTTTCGAGTATCGACGCAATAGGAAATACAATCAATCACGGCTCGACAGACTGAATTACAGATGCACGTCACATCTCGATGAGTGACCTTAATTGAATTCCACGTGCTCACCAGATACCGGAGTAGAATAAAATAATTCTGTCCCTTGTTGTATAGAGTAAAGCCTTTTCAATTAGCTTTATCCTGAATAGACAGGTTGAATTAGATTTAGACGCAAGCTATTTTGTTATTGTAAACAATAACAACGACATGATGAGTGAATGTTCAGCAGATTCTGATTACCACATAGTACCTATTAGGTAATTTCTTTTCTCCATTATAAAATGTTAAATTTATGGAGTTATCGTTAAAGATCATAAACGAATTAGTAATAGGCTTTCAAAACCATATAGGTACATACTATAGTTCTTACCTATGGCATGCGTTGTTACAGTTGAAATAATTTAGCCCGATTTACTCCGCGCAAAAAAATCTGGAGGCTAGCTGGCCATCTCCACGTTTACGAACTACACGTTTTTTTAGAAATTTAATTAAATATATATTTGTATCTTATTTTTGTTTCTCTTATATAAACATTTTAAGACATTTTTGGAGTACAAACAAGCGTACGTAACTAATAACATAATATTTTGCGATTTAATACCCGAACTGAGAATTAAATGTCCCATTTTGGGTAATAAATCGCAAAATATTATTAAACTAAAGTAAACATTAACCTAAGTACACTTAGATCACTATTTTTAAAATTTTATATACTTATTTTTGCACGTGGTTCAAAATAATCCACGTGGAACATTTAACTTCAATAGCAAAACAAATTAAAGCAATTATGTATTGAGTCAGTGATTCTGGGCTCTGTACATTTTCCGACTGTATAACTTTTCACTCGACTTTATTAAGCCTCATGTATCAACTTTATGGCTCGTGTAGAACAACAACTTCCGTTATTATTTACAAAACCTGGGTAGAAAAGTTTATTTTATTTCCTACTTTTCTAAATAGACGCGTAACTGTTGATATCTATTGAAGACTTCAGATTCTTGTTAATACTATGTTTGCTTCGGGGAGTAAATTCATCAAACTTATATTACGTTTCCACACCAGGGAAATATACAAGAATATACAAACTTCAAGATTGTGTTTGGATATATTTAGATATATTTGGAAGGTATTAAGGTAAAGAAGACATTACATACAGGGAATTTGACTGTAAACACTCAATTAAGTCCTAAATCATGTCCTAAATTTAGTACTCATGTTTTTGTGTAATTGGTGTAAATAAAGATCATTTGTACTGCTATTGTTTGTTATAAGTTTTTAATAGATAACATTAATTAAAAACACGTTTTTATTGTGAATTTTCTCGAAACCACGACGTGTGTGCCAAATTTTAACCCGATAGCTACAGTGCAAGCGGATAATTAAAAAAAATTTAAAAAAATGATCCAATCATCCGGTATAAAGCTGTAACAATTATAAATTACTACGTATTTTTTATGAGCTTGGTAACAGTGCTACAATGTCTCGCGAAACTCCTGTCGTGCCGTTTGCACCATTGACTTGAACCATCAATAGTGCAGATGAAACAATTTAACTTTGATATCCCGGCGCACTACATATACAACGTGTAACATAAGGGTGTAGTAATATTTAAACTGTGTATACCTAGCCTGATGTACAATCTACCTGCAAAGTCTCGCTTTCCTCAGCAGCATGGATACAGAATTATGACAAGTTAAACTTTTCCAAAAACTTCGCTATTTATAACCCTAATGTCAGCTGATTAGGAGACGTAAACGCACAGAATAAATAATAGTACAAGTAGTAAACTTATTAATTGACTAAAATAATTTAAAATAAAATTTATTATTTATTTGATTTTTTCACTTGAGGGTGGTAGCTGGCCAGGCGGACAGTTGATAGTGTCCTACCACCATGCGGGGGTTGTTGGTTTCTTAACGATGTTTTTCCTTCACCGGAGGGCCACTGTGAGAAGCGCTCATAATTTTTTCGATAGAAATATCCATTGGTGCACGGCGGGGCTTGAACTCGGTACCTCTGGCATCAAAGCCGACCGTTCTCCCGATTACGCCACCGGGCCCTTAAACTACCGGGCCCTTAAGTTACCATGCTGTATTCGGGTAATAAACAAAGAGGACAAAATTATGTTATATACCGGCTTTAATTAAACATACCTTAAGTCAAATTTCCTCGACCTAGATTTGAAGCGAGTCTGTCACTCTTGCTCGGAAGTGAGGTCACGCGGTGAGACCGCGGTGTTAAGAGAAAGAGGTACAACACAACTGACCTAAATATCACCGATTAGCTGGGATTTATGTGAAACAATTTAGGGTTATTGTTCAGGAGTTCATTAATTTAAAGTGTTTTAACAAGTACTGCCATTACTCATTCTGATATTGGCTTGGAATTCTAGTCACATATATCATTTGATTAAGTGGAAGCCATTTTAATTTACAACTAGCTTAATAAGGTTGTTGGACGTAGAGGTATAGTAAGTATTTTGCTACGAATAATTAATGAGTTAAGAAATGTAACTGCGTTAAAAAAATGACTCAACAAAAGTCGTGTCCAAGCAGGCGGGGTTAAAAGTCGTGTCCATCGCGTTATTAGTCGGACATTTGTCTTGTTTGAATCAACTGTCATAACAGACCTTCGAGCATTTACCAATGGAGATGTCAATGCAAGGCGTACCCCTCTGCTGGCCATATAGCCATTATTGGCCATATGAGCGTGAGTAACTACGCTGTATTTTTAATACTGTGTGCTTATTTCAGGCTAGTGTGCGGGATCGTTAAAGTGAGTGATTTGTGTGTGTGCAATGCGTGTTTAACTCATCCCCGGTAAGTATCGGCAGAAAAAAATGTTTGCGGATTACAACGTTAACATCTCCATTGGTAAATGCTCGAAGTAACAGACATTGCAGCAATGCAGAAATTGCAGCAAAACGTCGTTTTGGGTTGAAGAAGGGCCACTTTTTGTCTAGAATTTGTTCTGAATTAGACTTCCTGACTTTTTATTTATTCGTAGTTATTTTGATTAATTGTTAATTAAATGACGGATCAAGTTCAATCTTTAGTTAGTTTTAGTTTACAACAGTAACACTTTAATAAAGACTAGCAACCCGTCCCGGCTCCGCACGGGTGAATTTATATCTTAGGTCAGACGGACGGCCCGTTGACGTAATGGCTTTTAACCTGGAGGTCGCTGGTTCTAATCTTAGCGTATTTTCTCTTTATAAAATTAGTCTAGACAAAGGCAAATTATTTTTAATAGTTACACCAGATTTGAATAAATTGCGAAAGATTTCGAAAGATTATGTAAATGCTCTTTGCCATCATATATTTAAGGATTTTTACTGGCTACAATTTTTTTACATAAAAAAAATGCCATATAAATCTGACAAATCAGTAAACGTTATGCTAGAATCTGTTTTAATCGATTACAAAGTGTATCGTTATATGTATCAGTAAATACAGGTAAAGTTGTATATTAAAATATTTAAAGAGCAATCTAAACCGCTTTTCACAAAGAAGCGTCAGGATTTCCTGAAACCGGCTTACTAAAAGTAGCATTGCGCCAGGTAAAGCAACCGGTTCGTTTTATCTCAACGAAGCTCTTCGGGATTGCAAGATAATATTGAATAATTAATATAATATAATTGAAGATAGAGTGAATATGTAGATACATTATTCTTTGTTATCACAACTAAATAACTTTCTTACAGGTGGTAGGAGCATTATATCGATGTTCCGACTAAATTGCTACCAAATACTTTTTGTTTTTGATGGTAGTAAGCTACTGCTTACCACCATCTTGTCTCTATCTCGATCGTTCTCATTCATATTATTGTACCTTAAAATAATTGTAATATACACCAATGATTATATGATATAATTACAAAACGAAAAAAAACGACTTCACATGCCGCGATAGTTAAAATATCCACTAGTCATAATCATATCGTCAAGGTATCAAGGGACCAATAGGAAGGCATAATTTTTCAAACAAAATAAGGATTTTTCAAAGATGACGGAGTTCTGAGGTAACAAACATAAAAAAAAGAAAAAAATACAGTCGAATTGAGAACCTCCTCCTTTTTTGTGAAGTCGGCTAAATATATACCTACATTTAATTCAATATATATTTTGCGGCATAATGCTACCTTACAAACATACAAAATGCAGACCCAAAATAATGTTTAAATAAGTAAGATGGTTTATATACCAAAAAACCGAATTCACTTGCCGCGCGAATCAGTTTTAAGTCGCAAGTTTGAGATATTTATCGCCATATCACTGGAGATAATGATGAGATATTAATGAATTGTATATTTGTATTTGTATGGGATCATCAGGGGACCACCGTGGATTTGTACCCTATCCATGAAAAAAGTTATTCTAATCGCTTCACGAGTCGCGTAACAAACACAAAAAATCAGTCGGTTGAAATTTTGTTAAATACCTCGGGAAAATAACCAGAAAACCATTCTATTTATTCAGCTTTCCTGGTTCTATTTTTAAGACAACTTCCGTAGTAAGTGTGTGGGTAGTATCTTATTATACCATCGTATAAGCACCTAGCTTTGCACATCTGCTGTGTTGCCGGTGGTCGGAAATTACTATCCGCCTACACATCGACGACACGTAGCGTTGAAGGGAAGCTAATTGCATGTAGGCATCTCAGTTTAGGAAGTTGTTGTCGACAGGTTGGAGCTTAAAGTAATAGATTTTATACATGAAACTTTGAATATTCTGGCTGAATACTCAAAGACATGAAGCCTTTAAAAAGGGGCGTTAAAGGATCTTGACAGGTCGGTGATAATGAGTGACAAAGTGTTGCAAGTGTTCATAGATGACGGTGACCACTTCCCGTCAGGTCCTGTTTCCTTGTTTTCTACCTACATCATAAAAATATACCGAACCCATTAATATAACTAGAACACGGAACCTGATGCGGTTAATACTTTCTGATTTCTGCAACTTTACTTGTATTTTATTTTATTTTCTAGTAGGATTTTATTTTTGTACATTTTTTATTATTTGTAGAAAATCAATACTTACCAATCAATATCAATGGAATGTCAGTTAAACGTTTGTTAGTTACCTCTTCGCAGTTAAGGAGTTGGACCGATTTGGCTGAAATTCCGCACAGGTAAGGTATATTGTAGAATATGACATGATATATTTTTGACGCGAGCAAAGCCGCAGGGCGTAGCTTTAACACTATTCAATATGTTTAATAAATTACTTCTGTGCATTGAAGTAAGTTGTATGATGCATAAAAATATGTAGATAAAAGTAATCACTGCCACGATCGCGTGCTGTTACGTGCTAGCATCTTCGAGCATTTAGCAATGGAGATGTTAACGCAAGGCGTACCCCTCTGCTGGCCATATAGGCATTATTGGCCATATGAGCGTGCGTAACTACGCTGTATTTTTAATACTGTGTGTGTGTTTCAAGCTAGTGTGCGGGATCGTTAAAGTGAGTGATTTGTGTGTGTGCAATGTGTGTTTACCTCGTCCCCCGTAAGTATCGGCAGAAAAAAAATGTTTGCGGATTACAACGTTAACATCTCCATTGGTAAATGCTCGAAGGCTAGGATTAAAAAACATGCATGACGCGGACTGTTGCACCAACTCACATGCTCATTATTTTTTAAGTAAAAACTTCTTTAGCGGCATTGTGAACTTTTTTGGGATGGGTAAAAAATGTTAAACTCGCGTCAGGACATCGCGTAAGGACACGGGACCTGATCAAAATTTCGAAAGACGGAGAGTAGACTAAATGCACAACGTTAACGTTCAAGTTTTCTCTTCTGCCGGCACTCCCGGAGTGCAACTAGTTGTTTTTTTTTTATTCTGACACATCATCACCAACAGGTTAGTTTAGTAACTTACTTGATTTTTCAAAAGATTCAATTTAATCTTGTGTACAGCTGACAACAAATTTTCTATAATATTCGATATAACTATGTATAATCGAAGCAGAAACTTTAGATGTTTACTCGTAAGTGCAGAGACCTACGCTCCGACCTTAATGTTTTGCGGTTACACGTTTACAATATGTCTCAAACAAAACTCAACCTTGAAGTAAGGGGATAAGAGATTGGTTTTCTCGTCTTAATATTCGCGTGGGAGTTCTGTTATTATGTTTCTCGTCACTGAGATAATCTATTTAAGTAGGCGTCAGCAGCGAGAATATTTAAAGCCTCATTACGGCTTTTTGATTTGCGAAGCTGAATATAAAGCAGTGATAGTTATTACTATTATTAAAATTATTTACTGGATATTACTTACTATGTTTTTCGTTATCTTGTCGTAAATAATTTAAAAATGGTGTCATGAATGGTGAAAACTTAAAACTTTATATTGTGATAGTTATTCCTAAGTTTTATTAAGGTCAACTTATCACCTTAAAAGAAAGTCGGACAAAGTAGTTGGATAATTTAGCTTTAAATACTTCAGCGATATTGTATCTTCTACGATAATTAAAATTATGTAGTTGTTAATTGAATCATCAGGACGATGTCTATAGTAACACAAATAACAGTTAATAATTACAACAGCACCAACAGCACGGCACTGACATCTTATAATTTTTACTATGATATATTCTCTAATTAAGTGAGCGGAAGATCGAGCTGATGATGATGATATTCTCTAAGCCCGCTAGAAACATGTTTAAATTCCATCCTACTGGAACCATTCTGCCATTAGAAAAAGCTCTCCATCTGGCCTATAAACGCAATTAAAAGGCAATTTTAACAGTAATTCTGGACTCATTTCCCATTACAGGTCCAGGCACGCTCACGATTTGTCTTTGGACAGTTTTATAATCCATCCTTGCCGACAGCGTGGTTTATTAAACTTTTATTTTTTAGATGTGCGCTTGGTTGAGTTTTACTAGCGACCTGAGCTAAATAAGCGACCTAAGCGAAATGAGCGGCCTGGGGGCCTACCACAAGGTTGAAAACTATTTCGTTTTACTATACCGATTTTTATAAAGGATTTTTTTGTCTCTCACGTTACAAACCTCAACTAAGATAACGATCATCAAGATCAGTCAAAAAAGGTTTAACTGTAAAATTACAAAGTGTTACAAGGGATATAGCCTAGGTTGGTTCATTTCTGCTGGCTACCAAACGTAAAGTACAAAATTAACTCAGATTTTTTCATAGGATCATCATGTCTTTAAGTAGCATAGTATATATATTTTCTTTGTGGTAGACCCCTCGAGTAAAAGTTTGCTCGACCGAGAGTGTGGTTAATGCCATGGAAAGTTTCCCTCGCGTTGTTTCCCGCACGCATTAGTAGAAAAACCGCACTCATGTAGGCACTAAAGTGTTGAGTGGACCTTCGAGATTGTAATTTATAACATTTATAATACTAGTGAATACCTACTTGGCTTTTCCTTTTGAAAATATCAAAAGATTTTTACTGTGTTTTACCGGGTTTACTATGCCTTTCCGAAACGCGTGTGAACTTTTCACCTATGACAAGTCATCTACCATCCAGAATGAATGTAGTAGCAAATACTAAATAGTTTTTATTTATTTCGCCTACGATTAAGACATATTTATTAAGTAAAGTTAATAATTACCATTGATGGATGTTATAAGTTTGACTTGTGTATGTACGTGTCTGTGGCATCGTAACGCCCAAACGGATGCACCGATTTGATTGTTTTCGTATTTTTTTTTTCTTCGATACGTGTTTTAATCGAGAGCGTTCAGTATCTCAGAAAAACAATGTCAATGATGTCAAACGAGGCTAGATAGATTATAGTCCATAAGATTAAAGTCATAAAACTAAATATCACGAAAATTGTAACGAAATAAACAGCTTTAAATTATTCTCAGAAGATATGGTCTCATTTGCGCATCGCTAGCTCATTGTGCTGAAGAAATACGACATTCACTCCATCTTTTTAAAAAATATCCCTTTTTGTTTCAGATCGGAGTGATGGATCGGAAAACAAATCGGTAAGTAAGCCACATCTGTCACACTCAAAATACTGAAATGACACAACATTTCGATCCCATCCCGCCTTCTGCGTCATTTGTTTATTTGTTACAAGAGATTCAGCGAAATTATATTGTGAAATAGATGGACAATAAAAATATGGTATTTTGGTAATGTAAAGTTTTTGAAGGCAGCACATCATATCTAACTAATGGTTTAATATTGAAACATTACCATTTCAATCAGTTTACAATTGGCGGAGTGATCGCGTAACAATCATACAAAAAAAAACATACAGATCAATTGAAAGCCTCCTCCTTTTTGGAAGTTGGTTGACAGCTAAAAATCGACTTCACATGCTATGCGAGTCAGTTTCAGAAGCAAGTTTATCTACATATCTCTGAAGATACTCTTCAGATCTCAAGAAATAGTATAATCGGACTACTTGGAATATGTACTCTACCCATTAAAAATATAATCATACAAACCAGTACACAATTGTGGGAGTATTCGCGTAACAAACACACAAAAAAAAATGGCCAACCTCCTCCTTTTTGGAAGTGAGTTGAAAATAGTCTACATACCGTCCGTTACACAATGATGTTACAGTTGTGTTACGGCGAGACAATTTTGTACATTTGCATAACATTTTAAACGGAGCCGTAACGGTATAGCCTGATTTCGACAGGGAGAGTTTTCGAACAATTTTGGATATACAATTGTATTCATACGATGTTCATGTGTCGGTATTAAAATTTGGACACTTTAGTGCTGTGTTTCGAAAATAATTTACCAATTACTGTTAGTAATAATAAAGTTAATATGATATGAAATCACAATAGCATCATTATTATATCATCATCATCATAATCAGCCTGTGTCAGTCCACTGCTGGACGTAAACCTCTCCCAAGATACGCCACTGAGCCCGATCTTCGGCTCCTTGGGAGGGATATGCCCTAATCGCCACGCTGGGTAGGCGGGTTGGCGATCGCAGGACGTAGCTCCTCGCACGCGGTGACGCTGCTGCCCGTCAACGGCCTGTAGTATTTAGCTACGCCATAATTTGAAATGGTTATACCGCCATTTTTCAGTCGCCAGAGCCTCGTTTGTTGGTCAGCAGAATGCACCACGGGCAGGTGAGGTTGGCTGGGAGCTCAGAGGTGGTATTTGTCCCTCCCTTACATCCCCATTATTATGTAGTCAGCATCAATAAATGATTTCTGATTTCTGAAATCAACAACATATGTAGACACTTGGAGTATCTAGTTACTGCAACATGAAAATCAATCGGAATTCCAAGCATAAACTGTGGTTGCCTTGGTTGATAGTGGTACTGTGTAAATATATTCTACCCTGGCGTAGCAACTCAAACCCTCAGAAGCGTCACATAAAGCTATCACCATCGCAGCTCGTGTCAGCAGAGGCTATAATTTTAAAAGTCTTCCTTACTCTATAATAACTATAATAGTGTACTCTATAATAAGGTTCAAATCCGCTAATATTCCACCCATAATTCTACGTTTGATCATCACACACTAATCTCATCCCCAAACGACACAATCAAGGTCATTGACCGGTGCCGTCGCTCGAATAAATATAATATTCTGCGACCACTGCTCATAATTACACTCGGGATGGTAAGGATTCAGGGTTGAATAGGTTTCACTTACACACACAAAGAGAGACGAGGTCATCTACCACTCTAGTACCATTCTGAGTACACACACAGTATACTTTCATATTTTACTTCCGCGGTTCACACGCTTGGAAATTCGTTCGACTTCTTTTTTCTTTTGTAAACTTTAAACTTTCGCGATTTGAACACATAGTTATAAATATGAAAATACGGGACTTATCTTGAGTCGTCTCGTGACCACGATCAATGCAACTTAGTCGAATCGTCGAGTTAAATGTTTTAGGCGCGATAAGTCCCGTATTTTTATATTCTTTTTTCTTTTTTATCGAATCTAAGTATGTATGGGGACACCCTTTAATTTTTTTATTGTATTATTTTTTGGAATTTTTCCTTTATTTGTGCTGTAAGACTTCTTGCCAAATTTCATGATTCTAGGTCAACGGAAAGTACCTTATAGGTTTTCGACCCAAAACCTACAGGGTACTTCCGGTTGACCTAGAGTTGTCAATTTTAGTTAAAAGCAAGGTCTTAGAGCACAAGTAAAGGTAAAATTACGAAAAATAAAAAAAAGTTGAAAATTAACGTAAATTTTGGAACTTACAAGTTTTTGCGAAAATCTAAATTTGCCCATATCTTTTTATCGTGTTGACTTAGGACATTGATTTTTATACACCTAATAGGGACTTTAAACTTCAGTATCTGGTATAAATGTCAACTTGCTGGGTCCACCCGTTCCTGAGCAAATCGGTGGTGACACACGGACTGACAGATGGACAGACGGACAGACGGACAGAGGTACAGACGGACAAGAAAGTGATCGTATAAGGGTTCCTTTTTTTACCTTTTGAGGTACGGAACCCTTAATAAAAACATAAAATTGGAAATTCTGAATTCTTGCACTTTCTAAGTCGTTAGTATGTCATTAAGTAAATGTAGGTATTATCTACGTCTAACGTTTTCATACACTTACATCTGTTAACATATTTGCCGTCTTGAAGTAAATTCTAGAAAATTCGGCTTTACGTCCTACTCGTAGAACACAAAAGTTCCTCAGTCCTCGAGCCGATACGAAAACCTTTGACTCGGATAGAGTATCTATTAAAGTTAAGTGGCAACGTAACATAGAGCCCGACAACTCTTCACACAAAGAGATTAGATTAGACCAACCTCTGAGTTTATTTTATTCGCTTCAGTGTGGTATGACTTAACTTCACTTACACACTTTTTTTACTCAAATAAGCTTTTGCCTTGACGTTAACATGCTTTTTGTACTATATATTTTTATGTACCATTTGCATAATTTGATTTGCAAAAAAATAGACATGAATATTTCTCAACATCTTTGTAAAATTTCATCAAAGCCAATACCGTGGACTGTGAAAAGGTTTTTGAGGATTATTGTGATCCACGGGCTGGTTATTTGCTCCCCATCTGCGTCTGTAGGCTGAAACCTTAATTCTAAAGGTGGTTATGGCATGATGTTTGATGCCATCCTGTTTAAAACACGTGTAATTAATTTGTATTATTTGCATTGGAACAAAATGTCGGTTATGCAGCACTTTATCTCATTGATTTTTTTTACAGTCAGGCAATATTATAATTTGTATATCCTGTCCATCCAAAGGTTGTCTGGTAGAGATCGCTCTAAGCGATAAGACCGCCATTTAACTACCGATTTTTTATGATTTTTCTGTTACTTTTGTTTTTTTCTTCTTTTACTTTTATTCATTCATTCAAGTATGATGTCATCTTAAATTGAATTGACTCTTAGCATCAGGCATTTCTCGACATCCTGTATAAGCCATCGCAATGGCTTTAGTAGTCTAGTAGATTGAGGTTAGTTAGTAGTCAATTGCTTGTGTGTTCACAATAAATAATACTTTACCAAATTTAAAAACGCCCTGAGTGATATATATTATGTACTATCTTTTAATTGAGACCATTCCAATATCGTAACACGACATCCCTGCTGTTAGTTGGATAGGAGTTGAGTATTCTGCAGATTCCAGAAGTTGTCCTAGCATTAGGTTATATCAGGTCATGTCATCGCGTGAAAATGCAATATTATGATATATATTATATTTGTCTTTTAATGGTAACTAGAATCTGATGATGGAGTTGGAACCTTCCATTTATACAGTTCCTATGACCACCTGGTCATAGGAACTCTGTAATGAAATGACACAACCCCATGGAGTTTCGGCTCTGTCTATTCGTCTTGGCGAGTACTCTATTTTTAGATGGCTACCAGGGTCTGATCAGATGATGGAGCTGGAAGATGGTCATAGGAACTCAGTAAAGAAATTGAGCTGAAACTTTGCATACATATCTAAATCGGATGACAATGCAATCAATCAAAGAATCAAAGAATCAAAGCATTTATTCAGTATGTAGGCAGTATAAATATACGCACAACACGTCAAAATCATAAATCATAAAATAAATCATAACCAATTATCAAGTAAACATAGCAAAAGCAGAATTTAACGCTTTGAATTAGAAAAAAAAAGTAATGAACCATTCAGCTGTCATCCAATCGTTTACGTCAGAATATTAAAAAAAAATTAAAGTAGGTTAAAACCAACCATACATGTAACTGTGTGTTTCAAGACTTCAGACAATTTTTATATAAAAAAAATAAAAAAAGTGAAATAGTGATACACAACATAGAGAAACGCATACCGATATCAGGGTAAGTACCATCAAGGTCGTCTGATGATGAAGCCGGAAAATGGCCGTAGGAACTCCTATAGGTACTACACATGTTAAACCCGTCGTGTTTGGGCTCATTGAATTTGTATTGACTTTCTCTGGTCTAAGATTGTGTAAAAGCTTGTTTTAAGAAAAGGTTTTTAAAATATCACTTGTTTTTACAAATAAAAAACAAGTCAATAAAATACAAAACAAACTGCCTATCATAACAAAATTGCCATGTAACTTATAACTAAGAAGCAAGTACTGTACGATACGTTCAAATCGTATTTTTATTAGGGACTGTATTTGTGAGGTACAGAAAGGGTAGTATCGCTTAGTAAACGATACACGTATCGAGTACAATTGAGTTTTTCTTACGGTACTAACTCGGTATGCCACTGTTGACATGATAGGGGTTTAGAGGGAATTGTAAAAGGTAAAAGATAACTAGAATAGCTTTTTTTATTCACATGGGAGTAGTTTTGTATAAGCTTGACAATAAAGAAATAGGACGACGCGGGTATTTAACTTCATACTGAGAATATACTACATATTAATACTATTATACCTACATACCTTTTTAGGGTCTGTAGTCAGTGACAAGGGACCCTTATATCCCCCCCGCCCCCACCCCCCTCTAAAAGCTAAACTGCTGGCTTGAAAAATCTGGAAAAATTCATGATGATCGTGTATTTTAAGGAAAATTATAGCGGTTCAGATAACTTTACTAGTTTAGCAGTAATAGTTGTTGAACTTGAGTGTTTGATAATTTTTTACCAAATACAAAATCCCTTGAATAAATCCCTTAAGATAACTAAGATGAACTAGTTGCTTGTTTATAGTGGGTAAAGACCTGTATTGAATAATGGGCTACTACGGCACTCTATAACACTGCGCGTTGCCCGACACGCACTTGGCCGGTTTTTTATGTATATACTCGTAGAATTCAAAGTCCAGACTGGTTGACTGACTGACTGACTGATTGGTTCCCGTTCATTAAAAAAAACACACCCTGTATTTTTACACCATTCGGTAGTGTCGCTAATAAGGAACGATTCATTAGAAGTAATGGCATACGACAAACTTAAGGACAACGTTGGATTTTAATAAACTAAAAATATAAAGTTTATTAAAATCCAACGTCATAACTCGTTCCTTAATAGCGACACTATCAAATGGTGTAATAATACAAGGTGAGTTTTTTTTCTTTCGTGAATCAAAATTACGAAAATCCTCTATAAAAACAGCTATCAAACAAAAAAAACTAAATCAAATTCGGTTCAGCCGTTTGGGCGCTACGATGCCACAGAGAGACACACATTTATACAGATACATAGATACACACGTCAAAAACTTATAACACCCCTAATTTTTGCGTCGGAGGTTAAATAGACATATATCAGTATTTCAAAAAACGGTGACCATTTTCATTATGGTGGGCTGTTTGCTTGTTTGCTACCAATATCATAAAAAATAAAACCGGCCAAGTCGAGTTGCACTCGCCCACAGAGGCTTCCGTACCACCGTTGGTTGGTACGAATTAAGCTAGACCTCTATATTGTATGAGCGCTCATATAACTCAGAGGCCTATCTTAATTGCCGTATACAATATATGTATGGGGACGCCGTTTGATTTTCAAATTTTTTTAATTTTCATTTTATTTGTGCTGTAAGACCTTGCTTCTTGCCAAATTTCATGATTCTAGATCAACGCGATGTACCCTATAGGTTTTCGACCCAAAACCTATAGGGCACTTCCGGTTGACCTAGAATTTTCAATTTTGGTTAAAAGCAAGGTCTTACAGCACAAGTAAAGGAAAAATTCCGAAAAATAAAATAAACTGGCCAAGTGCAAATCGAACTCGCACTCGTAGAGTTCCGTACCACCCTACAGAATTTTATAAGATGGAGCAAAAAATACCACTATCATTATTCGCCAGCAAAAAAATTTAAATTAATAAACATTTCGTTTCTTATAATGAAATCTAACGTCTATCAAAGGTGTTAGGGATCGACATTTCAATATAACTCATATAATAAAATCGGTGGTGACACACGGACAGACAGACAGACAGACAGACAGACAGACAGACAGACGGACAGACAGACAGATAGACAGACAGACAGACGGACGGATAGACGGACAATAAAGTGATCTTATAAGGGTTCCTTTTTTACCTTTTGAGGTACGGAACGCTAAAAACAACTTTTTGTTTTTTCTCTCAATCAAGTGCTACTTAACATCCTCGGAAATCCAGTAAGATGAAGTAGACTTGAACTTGAACTTGAAGTAAGTCGTAATACGCTGTTCGTAGTTTGCGTCAGATAGAGCTTTATGAATAATGTAGAGCTTCGGATTAGGAACGTGTCGTACCGGCCTCGTGTCGAACCTTACAGATTGCCTCGGGATATAAAACTTCCCTTATGTTTATGTCGATCGACCCGTTTTAATAGAAATGTATTATGTTGTACAAAATAACGTTTTGTACGGTAACTATAGTTCTTGTATTAATGGAGATAGATATGTCATTTCCAGCTCTAAATAGCACAGCAATTTTGGCTGAAACAGCTGTAGACCATAGTTGTTAATCTTGGAAATAGGAAATTCCTGTCAGCGCGTGCTCAAAGTGCAGGACGCAGCGTATTTCACAAAATAGCTCGCTCTCTCTCTCTCTCTCTCTCTCTCTTTCTCTCTCTCTCATACTCTCGTAATTTACTAAAGTCCCCGTCACGAGAAGCTATAAATTATGTAAACAAGTGTTCAGGAGTTCACAACATTTGGACCAACAAAAAAAATGAATTTGTGAAAATAAATTCGAAACTCTAATGACGCGTTTATTTCAAAATGGCGTCCCGATAGTATACAATCCTTGCGTCCGGTACCAAGAAACACAAACGATAGCGCTTTGCGTCGTTAAAATATGATCCGACTAAATTAAATAGGTTGTTACTTTCATATAACCCGTCTATATTTCATGTCGATTGAATATGGTCAATTTATTATTATCTCGCAGTATAAAATGTTTACTTAGTAAAAGATGTTTGTTTACATAATTTATAGCTTCTCGTGACGGGGACTATACTTGGTTTCGTGTTGGCTGGCGGCGGGACATTGTTTTGAACGGTTTTCGTTATTTTGAACGGACAAAACCCATCTTAGATAAAATCATTGTATTCAGTAATATGATTGGGAAAAATACACATTATTGTAAGACATTCCTTTGGCTGCTAACAAGGTTGAAAGGTAATGTAAGATAATAAAAATAAATAAGAGAATGTACATTCTTGAGAAGTATTCGTATGTATTATATAAAAACAGTATACTTAACTATATCTAGTTACTTTATCACACTGTAGTATATTTAATGACAGTTAGGAATTATACTTTGAAAGATAGACTTTTACGGTGCTATCGCACCATCGCCCTAGATTTCCAGAAACGGTATCAAAAAGTACTTTCAAGAAGACAAAAAAGCATGTGTAATGTATACACGATTTTAACATGTTTAAATTAGAAAGGAAAATAATCTATATTGCAATTTCATTATTAGTTCGGAGTACGCCATGATTATGTAAACGTTAAACATTGGCATATTTCCATTTAATTTTATTTCCGGAATGTTCCGACGTCCCTTGATTGTCTAAGCTAAAAATACCTTCGCTACGAAGCGGAACGCTGAATGGAATGCTACCACAGGCTTATAATACACAAGCTACGATGTGCTACGTCGTAGAATGTTCCCGTAGCAATGGCGATGAGCATTCAAAATGTTTCCGCTCCCCTACGGCAAATGTTGAATACATAATTAAGATAGTTTAAAAACTAAAACAACCGACTTCAATGCCCCGTGAGTCTATTTCAGTAGCAAGTTTGAGACGTTTATCGTCATATCTCTGGAGATACTTATCAGATCTCACTGAAATTACAATGGGACTACCTCGAAAAACTACCCTAGCGATTACAAAAGAATCATTTGAATTGGTTCAGAATTGACGGAGTAATCGCGTAACATACACACAATATATATATATATATATATACAGACAAATTATATATATAATTCTGCATTTTGCTAGCGTATTTTTAAACCGACTTCACAAAAAAGGAGGAGGTTCTCAATTCGTCTGTATGTTTTTTTTTTTTTTTTTTTGTGTATGTTACAAGATTTCTCCGTCAATAGTGAACTGATCCAAATGATTCTTTTTTTAATAGGTAGGATACGTTTCCGAGGTGGTCCCATTTTAATTTTATCGAGATCTGATAAGTATCTCCAGAGATATGGAGATAAATACCTCAAACATAGGTAACTGTGTGTTTCAAGACTTCAGACAATTTTTATATAAAAAAAATAAAAAAAGTGAAATAGTGATACACAACATAGAGAAACGCATACCGATATCAGGGTAAGTACCATCAAGGTCGTCTGATGATGAAGCCGGAAAATGGCCGTAGGAACTCCTATAGGTACTACACATGTTAAACCCGTCGTGTTTGGGCTCATTGAATTTGTATTGACTTTCTCTGGTCTAAGATTGTGTAAAAGCTTGTTTTAAGAAAAGGTTTTTAAAATATCACTTGTTTTTACAAATAAAAAACAAGTCAATAAAATACAAAACAAACTGCCTATCATAACAAAATTGCCATGTAACTTATAACTAAGAAGCAAGTACTGTACGATACGTTCAAATCGTATTTTTATTAGGGACTGTATTTGTGAGGTACAGAAAGGGTAGTATCGCTTAGTAAACGATACACGTATCGAGTACAATTGAGTTTTTCTTACGGTACTAACTCGGTATGCCACTGTTGACATGATAGGGGTTTAGAGGGAATTGTAAAAGGTAAAAGATAACTAGAATAGCTTTTTTTATTCACATGGGAGTAGTTTTGTATAAGCTTGACAATAAAGAAATAGGACGACGCGGGTATTTAACTTCATACTGAGAATATACTACATATTAATACTATTATACCTACATACCTTTTTAGGGTCTGTAGTCAGTGACAAGGGACCCTTATATCCCCCCCGCCCCCACCCCCCTCTAAAAGCTAAACTGCTGGCTTGAAAAATCTGGAAAAATTCATGATGATCGTGTATTTTAAGGAAAATTATAGCGGTTCAGATAACTTTACTAGTTTAGCAGTAATAGTTGTTGAACTTGAGTGTTTGATAATTTTTTACCAAATACAAAATCCCTTGAATAAATCCCTTAAGATAACTAAGATGAACTAGTTGCTTGTTTATAGTGGGTAAAGACCTGTATTGAATAATGGGCTACTACGGCACTCTATAACACTGCGCGTTGCCCGACACGCACTTGGCCGGTTTTTTATGTATATACTCGTAGAATTCAAAGTCCAGACTGGTTGACTGACTGACTGACTGATTGACAAACCGCTGGACCTAGATAAATGAAATTTAGGTACCTACCTAAATTTGAAGAACACACCTGTGTTCTTTGTAAAGTGTAGGTATCCACTAAGTAGGATTTTTCGAAATTTCACCCTTCAGAAAGTTAAATGGGGGGTTGCATATTCATCTTAACGGCTTGCAGAAATAATTAGCACATTGAGTACACACAGCTTTACGACTGCTTATTAGAAGTAAAGCTAAATAGAATAACGCTAGTTTAGTTGAATACAGCTAGTTATTACGCGCGAATAATTTTCTGAGTCATTAATATATTCACACAAAAGCACGTTTTTTCTCCACAAAATAAAGAATACCGATAAATAACATATTTAACTCAATAAAGCCGCCTAAGCTGTAAAGCACAGAGAGAGTCTTTTAATATTCCACAAAGGAAATTCCGTAGAATGTATTCAAATCAGATTTCGTTACTTGTGATGTTATCAAGCGGACAGTATGAGGGTGATTTGAGTATTTTGGGCTCTGGACTGCAATTAAATTTAATCTTTGGTTTTGTATATTCGTATACATTGAGTGGGGACCGCAAATTGGTAAACGTTGCGTAGGACGTTGGAGCTATAATATTCGTAAGGTGGCTGAGAGAGCTGAATGAGAGTAACCGAGAATAGCGCTCAATGTCATGTAATTACACCAATTGGTGAGGCCTATGTCCAGCAGAGGACTAGTGTGGGCTGATGATTATGATGATTCATATGAAACATCAATATTTATTAGTAGGTTTCTAGACTATGATCGCAATGCGAAGCTATTTAACCGATTTCACAAAAAAGGAGGAGGTTCTCAATACGTCGGAATCTTGTTTTTATTTTTTATGTATGTTCACCGATTACTCGATAATGCCGGAATCGATTTGGAAAATTCTTTTTTTGTTTCAAAGGGTACTATTCCCAGGTGGTCCCATATAAATTTTAACGAAATCGGCCGAGCTGATTTTAATATATCAACATTTGTATTACGACGCATTTACTTATCTCGACGACTTACTACTAACTACTGGCACAGATTATGTAATAGTTACTACATCTACTGGCTACTTCGACTAGCGCGACGTTTGAAGTCTGTTCTTTTTGTTTTTTAAACGATCTTAAATTATTTAAATAATAACTTATACCATGACTGATTAACATAAAAATTACTTAACGTATTATAAGTACTTTAGTTACAAGAACTAACTTTAACTCAGTTTACACAAACTTAAAAACCTTAGCTATATGTAAAAGCATGAACATTAAAAGAACGTTAGGTTGATGGATTCAACAATATTTACTGAACTCTTTTGAAGACGATGTATTACAGGGAGAATTTTTCAAGTGGGCGTGGATGGCCAAATCCGAAACTATGAGAAATCGTAAAAAATACTCAAAGGAGTCTCAGGCCCGATTTTTATGAAAACTAAAATTGCATCATTGGATTTTTGAAAAATCAATATTCCTAGCCAGGATTCCTGGCTAGGAATCGTACCCGTTCATTAAAAAAAACACACCCTGTATTTTTACACCATTCGGTAGTGTCGCTAATAAGGAACGATTCATTAGAAGTAATGGCATACGACAAACTTAAGGACAACGTTGGATTTTAATAAACTAAAAATATAAAGTTTATTAAAATCCAACGTCATAACTCGTTCCTTAATAGCGACACTATCAAATGGTGTAATAATACAAGGTGAGTTTTTTTTCTTTCGTGAATCAAAATTACGAAAATCCTCTATAAAAACAGCTATCAAACAAAAAAAACTAAATCAAATTCGGTTCAGCCGTTTGGGCGCTACGATGCCACAGAGAGACACACATTTATACAGATACATAGATACACACGTCAAAAACTTATAACACCCCTAATTTTTGCGTCGGAGGTTAAATAGACATATATCAGTATTTCAAAAAACGGTGACCATTTTCATTATGGTGGGCTGTTTGCTTGTTTGCTACCAATATCATAAAAAATAAAACCGGCCAAGTCGAGTTGCACTCGCCCACAGAGGCTTCCGTACCACCGTTGGTTGGTACGAATTAAGCTAGACCTCTATATTGTATGAGCGCTCATATAACTCAGAGGCCTATCTTAATTGCCGTATACAATATATGTATGGGGACGCCGTTTGATTTTCAAATTTTTTTAATTTTCATTTTATTTGTGCTGTAAGACCTTGCTTCTTGCCAAATTTCATGATTCTAGATCAACGCGATGTACCCTATAGGTTTTCGACCCAAAACCTATAGGGCACTTCCGGTTGACCTAGAATTTTCAATTTTGGTTAAAAGCAAGGTCTTACAGCACAAGTAAAGGAAAAATTCCGAAAAATAAAATAAACTGGCCAAGTGCAAATCGAACTCGCACTCGTAGAGTTCCGTACCACCCTACAGAATTTTATAAGATGGAGCAAAAAATACCACTATCATTATTCGCCAGCAAAAAAATTTAAATTAATAAACATTTCGTTTCTTATAATGAAATCTAACGTCTATCAAAGGTGTTAGGGATCGACATTTCAATATAACTCATATAATAAAATCGGTGGTGACACACGGACAGACAGACAGACAGACAGACAGACAGACAGACAGACGGACAGACAGACAGATAGACAGACAGACAGACGGACGGATAGACGGACAATAAAGTGATCTTATAAGGGTTCCTTTTTTACCTTTTGAGGTACGGAACGCTAAAAACAACTTTTTGTTTTTTCTCTCAATCAAGTGCTACTTAACATCCTCGGAAATCCAGTAAGATGAAGTAGACTTGAACTTGAACTTGAAGTAAGTCGTAATACGCTGTTCGTAGTTTGCGTCAGATAGAGCTTTATGAATAATGTAGAGCTTCGGATTAGGAACGTGTCGTACCGGCCTCGTGTCGAACCTTACAGATTGCCTCGGGATATAAAACTTCCCTTATGTTTATGTCGATCGACCCGTTTTAATAGAAATGTATTATGTTGTACAAAATAACGTTTTGTACGGTAACTATAGTTCTTGTATTAATGGAGATAGATATGTCATTTCCAGCTCTAAATAGCACAGCAATTTTGGCTGAAACAGCTGTAGACCATAGTTGTTAATCTTGGAAATAGGAAATTCCTGTCAGCGCGTGCTCAAAGTGCAGGACGCAGCGTATTTCACAAAATAGCTCGCTCTCTCTCTCTCTCTCTCTCTCTCTCTTTCTCTCTCTCTCATACTCTCGTAATTTACTAAAGTCCCCGTCACGAGAAGCTATAAATTATGTAAACAAGTGTTCAGGAGTTCACAACATTTGGACCAACAAAAAAAATGAATTTGTGAAAATAAATTCGAAACTCTAATGACGCGTTTATTTCAAAATGGCGTCCCGATAGTATACAATCCTTGCGTCCGGTACCAAGAAACACAAACGATAGCGCTTTGCGTCGTTAAAATATGATCCGACTAAATTAAATAGGTTGTTACTTTCATATAACCCGTCTATATTTCATGTCGATTGAATATGGTCAATTTATTATTATCTCGCAGTATAAAATGTTTACTTAGTAAAAGATGTTTGTTTACATAATTTATAGCTTCTCGTGACGGGGACTATACTTGGTTTCGTGTTGGCTGGCGGCGGGACATTGTTTTGAACGGTTTTCGTTATTTTGAACGGACAAAACCCATCTTAGATAAAATCATTGTATTCAGTAATATGATTGGGAAAAATACACATTATTGTAAGACATTCCTTTGGCTGCTAACAAGGTTGAAAGGTAATGTAAGATAATAAAAATAAATAAGAGAATGTACATTCTTGAGAAGTATTCGTATGTATTATATAAAAACAGTATACTTAACTATATCTAGTTACTTTATCACACTGTAGTATATTTAATGACAGTTAGGAATTATACTTTGAAAGATAGACTTTTACGGTGCTATCGCACCATCGCCCTAGATTTCCAGAAACGGTATCAAAAAGTACTTTCAAGAAGACAAAAAAGCATGTGTAATGTATACACGATTTTAACATGTTTAAATTAGAAAGGAAAATAATCTATATTGCAATTTCATTATTAGTTCGGAGTACGCCATGATTATGTAAACGTTAAACATTGGCATATTTCCATTTAATTTTATTTCCGGAATGTTCCGACGTCCCTTGATTGTCTAAGCTAAAAATACCTTCGCTACGAAGCGGAACGCTGAATGGAATGCTACCACAGGCTTATAATACACAAGCTACGATGTGCTACGTCGTAGAATGTTCCCGTAGCAATGGCGATGAGCATTCAAAATGTTTCCGCTCCCCTACGGCAAATGTTGAATACATAATTAAGATAGTTTAAAAACTAAAACAACCGACTTCAATGCCCCGTGAGTCTATTTCAGTAGCAAGTTTGAGACGTTTATCGTCATATCTCTGGAGATACTTATCAGATCTCACTGAAATTACAATGGGACTACCTCGAAAAACTACCCTAGCGATTACAAAAGAATCATTTGAATTGGTTCAGAATTGACGGAGTAATCGCGTAACATACACACAATATATATATATATATATATACAGACAAATTATATATATAATTCTGCATTTTGCTAGCGTATTTTTAAACCGACTTCACAAAAAAGGAGGAGGTTCTCAATTCGTCTGTATGTTTTTTTTTTTTTTTTTTTGTGTATGTTACAAGATTTCTCCGTCAATAGTGAACTGATCCAAATGATTCTTTTTTTAATAGGTAGGATACGTTTCCGAGGTGGTCCCATTTTAATTTTATCGAGATCTGATAAGTATCTCCAGAGATATGGAGATAAATACCTCAAACATAGGAGAATGTACTGGTTTTAGTAGAAGAGTCCCAAGAAGATTTTACACAATGGAGGTTGCTATTGGATATACTTTTGATGACTAAAAAATATAACCTTGAATAATGTTTTTACATCTTTCTTCTCGTTGATTTTGGTTTTTGACAGATATTCTTACGGTAACTGTGAGCGAGATAGAAATAAAGGTGGGGATGATATTTTTTTTTTAATATCGTATAGTCTAGCGTTTGACCACTATCTCACCTGTTGCTAAGTGATGATGCGGTCGAAGATAGAGAAGTGGACTAGAATGGGAACTGGCTCTCAAGGATAGCTGCCTGAACACATTAGATGTTTGGCGACAGATTTTCTAACTTGAGGGTGGTAGCTGGCCAGGCGGACACTAGATATGTCCTAGCACCATGCGGGAGTTGTTGGTTTCTTAACGATGTTTTCCTTCACCGGAGGGCAACTGTGAGAAGCGCACATATATTTTTAGATCGAAAAATTCATTGGTGCACGGCGGTTTGAACTCGGTACCACGGCATCAAAGCCGACTGTTCTCCCAATTACGCCACCGGGCCCACAATAAATAATTATTAGTTAATAATTATAATATTAAATTATATATAAATATAAATAATTTGTCTTCACAGGAATGTTCAACCGGGCAAAGTCTTGTTAGGGTGCAAACTTCTTTATACCTAAGATTTTTTGACATGACATGACGTTTGCCGAAGATGGCGGCCATTTCTGTCCCGCGACACTGCATACATTCTTAAATAACGCAGAATTATGAACGTACTTTGTACCAACCAACACTGAAAAAAAAAATTATAAGCATAATACCACAGATTATATAATAGTTACTACGTAAATAATACTTTCCGTTGTTAGGTTGGCTACACAGTGCTTTCATAATTCAGGTTTCAACAATATAGGGAAGTGCCTCTTATAACGTAGTAGAGTGATTCAGTACTCTGTTGGCCATATGGCGGCAAGTAATGTTAATAATCGCAAATAATACTTTTTTATATTCATTTTGGAATACAACTAGTCCGTGTTATAAAAGTATTTGGAATTATTGTAATAAAATAGACAATTAATTATCGTGTGTGTCAGATGCTTTAATCGCACAGGGCCATTTTGGAGATTGTCCTTTGATACCTTGATGACATAATTATTACTAGTGAATATTATCACTTTAGCAAGGCATTTAAAGTCAATTTTTTAGGGTTCCGAACCCAAAGGGTACCAAATGAACACTTTCTGAGACTTTGTTGTCCGTTCGTCCGTACGTCCGTCCGTCCGTCCGTGTGTCTATACATATGTGCGCACTTTACAGATCTGTATCTTCTTAACCGTTATAGGTACATACTTGAAATTTTCAAAAAGTATATATCCGTCAGTGTATAACGGCCCAGACACCAAATGTAATAGATGCATGTAATTTAATTAAAACTTGTTATGCACTAAAAAGAGTAAAATAAGTTATTTTTCAAAAAAAATAAAACCGACTTCATAATCACAAACAGGCACTCAAAAGCGAAAAATAAATTACTTAAAATTATTATAAGCGCTACCCACTTATCTATTTGAAGTCGGTGCCAGCCAAGTCTATTGGATAGTAGATAGATACTATGTATGTAGTAGTAGAAAGTAGGTGCATGTAGGTTAGTAAGTAAGTAGATACATGTAGCTATTATAATTCTACTACCTATTAGAATTGGCTGGCACCGACTTCAAATAGATAAGTGGGTAGCGCTTATAATAATTTTAAGTAATTTATTTTTCGCTTTTGAGTGCCTGTTTGTGATTATGAAGTCGGTTTTATTTTTTTTGAAAAATAACTTATTGTTAATTAATTTCATATAATAACTCCCTCCAAAAATTATTCAAGAATTATTTTTATACATAAAATAAATACTTGATAGTTCTACTACTTGTTAAAATTTAAATATAATCTTGTTTTGGTACTTAGCAATAAAAATTTAATAGTAATAGAATTCTTTGAAAAGGCCAAGCAATACGTTAAAGTAGAAAAAAATAAAGTAAAGGACAACTGCATTTAATTTAAATTCATTTAAAATGCAAATAAAGCAGAAAACTTTTCTCCTAAGCTTTATGAATATGAATTTGTTGTTATTTACTGTGTTTACTTAATATTAGTTTAACTCTTCCTTTACACAAATTTCAAAGGTCAAAAAACATGGAAAACGTTATACTGTTAAAAGCATTGTTTATTTCATTGTATTGTGGAGAGGTTTTCTTCCGTAATGACTTCTCGTCGTCGTAAAATAAACGAGTTTAGTGTTTCCAAAAATAGGTGAGCAGAGGAGGAAGGTTGATTTGAGTTCGACTCAACTTGTGAAAGTTGTCACAAAATAAATTACTAACCCTACATTTTTTTTACATTTGTAGAATAGTATAATATTAAAGGCTGTGTTAAAATAACATATCATTTATTTTTACAATTTTTAACCGACTACAAAAAAGGAGGAGGTTCTCAATTCTTCGGAACCTTTTTTTTATGTATGTTCACTGATTACTCGAAGATGCCTGAACCGATTTGGAAAATTCTTTTTTTTGTTTCAGAGGGTACCCTTCCCAGGTGGTCCCCATTTAAATTTTAACGAAATCAGCCGAGCTGTTTTTTATATATCAACATTTGTGTTACGTTAGTAGTAAGTCGTCGAGATAAGTAAATTCTTATTATTAAGTACGACTTACTACCATCTACTGACACAGATTATGTAATATACTGGCTACTTTGAATAGCGCGACGTTTGAAGTCGGTTCTTTTAGTTTTTAAAACGATCTTAAATTATTCAAAGTGGCTTTCACATACGTATATCTTACTAATATTAAATTTTTATCAATATTAATTACAAAACTTGTAGACTTGTTCCTTCATCAAACAAAGACGGCTTAACAGACTAGATAGTTGATAACTACGTAACGGTGAACGATAGTTAATAACTGACGTAAACTAGTGGATGACAGCGGAATAGTTCATTACTTTTTTATTTATTTTTTATTCAAAGCGATAAAATTCTGCTTTTGTTATGTTTACGTGATAATTTGTTATGATTTATGATTTTGACGTGTATATGTGCGTAAATTAATACTGCCTACATACTGAATAAATGCTTTGATTCTTGATTCTTGATTCTTGATAACCTGGATACTCTGGAACGCGTTGAATGTTTTTAACCTGAATCAACACAATAAGATACCTTGAAACGTGGATAAAGCCGCGGGGCCCAGCTAGTATACAACTATAAAACTAGCTGCTTCCCGCAGTCACAATACGTGTAGTCATATACATGTCCGTATTCTACCGCCTAATTTATTAATTTCTTAATTTCTGTCTATGACGCATACTGTTAATGAAATAAAATATATATATTTTTATACATTATAGGCTAGCGTTTGACCACTATCTCACCTGTTGGTAAGTGATAATGCGGTCGAAGATGGTAAGCACGCTAGGCCTAGAATGGGAACTGGCTCTCAAGGATAGCTGCCGGAACACATTAGATGTTTGGTGACAGATTTTCTAACTTGAGGGTTGTAGCTGGCCAGGCGGACACTAGATAATGATTACATGAATAAGACTATACCTGCAAATGTTAGCTTCTTAAGTTATACAGTTGGCCATAAAGTTCCACAGGTGTTAGGAGCATTATATCGATGTTCCGCCTGATTTGCTATCAAAAAAGTAGCTTACCACCATCGAAGAGAAAATCAACCGCTATGGCGGTAGATTTTCTGTGTTGATCTTTTGTGTGTGGAACACTGTTAGGTTACGGACCTTACATAAGCTTATCTTAGATCACAAACGTAGAAAAAAATGGCCTTTGTATATATCTGAAACTACATATATCTACATCAATCAATTAAATGTATAATATAGAATAACATCAGCAAGTAATTATATTGAAATATATAAAATTAAAATGAAGTAAATCTTTACTTAATACATTAACAAAAAATTACGACTACGATATAATAATATCATCTGAAAACCAAAACCAGATTGATGGGATATTATAATTACAAGTTCCTAATAGAAACACGATCCACAAAGTAAAGCTAAACTCACATGTTCATGCAAACTGAATTAAAACTCTGCTCGTCACGTTGAGGTTGATGTAAATTGCTAAACTGCTGACGGCGTACTAATTAAACTATAAATTAAGATGGGGTCTACGGCCTCATTGCGCATTGCGTTGTGGTGAAATGCGGTGCGTTTATTCTACAGCAGGTACGATAAACATAAACTAATTATATAGACAACTGTATTGACAATAATAAAAATAGTTTAGATGTTTTTGCCCCTATCGCCGCGTTCAAATGTCGTATTCTTTTTTTTTTATAAAATCGTAAAATAGTTTATTGGCATAATATATTAAAAAAAAAAGAAATCGTAATTTTTTTTGTCGTGCCAGTTTGGAATTTTTAGTAAAACTTGGATGATTTTAGGGCCAGTTTCACCGGTTCCTAATAATGCGTTAGATAGTTTTCTGACACAAGACGCCATATAAAAGGTGTCAAAAATCTGTCAGATTTCTTTATATTAGCGCTATCAGGAACCAGTGACATTGGCCCATCTCTTTAGTTATCAATGTTTGGGCTTAAAAAAATCGTTCCATTTTCAAATTTCATAGGCGACCACTTGAGCACGCCTGCTAAAAAAATGCGGGACACTTACTGGTCCGGTACTGCAAGTATTCATTACTTATCCCAAAGAAGGTTGTACAAGATATGGTCATATTATTTCGTAGTATGTTTGTGAACAATCATTTTATTTTGTTACAGGACGTGCCGGTAGAGCAGTTGGAGAAATTGAAAATGGGTGAGTACAACTTAACTGGATATCCGCATTGTTCAAGTTAAATACTTTCTTATTGCAGTTCAATTATATCAGCATCTGCTTCTTGTTGTCGTAGTTAAACTAAACAATATTTTAGAGTGGAAGGGTTTTAATGGAATGTTTCATATCGCACGTTACACTTCAGACGCTCGGCAGATGGGTGCTAGATGGAAAAAAGTGTATCCGCAACGGAATATGCTGACCGCATTTGAATTTATCATGATATTTTTGTTCTTTTAAATTCCTTGATGCACTTTCCATAAAGAGAGAGAAAGATACAGAGATAAAGAGAGATATATATATATATATATATCGAGGGCGTACAGCGCGCTGTATAGTATATGTATGTATAAAAGAAACTTAGTTTCAACGCAGTGAGAGTGTTTTTTATTAATAAAAATCTTCATGCAATGCTTCTTTCTATAAGAAACTATATTTTTCTTTTTTTATCTTATCAGCTAGCGTTTGACCACTACCTCGCCTGGTGGTAAGCAACGATGTGGTAAAGATGACATTAAATTGATGTCAAGTCAAAGGAAAATGTTATCAGGCTAGGATTTCCTTTATGCCAGGAATTTAGTAGCACACACATACTTAAAAGTGCACATTCCATAAAAATCCACTATCACAAAACATCTCCGAATTTTTAAAGAATTAAAAAATTTCGGTATTTTTATTAATAAATATCTATATATATTAAAGAAAGTCGTGTTAGTTACTACACTTATAACTCAAGAACGGCTGGACCAGAATGTCAGAATGTCATGAGCCAAAAAAATATTAGGCAGTTATTAATGGAGTAAGTATACTTATTCAGAATTAAAATTAAATACTGGTGATTATATTTTTACAATTAAAATTAAACTCAATCGAACTAATTTCAAGTTAATAACTTATCTTTAACAATAATAACATTGTTTCATTGCATTATGTCTTGCTGACAAGCGGTTGAAGTACTTGATTGTTGTATTTTTATTCTATTTCTGTATTGCCATAACTTTGATTATTTACTTGATAATCAAAGATACATAACTAAACTTAATATCTCTTTTGTATTCATTGTATTACGTCCATAAAAGCCTAAATTAAGTTCATCTAAAAGGTAACACGACATTTCATTGTCTGTTAGGTGGTACGAAGTTCGCCGGGCCAGCTAGTTATATATAAAATCCAAATTTCCTGAAGTTAGTTACTTTTATAAAAACAATCCAATTATTTATAAAAGTAGTAATAACCTTCAGCTAGTTATTACAGCATTCTATTTTCTGTGCCTGAAAGTAACGCGTAATTTACTAGAAACGACCTAAGGATTTCTTCGTATAACGTTAACAATAATTTTAATTGTCAAGTCTGTGTTCTGTTACCGAAAGCCCTCACGGGCTAGGGACACGTGAGTTCAGGGAATTCTGTGAAAATTGCTTGAATAACACGGGCACGTGGGCGCTTCGGTGAAGGCATTATGGAGCCTGGGAATACTTAGACGTTTTTAAATGGTTTCTTTATTTGCCAGACTTTCCATTACATCTATATTTGTATGTATTGTAAGATGTTTGTAAAGGTAACTTTGTTTAACTGGTGGTCTTTACGTGAATAGCGATGAATATCGAGCGATAATCGTCGATAATAGAAGAGGTGCAAATAGACAACTGTCTAGCTGCATCTCTTTCTATAAGACGTTTGCGATGACAGGGGGCACCGCTATCATTGACATCAAAAGAGAACCCCTGAAGGATTTACTTACTTATTTTGGATACCTATCTATATAATATGGATATAAATAGTTTCCATTATACATATCATGCTATGTGATTATATATAACTAGAGACACGCCCCGGCTTCGCGCGGGTAGAGCATATATGCCTACATTTTTGCATCAGCTTGTTGCGTCGAGTATGAATTAACGACTTCAACAACCAATTTCATATTTAAACAAATTTACGCAAAAGCTTAACGAATTATACACATAAACCTTCGCATAAACGCAGTATAAAACAAAGTCTCCCGCCGCGTCTGTCTGTCTGTTCGCAATAAACTCAAAAACTACTGAACGGATTTTTTTGCGGTGCATCATATATAAATATTTATATACATATCATTCTATATAAATATTTTACCACTGTTAAAGTGGGCTGCATCATTGGACATATAATATAATTACAGTCTAGAGAGTTAACATATTGTTTCTTGCGGGTATATATGTAAGTACATTTACTGGGTTAGGCACTAAGTTTCAAGTTGTCGTCCAAATCGTTGTACACAATGATCAACCAAATTATCTATTAACACACACGTGTTACCGGATAATTTAGTTAACACACAGGTTATAATTTACACACACGTGTTAACGGATAATTTAGTTGATCATATATACACGACGAAGTCGCTAGTAGTTCACAATCACTTCACATTGTTTTCATTTAGAAATTAATACTATCGCGTTTTACAAAATACTGATACAATTAGCCACGGCGTGACGCAAAATACTCAGAACAAACTATAGTACGAACTATGAATATATTTAAACATCTGATGTAAATAATATTACAATACTTACAACTTTTGTCTCTGATGACTTAAGAATAAGGTTCATCTCTATACTTAATGAAACAACTACGGTCAGGTATGTTCATAAGAGTCAAAATACCAAAGCCTTAGACATTGTTTTTATAACATTCTCGATGGCTTGTTTTTATGACCAATGAGATGACTCATTGTTCGCTCTCGTTATAAGATGTTTCGTGTGCATTAACCGATCGTCGTAACCGTCTGTACGGTCAGTTTCATAAAATCTGGGCCCTTATTCAGTATGACCAATGAGATAACTTGCCAAAAACGTGTGATGTCGTAACGTGCTCTAAACGCAAACGTGTTCCTTAAACGCGCCACGGTGCGTTAATTAAAAAATGGTATGCTGTATGCCAAACCATATGTTTTCTATGTCCAGTTCTCGATTTCACGCCATTCGTTCATAAACCTTACTGCCGGTTCCATCGGTAATTTTGCGGTTTTATACATTTCTTTATTTTTGTGTCTTATCTTAATATTAGGTCGATTTACCAGCAATAAAACTTCAATAGCAATTCTGTAGATTAATTTAGAAACTAAAAACCAAAAAATAAATAATAAATATTTTTTATTGAATATATGATTATATTCAATAAAAAATATTGGACCCTCTTACAAATACACTAGTTTTAGAACGACAATAAACACTTAATTTTTAAAATGTCAATTTTTGTCATTCATTGTATTGACATTTTATTAATACTAGCAGCCCGCACGGGTGAAATTGAAACATATTATTGGTCAGCCGTTTTTGCGTTATTATTAGTAGGATTGTTAATATAAGTTATACATACATACAATCACGCTTTTTTTCCCGTTGGGGATAGTACTTATCTTACAATTTAATATAAGTTGTACTCACATAATGTAGGCTATTATTGTAAATAGTAGAACCTTCTCTTATTCCATCTAATTGTAAATATAATGTTGGGTATCCATGTATAACTTGTTTAACAAACAGACGCCAATAATGAAACTTGTAAATGTATGTATGTGTATATCATGGTGCATAGTTTTACGCGCGCTTTTTGGTTAAATTTTACAACATTACTTGCTGTCAATTTTACTTCAAAAATTCAAAACGCGCGCGTGACACGCCATCTTACCTCACGATATTTTAACAACTCTAAACGCGCTCATAATGTGCGCTACCGCGTTTACCAAACTTGATATTGGCATAGAGAATACCTTCGACGCGAATAACGTGAAGATATCGTAACGCGGCACGTTAAGACTTTAAAATGGTCATACTGAATTAGGCCCCTGAATGAATCTGAATCTGAGCGAAAAGTCACGTAGAAAAGCGCTTGAATTTTACATAAAATTGCTACAAAGTGCTACGAAGCCGCTACAAGGGGCTTGACGTTAGTAGCCGTGTCCACTTGCGCGTCGAATCGAAGCGCAAATTATCACGTATACATTGAGAGCTGGACCATCGAATGAATAAACGCGAATTTTATCACGTAAATTTTTACGTTGGAAGTACGAGTATAGTTTGTTAATACTCATCTTTGTGTCAATATGAAACTATGTCCATTATTAACTGAAACATCATTGTATATAGATTAAAGCCGCTTGTAAACGTCCGTTGTTTTCACAGGACAACGGACCTTTTTTTGCCCGACTCGCAGTGTTGTATGGATTTGTCACCGGACCGGTATCCGGTGCACACTTTCTTTATAAACCATATACCACCGCGAATTCGGTAAAAAACACGGTCCGTTATTCGGTGAAAAATATGAGCGTTTACAAGTGGCTTAAGGATGTTAGTGTAATATCCGAAACTGTGGTGCTACCAGATCGTGGCGCGTTATCGCATCATTCACGTCATACGAATTTCTGACTTTTGATATAAGACGATAGCTTATGGAAAAACATTCGAGGTCTGTATAAGACTGATTACTTGTAACTAAAGTAGTGAAACCCATTATATTATACTACTTTGGATTGAAACAATCCAAAGTGTCACGTTCCATTTTTAAACATTTTTCTTTATACCTGTGTGGTACGAATTATGTCCAAAACCATCAGTAAACCATCGGCAATACAAATCATGGAATAGAATTAGAATAAAAGTTACTAAATTTTGCCATCTAAAAATAAACAACATCGTTTCTCAGACTTCAATTAAATAAATTAATTTTAATTTCAGCGGAGGGCAAGGAAGGTGACGAGATGAAATCCCACGTTGAGTACCACAGGCTGGGTAAGTAAACATTGTTAGCAATGCCTTTACAAACCTCTTGAATAATTTGTACTCCTCCGAACACGTATGTTAGGTCGCCGCATGAAATATGCACGAACCTCAAATTGTAATTTGTGAGTCACCTAGGTTATATTATTTCACAATTTTTTGGATAAAAATTGTCTGAAGTACTGAAACATGCACTGGGTTGCGGGTGCACGTAATGGTACGGTTGGCAACCCTACATTAATAAGGGGAATTAAACATGTGTTTTAAGTGTGACGTTCGACGTCTAGATGAAAGCTGAATGAATGGCTCAATACCTTTGTTTTTTTTTTTGTAAATTCAAAGCGTTATGTTTCTGTTATATCTATATTTTTTGTTGAATATGATCTATTTAATGTTATTTGACGTGTGTAAGTGCTAATTTTTAATTTGCCCATATACTGAATAAATGCTTTGACTTTGACTTTGACTTTGACTTGACTATGAATATGATTCTGTATTAGGAGTTTAGAAGATATTTAGAATATTAGTACAGAAACATGTAGGCGTGCAAAAAGCGCTAACTTCAGATTAACGTTATAATCCCTTTATGATTTTAACAAAAACATTACGAATGTAAAATAACGAAAAATGTGTAAGCAAGGGCACTGCTGGTTTGTTATTAGATCTAACTGATATAATAAAAAAAAAACATATCTGCTAACAACTAGTTTTACAATCTTATCTCTATTTTTTTTTGCAAATACAAACAAAGTTTAGATAAAATTAATGTTCAAAGCCGTGGCATAAGGCACAGCCTAAACATGCCTAGTAAAATTGTGAAATAGATTTAAGATACAAAATAAAATGTTTGGTATTAACATGCTTAAATAATACAAATCGTTAAGAACGTTGATTTCATAGCGTCATCAACTAGAAAAAAGCTCATAATCGGATGAACGATTTTTCATGAATCAGAGCTAAGAACACTTTCGATTATATGGCACCTATTAGCAAAAAAACTAAATTAAAATTGGTTTATCCGTTTGGGCACTACGATGCCACAAACAGACACACACATACACACGTCAAACTGTTATTTTTTGTCGACGGCTAATAAAATATATAAAATGATGTAACACTCGTTCCACGCGATATCAACGTTGTCATGATAGTGAGCTTCGAAAAAAGTCCGACAGGATAAACACAGCATTACGAGATAAACCCCCTTTAAGCTCACTGTTATCTGTTATCCGACAACGTGCTAATGGCTCTGCGCTAAGCTTGCTATCGATTTTTCAGATTGGATGACATAACTAATGGGTTTTAAGAGTTAACATTTTTGAAATTATAAATGTTAAGCAGCTTACGGGTTGATTTTAATGTAGTACGATGTAAGTATGCGACAAATGCAAAGATATGATAAAGATACATTTATTTGCAACTAACATATGTGGACATCGCAAGCATGCTTTGCAGGGGTCTCATTATGTAGTTAGCGTTACACATGTGTCGCCTTTTAAAGGCAAACATGTAATAGAGATATAAATAAATAACAAGAGCAAAAAAATATAAATCATGCCGCAACACTGACGGACTGCACTAACTTATGGGGGACCGTAAACTAACAATGCTCTATAGCATCATATATACAGCAGCAACCGATGCTATATATTAAATGCATTACCGAACGCAACTTTAATTCTCGCCAGAGCAGTTTTAAGTTAAGTTTATCTTAAGAATAAGATCTGCGAGTAGGTAGTTAATGAAATTTTATTAAAATATAATAAATTTTTCAATATTTATTATATTTTAAAAATCAAATATTTTAATAAAATATTGTACACGTGTATCAAAGGTTTTATAAAATGCTAATTTGGTACTAATCTATAATCGTGCTCAGTCAAATTACTTGTTCGATAGCGAGATTGTTTTTGACTTGTTTGAAAGGCCTTTGTTTCAGTGGCTGATATATTATTTGTAAATTACTTCAGACTCAGTATTTTCGGCTTTTAGGAGTATGATAATATTAAAGTATGAAAAGCATTAGTAATTATGGAATATGTACCTACTACTAATTATATTTTTCGTGTTGATAAAGCTAGTAGCTTGATAAGCAAAGTAACCGCTAAGCATAAATATAAATGCCGTCCAACCGAATTAAA
Source organism: Cabera pusaria (assembly GCA_954871355.1). Taxonomy (NCBI): domain Eukaryota; kingdom Metazoa; phylum Arthropoda; class Insecta; order Lepidoptera; family Geometridae; genus Cabera; species Cabera pusaria. Next base: position 6,557,723 of record OX940894.1, read on the forward strand.
TAAGTCAAAATATCTGAAATCACGTAATCGCTGCAATACAGTGTGTAGGGATGCTTTTCGCCGTCATGTTCACGAATCAGTTAATAATGAGGATTCTTCTAAAGTTTGGAAGTTCCTCAGATCCCTTGGAATTGGTAAGCCTCGTCAAAATTCTGTCCCTCTTAGTTTAGACATAGATTCACTTAATCTTCATTTTTCTTGTTCATCTGATATTTCTGACTCGGATAAAATCAAAACTTTAGATCATTTATCAAATTTACCAATTCCCGACTATCCTTCTTTTGTTTTTGATCGATTATCCACTTGTGATGTTAATAAGAGCGTACTGTCCATTACTTCTAATGCTGTAGGTGGTGATTGCTTAAGTCGCAACATGCTAGTACCAATCCTTGATACCATTCTTCCTGTACTATGTTTTATTTTCAATAACTCCTTTAACAATGGTGTGTTTCCCTCTATCTGGAAAGATGCCCAGATCATTCCTTTACCCAAAAAAGCGAACCCTAAATTACTCTCCGAATACCGTCCTATATCCATTCTTCCTTTCTTATCCAAGGTCCTTGAGCGTCTTGTCCATAATCAAATTAGTAAATTCCTTTCCTTTAACAATCTCCTTAATCCTTTTCAATCCGGTTTCCGCCCAGGCCATAGCACAGTTAGCACGTTAGTTAAAATTACAGATGATATCCGCCTGGGTATGGAAAACCGGCACCTTACTGTACTAGCACTATTGGACTTTAGCAATGCTTTCAACACTGTCGACTTTGATATCCTACTAGCAATACTACGTTCTATTAACATATCTCCAATGGTGGTCGACTGGTTTCACAGTTATCTGTACGGGCGCCGGCAGCGTGTTCGCCTTGATGAAACATGTTCATTGTGGTGTGACACGTCAGCTGGCGTTCCTCAAGGTGGCGTGCTTTCTCCTCTTCTCTTTGCTGTTTTTATAAATTCTATCACTCAAAATCTTTCTTCTTCCTACCACTTGTATGCAGACGACCTTCAGATATATTGTCAAGCCCCTCTTGATAATCTACCCAATGCTATTGCCTCCATTAACTCAGACCTACAGCGCATATTAGACTGGACGAAAGCTTTTGGACTCAAAGTCAATCCAACAAAAACGCAGGTCATGGTTACCGGAAGTTCTAGACTTATTGTCAAAGTTGATTGGCAAATGCTTCCAAAAGTTAGTTTCGGTGGAATTGATATTCCTTTTAGCAGGTCTGTGAAAAATCTTGGTCTCATAATAGATCAATGCTTGACATGGGATTTACAAATACAAAACACCAGTCGCAAGCTCTATGCAGCTGTGGCGTCACTAAAAAGGCTACGCAACTTTCTTCCTACAACCACTAAAATTGCACTCTCTCAATCTCTTCTACTTCCTATTCTTGACTATTCTGACGTCTGCTATCTCTCTCTGCTCATCTTCCCTAAGATCTAGATCTTAGGGAAGATGAGCTAGATAAACTTGAGCGTCTACAAAATGTATGTATTAGATTCATATTTGGTTTGCGTAAATATGATCACGTATCTCAGTTTCGCACAAAGCTCAAGTGGCTTCCTATTCGCCTTCGCCGGAATACTCATATTCTTTCTCTTCTCTATAACATTCTATTCAATCCTTCTTCTCCGCGATATCTTAAAGGAAGCTTTAAATTCCTCCACAATTCTAACTCTCTTTCTCTAAGGTCATCAGAAAACTTAACCCTGAACTTTCCCGCACATGGTTCCAGTTTTTATGATAAGGCTTTTACTGTCCAGGCTGTTAGGCTCTGGAACTCTCTTCCCGAACCTGTGAAATCTTCACAATCCCTTCATATTTTCAAGAGCCGTTTAAAAGCTTATCTTTCATTATAAATAGTGTTAAGCTGCTTCTGTCTGTTCTGTCAATCTGTTTAAAATTTATAGAATGCGTGTTTAGGAATTTATGTAAGTAATCTGTGTTTATTGTTGTAGGTAAGTAGGTATGATTATGTTAGTTTAGGTATAATATGTTATTGTTATTCTTTTCATTTTAATTTAAATTAGGCGCACCTTGCATTAGGCTACTATTTCGATCCTATCCATACAAAGGTTTGTCTGGAAGAGATCGCTGTTAGCGATAAGACCGCCCATTGTTACACGTTAAATTTAAGCTGTAAAAGTTATATGTGTCTGTATCTTTGGTGTCGCAATAAAGATTTCATCTATCTATCTATCTAGTCCGGTGTTGGGTTACTTTTTTTATATATCCTAAAGGCTAGCGATCGATTACTATCTCGCCCGCTGGATGCAATAATGTGGTCGAAGAAGATGGTGAGCACGCTAATTCTAAAATATTCTCTCTCTCAAGGGTTGTGTACTGCCGAAACACCGTAAGGTTATGGTGGCAGTATTTATCCTTGATGGGATGGGAAGCTACTTTTTGGTAGCAAGGCTGCCTAAACATCTTATTACTTGTGGAGGAACACTGACTGGACTGGAACTGGAACCGGTGACCTCTTGTTTAGAAGTCAAACCATCTATCCTTTACTTCAACGGGGCTCACTCTTATACAATATATAAAAACAAATTCAAACTTTTTACATTTAATAGTGTATCAAAATGCATAATTGAAGTTCAGAGCAATTATCATAAACATTTTAGCTGAAATTTAAATATTTACTAGACATAAATAATTAAGGACACCATCCACCGGTCACAACTAGATAACCAAGTTAAATATTCAAAGATAATGTTTCCGAAACGCTGACGACCAAATACTGTGCTGCAATAAGGTTGTCTGGTAGATATCACTATAAGCCTAGGCAATAAGATCGCCCATTGTAAAACATATCATGTCATAATTATCCTACTTCTTATTTTCAACCGAATTCCGAGAAGAAGGAGGTCAAAGAGAAGGAGGAGGATGAATTGAAAATTTGTCTGTATGTTTTTTAATTTTTATTTTTTTTGTTGTATGTTACGCGATTACTCCGTCATTTGTGAACTAATTTGAATTTTTTTTTTTTAATTGGTAAGGTACGTTTCCCAGGTGGACCCATTGTAATTTCATTGAGTTATGTAATTAAGTATCTCTAGAGATATGACGATAAACGTCTCAAACTTGCTATTGAAATTGACTAGCGGGGCATGGAAGTCGGTTGTTTTAGTTTTTAAACTATCTTAATATTATGGTGTGCCATAATGAGTTCAACTATATATTCTTAATAGCTGATACCTGTGAGTTTGTTCACGTACACCAAGCATTTAGTAGCGTATGTTCATCTTCATGCAGTAAGATCGAATAGTCCATTTAGGCGTGATTAGGTAACAAACACATAAAATGACAGAGTGACAGGGTTACAAACGTTTTTATAATATTAGTATGAATGGTTTTTTTTTATTATTCCTTTTGTATGACACAGATGCAGTCAAAGCTAACGGCGAGCTCATCTCAAGACTAGAACAGCACGCGTCAGCTGACTCCACCGGTGATGGAACTCCTCGACTCCATTCACAAGCTCAGCTGGACGTACCCTCAGAAGGAGTACATAAAGTGTTGGTGCAGGATGGCTCTCACATCAGCATCATTGATGGCACCGTGCCTACGCCAGCGCCCAGTGAGGAGCCTACTACAAAGGTACCAATAGTACCAATATGGCTTGCGACACATCTACTCGGGGAACATTCTATCAATATGCACGAAGCAAGTTGCTGAGGTACACATTCATTACAGGCACTGCGAAGGAATTTCAATTCCATGCCTGAGTTTGTGTTTCCCGATACGTATTATTTAGGGGTCTTTATAGTATATAGGTATCTTCTAGGCAAGCGTGCTTTATCGTGGTCCTTCATCGTCACTGAACAACAGATGACATAGTGTTTTATTTATTTGGGGAAAAAAATGCTACAAGGTAAACAACAGTTTGGCAGGAATTCGTAAGCCAGCAGCTTACAAATTCACGCCCTTCTTAATATTAATAACCATCTCGCGGGTGTAATCAAGGCACATATACATTTATATCGCGCAGAGATAGCAAGACTGACTATAAAATGTTTGCCAAATATCTTTGCAATTTGCATACGTTTAACCCCAAAAGGTTTGACAAATTTTAGATGAATTGACTTTATAATTTGAATCAGTAGTTTTCTACAAAATGCCATAAACGTAAGCCGGTTCCATCTCCATTTATTCTAATCTTCTGCTATTCATCAGGTATTCCACGGGGCAGCGAGGCTAATCCAGCCCGGTTCAGCGACCAACAACCCAAGCAACGGACACACGGCTGTTCGCAGAGCCTTTAACGCTGATATTACGAAGGAAACCAGTCATAATGTAAGCACAGATTCTTATACAGCTTTTGTTTAAGCTTCAAATACACTAGAATAATGTGCTAGATTTCTCGGTTGCAATTCGAGGGTTTGTGGTGTAATACGAAAAATTATGCATGAAGTTATATTTTGACAATAAATTGCTGTACAAAAACTACAACAGCTATCTGTTCAACAGATAGGTATTACTAGCTTTGCCCCGCGAAATCGCCCGCGTTAAAAAGTATCCTATAGCTTAATCCATAGTAGGCTATCCTTTTACAACATTTTAGCCAAATCGGTCCAGCCGTTTCACGAAGAAAAAGTCTCAACACACAACACACACAAACTGACTTTTGTATTTATAATATTGGCGTTGATGCTTGCATAGACTAGTCACTCTGCTAGTGCCAAGTATTTCAGAGTAGCGTGTAGCTTAAAGCGAAGTCAAATTAAATTACCTACGAGTGAATCTAGTTATTACCATATGTTATACGATACTAGAAGAGCTATATTTGCAATGTATTGTACTATATTGTGCAGATGGATCACTTTGCCGCGTACTCCGGCGTCCAATACTCGCCCTTAGACATGGCCGAGTATGTGTTCTGGACTGGAGACGAGAGGGGCGTCACTACTGCTATTGAAGAGTTTCTGCAGGAGGGGATGGTAAGTCATATGATTTTATTGGACTAGGTATTTATAATAAAATAAATATAGTTAAGGCAATTGGTAGATAAGTTAGAAGACTCCAAAGAATTATGTACGCGTATGATTTATAGTGCCATTGACTTTCATCATGTCAGCGGCTTTTCGTGCCCGTCCAGTGGCCGGCCCAGATAAAAACAGCATACTAGCGTACTGGCATGGCATACCAGCGGTGGCATCGTGTAAATCAGCCTTTAGGTCTAATGAAGCATGATAAAACACAACGACAATATAAACCATAAAATACACATTATAATAAGAGGATGTATATATATATATATTTCCTCTTCTTATAGCATATATATATATATATATATATATATATATATATAGGCTATAAGAAGAGGAACGAATACAAATAATTTTATTTTCGACCTCTCTTTGTGTAATTTATACATAATTTACAACTTACAACTTAGACCGCGTCTTCATCAGGTAAGATAGTCAAGGTCAGAAGAACTATCAAGGTGGTAGAAGCATTATATCAATTTCTTGCCTGACTTGCGACCAAAAAGTACCTTGCCAACATCAAGGAGAAAACTTGCTGCCTTACAGTCAGAGCATTCTAGGCCTACCGAGTATATCTTCGTCATCATTTTTTACCACCAGGCGAGATAGTGGTCAAACGCTAGCCAAAAAAAAACTATGAAAATAGCGCTGTAAGGTATGCTGCTTTTGGAGAATTCTTCGATTCTATTGCTACTTACTACCTATAATCTCAAAGCCTCCATTTTAATTGTACTTATTTTATACATATAATATTAAAAGAAAATACGAAACCTATAGGTGCTACCTGCTAATAAGGTGGTTAATATTTAAAAACACCAAAAAGTAATAAAATAAATAATAAAATCAAATAGTAATAAAAAGTAAAATTTTTAGGTTACCTACAGTAATAAAACGCGTGGGCTCGTAATACGAACTACATTCCCTAAGGGAAGTCCACGAATCCAGAAATTAGTGGTGTTTAATTGGGATTATACCTTATAAATAGAATCTGACCTAATTTTACGTTTAATTAAATTGTAACACGGGGTAGTCTGCGATGAAATTACATTTGTAATTGAAAACGGTATCGGATTAGGTTAATCTCAAACGCTGTCGTAGCTACATCACAAGAAGCCTACTAAAGATTTTCTTTAAGCAAGGCAATCTTGAAGGATTATCCAGTTCTACAAACTACCGTTTTGAAGTGGAACCTTTCTTTGCTTCGTTTTAGTCAAGGAGATTACGCAACTTACCGTCCAGATTGTCGTAGATAAAGAAACACAAAAGTAACTGGGTAGAGCTTAATAATAACACCAGACAACAAATTGATGTGCCTACAGTTTTGCGTGTTATAGTATCTGTTATATTATGATACATCATTTTCCATCAGGCAATCTTGTTCAGCGGTTGGATTGGAAACAAATAGCCGAAGATCGAGCTCAGTGGCGTACCATAGAAGAGGCCTATGTCAAATAGTGGACTAATACAGGCTGTTGATGATGATGATGAATCTTGCTCTTCAATATTTTACTATTAAAAGTGCGTTAAAAGTTAAACCTTTGACCAATAAAACCCTTTCTTCGCCACATATTAACCAGCGAGTAATAAACAACGAATAATGTGTTTCTCTACAATAACTTTATGTTGTCCCGTCATCATGAATAACCTACATCTACATCGCTACTTATCATCTTAGTATATGTGCCTCGCACATCCACTTGCGTAACAAATATTTGTTACCAAAATCCTATGTGTCCATAGTATTTTTTTTATATATCTGATGTGCTAGCGTTTGACCACTACCTAGGGGATGTGGTCGAGGAAGGTAAATATGCTAAGCCTAGAATGCTCTGATTCTCAAGGGCTGTGCTGTCGGAACTCCGCAAGGTTATGGCGGCAGATATTTTCCTTGATGGTGGTAAGCTACTTTTTGGCAGCAAGTCGGGTGGGACATTGATATAATGCTCCTTCTTACGATCTGTGGACAAACCCAAGAATGCACATTGAAAAAGCCTAGAATTTGAATCGGTGACCTCCGGATCCGAAGGCAAGCTATCTGTGTGGCTGTTGGCTGTTGTGATGCTGTGTGATGACACCATACCATCAAATGTCACCCTAATCTGCTTAGCCATTTTTGCATGATTGAAAAGCATACATTTTATTATTGGTAGGAAAAATATATATAAAACTAGCAGTGCCCCGTGGCTTCGCCCGCGTTAATAACTTCATTAATTTCTTTAATTTTTTTTCGTAAAAACACATGAAACACTGAATTAGACACATCGATCTACCCGTTTTCAAGCTATGGCGTGACGAAGGGACATAGGGACTCATTTATATAAACCCAAAATATTATATTGATTTTCAAACTTTGTTTTGTTTGTTTGTACCCCATTTCACTCTCTTAAAGGTGGAATTTCGAAAAAGCCTGAAACACATATTTACTTACTTATTAACAGAACTTGTGTGAAGTTTCCAAAAAATAGACTATCTTACGTTGTTTCTGTATACAAACTTTGAACTCCCGTTTCATCCCTATAAGAGGTGAATTTTGGAAAATTCGTTCTTAGCGGATACCTACGTCATAACAACTATCTGCATGCCAAATTTTGCCAAATCCGTTAAGTGGTTTGAGCTGTGCGTTGATAGATCAGTCAATTAGTCAGTCAGTTGGTAACGTTTGCCGTTTATATACAGATTTAATTATTTACGTTAAACTGTATTTCCCCACATAGTGAATGGAACCAGGGAATACATGTTTTCTATACTTACAAATTTTATTTTGAGTGAATCAAACCAAGTATGGAATACAATTTACCATAGAAACTTTATCACTCTGTTTAACCATTTTAAGGGATGCTTTTTTTAAATTAAAGTACTTTATTATGTTTAATTGCGGGACCTATACTATCTACACTTCCAATATCATCAAAAACGATTTAGTAGATATGCAGATACGTGGAAACAAACATTAATGTATTTTCTATGTGATTTCTCCAGATAAAATTAAATTTTCACTTTCCCTAGAGGTAGATTAAAAAAAAATAAAAAGTACATGTTTAATTATTTGTTTTAAGTTTTATTTTTACCGAGTATTGATATAAACTTTATTACCATATGAAACCCCTTCAGGGGTTGAATTTTGAAAATTTATTTCATTGAAATTTCGTTTAAATCGGTTAATTAATTATGCAGATACTTCGAAACAAACATGACTGGATTTTCTGTGATTTTTCCAAACAAAATTCATTTTATATTAGTAGATTATATAGGGTAGATTTTATAATAAAAAATCACGTGTCTCATTATACTTTTTATAGATTATATGTACCGAAATTTGAGTGAATCGGACAAAGGAATACGTGAAAACAAATATTACTGAATTTTTTATATATTTTTACAAAGAAAACTCATTTTTCAAACCCCTTAGGGGTAGTTTTGATAAAATGAAATACACATGTATCATCATTGGTTTTAAAGATTATATGTACCGAGTTTTGAGTGAATCGGACCAAGAAATACGTGGAAACAAACATCACTAAATTTTCTATGACTTTTCCAAACAAAATCATTTTACACCCCCCTTAGCGGTAGATTTGAAAATATAAAAATCACGTGTCTCATTATTTGTTTTAAGGTTCGTTTGTACCGAGTTTTGAGTGAATCGGACAAAGGATAACGTAAAAACAAATATTACTGACTTTTTTATAATTTTTACAAAGAAAATTCATTTTTCAAACCCCCTAGGGGTATTTTTGATGACATGAAATGCACGTGTATATTATTTGTTTTATAGATTATATGTACCGAGTTTTGAGTTAATCGGACTAAGGAATACGTGGAAACAAACATCAATGAATTTTCTATGACTTTTCCAAACAAAATCATTTTACACCCCTCTTAGGGATAGATTTGAAAATATAAAAAACACGTGTCTCATTATTTGTTTTAAGGTTTGTTTGTACCGAGTTTTGAGTGAATCGGACAAAGGAATACGTGAAAACAAATATTACTGATTTTTCTATAATTTTTACAAAGAAAATTCATTTGTCAAGCCCCCTAGGGGTAGTTTTGAAAAAATGAAATACAAGTGTAAGTGTATCATTATTTGTTTTATAGATTATATGTACCGAGTTTTGAGTAAATCGGCCCAAGGAATAAAATTTTCCATAGAAACTTTATCACCCTATTTAACCTCTTTAGGGGATGATTTTCAAACTTAAGATTAGCCTATGTCTTAAGTTAAAACCTACACTATCGAAGTTTTAAATTTCATTAAAATTGGTTTAGTGGTTATCGAGATACGTGGTAACAAACATTCACACACACACACACACACACTTACTTTCGCATTTATAATATTAGTAGGATTAAACTATCACTCAAGACATTCTGATTTTCCCAGATGAGCAAAGAAGAAGCGATCGCATTCTTACAAGAAATAAAGTTCAATATCGACTACCTCCGCGCACACTACTCGCAAAACGTGCGCGCTGCGGAAGAAAGCGCTCAGCAGGATAAATTGAGGAGTATGCTTTTGGAACAGGCGGCTGCTAAGGTAAGGATACTTTTGTATTGAAATTTTATTTTCATCCCATCTGTTGGTCCAAACTATGGTGTGTTCCTCGATAAGTGCGCGCAAAATAGCTCATTTCCGCCCATAGACGGTAAAGTTTTTTTTTTAATTGTTGGCTTATGAATGTTCTCTAATACTGCTCTGTCTCGGGAGGTTCAATAATAATATTGTATGAGAAAATTTACTGTCCGATTGTAAAAAAGGCACGACGCGCTGGCCGACATACTTTGATTCCCTCTCAAGCTGCACTCGGGATTCGGGATCGATTCTACTCTAGGATCCTCCGCTCCGCTTTGGATTCAAAATAGCGGCCTTGAGGAAAATATACTATTTTGCGGCCTCGTACTACAATATACTATAGACTGCTGCTAATCATGCTGCTTGATTTCGAATCAAATTCACGTAATGGGCTAAATTAGTAATGTATGGAATAGACTCTGGAATTCACTTCCGATTGAAGCAGTAGACTGCTAGACCATACCATATTTTCAAAACCGGCCAATAGAGCCAAGTGAGTCTTGAGAGTTGAGAATACGCGAAAATATATTTATTTCAAGTTTTATCTAAGTTACTTTATTTGTTTTATTTAAGCTACTTTGTCGGCGTGATTATATGTAAAATGATATAATTAAATGTGATTAGATGTATATCTATGTCAAATAACAACTTTCTTGTAATAGTATCTTAGATAAGCCGCGATCAGACTGACAGACGTATGCATGGGAGAACATGTTGAAACCACAAGGGTTCTTGTTAGCTACGGAACTCTAAATACGTGTTTCAACTCACTATTCCACTTCAAGACTGTCTAGACAAACAAAATGCCATCTCAGACTGCATCGTCACTTTATAACCTAGAACAATATCTATCAATATTCTATACGCTGATATTTGTTGCCGACTTCTCTTTCTGCAGACTTTGCGTCTGACATTATTAAAGGTGACTTACCCTTAAAACCTTAAATTACAATTTATGTTCCGAAGGTTTTGGCTCAAACTTTACCGACACACTCAAGATATGAGACATCATTTCATAACTTAGGTACGGAATAAATCTAAATTAAATATATACGCGTTTTTGTTTTTCAATTTTCAATAAATTCGCTGGAAACGAGGCAAGACCTTGATTAATCAAACCTTGATGTAAATCCTAAGCTTTGTATTAAGCTATCACATCATTTTAGTCAGTTTGCCGACCATACCAAAGCAGCAGCCTACATGTTTAATAACGGCTAAGATACTGATGTACTATAAACATTACGCTAATAATAAAACGAATCTACCTATCGATAGCAGAATTTACGAGTCCCGGCTGGTTCTCAGCAATTCACTTTTAGAATCAATTTCCGCATTCTGCGTCAGACTTCTCAACAATTAGACGAATTTTACGACTTTTCAATTAGGGGAATGGGATATTTTTCAATTACTCCTATGTACTTGGAAACTGGGTCAATCAGTCTCGCTCCTTGACCTGTAGTCAATCTTTCGTTAATGGGGTATCGAATGATATAGTAAAATGTAACGGTTTCGATTAAAACGACAGTTTGCGGTCGGCAGCGACACGGCTCGTATGTGTATTTGTTCTGTGTTCGGTAGCTATCGTCTTTTAAAGATAATGGCTTCAAATACTGTGAAATGTTCCAACTGTAATGTTGTGATAAATGAATTGTTGGCGTTTTTAAGAAATGTTATTGATTTTATGGATGAAGAGAGTATTCATAAACTATGTGAGTCGTCATTTACTGCAGAAGATATAGTCAAAGCGAAGACGTTACTTTTTGAATCGTTACCTACTATGAAGAAAATGCCTATTCGCCGGAAGGAGGGAAAAAAGAAGACGTCACGAGAACTCGACGACATAATTAGCCTCATAAAAAGCACTGATAGTGAGATATTTCCTGTTTTCGTCGCGAAAGACCTGCATAAGATACCTACGGTTCAATTAGAAAATGTTGATGTTATACGCATTCTTAAGGATATTATGCAAATACAAAATTGCTTCAGTACTCTGGATGATAAATACATCACAAAAGATCAGTTTGATTTATTAAAGCAAAACGTTGAACATATGAAACATGCATCGATAATAAATAATGTATCTTCTAGCGAGAGGGTAAACCAGAAACGAGGTGCATATGTGTTACAAGATAGCTTCGTCCTGGACAGTGGGCCAACCGGACTGCAATATCTACCAATAAGATCTACCACATCTTCACATAGCCCGCAAGCCCAGCTTACCCACTCAAACTTCGGCGATCATCCGCTACAACACTCATCACCACTATCAAATGAAACTATCAAGCTGCATAACTCCTCTAAAACCGAAGTAACACGCATGCATGAAGATCATCAACGTACTTTAAACGCAACGAATGAGAGTTTGCATCATAATAATAACAGATGCAATCGTAGCGAGACATCACAACAAAACCGTCGCGCGATTATATATGTGAGTACTGAGACTACTGAGCCCGCAGCGCCCGCGCAAAAACCGGTTACGAGCGCATCGTCTATGTTCCCTCGTGCTACTACTGGTATTCGATCGCCCGTTGTAGTCGTCGGTACCACAGCACCTAAGCCGAGTACGAGTGACTCATTACACCGGGCGCCGCTCGATATGTTAAACAACGATCCTGCTCGGACGTCTAATGCGAGTTGTGAGCAAGTAGTAGGAGTCAATAATGAGTGGCAAGTCGTGAATCGTCAAAAATCAAGACAAAATAGATTAGTTAGTAAGCAAGGACGTGCAACCACGGCACCGGACGGTAAATTTCGTGCTGCTGATGTTAAAATACCTCTGTTGATATCGAATGTTAGCATGGACACACGGGAAAGTGACATAGTGAGTTATATTAAGGACAAAACCAATGAGAATGTTACTTTAAAGAGAATTAAAATGAGGTCAGATAAGAATTATAATGCGTATAAGCTTTATGTTTCAAAACACAAGGTGCAGGTATTCCTTAATGATGAGCTGTGGCCGTCAGGAATTTATTTTAGACGCTTTGTGCATTTTATGTACAAAACGAAGACATAGATATTAGTTAGAGTATTTCAGAACACATTTTATGGATTTAGGAAGTAACTGTAGATTAATAAGTTTTAACTGTAAATGTATAAAACGATCTGTAGATAATGTTAGGGATTTATGTAATAAATCCGACATAGTGGCCCTCCAGGAGACATGGCTGCTCCCTCATGACATTCCTATGCTAGGGACCGTTAGTCATGAGTTCGAGTACACCGGCAAGTCTGCTGTCGATACTTCCTCTGGTTTACTAGTGGGAAGACCTTATGGGGGAGTGGCCATTCTATGGAGAAAGGGTATTTTTGAGCAGGTTTCTGTAATTAATTGTGCTAGTTCTCGCCTTGCAGCTATCAAAGCGACATTAAGCGGACGTTCCATTATTGTGTTTTCTGTGTACATGCCTACCAACTGTCGCGATAACCTACCTGTTTTCACAGAAATACTGAGCGAAATTAGTGCAATAATGATAAGTTCAGATGTCGAATGTATGTACGCACTAGGTGACTTTAATGCACATCCTGGTGAACTTTTTTCAACGGAGCTTTTGGATTTCTGTATGGACCAACATTGGATATGTGCAGACCAAGAAAAACTCGGATCCACATCTGACACTCACACCTACATTAGTGACGCTCACGGATGCAGGAGGTGGCTGGATCATTGTGTCGTGTCCTCATCGGCTTGGTCTAGCGTCTCAAGCATCACTGTACTAGAAGACCTATATATATCCGACCACCTACCCTTACTTATTGAATGTGACTTTAATGTTGTAAGGCCTAAACTTGAAGCACATGGGGAGCACTACGACAGTGTTTTGTGGGGAGAACGAACGCGCTCAGAATTAATAAGCTATTATTATTTAAGTAATTCTAAGCTGCGTGAAATTGATTTTCCCACGGAGCTCGTTAAGTGCAGCTTTAGTGCTTGCAGTCATGAAGCTCATCATTTAGTATTAGATAAGCTTTATTCTAAAATTGTAAGTGCTTTAAAGGATGCAGCTGTACAATCCAGAGAGACGCGCAACCAATGTAGAAAGAAGGGTAAGCCCCTGTGTGGATGGAATCAGCATGTGCGGGACGCTCACTGGGATGCAAGGCTTAGTTTCCAATCATGGACCAATAGCAATAGACCTAAATCAGGTAAAGTCTATGAGCGTATGGTCGAGACTCGTAGAATTTTCAAAGCTCGCCTTAAGTGGTGTCAAACACACCAAGATCAAATAAAAATGGATAAGTTAGCTTATCATCGCTCAAATAAAAATTTTGGCAAGTTTTGGAAATCCACGAGTAAGTTGGATATCAGGCCGGGACTCCCTGCGAGTGTGGGTGGTATGAGTGAGCCAATAGAAATTGCTGACCTATTCAAAACTCATTTTAGGGTACAATCTCCACTCGGGACCCCAACCGCTATGCATACTCCTGACTATTGCTGTGCGGGGGATCAACCAATACTTCATTTTTCTGCCAAGCTAATAAAGTCGGTCATCAATCAAATGAGTAGAGGTAAATCCCCCGGACACGATGGGCTCAGTATAGAGCACTACAGACACGCAGGGCCTCACCTTCCTCGTGTACTGTCCATGTTGTATACTCTTTGCCTGAGTCATGCATATCTTCCTGCCGACTTAATGAAAACCATAGTAGTTCCAATAGTCAAGAACAAAACAGGAGATATTTCTGACAAGGGTAACTATCGGCCAATCTCCCTTGCAACGACTGCAGCAAAAATATTGGACGGTGTGCTTGATACCCACCTCGATAAATATATGCACCTACATGACGCACAGTTCGGGTTCCGACCCGGACTATCCACTGAAAGCGCAATCGTAAGTTTCAAGCACACTGTTCAATATTACACCGATCGCAGAACTCCGGTGTACGCCTGTTTCCTGGACCTCTCCAAGGCCTTCGATCTCGTCTCGTATGAGGTACTCTGGGGAAAGTTGAGGAGCAGGGGTTTACCGGAAGAGCTGCTCAGGCTCCTCCAGTTCTGGTACGGAAACCAGACGAATATGGTGAGGTGGTCCAAAGTTCTCTCGGATCCGTATAGGTTGGAGTGCGGGGTGAGACAGGGAGGGTTAACGTCTCCGAAGCTTTTTAACCTATACATAAACGACCTCATAGTTGAGCTCAGCAGCATGCGTGTCGGCTGTCGAGTTGGTGGAGTTACCATCAACAATATCAGCTACGCGGACGATATGGTGCTGCTGGGCCCAACTGCGGGGGCAATAGGACAGATGCTGAGGGTCTGTGAAAAGTACGCTGCGTCTCATGGGTTGATGTACAATGTCAAAAAATGTGAGTATTTGATCTTTAAGGCCGCCGGTAAATGTCCCGATATATACCCAAAGATTTCTTTAAATGGAACTGAAATCAAGAGGACAAACCATTTTAAATACCTTGGGCACATTCTTACCGACGACCTTAAAGATAATACGGATATAGAACGGGAACGTAGAGCGCTGGCGGTCAGAAGTAACATGTTGGCTCGTAGATTTGCTCGGTGCAGTAAAGAGGTCAAAATTACCCTTTTTAAGGCGTACTGTCAGAGTTTCTACACCGGCAATCTATGGGTCAACTTTACTCAAAGATCGCTTAGTGTTCTACGCGTCCAATATAATAATGCTTTTAGAATGTTGTTGGGTCTGCCTCGATTTTGCAGCGCGTCCGAAATGTTTGCGCAGGCTCGGACAGATGACTTTCATGCCGTTATTAGAAAGAAGACGGCCTCGCTGCTAAGTAGGCTTCGAGACAGTCCTAACAGCATTCTAAAAACAGTAGCGGAGAGATACAATTCGCCTGTCATGGTGCGCTTTGTGCATGTACTGGTTGACAGAAAGCGATCAGTGTATGTGTAGAGTGCGCTGTGGCGAGTGGTTCGTTTTCCTCTTTCTACATTTTTTATTTTTAATTTTTGCTCGTATAAATTTGTACTAACCTATTCCTAAGCTAATTAATTACTAACAAATGGATGTGTCTTATCTGAAAATAAAAATATTGAAAATTGAAATTGAAAACTCGGCTTACGACACGGCTTGTATCTAATATAGGTGGATTGAGCGAAGCGTAAAAGTAATACTCTTATATAGCCTACGATTATATCGTAGTATGTAGCGAATAATATACGAGATTTCTTCCGAATGATTAACTTACGTAATAAGTAGTCATAGATGGCGCCACCAATGCATAATTGGGTTAACAAATGCAATCCACTAATTTCGTCGTAACGTTACTTCGCACCATGGCTTAATTGGCAAAGCACCGGAACATGTTATTCCGGAGGTTGCGGGCTCAAGTCCCGTTGGTACGATGAAATTTTGGATTGTCTTTAACAATTTACAAAAATATTAAGTGTGTAACACTTCAAAGACACATACTTGTTTTTTTATATTCCTCGTTGTTTCAATGTGTTAAGGCTTTAGGGATTTGCCGGCAAGATTTAACCGCATTACAGCTGGCTCAAACTCAATCTATAATATAAACCTGACCGAGAGGTAATATAAGCGAGCTAGCACAGGCCCGAACATATATGTTTATCATCTATATCGACTATCCATCATAATTATCTTGGTCTCTTCTAATACCGTTATATTGCGCAAACGTTGTGGTAAATCAACGCGGTGGGTTATGTTCAGATTTGTTTACGTGTCCCTTCGCTTGGTGTAGGGATCGCACGTGATTCCGCTTGATTAACTTGTTCGAGGGACTATATGGAAACGTGATTGTGTGGCCATTATGGGGATTGATTTTATGTATCTAATGTGTACATACCCTTTACAAATACATAATTAAGTATATATTATGCTCTGTGTATACAACCAATCCGTAATTAGGTTGTCTGAAAGAAATCGCTTTATGCGATAAGACCGCCGATTGTAAAACCGATTTTTGTTTTATTGTTACTTTAACTTTAAGTTCTTTTGGTTTACAATAAAGAGTTAATCTATCTATCTATCTATCTATCTATCTATATACTAGGCTCAACATAATTAAGAAACAAAATTGTCTGAGCTATTGACACGTAACTGAGTAAGTTTGAAGGTATGAAATAATGATAATTTTTCGCGTTTTACGAGATTTTACTACAACTTGTGTTATGTTATTCAACTTGCAATGTTCATATGTACGTTTTGCGTCAGCATTTACAATCCATTTTTCAATCAGTTGCTATTTTTATTTTTATATATTTGTTACCTCGGAACTCCGTCATTTATTAACCAATTTGAATAATCATTTTATTTTCTTTTTTTCGTTTGGTTGGTCTTTTTGTATCTGAGATCTGATGAGTATCTCCAGAGATATGGAGATAACACCCTAAACTTGGAACTGAAAATGACAAGCGCGGCATTTGAAGTCCGTTATTTTTGTTTGTTTTGTAATCAAATCTTAAATTATTAAAATCTTAAATTATTTTTAATCTGATAGGCTAGCGTTTGACGACTATCTCGGCGGCAGTTAGTGATGATGTGGTCGAGTATGGTGAACACACTAGGCCAAATTCAATAGATTGCGTCTCATATTGATTCTTCGTCACTATATCTGACAGTGACAGACATTTAGATTTAGACTATTTAGCTAGTCTTTCCATCATACCTAACAATTATACTAATATTATATACATAAGCCTTTCTCACGAATCACTCTATCTATTAGTGAAAACTTCATAAAAATCCGTTCAGTCGTTTTTGAGATTATCGCGAACAGACAGACAGACGCGGCGCGGGGATTTTGTTATATAATATGTAGTGATAAATAAAACAATATAAGTAATACAATTACCTAACCTTTGAATCTATGAGGAGATCAAATTTCACAAGCTACTTTGTTACCCATTCTTGTTCAAGTACTGATTGACAGAAATAACTCCAAACGAAGAGCCATTCAAGAAAAACACTCCACGCGAACATAAAGTGTAGGTATGGCGTGCGCACATAACGATAAAAATAGACGTAACAGCGTTGCCATTAACCGAAGATCAGTTTTGAAAGGTTTAATGATCCAATATAGGCTAGTACCTCTTTGAGAGGAGTTCTACGTCTCGCCTACGCTTTTCTTTATCGATTAGTGTGTGTTAAGTAAAGTGTTACTTTTAGACTTATAATTTAAGATCGTATACAAAACGAATAAAAAGCGACCTCAAATGCCGCGCCTTTCATTTTCAGTGCTACTCGTAATTTTGAGGTACTTCATACCTCAGGAGCCACTCTTTTAATTTTTTTACGTGATACGTGATTGGCTGATTGTTTCCTTGCAAACCGCTCATTTTACTAGCACATGACTGGCGGTAAGGCACCCAGGTCTAAAGGTACGGCCAAACCGCTGAAATCTGCAGGCATGGGTGCGATCAGATAGTATTTGTATCGACTGGTTCAAACCAAACGCGATCTACGGCGATCAGACAGTGATTGAAAAAAAAAACATACAGACGAATTGAGAACCTCCTCCTTTTTTTGTGAAGTCGGTTAAAAAGTAGATCGCGCCCACGTCCGTGCCCATAGATCGCAGCGCTGTGGCCGTACCTTAATCCTACGGATGCAGTGAGCCTTGATGAAAATGACAGTATACGAGGAACTAGTAGATAAGATGACCATAGTCCAGGGTACAATCTTGATGGATCTTTATTGGATAATAACATAACAACCCAATTACCGCCAAAAAACTGAAGGGAATTCAAGCATCGATACCCGTTTCACAAATTAAATTTTCATAAAAGCTTTGAATTAATGTGTTTACTGTGAAGGAAATTTCGTTGGTATAATTTATGTAAGCCTACTGTCAGTACCTACTAAGCTAATCCACCGTAATGAAACATTATTATTTCATAAAATTTTGATTATGAAAACATGTTATTTTGATATAAATTTCGACTTCAGCCGTTTTAGCGCGAAATGACTCACATTAGCCTCTCTATCTTTGCCTTTTATTTATTCAACAATATCACCTATTTATTACGATTACTAAGGTACTCGACATTTGGTTTGACGATACCACCATCTAAAATTGCGAAGAAGCAAGCGGGTATTTTAATAAAAAAAATAGCTGTACCCCGCGACTTTGCACGCGTTTTAAAGTATCCTGCGTCCTAATCCACTTTTTTTTTTTAAGATTACTCGCAATGTGGGTTGCACATTACTAGTATTCTTGTTAACCCCTCTAACTAAGCTAAATATGCTTGTGTCTGGAGCGAGTTAACGTCAATAGTGCAATGGGTGTGGTGGGAACCGAACTCACGACCTCTCGATCGCCAGTCCGACACTCTATCCATTGGGCTATTTCCGCCTTAAACTACTACTATACTAGCTATCCCTGTGCAAAATTTCAGCCAATCTATACTAATATTATAAAGAGAGAACATTTGTATTTTTGTATTTTTGTATGTTTGTAATGAATAAGATCAAAAACTACTGAACCGATTTAAAAAATTCTTTTACTAATACATAGAATGGACTTTCGGAATGAAAATAGGCTATATATTATCCCGTTCAAATCAAAGGTACATTCGTGGAGACCTAATTTGCAACCTAAGTCGGCAAATAAACGGTCGAAAAAACACGTTTCTTACGAACGCTGCTTAATTGAAAATAGATAAAAGAATATTTTCTAAGCAAGAGTTGTACAACTTAATAAGACCTACAAAAAAGTCCGCGACAGCATATGTCTATCTCTTAAGGTTGACTCACAATAACCATTTTAATCTTAAAATTTTTGTTAAAAAATATTACATAACTTCCAAGGCTATTTTCAAGTATATAGTATTAATCCTTACCCAATAATTACGTTAATTAGCTTGGCCACATATTATAGATTAAAATTGTCCTTTACAGTATATAATTCAAAAGAAAACTCTAGAAGATATCACGAATTTCACAAACACGCATCGCAAAATTAATAAAATATTTGCAGTGAAACCACAGATTAGGTTATAGTTACTAGGAAAATATTATTATAAGCTTAGCTATGCTGTAGATCCCCACCGATCACAATCAATTTGAAGTCAATATAGTATAATAATATGATCTATTGTATAAAATAATATTCATCTATATATATAATAATATAATATAATATTTTAAACCACCCCGACTGATCTATGTATATATCTATGCTTTTTCCAATGACTTTAAACACGACATTTAAAATCTGAGCTGTAAGTTGGTGAGGATTTGAGTATTCTGTAGAGTCCAGGAGGCTTCCATGTTCTTACAATATCGTTGAAGAAGAAGATTTTCGAATTGATCAGACCTATGAACGTTGATTTTATAGCGCAATTAACTAGAAAAAAGCTCATAATTTTACAACGATTGAACGAATTTTCATGAATCAAAGCTAAGAAAACTCTCGATGAAGACATCTATCAAACAAAAAAAAACTATCAATAATAAAAACAAAATCGGTTCATCCGGTTAGGTGCTAAGATGCTACAGACAGACACACAGATACACACGTTAAACGTATATTACCCCTACATTTTGCGTCGGGGAACGCCGTAAGGTTACGGCGGCGATGTACTCCTTGGTGGTATGCTACTTTTTGGTAGATTTAATGATTCCACTACCACTGTACGAAAACTCATGATTCATGAATGCACATAAAACTTTAATTGGTAGGTATATAGCTATGATTAGAACCAACGACCGTCGGGTCAGAATCAGGGTAACTATCCTTTACGCCAAAGGGCCGTTCAATATCAATACGTAAGTATTATAAAACAAAGTTCATCACTGCGTCTGTCTGTCTGTTCGCAATAATCTCAATAGCTACTGAACGGATTATCATGCGGTTTTCACCAATAGCCAGAGTGTTTATGAGGAAGGTTTAGGTGCATAATTCGTTAAGGTTTTGTGTAAATTGGATGAAATATGACGATGGTTGTTAAATATGTTCATATTTTATATTCGATGCAACAAACTGATGCAAATTTTGTAGGCATTATAGTTCTACCCGTGCGAAGCCGGGGCGGGCTGCTAGTTAAAAATAAATACACAATCTGTATTTCGCATGTATAATAATGGTGTCGGTATTTCAGATTTAATTCAAAAAAAGTCATATTTAATCATTAACGCAATACAGCTATGTACTTTTGCGATACTTACATTTAATTGTGCTTAATCTATGTGCTAACAAAAACCTGTTTATTATACTCACTAAATAAAGACAAATTAAGAACACTGTTAATAACAAACATAACGTCGATAGCAATATGAATAAAAGGAATAATACATTTTCGTAGAGCTCCGTAGCAAATGCTACGACGCTTATTCGTAGACGTCGCCGCGTCGTAGGATGGCAGATAAATAGGAGACATCTGTTTTTGTTTTTTGTACACTCGTTTTCATGTGCCATAAATAACTTATTTACCTTAAGACACATCTATAAAGTTATTGAAGTGAAAACTTATTTAGCGGCGTTTTGTGCACTTTTTTTGGGATGGGTAAAATATGTTAAACTCGCGTCAGGGTCATCGTAAGACGAAAATTCGTAAAACGAGCGCAGGGCGCTTGCACGAGGTGTCATTCCAATGGAGGGCAGGGCGCTTGCGCGAGGTATCATTCCAACAGAGCGCAGGGCGCTTGCGCGAAGTCTAATTCCAAAATATTCAAAAATGTGACGTGTTCAAGTTTCCACTTCTGCCGGTACTCCCGGAGTGCAACCCATTGTTTTTTTTTCAGTTTTATTTTACCTATCATTTACATAACTCTTTATAAAACCCTACATTAATAAGGGGAATTAAACATGTGTTTTAAGTGTGACGTTCGACGTCTAGATGAAAGCTGAATGGCTCAATACCTTTGTTTTTTTTTTTTGTAAATTCAAAGCGTTATGTTTCTGTTATATCTATATTTTTTGTTGAATATGATCTATTTAATGTTATTTGACGTGTGTAAGTGCTAATTTTTAATTTGCCCATATACTGAATAAATGCTTTGACTTTGACTTTGACATTGACTAACCGACATAAAAAAGGAGGAGGTTCCTCAATTCGACCGTTTATATATATTTATTTTTATGTGTTCGCGGATAACTTCATCGAGAATCATCAAAATCTGTTCATAAACATGAACCGATTTTGATGATTCTTTTTTGTTGGAAAGGACATATCCCAAGGGTGGTACCATTGTAATTTCATCGAGATCTGATAAGTACCTCCAGGGATATGTCGATAAACGTCTCAAACCTGCAACTGTAACAAACTGACTCGCGCGGCATGGAAGTCGGTTGTTTTAGTTTTTAAAATATCTTAATTATACTTGTATAGATTTCCACAAAATTTATTAAAACAGCTTTGTCCCCCAATTTTCTAGGAGTATCAATACCGCAACCCAGCTCTTCAGTCGTTTCCGTTCGGCAACAGCCCCGACATCATCCGCACCATCGCTACCAAGAACTGGGAGCTGAACAACAACCTGTCACCCATCCCTGCCCTGCCGGTCGCTGACCTTCGCCCTGAGCCTGTGAAGCGGTTCGACCCTATGCTGCAAACTAACATCATCGGTAAATTTGAATTTTAGTTTTGAAATTTAATTTTTTTCTATTCGAAATTTGAAATGTATTTGTCTTTTACAAACATCATGTAAAACTTAGTAAATGTACAGAATTACAATCATTCCTGATTATGAAAAGTATGATACCCTACCTATTACTAATTATATTTTGCTTCTTATCATTATAAGTACGAGTAGGCGACATGATGGATGCATTCAAATTAAACTTTTTGGGTGTCATTCATAGACATAAGAAACCTTTTGAACCATCCATCTGTCCAAGAAACGTCTATCTGTAAAGATTATATTTTACAAGAACGGCTAAAGGAATCAAGTTCCTATTAGTATTAAATACTTAAGTCTTTATCTCTTAAAACTACAAAAAAAATCAAGCATGCAACTAACTCGATGCAAAAAAAATTGACCTTTTATGTCACATATTTTGACATTCATAAGTGAAACCGGTTCCTGATAGCCTATTAGAAACTTCATCATCAGCCTATCTCTGTTCACTGCTGGACAAAGGCCTCACCCATGGCACGCCACTGTGCTCGATCTTCAGCTCTTTGTTTCCAACCGCTGCCAGCCACCTTGCAAATTTCGTTAGAAACGTATATGGTTAAATAAACTAAAAGTTTAAAAATGGTGTTATCTGTCATATCCTATCTAAAAATGTTAACAGAATCTTGGTCAAATATGTACGATCACTGGTTCAGGTTGAGCATTGTCAATCACTCTTTTTGTATGTATGTTTGTCCAGGCACATCTGACTACGACCGAGACGGTCCCATAATCAGCGAGGAGGAGTATGAGGAAATGATGGACAAGCTGAAGGCTGCCGACACTCTCTACACCGAGTACACTTTGGAAGAAATTATTTACCAGCTTGCTAAGGTAAGCAATATACTTACTAGTATGCCTACCTTCCTCATTATCATAAACACTTATACTAGTTTTTAACAGACTTCATAAAAGGAGGACGTTCTGAATTCGACTGTTGAATTTGACAGCCCAATGGCTAAGGCGTCAACCTGGCGATCGAGTGGTTGAAGGTCCCCACCCATTGCACTATTGACGTGAACCCACTCCAGACACAAGCATATTTAGCTTAGTTGGAGGGGTTAACAAGAATACTAGTAATGTGCAACCCACATTGCTAGTAAGCTTTGAGGGCCCGGTCACATATTATATAATAGTTTGGCCCGGTGGCGAAATCGGAAGAATGCGGTCGGCTTTGATGCCAGAGGTACCGAGTTCAAACCGCGCCGTGCACCAATGGATTTTTCTATCGAAAATAATTATATGCGCTTCTCACAATGGCCCTCCAGTGAAGGAAAAACATCGTTAAGAAACCAAAAACCCCCGCATGGTGGTAGGACACTATCTAGTGTCCGCCTGGCCAGCTACCCTCAAGTTGCCAAACATCTAATGTGTTTCGGCAGCTATCCTTGAGAGCCAGTTCCCATTCTAGGCCTAGCGTGCTTACCATCTTCGAATGCATCATCACTAACCAACAGGTGAGATAATTGTCAAACGCTTGCCTATAAGATATAAAAAAAAGCTTTGCAAAAAAATCGATCAATGTTCCTGACTGTGTTGTTTATTTCAGATGATGTTCTCTCAATCCCTGTCTCGCGACCCGGCGTCAGCCCGCGCGGCGACGCAGCGGTTCATGGCGTTCCTAGAACTAGAGGCCGAGCGAGGCCAGCTCTCACGCACCATCGAGAAGAAGGTCCTTGGTAAGTGTCAGATCAGACCTGACGTTAGCTCGACGGCGAATTGAGTACAAAGTCTTTGGCCTTAATTCAATTTTGAGTTCAATTTCACCTACCGCATTATCATATAGCTGGTATTATTTGGAATTACAATTTGTCACAAATCAGCATCTTTCTTATTCTAAAAACTATCGTTCATTTTGAACTTATTCATTTAAAAACTAGACGTGTCGGTGAGTTGCTATATTGACATCGCGTAAGTCTCGTTAAATTACCGCTTTTAAATCACTAAGCCTCCTTCTTACTCAGAATCATAGCACAAGTGCATAGCCATCAGACTAATCGATCTCATCATCATCATAATCAGCCAGTGTCAGTCCACTGCTGGACGTAGGCCCCTCCCAAGATACTCCACTGAGCTCGATCTTCGGCTCTTCTTTTCCAGTCAATCTGGACTGTAGCTACTGGAATCGATCTGCAGGTAACAAAATATTTCAAGTCATTATTTTATTGTTTTTGTGCAGACGTCATGATTGCGGCTTTGTCTGACACCATCGGCGACCATCCGGAACTGCTGCAATCGCATGAGACTATTGGATCGAACAGGTACGATACAATGTTTTTTGTTTAGTGCCTATGCATAACATGTATATTCTTTGTCAAATTGGCTATGTTTCCCCCACATATCTGTCTGTGGTTTCCCCTGTCCGTTTTACTTAGTAAATCAGTTTATAAGCCGTTTATCCATTATACAAACAAGTTATTAACTATTCATACCTATTCGTTTTTCAGACTAATGCGGCAGTTTCTAGATGCCAGTTCCGCCGAGCCGGGCATGTCGCGTGCGATACTGGCCGCATACAAGGATGAACTGCTCAAGGGACCGCCTCTACATAAATTCTCCTTTGACAGGAACTAAGCACCAGTTGACAGATTATTTTTTAATTATCTAATTAAGTTATAGCCCTCTAGCACATGAGTAAGTAAAGGTAACTCATGTGCGTCTAGCTAGAGCCACAAACTTTTCTGATGTAGTAGTCAAAAGTGGAACATACTTACGATAGTTAATTTAATGCAGCAGCATTTATTCTCAATAATTCGAAAGCAAATTCGGATTCGGAAACTGCCTTTGCTTCGACTTGGATCTTTGCAATTCACAATCCTCCAATCGGTCACTTTTGATATTCCAATTCGAAAAAATCAGTGATTCTAATTGGAAAGGTTTATCAATTCTATCAAATCAATCTCCTATTCAAAATTTAAAATAAAGCTTCCGAATCCGAATAGGTTTTCGAATGATTGAGAATCTGGGGACAGACGCGATATAGCTGAACTTGATTTTAGTTGCGCATCTAGTATTGGCGATTTTTTTTACTTTAACTTTTCCAAGGTTTCACTAAGCCCAAGTTCGGACTATATATTTTGACCTAAATGCATCGTGGGCAGAAAAGTTTGTATGTGTCTATTATTTGTAATTATCAGACGCAAATACTACTTTTGACAGTATTAGGTACGTAAATTCTTGTAGCAATTTATTTTTGACAAAACCGTCGTCCGTTTTAAAGTAAGTAAATTAAAATATATTTTGACCTGCAGCTTTGTACTTTTGAGGCTGAAGTTGGTTTTTTGTCCTTATTTATATTTTTAGTCATCTTCGATCTTTGTAAGTGGTTTGATCTCTTTCGCATTGGATTCAACCTGTGCGTATATTTACGAGCATTATGAAAATATTATTGTATTCTCAATGAAGGATTATTAAAGGTTTGAGGTTTGGAAACTTTAAATTTATCTTAGTATTTAAGCTGAATAAAGTTTATTGCTTGCCGTGTATATTAAAGAAAATTATATACATACCTTTTCTAGTGAGTGCAAGGAATAGGTAACTTTAACTAACTTTTTGCTATAGGTAACTATCTACTTAGTTGCTGTTTAAAAAACATACATTTAATTATTGTATACTGCTTATGTTTTATTATTTTACTTATTTATTTTGGAACTATAAGTAACTTATATTATAAGAAATTATTCGTCATTCGTTTGTCACAAAAATTGTAGCTACCTAAGTAGGTACATACTACAACTTCCAAAGCTACATTTAGGTATTTCTTACCTATACATTATCTAATACCGATATTATAGGAGTATATTACATTGCATTACTATTCTGAAAGCCATACAAAAGATGAAGTTGTCAGTAGGTACTTACATACGAGTACCTACATCATTAAAAGTAAGAATTGTGTAATACCTAATGTATGTTTATTATCTTTTAATTACGTAAATACTTAAGATGTTTATGTAACTAATTTCTGCTTACTTGTTTAAATTGTAGGCAGGACCTACATTTTCATTCGCGTAGATTTATTTCAGGCCAGTGTATAACTGGCTTTAGAATATATTCTTTGTGTAACCGTTAATTGATAGACAATTTGTTTTACTTTTGTAAATACATGTTAGCTTAGATATCATCATGCCCCAAGACTTGGTAAAATAACTCATAGCATCATTCAAAACAAAATTCTAAACATCATATTACAAAATGATCATGTCAAAGTAGCTTTGCATGTAAAATTGTATGTTAGCTTATGTTGAATTAATACGTAGATTTTTAAGAGCTACGTTTGTAAGATAACATTGGAATATAAAATATGAATAGCTAGTGAAATATTTCTTCATATTTTTCTACAAAATCTTCTATAACAGTGGTGTGCAATTTCGGTCTTGAATATTGTCTTCCGTGTAAGTATGAGCTTCAACCATAGAATTAGAAAATTTAATAGAATGGCATATCAGAAAAACCAAGCACATATCTAGCTTTATTGAAACTTATGGAGGACGGCGCTTTGATTACTATTTATTGAGATCAATAAGATTAATATTGGATCTGAGTTTTAAATGAAACGGTCATTCAAGGATAAAAATAAACGTGACGATCTACGCGATGTTGTTATAAAGTCTAAATCGCGAAGTGCCTGTTGTAAGAGTAGATAAATCAAGATATAACTTCTCAATACTTATCTAATTAAGGGTTTTAACAAAAGTAATAAATTTTCAAAAAGTCACTTAATTTATCCCCCTTGATAACATCGTTCCCAGCATAGAAACATAAAGGCTTCCTGACGAAGTCGAAAGTCACTATAATGACATCGCGTTAGTTCACATTCCATTTACAAAATATAATAAATTTTGGAGTAGGTATTATAAAGCAATGGACTGGCGCCATTTTCCTATAGTTTCCATCAACGCGGGCTATCAAACATTTTAATCCACTTATTGGGCTGTAGTTCTAATTTACAACTACCTGAATTTACAGTTATACTGTAGCTTAGTTAAATGAATTGCACATCACGAAATCTTTATAGCTAGCCTACCTAAATCCTATTTACCTATCGAACAATTAAATCTATATCCAAGTCTATATAAATCACAATCTATATACTTTACCTGTAAGACTTTGACGTTATATTGAGCATTGTTACAAATAATGCTATGTTAGTGATCATCAAAATTTATTATATTTATATTATTCTTTGAAATATATTGTGGATTTAATAAAAAATGTTTAATGTCTATTATTGTTTCATTCACAAATACCCATTGGCAACCTGGCATGTTTTTATGAATATCCTATATGCAGGAAACCTAGTAAGAAGTTAGGCCACAGCCATATTTAGCCTTATTGAATTTGATACTCTGAAGTCGGGCTCAAGAAATACAGTAACGCTAAAAACTAAGTACTTACATGTTCTACATGCCATACTTACAAAACTAACTAAACAAGTAGAAATCGAACAATAGGACCTCAAAGTTACAAATTTGCATTGTCTCTGTCAATTATATTGTGTGTAAATTATATTTGCGGTGACAGATACATACTGCTGTTTTAGAAAATTTTACTAGTGAAAAAAAGGGTAGGTACTGAAAAACGAAGTGTAAAATTCTTAGAAAAAAGTTTTTAATCACCTTTGATCAATGGAAATTCGAAACATTACTTAGAATTAATATAGCTTTGCTAAAACTAATACAAACTAGACAGAGGCGGGAACGCGTTCTGTTTGCTAACCACTACTTTCATGTGCTGGTAGGAAATGTATCCTTTTATTTTTCCGTCATAAATTAAGTTAGCCACGATGCACTGTGTCTCGTCTGAGTCAACATCATCTTGTCCCATCAACTGCAGCGCAGCTTGAAAGCTGACAATGTCAATCTGATGTGTATTCTCCGCTATATACACTTTTCTGAATAAGTTTCTATACGCTGTAATCTTTAACTTCTCCACAATTAAATAAATTCCAGCTTTAATAAAGAAACCTTCATGGTCCTCCATGACTTTATCGATCCCTCGAAGATCTCCATTCTTCACAGCGGATACAAGATCCCAAAACTGCATCAGATCATATTTCTGCAGCAAATGTTTAGCTGGCATGAAACCGAGCAACATTTTCACGGGCACCAAATACGTAAGAATCAGTCTTTTGTTCTTGTTGCTCCTTCGATGGCAGTTTTGAAACGCAAAAGACAGGTACTCGTCTGCCGAGCGATAATCTGAGTCGAACATAGCTTTGCGTCCAACAAAATATCTGTATGTAATTTGTTGAGCGAGAGGAAATTGATCTTTGAATGGTGATGAATCTATAGCTCTTATCAGAGGTTTGCAGAGATGAAGTTTGTTTATTCGAAAGTAGACTTTAAGAAGCTGATTGACAAGATTCAACATTCCTATTCTCTTGGTATCTTCCTCGGAAGATCGATTATCAGCAGCACATACTCTGAAGCATGCCAGCAAGCTTTCAGCTGCTTTCTCCAGGATCTTTCCATTGCTTTGTGCTGTAAATAGGACAAACAAAATAGTCAGCATAGTGATACCAATCAATGAAATAATAATATAGTATAAAGAAGGTACATAAGATCTGTAATTAGTTATAAGTTTTTAAGAGAAAATATAAATTAGTATTTTATCTGGCAAAAAAGGTCCTGTACTATGTAAGGTCTTATAGAAATCTAAGAAACTGGTCCTAAGCAAAAACCTGCATGGTAGAGGACGCCATATTCAGTGAAATACTACTTAGATGTACAAATACCGTATATTGTATCTACAACAAAACTTACGACTGCAAGATTCTGCCTTCTGAGCTACCAGTCTTAAGTCAAGGCAAGCCGTGTACATTAATGGCAGAGTCCAGTTCTCTTCTTTCTGTGCCTGAAGTAATCTCACAACGCACGCCACACATGCACTCTGGTGGTTGTATGCTTCAAGGTAGTCTCTTGTAAATAATGCCTGGAACAAGTCATTTATTTTTGGTACCTCTTATAATATAAAAAAATTGACAAAGTGAAATATGGACTTAGAGAGACAACCATACTGTATGAGTGTGCAATGCTGACATGGAGTGAATGTGCTGCTTACCAAAGGGATACTAAGCTTTAATCTATCATCTCCAAACAATTCTTATGAGATTATGCTGAACAAGAAAAGGTATGTGCCTGTATATTTTATAACAGAATAAACAAAGGAGTAAACAGTTTGTGTTGTGCAACGGCAAAATTCTATTCATCTATTTGTAAATTTAAGTTGTATTACAAACATTATATTTTTGTTGGTTATATTACAATAATCTGTCTTACTTTGACGCATAGCAAATGTGTGATGATAATTTCGTCCAACGGAGCTACACAATTTCCCTCCACTAGAGTAGCTATATCACTCGATCGCAAGTTCTTATTCCCGACATGTTCGTCTCTTAAGGAAAGCAGACGAGATAATATACTGCCTTGTGAGGTCCTAAACACTCTTTCAACGAACTGAATGTATTGATTCAGAGTGCCGGTAGACGAAGCCATCCTGAGCTGCTAGATACAATGTCTAATATTATTCAGATTTGCTATTCACACAGTTCATGGCCCGATCGGATCCTTTTAAATTATTCAGAATTTAAAGACGCAAATAAATAGATATTATTATGAAAAATGCAATACAGAACAGAACACAGTCAAAGCAAAGCAAAGCACTGAAAAAAATAAACAATTGATTATTTTTTAATTGAATCCACAGACTACTGCTGATACATAGACTAAGTAGTAAGCATTAAAATGCGTTTAAAATGTATATTACATAGTATATTAAAATTGTATTTCTCTATGTGCTGACGTAAGTTTTATTTTAGTTTCTTTATGGCTCCACACTATGTGTATTTAGCCAGTGTGTATTAAAATTAATCGAGTTTTAGAATAGAATAGAATAGAAATGTTTTATTGCGTAAAACTGTGTACATAGTTTAGGTCTTAAATTTAAAATATTGTCCCAACAGTTTGTCCATTCCGGACAAACAATAATAGTTAACACAAAAGTTGTTAATTATTTACAAATTGAAAAAGAGAAAACAAATGATTTATAATACATTTTAATAACAATGCTAAATGCTTCATAAATTATTTACAAATGCTATATTACATTACTATTTAAATATCAAAATATTCTTTAAGACTATAGAACTCTTTATCTAGTAACCATTCTTTTAAAGCACGCTTAAACATTTTTGGGTGTAATGTTTTTAGGTCTGTAGGTAAATTATTGTATACTTTAATGGCTGTTACATATGAGCTCTTGTGAAATTTTGTATTATTTACCTAAGGTATACATTTGTTATATTTGTACTTATTTCTTAAGGAATGAACACGATTTGACTTTTCATTAAAATATATGTTTTCATTATTTTTGACAAATAGACATAGCTCTAATATATATATACACGTTAAAGTAAGGAAACCATGTATTTTGAAAATGCTTCTCAGGGAGTCAGTGTCGTCCAGGTGACAGATGCTACGCAGACATCTTTTTTGCAATATAAATGTGGATTGAACATCCACTGAATTTCCCCAAAACACTATCCCATAACATAATTGAGGATAAACATATCCATAATACGCATTTATGGCAACAGATTTCGATGCAATTTTTGTTAATATAGAGAGTGCGTAGCAATATTTTGTGAGGCGACTATTTATTTTACTGATATGACTTTTCCAGCTTAAATATTTGTCTATTGTTACTCCCAAAAAGTTTGTTTCATCGGTTTCTTCAATCGTGCGACCATTGTTTGAGATATTTAGTTTAAGAGGTTGAGATTTATAGTTAGTGAACTGTAAAAGTTTGGTTTTGTCTGTATTTACTTTTAATTTAATCGAGTCTAGCCAACTAGTAATTGATTGTAGTGTTTGGTTGACTTCACGTTCAAATTTAATAGTATCCAGGTTTTTTTGTGGAATAAATAGGGTAGCATCATCGGCAAACATAACACAAAGATGCGGAGTAATTTTTGGCAAGTCATTGATGTATACAAGGAAAAGCAGTGGTCCAAGAATACTACCTTGAGGTACCCCGAGTGACGTGTTCTCAAAAGCTGACGCAATCTGTTCTACCTCTCTAGTGTTTTTGTTATAAAATTCGATGACTGTAGCTTGTTTCCTATTATTTAAATAAGACTCCATCAACTTTAAAGGTATTCCTCTAATTCCAGTTGATTCCAGTCTGTTTAATAAGATGGGATGCGAAATACAATTAAAAGCTTTCGAAAGATCTAGAAAAAGTGCTATACCTGATTTTTTATTATTAATTTCTTCCCACACTTGTTTCAGCATTTTGAACACAGCCAAGGAAGTATTTTTGCCCTTTCGAAAACCATATTGATTTTCATCAAGAATGTTGAAGTTGTATTAATTTATAATATATTATTATAATTATATATATATTATTTATAATATATTTTTTTAATAATTATTTATATATATATTTTTAACTTTATCTTTCTTAATTTATATAATATTACTTTTTCGAAGATTTTTGAGAAACTTGGTAAAATAGCTATTGGTCTATAATTATCTATTTTATATTTTGGACCTTTCTTATGTAATGGTTTTATCAAAGCTTTTTTGAGCTCGTCTGGAAAACAGCCAGTTTCTATTGTCAGATTCACTATATATGTAAGAGGCTCTACTATGTAATCTATACTATTTTTAATAACCTGTACAGATATGCCATCAGATCCTTTCGTTTTTTTGTTTTTCAGTGATCTTACTACATTTTTTATTTCCTGACAGTTTACTGGATTAATAAATATGCTATTTTTATTCATATTTATGTGTGTCTGACTTACGTGGTTATTTTGGCTCGTACTGTTTTGGTTTAAAAAGTGATTATTCATGGAGGATGCTATTTTATACGGTTCGGTTATTACTTTATTATCTATTTGAATATTTTTAATGAAAGATTTAATGGTGTTTGTTTGAGATGTGTTACTTTTAATAATTCCCCATGTTGCTTTACTTCTATTAGTACTGTTTTGTATATATTTTGCATTAGTAATTTTTCTCGAAATACGGGTCACTCTTTTTTAATATTTTGCAATATTTTTGATATTTTTTTGATGGCGACATTCTAAAAATAACTTTCTTTTCTTTTTACTTGATATTTTTATACCATTTGTTCGCCAATTATTTTTTTTCTTAAATGTTATTTTTAACATCTCTAAAGGAATACACAAATTAAAAATCAGGCTGTAGAGACTCATAAATTCTTTGTGAGCTTGATTTGGGTTCTTGTGTTTGTATACTTCAGAGAAGTTTACCTGTGCTAGGTATTTCAAAAAAACACTTAAGTGTATATCTATTCTTCTTCTCCAAATAAACCAATATTTTTCTCTGAAGCTAAGACTTGAAAAGACACTTATTATCTGTGCCGTGTGATCTGATATACTTAGTTCTAAAACTTCTGTTTCATATTTCTTAAAGTTTGTCAAGATATTATCGATGCATGTTTTAGTGCTTGCAGTTATTCTAGTAGGCTCTGAAATTGTTGGTTGCATGTTAAAAAGTGATAGTGTGTTAGTAAATAATTCGGTTTTTTTGTTCTTTTCGAGTATATTGACGTTAAAATCGCCTAATATTATTACCTTATTTTTATATAATCTTCTTTTTAAAGTTGTTCTTTTTAATCTTGTTTTTAATGTCAGCTTGCGAAGTAGGTTTTCAAGACATTGTAAAAATAATAAAAGGTTACTATCAGGGGTCCTGTACATACAGATTATTACATAGTTTAAGTCTGGTATATTCCACAACATTCAAAGTGACATTCAATCGACATGTTTGTTATCCAATCTATCTTTTTAAAGTTTATGCAGTTTTTGATGTAGATACTAACACCTCCCCTAAAATTTTTTGTCCTACTGAAATGAGCAGCATTTTGGTATCCTTCAATTTGGAGTACTTCTACTTCATGATTTTTTAGGAATGTTTCACTGAAACAGCAGATGTCGATATTACTTTCGTTCGTTAACAGTTCTAATTGGTCAATCTTGGATTTAATGCCTTGGACATTAAGGTGCATAATTTTTAGGTTGTTTGAGTTATTACTACTTTTAAATTTATTATATTTACTTTTACCTGTGGCTAAGCTAATACTATTTGGATTTTTACTATTGCTGGTTAAGAAAAAACTGATTTGAGGGGTGTGGACTACTGTTATTTGATGAGGTCACAGATTGACAAGTGGCTTTTTGTTTTGATTTTTGAAAATAGTACGGGATTGTCCCAGGTTTATGGGTATTTGTTTTATTTTCGGTGACTGCATCATGGGTTTCCAAAATAGTAGAGGTGTTTTTTACACGTTCTTTAATTTTGTCAAAATAGTGTGGTATCGTACCTGGTACGAGGCGTAATCTCTTTTTTAACATTTTTGTTATATTTTTGCCTAGGAAGCATGTTTTGTAATCATCTGTATTTATTAAGTGATTTAAGTCTTTGGATAGGTATATCACGTTCTGCGACGGAGTTTTGTTTTGATTAGCGGCATACGGATATGGTAAAAAATGACAATTTTTAAACCCGCTGATGATAGTTTTGATTACGCCGTTCAGCTTACCCTCATTTATGTTACGGTTGTGCATAATGCCTGTCAAAATAAGTACAAATACAGACAGTTCAATTAAAAGTCGTGTCGGGTTTGAGTCATCTGATCCGGTTGAAAGTATTATCCAGTCGTCTTCATGCAGCTCTTCTTCGGTGATATTAAAATGATTTAGTGTATTCAAGTCATAAAGATAGATCAAAGTCACATTTCAGGTCAAATTGAAGTCATAGTCTAGTCGAAGTCATACCCTCAGTAAAGATATGGAGTTAACTGAAGATTTTCATTGAAATTTTGGTGAGAACGCAAATAGCATGTTTTTCAACATTGAGCAGTCCAGCATCGAGTGGCTTGATGGTGTATAGACTTGCTGTACAGCAGATTTAAAATATACGTATAAAATACATTTATACGTATATGTTAAATCTGCATTTCAAACATTTTTCGTTCTATTTACTCTGCTCGCTTGATACGCGCACGACAGTCAGTATGCTACACGTCACGTCGTACAGCCGGGATGGATCGTGAATAAGGCCCTTTAGTAAGTAATTACTCTTTTGTCTCGTCAGTTGTCAGCGTTGTCACTGTTGTCACTTCACAGTTTACTTTAGTGTTGCAGAACCATCGATAGTTTGCCTATCGATATTTGACCTCGAAAACTATTCAGAATATTGATAGAACTATCGAGAGTAGCCCTCGAGCAATACTATTGAATAAACTAATACTATCGATATAATCGATAGTATTCGTATATGCAATAGTATTGCTTAAAGTGCGCTATCGATATTGTCGATAGTATCGATACTGGCTTCACTTTAGTATACCTACCATCGATTTAAGGGAGGAGAAGGAGTGGGGGTGCTGGGGGGGAAGGGAAAAACCCTTCCCTTGCTAAGCAGAGATGCGTTCATGTCCTACGCTCTAAGTGTAACCTGTGCAACCAAACGCTCTAACCTCTCTCTCTAACTCTATAAGCGAATGTGACGCTCTGAGGTCGTGAACGGGGTTAGTTTGGGTGTACTCCGAGCGTAGGTCGTGAACGCAGCCCTGAAATTATTTTTTACAACCAAGGAATCCTTCCTGGGTTGAGTTGACTTAAATAGGAGAGGTCTGCGTAGTGCACTGCTAGTTAGTGTTTGTCGTTCCAGAAATGTACTTGTACTTAATGATTTCAAAGTAGAACACTAAGGCAAATACACTAGGGAACAGTGACCACCGTGTGACGTGCGCTTACGAGCGTTGTGAGGAAGGGAGCCGCGGCAGCGGCCGCGCGTCACCAGAGCCAACGCATGGCGTTTAATTTATCTACAAGCTAAAAGCCGAGCTTTGTGAGGGCTCGCGTAGTTTTTCTGTCGTTTGCCTGCAGTTTTTTTCATATTAAATGGTGAATCTGCCCGACACTGGCAAAAAATCTGCCAAACCACCAACCACTCCAAGAAATGCATAAAATTTGCCATCATATTATTGAATTATGGCATAAAAATATATATAGCATAATTATAAAGTTTACCTTCTCATTCAAACTTTTATATATTTCCAACCAAATAAATGGTAAATAAAAATGTTATACTATAAATAGAAACAGAAAATTGTCTAAATTCTATTTATATCTCAAAATTCATATAGATCCTTGAAATCTGCCACTTTTTGGAATCGTCAGCTTAATCTGCCGGAGTTAAAATTAAGGTCCTAAATCTGCTTATATGGCAGAAATTTGCCACAAATGGCACACTGATACCAGACGTCATTTGGATGACAGATGTAAATTATTTAGATTTCCAACAGATGGCGTTAGTAACCAAACATTATGTTCGCGGTGAAGTTAATTCTTTGATCTTCTAAAGGATGGTGTTAGTAGTACAATAATTTTCTATCCTAGAAACAAAATTTTTAATATTCACTTTTTTTAAATGGTAATAAAATGACATTTGTCTTGTATGATAACACATCTACATGTGAATTTAAATTACTATGTTAAAGTACAAATCAATAGGCGTGATAGTTTTTCAGTAAAGTGTACCACAAAAGTGCTCAGGTTGTGGGATAGTGTTAGGGCTCGCTTCGCTCGCCCTGATAAAATATCCATCTAATTAATAGGTATTGTATAGGTACATAGATATATTATATCAATTTAATTCCATACAACATTCTCGACAACTATGTTGCCGCGGTTTTCCACCCCTAAAGGGAGGGTCCTCCTCATACTCTCATACTCATACTTAATCTCAAAATTTTAAAATATTAATAACTTTTAAAGATAAAGATACCCTCTTTTCGCGGGTTTTCGATTTTCGGGGGTTTCCGCAACTATTTTTTCAAGGGTAGGGCCTCCTGCCTTCCTCCATCCTACACCCCTTCCCCCGACCCCCCTTAAATCGATGGTAGGTATACTAAAGTGAAACCTTGATACTATTGGCAATAGTAATACTATCGATAGATTGCAGTTACTATCGGTTTTGTCGTTAATATCGATAGACTATCGATATGCAACACTAGTTCACAGTTTCACATCACTAATAGATAGAGCTAGTTGGCTGCGTTCACGTCCTCCGGAGATGGATTTTTGGTTGTTTTGCAACTCGCTCGAACGACCACGGGTGTTTTTCACTCAAATTGTGACTTTGACATTTTGCGCAGACTCGAATTTCGAGGTTATGTTCATTTATTTTTCTTGTTCTGAATGTTTTCCGTTTGTTTTTACGATTAATGTCTCGTCATGTCACGTCTTGGTCTCGACAATGTTAACCTGCATTGCATTGCACCAAATTGCTGCAACCGAGTGCGACGCTCTGTACCCCGAGGCTCGGGGTACGAGCATCGCCGAACGATACGAAAAATCATCGAATTCGTATCGTAAAGGTATCGAGTCAACGATACAATAACGTGGTATTACGATAGGCGGCAGCACGAAGCACACTCTGACAGCTATCGAGAGGTCGATACGATTATGTTAGTAGCGTCATCCTAATGTAAGTAGGGACGAGCCGTTGTGAATGAAATGAACGTCTTATTAATTGAATTATTCGTTCAAAAATTAAATTGAACAGTGAACTTTTTATTACTTCTGGCTTAGCTTTCTATTTATCGGAAATTATATTTAAAAAAGTACTTTAACAGAATAAACATCTTCAAATACAGTATGAGTGATATTAAAATGCATTTTATTTGAAAAATAGAATAATTATTAATACCTTTAAAAATATATATATCAGTTTATGAACGGAAGATATAGCGTCACCAAAGACTTGATTCTTTGGAGTTTGGGTTCCGTATTTTGAAAGGAAAACGACGGCTCGAGGCTTCCCCACATCACAGAATACTTAATAATACTACGTACCCACACCTCGTTCATTCTATCAAGCGTTTCTTTGTCTTGTAACATTGTTCATAAGGTTTATACTGTCTGGTGATTTCTGATCGCCTTGGCGCGTCGCGTCGCTGCCTATTCAATGTGCATTGAGCCACAGTGTTCATATAATTGAAGAGTGTTGTGGTGAATTAAGTGTTTCATATATTTATTATTACATTGTGTTGTGCGGAATCCTCAGTGGGAACCCGACTTACACTTGGTATATTTTATTTATTTACATGGATGGATGACATAGTGACAGTGTCGAATTTGAAATTTGATAATTAAATATGGTCGCTGACAACGATGAAACTTGTCAACTTGGAACGAAGGTTTTATTAATTTAAAGGAGGTTTTAATATGAGGGAAGATTTTTTATGTTCTTTTTATGTTTGATTCAATATGTTATTAAAAAATAAAGAGATTTTTAGAGGACAGAATAGGTTATTCTGATTTGAGAAAATCGTCCCCTAGATTCTCAATGTTCAATTCCCTTAATTTCAGGTAAACTTGCAGCAAGAAGATA
The DNA here is from genome assembly GCA_954871355.1 of Cabera pusaria. NCBI lineage: Eukaryota > Metazoa > Arthropoda > Insecta > Lepidoptera > Geometridae > Cabera > Cabera pusaria. The sequence goes on from OX940894.1 coordinate 6,595,276, forward strand.
ATAAAGAGGACGACGTTGGTAAAGCGGGCGGTATTTGCATTAAATAAACGCAAAAAAATATGTTTTATGCAGTTAAAAAAAGTTTCGAAACTTTTCTCACCGGAAAATCCTAAGTGAAAAAATATTCGACCATGCTCGATAGCCAGCCTTCGAAATTTACATTACCGTACGTCAAAATTAAGTTCATGCTCGCATTTTGTTTATAAAATCTCAAGTATCGTTTACGTAACGATACGTTTGCGATACGAAAGTAAATCAAAATCGTTCGTGCTGCCGATTTTAGTTACTTTTACGCACGATAGGGGCGCTGTAGGTTGAAATTTAGAATCGTTTGGCACGAAAAAGGGGGAATGGTGGGGTGGAGGGGGTAGGTGAGGGTCCCCCTTTCACTACCCCACCACTCTCATTACAAGGTAATGCATAGTTTTTGAGTTATGATTTTTTTTTTGCAAAATCATAACCTCACTTGGTAAAAATTTAGAATCGTTTGGCACGAAAAAGGGAGGATGAGGTGATGGGGGGGTAAGGGAGGGTCCCCCTTTCCTTATCCCACCACTTTCATTACAAGGTAATACATAGTTTAAGAGTTATGCGTATTTTTGTAAAATCATAACCTCACTTTTTTGTAACACTGCTGATCAATATCACTGTTTTGTTGGATGTTTAACAATCTTTTTGCGCTTCGCCGGCCGCTGCCGCGGCACGCTCGCTTCGCTCGCTCGGCTCGCGCGTTGTGTTTTCGCAGTTTCAACCTAACCTAACCTAGTTTTTTTTCTAGTGGGTGTTCTTATTAATTTAGTAGTGGTAAATAATATTACTAAAATTTTTAATAAGTTATCTAGCCCTTGTAATTATTATTTGCGCTTTGTTTTTATGGTTTAGTATATTTTTAGGTTAGATTTTGTTTCTATCGTTTTCTTGTAAAATATGCATTACCTTGTTAAATAAATGGTATTGTTGCAATCAGGGACCTAACCTCTACCCATCCCCATAACATTTTATATCAAAATCATGCCAAACGATTCTAAATTCAACCAAAAATCCAAAATCAAACCCAACAAAAATAGGCATAACTCAAAAACTATGCATTACCTTGTAATGGGAGTGGTAGGGTAGTGAAGGGGGGACCCTCCCCTTACCATTCCACCCCTCTACCCCCCTTTTTCGTGCCAAACGATTCTAAATCCAACCCGCGCTGTACCATTTTCATACATTTTTACGTCGATGACGACACGAATACTTTTTCGCAAGTCGTTCGTGCTCGGGGTACTGAGGTCGTGAACGCGGTTAGATCGTTTGGGTGCACTCCGAGCGTAGGTCGTGAACGCAGCCCAGACCTGACACATATAGTAACTGTGTAGCAGCATACGTAGTGTAGTATCTCCTTAGTGTCTGTGTGTAGCAAAGAGAATTGTAACTCTGACACTAGCGATGGGTAATGTTAATTCCTCAAAGTGAAACCATTCACTCATTCCGGCTCCACTCTCGGAACCGATTCCTCATATCGATTCCTTTATTCCTATGATTCATTTACTATGTATTCACTTGTATCTATTCCGCAGTCACATTTCCTTTTGGTAAATAGGTCTGTGGCGACCTCGCCTTATTTTATAATGTTCGAACTCTTTGTTGACAGCTTAATTTTCTCATCCGATATATTTGAATGTTTTCATATGTCGATGGTAGAATTAGTTGGCAGGGATTCTGACATTATTTTTCAATAGTAATATATTTTTCTTCAAGCAAGAGGCTTTTATAAGGATATAAGAAAATATTAAGTTTCGCGTGTTCTCAGCATGAAAAGCTGCTGCGATACGTTGACTGTATATAGAACATAATATTATAACCAATAAACAATGATAAAGTTGTAAATAACACCAAGCATTGTTATTATGTGTTTCCTAAGCAAATGAAATACTCGGTCCACTTCTGCGTAAAGGACCGCGCACTAAAAGATAAGTACCTAGACCTTCCCATTAATCTAGAAGAGGACCCTTCTCTGTTCTTCCCCGGCTCTTACGCCTCAGTCGTAAAACGCCGGAACTGCAAGTGCCATCCCATTCCTGTCTCAATATTTAAGTAACAGTAGATAGGGTTGGCACACATAAAGTAATTGGGATTTCCCGGGAGTTTTCCCGGAGGTCCCAAATTGGTGACCAGCGACGGAGTGCTGAACAGTGCAGAGCTGCAACTAGACGACAGGAGCCTAGAAGATTCCGTCGTCTTACCTCTATTAGTGTGTGAAAGTGTCAAGGTACCCAAATTCGTCAGTTCCTGTCCCGGATTGTCGCAAACGACATTCCGAGGTCCCTGTTTATTTATTTTTTTAAGCGGACGCTGCTGGCGCATTCCTTTTATGTGGCGAACTTAATTATGTGTTTTTAGAATTTTTGTTTTTCTATATCGTAGTTAGGCTATGCCTATAGGTGTAGATCGCCGCATCACGATCATTCTAGCCCAGAACAGCCTTGTAGAACCTAGAAAGGAATAAAAATTAATTTCCTTTGTTTTTTTTCCCTGTTGTCATTGTGCAATTGTTTTCTGTGCTTTGAAAATTTTCAGATTGGTACCTCCTGGAAGTTTTTTACTTCCCGGACGTGCAGTTGGATTGAAAGGCGTCGACGATGACGGGACAAGAGGCTCGTCCGTCGGGACCGACTGCAGAAAGGGAGGCGTTCTTCGAGGCATCGAATGATAGTCAGGATGGGCAAGTATGCGTCGGCCGGGTGAGTATTCGTACACCTGTTTTTTGTAAGGACAGGCCTGCCCTGTGGTTTGCCAGTCTTGAGTCGCAATTCTGTATTAATAAAATCACTCAGGAAGTGACAAAATTTTGTTATGCCGTGGCACACTTAGATATTAGTTGCACCAGGGAGGTTGAGGACATGATCGTCCAACCCCCTGCCATTGCCCCGTATACAAAACTGAAGGAGGCGATTATATTGTGCTTCTCGGACTCACACGAAGAAAGCATTCGCAAACTATTAGAGGGCGTGACCATCGGGGACCGGAAGCCGTCGTCTTTCTTGCGTCATTTAAGGACGCAGGCGGGTAGCAGTTTCCCTGAGGACGTTTTGAAGTCAATCTGGTCTAACAGATTACCGCGACAAATTCAAATTGTTTTGGCTGCACAACAGGTGCAGGTTTTAAATGAATTAGCGATTTTAGCGGACAGATTAATGGACATACAGGTACAAGGTCCGTCCCAGGTTTGCGGCACGCGCGCAGAGACCCCGTACCCGTCTTCGGAGCGATCGGAGATGGAAGACTTAAAAGAACAAATTTCAAAGTTGACGGGGATGGTTGCGTCTGTCATGCAGGGACAGTCGCGTAGTAGTAGGGCTCATAGCCCGAACAATAATAGGCGCGACCGTAGCCGCAGTAGGTCGCGTCCAAGAAATACCATGCTGTGCTGGTAGCACAGCATGGTAGGTACCACGATAGGTTTGCCGCTAAGGCAACAAAATGCGTGAAACCTTGTAGCTGGCAACAGGGAAATGCGAGCCGCGATCGATAGTAGCGGCGATCGATCGCGAGTTTAAAAGTCGTAGGTTGTTCGTTAGTGATCGTGCAACTAAAATAAATTTTTTAGTAGATACAGGTTCGGATATTTGCTGTTTCCCGCGACGCTTAATAAAGGGTCGTTTAGGGGAGAGCGGGTTCGAGTTGTTTGCCGCAAACCAGTCATCTATTAAAACCTACGGCACAACTACTCTTCATTTAGACCTCGGTTTTAGAAGAGAGTTCACTTGGAACTTTGTAATCGCGGATGTTAGCACTCCAATTATTGGCTCAGACTTTTTGAGCCACTATAATTTGTTACCCGACTGCCGTCGACAACGGATAATCGATGGGGTTACCAAACTGCTAGGCTATTCTGTAAGCTATCTCGACAGCAGAATCAGCGGTGAGTTTCGAATTTCGTACTATGAAATTCAATCGTATCATGTTCACAATACGGTTGAATTTCGTAATACGAAATTTGAATCTCACCGCGGATTCCGCTGTCGAGATAGCTTACAGAATAGCCTAGCTGAACGTTGTAGCAACTGCAGCAAACGTTGCGCAGTCCAGTGTTAGGGCCATCGTACTCCCGAGTAACAGTTATACGGATTCGCTTTCAGATTTTCCCGATATTACGCGCCCACCAGGTATTGATAGGGTAGTCAGACATTCGACTAGGCACCACATCGAAACAACAGAGGGACCACCTATTTCGTGTAGACCACGACGGCTGGCCCCCGATAAACTTCGTGTGGCGCAGCAAGAGTTCGACGCAATGGTTCGAGCTGGTACAGCTAGGCCTTCGGATAGTCCTTGGTCATCACCCTTGCACCTAGTTTCTAAAAAGGATTCAACCTGGCGTCCGTGTGGCGATTACCGGATATTAAACGCGCGAACTATCCCGGATAGATATCCGGTTAGGCATATCGGTGATTTTGCTAGCAACTTAGCTAAGCCAACGGTATTTACGACCGTAGATTTGGTTAAAGCTTACAATCAAATTCCCGTGTTTAAAGGGGATATTTGCAAAACTGCGATTATAACACCGTTCGGGTTATTCGAATTTCCCTACATGACATTCGGTTTACGAAATGCAGGTCAGACTTTTCAACGATTTATCGATGAAGACGTGCGAGGCCTCGATTTCTGTTACGCATACGTTGATGACATCCTGGTACATTTCGTGGATAAGCCGAGTCATGCGGAACACCTCAAAATACTGTTCGGTAGGTTACGACAGTTCGGTGTTGTTATTAACCCGGCAAAGTGCGTTTTTGGTACATCTGAGGTTACCTTTTTAGGTAATCAGATCAATGCAGAAGGCACAAAGCCGCCTAACGAGCGAATACAAGCGCTCGCAGAGTTCCCGCCTCCTAAAACTGTGCAGGGAATGCGACGTTTTTTAGGAATGTTAAATTTCTACCGCAGATTTTTACCCGGTGCAGCGAAATATCAGGCATCTCTGGTTGATGCGATTTCATCCACTCAAGGGAAAGGTACCCAACCATTCCCTTGGACGGATGCCTTAGAAAAAGACTACATAGCTTGTAGGGATAGCCTCACAACAGTTACCTTGTTGTCACACCCTGATAGTAACGCGCAGTTAGGTTTATTTACCGACGCGTCAGGTACTCATGTAGGCTCGTGTTTACAACAACGTAAGAGCGAGAATGAGAGTTGGCATCCCTTAGCCTTTTTCAGTAAAAAATTCACAGAAAAGCAGGAGTGGCCCGCTTATTATAGGGAACTCCTAGCTGTTTACGAGAGTGTTCAGCATTTCAGACATTTCTTGGAAGCGCAACATGTGACCATATTTACGGATCACAAACCTCTAATTTTCGCGTTTAAACAGCGAAGAGAAAAGTTACCACCGGTTCAATTAAACCAGTTGAGTTTCATTAGCCAATTTACCACTGATTTCGTGTACGTTAAAGGCGACGACAATGTAGTGGCAGATGCGATGTCGCGCATAGAGGCAATTTCTCTTACAGACGACTACGCTGCTCTGGCTGAAGCTCAGAAGGTGGACGAGGAACTTGTTACGTTGCGAGCAGATTCTTCTTTGAAATTAGAATCTGTTCCTATTCCAGGAACGGATATTTCTGTAGCATGCGATGTATCAACGGGGAAACCGAGACCGTATTTACCCGCATCCTTTCGACGGCCTGTATTTCTCAGATTGCACAATCTCGGCCACCCTAGCGCGCGCACAAGCGCACGCCTGGTCGCAGATCGTTACATCTGGCCGTTACTTAGGAAAGATTGTATGTCTTGGGCACGTTGTTGTGTCTCATGCCAGCGTAGCAAAATTACCAGGCATGCTTCATCTCCGTTAGGCAATTTTGCCAGCACAAGTTCTCGTTTTCAGCAGGTACATTTAGACATATTCGGACCGATGCCGCATTCAAACGGTTTTACGTACTGCCTCACCGCAATCGATAGATTTACGAGGTGGGCAGAGGCATGGCCGATGTCATGTATCACTGCTGAAGAGGTAGCAAATACCTTTGTCAACGGGTGGATTTCGCGATTTGGTGTACCACTCGTTGTCACTACTGACCAAGGCAGACAGTTTGAGTCTACCTTGTTTAATGAGTTGTTACAGTTTTGCGCAACTAAGCGAATTAGGACAACCAGTTATCATCCGCAAGCTAATGGGATGGTAGAACGTTTACACAGACAGCTTAAGGCTGCTTTAATGTGCCATGCAGAGACATGGAGTAAAGCCTTACCGCTGGTTCTGCTAGGTATTAGAACAGCACTCAAGGAAGACTTGAAATGTTCTGCTGCCGAGTTATTGTATGGAGAGCCTTTGAGACTTCCAGGGGATTTCGTGGTACCATCCTTGCCAACCAGTGATAGTAGTGCGCATGATTTTTTGGCACAGCTACGTAAGGTTGTGGCAGATCTTCGACCAATTCCTGCGTCTCGGCATTCGTCTCCTTCAGTTTTCACTTTTAAAGAAATGTCGACCACTACGCACGTGTTTTTACGTGACGATACGGTCCGACGTTCTCTTCAGCCACCCTATACTGGACCATATAAGGTCCTCAGTAGAGGGGCAAAAACCGTCACGATTGATGTGGGGGGAAAAAGTCAGGAGGTAAGCGTGGACAGAGTTAAACCAGCACATCTCGAGGCTGAGGATGATCATGTATCGACCTCAGTGCAACCAGGCAGCAACCCATTGGACGTACCTCTCACGGTGCCTGTTCCTCCGGTCGGAAATTTAATTCCATTGCCTGCCTCGAAGGAGTCTCCTCCACCAGCCTTGGATCCTGTCGTTTCGACGCGTTCTGGACGTCGAGTCAAATTTAGGGATGTTTTGGATCTGTGAATCCTTAGTCCCGAGATAATTTGAGTTTTAGTTAATGTAAATTGTTATTTTGTATAATTTGGTTGACCTGACGTCCCGAATTTCAACTTCCTCTATGGTCATCACAGATTTGTTTGATTCTCAATGACTATGGGACAATTTTGTTCATCCTTCCGATTACGGGCGGCCTCCCTTTTTGGTGGGGATGTTCGTCTTCGTGGGGGGGTTATGTGGCGACCTCGCCTTATTTTATAATGTTCGAACTCTTTGTTGACAGCTTAATTTTCTCATCCGATATATTTGAATGTTTTCATATGTCGATGGTAGAATTAGTTGGCAGGGATTCTGACATTATTTTTCAATAGTAATATATTTTTCTTCAAGCAAGAGGCTTTTATAAGGATATAAGAAAATATTAAGTTTCGCGTGTTCTCAGCATGAAAAGCTGCTGCGATACGTTGACTGTATATAGAACATAATATTATATCCAATAAACAATGATAAAGTTGTAAATAACACCAAGCATTGTTATTATGTGTTTCCTAAGCAAATGAAATACTCGGTCCACTTCTGCGTAAAGGACCGCGCACTAAAAGATAAGTACCTAGACCTTTCTATTAATCTAGAAGAGGACCCTTCTCTGTTCTTCCCCGGCTCTTACGCCTCAGTCGTAAAACGCCGGAACTGCAAGTGCCATCCCATTCCTGTCTCAATATTTAAGTAACAGTAGATAGGGTTGGCACACATAAAGTAATTGGGATTTCCCGGGAGTTTTCCCGGAGGTCCCAAAGGTCCCTAGAAAAGATTTTGTGTATCGTCGCGTGTGGTTGTTCCCTTTTCACGCGCAACGACTTAAGTGATGTCCAATTCAGATTTTTATAAAAAACAAGTTCGGTTTCAACAATGGAATCCACCGACCGACTGACAATCGAGTCACCACACCACTCACCCGAGTTCACCCGACGCCGACCGAGCTGTGCTACCGATCACGGCTCCGGGCTCACGCCTCACGCACGAAGTACGAATGGTCGGGTTCGGTAGCCGAAACGGTGAGCCAATGATTCCTCGGAATCGTTAATATTTGGGTGGAATCATTAGGACCTTCGGGTCCGCGTGCGGTTTCGGCTCATTTTATTCACTGTGTCCGGAATTACCCACGACTATCTGACACATATAGTAATCAAAGAGAATATAAATACTACGTAAGATAGTAATCTGTGGAATATAATAAATACTACGCATGTGTGTAGCAGACTATCAATTATTTTAGTACGATACATTATAACATCTTACTTACTGAATAAAATGGAAGAAAATGTTGCTTTAGACACCGCAAAACAGAAAAAATTTGTCAAATCTATCAAAGGAATTAAAAAGCTCATAAAGGTTCGTAAACAATTACTTATAATATATTGTGATTTTAAGGTTATGTGTACATGCTCGAATAATATACTTTCTTTTACAGAAAAATGAAAAAAAGTCGTCTGAAGAAGTTGAGAGTCCTAAACTAAAAAATGGCAAACCTAAACGCAAGCGCCCAGATCGTGGGCTGGTGTATTTATCACACATTCCTCATGGATTTTACGAGGTAGGTACTTATGTTTACTGATTCCGACGATCACAATGCCCGCTCTAAGAATCCCGGTAACACTTCAGCCTCAGACTTGCTGGCTGTTTTTCATGATAGTGACAGGATGAACTAGACGCTTTTATTATTATAAGCGACCATGTCTGACAATTCTCCAGTGTCTCAACTATCTCAAGAGCAGGAGGCAATAAAGAAAAAGAAGCCATACCAAGCCAAAGCAACCAAGCCCATAATTTTTTATAAAACTACTACCTAAATCTAACTCTTTCCAGCATGAAATGACTCAATACTTCAAGCAGTTTGGCTTAGTGACAAATGTGAGGGTGATAAGGTCAAAGCGCACTGGCAACTCTAAAGGATTCGCCTTCGTAGAGTTCAAGGAGCCAGCAGTTGCCGAGATTGTAGCTGAAACTATGAATAACTATCTCATGGGCAAGAGATTGATCAAAGGTAAAATATATTTTATTGATAATACATTTCATTAGCTTTTTATTTCAAATAGCAAAGGAAAGTTAATTGTTTTACTTTGATAGCAGAGAACAAGCTTATGAGATACTTTTATAGGATGCTTATCATCACTTTTCTCTTTAGTTTAAAAACAGTCAAGTGCAGGTTTGAGTTTCTTTTTATACACCAAACTGGGTAACACATGACCACTATCTCACCTGATGTTAAGTAATGATGCGCGCTAACCCAGAAGTTGACTTTATACAATAAAATGATAAGTCACCAACAGATGAGGTGGTCAAACACTAGCTCATACGCTATAAGCATAAAAACATCCAGCGCCAAAGTCACATCGTCATATGTGACAAGCACTTCTCCCTTGTACACCAGCGTCTTTTATAGAAGACAAAGACCGTACCTCTTGGCGTACAGGGCACGGGAGTGTGTTTGTAGTGTGACACTCAATAGGTTAATAGTACCAAAAATCTACTAGGTATGATAAAAATGAGCAATAACAAAATTACTGATACTACTTTGGAGGAGCTCTGTTATCCTATAGGATTGATTTAGGATCTTTACTGAGTTTTGCCTATCATTACTGAGTCAAAACTAAGTCATTAAAAGGTACACCATACAGAAAAGCTCGGCATTAGCAGATGTGTAGAAAATTTAATCTAATTTCTCTGAAACTTTCAGCTGCTTATGTCCCTCCAGAAAAACAGCGGCCAAAAGCTATGAGGAAACATTGGAGTCGATTGAACAACCCTGGCAGAGACGCAAGATTGAAAAATAAAAAGGTTTGTGTTGTCATTTTACAAAATAACATTGAAATACAAACATTTAACATTGAGATAAAAGAATTTTAAAGAAATTATTTACAAAAATGGTGCCGATTTTTAACTGCTTTCACTAAAAAGGAGGAGGTTCTCAATGCATCTGTAGGATTTTTTTTTGTGTGTATGTTATGCGATTACTCCGTCATTAATGCTGTAAAGTAACAGGAAAAAACTAGCCTGACAGTAAACAGTGTCATCTGCATATAACAGAAGCTGTACATGTTTTTTGTGATCGTCATTGTAGTGCACAATGTAAGGACATTCAAACTACTAAATGCCCTCTAAATGAATCCATAGAGTCAGTAATATATTGTTTGTGGGTTTTAGGATTAATCACAGGGCATAGTATAAGACCTTCACAATATTCCTCTTAGGATTAGAATTGTGCTATAATCTGCTGTCAGTTACCTAAGGCATCCTACTTCCCAGCTTCTTTCTGGCCTTTCAGTATGGCATTGACTCTCTAACACCACAGAATAATTAATTGTACTACATACTAACACTTGGATGGAACTGTCATATTTTGCAAACAAGTTTAAACATTAGTAATGTTTTTGTATGTGTATGTATATTACAGTGAATTTTCACAGTTGATTTTTTTTTAAAGGATCGATCTTAAAATTCAGCAATATTTTAGACATTAATTACTTTAAAGTAGTTTCATTCTTAACCATATATCATTCAGAAGCTTTCTTGTATAGTTAGGAGCTTTGAAGTTAGCCGTAAGTAGCCACACAGTTAATATTTTTTGTCAGTTCTTTAATTCCCTTTTATTTTTCAGTCTTATAATGCGGATAGAGATGACAAAGCAGAGCTGAAACGGGCTAGAAAAATGTTGTCAAAGTAAGTGTGTAATAGACCCTGTTAGAATAATCTATCCATATTGTACTTAACCGGAAACACAGGCTCAGGCAGGGTATAAACCCTGCCTGAGTGTGTGTTACCGGTCGCATCATCATTTAACATCAGGTGAGATAATAGTCAAGTGCAACCCAGTACGGTGTTAAAAAAACCTACACTTCATGGATGCAACTGGTGGTTAGTCCATATAATAGGAACCTATATCTAAAATCAGGGTATAAGAAATCTCCAATACAAATTAAATTTGTCCAGTTGTTTCAGCAAGTTATAACAAGTAATAAGCACTCAATAATTATCACAATCATAATATTATTTGCTATTTATTAGTCTAATTTTTTTTCTTGTTCCAGTGTAAATAAAACAAAGAAGAAATTGAATGAACTAGGAATAAACTATGACTTCTTTACACCAGTAGACATTCCTGAAGGTTTACAGATACAGAACTCACCGCAACAAAGTGAACAAGATACAAAAGACGAAAAGAAACCTAAGAAAGATAAAAAAGCACAATTAGAAAGTAAGGATACTGTAGCTGTTAAGAAAGAAAAAGGTCAAGACAACAAGAAATCAGAGAAAAATAAAGCAGTAAAATCAGAAAACAAAAAAGAAACGATAATAAAGAATGAAGGGAAGAAACCTGAAATCAAGAGAGAGAAAAAGCCAGAACCAGTTGTGAACAAGAAAGAGCAGAAACAAAAACAAATGAAGCTTAAAGAATCAGGTGTTAAACCACCGGAGAACTTCATTAAAGTGCAAGAGGAATCTGATGATAGTGATAGTTCTGTTGGATTTGATTCTGATGAATATGAGAAAATGTTAGAAGAAGATGGATCAGATATTGATTCTAATGCTAATAGTGATGATGAAGGTGATAGTGTCGGTGACGATGATGACGGTGAAGGCAGTGACGATGATGATGATGAAAGGTAAATTGTCATTTTTGGTAAGCACTAAAAAGTTTCTTAGCAAAACAAAATCTGCGCTGACATGAAATCTACGTATTTTGTAATAGTTGTTATTATGTAATTTTGCAAATTCCTGAGTACTGAATATTGTCGCCTGTAGCATTCACCCTAAAATTCTAGCGTCTGTCGAAACTGCAGTGTCAGTGTCACAAAATTTTTTTTTTTTCTGAAAACATCTAAATTCACACTTTAAAATTGCTTAGTAATGTCTCATTAGATTTTAGATTATAAAAGATATATAGATAATTAATATTATTATATTATATTAACTTTTAAATTTTATTTAATTCTAGCGAGGAGGAAGAAATACCTCCACCGGCCAAGAAGAGTAAAGTCAAGGGCAAACCAGCGCCATTAGTTGCCAGGCCACAACCTCAAAAACAAGGCAAACAAAAAGGAAAGGCACCTGAGCAAGTCAAAAGGAAAGCTGCACAAAGTAATTAAAACTTGATTTTATACTTCGTCATACATTGCATGTAGATTTATTTTATTTATTGATAACAGATACACAGTACACCCCCAAGAATGCACAATACACCCCAAGAATGCATGTCTACTGGTGCAATACACCCCAAAATACACAATACACCCCAAGAGGGATGTCAGTGCAGGTCTTATCGCCCCCATTACCAATTAGAATTAGAAAGATATGCTCTTGACCACTATCTCACCTGATGGTTGTAATGATGCTGTCTAAAGCGCAATCCTGATAGAAACCATTTATTGCTATTAATTGTGGGTACATGAGATCTTATTAATTATGCAAACAGGCCCGACACAATTTACTCATACGAGTGTATAGCTAAACTTACTATTATGTAATAATCATGATGACATTTACATTTTAAGAAATATTAATTTTAAAAGTTAATATAAACAAATAATTAAAATAACAAACATATTGCAAATTTTTACAAATTAAAAAAAATTATTATCAATAAATCATTTCAAGCAAATTATATTACATAGTTATGTCACATGCTAATGTCATAAGAATTTAAAAATATACTATGCTAGGAAGGTTGAGCTTCATTCATCAATAATATACTTAACTAATTCATCATAATGTCAAAAAAAAAAGGATAAAACAACATTGCATTAAATAAAAAAAATCCTGTAAGTCATAAAAACATTTATCTGACAACCACTTATATAAAGCTTTTCTTAATTTTGATAACTGTAGCTGTGCTAGCTCTGGCGGCAGGTGGTTAAATATCTTAACTGACATAGTGAAAATACTTTTTGTACTAATTAATCTACACGTAGCTACTAGCTAATCTAAACGTAGGATTTTCAATTTTAAACTTAAAACATTCACGTAATTTTTGACTGTGGGGATCAGGCTTGTCCATAAGGTAGGTTCGATGGGTCTTAACAAATACACAAACGTCATAAATATACAAACAACACAGAGTCAATATTCTAAGCTGTTTAAACAACGGACGACAAGACACTGTTTGGTCACTAATGTTGCAAAGAGCTCTTATACACCTTTACTGTACTAGGATATAGATATACTGATTGAACCTCACACGAATTTCCCCAGAGAATTATGCCATAGCGGAGATTTGAACTGACGTAACCATGATAAGACATTTTACCGGCGTCCAATGACGAGACGTTGACAATTCTCCGCAATGCATACACATATCTATTTAATTTTAAACATAAGTGATCGCAATGCTCTTTCCAATTAATGTGTAGATCAAGCGATGCCCAAAAATGAGATATTTTTAACCTGTTCAATACTATTACTATTATAATTAATGTTCAATGAAGTTCAAACACTTTCTTTTGCGGATAGTTGAATTGCATTTATTTGGTTTTAGTTACGTTTAATACGAGGTTATTTCTCTCCATCCATTTCCTAATTTTGTCTATAGTAAGAATGATTGTGTTTTCAAATTTGGTTAAGTCTTTCTCTCGTATAACTGCAACACTATCATCCAAAGTGAGAGCAAAGAGTACCTACCATCTGCTCATCGATCGTATTTGGCAGATCATTAATGTATAGTATAAAGAGCAGGGGTCCTAAAATACTGCCTTGTGGTACACCATAGCAATTTTTCCTGAATTCTGATTTGAAATCTATAACAGTATTTAAATTTTTGTATATGCCTTGGATAACTGTGCTTTGAATTCTATTATTTAGATATTACGCATGTAATTTATTTAAAAGGATAGAGTGGGAGACATAATCAAAAGCCGTCTTTATGGACCTTTCCAAAGAAAGGTCCATAAAGACGGTTCAAACCGTTGGCTCGCTAATGGATCGCTCCCTTGAGGCGCGGGTGTGCAGTCTTATAGAAGATATTTAATTGACGATTGATCTGACTGTTTTTCGTGAGAAAAACAGTCAGATCGATTGACGAAAGATGATTGGTCTGACTGTTTTTCGTGAGAAAAATCATTCGTGAGATCAATCGTCTCTATACTACAACTCTACAGTAAATACTGTACAGTGGTAATGGTACGAAGTTGATGTAAAGACATCAACTTTATGCCGGTACCACTGGGTTTGAAAGAGAATATTATACTACCTTTTTAATTTTTAATTCCAGAACCACAAGTCTCTCCCAAGAAACCGAGGTTTGAGAAGCAAACTCAACAGCCAATGAAGAAACAGTTTAAAAAGAAGAAATAATCCGTGATTATTTATAAATAAAAAACAAAAACTATTTGGCCGGTTTCTTTTTATAATTCCTCAATAATAAATCTCGAACACATATCTAAAGGTGCCCTACAGAAAAACGTCGTTGATACTATGCGCTTAGCTCTGCTCATACTAGTTTTATAAACAGACGCAAAGCGCGCACCCACGTGAGGTTGAGCGCACACTTTAGAATAGTAGAACGTGTGTCAGTGAGTTTCGGCATAGGTTGAATATTTGCGGCGTGGCGCACTGTCAGTATTTATATTCTCTTTGGCGCGCTGTGTATATGTGCGTAGATGGATAATTAAATTTCCCTCCACGGTAAAGTGCTACAAGGATCATTTGCGTCACTTTTGACAGACAGCTGGAGATGATATTTGTGATGATCTCAAAATATGCCAGAAGTGATAAAAAATGGTGTTAGAGAGTTGATGCTAAAAGTAGATTTTTATTTTAAAGAAAAGCAGTCTAGCGCTTCGATTATTCCCATTGAAAAAGTAAATGAGCGCGTCGCAGCTTCAACAGGTAAGTGTTACCATACCATACCTTGTAAGTGTCCCCGTTATTACCAAAAAATACTAATTCATATTTTGTTGGCTTAGGTAAATATAGTACTTAGGTATTAAATTAACTAAGTAAGTACCTATCTACTTAATTTAGCCGCCCTTTTTTTCTCAGGTATTGCGGTTATCACCATACCATTGTGATCCTATTGAAATGGTCTGGGCATCCATGAAACGAAAAGTAACCGAGGTAAATATTTTGAAGTCATCCAATCAAATGCCAGAAATGGTACAGAATGCTTTTGATTCCATTCCTGTCGATGAATGGCGCAATCACTGCGCCCACGCCAAGAATCTAGAAGAAGAGTATCGAAAAAGATATGGATATTTTGACGAACCTTTCATCATACAATTATGCTCTGACAGTGAAGAAAGCAGTTACGATGATGATGAATTTTGAAGATACAGATGGTGAAGAATTTCATATTATGCAATCTCTTCTCAATATAGTTAATGCAGAACATAATTACAACAAAAAAAACTGTTTTATTATTTCATAATATTTACATTATTTTTATTTTCATGTAATAAATCCTATGATCAAAACAATTCCTAAGTTTAAATTTTATTACGACCGAGTTAAGGGGGGGTTAAGGTATTTAATTATTTTTTTTCGCTTTTTTTTTTTATTTTCGAAATTGAATCCGTAATATTTGAAGAATATTGTGTCAAAATTTCAAGTCAATTGGAGCAAAATTGACGAAGTTATGAATATTTTTATACCTTCCGGATTTTGTATTTATACTGGATTTTTTTGTGTTTAAAACTTTAAAGCATTTTTCCCACAACTCACGTTTTCAGAGTCGGTGCCCCTGATAACTCCAAAACACCACCGATCCTTTTGAAATTTTAAACACTATTGCTGTACATCATTTACGAGGTAACGCTGTCGAGTTTTTTTTTGTTCATAATTTTGATTTCGCAATAACAAATTAGCCGATTTTTTCCCACAAAATTGTGTTTTTCACTTCAAAGTAATCGAAAAAATGAAAAAAATTGGAAAAAAAAAAACTCGACAGCGTTACCTGGGGAAAACTATTATCTAACGAATGGACTTTGATTTTTTGATTTCAGATGATCCAGCACCAAGTTATGAGGGGCACCGCAATTCAACTATTTTTCGAGACACGTCCGAACAATTGCTGCCATTGCCGTATTTTTTAATATTTCTTTGTACAAATTTTATGAAACATTCTTCGAATGTCATACTTCAATGTACCATTGGTTGAGTAAAGAAATTTTAACCGCCTCGTCAGAAAAAAAATCACGAAAACATGGCTTTTTTCGTACGATTTGACCTTACCCCCCCCTTAAACAATTCCCTAAAACTAGGGAGATTTTATTAGCTGCTAATTCTAATTCTACACCCACGCCCTCATTGCAATATCATCCTAGTGCCAAATGATCCTTGTAGCACCGTAGATGGGAGTATAGTTGTAGCATAGCACTATATGCCACTCGAACAGGCAGACGGCATAATATCATAGCCAGCAAGCAGGCTTATCACAAAATTTTATAGAAATTAACGAAATGACAGAGATGAAGCTATACACCCTGCATAGCTGCGTCTCCGTCATTTTTTTTTGTTTAGATCTAGTTCATTCAATAATCAACTGTCAAATTTCGTGATAAGGCTGCAGAGTAGAATAGGACATAGAATCCTTACTAATATTATAAATTCGAAAGTAGAGCTGTCTGTCGTCTGTCTGTCTCACTTTCACGCCAAAACCACTGAACGGATTTAAATGAAATTTGGTACACAGATAGGCTAGAGCCTGAGAAAAGACATTGGCTACTTTTTAATGCGAAAAGAGGGTTGTAAGGGGTTGAAAGGGGGGATGAAATGTTGTATGGAAGTATCGTCATTTTTAAAGGTAGAAGCTT
Organism: Cabera pusaria; assembly: GCA_954871355.1. Taxonomy (NCBI): domain Eukaryota; kingdom Metazoa; phylum Arthropoda; class Insecta; order Lepidoptera; family Geometridae; genus Cabera; species Cabera pusaria. The sequence continues at coordinate 6,611,893 of OX940894.1, forward strand.
GAAACTTATTTTTTAGGCTGTTATATTCAAAGTGTGTGAGAGAGAAGGGAGGGTAGGAAGAGTGGAGGGGAACCCTCCCCTCCACTTCACCTACCCAGGTGAAGTGGTGGGGAGGGGTTGTAAGAGGAAGGGGAGAGGAGGGGCAGGGGAGGTGGGAGTGAAGTGAGGGGAAGGGGGAGGGGAGGGAGAGTTGGGATACGTATGTATCTTATTAGTTAATGCTACCTAAAGACACTATTCCACGAGGACACAGTTGCGGGCACAGCTAGTACTTATATGTGGGCAAAGCCGCGGGACGAATCTCGTCATTATATACTATTGGAAAATTAGACAAAACGTGTTATAGGTACATCATTATTTTACTGTCCTTAAAATAATTACGAGTACGAAAATCAAACTTGATTGCACCCGACTTACAGATATAATATAGTCACAATAAAGTATATTAATTGAACCTCTAAGAATGTACACAGTACATAAATTACAGACAATCATCCAATTTAGATAGATGAATATTATTTGTTAGTTATAAATTTTATATTATAATAAAAATCGTTGCCTCCAGGGCCCATATTCTTAAAAATAACGAAGTGTTTTCTAAACAAAAAAACACATGATAGTTCCTGTACCCTTAGTACATAGTTTTCATGCCAAACTCGATATCGTATATCGGAAAAAAAATGGAAACAGCTGACAATATTGCAATAAAAAATGAAAGCAAACCAATATTTATACAAATGGATAACTCCTTCCACTTTTTAAGAAGTCATTGACAACTTTAAGTTTTGCTCGAAGAGTAAGCTTTTTTGCTTCATCATAATCAGCCAGTGTTGGACGTAGGCCTCTCCCAATATACGCCACTGAGCCCGATCGAAAATACTAAATAAGCTTATTTAGGAGTTTTGGCGGGAACGTGGAAAAGTGTGTGTGATCTCATTGTATTCTTTCCTAAAACTTGTGTTCTTCCGCGTGTTAATATGTAATAAATGTGGATTAGTGCCGGTGAATGTGTGCGAGTGTAGGGAAACAGCACAATGTTGAAAAAAAAAAAGCTTATTTAGTATTTTTTGCTTATTGGTTAGGTATACTACTACATAATTGTACGAGTTGAAATGGACAAGGGAAAAACAGTCGAGCGTCATTATTATTCTACATTTTGATCAATTTCTCCATCCAGCTTCACAACAACTGGCTGTTCATCATCTTCATCGCAATCCAAACCAGTAAAATCCCACTGCATTTTCGAAGTCAGATTCTCTTGAAACCGCTCAATCAAAGTCAGCAAACGACCATCAATTTTGCTCAAATATGCTGTACGAAAAAACTCCCTCAGCTTCTTATAAATAAGGTTCTTATTCATGACAATATCAGCTAAGAAATCTTCGGGCATCTCGTCGATTTGTATCTCCAAAGATCGAATGAAATGGAAGAAGACTGTTCTGTATTTGTGGATGGCGTCGTCACACGAGCACATAAGGATGACCAAGTTTTTCCAATGTTCGAAGGCGTCCAGGGAATGTCCTATCAGGAAACAAAGATAGGCGAATTGTAGCTCGCCTATTATGTGAAGTGGTCTGAAACAAATTATTCTACTATAAAATCGAAAATAGTCAAAAAGTCATTTTAGCTTAAAAATTGGCACGGTTTTCTTTAAAACTAAAAAACCACGTTTCGGGAACTATTGGGGGGGGGGGGGGTGTTGACGCTCACGCGGGAGGGGAGGGGATGCCATTTTTTAGTAGAAGAGGGTAGTAGTTTTAGTAGAAGTAGTAGAGGGAAAATTAAATACAGAAGACTAGCGTATGCGAATGAAATAGCTATAGAGATATAAACCGACTAAAATGATGAACACGTGATACATATGCCAGCTATAAGATAAAATTAACAACGTAATTTGGTCGGGTCATACATGACAGCGGGTGAAAGCCAATGGGTGCACTAGAACTGGGAGCCAGAGCTGGCTCCAGACAATAAAATCGCATATATAGAGAAGGAATGCTGTCCATCTCGCTCTCTCATACTAGTGTTTGTAGTTTTATCCTTCTAATAATAATTTTGTTATTTAAATGCCCGATCCATTTAATGCATCCACGGTTCAACAACATTGCCAACATCAGCGATGTTTACTATTTATTGATACAATTTTGTTAGTGTTACAGCGTTTGTCCACAGCAACGGCACCGGGACGTCAACGGGAACAAAATGCCGGTGCTGAAGTAGCGGTACATATGTATGTATGGCAGCTTGTCAATAGCATGATCGGCACCGGGCGACGTCATCCCGGCCGCCAATATTTCGAGTAGATCGGTGCGACCGCTAGATATCGGCCAGAGATTTTGTGCCGGCATTGGCTCGTAAAACAAAACACGTTTGATCTTGTCCACACAATGCCGGCGCCCGGCGCCAGTCGATCGGTTATTGTTTTTATGTCTGAGGTTGTTTGATTTAATTCTATGGAAACGCATCTACCACGCATGACAGCTAGAAGAAACAGAACCATCGGATTCGGTGGCGGTGGACAAACGATCGCCGGCACATCATTTTCAAATCAGCCGGAAAAAATCTCGGTGCCGGTGACGTCCCGGTGCCGTTGCTGGGGACAAACTCTCTTAGGGTGAAATCTCAAAGCTGATGTTCAGTTCACTAGGCATGTTCTGAAATTTTGTTTACTTTTTACTATAGCGTATTTTAAATGTTAGCTTTAGTTTTCATTGCTTTGTGTTGTTGTTGTTGGAATAAATATTCATTCATTCATTCATAAAAACTTTTCTTCTCTGTCGGCAATAATATTTTTTCTTTAAATATCTTATAGGCTAGCGTTTGACCACTATCTCGCCTGGTGGTAAGCGAGGTGGAAGATGGTGAACACGCTACGCCTAAAATTCTCTGACTCTCAAGGGATGTTGTGTGCTGACGGAACATCGTAAGGTTATTGCGGTAGATTTTGTCCTTGATGGTGGTAAGCTACGTTTTGGTAGCAAGTCAGGCGGAACATCAATTTAATATGCTCTTACCACCTGTGAACTCCCGTGCTAGGATTTGAACCGTAAACAGCCATCCAATCCTGTAAGTCTACGGGGCTCTTATAAGGAAAATAACTTTAAATAACTGACCTTAGTCCAAACCTACATAGGAAAAACATAAACTAATTTTCTAAAGTGCACATCATGCCAGAACATCGTGAATTAATGCTTACAAAGCTTTAGAGGATTTTGAAATTAGTATAATAATTACTTACTCAACTTGTTGAGCAATCATAAGTTCTAATGAGTATGATTGGTCCAAGTAATGCTTAGTAATCTCCTCTGGTGATGCTCCTGGGGGGAATTTGTCCTGTGGGATTTCTGTGAATCTCATTGCTGCACCTGCATAGAAACAAGTAATATATTAAAAAAACCTTTTTAAACACATGCTTTTACATAACCTAGGACCAGAGTAAGTCAAGACAAATCCAACGAGTCCAAACATGATGGGTATAACATGTGTAGTTTAGGAGTTCCTTTGGCCACCTTCCAGCTCCATCATCAGATCAGCACCATGTCATCATAATATTGCATTGTCACGCAATTTACACATGTATGCAAAATTTCAGCTCAATTGGTAACCGGGAAGTGAATCAAATTTAATTTGCAAGATTTGTTGACAAACATCGGGACAGGTGAAACTAAATAAAAGCTTGAACAATACAATAAACTTCCGGTAATAGATATTGTTGTGAAGATTGGATTGTATTTTGGTATGTGGTTGGTCAAGTTACAATAGTCAAGGTACAATACAATACAACTATTTTTTTTTAAATTTTTTAAATTGTTGATAAGCAAGCTTTTGACCTGATGTTAAGTGAAGATGTGATCGACGATGTAGCACGCTTGCCTAGAAGATACCTGTTCACTCGCGATTTGAAGACCCCCGGATTGTACTTCACAGGAAACACAAACTCTGGCAGGAAATTCCATTCCTTTGCTGTGCGATGATAAATGTTGATGCAAAGCGCTTTGTGCGACAGAATGGGATATCAACCATGTATCGATGGCGTATATCTGTGCGTCTGGTAGTATGAAAGTAAAAGGGGGACGGTGGAATTAATTCGTGCAGTTGGAAGGCACACTCCCCGAAATGTATCCGATAAAAGACCGATAAACTGGCGACTATGCGGCGATGCTCTAGGCTCTGCCTTTTGCTTACAAGATTTTTGTCGCTAATGAGTTTCTTGGCTCTCCTCTCAATAACTTCCAACGCCTCCAGCTGGTATTTGGCTGACCCATCCCACAGGTGAGAACAGTACTCCATACATGATCGGACTTGAGCTTGATACAAATTAAGCAGCTGTCCTGGTGTGAAGTACTGTCTCACCTTGGCCAAAACACCAAGCTTTTTTGAGGCCAATTGGGCTTTTGACTCAATATACGAGCCAAAGTTGACTGTGGGTGTTAGTGAGATTCCAAGAAGCTCGAGGTGATCAGTTATCTTTATTTTTATTTATACACCAAGAAATAACAAATAAGGTAAACGCTGGTAAAGTCGTCAGTGTACCAATACTCGTCAGATTGAGAAAAAGGATAGTTATTTGTTTCTACCAAAAGCTAAAATTAATATGATTAGTAGCAACATATATTAGGTAATATGCTTTATTATTAGAATGGTTAACATTTAGTCAAAAATATAATGGCACTGGAGAAAAAAATACTTAAAGTTAGCAATTACGAAATTTGTGATTTTCGCGAGGTTTGGTGACTGAAAGTCTATTCCTGCGCATCACTGTTGTTTAAATGTTAAATAGACCAGACAGCTGTTTTGGTCAGTGTGATTATTTTTAAATATACTCAAGTAAATCTTCTAATGACTTAACCTATTAAACTGTGCATTTTTTATTATTAAGTCTTTTTTATTCGAGTGACATGTACTGGTACATACTAAATCCTACATGACCCATTACCCGTCAAAATTAATATTATTTTGACGACAATTGGGACATGTATGAACAAATGTACGTGATATCGACATTGCGTATATTTTAAACCTTATTGCGCCGTAATACGGTTCACGGCTGTGGCGCGCTGAATCATTATTTATAACTGGTTTATAATTTTGCTAGAAAATAAGGTAGATGTATTAGGTACGAGTACTAGCAACCCGCCTTTGCTTCGCACGGGTGAAATTCACCTATAAGCGTATATATATTTTTATAATATTATATAAATAAAAAAGTTGTATAAGTGTTGGTATCTACAACATATCAACACTTACATTTGTTTAAATCGGATGGGTAGTTTCAGTGATAAGCTGCAACTTAGCAGTATTGAACTTTACCAAAATGGCATCACCCCAATTGGAGAGAGTTTATGCGCTCGACCATCGCCTTCCTAAGACATTGGATTTCAGCTGCACTGGTCTATGCACTCGATGTGCTGCTATACAGTGCTGCCATCTGCATACCGAAAGGTACCGGGCTTTAGCAGATCATTGCTGAGAGCACCGATCCATGAGGGATCCCGGCATTGTTTGCCAATTGGTCAGAGGAGCAACCAGTCATGAAAACACTTCTCGACCGGTACCTCAGAAAATCTAAAATCCAGACACACAAACCAGTGGGCAGTCCGTATGATGGAAGCTTGTTTATAAAACTATCGTGCTAGACCCTGTCAAAGGCTGTTGAGATATCAAGGGAAACCGCAAGCGCTTCCCCATAATAATCTATAACCTCGCTCCTAATGTGCGTGGCATACGCTAGAAGATCCCTAGTGTACAGATTTCGGCGAAATCCGTATAATGTCGGTCACTGAGGAGATCATTCGCTTCTAGGTATGCCAGGAGCCGGTTGTTCAGTGCACGTTCCATAGTCCTGCAGAGTATGGACGTGACTGAAATTTGCCTGTAGTTGCAGGATCAGCACAACTGCCTTTGTTGGGCACGGGTTGCACTTTGGCAAGCTTTTATGATCTTGGCACTTGACCAGTCATAGAGAGGCGAAAGAGGCGTGTCAAAATTGGAGCAAGTGCAGGCGCACAGGTTTTCAGAACCATAGCAGGAATACCATCAGAACCGCTGGCTTTATTCACGTCTAGATTTTGCAGTGTTTTTTGAACCTCAGTCTGACGTATGCGTATTTCTGGTATATTTGTCACACATCCAGGTAGACTAGGAGATGTCTCACCGGCAGTATCTAAACGTGAAGATTCCGGTGTGAGCCAACGTCCCATCAGAATTCAGCAGTGTGGGGAGTGAGGGGCGGCAGAAGATTGACTTGATCGACTTGGCCAGAGACCAAAACGCGTTACTACCCGCTGGGTACGAAGCTAGTTTGGTGCCTATCCGGCCTATGTGATCAAATCGAGCTTTCCGCAGAACCTTGTTGCAGGACTTGGCAGCCTTGTTGAATGGTATCTTCTTCGCTGAAAAATCTTTGGACTTGCGGTTTCGAGCATCAATCAACCCACGCCAGGTATGCATTTTGTTTCAGTGCTTTAGTACTTCCACACTCAGCTCTGAACCAGGTTTGATCTTTGCCTGACATTGCCATATTAGAGAATGGAATATGATACTCCATTCCTTGACGCAGCATTATTATATCTTCAGTGACACAGCGCATCCGTCACAGCGTCCACACAAACCGAAGGATCATCAGAATAAAAGCAAACAGATCGCCAAGGATAAGATGCAAAGAACGATCGCATCTCAACCCTATCTGCTGATTTGTATCGCCACACCCACCGACTGCCGAGTGCCTCTGGGGCTAGGATAGGGCGAGGAGCAGATAGATCCACATTTAACCAGACAGTGGTCGGAGCTGTCTAGCAGTGATGATACCGACACTTAGTAGCGATCTAGATCAGTCGTCAGCAGAAGGTCCAAGCAACTGGCTGTCAACATAAGGAACCCGCGTTGCTTCTTGGAGAGATTTAAAGCTAAAGCTAGCGTTTGCGTCTCTCTCCCAGCGCGGTCGGTGAACTGGTATTGGAAGAGCCACTCCTGGTGGTAGGCATTAAAGTCCCCCCAGTAACACTAGTTGTGCAGACGGATATTAGTGTTGAGCAGCATTCGCCACCTCACTTAGGTACTCTGTAAGCCTGGTCGTCTCGTGGTCTCCACTGTGCGACCGGTAGACACAGGCATAGAGAAGTTTATCTAGACAAACATCGCATGCTTCACCCGCGCTTGTCTGTTATGAGACTGTATATTCCACGGAAATGGCCCCATTTCCGTGGCCGAGGCTTTTTAAATGCCAAGACTCTGCATAACCGTGAGATGTGCAGTCTCCGGCATTATTTTCTTAACAACGAGTGTGGGATGCATCGAGATGTGGTGGTAGTTGACAGGATCTTAACGCCTATCTCCTTAGGCAATGAGTACTGGCGCAAGCCTCAGGTGCTGAGCACCGAAGACCGCAAGGATGTATGGAAGAGCAAGGAACTGCACGGCAGGTTCTATCGGACTTTAACAGGGCCCGATGTAGACCTGCTCGCATTGGTGAACTGGCTACGGTTCGGAGACCTCTTTGGGGAAATCGAAGGTTTTGTTTGTGCAATTGGATTCATGTCAAGACGAACAACTACAGGAAATATATCATGAAGGTACGGTCGACATTTGTCAGGCATGCCGCCGTCCCGGAGAATCACTCGGACATATTATTTCCGGCTGTTCTCATCTTGCTAACAGCGAGTACTTGCACAGACTGACACAATCTCGTAGCCAGAACCACCAGCAACTAGCTCTTTAATACGGCCTTGTCAAGTCTGAGGTGCCGTACTATGAGTAGACACCTGAGCTAGTTCTCGAAAATGGTTATGCTTTGCTCTATTGGGACCGGTCAGTTATCACGGACAGGACTATTGTCGCCAATAAGCCTGATATCGTGATAGTCGACCGACCGGTCCCAGCGGCGGGTAGTGTTGGTCTACATCACCATCCCGCATGACGAGAACCTCGTGAAGGCTGAGAAGGACAAGCTCAGCAAATAACTTAAATTGTCTTACGAGGTTAACGCCATGTGGGATGTTGACTCGACCATCATTGTCCCGATAGTCGTCTCTGCAAACGGTCTGATAGCGAAGAGTCTCGACCAACATCTTAAGAGACTCTCGCTAGATGGCTGGATCAAGAAGACCAGATACAGAAGGCAGTACTTCTTGACACCGGCACGCATCGTCAGGAGGTTCCTCTCTCTGCAGCCCTAACCACTGTTAGCGTGGGCCCTCTCCCGCTGCCGGCGGCACCCTAGATTTCGGTTTTTTATAATGTTTTATTTTTTTATAATTGTTTTTTTTTATAATTTTTATATAGAAATACAATAAATACGTGAATAATAATAACATCTTTTCACTGCAATTGCATATATATTTTATTTTTCACCCAAAGATCTATTGTGTCGTATGTGTATCTATGTGTTTCAAATGATCTATGTGTATCAAATGTGTCGGATACTGGTACAAATCGCTTCTTTTTTTTGTTTTAATTATTTTATTATTTTAATGTTGTTCTTTAATTATAAAAATATATTTACTGAAAGTAATGATTAATGAGGAACCACATCACTAAATTTGATTATTCTCAGTTAACAGACAGAGACGTGGCACAGCCGTAAAGACAGCTTAGTTCAGAAACTGACGAGTAATGGGCCGTTTACAGAGACGAAAACAAATTATAAGATTATGTAGAGTTCTTCTACGATAATATGACCCGCCCCTCCAAAATTCAAAAACGTTTAAAAGTATTTGTGAAAGTATTTACAACGCACCACCACGCATGTGTGCGTACTGGTACTGCCGGTTCCGCGACATTGCATACATAATTATATAACTCCTAATTATGAACGTACTTTGAACCAACAAACACTGCAAAAAAGTTTCTATGAAATTTATAAGCAATACTTTCCGTTAAGTTAGGTTGGCTACAAAGTGCGTACATAATTCGGGTATCAACAATGTAGGGAAGTGCCTACTCTTATAACGTAGTTACAACTACATACAAACTCTTTCGTAAGGATGTGACTACACACATTAAAACAGTAATTTGGAGGGGCGGGCCATGTTATGGTAGAAGATCTATACAAGTGGCGGTCTTATCGCTAAAAACGATTTCTTGCAGACAACCATGTATGGGAAGGAATACAAAATAGGATTATCAAAGGTGGTGTGGCAGGAAATGAAAAAAAAAAAAACTTATTTACAGTGCCTAGATCAAACTAACGACCTCTCAATCGCCAGTCCGACACCCTATAACATGGATAGGCTAAACATTTAATGTGTTTCTTGAGAGCTTGTTTCTATTCTAGGCCTAGCATGCTTACCAACAGGTAAGATAGTGATCAAATGCTAGCCTATGCGGTAAAAAAAACTTAAGAAGAAAAATTTGGAGGGGCCAGTGGCATAATCAGGAGACGGGTGGCTTTGATGCCAGAGGTACCGAGTTCAAACTGCCGTGCACCAATAGATTTTTCTATCAAAAAATTATGTGCGCTTTTCACAGTGCGGTGTAGGAAAAATATTAAGAAACCAACAACCCGCATGGTGGTAGGACACTATCTAGTGTCCGCCTAGCCAGCTACCACCCTCAAGTTAGAAAATCTAATGTGTTCCGGCAGTTATCCTTGAGAGCCAGTTCTCATTCTAGGCTTAGCGTACTTACCATCTACGACCGCATCATCACTTACCAACAGGTGAGATAGTAGTCAAACGCTAGCCTATCTATACTAATATTATAAAGAGAGAACATTTGTATTTTTGTATGTTTGTAATGATTTGGCCCAAAAACTACTGAACCGATTTAAAAAAATCTTTCACATTGAATGGACTTTCGGAATGAAAATAGGCTATATATTATCCCGTTTAAATCAAAGGTACATTTATGGAGACCTAATTTGCAACCTAAGTCGGCAAAAAAACGGTCGAAAAAACACTTTTCTTACGAACGCTGCTCAATTGAAAATAGATAGAAGAATATTTTCTATGGAAGAGTTATACAACTTAATAAGACCTACAAAAAAGTCCGCGACAGCATATGTCTATCTCTTAAGGTTGACTCACAGTAACCATTTTAATCTTAAAATTTTTGTTAAAAAATATTACATAACTTCCAAGGCTATTTTCAAGTATATAGTATTAATCCTTATACAAATAATTACGTTAATTAGCTTGGCCACATATTATAGATTAAAATTGTCCCTTACAGTAAGTATATAATTCAAATGAAAAATCTAGAAGATATCACGAATTTCACATACACGCATCGCAAAATTAATAAAATATTTGCAGTGAAACCATAGATTAGGTCATAGTTACTACGAAAATATTATTATAAGCTTAGCTATGCTGTAGATCCCCATCGATCACAATCAATTTGAAGTCAATATAGTATAATAATATGATCTACTGTATAAATTAATATTCATCTATATATATATATATATATATATATATATATAATAATATAATATTTTAAACCACCCCGACTGATCTATGTATAATCTTTTCATTAAAAGCATTCCAATGACTCTAAACACGACATTTAAAATCTGAGCTGTAAGTTAGTGAGGATTTGAGTATTCTGTAGAGTCCTGGAGATGTCCCAGCATCAGGTCAATGTTCCATGTTCTTACAATATCGTTGAAGAAGAAGATTTTTGAATTGATCAGACCTATGAAGGTTGATTTCATAGCGCAATTAACTAGAAAAAAGGTCATAGTTTTATAACGATTGAACGAATTTTCATGAATCAAAGCTAAGAACACTCTCGATGAAGACATCTATCAAACAAAAAAAAACTATCAATAATAAAAACAAAATCGGTTCATCCGGTTAGGTGCTAAGATGCTACAAACAGACACACAGATACACACGTTAAGCGTATATTACCTCTACTTTTTGCGTCGGGGAACGCCGTAAGGTTAAGGCGGCAGATGTTCTCCTTGGTGGTAAGCTACTTTTTGGTAGATTTAATGATCCCACTACCACTGTACGAAAACTCATGATTCATGAATGCACATAAAATTTTTATTGGTAGGTATATAGCTAGGATTAGAACCAATGACCGTCGGGTCAGAATCAGGGTAACTATCCTTTACGCTAAAGGGCCGTCCAATATCACTACGTAAGTATTATAAAACAAAGTCCATCACTGCGTCTGTCAGTCTGTTCGCAATATACTCAATAGCTACTGAACGGATTATCCTGCGGTTTTCACCAATAGCCAGAGTGTTTATGAGGAAGGTTTAGGTGCATAATTCGTTAAGGTTTTGTGTAAATTGGTTGAAATATGACGATGATTGTTAAATATGTTCATATTTTATATTCGATGCAACAAACTGATGCAAGTTTTATAGGCATATTTGTTCTACCCGTGCGAAGCCGGGGCGGGCTGCTAGTAAGATATAAAAAAATAAAAATTAATCAGGTTTACCTGGTGCTGGTTTTAACACTGGCAACATTGCTTCCTCTTTTTCCGCTCTTGTAATCCTCTTTGCTCTTTTAGCATCTGACTGGCCCGAAGTAGACTCCTCTGGAGTGCCCGGTTCTTTTGTCTCTTCAGTGGACGATGAAGCTTTTACACCTCTTGGTCTTTCCTCATCAGTCATTGACATCAGTTCTACTGAGGATCTGATGACACCACTTTCAGGAGAAAGCTTTGCTGCTAGCTCAGCTGAAAATTTAAAAGGAGTAGATTAGATTGGTAGCATTTTGTGAAAACCGATTGGTATTATTACCAATCGGAGACTTTAGTTTTCACAAAAAATCCCATAAGGGATCAAGATACAAAACCTCAAGCACCAGTTCTTCAGCAGCAGGGTAAGTGAAAAAAAATTGGTTGTCTCTAGTCAGTTTACTGACAATAATGATGATGTTTACCTGATTACCTTGATGTCACCTGACTTTACAATGATGTCTGTTGTCTGCCTAAAAATATCTACCATATATATCTTTTATTTATAATATGTTAGCACTACACCACTATCTCACCCCATGTGATAGATGAAGTAGTGCATCTACACCTACTTACCTAGACTTACACTTGCAACGTGAAGACCCCTAAATTGTACATTACCAGAAACACAGATTCAGGCAGAGAATTTTATTCCTTCGCTTTCTGTGGTAGAAGGAATATTTACATTAAAACAGTGATGCCTCTTAATATCTCCAGTTGTGCAACTATACAGATGGCAAAATTAGCTTATGCAGTTTCGTGGCACATTCTCCAAAATGTATCCTAAAAAAAACTGATAGCCTGGCTACTATGCGGTGATGTTCAAGGCCTTGGAGCTTTTGCTCACTAGTAGATTGTTGAGTTGTATGAGTTTCTTGGCTCTCCTCTCAAAAGCTTCCAGGATCTCAAGCTGTTCCATGATCTATCCCAAAGGTGAGAAGAGTACACACATACTACATTTACCTGTAATCTGTGATGTGAGTAGTTTCCATTTTTGCCAAATTTCATATGGATATGGTGCAAGATGTCTGTCAAGATTTAAAAGATTATCTTTCAGTCTTTGGAGGCTCTCTTCTGTGATCTCGTCTTTGCTCATATCCTCTGTGTTTTTGTCCCACATTTTTACAAGAAATTCTTTTTTGTGGAAGTAATGCATAAAGCCAGATCTGTAACACAGATAAATTCTTGATTTTTATTTTGTGGAGAAACATACTACCTGCACCTTGCTATTTCAATGAATTTGATTACTACAGGCAATTTTTTTAAATATATTATATATACTAGAAGTGGAACGCGGCTTCGCCTGTGTTATAAACTTCTTTTATTTACTTATAATGTTTCTTTTGTAAAAACCTTTCTATCATAAAAGACATCAAAAAAGAATAAGCCAAATTGGTTCATCCGTTTTCATATTATATATATTCAAATAGGGATTCATACTAATAAAATAAAGATTATAATATTCATATTTATAAAACCCGAAAAACCATATTGATTTTCAGACTTTGTTCTACCCCATTTCGAAAAATCTTGCTACACATATTTACTTATTTATTTTCAGAAGTACTTATGTAATTTCCAATAAAAGAGACTATCGCATCTTGTATCGCCATAAAACCTTCAATCCCCATTCTGTATCTGGGGGAAAATTTAAAGAAAATCCTTTTTCAATGGATATCTACATCATAATAACTATCTACATTCTAAATTTCAGCACAATCCGAAACAATATTTATTTTTTACTTTATTACCCCACTTCACCTTCTTGGGGTGGAATTTTGAAAAAGCCTGAGACACATATTTACTTATCTATATACTAAAGTACTTGTGTGAAGTTCCCTCATTTCATCCCCAGAAGGGGTGATTTTTTTTAAATCCTTTCTTAGAGGATACCAACGTCATAATAACTATCTGCATGCTAAATTTCAGCGCAATCCAAAACAATATTGATTTTCAGACTCTGTTACCCCATTTCACCCTCTTAGGAGTTGAATTTCGAAAAAGCCTGAAATACCTTATTACTTACTGAAGCATTTGTGTGAAGTATCGAATAGAAAAAACGATCTAATCTTGTTTCTCCATACAAACTTTGAACCCCCCTTACATCCCCAGGGGTGAATTTTAGAAAATAATTTTCTCAGAGGGAACTAACGTCGTAATAATCTGCATGCCAAATTTCAGCGCAACCCGAAACAATATTGGTTTTCAGACTTTGTTATACCCCATTTCACCCTTTTAGGGGTGGAATTTTGAATAAGCCTGAAACACGTATTTACTTATTTTTTTACTGAAGCACTTGTGTGAAGTTTCGAATAGAAAAGACTATCTAATCTTGTTTCTCCATACAAACTTTGAACCCCCATTTCATCCCTTAAAAGGATGAATTTTGGAAAATCTTTTCTTAGTACACCTTTACATACTAAGACAAATACACCCTCCAAATTTCAAGTCTCTACGACCAGCAGTTTAGTCTGTGCATTGTCTGTCAGTCAGTCAGTATGTCAGGACAAAGATTCTTATAGTATTAGATATGTGGTTCATCTCACAATAAATTTATGCAGTGAGTGAGCTATTATATGGCTATACTTACAATTTGATGGACACTACTGCAACTGTTTTAAATTGTTAGTAAAATTTTAATTACCTGTTTTATTTAAAAAGCATGAAAAGATGGTTCCAGTGTTAAAAAATAAACCAGAAAAAGGGGTATTACACCACAATGAATCAGGATCCCTAATTAAGGGTGGGCGTGGCTCCTAATTAGAGGTTCATTATTACACTACACTGATTTAACCGCCCTAACTCAGTCGGAAAGCGATTCTCAGAGCGGCTAGATGTCATGCCACCTTTACTAACTTAATAAAAATAATTCGCTATCGTTATGGCTATCCTTGAGATGGCAAATATTAAAAAAAAGAGGATGAGAAGAAAGATATGAGTTTTTTTTTTTAATAATCAAAGGTAACAGGGCATGCACGTCACTCGCTTAATGGTAAGAATTACAAATACAATGGCATGCAAAATTCTGGATAGCCAAACATTTTTAACTTAGAAAAATCATAAAAACATGACCGCTCTAGTCCCACATTGACTGAGCGCCCTACCCTACCTCCCTAAGTGTTATTACACTGCTCGGTGGCAAGTGCACTTCAGACCGGGCACACTTTTGCTTCCTAATTAGGGGAGTCCCTTACTTCAATACTCTTATTACACCTCCCTGATTGAGGAGGTAGGGACCCTGATTCAGTGTGGTGTAATACCCGCCATAAATGAATATGGAGTGAGATAGTCGAAGCAACTGTTGGTTTGATCGAGAGCACTAGTATGAATACAATGTATAGTACTTTGATTATATGATGAGTATACAATCAAAGGTATAGTAAAAATATTGAATCTAAACTCACCTCGGCGATACGTCTCCAGTACCTTTACTCACTCCGGAGTAATGTACATAATGTAAACCTGGAGGGATCATTTTGATGCCGCGGAAATCTTCCTCAGTATTCCAGCACTGCATATCGATACCAAATTGTGTTTCCTGTGGTACCCCAAGAAACACAAACGTTCCTCCTTCAATTAGGAGCTTTTTCGCTGTTTCTTGATCCATTGTTAATCTTCGTCTCGAATCAATAAAGTTAAATTTAAAGTAAAGCAAATAAATATATTTACATTCCACAGTCACTCCAGACTCCATCCACCCACAGACTAAGCACAACACAACACAAACAGACAGTCAGTTTATCTTTATGTTCCATAAAATTATCGATATAAATTTATTCGCGACACATCGATGCATATCTTAGGATATCGAACTCAAGTTAATTTTGATATACTTTTTTGCAAGAGCTCTGGTTTCGTATCTAATGTTACTAGATGTTACGCAAAATAGCTCATTTCTGCCCTATAGCCATAGAGAATGTATATATATGTATGTAGAGACAACATTACCGTATGCGAATGAAATAGCTATAGAGATATACGCCAACTAAAACGATGAACATGTGATACATATGGCAGCTATAAGATAAAATGAACAACGTAACTTGGTCGCGTTATTCATGACAGCGAGAGCCAATGGGTGCACTAGAAACTGGCTCCATACATTGCTGGAGCCAGTTTAATCGCATACGCAGGTAAAAGATAAAAAAATGTTGTTCATCTCGCTCTCTCATACCAGTGATTGTATAGTTTTATCCTTCTCATATTATTATTATTGTTATTTAAATGCCAAATCCGCTTAATATTCCATACACGCCTAGGGCGGGAAAGTAATTTTTTAATTTTTGGCTTATGAATGTTCTTCTATAGTGCCCGGTCTAAGGAGTTACAATGAAATTTCTTGAGATTTTATGATTTTTTTTATGCTACCTAGATCTTCGAGCATTTACCAATGGAGATGTTAACGTTGTAATCCGCAAACATTTTTTTCTGCCGATACTTACGGGGGACGAGGTAAACATGCATTGCACACACACAAATCACTCACTTTAACGATCCCGCACACTAGCTTGAATCACGCACACAGTAGCGTAGTTACGCACGCTCATATGGCCAATAATGGCTATATGGCCAGCAGAGGGGTACGCCTTGCGTTAACACTTCCATTGGTAAATGCTCGAAGACCTAGATAGACAAGCGTTTGACCACTATCTCACCTGATGTTAAGTGATGATGCGGTCGACGATGTAGCACGCTTTCCACTAGGATATCTACTAAGATACCTGTTCACTCGCGATTTTTTATTATTTTTTTATTTCATAACATTACATAAAATTTCGTGACATGTCATGACATTTTGTAACATTTAATGACATTTTGTTACATTTCATGACATGTCGTGACATTTTATGACATTACTGGTGGATGTCGTGGTTCGACATGGAGGAGTCCTCCTGCTCGGATTTGGATGCTGCTGAATAATATGAGCGGTGATAAGAACCGTGTTCAATGATTCACCGTGGTGTAGTGCAGTAGGTAATGAATCTGTTTCCCTTGACGACACAGTTTTGCTCCAAATTAAAGATACCTGCTGCTTTCAGTTCTTTGATCGTTATCTGTTCTCCACATATAACATGAACTGACATGAAGGGTACACTCGTCGCAACAAATGTACATGTATGTATTTATTTGCGTTAACTGTATCCACTTGTCTTTCGCAAGTAGTAATGCTCACTTTACATTTCTGTGTATGACACAAATTGTGGTTTGACTTCAAATGATAAATGGTGCTATGTGAGTTACATTGATAGGTAGATGTGCTGATCTCTATACATTGCTGAACTTCGGTACATTGCAGGGGTAGATATATGTCTTTTTGTAAGTTAATCGCTACGTACTCCGATATAGGTGTTATGATAACTGTCTTGTTATTAATATGTTGAGGAACAGCTAGGAGGCGATATAACTCGTAGACATCCCTGCTGATAAGTGGGATCTTGATTTCAAACATCAAATACTTGTTAGTCATTCGAGTTTTTAATTTCAAGACTTTGTATATTGAGGGCATGTTATATTGTATATTTTGTACGGGTAATAGGAGGTCTTTGGATAATAATCCAGAGATCGTGTTTAGTTCATTTTGTTGTTCAGGCGATAATATATGTACGTTGAATTTGCCGTGATGAATGTCTGTTATTAAATCGACTAATGTATCCTGTATGCTTCTTAGATTGGCCAATAAATTGTTGCTGATAATGCTGTATAGTGTAAATTCATTCTCCATTTCTAATATTTTTATTGTGTTCTCAAACCATCTAACTAATGGTTTTTGATAGCTTCGTTTTGTTTCTGCATAACGGTTTGCATTCTGGTAAGTAAATTATTTTGTGGTTCAATTATCGATGTTTGGTTTCTCCACAGTGCTGCTAAATGCTTTACATTTTTTATTACATTTGATTACTCACGAATTCAGACCAGTAAGCTTCCAGTAACTCAAAGCGACGTTTATAATAGTCGCCGACATTTCTATCTGCACTGTCCTTTTTTATGTTGATGATAAGTTTATTGATAGACTGAAAAATTTCCTGCTGGCTGATGTAAACATTCTCTATTTTAAATAACAAGTAATTAATGGAAAGATCTTACTTGATATCTGTTGACTCATTGGCCCTTGCTATGCTGAATGCACTGCTGTTGATGCTATGCTGAATGCTAAGTCCCTGTCGGCCGTATCCGACAAAGACTGATGCTGATGCTGGTGTGTCCTGCCGACTCCAGCCGACAGAATTGATATTTGCTATGCTATGATAATTCATAGCATAGCTAAACTGTAATCCTGTTATAGTACACTGCACTTTATGCACTGAATGTTAGAAATTAGATTTGGTAAAAAAAAAGAGTATTTGTACGGGTCTAGGTCTCGTACAAATGAAAGATTGCTAATTTGCTTTACACTGTATTTCCTTGTTGATTGCTACGAGTCCGCGACGGAACTGCCGTGCGAATGAATGCTAACTTAAAATAGTACAAATGAAATGCTTACATCTAAG
This sequence comes from Cabera pusaria, assembly GCA_954871355.1. Classification (NCBI taxonomy): domain Eukaryota; kingdom Metazoa; phylum Arthropoda; class Insecta; order Lepidoptera; family Geometridae; genus Cabera; species Cabera pusaria. The sequence continues at coordinate 6,629,796 of OX940894.1, forward strand.
TAATCTGAACGGCGGCCGGCACACTACTCTAGAATCCTTCACTCCGCTCTGGATTTAAAAAAGCGGCCTCGCAGTAAAGTATTATTTTGCGCCCTTGTTATACAATCTACTATTTCACTTGCCCATCCTTAGGACACAGATAGATTAATTTTTTTATGTATATATTAGGGTTATTGTTTTTGGCGGAACGTTAAAAAGTGTGTGGGCTGCATAGAGAAAGTCTTAATACTCCTCCATCAACGGTGGGCTGGGATCTTAAAACGAGTTGCCTGAATTTGAGGTTTCTGCTGCTGTGGGAGGGTCAAGGGGGTTGGTCTTGATCCTCCCAAATAGATTTTCGCTGCCGGAGTTAAGTCAAAATATTTTAATTTAATATTTTTCTTTTTGTAAATTCACCTGAAAAACTTGCTGATGCGTGAAATATTACCGTGCCAGAACCGACGCTATAGCGTCTAAATTAAGGTAGGTACAGAAAACGTTATTTGAAAAGTATCCGTCTAATTCAACTAACTATGCTACCGCGTTTTTCAACGCATAATCAATAGTAGGTTATACAACAAGTGAATAAAAAGGCAAATAAAATTTAATTCGAGGGTCTAAGTTGGATCCCGAGAGCAGCGAAGGATTCTAGAGTTGAATCCTGACCGTTGCGAGGGATTCTAGATTAGAATCCTGAGCGGAGCGAGGGATACAAGGATCGAGATTAAATTTTTTATTCATGAGTCGTGTAATCTTCTTTTTACCATTGACTGCGAGAAAATAAATAGTAGTACCTACTTATAGTATATTATGTTGATCATATTTTATGAGTAATGTGTAATAAATGTGGATTATTAACCATTTAGTGCCGGTGAATGTGTGCGAGAGTAGAGAAACAACACAATGTTGAAAAACATGCTATTTGTGTTCTCACCAAAATCCAACTGAAAATCTTCAGTAAAGTTCACATCTTAATTACTTACGGTTTGGACTAGACTGTGACTTCAACTTGACTCAGAACTCACAACACAGAAATGTGACTGACTCAACATTATGGCTTGAATTTACAAAAACTTGAACAATTTTATACTTGAATCTGGCTGAATACACTAATCGTATGGAGCCATAATGAAAACAAAAAAAAAATTACCAAAACTGGCGGGATATTTATTTTTATTTAAGGCCATTGTTTTTCTATGCAAAATTCAAAATCACGCTCGACGTGGCGCCACAGAATACATACCAGTTTTACATCTCTTTGCTTGAACTCTCGCTACCCCGTTAGTCATAATACAAGAAATGAAAAGTTTACTGTTGCTCTACTTTGTAATGGATATTTTATATTGGTTGTAATGTAAAAGCTAAAAGTTAAAGGTAGGCTGAATTGTTACTGTTTCTAAACCAAATTCACTAAAATGGAGGAGGTTCTCAATTAGACTGTATATATATTTTGTTTTAATGTTTGTTACCACAATAGTCGATCAAATGTTGACCGATTTCAAACATTATTTTTTTGTTTGAGAGATTATACCACCCGTTTGGTCCCATTTCAATTTTATCGAGGCGAGGTATGACAATTATCTCTGGAGATATGGAGATAAACATCTCAAACACATTACATACCTTGATGACATATGCATTTGTATACCTTGACGACATGATACTACTGGCTATTTTGACTATCGTAGCATGTGAAGTCGGTTTTTTTTCGTTTTGTACGATCATGAGTTATCAAAATCTTAATTATTTATAGGTACATACAAAAATGAATTGACGTTAATTAGTTATTTAGTAGTTTATTGACGTTATCACATGAACTCAAGTACCGTTGAACCAATTTGCCTAATTTTAGTTTTAGTACATTTGTAGAAGTCCAAGGAAAGTTTAAAAGGTGTAAACATATTAAGAAACTAGCTGTGCCCCGCGGCTTCAACCGCAATAAAAAGGGTTTCATTCATATGAAGCGTTTCTGTCATAAGAACCTTGTCCTGATATTTTACAAAAACAACATAAAATTATTAGCCATATCAGCTCCACCGTTCTAAAGTTATGGCCTGACCAAGGTATAATAAGGACCAATAGCCAGACGATAAAAATCGAAGACTTATTTTTCTTGAGAAACAAAGTGTTATAAGCGCTCTCACTTCCTCTATATTAATAACAACCTGACAATATTTTTTTCCGTTTTAGTCCGTTTTAAAATGTGTCTACCGTATTACCCTCTTAGGGGTGGAATTTAATAAACCCTTTTTTTTCCTTTCTGAGTGGAGAGTGGAGAGCCCTTGGTGAGTGGTCCTTTAAGTGCAGGTTATCTATAGATAGGTCTTTAAAAATGACATCGAAGTTTCTAAAACTATTTTTTCTCATAGTCAATCGTTTTAAAGACACTTCTTATTCCATTTCCATTCCGTTTCCATTCCGTTTCCATTCCGTTTCCATTCCGTTTCCATTCCGTTTCCATTCCGTTTCCATTCCGTTTCCATTCCGTTTCCATTCCGTTTCCATTCCGTTTCCGTTTCCGTTTCCGTTTCCGTTTCTTATAAAATGTTAATAGCCTTTGAAAGCGAACGTGTCGGTCAGTTTAACAAAAATGGAAAAAGAGCAGTATCGTTCGGTGATTCGATTTTTATTTTTGGAAGGGAAAACGCGCTGTGAAATTAAAAATCGCTGGGATGCTGTGTACGGTGACTCTTCTCCTTCGATGGCAACCGTCAAGAATTGGTTTAACGAGTTTGCTCGTGACCGCAAGTCGGTTTTAGATGAGCCACGCCCAGGTGCCCCGAAAACGGCTACTACGGAGGAAAACATAAAAAAAATTCACGATCTCGTGTTGGCAGACCGCTGATTGAAGGTTCGCGAGATAGTTGACACTGTGGGCATTGCAGAAGGAACGGTGCATCATATTCTCCACGAAGAACTGGGCATGAGAAAGCTGTCAGCGCGATGGGTGCCGCGTTTGCTCACACTGGACAACAACCACGACAACGCGCCGGCTCACACCTCTGCCGTTGCCATGGCCAAATTATTCGAATTTCGCTACGAATTGCTGCCCCATCCACCTTACTCTTCAGACTTGGCCCCCTGTGACTTCTTTTTGTTTCCAAACCTGAAAAACTCACTTGCCGGGAAAAGATTTGGGTCGAATGAGGAGGTCAAAACCACCACGGAGGCCTATTTAGCAGACTTCAGGAAAACGTATTTTTAGATGGGTTAAAAAAGTTGGAGCATCGCTGGGCCAAGTGTATTGAGTTAAAAGGAGATTATGTAGAAAAATAAATCGGCACTTTTCGAAAATTTTCGTTTTTCTTTTGTAGGCTAAGTATTTATTGAACGACCCTCGTATATAGTCCTCCTCAATACGAATCAATCGAGCCCAAACTTGGTGGGTTTATGTTGTTTTATCAAAGAGATGCCGTGGCCACCTTCCGGCTTCATCATCAGACCCTGGATATCATCTAGGTGTAAAGTCCTCCTCAAGACAAATCAATCGAGCCCAAAGTCGGTGGAGTTATGTTGTTTTATCACAGAGATGCCGTGGCCACCTTCCGTCTCCATCATCAGACCACACAAGTTGTAACTTGCATTTTAAAAATAATAGCGCGATATTGCACGTTAAAAATAATAGCTTGTAATTTATTACATCATAATACCTAATATTTGTTCAGTTTTAGAATTTTATTAAAGTAGAGCAACTTTAGATGCGTAACAAAGCTTGAGCAAGGTAAAGCGAGAGTAATGATAGAGCGAGAGGTACGCTCAAAATTCGGCATGGATCATACGTCTGATCGGGACGACTGCTTGGCCCATATATTACTTTACTCTATGGCTTGGCCGCCACTGAGGAATTTTTCACGCGATTCTTGTTTATAAACTGCATATTTTAGTTTTTCTCCATGTTATTATTATTTGAGTAATAATTAAATACGAGTGCTACTTTTTACATGGTTATTGAATTAAATCATAGGTATTTTAAAACATAATATTTTACGTAAATGCGACACTTCATTATCAAGAAAAAAACAGTTTAAAAAACAACGAAATCTTAAAAACTTTACGATTTTGTAACATGTGAATTAAGAATATGATAGATATTGAGAAAAATCTATCCAGTATATATTCAATAAGAAGATGTTTTTCAAGGTATGACTTGGAAAGTTTTATCTATTTCTTTATTTATTTCCATATACAAGGTATTCAAACTTAACCCGAAATGGTGTTAGGCACGGCAGAGTCCTGTTTAGCGTTTGATTTACCAACCATAATACTTCGTGATGATCCTTAAAAAAATATGTAGCGATAACTTATGTCCAGAATATTTATGTACATCATTTTTTATTTGTTCATATTAAGTGGCTTTGCTTTAAAAAAATAGTAACGCTGCATAAATATTTTGCCGCGAGTCAATTTTCCAAGACAATGGCCTTAACTATATACCCTTTAGCCAGCCACTAAGCACTTTCAGCAAGATTTATTTATTTTTTGACCATAATTCGTATTTCGTGCTTGTTCCAAATTCAAAATGTTTTTATTCACCGAGTGAGTAAAAGAGCGTTTTATACACTGCTGTCGATGAATAAAGTGCTCTTTTTCGAGTGGCAATGGTAACAATATATTTATTGTAATAGGGGAGTGGTCCATCTCCAACCCTCCCTCCCTCTCTCCAGCCTTAAACTAATTATTGATTAATGTTTTAGTACTTAACCTCAAAATATTAAAATATTCATCCTATCTCCTTTAGGAGGGGGTTTCACAACTTTTCCTTCAAGGAAGTGGTTATAGCCTTCTCCCTTCCCCTCCCTGTTCCCCTCAGTTTCTTCCAAAGTAATCCCGAATTCGTATTAATTTTGACATTATTTTTCAACGCAGTTCTGGTTTCGTATACCTACTTAAATTGTTACTTGATAATTCTAAACTTCTTGCATGCACTTCACTCATCGCTTACCTACGTCTAAAAATCCCGCCACAATATTCATGAAATGAAGTAAAGTAGTCTATAGACACAACAACAGTATCCATTTGGTCTTAAATATCCCGATAGATAAATCAACTGCATTGATTTTGCCAATTTTTAAGCTAAAATGACTCCACTATGATTAGCCGTTAAATCAACAGCCTAGCCTCTTTACTTTCAACTAGCAGCCTGACTGATATTCAGCCGTATCGTTTGGCTTGGTATAAACTGGCTTAGTCTGACACTAAAGCAACACACTAGAGAACAGTGACCACCGCGTGTCGTGCGCTGACGAGCGTAGCGAGGAGGCAAGCCGCGGCAGCGTTCGCACGTCAGGCGTCACCAGAACCGAAGGTGTAGAGAAGGAAGAGAAGGCTTTAAATGAAGGTGATAAACTAACATTCAAAGGTAAGGAAGGGAGCTATACGAAGGTATTTATGGAGAAAAGGGCAATATGGATTTCCACAAACAATGTTTGCTGCAGCGCCGCCTGGTGAGTTGTCACCGTAAAACCTTATTATTGTTATATACCGGCTGTAATTCACGAACCTCTAGTTGAATTTCTCGACCTAGGTTTCGAGCGAGTCCGTCGCTCTTCCTCGGGAGTGAGGTCACGCGGTGTGATCGCGATGTTCACAATAATACTCGTAATGTTACAAATTCAATATAATTTTAAAATAAAAATAACCGTAAAACCTATATGGGAACATGCACCAATCAAACCCTAACCCATAATCGAAAACTGCATCAAAATCGGACTAGTGGTTTTGGGGAAAATGGCAACACGGATTTGCACACACAAACAAACATCCTCTCACCCCAAACGCATATACCGTCTCCGTTCCGTCGTGGAAACGGGTCGTGGGTAAAAATCATGAACAATAACAACTTAGAACTTTGTTTTAAAACTTGGGTAGTTACGTACTAGCTTTGAGAATACAGCCAAAATTTATATGAGGTACTAAGTAATCAGGACTAGTGTCAACATTAAGCCCATTTTACCTTAGTACTAATTTTACATTAACGAGCAAAAGGTATAATTAAATTTTATTTACTTACGTTGGTAAGTAATATCACAGTTTTACAATATGGATTGTAATATTCTGAATATAAAGCTAGCTGTATTCAATTTTTCTCATGTTTTTTTCATACTGCTTTATCCCATACCTCACAGTTCGGAATCTGTTCTGCATCCAATAAAATATCTACCGTCAATCCAAAGAGGTTTGTTTTCCACTCGTGATCCCGTCAGACGACTGAGCACACTCGTTCAAATAGTTTGCGTTGAAAAAATTCTCACCGAAATTCGTCTGGAATTTTCGAGTTCCGGCGAGTGGGTAACACAGAAAGCTTGCTGTCAAGCACTATGCAGCACCTGCGTTTTTGTTTTGCTTGGTATGGATTTTTTTGCCTAATTATTTTCAACAGGTGACGAAATACCCGTCTGAAGTGGTAGTTGCGCGCGGGTAGACGTACCGGCAACCAGTAATCCGCGGCTTTAGTTTAGGGCGTCTCGTCACTCGCAATTAGTGGGTTTTAACAGCTCTATGGCTATAACTGTGCCTACGTGAATTTTGTCATTGCTATATTTTAAGTGTTCGTTACTTTTAATAGTGTTATTATAACTTTTTTTTATATTTCTGGCTGGCTAGATACACATTGATAGGCTAAGTAAGACCTTTTCCACCAGAGCTGCGCTGAGCTATTCTTGTAAAACGAACGAACTGAGGAACGAAAACTATTTTCTATTTCTGTAACTATTGTTTGTACCTACCTAACCTTTAAATAAATAAACTGGCCAAGTGCGAGTCGGAATCGCACACGTAGGGTTCCGATTGATCAAAATTTTCCGGAATAATAAGTTTTTTGTATGGGACCCCCTTTTATTTTAAATGTTATTCTGTTTTTAGTATTTCTTGTTATGGCGGCAACAGAAATAAATCATCTGTTAAAATTACAACTGTCTAACTATTACGTTTCATGAGATACAGCCTGGTGACAGACGGACGGACAGACATACAGACGGACGGACGGCGGAATCTTAGCAATAGGGCAATCCCGTTTTGCCCTTTGGGTACGGAACCCTGAAAAAGAGGGTGCGTAGAAAGCTACGCGGTAGAAGTGACATACACAACGTACACTAATTATTTTAATAATGTGACTAATTATTTTTTTGTACAACTCCATAAAATATAACATGACGCTTACGTCAAGCCGCTGCCTTCAGACGTAGCGTCACGTCTACGTGATTTCCGTCAAATTTTACCGAAGTGCGCCTAAAATTTCATTTCAAGAACGTGTTCTAAACACGTAGTATTTATATTCTCTTTATTCTAAACGAACAACTAAAGACTTTACTAAAATTCGCATGTATTTCAAAATGACACGCTGTATTTAAAAACATTTCCTGGCACGCCCACAAAAACAAATAAAACCGTTTTCATCTTTTAGTGCGGTTTGAAAATGCAAAGAGGTAATAATATTACTTTTACGTAGGTACCTACCAAGGTTTTCATGTTCGATTTTTGATACTGCTGACGAATAGTCTCTCTGGTATCCACAAGGGAAATTAGGATGTAAATTTCCATTCGCCCGATCTCGCGAACCTATATTCGCGGATTCTTTGTTTTCATCGGAAATTTAAGGATGCGAATTCTCTTGGGCCATCCGATGTGTGCCCGATAGAACGAGCCTTCGCTTCGATGAAAGTGAAAAAAATATTGAATGATGCGATAAGTAAGTGCTGTTTAATCGTAGATATTTTTTGTGTATCTATAATATTACGTCGTCTATTAAATAGTAGAGTAGTCTCTAAGTTAGCAACTAAGCTAAATATGCTTGTCTGGAGTGGGTTCACGGCAATAGCCCAATGGATAAGGCTTCGGACCACAGATTATATAATAGTTACTACGTAACAGATATTTCACTCCCCTACGAAAACACAATACCACCGTTTATTTCAGACAATACAAGCAAAAATGTGTCTAAGACGCTCGACCTAGTGTTGTTATTACTTTGTTCAGCGCGTGAAGTACCGGCGCGCGCCCGATTCAGTAAAGGGATGACTCAATGAAACAAAAAAAGAGTTTACAAATTCTTTTTATTTACCTCACAAAATAACATTATAATTCCTAACTAAGAGTCGAATTTGAAGTCGAGAAAGTAAATTTTACGCCGTCTTGTCTTTTAAGTATCGTTAGCATAATAATTTAAGATCGTTTAAAATATTAAAAGAACCGACTTCAAACGTCGCGCTAGTGAAAGTAGCCAGTAGACGTAGTTACTATTATCTAATCTGTGCCAGTAGTACTCGTAACTAGTAAATCGTCGAGGTACCTAAGTAAATGCATCGTAATACAAATGTTGATATATTAAAAACGGCTGCGCTGATTTCGTTAAAATTACAATGGGACCACGTCGGAAACGTACCCTTACCATCAAAAAAAGAATCATTCGAATCCGTCCATAATTGTCGGATTAATAGCATAACATACACATAAAAAAAACATACAGACGAATTGAGAACCTCCTCCTTTTTTGGAAAGTCGGTTAAAATAATGAAAAATATTGTGCTTGTTTTTTGTCAAACCCGCAAAATTACTATGGGAAACTTAAATCGTTTCTAATATAGAATACGAATACGCGCAGTTATCCCGTCATTTGAATAATAATATACGTCGCGCGCGCGTGAGCAGTGATCACCGACTGGCAGATAGTACCGCTGGCGTTGACGAAAGTTTAGGTATAAAGCGCAGTAGCTATGGACGAGTGAGGGAGGCCTGGGCTCCGTTCACGACCTATGCTCGGAGTGCAACCTGTGCAACTAAACGCTCTAACCTCTCTCTCTAACTCGTTTAGCGAATGTGACGCTCTGAGGTCGTGAACGGGGTTAGACCGTTTGGTTGCACTCCGAGCGTAGGTCGTGAACGCAGCCCTGGTCGGACTGGCGATCGAGAGGTCGTGAGTTCGATCCCCACCCCACTCATTGCACTATTGATGTGAACCCACTTCAGGTACAAGCATATTTAGCTTAGTTCGAGGGGTTAACAATAACACTAGTAATGTGCAAGCCACATTGCGAGCAAGCTTTTTATAAAAATAAAAAAAACTACGTGCCGAAGCTCGTTGCGCGAGGAGCTTGCGGTAGACGTGGCTCCCAGAAGAAGGACATCAGACATGTCCGCACCTGGTCGGAGCAATTCCCATTAAAAAACCCGTGAGTGTACAACCGTTTTTAATAATAATATTATGTGTGATCCTCGCGATACATTAATAATCAAGTCTCTAAGTTCAATGAATTATTTAGTTTGTAACGTTATATAGTCAATCATAACATCAGTTCAAGTTTCTCATGAGGAAGACTCTATATCCCGCATCCATCTCGGAATATTTAGATTAGATGTTACTGGACAACAAGGTAGCCATAATTTATACATACCTATCTACCAATATATTTGTGCTTAAAGGGCCCCCCCCAGTGGTGAAGTGGGAGAATGGCCGGCTTTAACGCCAAGAGGTACCGAGTGCAATTCCCGACGTGTACCTATGTATTTTCCTATCGAAAAATTTATGTGAGCTTTTCACAGTGGCCCTCTGCTGAAGGAAAAACATCGAACCCCTCGCATGGTGTTAGGACACTATCTAGTGTCCGTCTACCACCCTCAATTTAGAAAATCTGTTTCCGAACATCTAACGTGTTCCGGCAGCTATCCTTGGGAGCCAGTTCCCATTTTAGACCTAGCGTGCTACCATCCTCGACTGCATCATCACTTACCAACAGGTGAGATAGTGGTCAAACGCTAACCTATAAAAAATAATTTATGATCGTACAAAGCGAAAAAAGCTTTTCACATGCAAATAGTCAAAGTACTGGCTAGTTATAATCATGTCATCAAAGTATACAAATTTCCTTATATTGTTTATCTCCATATCTCCGGAGATAATTGTCAGATCCCGATAAAAATTTGAATGGGACCAAACGGGAGGCATAATCTCTCAAACAAAAAGAAGATTTTTCCAATCAGTTAAGATTTGAATGAGTTCTGAGGTAACAAACATTAAAAAAAAACAGACAAATTAAGAACCTCCTCCTTTTTTCACTACGACTTCAAAAAAAGGAGGAGGTGTATCAATTCGACCGTATATATATACATTTTATGTTTGTTCGCGGATAATTTCGTCGTTTATGAACCGATTTTGAGTATTATTTTTTTGTTGGAAAGGAAATATCCCAAGTGTGGTACCATGGTAATTCTATCGAGGTTTGATAAGTATCTCCAGAGATATGGAGATAAACACCTCAAAATTGGTACTGAAAATTAAAAACGAGGTATTGAAGTCAGTTATTTTATGTTTTTTAAACGATCTTACTGTGAAGTAGGTTAAAAAATAAAGCCAGTTAGCAGCAGCTCAGGTTATCGACAAGGATTTTGATAGTTCCGAAGTCTATTAGACTAACTAACCATCACGGCAGCACGATTCTTAACCATCCAGACAAGCACGATTCCAAGTTAGACACCACATCATAATTTTTTTCACTTTACTTCCTTTCGTTGTTTTTTTTTTAAATTATTAATTGAAATAAAATAAAAGAAGGGCCAATTTCAGGTTCCTGATAGCCCTTCTTATTGAAAACTTATCGGACGGATTTTTGATAGCTTTTATATGGCGCCATCTGTCAGATAACTATCTGACACTTTATCAAGAACCGGTGGATCGGGCCCTAAACGAACTAAACAGCTAACTGCTAAATAATCTAGCTTATACATACATACATATAACGCGCCATTTTCCCGCTGAAGTGAGTTCCTGTTATACCTCCTTCGTTTCTTCCAACTTCATAAGTGCCTTCATACATGTTCGCCGGTTATAGGTACTTTTGAATTGGCGATCCTATTTAAGTCGTCTCCGTGATACTTTATATCAAGCTTATCTTAGGGTAAATTATTAGTCTAACTCCAATTTCAGTCAGTTAGACGGTGACCGATTCCCATCTGATCAACATGCCCTTTTTTGGGCTGCATCGTTTAAAATCGTTTACCACAATCGCATCCACGAATTAACCTCCAAATTCAAGCACCTACATTTTCCCAGCCTTCAAACCAGTTGGCTTAAGACCGAAGCAATATCTGTTACGGAAACTATTAGCGGTAACTACTCGTACTAAGGTGAACTATTAGCTCTAAGTTTCCGGTGTCATTAACTACAACTCTCGGACAGCTAACAAAATACAGACTTGGCAACTGGGCCACTGGACGAAGACAGCTTAACTTTATTAACAAGACTTGCACCGTTCTCTGTACGTTGGAAGTGCTTTTAACTTAACTAACTTAGGTGCTTAAGTTTGTCCATCTACGTTGATGATTTATAGACGAGAGTCTGATTATTCTAGGCCTAGCGTGTTCACCGTCTTTGACCACATCATCGCTTAACATCAGGCGAGATAGTGGTCAAACGCTAGTAGCCGCCGGCTAGTCTATTAGATATAAACAGAGCAATAGCGTAGCAATAGCAGAGATATTAATCAACACCAATATTTTTTTTTTTAATATTATAAATGCGAAAGTCAGTTTGTTTATTTGTTTGTTTGTTTGGGACTTCTTCACGGTCAAACGGCTTGACCGATTTGGCTGAAATTTTGTACAAAGATAGAACATAAGGCAGAATAGGATATAGGATACTTTTTTTTTGGCTATCGAGTCAGGGGGTCCAGATATTATTAATTGAATTTTGTAAATATAAGACTTCTTCTCGAATAAACGGCTTGACCAATTTGCCGGAAATTTTGTATGAATACATATCATAGGGCAGAATAGGATATAGGACACTTTTTTTCTGGCTGTCAAGTCAGGGGGTCCAGATACTTTTAATTGAATTTTGTAACTAAAGGACCTCTTTTCGAATAAACGGCTTGACCGATTTGCCTGAAATGTTGTATAAAGACAGTTCATAAGGCAAAAAATAATATAGAATACTTTTCTTCTGGCTATCGAGTCAGGGGGTCCAGATATTATTAATTGAATTTTGTAAATATAAGATCTCTTCTCAAATAAACGGCTTGACCGATTTGCCTGAAATGTTGTATAAAGACAGTTCATAGGGCAGAATAGGATATAGAATACTTTTTTTTTTTGCTATCAAGTCAGGGGGTCCTGATATTTTTAATTGAATTTTGTAAATATAAGATCTCTTCTCGAATAAACGGCTTGACTGATTTGCCTGAAATGTTGTATAAAGACAGTTCATAGGGTAGAATAGGATAAAGGATACTTTTTTTCTGGCTTTCGAGTCAGGGGGTCCAGATATTATTTATTGAATTTTGTAAATATAAGACCTCTTCTCGAATAAACGGCTTGACCGATTCGCCTGAAATGTTGTATAAAAACAGTTCATAGGGCAGAATAGGATATCGGATACTTTTTTTTGGCTATCGAGTCTAATTGTTTAGATTTTTTTTATTGAATTTTGTGAATGTGTGGCCTCTTATCACCCAAACAGCTTGACCGATTCAGCTGAAATTTTATACATGTGTCAGTTCATATTGCATAGAATTACATAGGATACTTTTTTCTGGTAGTCCAGTCCAGGTGTCCAGAATTTTTAAATTGAACTATGTAAATGTGTGGCCTACTCTCGGTCAAACGGGTTAACCATTTAAGCAGACATAGAAGGGCAACGAATATTTTTTTTTGGGTGGACATTTCGGCTGTCTATATTTTTACTGCGGAATTTTGTAAATGAATTTTCGGCCAAACGGCTTGACCGATTCAGATGAAATTTTGTACAAAGATATTTAATAGGGCATAAAAGGGCAAAGAATACTTTTATTCGGCAGTTAAGTGTGGGTGCCTATATTTTTTGTTAACTTTACACAGAGTTTGCATAATCATATCAATGCTTTGCTTGCCCAACGTGTTTTATCTGCTTTGTGGGAAGTATTTCAAAAGCATTCGTGTTTTAACAGCCACATTTAACCTTAGGGTTATCGGTGTTGACTTAGTAGGTTAAAAAAACTGTCAGGGTCATAAAACGTAAAAATGTTCGCGCTCACTTCGCTCGCGCAGTGATAGCGCTCGCTGCGCTCGCGCAATAATTTGTTTGATCTACTTTGTAAGTTATGTTTCAGCAACTTTTGTATTTTAATAGCGTCATGCATCAGGACGAGTCCATAAATTGAAACAGTACAACCTTCAATAATCATAATGATTTTTAACCTTAAAATAAGTGGATATCAAGTTTAACCTTAGGGTCATTGGTGTTGACTTAGTAGGTCATAAAAACTGTAAGGGCCATAAAAAGACGTAAAAAATTTTCGCGCTTGCTTCGCTCGCGCATTGATGGCCCTCGCTACGCTCGCGCAAACATTTGTTTTATCTACTTTGCAGGTAATATTTCAGCATTTAATGTATTGTAATAGCCACATGCATCAGAACGAGTCCATAAATTGAAACAGAACAACCTTCAATAATCATAATGATTTTTACCTTAAAATAAGTGGATATTAAGATAATTAACCTTAATCATCAACCATCGGTGTTGACTTAGTAGGTCATTAAAACTTTCAGGGTCATAAAAAAAATTCTCGCTTCGCTTGCGCAGTAATAACGCTTCATATCGTATAATAACGTGTTTTAACAGCCTAATACATTAGACTGACTCAAATACTTAAACAGCAAAACTTGGTAAACCTTGGTTAGGTTTACCAAGTACCAAGTAATGATTAATTACTTTAACAATAGACGATATCGAGTTCGACCAAAGAGTCATCTATATTGACTTGATGATTAGGTCATTAAAACTGTCAGGGTTATAAAAAGCCATAAAAAAATTTCACTCGCCCAATAATAGCGCTCGCTACGCTCGCGCAGCTATTCACCTTATTTTCTTTGTAAGAAATGTTTCAGGAACTTTTGTGTTGAGTCAAACATTTAAACAGCACAACTTCGTATACTAACCCAACCAAATAATTAATGACTTTAACAATAGAGGATATTGAGTTCGACTTTGAGGGTCATATATGGTGACTTGGCCTAAGATATCATCGATTTAGACCTCAATGGTCATAAAGACACAAATAACGCGGGCGAAGCCGCGGGTAACAGCTAGTAATATATATAATAATTAGAATAAACAAGTATATATCCCAACAAAACAATGTGCAAATAAAATCCACTGACTATTCTTCTGCCGAAGTGACACTATAATAGCAACAAAACACTTTTATATATATGATTTTGTAAATATCATATAGGCTAGCGTTTGACCACTATTTCCTGGTGGTAAGTGTTGATGCGGTCGAAGATGGTAAGCACGCTAGGCCTAGAATGGGAACTGGCTCTCAAAGATAGCTGCCGGAACACATTAGATGTTTGGTGACAGATTTTATAATTTGAGGGTGGTAGCTGGCCAGGCGGACACTAGATAGTGTCCTACCACCATGCAAATAAGTGAGTGCTACAAGTGCTATTTGTGTACTTATTTAGAGATGCTCCAAGATTACTAATGATAAGAGTACTATTAATAATGAAATATTTTGTTAATGCATCGTTTGTCCCTTAGTTCGAAAAAGGTTATAATTTTACGAACTTAGAAAAAGGGTTTTTACCGGTCTTAACCTTGACGACTAAATAAGCTCCATAACGAGTATTCTAAAAAAATACTATCCATATTGTCAGTGTTTATTTTTACCTATGTAACGTGTCATTCATAGGTAATGTGTTATGAACTCGCAGATAGCTATGATATGTGTGTTACTCTACTTCCAATGAATTCTTTTTAACTTACAACGACACAGCTCTCTAAAACCCATTCTCTAGGATACTACACCAACTTCAGCCTTGCGTTAACACTGGTTGAAGGAGACGCAGGCTTAATGCTCTATTTAACTTTATTAGCGGAAGTTGGCCCTGGAGTTCGAGTGCTATTCGTTCATTGGTTCATATCTGATATGTGTATGAACAGCATATGGACTGAGTTATTTGACGGCGAAGTTGGAATTAACACGCAGTGGCAAAACAGGCTAGGGCATCTTTCACAAGTGATGAGTAGCCATTCATAAATTTATTTGTTTAGCGCCGATTAGCAATTAGAACTCACTCGTGTCTAGCTATTACGCTACGGCCTAGATTAATTTTATCGGTGTGTTCCGACAAGTTGACAATTCTAACTATGGCTGCTATCCTCGACCACATTGTCGCATTGCCAACAGGTAGATAGTGGTGAAACGCTAGTATATCCGTTACAGACATTCGGATGTGTTGTTTTTTTAAAGTGAAAACTTCTTTAGCGGCGTTGTGAACTTTTTGGGATGGGTAAAAAATATTAAACTCGCGTCAGGTCCTGGCGTCATGACACGTGACCTGATCGAAAATTTGTAAGACGGAGGGAGAGTAGACACTTTTTTGGGATGATAAGTTGATAAGCGATAAGCGAAGAGATGTGTGCTGAACTGCTCACACTGCCTTTGCGTGTGGTGCTGTGGTGTGAGCACAGACTAAGTAGAGATGCTACGCATGGTGTGAGCAAAGACATTACAGCAAATAGACGCCGATTGAAGGGCAAGCACTTTCAGTTAAATCATTTGACTTATAAGTCTTATATAAATTCACGCCCACTATACATACACTTCTTAAAAAGTCGTTGTGATGGCTCCTTATAATGTCTTTGGGTGTGGGTAATCGCCCGTCGCAGTCAAATTGTCGGCGGTGGGATAAATACCTAATACACCTAACCGAGTATTTTTGTCTATATTTATAAAACATTGGTCTCAGCCTATTATTTGAAGAATTTCGCTCCACCCTTTAAGTAAAATTCCTGTAGGTACAATGGAAGTTTATCTCTCTCGCTGTATCTGTTTATCTTCTTTTCAGAATCTTTAACCCGTTGGAACAATTCGCGTCTTAAAACCAATAACCAAAGTTAATTAATTTCCAAGTATTAGACAGTTCCGATACAATCAAGATTGTTAGAAATTGTTTTATTGCGAAGTTTCCGCGGCCTCGCCCGTACTGGGTAATAAGAAAGGCTAAAATAATAGATAGCAGTAATCCCTTGGTATAAAATGTTATCAGGCTTATTAATTACCTCCATTGATTTTAAATGATCCGATTTCATAAAAAAAATTGTGAAAGTTTAAAAACTAAAACAACCGACTTCCATTCCGCGCGAGTCAGTTTCAGTTGCAAGTTTGAGACGTTTATCGCTATATATCTGGAGATACTTATCAAATCTCGATGAAACAATATGATACTCGATGATACAATGGTAGCACCCTTGGGATAACTCCTTTCCAAAAAAAAGAACTCCAATATTGGTTCATAAACGACGAAGTTATCCGCGAATACACATATAAAAAAATATACGGTCGAATTGAGAAATTTCATCCTTTTTAGGGTTCCGTACCTCAAAAGGTAAAAAAAGGAACCCTTATAAGGGTCACTTCTTGTCCGTCTGTCTGTCTGTCTGTCTGTCTGTCTGTCTGTCTGTCCGTCTGTCTGTCCGTCTGTCTGTCCGTGTGTCACCACTGATTTACTCAGGAACGGGTAGACCTAGCAAGTTGAAATTTATTCCTGATACTGAAGTATATAGTCCCTATTGAGTGTATGAAAATCAAGGTCTTGAGTCAACACAATAAAAAGATATGGGCAAATTTAGATTTTCGCGAAAACTTGTTAGTACCAAAATGTACCTTAATTTTCAACTATTTTTATTTTTCGGAATTTTTCCTTTACTTGTGCTCTAAGACCTTGCTTATAAACAAAATTTACAATTCTAGGTAAACCGGAAGCACCTTATAGGTTTTGCGTCGAAAACCTATAGGGTACTTCCCGTTGACCTAGAATCATGAAATTTGGCAAGAAGCAAGGTACAGCACACATTAAGGAAAAATTAAAAAAATTAAAAAGTTGAAAATTAAAGGGTGTCCCCATACATACATAGTTTGCGCCAATTAGGGTAGACCTCTGAGTTATATGAGCGCTAATACAATTTAGAGGTCTAGCTTAATTGGCTGGTACGGAAGCCTCGGTGGGCGAGTTCAACTCGACGTAGCCGCTTTTATTTTTTGAAGTTGGTAAAAAAAATAGTTCCGCTACACGCTACGTGCGCTTGGTTGCTTTTAATGCAAATCTACTTTAATGTCTGATTGTTCACTTTATTATTTTTTTTAGCGAAATAGGTCATTAACATTACAAATGTAAAAAATTGGAAAAGGAAAATCAAGAGTCTTATTTAAAGATATTTGATTTCTTAAACTATTCTTAACTATTTCACAAACTATCATTTCGTATGCAAGGATCTAGACACAATGAAAATTCTCTTGTGTTTCGTGTGCAACCAGTTTCGGCATACAAAAGCTTAACTGTTATAAGTCTCACTGAACCTATATAGATATACCAAGTGTTAATGTTTTAGGTGATAAGCCAAATCAAAAAACCTTTACTTTTGTCTTACTTAACTGGAACGTTAATGTTAACCGAAATACACCTAAAAATACCTACAATAACGATAGGTACTAAACACAGGTACTAAGTATTACGTTATCTACCTATAATTGACAATTTTTTTATTACTAGATATTTTGATTGTAAAATTATCGACTATTATACTCACTACTGTTTGCTGTCGACTGCCTCGACTTAGGTTTCGTGCATGTCTGATGCACTTCCTCGAGAGATTACGCAGCAAAATCGTGACAACCATTGACTCTTGCCACATGAGTAAATCTTTACTCATGTGCTCTTGCTACGTAAACTCCCAAGGTGCATGGGACATGCCACATGACATGCACAAAGACAGTATGCGTATGGATAGTCGGTACTTTCTACCGACTTGCAAAAAGAAGGAGATTCTCAATTAGTCTGTGTTTTTTTTGTGTACTTATGTTACTCCGTCATTATGAACCGATTGAAATGATTATTTTTTAATCGGTAGGGTACGTTTCCGAAGTCCCATTGTAATTTCTTCGAGAGCTGATAAGTATATCCAGAGATATGACTAGTGATGGTAAATAATGCGATTTTGCATTAATTTCATTAGCATGCTATTTCGTGAGTCTTAGCATGCTGATTGCTATTGCTATGCTATTTGCTAATATGACGATAATTGATTATAATCAAGTATGTAATTTTGTTAAAATGCGAATTAAAGAGTGCGGTTAGCCTTAGGAGTTAGGAGTTATAATGTCTCCTAGTATGTTATTATTGTATATCGAATACGTAAACTAAACTCTCACTATCATTAGCCAAAACGTACTAAACTTTAACACAATACGACGCACGTGCCACACAAATTATTATTATAAACAGTCACACGCATTCATGCAAATTACGACCCTAAATACAAGCAGATCAAAGATAGTAACGAAATAATTGCTGAACCTAATTTTCCACAGCACCCTGCTAATAATCTAGGCGAATTAAACAATCACACGCATTCATACAATATACGACCCAAAGTAAAAGCAATACAAGCATATTAGAGATAATATTCGTATCACCTGACTTGCTAATTTGCTAATAATTTCATTTATTTCACTTGCGAACGAGTTCCAGCAGTCACTTGAAAGTTAAACAGATAGATATAGTTTTTCCGTGGTTGCGACGGAGAGCGCACGCTACCGATGAATTCGCACTTCACAGAATTTCGCAACTACATTTAATTTGCTAACTGCTAAATAAGCATTAGCATGCTAACAATTAATGTGAATGCGAATTAATTCATCGCTATATATGACGATAAACTTCTCAAACTTGCTACTGAAATTGACTCGCGGGGCATTGAAGTCGGTTGTTTTAGTTTTTAAACTATCATATTTATATCATGATACAAACTTGCTATGCCTATAAATATAAAGTAGATATTATATCTGTATAAGTCTTATAACTTTAACATCGCTCTAAGTAAAAGCCCCTATCGACCAACACTCTAGGGGGGTATAAAACCGGTAGAGATAAGCAAACAAAGTACGTAATTTCATAACGTCATGCCTGTTTGCACAGTCCCTACCATTCTTCCATCTTAATTTTCTCCAAACGTTCGCTGCGCTACGGCGAAAACCTGCATTTTTAAATTAAAACTCAGTCGCAGTGTGCAAATACAATGAATTTGTGAGCACCCACCGTTCTTTAAAGACGTGGGTTAGATATGCAATACCTGTGTTGCTAGAAATGAAGGTACTACGTACCTAGGTACTTATCATAGAGCTGCGGAAAATTTGCTCAATGTTTTTTTGCTTTGAAAATTTTCTTATACCAGTTCGTATTGTATATAATAAATATTAAAGCTACGCCCATGGCTTTGATCGCGTTAAAAAGTAGGTATCAGTCTAATTTCTTCCTTAAGGCTACTTCACGGTAATATAATAATACCGTGGCTACTTGGCCCTTTTTATTTCATGGAACATTTTTGGAGTGTACTCCATAATAATATGAACTACAGCACACCATTTTAAATTTGCGCCCTTATAGCTCTTTTGACGGTCTCTGTTGACAAGCTTCGGTAACAGATAATATTGAAATACATCCATGCTTTCAGTATTAAAACAAATGAACCAACTAACATGGGGGTGTAGATGCTGATCTCGTAGAATATTATGAATACCAATTTATTCGTAATATAACAACAAGCCTACAGCTACCAACATTAGAAGCGCCGTTCCGATAGTTCGTAGCAAAAAACTCAGTTGAAAAAAGAGAAATTAAACCCAGACCGAAGTGTGAGTGAAAGAAATTAAGCAAACAAGAATCGTTCAACGTGATTACAAAGTTACCGTAAGGCACTAGACAAAGTAATTAAAACTGCTAAGAGCTAGTCTTGTCGGGTAGAATAGCTTACTAGTAGGTAAGTACTTATAGCGTACTACGTTTTTATAGTCACTGGGTTAGGACATTGTGGATTTCTTCTGTGTTTTCTTTGTATGCATAATGTTAGTTGATTTCAATGGGAATGTTCAATGATAAACAGTTTTTAGGTATGAAGGTTCAACTGATCTCTGTTCATAGAAAATACGTATAGGCAAAACATAGTTACCGAAGCCGATAGATTTATGTTACATTCTTTAGACACGTGTTTTGCCCCAACACGAGTGAACAAGGTTTACTCCTCTAAGAATATTCGGTCTGGTGATCGAACTCACGACCTATGGATTGCTAGACCGACGCCTTAGCTATTGGGTTATTGCCGCTTCAAAAAGTATTTATTAATGTCTTTTTTGTGTAGAATTTTTATATCCTTCAGGAAAGCGTTTGTTCAATATCCCGCTTGGTGGAAAGCGATGATGTGGTAGAAGACGGTGAACAGCCCAGGCCTAGAAAAATCTGACTCTCAAGGGCTGTGTGCTGCCGGAACACTGTAAGGTTAAGGCAGATTTTCTTCTTGATGGCGGCAGGCAGGCGGAACATCGATATAATATGCTTCTACCACCTGTGTGGTAATTTTTTGTACCTATATAAGCCAAGGTTGCACTGCACGATGGATATTAATATGCTTGGTACACAATACCTACAAATTTCTACACAGTGTAAGTACTCCTACTAAATATGACGCAACTACTTATTGGTATCTGTGAGAGGACAATAGGTAGACCTTTCATTCTGAAATACCTGACCCAAACTGAATTTCAGGCATTTTCAAAGACTAGGGAGCAAATTATTGTCAGCCTGATATTGACAAAGGCTTCTCACTTTATTTGTAATTACAGCATTTTATTCATACCCCTGAGATATAATTATACAGAGTCTATATAGATGTAATAAATCAGTTAGGGTTATCTTCCAAAAAGGAGGAGGTTCTAAATTCGTAATTTTTTGTATGTATGTTACGTGATTACTCCGACAATCGTGAACCGATTAGAATGATTCTTTTTTTAATTGGTAGTTTACATTGCCATGGTGGTCCCATTGTAATTTGATCGATATCTTATAAATGTCTCCAGAGATAAGACGATAAACGTCTCAAACATGCTACTGAAACTGACTCGCATGACATAGAAATCGTTTGTTATAGTTAATATACGAGTAATAATCCTAATTATATAAATTTAAATATAGGTTTGTATGTTTTTTTGTTATTAAATCATACAAAAACGGCTGAACGGATTCAGATAAACTTTTAGCACACAGATAGTAATTTATCTTGAATTAACACATTATTTTCCTAGAACATTTTACGCAGGCGAAGCCAGTATTCGTCCTAGTCGATAGATTCTATAGCAATTTCATTAGGTTATACTCTAATATTCACAGATGTAAATTGAGAATCGAATGAATATATTGAGAGAAAATGTATATTTTTTATATGTTCACCAATTACTCGGAGATGTCTGAACCGATTTGGAAAATTCTTTTTTTGTTTCAAAGGGTACCCTTCCCAGGTGGTCCCATTTAAATTTTAACGAAATCGGCCGAGTCGTTTTTAATACGTCAACATTTGTATTACGATGTAATACTTATCTCGACGACATACTACTAACTACTGGCACATATTATATAATATTACTACGTCTACTGGCTACTTTGACTAGCGCGACGATTGAAGTCGGTTCTTTTAGTTTTTAAACGATCTTAAATTATTCGAATTCTAACATGTTCAGGTTAACATTTAAACAATTGAATCCTAACTAATATTATAAATGCAAAATTAACTATGTCTGTCTGTCTGTCTGTGTCACTCTCACGCCAAAACCACTAAACCGACTTAAATGAAATTTGGTACACAGATAGTCTAGAGCCTGAAAACGGACATAGGCTACTTTTTAATGCGAAAGAGAGTTGTATGGGGTTGAAAGGGAGGAAAACTTGTATGGAAGTATCGTCATTTTTAAAGCTAGAAGCTTGAAACTTATTGTTTAGGCTGTTAATTCGATATAATTTAATATGTCATTCAAAGTTTGTGAGGGGGAAGGGGGAGGGGGAAGGGGGAGAGGGAAGGGGGAGGGGGAAGGGGGAGGGGGAGGGGATTGAGGGGAGGGGAGGTGGAACTGGGGGGAAGGGGAAAGGGGAGGGAGGGGGAGGGCGGAAAGGGGAGGGGAGTTGGGAGTGGGGGGAAAGTGGGGGAGTGGTGGAAAAGTGGAGGGGAGAGGGAAGTGAGGGGAGGATAAAGTGGTGGGAAGATAGAGGGGAGGGGAGGGGAGGGAAAGTGAGGGCAAAGGGGAGGGGGAGAGGGAAGTAAGGGGAAAGGGGGTTGGGGGAAGAGAGAGGTAGAGGGAGGGAAGGGGTGAGGGGGAGGGGGATTTGCGCGGCGTTGTACGGTGCAGTGTAGGTGGGGTACGCGTGTCTTATTTGTAAAATAATTAGCCAAAATATTAAAAAATGCTACCCAAAGACACTATTCCACGCGGACGAAGTCGCGGGTACAGCTAGTATTATAATATGACGTGTTTCTATTCATTTCCCTTATCCGCGCAGTGAATTGTATTTATTCGATTTTGTTCCCAATAGCGCTGAAACTCGGCCACTCGATACGGAAACAAAAGGCTGGTTTACATAGTACCTATATATGCTAGAATTGTAATGAAGGCACGTATAGTCATGACCTAGGTGTGTATTTGCTGTTATGTGCCAGTCTTCAATGTGGTAAGTTAACTTTTGGGTCATAAAAAAACTTTTTCAAGAAAACTATACATGTGATTGAAATTATTACATTGATGGCTTATTTATACTAGATACATTTGAGATAAGGTGCACCTGTTGCTAGTCCTTAGAAATACGTGATCCTAATACCTGTTCCACATAGTATACCTATGCTGAGTATCGTATACTTGATTAACTCTTAAATTAGTTAATTAATTAGTCCTTAATTCTTACTGATACTTATATTATTATCAATATAATTTACATTACATTACAAATATGTCATGGCTACTAGGTGGCATCTATTCCATGAAAATACGGTAGCTCTTGAGTGAAACATCGCATCTAAGTATTATTTAAAAAAATATCTGTTAGGCTAGCGTTGACCACTATTTCGCCTGGTGGTAAGCGATGATGTGGCCGAACATGATGAACACGCTAGGCCTAGAATACTCAGACTCTCAAGGAGAAAATTATCCGCCATAACCTTACGATGTTCCGGCAACATACATCCGATGTTGCCGGAACATCGTAACGTTATGGCGGATAATTTTCTCCTTGATGGCGGTAAGCTACCTTGTGGTAGGCGTCAGGCGAAACATAGATATAATATGCGCACCTACCACCTAAGATTTGATTACATTAATTTGTTTGTTAGTTGGTTACAAGTGAAGCTAACAAAAGCTTTTTAAAAAAGAAAATTTAATTTAGTCTACACACAGTTAACAAGTTTCATCATTACCTAATTGCAAGAAATGCTTCTAATATTCTATAACTACAACACAAAACTTTAGAACAAAGCGTAGTATTCTACGAAAGCCAAGAAAATGCAAGAATTTCCCTAAGACTATTCCCACTAACGAGGCCATCTACTTTAACTTCTGTCCTTCTAAAAGACCACCGACACAAAAAATACACAATTAGTGTTCTACAAAACGTGCTCACTAATTAAGTTGATCGAGTTTCTTTATTTTAAGTCTCTTTTGCATTTGAATTCCTTTCTACCGAGCGCGTTCGAAGCCAGGACAAACGTGATTAGGTTCAACTCACTGAAACTATTGTTAGTTTTTAAATCCTCTCGATGAGTACCCACTGAATAAATGTAGTAGTAATTTATACATAGGGTGTGTGATCTCATAATACAAGACCTATGTCTATGATTATTATAGGATCATTAGTGTATTCATCACACACACAATTATAGCGTTTACAAGTAAAAAGTATTATGAATAAAAGTAGTGTTATTAGTTACATTTTAACTTATTATTTTTCGAAAACTTTTTGTGCGATTTGTGCGATGATTTTTTTGTGTGATTGATCTATGCCCCATGTGTTCGAAAATATAAGCACACATATAGTTTATAACCTGGATTAATACTGAGGCTGAGTTACACCATCTTATTTTAACTATAACAAACGTTAAAAATCTTTCCAACTCCATACAAAAACACCGGTTATGGTGATAGTTACGGATTAATAAGATGGTGCAACCCAGCCTTAAGATTCTACTTTTAATCTCGGTGAATGACATAGAATAGAACGATGGGCGGGGCGCAGCAAGATGAAGTGTAATTTTTTCGAACAATAAATACTTAACCAAGGCAATTTTAGTTAGGCAGGTACCTTATGTAAGTTACTTATCTAGTTCGCTTTACAATACCTGAACATTTATTTATCTAGATTGAAAATCCACGATATAATCTATTCAAATATCTAGTCGAGTCTAGACTAAATAAACTGATATTTTGTTTGCTATTGAAAGGAGAATATCGCAATGTTCAATAGAAATTCTATTTGATAGTTTAGATCTACTATAGTAAATAAAAGCTGTGCAATAATGTTGAAGCAATATCATCGCAGACTTCAAGTAGGTACATCGGTAAAAACATGATGTAGGCATTTTATTGCTTTGATATTATTTTTCTTATTGTTTTGTTGCATAGCTTTTAGATAATTATTTGTAAACCATGTCATGTTCTTCGATGATGGCACAATGTACTTACAGCAACATATGTTTATCAACAGTTATAGGTTTTGCTACAATAGCGTTAACATTTTGTCCCGCTGTCTAACACGAAACCGTTGTTTTGAAATAGTTTGGTAACTATTGTTAAATAATATTTTTGTTGAATAATTAAAAATTGTAAAAAATAAATTGTTAAATAATCCTAAAGAAATGCTGGTTAAGTAAGGTATGCGCTACCAATACTAGACTCAATAAATAACCGGCCAAGTGCGTGTCGGGCCACGCGCAGTGTAGGGTTCCGTAGTAGTAGCTTGTTATTCAATGCAAGTCTTTACCCGTTATACACACTTTAAAGGATTTATTCTACGGATTTTGTATTTGGTACAAAATTATCCTACACCCAAGTTCAACGAATATTACTGCTAAACTAATAAAGTTATCTTAACCGCTATAATTTTTCTTTTATGTTCATGAAATGCGCTATTATCACGAATTTTAAAAATTTGCACTTTAAAGTTTAATATTTCGTAAATGGAGCATTCAATCGAAAAATGATGTTAGCAACCTGTAAGTCATTTTAAAAGACCTATTCAACGATACCCCACACAATGGGGTAAACAATGAAAAAAATTCATCCACACTTCTCATGTAGGGGAGCTACCCTTTAAAGTGACAAAGACGATGTGCTACTACGGAACCCTACACTGCGCGTGGCCCGACACGCACTTGGCCGGTTATTAGTTTTAGTTATTGTTTAGAATCGCAAATTTTATTTTAGTACAGAATATTGTACGCCCGAAAGGGATAGCTGTTGATACGATATACGTTTAGGACCATCTTATACCTATATATCTACATAATTAAACAATAAAGGAACTATTCTATTTTATTTTACAGTCTGAACTATAAAGTAATTGAATAAGAATATAGTGACTCTAACTGTGTAATAGTTAAATGTGGTGACAACTTTGCGTAATAAAGAATGAGCGTTGGTAACAACTTAACTTTCTAGATACATACCTGGGGTTATACAGTATGCGTTAATTATAATATATCTCATCATAATACCATAAAATCTAAAAGAAAATTAATTACAATTTCTGCAAAGAGAATATAACAACTTTCATAAAGACATCTCATTAAAATCCTGACACTGAGGGGAATCTCCACACCTCAAATACCCATACACTTCTACTCTAACTTAACTAAGGAATATTCAGATAAAGGATGCTTATAAAGCTTTTAGCATTTGCCTTAGACGCAAACATATGATGTGAGTTTAGTGGTTTCAAGTCACACAACCCAATTCTTCATTTAATATGCTATAGGCTAGCGTTTGACCACTATCTCACGATGGTGAACACGCTAGGCCTAGACTACTCTGACTCTAAGGGGTTGTGTGCTGCCAGAACACCGTAAGATTATGACGGCAGGTTTTCTCCTTGATGGTGGTAAGCTACTTTTTGGTAGCAAGTCAGGCGGAACATCAATATCATATGCTTCTATCACCTATGGATGAACACCCATGCTGAGATTTAATTCGGCGACCTCTCGTATAGAAATAAAGCTATTACGCCAACGTCAGCTGTCAACATATTACGTCCTCATATTACACTAAAGGTATTGTAATGAATCATCATTATCAGCCGGTATCAGTCCACTGCTGGACGTAGGCCTCCTCCAAGACACGCCACTGAGGCCGATCTTCGGCTCTTTGTTTCCAGTCAATGCCCACCGCTTTGCTTGCGAATGTCTTCGCTCCACCTAGTCACTTGGCATTGCAATTAATAATATACAGTATTCTAGGCCTAGCGTCTTTACAATCTTCGATTACATCATCGCTTATCGCCAGGCGAGATAGTAGTTAAACGTTAGACAAAATAAATAACATACTGACTCTAACTACAATGTTATTATAATTATACGAAGAAGACATTACACACACAGAATTGGTGGTAGAATGTTCTAAAATTAAGAAAATTGCAAGTATGAAAAACCTTTGTAGGCACATGCATGCTTTTAATATAATGTCTCGCAGGGGACAGGCCACGTACAAACCCACGTTACCCAACACACGTAATTTGCTGCTTATCTCATTAAAAGTTACAGACATAAAAATGTAAAGGTCACAAAACAAAGTCTATCACTAAAGCTAGTCTACCCAGATGACTAACGAAGCCGTCTAGAATGGATGTATAGGCACCTCATTAGGCCGCGCTTTTCGATTCAAGCTCATGCGAGCACAACAAATTGTGTGAAAAACTGAGCATCTAGTAAATATGAACACATGATATTATATGGAAGAGTATAGCCTCTGGGGTAAAGTATTTTTTAAGCATTTAGTAAGTCAACAATTAATTGTTGACTTACCAAATCCTCTGCTCCTATCTCATCCAATATTATGTTTCGGGGTTAAATAACGAAGTAGCGCCATTGTAAACAGTTTGTACTCAAATGTAAGTATATTTCATCTAGTATTTAATAAGGATCAGATAATAAGGATTTTTTATAGATGTAGCACACCTAACTACGACAATCTCACTCACTATCTATACTCAGATCAATGGGAGTACTTCCGAAACACCAGTAGATTCAACAGTCAATCAGTTTTCATCTTTTGTTTGCAGATCTAGGGTTGCCTGTTAAGACGGTATTATGCAGCTGATAGACGGACAATCAGTCCCATTTGGAATATGATTTGTACTGCAATTAGTCTGCGTTTTATTTATTTATTATGTTTCATTATTTCAAAATTTTTTGGATAAAAATTGTCTGAAGTTCTGAAACATACACTGGGTTGCGGGTGCACGTAATAGTACGGTTGGCAACCCTACATTAATCAGGGGAGTTAAACATGTGTTTTAAGTGTGACGTTCGACGTCTAGATGAAAGCTGAATGGCTCAATAACTTTGTTTTTTTTGTAAATTCAAAGCAATAAGTTATGTTTCTGTTATATCTATAATATTTTTTATTGAATATGATCTGTTTAATGTAATTTGACGCGTGTAAGTGCAAATTTTTAATTTGCCCATATACTGAATAAATGCTTTGACTTTTGACTTTTGAATCATAGATTCAATCGCAACTCGAAGACGGATTAAACTATCACAAAATAGATTCTGGTAATCTGGCCTTACGTAATGCTTTGTGCTAGTTAATGTTCATTATACATATTGCGATAGGTACAGACGTCTTTTTCGAGATTTTCTAGATAATAAAGATAGTTTAAAAACTAAAAAACTACTTCCATGCCATGTAAGTTAGTTTCTTTAGCAAGTTTAAGACGCTTATCGTCATAAATAACTTTGAAGATACTTATCAATTCTTAATAAGATTTAAATGGGACCACCATGTAAATTAACCTGACCTACGACGAACATACAGACGAATTGAAAACCTCCTTCTTTGTGGAAGTCAGTTGAAAAAAGGACAATTGGGTTGTATATTCTCTGAAGTATCTGATAATAATATAGCGTTAAGAATATGACAAATTATTAAGGTCCTTTCTGTGTATCAATAAAATTGCCACCTACCCCTGTGTCTTTGCCTGCGTCAAAAGTATCATTATGTCCTATCTTATTGTGTGTCATGATTTCTTATTTTTATAAGTTAAATTTACTTATTTTGATGTATTTTAATAATGAATTGTGCTCATTTGACTTATGTTTTGTGGAACTGTCATTGGAAACGTTTTGACTCACACTGTCAGTGTCAATCGATGATGCCAATCTGCCAAATTTAAAACTACCGCGAATGAGAATTGTCTGTGGCCTCTAAGCATGGATGCCAACCTTAAAAAGAAAACAAGAAAGTTAACGCGGTAGAAAGTTGGCAGTCGGGCTTCAGTTCGGTCTTGGCGTTTAAACTAGTAGGTCGTTGTTATAAAAGTACCTCTAAATTCTCGACATTTATTGTATAGTTTGTGATGTACCGACATTAGTCGGATGTATATTATACGAAGTTTGCGCCCATTACACGATGTTTCAATTGGAAGAAGATGTTTTACTTTACAATTCAGAAGTGGGATTCGAACCCACGCCCACACAAGTGGATGTAAAATTTCAGCTAAATCAGTCGAGCAGTTTGACCCTAGAGTTTGACCGTGAAAAGGTGACAACCTGAGCATTTATAACATTGGTGTTGATGAGAGCGTAAGTAAGTTTATAAATTCGAAGCAATTAAACTGGTATCAAAGAGTGCCCGTAGTATTCCAATTCAATACTAATCTTTCGAGCCTTAGATTTCTATTTCTATTGAATGAACAAGAAGATTAAACAAAACTTCTATTGGAGTCTATCTTTCAATCTGTATTTATAGGGACGCGAGTAGCGAATGGTTTCTTGTATAAAGTAAATCCAGCATTGAATAAATCATAAAGTTATCCATTCCTCCCTTGTACTCTGTAGCTAATGATTTCTCAGGGGACCGTCTAGTTCTCAGAAACTTAGTTCATCTTAGAATATGAATTTTCTACACTTCATAAAAGATGTTATAGATTGTACTCTCAATCTTTATTCATGTTTTTTCGACCCAAATGATTTATTGTACGTGTGTTTTACTGTTAGGTACTTTTTTGTTACGACTTTATTTATTTATCTGATAGGCTAGCGTTTGATCACTATCTCGAACGGTAAGCGATTATGTGGTCAAAGATGGTGAACACGCTAGGCCTACAATTGTCTGACTCTCAAGGGCTGGAGATAGATACCTCAAACTTGCTACTGAAAATGACTAGCACGGCATATGAGTACGGTTATTTTTTTGTTTTTTTTTTTTAAACGACTGTCTGTCTGTTCTGTCACAATACTGGCTTCGGTCTTCTCAGTTATTTTTGATTGATATCGTACTACCTATATTTTTGTCTCAAATATTTATTTATATTAAACAATATTTTTCACTTTGATAATATAGTTTATAATCAAAGATTTCTCATTGGAGTAGCAATAGTGCAACTAGATTATATGTAATATATTCATACAACGTAGGATCGGCACTAGAAATATCAACAGAATATAAACAAACATTTCAACATTTTCTCTCGAGTCTATCATAATCTCTCAATAAATACACCTCTACTGATTCAATATTTGATAGATTAGGTAGATAGACTTAATATATTATGATAATATTTTCAAGATGTGTAGTGGTAGGACTTCTGTTAGTCCGCCTGGGCGGGACCACCACTTTGCCAATTAATTTGAAATAGGAATGTTTTTCGGTTGAAATGGCAAGGTGTCCAATGAAAATTACAGGGTATGTGAGACTCAACATTTTATGTTGAGACAGGTAACAGGCGCAGTGCAGTGACATGCAAAATTCTGGCAGTCCAGAATTTTGCACGCCGCTTTATCTGTAATAGGTAGACGTCATCGCTTACCATCAGGCGAACGTTGTGCTTATCCTGTCACTTTTTACCATAAAAAATATATATATCACCGTGAAACTTTAACAAATACCTATTAAATTTAATCTCATAAAGCTGACGCTTCTCAAAGCGTCCGTGTCGAGTCTCAATAAGCTATCCCAAACCTCGCGTCGGACCCTCGACGGCTCGCCGAGGACGATAGGGCACAATCCCTCTGTACCTCTAGTGCCCCTTATTATCCCTCTTTTGTCCTTTTCCTTTGGTGAACAACCTTGGCACCTGACTTGGCGGGATGACGTGTTGAAGAGCTGCGAGTGGGTTTTAAATACCTGTATGGCATAGGTGTTAACAGTGACTGTTCAAAGTTGAGTGCGGACGTGGCATTGGTTTCACTGTGAAGTTTCAAAGTCATTTTAATATAGCTGTTTACGATTAGAGAGAGAGTTTTTATATTTTCCATCGTCTTCCAAAAAGGAGGAAGTTGTCAATTCGTTTGTTTTTTTTTGTGTGTGTTTGTTACGCGATTACTCCGCCGATTGTAACCCGATTCGAATTATTCTTTTTTCGTGGGTAGAATATTTTTCTACTGTGGTCCCATATTGCGTTTCAATGAGATCTGATGATTGTCTCTAGAGATATGGAGATAAACATCTCAAACTTGCTACTGAAACTGGCTCACGCACATGAACTCGGTTTTTTAGTTTGTTAACTTCTTCTTCTCTTAATCTTAATTATTCATTGAGTCATCCTATCAGTTGCGAGTCCCGGTTACGTTATATTACAATGATATCTGCCAGATAGGAACTATTGACTGCATGACTGACTGGAAACCATTGGGCTAGACTGGTTCTTGACTTGAGTGGAGACCGCGAAATGGCAAACCTAGTGTTGGTTGCCCTATGACTGTGGAGCGACGACATTCGCAAAGATGTTGGCAGTGAATGGAAAGGAAGAGTCAAAGATCGGGCTGAGTGACGCATATTGGGAAAGGCCTATTTCCTGCAGTGGGCTGATGTGTTACCGTCTGTACCGATTTAATTCCTGATATTTCTAACATTAGTCATTTTCGACAACCTTAGTTTTGTAAGTATATATATTTACGTGCACAACATGAAATAAATATATGTATATATTTTTTGACAAAAATTAAAATTATTTTAATAAGTCCTATGTCGGAAAATACCATGTAACGAAATATTCATGTTATTTACCACTGAGCTTTTTACCTTACCTTTCTTTATGACCCCATGAATTATAAAGGGCGCTTTACAGTTTTATGTCGCGACGAGACGTGGATAAAATTTTAATTATTCATTTACTTTGCAACCGCAGAATACAAAAGTCGCGGGATTTTTATGGGGATCGCAAGTTCTTTAAGGACATAAATGCTTTAGCGGTTTGTTTTTTTTCAAAAGGTGACATGGTCTAAGTAAAATTTGACTAAAATTACAATTTGCAAGATTATACGATTTGGGTACCAAACTCGATTTCATCATCATAATTAGCCGGTATCAATCCACTGCTGGACATAGGCCTCTCCCAAGTCACGCCACTGAGCCCGATCTTTGAGCCCTATACATTGCACTAGGCACTTTACTATTATGGGCGCAAAGCAAATATTAATATAAAACACACCCGGTAATTGCACTAGACACTTCTATATTATGGGGGCAAAGCAAATCAACACCAATATTATAAATGCGAAAGTCAGTTTGTTTATTTGTTTGTTTGTTTGTTTGGGACTTCTTCACGGTCAAACGGCTTGACCGATTTGGCTGAAATTTTGTATAAAGATAGAACATAAAGCAGAATAGGATATAGGATATTTTTTTTTGGCTATGGAGTCAGGGGGTCCAGATATTATTAATTGAATTTTGTAAATATAAGACTTCTTCTCGAATAAACGGCTTGACCGATTTCCCGGAAATTTTGTATTAATACATGTCATAGGGCAGAATAGGATATAGGATACTTTTTTTCTGGCTGTCGAGTCAGGGGGTCCAGATATTTTTAATTGAATTTTGTAACTAAAGGACCTCTTTTCGAATAAACGGCTTGATCGATTTGCCTGAAATGTTGTATAAAGACAGATCATAAGGCAGAAAAGAATATAGAATACATTTTTTCTGGCTATCGAGTCAGGGGGTCCAAATATGTTTAATTGAATATTGTAAATATAAGACCTCTTCTGAAATAAACGGCTTGACTGATTTGCCTGAAATGTTGTATAAAGACAGTTCATAGGGTAGAATAGAATATGGGATACTTTTTTTTTGGCTATCGAGTCAGGGGGTTCAGATATTTTTAACTGAATTTTGTAAATATAAGACTTCCGTTCGAATAAACGGCTTGACCGATTTGCCTGAAATTTTGTATGAATACATGTCATAGGGCAAAATAGGATATAGGATACTTTTTTTCTGGCTGTTGAGTCAGGGGGTCCAGATATTTTTTATTTAATTTTGTGAATGTGTTGCCTCTTATCAGCTAAACAGCTTGACCGATTGGACTGAAATTTTATACATATTACAGTTCATATTGCATAGAATCACATAGGATACTTTTTTTCTGGCAGTCGAGTCCAGTTGTCCAGAATTTTTAAATTGAACTTTGTAAATGTGTGGCCTACTCTCGGTCAAACTGGTTAACCATTTAAGCTAAAATGTTGTACACGGACAGTCAAAAAGACATAGAAGGGCAACAAATACTTTTTTTTTGGGTGGAAATTTCGGTTTTCTATATTTTTATTATGGAATTTTGTGTGGCCTCTTTTCGGCCAAACGGCTTGACCAACTCAGATGAAATTTTGTAAAGACATTTAATAGGCCATAAAAGGGCAAAGAATACTTTTTTTCGGCAGGTAAGTGTGGGTGCCTATATTTTTTTTAACTTTACATAGAGTTTGCATAATAATAAAAATTTAAGCTTAGGTTCATAGATAATGAAATTAAACTTAATAAGTGCCTTAATTAGGCCATAAAACTGTCAGGGTCATTAAAAGTCATCAAAATTTACGCGATGGCTTTGCTTGCCCAACGTGTTTTATCTGCTTTGTGGGAAGTATTTCAAAAGCATTCGTGTCTTAACAGCCACATTTAACCTTAGGGTCATCGGTGTTTACTAAGTAGGTTATAAAAACTGTCAGGGTCATAAAACGTAAAAATTTTCGCGCTCATTCGCTTGCGCATTGATAGCGCTCCCTGCGCTCGCGCAAATCTTTGTTTTATCTACTTTGTAGGTAATATTTCAGAAACTTTTGTATTTTAATAGCCACATGCATCAGAACGAGTCCATAAATTGAAACAGTACAACCTTCAATAATCATAATGATTTTTAACCTTAAAATAAGTGGATATCAAGTTTAACCTTTATGTCATCAGTGTTAACTTAGTAGGTCATAAAAACTGTCAGGGTCATAAAAGGTCGTAAAAATTTTTCGCGCTCGCTTCACTCGCGCAGCGATAGCGCTTACTACGCTCGCGCAGTAATATCGCTTGCTCCGGTCGCGCAAGCTTTTGTAATATCTACTTTGTAGGAAACATTTCAGCAACTTTTGTATTTTCATAGCCACATTCATCAAGACGACTCATAAATTGGAACAGTACAACTTTCAGTAATCATAATGATTTTTTATCTTAAAATAAGTGGATATCAAGTTTAACCTTAGGGTCATCGGTATTGACTTAGTAGGACATAAAAACTGTCAGAGTCATAAAATGACTTAAAAATTTTCGCGCTCGCTGCGCTCACGCAAATCTTTGTTTTATCTACTTTGTAGGTAATATATCTGCATTTTTTTTGTATTTTAATATCCACATACATCAAAACATTCAATAATCATAATGATTTTTTACCTTAAAATAAGTGGATGTCAAGTTTAACCTTAGGGTTATCGGTCTTGACTTAGTAGGTCATAAAAATTGTCAGGGTCATAAAATGACGTAAAAATTTTCTTGCTCGCTGCGCTCGCGCAAACCTTTGTTTTATCTACTTTGTAGGTAATATTTCAGCATTTTATGTAGTTTAATAGCCACATGTATCAAAACGAGTTTATAAATTGAAACAGTACAACCTTCAATAATCTTAATGATTGTTTACCTTAAAATAAGTGGATATCAAGTTTAACCTAAGGGTCATCGGTCTTGACTTAGTAGGTCATAAAAACTGTCAGGGTCATAAAAAGACGTAAAAATTTTTCGCGCTCGCGCAAACCTTTGTTTTATCTACTTTGTAGGTTATATTTAATCATTTTTTGTATTTTCATAGCCACATGCATCAAAACGAGTTTATAAATTAAAACAGTACAACCTTCAATAATCATAATGACTTTTTACGTTTAAATAAGTGGATATCAAGTTTAACCTTTATGTCATCAGTGTTAACTTAGTAGGTCATAAAAACTGTCAGGGTCATAAAAGGTCGTAAAAATTTTTCATAATATTCGCATTAATAGCGCTCCCTGCGCTCGCGCAATCCTTTGTTTTATCTACTTTGTAGATAACATTTTTGCAATTTTTGTATTTTAATAGCCACATGCATCAAAACGAGGCCATAAATTGAAACGGTACAATCTTCAATAATCATAATAATTATTAACCTTAATATAAGTGGATATCAAGTTTAACCTTTGTGTCATCGGTGTTGACTAAGTAGGTCATAAAAACTGTCAGGGTCATAAAAAGTCGTAAAAATTTTTCGCGCTCGCTTCGCTCGCGCAGTGATAGGGCTTGCTACGCTCGCGCAGTAATAGCGCTCGCTCCGATCGCGCAAGCATTTGTTATATCTACTTTGTAGGAAACATTTCAGCAACTTTTGTATTTTAATAGCCACATGCATCAAAGCGAGTCATAAATTGAAACAGTTCAACCTTCAATATTCATAATCATTTTTTACCTTAAAATAAGTGGATATCAAGTTTAACCTTAGGGTCATCGGTGTTGACTTAGTAGGTCTTAAAAACTTTCAGGGTCATAAAAAGTCATAAAAAAGTTTCTCACTCCGCTTGCGCAGTAATAACGCTACACAGCGTATAATAGCGTGTTTTAACAGCCTCATACATTAGACTGACTCAAATACTTAAACAGAAAAACTTGATAAAGCTTGGTTAGGTTTACCAAGTACCAAGTAATGATTAATAACTTTAACAATAGAGGATATTGAGTTCGACTTTGAGGGTCATCTATGGTGACTTGGCCTAAGAGATCATCGATCTAGACCTCAATGGTCATAGACACAAATAACGCGGGCGAAGCCGCGGGTAACAGCTAGTATTAATATAAAATAAAGAAGTAAAATCATCAATCGAAAAGGCTTTTGAGGCCTCCAGCCGGTTTCAGGACGTATCGCGCACTTTACGCGCGGCTCTGACGGATGCCGTTGCTTACTGTAAATATTGTTTACAAATAACTTTCAATCAAAAAATTCAGCCTGCTAGCTTCAATATTGTAATAGTAATTCCAGGCCACTCCCACAACGATAACTGTAATATAGATAAGTCCAAAGTATAGACAAGGGAGTTGTAGGTATATATTTAAAAGTATGTTTACGCTAGCCCTTCTGAGTTCCGAATATACCAATATCAATAAATACCAACCGTTACATTATCTTTTCTATGCCGTTACTACATAGAACAAAATATCGTCTTTCTTAGTTATTGTACACAGTGAAATAATTATGTGAGCAAAAGAACCCTTTAATGATTAAAATGCCCCTTCCATTAGCTTGTAACATAGTTAGCACATATAGCAAAAAGGCTTCATGCATAATGTGCCCTTAACTAGAAGCATACATTACATCCTTATAGATGCCGCATGTTAGTGCATTAAGAGAAAAGTAAACGCACCGTACTTCAGACCAAATATGAAGACTTCTTATTTGGTCTGACCCAATAATATCAAAAGACCTTTATTATTAATAATAAAAATCGTTTAAAAAAACAAATAAAAACCGACTGCTTATGCCACTATAGTCGTTTTCAGTAGTGATTTTGAGGTGTTTATCTCCATATCTCTGGAAATACTATTTTGATCTCGATAAATTTCTTCAAAGGAACCAAACAAGAAGTATACCCTCTCAATTAAACAAGACGTTTTCCAAAACAGGTATTAAATGACGGATTTCTTAGGTAAAAACAAAACAAAAAAAAAATACAATCGAATTGAAAACCTCCATTTTTGACGTTTTTTTTTTAAATCAACTTTTATTTAGCGGCTTTTGGCTAAATATAGCTATGACAGCCCCCATATGAAGTGGTAGGACTTCTGCTAGTCCGCCTGGGGCGGTACCACCACTTGGCAATTAATTTTCAGCCGTGAAATAGGAATAGGAGTTTTTCGGTTGAAATGGCAAGGTGTCCAGTGAAATTACAGGGCATGTGAGATTCAACATCTTTATGTCACAAGGTAACAGGCGCAGTGCAGTGACATGCAAAATTCTGGACTGCTATCTGTTATTACAGATACATCGGCATGTAAAATTCTGGCCTACGTCTACCTATTGGTAGACGTCATCGCTTACCATCAGGCGAGCGTCGTGCCTGTCCAGTTACCTTTTACCATAAAAAAAAATTGCTTACAAAGTAAATATTACCTACAGGCAAACGCTCACCAACCACCCTGTGCACATATAGATAGAGAGAACATTCTAGCCGCGTCTGACAGTGGAGCAGATAAAATGCTTTGAAAATGCCCACATCAAGGTGGTTGATTTCAAACTTCTCGAAGATATCGTTTCTTAGGTTTTGAGTACATGAGCATTCCATCAGGAAATAAAAGATAGCATCAACTTTGCCGCATAAAATAGACAAATTAAAAAGTCAAGTGTGATGTTCGACGTTTGGATGAAGGCTAAATGTCTCACTACTTTTGTTTTTAGGGTTCCGTACCCAAAGGGTAAAACGGGACCCTATTACTAAGACCCCGCTGTCCGTCTGTCTGTCCGTCTGTCACCAGGCTATAGCTCATTAACCGTGATAGACAGTTGAAATTTTCACAGATGATGTATTTCTGTTGCCGCTAGAACAACAAATACTAAAAACAATATAAAGTTAAAAATTAAAGGGGGTCCCCATACAAAGAACGTGTTTTCAAACGCCATCTATCTAATTCGTTTCGGCAAAATGACATAGATGGCGCTAGTAAACGAGCCCCGTCTTTCTAGATCGCGACCAAACCAAATTTTCTTGGTAATATCAATTAATCAAATATATGAGGTTGAAATTCTGTTATGTTTCGTATTGTACGGAACCCTCCCTAAGTGTGCGATAAGAGACGCGATGCTGAATCGCACTTGGCCAGTTTTTTTTTTTTAATTCTAAGTAATAAGTTATGCTTTTTTATGTTTAGACTAATTGTTGTTGATATAATATCGTGTGTAAGTGCAATATGCTGAATGCTTTAAGGTTTTGAGTATTGAGATTATAAAATTATTTTAAATCTTATCTCCGAAGTTATGCATTAGATCTGCATAAACTTTATATCAGATCAACCTACATACATACCTTTTTAAAACAAAAGGAAAGTTCTTCAAAGTCAAAACGGTCCACGTCCAATAATGTTACAACTACGAGTTATAAAAGTTTGTGTAATGTTGAGTTGAGTTAGTTAGGTTTGTGTAATGTATAGTCTGAAGTAATTGAAAAATTGAAGTTAATTGAGAATCTAGGTACTCCCTCTGTTTTGAGAAGTTGTTCTAAAGCTTGCATCGATATGTGGTGTATGCT
This sequence comes from Cabera pusaria, assembly GCA_954871355.1. Classification (NCBI taxonomy): domain Eukaryota; kingdom Metazoa; phylum Arthropoda; class Insecta; order Lepidoptera; family Geometridae; genus Cabera; species Cabera pusaria. Next base: position 6,667,345 of record OX940894.1, read on the forward strand.
TCCACATGCGCCAACTATAAGAGTTGATCTTTGACTACTTCAGCTCTCCCGGAACAGGATATTTCCGTTCGTCCAATCCGATCCTACATTAACATTCATCGTCATTCCTCCACCGTACTGACTGACCGTTCCTTTGTTATTCATACACATATTAACGAGAAATGTACGCATCCTGCATTTTGAATAACACATTATTATTATTGTAGGCTTCATTATTTGTAAGTAATGCGAGCATTTTAGTAAAGTGCTGAATTAATGGGTGATTTTTATTCACGAGTGAAATCAGAAATCTTAAATTAGCTATTATCACTACATGTTATAAAACAAAGTCCCCGCCTTCGCGATAATCTCAAAAGCTACCGAACGAATTTTTATGAAGTTTCACTAATAGATAGAGTGATTCATGATTAAGGTTAACGTATATAATTTGTTAAGATTTTGTGCGAATTGGTTCAAATATGATGATTATTGTTGGAAGTGTCGAAAAAATTAAGCCACCTGGGAGCTTCCATCGAAAACGCTGCCTAATCCCTTTAATATATATCAAAACAACGCATGGCAGGATATTTCTCTTTTAAAGGACTACTAGCGACTTGCCCCGGCTTTGCACGCCTAGAGCATATATGCCTGCATTTTTCGTCGTATAACGTCTTCAACAATCATCAAGATCTGTTAAGTATCTCCAGAGATAAACTTAGTACTGAAAAAGAGTAGCGCGACATGTGAAGTCGGTTTTTGTTCGTTTTGTAAATGATCTTAAACGATGAAATGTATGATTAATAAAATTAATTATAGTTTAGATAAACTAAATAAAGCTTATCGCTGTAGTTATTCACAAAGACGATAAGAATTTACTTGATATCAAAGGCCTAGTTTCAAACTTTAAATATAATTATGTTGAGATACCTAAAGCTCGGTTTAGGCATGTCTTTAAGCCCTAAGTGTTATCTAAGAACCCGTATAAATTTGTTTTGAAGGTTGATCATGAAATCAGAGTTTAGAGTGAAATTAGAGTTAAGGGTTATCCCGCAATTTCAAAAAAGAGCGAAAAGACAGAACAGATTGAGACGAAATTAAATTTGCTATTAGTTGCAGCAAAATAATGTCTTAAATATTTTTTACATGGTAAATAAAAGATAAAATTACCAATAAATTACTTATACTAAAATTTGATAAGAGTTCAGCGTACAGAAAATAAGATCGTTTAAAAAACTAAAAGAACCAACTTCAAATGCCACGCTATTAATTTTCAGTACCAAGTTTGAGGTTTTTATCTCTATATCTCTGGAGATACTTATCAGATCTCGAAGAAATTACTATGGTACCATTCAAGGGATATCTCCTTTCCAACAAAAAATGAATCTTCAAAATCACTTCATAAACGACGAAGTTATCTTCGAACAAAAAAAAAATATATATACGGTCGAATTGAGAAACGCCTTTTATTGAAGTCGGTTAAAAACAGAAAACGCGTCCGAGGAGGATTTTCGATACAACCGTATAATTGTGTATTTTTATTTTTTACATGTTTGTTCGCAGATAATTTCGTTGGAAAGGAGATTTCCCTTGAATGGTACCATAGTAATTTCATCGAGATCTTATAAGTATCTCCAGAGATATGGAGATAAAAAGCTCAAACTTGGTTAGCGCGGCATTTAAAGTCAGTTCTTTTAGTTTTTAGGGTTCCGTACCTCAAAAGGTATTTTTAAACGATCTTATTAAGATTTTTACAGGTAGGAACGGCACAAGATGGCCTAGTTTAATTTAAATAGATATTATTAACCGATTTCACAAAAAAAGGTGGTTCTCAATTCGTCTGTTTTTTTTGTGTGTATGTTACGCGATTACTCCGTCAATTGTAAATGGATTCAAACGATTCTTTTTTTTAATAGGTGGGGTACGTTTTCGAGGTGGTCCCATTGTAATTTCATCAATATCTGATTAATATCTCCAGAGATATGGAGATAAATACCTCAAACATAGGAGAATGTAATGGTTTTAGAAGAAGAGTCCCAAGAAGATTATACACAAAGGAGGTTGCTATTGCATATACTTTTGAAGACTAAAAAATATGACCTTGAATAATGTTTTTACATCTTTTTTCTCGTTGATTTTGGTTTTTGACAGATATTCTTACGGTAACTGTGAGCGAGATAGAAACAAAGGTGGGGAGAATTAATTTGTCTTCACATGAATGTTCTACCGGGCAAAGTCTTGTTAGGGTGCAACGTGAGCATACTTAATATTTTTTGACATGACATGACGTGTGGCGAAGATGGCGGCCATATGGCGGCGAATAATGTTAATAATCGCAAATAATACTTTTTAATATTCATTTTGGAATACAACTAGTCCATGTTATAAAAGTATTTGGAATTATTGTAATAAAATAGACAATTAATTATCGTGTGTGTCAGATGCTTTTATTGCACATTGTCCTTTGATACCTTGATGACATCATTATGACTAGTGGATATTTTCACTAGCGCGGCATTTGAAGTAATTTTTTATTGGTTCCGAACCCAAAGGGTACCAAATGAACACTTTCTGAGACTTTGCTGTCCGTTCGTCCATCCGTCCGTCCGTCCGTCCGTCCGTCCGTCCGTCCGTGTGTCTATATGTGCGCACTTTACAGGTCTGTATCTTCTTAACCGTAATAGGTACAGTATAGTAAGTATATATCCATCAGTGTATAACGGCCCAGACACGAAATTTTATAGATGCATGTAATTTAAAAAACTTGTTTTGCACTAATCAGGGTAACGTACATTATTTTTCAAAAAAAAAAATCGACTTTATAACCACAAACAGGCACTCAAAAGCAAAAAATAAATTACTGAATATAATTATTATAAACGCTACTCACTTCTATTTGAAGTCGGTGCCAGCAAAGTCCAATAGTTAGTAGAAAGATACTATATACCTACATGTATCTACCTACTTACTACTACTACGTACATAGTATCTATCTACTATGTTACTTGGCTAATTGAAAAACAATTTATTTTATTATATTTTATTTATCATCAAAATTTAAATATTTTATATTTATGACGCAGGACTGATAACCGTTGGGGTAGACTTGTCTTTGAGTAGAGACCGCGAATCGGCAAACATAACGTAGGACGTCCTGTGACCAGGTGGAGCGACGACATACGCAAAGCGGTGGGCAGTGACTGGAAAATAAGAGCCAAAGATCGGGCTCAGTGATGCAACTTGGGAGAGGCCTACGTCCAGCAGTGGACTGATACAGGCTGATAATGATGATGATGATGATGATATTTATCTACGCAACGACATTCACAGAGTGACATTGAATCGCCGGCGCGTACAATCTCACTATTTACGAGTAGTTTTAGTGCCTTCACTTTTACGTGAGTGACGCCTTCTGGTTTATTCGGTAATATGAGGATAGGAGTTAACCTTAAAAAACAGTATTTGGCACTATTTCCCAATGTGTGAAAATATCACAAATAACGATAAACTGCACGTCACCGCTCCGTACCTCTTGAAAAAGAAGCGCTATAACCCTTCGATATACGCTTCGCTATACGCCACCAATTGAGCGGTTTTTCGATGCGATAAAAGTTAATATTCCGGGATAATATAATAACAAGTCAATATCACTTATGTGCTAACAATTTAATATTAAGCCATTATCGTCGCGCTACAAGGTAAAGTCTCTCCTTACACATAGTGTACCTACAGCTAGTTTATGTAGAAGATAAGGAACACGTGTCCCCTTGCCCAGTAGAAAGCAAAAACGTCTAACAGTAGCACTGTTAGACGTTTTTGTAACAGTGCCGAGCACCAAACCATCCCACTGCAGTATTGCAATGGGCTGGCTTAGGTACCACAATGTTTATAATTTATAATCGTACAAAACGAAAAAATTTAACCTTAAAACTACAATTGATACATTGGATGGACTTATTGCTAAAATCGCTTCTAATCAACCTTACTAAGCGATAATGATTATATTTAGACATCGAACCTTAAGCTCTTTGTATTATAATTTACTTAGGTAAGCTTTTTGAACTGAAAGACAATCAATATAAACCTGCCAAAGCGTTTATTATCTATCCTACCAGGCACACTGCAAAAGACTCTCCGAAAACTAAATCTAAACTTCCCTACCTTCAATAAATTATTAGTAAAAAATATTTTTAAAAACAAGCTTTTATCTGGGACAATTAACTAAAATGTTAAAAATAAATTCTAGTTAGTATTTAGCGTGTAGGTACTTACCTATATTCTTAAAAGCTTGAACCACTACCCGTTTTTCAGGCTAGGTAATTACTATACTTGAGTGCCTCAAGCTTTTAAAAATAAATAATAGTTTAAAAAAACTAAATAAAACTGGCCAAGTGCGAGTCAGCATCGCGTCTCTTATCGCACACTTAGGGAGGGTTCCGTACAATACGAAACATAACAGAGTTTCAATCTCATATATTTGATTAATTGATATTACCAAGAATATTTGGTTTGGTCGCGATCTAGAAAGACGGGGCTCGTTTACTAGCGCCATCTATGTCATTTTGCCGAAACTAATTAGATAGATGGCGTTTAAAACACGTTCTTTGCATGGGGACCCCCTTTAATTTTTAACTTTATTTTGTTTTTAGTATTTGTTGTTCTAGCGGCAACAGAAATACACCATCTGTGAAAATTTCAACTGTCTAACTATGACGGTTAATGAGCTATAGCCTGGTGACAGACGGACAGACAGACAGACAGACAGACAGACAGACGGACAGCGGAGTCTTACTAATAGGTTCCCGTTTTACCCTTTGGGTACGGAACCCCAAAAACACGCTTTTTATAGAAAACCGAACTAAAAAATATAAAATAAATTTTAATACATTTATATTAAGAATAGTGTTAAAAATTTCAATAAACATAAATTAATAATAGTGTGAATAAAAAAAAAATATTTAAAAAAAGCGTGAGGTGCATGGTGTCAGTAGTTATGAATATTTTATTGACAGATATGAGTGGAGTGATTATCATTTTGATAATATCTTAAAAGCACCCCACGCTATTTTTAAAATAAAATATATATTTTTTTATTCACACTATTATTAATTTATCACAGAGATGCCGTGGCCACCTTCCAGCTTCATCATAAGACCCTGGATATCATCTAGGTGAAAAGTTATCTTCAAGACGAATCAGTCGAGCCCAAACTCGGTAGGGTTATGTTGATTTATCACAGAGATGCCGTGGCCACCTTCCAGCTTCATCATCAGACCCTGAATATCATCTAGGTGAAAAGTTCTCTTCAAGACGAATCAATCGAGCCCAAACTCGGTAGGGTAATGTTGATTTATCACAGAGATGCCGTGGCCACCTTCCAGCTTCATCATCAGACCCTGAATATCATCTAGGCGTAAAGTTCTCTTCAAGACAAATCGATCGAGCCCAAACTTGGTGGGGTTATGTTGTTTTATCATAAAGATGCCGTGGCCACCTTCCGTCTCCATCATCAGACCAGCTCCACGGTACCATATCATTATATTGTCACCGAAGATACTTAAGTACACTAAGTTTGAGTCCAATCGTACATCGGAAAGTGGGTCTAATTTAGCTTCCAAGAACATACTTACATAAATTGCAAGTTCAATAAAAGCTTGTAAAAAGATGTAGGTACCTACATCTTTTACATCAAACTGAAAGACAATACATGTGAACTTGACAAGCGTCTATTAACTATCCTAGACTTTGTCTAGGCACACAGCAAAAGGCTCTCCTAAAACTAAATCCCAACTACATCCCTCCCTTCAAAAAGGGTTTCATTAGGCATACGTGATTTCCCAACCCTGCGAAATATCTGCTCGTTTTGTACTCGTAAAACACCCAGAGGTACCCATCACTCTTGAGAAAGGATTTGGGTAACCTTAAGACAATGTACGATAATTATATTCCCCTGGGTGAAATTCTCAAATTCTTAGGGTTAAATTGCAAACGCGATTATGTTATAAACTTTGAATGTTAGAATTGTATGTAAATAGTTTAACGAGTTAAAATTGAGTTGAAATTATCTTTTGTAAACGAGTTAAAGTTGGTAGCTTGCATCAAATTCATAGCTGAAAAATGATAATGGCCGGGGACGAAAAATCTATTAGCTAGTTTATTCGTAGTAGGTAGATTTAAGTATAACAATAAAGTTTTATTTTAACTTTTTGCCAGTTAACATTGCTTTTTTAAATATGTTATTTAATGTATATTACTTAAAAAAATAGAAGGACTCTTCTTTATCTATTCTTGTGTAACCACAAATTTACTGTAATAAAGCAAAGCCTGAAATTGTGATGTATACTACAGAATAATATAACCATCTTGTTCTTGTTGAAAAAAAAATAATCTTGTTAGCTAATTAATCTAATAAACTAAGAACGTAATAAAAAAGCTTCGCGACAATTCTTGCAACTAATCCTATCCTCATCTCGTCACAAAAGCAATCATATTAATCGAATGTCTCTCTCACGTGACAAAATCAAATTAAGGCCGCAAAGTAGACACTCGAGGAAGCCCACGAGGCTCCCAGTCAGAACAAATTGTGTGTAATCTAACGGCCGCAAAAAGGTGAGTTCTCCAACCATTATGAATAACTTCCAAAGCCCTCATCTAATTTAACTTGTAAACATTACAATTTAGACGCCCATCTCGACTTGATGCCTCTGAAAGTGCTATTCCCTACCTTTATTACCAGAATTTTTATTTCGTATTTTACTTTCTCTTTTTGTTTGCCTGTTATTTCTTTATGAGTAACCTCGTTTACGCTCCGGGATACTACAGAGGTGCGGGAAATTCCTTAGTCGTGAGCAATTTGACAAGAAAATAAGATTTTAGAAACACTTTCTGAAAATACGTAACTAACAAGAGCTTTTTTCGCTTGTTAGTGGAATTATTTTGAGGCAGAGGTACATTAGTAACATTTTTTTATATTAATGTAATAAAAATATTAAGTTCCAATTTATGTAGAAAAAATAAGCTACGAAAATTGTGGCTTCATATTTTATGAAAAAGAACGTACAAACTAAGTAGTCTTTTAGATATTACAAATTATAGTCAGATCAGTGGTCCCGAGGAAGTGCATCAGCATTCATGATACCTAGGTAGAGACAGTCTACAACAAATAGTAGTGAGTATAATAGTCGGTACTTTTATAATCATAACTAGAGTCTCACGAATCTCACGGTCTTCAAAGATATCACTCAAATTATCAAACTCAGTGACGAATACAAACTCGATTTCAGGAAATTGGAAAATCAATATATGCCTATGCGAGCGTAATTTATACAGAATTTCGATGGCCCGGTGGCGTAATCGGGAGATCGGTCGGCTTTGATGCCGTGGTACCGAGTTCAAACCCCGCCGTGCACCAATGGATTTATCTATCGAAAAATTTATGTGCGTTTCTCAGTGGCCCTCCGGTGAAGGAATAACATCGTTAAGAAACCAACAACCCTCGCATGGTGGTAGGACACTATCTAGTGTCCGCCTGGCCAGCTACCTTGAGGTACTCTAACTTGAGGGTAGTTAGAAAATCTGTCGCCAAACATCTAATGTGTACCGGCAGCTATCCTTACGTTCCTATTCTAGGCCTAGCGTGCTTACCATCTTCGACCGCATCATCACTTACCAACAAGTGAGATAGTGGTCAAACGCTAGCCTATCTATATCTATACTAATCTATACTAATATTATAAAGAGAGAACATTTGTATTTTTGTATTTTTGTATGTTTGTAATGAGTAAGCTCAAAAACTACTGAACCGATTTAAAAAATTCTTTCACTAATACATTGAATGGACTTTCGGAATGAAAATAGGCTATATATTATCCCGTTTAAATGAAAGGTACATTCGTGGAGACCTAATTTGCAACCTAAGTCGGCAAATAAACGGTCGAAAAAACACGTTTCTTACGAACGCTGCTTAATTGAAAATAGATAGAAGAATATTTTCTATGCAAGAGTTGTACAACTTAATAAGACCTACAAAAAAGTCAGCGACAGCATATGTCTATCTCTTAAGGTTGACTCACAGTAACCATTTTAATCTTAAAATTTTTGTTAAAAAATATTACATAACTTCCAAGGCTATTTTCAAGTATATAGTATTAATCCTTATCCAAATAATTACGTTAATTAGCTTGGCCACATATTATAGATTAAAATTGTCCTTTACAGTATATAATTCAAATGAAAACTCTAGAAGATATCACGAATTTCACAAACACGCATCGCAAAATTAATAAAATATTTGCAGTGAAACCACAGATTAGGTCATAGTTACTACGAAAATATTATTATGAGCTTAGCTATGCTGTAGATCCCCACCGATCACAATCAATTTGAAGTCAATATAGTATAATAATATGATCTATTGTATAAAATAATATTCATCTATATATATAATAATATAATATAATATTTTAAACCACCCCGACTGAATATGTATAATAGCTTTTTCCAATAACTCTAAACACGACATTTAAAATCTGAGCTGTAAGTTGGTGAGGATTTGAGTATTCTGTACTTTTTGGTAGATTTAATGATTCCACTACCACTGTACGAAAACTCATGATTCATGAATGCACATAAAACTTTCATTGGTAGGTTAGCTAGGATGCTAGGATTAGAACCAACGACCGTCGGGTCAGAATCAGGGTAACTATCCTTATACGCCAAAGGGCCGTCCAATATCAATACGTAAGTATTATAAAACAAAGTTCATCACTGTGTCTGTCTGTCTGTTCGTAATAATCACAATAGCTACTGAACGGATTATCATGCGGTTTTCACCAATAGCCAGTGTTTATGAGGAAGGTTTAGGTGCATAATTCGTTAAGGTTTGTGTAAATTGGATGAAATATGACTGTTAGGTATTTCATATTGTTTTTTGTTATAAACCTACATGCCTACATACAGATTAAAATATCATAATTCAATATACTAAATAGATTACATACATAAATAACGTACATATTTGAAATTATCTAAATTAGTCACTATGTGTTATACTAGCGAAGCCTGTTAATAAATTAAGAAGATACAGTCCACTGGTCTAATCATAGATATACTTGTATACATATTTTAGCTATACACATATTGTTATCTGTGCGTCTGTGAGCTAGTTTCTATTACAAACCCGCTACCGAATACCGAAACACGTTTTGTTTTACTTACATTCGCCCTATAAACTATAAAAACTGAGCCATTTTGGGTTCATTTGGTCCTTATCGTGACGGATCGTGAAAGAAATACTGAAATAACACTTCCTTGGACATCGTGTTGTGCATTATCGAACGAAATATAAAATTCCACAGTTCTATTCTGAAGTCGAAGTCGTGCACGGTGTGCTCCATTGTGCATTTATAAAATGGCTACCGGCGCCGCTGAGAGTTTGGTTGCAAACCAAGATATTTCGTTGAAATCTCAGCTAGAAGATATTTACAACAACATAAAAAGGGCCCAGAGCAATTTCAAAAAGTGCTCTAAGGAGAGGAAGACTGTAACATATACCAAAGTACGGTTACAATGCATCGATGACTACTGGGTGCAATTTGGAAAATACTACGCGACATTACGGAACATAACCTCACGTGATCAGCGTGCAGCCTTGTTGGATTCTAATTTTTTCGACACAGTTGAAGATCTGTATCTCAATCTAAGAACAGATATGTTGGATTTTATAGAAGAACATTCGACCGATGTCACCCAACCGGCTTTCCAACCGTCTAACCAAGATAAACCATCACATTCTTGCAAGGTTGAAATTCATTTGCCCCGAATTGAATTACCTAAGTTTTCTGGGTCGTACGAAGAATGGCAAAATTTCAGCGATATTTTTACGTCTCTCATCGAAGTCAACAATAAACTTACAAATGTACAAAGATTGCAGTACCTAAAGTCCTGTCTCTCAGGTGAAGCCGCTGCGACCTTAAAATTTTACCAAGTCACGGCTGATAACTACAAACCAGCTTGGGAATGTTTGAAGGCGAGATATAGTCACAAGAGACTAGTGGTGAGTTCTATACTCAAACGACTTATTCAACAAAAGAAGCTTACCAGTCAGTCGTCAAGTCAACTTAAACAACTAATAGACACAACAAGAGAATGCTTGACGGGATTGAAAAATCAAGATATTACAACAGACAACTGGGATCCCATTGTGATATACCTTGTGGCCCAGAGGCTGGACCAGGACACCCACCGGGACTGGGAAGATCATGTAAGCAGGACGTTTGGCACTGAGTTACCTACACTACACAATCTCACGACGTTTCTGGAGAATCGTATCCAGACCCTGGAGTTAACCTCACCGACAGCCCCTAGAAATGTTCGAGAGAAGATCTTTCATACGAGTGCAGCATCGTCCCCCCCTTCCCCCACGTACAATGATAAGTTTAGTAAGTCTTTGTCTTGTTTATTATGTTCTGATAAGCATGCATTATTTCACTGCAAACAGTTTGGTAAGTTGGCACATTCAGATAGGAGCGAATTTGTTAAAGGTAAAAAATTATGTTTTAATTGTTTATTACCCGGGCACCCTGTACACTTCTGCCGACAAAAATCATCATGTAAAATTTGTGGTAGGAGACATCATTCTCTTTTACATATTTATTCACAGGAAACATCTTGTAACATACAAAAATCACATAACACAGAAGTTTCATTACCCACAAATGTAGAAGAGAAGAAGAAGAAGGAAGAAGAAGTGCAACCTAGTCTTGGTTTACAAGCTGCATTATCGTCATTTTTCACAATGGTCGATTCACCTGGCCTATTGGCAACTGCATTGGTACCGGTCAGGGACGAACTAGGGAACGTAACAATATTGCGTGCTATTTTAGATTCAGGGGCTCAGGTAACATTAATTAGTGAAAGAGCAGCTCAATTATTAAATTCAAACAAGGTACCTGTCAATGGTCATGTTTTTGGTAGTGGGTCATCTAGGGCAACGGTGAGTCATGTGACATCTTTTGAGGTTTTGTCGAGGTATGTAGAGGATTTTAGCCTCAAGGTTGTCGCTTATGTTATTTCAGGCAAACTCACCACATTTTTGCCAAAACAACCAATCAAGTCAAGCACTTGGCAACATATCGAAGGTCTCCAACTGGCAGACCCGAGTTTCAATCAACCAGGGAGAGTCGACATGCTGCTAAGTGCCAAGGTATATAGTCGAATTTTGAAAAGTGGTGTCATTCCAGGTCCTCCTAATTCACCAAGCGCACAACAAACAAGGTTAGGATGGATTTTATTTGGAGATTCGGGAGAAAGTAGTCAAGAGGAATTGACCACGTTACACATTCATGCGGATCTGGATAACATGCTGAAGAGCATGTGGGAGTTGGAGTCTTCAGAGAAAAGAGCGTACACAGCAGAGGAAAAACTCTGTGAGAAGATCTTTACAGATACACATTCCAGAGACGATGAAGGAAGATATATTGTCAAGCTACCTTTCAAAACACCACAACCACTCTCAGTTGAAGGAGAAACAAGAGATATAGCCTTGAAAAGGCTACAACAACTCGAGAGACGATTTGAAAGACATCTAGAAATGAAAGGAGATTATGTGAAGGTCATTCATGAATACATAGACATGAATCATATGGAAGAAGTTCCAGAGAATGAGAAAAACATGCCAGCTGTATACCTACCGCATCACGCTGTTATAAGAAAAGATAAGGAGACTTCACAAACAAGAGTAGTGTTTGATGCTTCTTGTAAAGGAAGAAACAATATTTCATTAAACAATGAGTTATTGGTAGGACCACAGATTCAAGAAGATTTAAGAAATCTTATTATGAGATGGAGAATGAAGAAGGTCTGTTTCGTCGCTGACATCCAAAAGATGTACCGACAAATTTTAGTTAACAGAGAAGACACAGACTACCAACGCATTGTATGGCGTGACGACATCCAACAAGAAGTTCGTGACTATCGACTTTTGCGAGTGACATTCGGGACAGCTTCAGCACCATATCTCGCAGTCAGGACACTGCATCAGATGGCGGAAGATGAAGGGGTGAATCAACCTGATGCAGTACGTATGATTAAAGAAGATTTCTTCATGGATGACTTGATGTCAGGTCATGACTGCGTAGGATCAGCCATCTCAGTCGCATGTGATGTCAAAACCATTCTCGGGAAGGGAGGATTTACATTACAGAAGTGGGCCTCTAACAATTCAGAGTTTCTGCAGCAATTTCAACCCTGCGAAAGGAGTACGCAAGTTCATTTAGATATGAAACTCAATGGTATGGTCAAAACACTTGGCTTATCATGGAATATTGGCCAAGATACGTTCCAATACCATTTCGATCAACCACCACCAACTAAAACAACTACAAAGAGAACAATACTCTCTGAAATTCAAAAGTTGTTTGATCCTCTGGGCTGGTTGGCTCCTGCATTGATACCTGCAAAAATATTAATGCAAAAATTATGGACAAGAGGTGTTGATTGGGACGAAGAAGTAGACTGGGACCTGAAAGAAGAATGGATTAGTTTAAGACAAGGGTTTGAAAATCTTAATGAAATAAACATAAGCAGATGGCTATGGACAACACAAATAAATATAAAGAAGACAACAATTTTTGGCTACAGCGATGCCTCAGAGAAGGCGTTCGCTGCCACAGCGTATATGAGAGTTGAAACAGAAGATGGAGAAATCAAGACCGGCATCATAGCTGCGAAGACCAGAGTCGCACCTGTAAAACCTGTGTCAATACCTCGGTTAGAGCTGTGTGGTGCTGTGCTGTTATCGAGGCTACTGAAGCAAATAAGAGAAGCAACCAGAATACCTGAAGAAAATATATCTGCTTGGACTGACTCAACAGTGGTGCTGTCCTGGCTTCAAGGAGATCCTGGACGATGGAATGTTTTCGTGAGCAACCGAGTTGGGGAGATCCTGGAAAACATCGGAAGCAGTAGATGGTATCATGTATCATCCGAAGACAATCCAGCAGATAAGGCAACAAGAGGTTTGACAGCTGCAGCGCTGGTACATGATGAGATGTGGTGGTACGGCCCCGCATGGCTGAAAACAAAAGAGATTCCATTAGACAAAGCAAACATAGAACAAACGGAGTTAGAAAGAAAAAGATGTTTACATACCTTTGTCGATGATCCCGAAGAAAAGAAAATCCACCTGAAAGAATTTCATTCATTAATAGAGTTACAACAAGTGATAGTATATGCAAAAAGATTTCTAAACTACAAAAGGCAAAAGGACGAAGAAGCTAAGCCAATAACTACTCAAGAATTAGATGAAGCATTAGAAATTTTAATCAAAAGAATACAAAAAGAAGAGTTTGAAGAGGAAATAATGAATTTAAAACAAAATAAAGAAATAAGTAGAAAAAGTAGATTGAAGACGCTGAATCCCATCCTAAGCTCAAGGAATATCCTCATGGTGGGCGGACGTCTCCGAAACGCAAACATTCCTGAAAATGAAAAGCATCCAATCATTATTGGACATAATAATGATTTGATCTCTCTGCTTATAGATGATGCACATAAAAGGACTTTGCATGGTGGTGTTCAACTTACCTCGACTTACCTGAGATCCGCGTAACACCAGCACGTCCATTTTTGCACTCTGGTGTTGATTTTTGCGGTCCGGTGCCAGTATTGATGTCCCGAAGTCGTGGCGCTAAGTGTCATAAGGCATACATTTCAATTTTTATATGTATGGCCACAAAGGCCATTCACTTGGAGCTCGTGGGTGACCTCACTTCAGAGGCATTTATGAACGCATTCAAAAGATTTGTGTCACGCAGAGGAAAATGCGCCCATTTATGGAGTGACAATGCTACAAATTTCGTAGGTGCAAACAAAGAGTTGGCGCAGCTATGGAGCCAAGCCAACATGGACATGCCTGGTCATCTACAGTCTCTTTTGTCCGAGGACGGAACTCAGTGGCATTTTATTCCGCCATATAGCCCCAATTTTGGTGGCCTTTGGGAGAGTGGAGTGAAGTCGACAAAATATCATTTGAAGAGGATTTTAGACACTAATTTAACATTTGAGGAGTTCTCTACTGTTTTGTGTCAGATAGAAGCGTGCTTGAATTCAAGGCACTTTGTCCAACAGACAACGACGATCCTGATGTTATAGAAGTATTAACACCCGGTCATTTTTTAATAGGTGAAGCTCCAGTCATTGTTCCCGAACCAAACTTGTGCGACATTGCCGTCAATAGGTTGTCGAGATGGCAACACAGTCAAAGGTTGGTTCAACATTTTTGGAAACGTTGGCAAAGGGAGTATCTCACGAGACTGCAGGAGAGGCCAAAATGGCAACGTCGCAGACCCGAGTTCAGTATCGGTGATGTAGTTTTGGTCAAAGAAGAAAATCTTCCCCCTGGTAAGTGGTCAATGGGTCGTATCACACAGAAACATGTAGGAAACGATGATGTCTGCAGGGTGTACAGTTTAAAGTGTTGCGGTAAAATTATACAACGCTCTGTGTCAAAATTGTGTCAGCTTCCTATAAATGACGAATAAAATGTTAACAAAATGAAAATTATATATTTAAGATAGATACCTAATTAATATAATGTATAAGATAAAAATATCACATGTGTCAGTGAGAGTAAGTACAACAAATTCATTTAACATGTTTAAGTAAACCACAAACAAATTGTAAAATATTAAAACATGTAATAATACAATGTTTTAGTTAAATAAGTTTAACATAGTATATTATTATATAGTATAGTAGTGAAACACAAACTTGTTAAAATATGTACCTAAATATTAACGTTATAATATTAAGATATTCGATTTAAAAGTATGAAAATGTTGTCAAAATTGCATAGTTTATAATGTAATATTCTTGTATGCATTTAACTTGTTCCTTAATGCGGCACTGTGTCTGACAGTTCTTGGAATCAAGCTGTAGGCATACTCAAAGTAGTAGATTTTTCAAGCTGTCTTTAGGTAGATAAGTTAATTTTATATTGTAGTAATGATTTGTTGTTAACCCTTAAGTGCCATACGGACAGGTAACATTTAGTATTGATATTTGGTGCCTAAAATTAATGTATTCTTTTAGTAACAGAGTTATTTAGTTCATAGACTTAGATCACTGTAAAAAGATGTATTTAAGTGTTTTGAAGTAAGTAATTTGTAATTCAGAGTTCAACTTAACACATTCTTGTAATTTTGAGAAAAAACTTGTGTTTTTTGGTGGGCGGTATGTTAGGTATTTCATATTGTTTTTTGTTATAAACCTACATGCCTACATACAGATTAAAATATCATAATTCAATATACTAAATAGATTACATACATAAATAACGTACATATTTGAAATTATCTAAATTAGTCACTATGTGTTATACTAGCGAAGCCTGTTAATAAATTAAGAAGATACAGTCCACTGGTCTAATCATAGATATACTTGTATACATATTTTAGCTATACACATATTGTTATCTGTGCGTCTGTGAGCTAGTTTCTATTACAAACCCGCTACCGAATACCGAAACACGTTTTGTTTTACTTACATTCGCCCTATAAACTATAAAAACTGAGCCATTTTGGGTTCAATGACGATGGTTGTTAAATATGTTCATATTTTATATTCGATGCAACAAACTGATGCAAATTTTGTAAGCATATATGTTCTACCCGTGCGAAGCCGGGGCGGGCTGCTAGTAAGTTATAAAAAAAATATTGGTAGATAAATTCAGTAATCTATCTTCTAATACTATAAGAATCTTTGTCCTGACATACTGACTGACTGACTGACAGACAACGCACAGCCTAAACCGCTGGTCGTAGAGACTTGAAATTTGGAGGGTGTATTTGTCTTAGTACGTTGGAGTGTACTAAGAAAGGATTTTTCAAAATTCACCCCTTAAGAGGATGAAATGGGGGTTCAAAGTTTGTATGGAGAAACAATATTAGATAGTCTTTTCTATCCGAAACTTCACACAAGTACTTCAGTACAAAAATAAGTAAATACGTGTTTCAGGGTTTTTTTAATTCCACCCCTAAGAGGGTGAAATGGGGTAACAAAGCGTGAAAAACAATATTTTTTCGGATTGCGCTAAAACTTGGCATGCAGATAATAATTACAACGTTAGTTACTTTTGAAAAAGGATTTTTCAAATTTCACCCCTGAAGGGGATGAAACGGGGGTTCAAAGTTTCTATGGAGAAACATTATTAGATAGTCTTTTTTATTCGAAACTTCACACAAGTGCTTCAGGACATAAATAAGTAAACATGTGTTTTAGGTTTTTTCGAAATTCCACCCCTAAGAGGGTGAAATGGGGTAACAAAGTCTGAAAATAAATATTGTTTTGGATTGCGCTGAAATTTGGCATACAGGTGGTTATTATGACGTTAGTTCCCCCTGAGAAAGGATTTTCCAAAATTTACCCCTGAATGGGATGAAACGGGGGTTCAAAGTCTGTATGGAGAAACAAGATTAGATAGTATTTTCTATTCGAAACTTCACACAAGTGCTTCAGTACAAAAATAAGTAAATACGTGTTTCAGGTTTATTTTTAATTAAACCCCTAAGAGGGTAAAATGGGGTAACAAAGTGTGAAAATCAATATTATTTCGGATTGCGCTGAGATTTGGCATGCAGATAGTCATTACGACGTAAGAGCCCTCTGAGAAAGGATTACCCAAAATTCACCCCTGAAGGGGATGAAACGGGGGTTCAAAGTTTGTATGGAGAAACAATATCAGATAGTATTTTTTATCCGAAACTTTATACCAGTGCTCCAGTAAAAAATTTAGGGAAATACGTGTTTCAGGTTTTTTTCAATTACACCCCTAAGAGGGTGAAATGGGGTAACAAAGTGTGAAAATAAATATTGTTTTGAATTGTGCCGAAATTTGGCATGCAGATAGTTGTTACAAAGTTAGTTGCCTCTGAGAAAATATTTTCCAAAATTCACTCCTGAAGGGGATGAAACGGGGGTCCTAAGTTTGTATGGAGAAACAAGATTAGATAGTCTTTTATATTTGAATTTTAACACAAGTACTTAAGTAAGTAAATACGTGTTTCAGGCTCCTTGGAAATTGCACCCCTAAAAGGGTGAAGTGGGGTAACAAAGTCTGAAATCAATAATGTTTCGGATTGCGCTGAAATTTGCCATGCAGATAGTTATTTTGACTTAGGTATCCGCTAAGAAAGAATTTTTCATAATAAACTCTTCAAGGGGATGAAGCGGGGGTTCAAAGTTTGGATAGTCATTTTATTCAACATTTCACACAAGTACTTCTGTAAATAAATAAGTTAATACGTTTCAGACTTTTTCAAAATGCCATCCTAAGAGGATAAACTGGGGTAACGAATTCTAAAAATCAATATTGTTTCGGATTGCGCTTAAATTTAGAATGCAGATAGTTATTATGACTGTGGTATCCGCTCTGAAAGGATTTTCTAAAAATTCCTCCCGGATACGGAACGGGGATTCAAAGTTTGTATGGCGAAATAAGATGAGATAAATTACGTGTAGGATTTTTTGAAATGGGGTAGGTAACAAAGTCTGATAATTTGGGTTTTCGGTTTTAATAAATATGAATCCCGAATTGCCTTAGTAACGCGATAACATGAAAACGGGTGAAACGATTTGGCTAATTCTCATTTGATGTATTTAATGATAGAATCGTTTTTACAA
The DNA here is from genome assembly GCA_954871355.1 of Cabera pusaria. Classification (NCBI taxonomy): domain Eukaryota; kingdom Metazoa; phylum Arthropoda; class Insecta; order Lepidoptera; family Geometridae; genus Cabera; species Cabera pusaria. The sequence goes on from OX940894.1 coordinate 6,685,000, forward strand.
AAGAAAAGTTTTAAGTAAATAAACGAAGTTTTTAACGCGGTCGAAGCCACGGGGCACTTCTAGTCTAATACTATAAGAATCTTTGTCCTGACATACTGACTAACTGCCTGACTGACTGACAGACAACGCACAGCCTAAACCGCTAGTCGTAGAGACTTGAAATTTGGAGGGTATATTTTGTCTTAGTACGTAAGGGTGTAACTGAGAAAGGATTTTCCAAAATTCACCCCTTAAGGGGATGAAATAAGGGTTCAAAGTTTGTATGGAGAAACAAGATATGATAGTATTTTCTATTCGAAACTTCAAACAAGTGCTCCAGTAAAAAAAACGTGTTTCAGGTTTTTTTGAAATTCACCCCTAAGGGGGTGAAAAAAAAAGAGTGAAAAAAGTGTGGAAATCAATATTGTTTCGGATTGCGTTGAAATTTGGCATGCAGCAAGTTACTACGACGTTAGTTACCTCTGAGAAAGGATTTTCCTGAATTCACCCCTGAAGGGGATGAAACGGGGGTTCAAAGTTTGTATGGAGAAACAATATTAAATAGTTTTTTCTATTCGAAACTTCACACAAGTGCTTCAGTAAATAAATAATAAAATACCTGTTTCAGGCTTTTTGAAATGCCACCTCTAAAAAGGTGAAGTGGAGTAACAAAGTCTGAAATCAATATTGTTTCGGATTGCGCTGAAATTTGGCATGCAGATAGTTATTTTGACTTAGGTATCCGCTAAGGAAGGATTTTTCAAAATTCACCCCTTAAGGGGATGAAACGGGGGTTCAAAGTTAGAACCGATTTGGCTTTTACTTTTTTGATGTCTTTTATGATAAAAAAGTTTTTACAAAATAAAAGTTTTAAGAAAGTAAAAGAAGTCTAACGCGGGCGAAGCCGCGGGGAACTTCTAGTACAATATAAACAAAGTTATTTCATTTCTTATTCCACATTCTAGGAAAACATTATATATATACGACTATTTTCATATTTATTCTCGCTTCAAATCGTGGCCAAAACTCTGAAGAGGGTTTTTTAAAATATTCTATAGCATTTGATTACTATTTCACCTGTTGGTAAGTGAAGATGAAGTCGAGGGTAGCGGAGTAGCACGCTAGGCCTAGAAACAGCTGCCAGAACACATTTGAGGGTACAGGCAGATATAGCGTTGCGCTATAAAATAGGTTGGACTAAAGCCAGATAGACGTCCAGCGCCTTGTCTCAGTCATCATCATAATCAGCCTGTGTCAGTCCACTGCTGGGCGTAGGCCACTCCCAAGACACACTGCTGAGCCCGATCTTCGGCTCATTGGGAGGCATATGCCCTAAGCGCCACGCTGGGCAGGCGGGTTGGCGATCGCAGGACGTAGCGCCTCACACCCGTCACTGGCCTGTAGTATTTAAGTACGCCATAATTTGAAATGGTTATACCGCCATTTGTCAGTCACCAGAGCCTCGTTTGTTGGTCAGCAGGATGCACCACGGGCAGGTGAGGTTGGCTGGGAGCACTGAGGTGGTATGTGCTCCCTTACATCCCAATTGTCTCAGTGTTATCTGCGATTCTGATTTTCACCTCGGACCGCATCTTCATTTAACATCACGTGAGATAGTGGTGAAGTCCTTGTCTATCAGGCATCACTACAACTTCATATCACTTTTAGATTTGTAGAGATAGTGGTCAAACCCTTGCTTATTTACAATAATAAAGAAGTGAGTTTGAATAATTTATTCTAAAAGTTACCGACTATTGTAAATATAATCACACAATTAGTAGTGAGTAACTAAGTCAGTACTTTTATAATCTGGCAGATCCTAAAAAAACTAAACATATTAATTTTTTAGTTTCTAGATCAGTGATTAACTATTTAGTTTGGTTCATACGTAAAATATTAATGTTGGCACAATTAAAACAGCACATTGAATTATTTTGTGAAGGAAGTATGATATCCAAACACTTCAACCAACGCGATAACAAATAAAATTACCCACAGACACATTCTAAAGAAGGTTAACGTTAAATTGGATTCACGGATAGCCGTGCACAAATTGGCTTGTTCTACTTTGACAATGCCACCGCTCGGCCACCACTCACGATAATTGTATCCGTTACAGACAATATGCTCACTGACCTTTGTTTAAACTTTCATCCAGGTACAGGATGCGACGGTTTCACTGAAATGAACTTAAAGTTTGAGAGGTCATAGAAGGACGTTTTGCTGCTCTGAACAATTCAACGAATTTGAAACAAACTGAGTTACTGTTACGAGCTTTTAACGAACGGTTGAAAAATGATAGTTTGTGGCCGACTTGCCATTTGAATTTAGCCTACTTATATGAAATCTGGACATAGACCTCTCCTATAGCAACGCTATTACGCTTCTGAGCTCGGTATTCTGCTGTCCTTTTCCAACCACCACCAGCCACTATAGGAGAGGCCTATGTCCAGCTGTGGACTAATAAAGACTGATAATGATGATGATGTTACGAAATCTTCATTTTCCGTCTCTTAGCGTATATCATAACCATTGAGCCTATTAGTTTTATTTATCTAGTTCCTAAGTATATTTTCTGTTTCGTAAGTGGTGTTTCAATAAAGTGTATATCTATCTATCTATCATAATTATAACTTCTACATCCAAAAATTGTAAGCCGCGATCCATCAAAAACTTTCAGCATTATCTTTGAGGCTATATCTCACACAATTTCACGTTTAAAGGTGGCATCAACACCGTTTGTTTATATCGAATGAGAACATAAAACACAGTAAAGGGAATTCACAAGCGGAGCTGTAAAATGTCTATTGGAAGCCTTTGCCGTTAGCAAGGGGTACGTTACATGCACCGAGCGGCGGGTGTATTGCCATCTCTAATCTATTAGATACAGCTGTCAGAAGAGGAGAACTTTGAAGACTGACGTGAAGAGACTTTACTATAATTTGAGATCGTTTAAAAACTAAACAAATGCAGAACTAGTCATTATCAGTTGCAAGTTTGAAGAGTTTTTAATACGTATCTCTGGATATACTCATCAGATCTCGATGAATTTACAATAAGACCACTTCCGGAGTATCATCATCAACTTTAGCAGCTTGTATTCGTCCACTGCTGGACATAGACCTCTCCTATGGCACGCCACTGAATTCCGGAGTATACTCTATCAAATAAAACATTAATTTTTATTTTGATAATCGGTCAACAACTTGACAGAGAAATCGATGAACAGACATTTAAAAAAATACAAATAGAGAACCTCCTCCTTTTTGAAGAATGTATAAAAAGCTCTTTTATAAGTTGCAAAACACGTGGTAACTAAGAGTGGCATGAGTTTACGGTAACTAGAACCAGTATCCTTAAAAAAAAGTGACAAAAATAAATAAACTCGTTTCGAGTTTTAATTCAAGATTTGTTTTCATCCTAAATTAAAATAGCAAACAGCTGCTGTATGACTGAATTTGATATAGATTGAAATGAACAAAATTACAGAGATAGGGCACAGCCTGCATAGCTGCGTCCCCGTCATTTAGTTCATTTTGTTTATTCAATAATCAACTTTCCAAGTGGGTCATAAAAGGACTGGCTAAACGCTTATCCGATAAATTCCGTTGTTTATCAATTACAGCATATCATACTTTTATATCTGGTAACTTTTCACTACTGTCAGTCATCCTAAGAGTCCGTGAGTAGATAGTGCTAAGGCGAGGATACATAAATTCAATTTGGGTACCTCAGAGAGCTCAGCAAATTGCCCGTCGTCCAGCACCCCCAGTTAACCCTTTGATGGCGATCAACGTCGTCATTCCGTCACCCACCACAGCCGAGTGGCTTCATTCCGGATCGCTCTATAAGGCTCTATATATCCCTTCAAAGAGCTAAGTTGAATTTAAAATTCCAGATAGGTGGCCCCCCGTTTGGCACTAACCATTACGCCAGACTTGCACTAAAAGTTAAAAGTGTAGATTTAGTCCAAACGGAGACGGTATTTGCATAAAGCAACTGCAGTGGAATAATAGAGAATTTGGTTTTTATTTTTACGAAACAGCTCGTCTCGTTTGCATATTTTATGACTGAGAGAGAAATTGGGCGAATACAACAAGTCGGATGGCGAAATTGAGCTTGTAAGTGTCAGGGATAAAATGAATTGCAGCTGGAGTGGTGATTCTTCAGGAAAAATGTCGAATTGTTTCATTTCACTTTTATCAATTATTGAAAAAAAAATTGCCGGCAATGTGCAAGTTTGGTTACTAATTTCGACTACTTCATGTATTATGACTAACTTTTTTTAAAATATCATTTAGGTTAGCGTTTGACCACTATTTCACCTGTTAGTAAGTGATGATGCGGTCGAGGATGATGCGGTCGAGGATGATAGCACGCTAGGCCTAGAATGGGAACTGGCTCTCTAGGATAGCTGCCGGAACACATTAGATGTTTGGCGACAGATTTTCTAACATGAGGGTGGTAGCTGGTCAGGTGGAAACTAGATAGTGTCCTACCACCATGCGGCAGTTAGGGGTTTATTAGCGATGTTTTTCCTTCATTAAAGGGCCACTTTGGAAAGCGCACATACATTTTTCGATAAAAATCCATTGGTACACGGCGGGGATTAAACTCGTACTGAGTTTAATCCCTCTGGCATCAAAGCCGACCATTCACCCACTACACCACTGGGCCCTCAAAAACTATTTTAATACAATAAAACACTGTGTTTGTCACTGAAATGGTTTAAGTAAATTTTAACATACAAGACAAACAATAACTATTACATGTACCTAAGACTTGTAACACAGTAACATAAAGCCGATAATATCACCTAAATCAATGCGGTCTTCAACTCATGCGACTGAAGTATCGGGTGATATGTAAACTAGCTTCATAGTGTTGGTGTAGCCAGGTCCTTGTTTCCATCCCGAGACGATCACCACGGGGTCACCGACACGTGCGAAGCCTCTCAATACAGCCCATTTAGTGCAGAATTGAATACGTTTTTCAAGATCTACCTGCCAGTCTACGTCTGGAGTGTCTGGGAAATAATGAAAGTCAGTATTTAGCCCGGTTAAGCTAAAGATTTAAGTGCAATTTGCATAGTGTTGATGACGCGAAGCTGACCGAACCGATGAGTCTTCGTCGCGGTGTTGGTTCGCGTAGTCTATTTTATAGATTTACTTATTATCATGGGGAATGCTCTGATGAGCTCTTTGATGTGATCCCATCCTCTCGATTTTACCATAGGAACTCGCGTATAAGTGAGAGGAGTCACCCTCATATTATAGACACGTGGTCCCACACAACGCGTTTTAAGCGTTTGTTCTTTCCACGTACGTACGAGATGTGGAATAACCTGATAACCTTCCTCCCGATGTTTTCCCGCAGAAGGTGTATCTGAGCTGCTTCAAAAGGAGAGTTAACAAATTCCTCTTTCAAAAGAGCTGGCAACGCACCAGTGATGCCCCTATTATTGCAGGTGTTAATAGACGGCGTTAACGACTTACCATCAGGTGGGCTACATGCTTGTTTACTTCTCTATATCTATTAATAAAAACCTGAAAATTAGTAAGAATTTTGGGAACACTGATATTAATGAATTGTGAAAAGTCCCCATCGATCATATATGCAACGCATATGCAAGCGAAGGGAACCCGGCCGCCGCGGTTTGCTGCTGCGGCCAGGTGCGCGTGCTTTGTGGTGATTTCATACTAATGTGTGTATCTCGCTGGCCGCTGCGACCTGGCCGCTGTGACCTGGCTACTAGTGCACTACTGCTCTAAGGGTTCTTTACTAACTACGGAACCCTCAAAACGCGCAAAATGGTGTCGTGTACCTTACAGGACACAGGTGTTGTGAAAACGTGTGCGCATTATCAGAAACACAATTTTTCAAGTTTTTGAATCGCTTTAACTTAGATATATTGATTCTTAAGAAGATAATACCGGCCAAGTCATGTTGGACTCGCCCTCTGTAGCTTCCTAAGGCACTAAAGCGTTATTTTTGCCCCCTTACATCCCTATATAGGCTAGTGCTAGCATGACTACTAACTCGCCTCGTAGTAAGCGTCACGCAAAGTCACGCAGTGCGACGAAATCCTATTGCTTATTGACACAATGACATTTTACTCCACTTAGATGGAAACCAGGCCCACTCAAACTATTGACGCTGTATGTGTATCTAGGACGCTGAAGTCAACTTCAGCATCCTAGATACGATGTCTAGTTTCTTTAAAACTGTGAACCCAATCTTCTGAATGAGAAATAATTATTGTTACTTACAGTTATAATATTAGGTTTACTACACTTTATATTATGTTTATGCTTAATTCCTGGATGGTTCAATTTCATAATCCAATTTAGTGTTACCCACAAAACACCCACATATAAATTCAAACATTATAAATTAAAAACCAATCGGTTTCAGATTAACACACTAACCATTAAAGGCCTGACCTACCTTCATAAATGAGAGGTATGATTCCTCTCCACAAGTGCAATTGCTTGGCAATTTGTGGGTATCGAGTGACAGCTATGATGGGGCATCGAGGTTTGTACTTAGAAACCGCATGCGCTGATGCTCCTGTAGTGGTAACCACTATAATAACTGCGGCCAGAGAGCGCTGAGCAGCAAGAACAGCTGATAATGCCGCACCAATTGCTTGATTGCAGGGTGTAGGCGTCTGTGATACAATATCTATGATTAATACTTCCTCTGATTGCATTAAAATTAAATAGAAAAAAAAAATATTTTGCTATATTTTCATTCAACCTAATAAATGCCACCCATTACTGGGCAATGAGCTTTCGATGGACTTTGGTTTATGTTACTTATGAAAATCTTGATTCGCATCCTAGTCCATTAACTGCAATATTGTGAGATATCTAATATATTTTTGTAATATTTATAAAAATTTTTAGGGTTCCAACCCAAAGGTAATAGGGTTCCGTTGGTACGGAACCCTATTACTGAGACTCCGCTGTCCGTCTGTCTGTCTGTCTGTCTGTCTGTCTGTTTATCTGTCCGTCTGTTACCAGGCTGTATCTCATGAACCGTGATAGTTAGACGGTTAAAATTATCACAGATGATGTATTTCTGTTGTCGCTATAACAACAAATACTAAGAACACAACAAAGTTAAAAATTAAAGGGTTTAAAACAAAAAAACGTGTTTTTTACGATATGCGGCATCTATGAATCAAATCAATCATAGATGGCGCTATCTTGTTTACCTTAATCTCGGAATCTGAATCTGAATCTCGGAAACGGCTCCAACGATTAAATAAAATTGAATATACAGGGAATTTCGGGGCGATAAATCGATCTAGCTAGGATTCATTTTCAGAAAATGTTGTTTTATTCGTGTTTTCAATAATCTACTTTATCAATAAAGTCGACTTAAAAGCTTGTAAAATATGACTCTTCCCAACATCTATTGGCGAGTAGAAGTAGATTTAGTGTTATTGTTTCGTTAAAGCAGTTAATTGCTCTCAATAAACAAAAAATGTATTATTATTCGCCAATAGATGTCGAGAAGAGTCATATTTGTCTGTTTAAGTGGCAAAAAATACCAAGCAAAGCTCGGTCAACCAGATATTTCATAATAATATTAATTACTAACACCCTTGTGTTAACGTTTACTTAGTTTGTGTTAGAAGTTCGTTAGATATTCGTTAGATGGCGTTCGGAACCCTCAGTGTGCGGGACAAATGTCGGACTCGCACTTGGCCAGTTTTATTAAATTATGTGTAATTATGTAATAATGAATGATAAATGATTTATTTTAATGTGAACCGGCTTTTGTTCTCGTGTATTTACTTTGGATATGCTCCAACCAGGTTTCAACCTAATACGTAGGCAAACTATTATATAATCTGTGACGTAGATCATCTTCTGGGAGCGGCTAGGATGGCGGCAACACAGGTCGTATCGCCCGCGCTTCCCGGCACATCTGACGACTCGAGACTCTCGAGTCGTCAGTTGCTAGCCGCTCCCAGAAGATTACTTACGTATTAGGTTGAAACCTGGTCGGAGCATATCCGAAGTAAATACACGCAAACAAAAGCCGGTACTTTCACAATAAAATGCATAATTTTCGCGAAAACATTTCAACTAAAATAAAAGATTTAGATTAATCTAATTGGTATTATACCGTTTTATACGAATAAATAAATAAAATCAATAAATATCAAAATACCTGATAGCTACAAGTAGCGATCTGTATTTGGTCTAACTAAACGAACCTTATCAATCATATCAAGAAAAACTTGTTTCGACCACACACAAGATTCAGCTTCCTTACAAGCTAAAGCTAAGCTCACTATAGTTTCCAAAGGGTACTCTCCTATCGCAGTCTCAGCGCCCATTACTAAGGCATCAGCACCGTCAAGTATGCAATTGGCTACGTCCAACAGTTCTGATCGTAGTGGAATCTTGTTATTTCGCATACTGCTTAGAAGATGGGCGGCTACGCAAACTGGAACATTAACCTGTAATAATAATAGGTTGTGTATTTAAAGTTAATACAAATAACATGCTTGTGGAATTGAGATTGCGTACTAATTTATACACTATTAACGATATACGAAAGCTGGCTGGCAGCGGTTGAATACAAACGGCTGAGGATCGAGCCCATAGAAGAGGCCTATGTCAAGCAGTGAACGAAAATTGGCTGATAATGATGCCAAAGCACCAGATAATTATATTACTAAGATTTCTTTAAAAAAGCGTGATATTTCCAATATAGTTGCGGAGTGCAATTTTTTGGTATTATAGATTAGTTGATTGAATTTTTGGTTGATAATCAACAAATCTTGTTATTGTAATCGTGATCATCCGAACTTAGCAGACTCGCTATCACGCGTCTAGATTGAGCACGGAGACAATTTACTAGATCAATCCACAAAGCGCAACATTTCCATACCGTCTTCCAAACAGCCTGGCACCGAACATCAATGAAAGTCGACGAAACATTTCTTTGTTTGCATGCATTGAATTTCACTTTAACATTTTTTTTTTAAGTATTTTAATCGCTCTGTGACAAGTCTACCCCAAAGATTATGGTCCTGAGGCACAAATGACAAGCGCACTGCAGTTTGCTAATCCGTAGAGCTGTATTATTCGTCAGAGAACTAAAGTGATCGCACTTTAGTTCTCTGGCGAATTACTTCAATCCGGATTCGTCGATCCCGCAGATAAACACTGAGCATAGCGCTCTACATAGCTCGCCGAGTGACTCTTAATTGGTGAGATGATTGATGAGTTAGTGAAATGACAGATAACCATTGGGGTAGCCTTGTCCTGGAGACTGTGAATCAACAAACTTAGCGTAGGGCGTCCTGTGACCAGATGGAGCGACGATATACTCAAAGCGGTGAGTAGTGACTGGGAAAAAAGAGCTGAAGATTGGGGTCAGTGGCGTATCTTGGGAGAGGCATATGTCTAGCAGTGGACTGACACCGGCTGATTATGATAATTTTAATCAAACCTCAAATTTGAAGCAAGTTTGGTTTAACGGTTGTATGGACAAATAGTACATCAGATGAACATTTTAGCGTTAAAAAATATAAAAGGTGATGATGTGACCTTCGCTGGTATTATGCCCCTCTACTAGACCGGGAGATGGAAACAGAAAGTACTTGGTCATTTGTACCAGTATGGCGGTTCTTCAGGGGTCTAATTACGGAGTAACAGAAAAGAATATGATGGTCATAGCGCTGGTACCGGCGGCCCAATCGCGTGGGCGTTAATCGAATGTGTCGGATAAATAATAGTGTCGAACGATTTGTTCCACAAAAATGCTTGTATTTTCCGATAGTCGATAAAAAAGAAGTAGGCGGTAGCGTAATGCCATACTTCTCCGGTGTGACTTACAGCCCGCCATACCGACGCGAATACAGTAATTTAAAATAAATTATGTATTAAAAATATTTTCAAAAACAAGCTTTTATCTTGGACAATGAACTAAAATGTTTAAAATTAATTCTAGTAAGTATTTGGCGTGTAGGTACTTACCTATATTCATAAAAGCTTGAAGCACTACCCGTTTGTCAGGCTAGGTAATTCCCAACTAGCAAAATCGTCTTACGTTTCTCACTTTATAAGAGTTCTGAGCTTATAGTGGTATCTTATCTGTTTTCGTCATTGCTATCGCTCCTATATTAGTCTCTGACAAGCCGTTACAGGCTCTAATACGCTTGATCTTAATACCTTGTCTTAATTATGCATATAAGTTTAAATTTACAGTGCCGTTGTAAGCCACACTCTCCTAAAAAAGCATTTATTAAGACTTATCACACTTGAGATAAATTAGCTCTCATATCCACATTTTCTAAGCTCATTTAATTTTATTACATATTTTCTAAATGCTATTGTAAGAATGTTAGACTAATATCAACATTTAATAATTTAATTAGAGTACTTAAAACATGTAAATATTGATCTTATTCAAAACTATTATAAGATCAACAGCAGTGGATAGGCACAGTATTAGAGTGATATTGAATCATCATACTTACAATAGAGAAAACGAGTCTAATTTAAGAAAGTTTGATCTTAAATTGAATTTGTGACTAAAATTGTGAGAGTAACATTTGATGTTGACTATTATATTTCCCCAAAAGTATTTTAGTGCGGTCACATAAAATACCATTTCACATCCGAAACGTTCACTCTTAAATGAAAATAAATGTTTTATGTCATGTCAATTCAAGGATCTCAAGTTATTCCAACATGGAGTCATGTTGGAATGATCTAAATGAGCTTAAAATAGTCTTATAGTGATTCTAATAAATGCAATACTAATGGAGTCGCTTTTAATACAAATTAACAAATAAAATAATTAAACAAGAAAACTAAATACTATATATTGATGAAGCGCACGAGTTGTGAAGCATAAACTAGGGTCTACTTTACAGTAAATAATATTTTCCAATACTAATACTTATCGAAAAGCATAAAACGAAACACTTGTTAATAATGGTACGGTTATTACAATATAATTATTAAATACCTTTATACTTACTGTTTTCGATTTCTTTTTTATTAGTTTTAACTTTTAAACAAACACTACACCAAGTTTTTTACAGGACTCTTAACGTCAAAACAATGTAAGCCTATGTACAGTCCCAAAAGTATAACTTGGCGGTGGTGGTTTTTGGAACTAATAACGCTCTCTTGAAACTGTGAGTTTGACGTTTGAGAGATTACCGCGACATTATTGTTGATAAATCTGCTACATTAAAATAGTTCAATAATGCCAAAAGTAATTAAAAGTGGCTTAAGAGAAACTGTTATCAAAAAACAAAGTAAAAGCACAGTGGCGCACAGCCGCGCCAAGTTATACTTGCCGGACTGTACGCTTAAATTAGTTTTGGTAAGAATAAGTGTAATTTAAGTGAAAACAACATTCAATAAGACTGATATTAGAAAGATAGAAACAAATTACGCTTATAAATGGTGCCCAAATCCAGGCTTATACGACGATATAAGAATGGTATAAGAGCAAGAAAACAGTGGTCTAGATATTATTTTAAGTGTAGTTTTTGCTGGTTGGGTTACCATACTTCAGTGCCTCAAATGTACCAGTAATGTACCAGTATGGCACAAATGTATCCTGTAAGTTAGAGGTTTAACGAATATAAATACAAAATTTCAAACGCCTAGGTGGCGGCAATCTTGTCTTATAACCCTTCGAGCATTTACCAAAGGAGATGTTAACGCAAGGCGTACCCCTCTGCTGGCCATATAGCCATTTTTGGCCATATGAGCGTGCTTAACTACGCTGTATTTTTAATACTGTGTGCGTGTTTCAAGCTAGTGTGCGGGATCGTTAAAGTGAGTGATTTGTTTGTGTGCAATGCGTGTTTACCTCGTCCCTCGTAAGTATCGGCAGAGAAAAATGTTTGCGGATTACAACGTTAACATCTCCATTGGTAAATGCTCGAAGCTTATAACCAGATGTTATGTCGTATAATATTGTACGGCTACCGGCGCACGAAGTATGGCAAATATAATAATGGCAGGCCTGTCGCACTCCGCGCTGTAGCTATGAAACTACAAGTACTTCCGCGCACCCTCTCGGGTCCATGTTCAGTCAGTTAAGTGTCACGCGCGCTCTCGATCGGCCGCGCGCCTTACTCGTACCTACCTCATTATTATATTCCTTGCTTACGATATTAACCTAGGATGATGGATCCATCATCCTAGATATTAACATACAACAATATTATTCAGTATGTCAAAACGAAGGGCTACAAAGCATTGCGTAGCATACGTTTATACATACTTATACGTTTTTACATACTCATTTTCAATTGAACGTAGAACATTATTTTCTACCGACTTTCCAAACAGAAGGAGGTTCTTAATTCGTCTTTGTGTGTATGTTACGCGATTACTACGTCAATTGTGAACCGATTTGAATGATTTTTAATCGGTAGAGTTCGTTGCTGAGGTGGTACCATTGTAATTTCGTCGAGATCTGATGAGGGTCTCCAGAGATATGACGATAAACGTCTCAAACTTGCAACCGAAACTGACTCGCGCAGCATGGAAGTCGGTTGTTTTAGTTTTAACTATCTTAATTAAACTATCACATAAACTATCTTAATTAAAGTATAACTGTAGTACTTTTATCCTACCTCGACATTAAACATGATTGTAGCACTTTAAATATACTTATTACATCGTTCTACCTTAAAGTATTCTGCTACCAATTAAAGGCTTCAATAAGTTATCTTATAACATTCAACCCTATAGGAGAGGCCGCGAGTTGACCGAGTTATTCAGACTCTCGCTGTGCGGACTTACGGTGCATTTCACTGTGCGCAACCCGCGGTTCATAGTTACTATTAGTTGATACTGTGACGCAAATTCAAGGTCGCACTCGAGGCGTGAAGCGCATTTTGAACGTTACCGACGTTGTAACTAGGTTTAATCTCGCCTTTTTGCTCTCAGGGAGTGCAATTTCTGTACTTGTACTACTCATTATTCTGTGATAATGGTCACATTGTATCATATAATTTTCGAAAATCCAAATGCCGTACTGGTACAAATCGTCAAATATTTAATTTTTTTTAACATCTTGGATTAAGTCCGACAGTTCGCAGTCCGCCCCATGGTTACAATCTGGAATATTTTTTTTAGGTCACAATCCAAATAAACAGAATACCATGATTCCATGATGTAAAAAATGATTTCACGTATTTTACAGTCGTATTTTCAAAACGTTTCGAATAAATAAGTTTTTCAAGTAAGGCAGCACCTTTTCCCCCTATATGACGTATGGAAAATGTTATGACGGTCACATTTTAACAAATACTTTCCAAAAATCCAAATGCAATACTGATACAAATCGTTCACGATAAATAAAAAAAAATTACTCCATATGGCGGCCATTTGGAACCATCAGAAAAGTATGGCATGGTTTATTTCGTGAATGGCTACTCGACGATGATTAGCTGTGCAAAAAATAGCCTGGAACAAATTGTTGAATTGCTTTTATTAACCGACGTCAAAAAAAGGAGGAGGTTTCTCAATTCGACCGTATATGTTATTTTTTTTTTTTAATGTTTGTTCGTGAATAACTTCGTCGTTTACGAACCGATTTTGATTATTCTTTTTTATAGGAAAGGAGATATCCCAAGTGTGATATCATAGTAATTTTATCGAGGTCTGATAAGTATCTCCGGAGATATGGAGATAAACACCTCAAAATTGGTACTGAAAATTAACAGCGTGGCATTGAGGTCGGTTCTTTTTAGTTTTTTAAACGATCTTATTTAATTAATGTATTCGCGTCGGTATGGCGGGCTGTAAGTCACACCGGAGAAGTATGGCATTACGCTACCGCTTACTTCTTTTTTTATCGACTATCGGAAAATACAAGCATTTTTGTGGAACAAATCGTTCGACACTATTATTTATCCGACACATTCGATTAACGCCCACGCGATTGGGCCGCCCAGCGTACCGGCAGGTACCAGCGCTATGACCATCATTTTCTTTTCTGTCATTCCGTAATTAGACCCCTGAAGAACCGCCATAATGGTACAAATGACTAAGTATTTTCTGTGACCATCCCGGTCTATACGTTCTCATTTAGAAACACGATATGCCATGAAACTTGTTTTTTACGTGGAGTGTCATTAGTACCAATTTACATTTAATAAAAAAAAAATATTAAGCGGTTGCGGAACATACCCTTACTAGAACATATCCGGTATGAAAAAAATTACCTTATTCGCTCTCACGATCATATTTTTTTGTGCTATGATTAACTTGTTTGGTGAAATATCAGATCCTAATTCTTGTCTAGATATCATTACTCCATCCGCAACCTGTAAATAGTGATTTCCTTTATCAAGTAGGAAAATTCAAAATATTTTAAAAATACCTAAATACTATACAATACAAATGTCTTTACTCTAACACTATTATATCTTATAGCAATAAAAATGTTTCTATTTTTACCTCAATGATAGAATCAAAATTATTATATCCTTCTATAGATTGTATGATAGCCACAATTCCTATTTTTTTGCCTTTTACTCCCAATATTTCTTTCAATTCCGTAATGGATGTAGTATTGTGGCAGAAAGGCGCGAAAATGTAATCAATCTAAGAAAAAAAGTATGTATACATATATTGTTAAATATTACTATAGACCGGCAGCCTCGTGCGCAACCGTCCCGCGGGGTGACAGACGGTGGCGGGGACGAGGTAGCGGTCACTCTAGCACACGGCTACGGAGTAACTATTATATAATCTGTGACACGGCTAAACACGCTTTCCTTCCCCGCTACACCACTCGCTACCTGCTGACATCTTGGGTACCTCGTCCCCGCCACCGTCTGACACCCCGCAGGACGGTCGCGCACGAGATTGCCGGACTATAGTCCATTCATTCAAAATGACTAGAAATTTAATGAAGTTTGTGAATAATAAAATTATTATGTGAATGAAGAAATTTGAGAAAAGTTACAATAGGCTTGAGGTGGAATGTTTTTTTGAGAAGCGCGGCACTGGTCTACTGATTTATCCTCGTAACGCCACTTATCTAACCTGTTTTTTAACAACGTACACTGGCGTAACCACATGAGTAAAGAAGGTACAGAGACAAAGCTTCATACAACTGCGCTGTGATGATGACGTAGACGCACGTGAGTGCGTGAACACTAGCGACCTGTGTGCCGCCTGTCACGTACGGAGTGAAACCGGATTATAGTGGTTCAGCTGCCTGAGTTCTGCCCTGAGTCAAAGCACCAGCTTTTAATTTTCATTTCATGACAATTTGTGGCATTTCATGACATTGAATAATATTTTATGATATTTCGTGAAATTTCATGACTTAAAATGACATTTCATTAAATTTCATGACTTTTGTGATATGTCATGACATTTATGACATTACATGACATTGAATTATATATCATGACATTTTCTGACATCTCATGACATCTCATGACATTTAATGACATTTCGTGACATTTATGACATTTGTGACATTACATGACATATGACATTTCATGACATTAAATGGCATTTCGTGACATTTCATGATCAGTTGTCACAATAATGAAGCTTGAAAAATAAAAAAGCAGGTCATGTTTACTTGAAGGAGGATTTTATTACGATGAAGATTTTACTTGTTTTTTTTGTACCAGCCCTACAAGAATATGTAAACATTTTGTCCGTGCCTTAGAAGGTTTGTCTCTGTTCCTTCTTTACTCATGTGCCGTAACAGCAGGGTCGCTGAATAATTTGATGTCTTATATTACCCGAAAAACTAAAACAAGTTACCTGTTGACGAATAGCAAGGTCTATGTCTCTCTTATCTTTCTCTGAATAGTTTGGCATTTTAAAAAGCACATTCGGCAAAAACACATCTTTATTCGATCCAAGGGTACCTCCCCTTTCAATCTTGCAAGTGATCGTGGTCGACGATATCATGTCTACTATGAGCATAATACTCTCATTGTCCAGCAATATGATATCATTTTTGGTCACTTCTTCGGCAAAATACAAGTAATCAACGTATACTGTATAGGTAGAACAACGATCTTTGTAAGTGTCGTCTGTTGTCAGTCTTAAAATTTCACCAGCTTTGAGCACTACTGAATCACCATATGTCTACAAAAAAATGTATAATATTAAAATGTAGCTAAACATTATGAAGTATTTAATTAATGATAATTCAAAATCTTTTACAAAACGAACAAAAAAACAGACTTCAAATGCTGCGCTATTCATTTTCAGTACTAAGTTTGACGTGTTTATCTCTAAATCTTGTTTTTTTAATATCTTATAGGCTAGCGTTTGACCACTATCTCACCTGTTGATAAGTGATCATGCGGTCTCTAAGATGGTAAGCACGCTAGGCCTAGAATGGGAACGGGCTCTCAAGGATAACTGCCGGAACACATTAATAAGAATAATAATAATACTATTATTTTAATAATATTGTTTATTTGTAATGATTTTTTTCTATTGTTGTTTGGATATCTTTATTATAAAAAGACCTACACCAAAGAAAATAAATATATAACGTGACTAATATAATACTACTTCTGCTTTAGCGCGGGACCCGCCCAGTGTGTCGTCGACGCAGGGGTCGACAGGCTCGGCTTCGACGTCTGCCCCGGCGGATGCCGCGCTAGACGCAGACGATTGTACGAATACTAACGTAAGTACCCAGACTAATGACCATTTGAGGAGGGCTTTGGAAGACGCGATTTTGGAGTATCGCACTACTCCTGACTCTAGGCCGCGACTACCACGTTTGCCAATGAATAAACGTAACCTGGCGTTAATGGGAGCCTTAAAAGTTTTGCTAGTCCCATATATGCAGACTAGCAAAACATTAGTTGATACACACTCGATTTTTTACTGCGCGGCTATAGCGGCGTGTCGCGTTGTTCGCGTCGAGTTTCCGGATACTGACCGAATACCGCGACGCCCCGCTATCCCTGCGTGGCAAGAACGAATCGAGTGTCGCATCAATATGTTTAGGACTCTTATTGCGAAGTTGATCTGCTTCAGAGGGGGTAATAATCGCCCCTGAGTCATGCGTTTTGTGAACCAGGCCTTTGCTGGAACCGGAATTAGATCCCTGGACTACATGACTTGTGTCACGGAACGTATTGAATTTCTGAAGCAGAAAGTTTATGCATTGGCAACCGTATTCGTCGCTATAGAGCGCGTGTAGATCGCTATTATCAAAATCACCTCTTTCAAAGTGACCAAAGGAAGGTATACCGAGACTGGGAAGGAACCAATCAACGTGTGAATGAGGAGCAGTGTCCGGATGCTACTACCATGAATAACTTCTGGCGTAGCATCTGGTCGGTGCCCGTCAAATACACGGAGGGTGATTGGATGAGCGTCGTTGAGCGCGCGTGTGAGCCTATCGAATCCATGGGAGCTATTAGTATTAGCCTCGAAGACGTTAGTTGTGCGATCCGTATGGCCCAGAACTGGAAAAGTCCAGGACCGGACGGATTACACAACTTTTGGATAAAGTGGATTCGATGCTCACACGAATGCTTAGCGGCGCAATTCCAACAAGCCCTTGAGGTTGGTTCCTTGCCAACATTCATGACAACCGGTGTCACCCTCCTGCTCCACAAGTCCGGTAGTACCACGAAACCGATGAACTATAGACCCATTACATGCTTGCCAACGCTGTACAAGCTTCTTACATCCATTCTGAGGTTTAAAATTAATTCGCACATTGTTGCGCACAATATTTGGCCCCCTCTCAGAATGGATGTAAGGTTGGGTCTTGTGGTACTAAGGAGCTCGTCTTCATCGACACGACCATGCAACTCTCCACCGCCTGGATTGACTACAAGAAGGCATGTGATTCAATGCCTCACACCTGGCTGGAGAGGATTTTGGAGTTGTATAAAATTGATACAACTCTGAGATCTTTTCTAGGTTCTTGTATGAGGCAGTGGACCACAGTCCTTTGTCAACCGGGTGATGGAGACAGCCCCTCTGATCCGTAGGACTTTATAAGGATTGAGCGAGGCATCTTCCAGGGTGATAGTCTGAGTCCGTTGTGGTTCTGTCTAGCCCTAAATCCTCTAAGCACATTATTAGAAGATTTAGGGCTGGGCTATCGGCTTAGGAGAGAGGGTGAAGTCATTTCACACTTGCTGTACATGGATGACCTCAAACTTTTTGCACCGAAGCGCCATGATTTGATGGAATTACTGAAAGTCACTGAGACTTTCAGCAACGCCATCAACATGGCGTTCGGTGTAGATAAGTGCGCAGTCACGCACGTGCAGCGGGGAAAAGTTGTAAATTCAATGACTTTACAACTACGCCGTCACACAGAAACCGAACAACAAAGGTTGTGGAACAACATGACGAGTTGCAAACACACAAAAGCCGCTCTGCCAACATTAGACAGGAAAATTACCAACAAATTGCTACAATTGCAAAGACCGGACCTTCGCCTAATAGTAGGCCTCATCACGGGACACTGTAATCTTAACTATCATCTTTATAAAATTGGAGCCACAGACAGTCCTCTTTGTCGAGGATGCATGTCAGAAGATGAAACCGTGGAACATGTGATAATACATTGTCCCGTCTTAAACGAAATAAGAACCACAGCTGGGTTGCAAGAGCGTGACCCGGATGCAGAGTACCAGTCGCAGCAGCAACAACATTTACAATCATCATCATCATCACCATCTGCTTTAGCACTATCACCACATCCAAGTTCACAAACAAGCAGGCATACACACATACATTTGACAGCATCATCTTTACTATCCGATACATCATCACCATCACCATTGGAAGCGTTATGCCAGCAACCTAAAGCCGTGCTCCGCTTCGTCAAGGAGCTGGGATGGCTTGGGTGAATGCTGGCAGGGGGAAATGCACAATACACCCCAAGCGGGACGTCAGTGCAGGTCTTATCGCCCCCATTACCAATTAGAATTAGAATTAGATGGTACGGTCGACATATGTCGGGCATGCCGCCGTCCCGGAGAGTCACTCCGAGTACTTTCACAGACACAATCTCGTAGCCAGGATCATCCACCAGCAACTTGCTCTTCAATACGGCCTAGTCGAGTCTGAGGTGCCGTACTATAAGTACGCACCTGCACCAGTTCTCGAAAATGGTCGTGCTTTGCTCTTTTGGGACCGATCGGTTATCACGGACAGGACTATTGTCGCCAATAAACCTGATATTGTGATAGTCGACCGGTCCCAGTGGCGGGGAGTTTTAGTCGACATCACCATCCTGCATGACGAGAAGCTCGTGAAGGCTGAAAAGGACAAGATCAGCAAGTACCTTGACTAGTCTTACGAGGTTACCGCCATGTGGGATGTTGACTCGACTATCATTGTCCCGATAGTCGTGTCTGCAAACGGCCTAATAGCGAAGAGTCCAACATCTCAAGAGACTCTCGCTAGACGGCTGGATCAAGGGCCAGATACAGAAGGCGGTACTTCTTGACACGGCACGCATCGTCAGGAGGTTCCCCTCTTTGCAGCCCTAACCACCGGTAGCTTGGGCCCTGCCCCGTTACCGGCGGCACCCTAGGTTTAGGTTTTTTATAATGTTTTATGTTTTTATACTTGTTTTCTTTATTATTTTTATATGAAATATTGTAAAAAACCTATACCTAAGAAAAATTATAAATAAAGTTAATAATAGTAACCGTCCCGCAAGGGCGGCTTTGTGGCGAGTTGACGGTGAGTGGCGACACCGCGTACCCCACCCCTATCTTGTGAGACCTCCAGCTTGCCTTGACCGGCCGGCTGGTGGTGGGAATCGCAAGAGCTAAGACCTAAGCTCCAGGGTGGAAGTATTAAATGCATAAAGCCGCTGGTAGCGTTTAGTGAAAGTGCAGCACACCTCTCGACACGACACCCTAAGCTATACACGCCAATGTTGATCCTTAGCGCCAACATAACGGTTCGCCTTTATCGGGGGCCATTCAGTGTATAGCAAGTCACCACCCGCTTTAACATTTTGAAATGAGGCATTATTGGTGGGTGCCGGATCTCTTCCCATAGACCAGGTATCAGACATCAAGCAGCACAATTCCATAGCCATGATAAATTTATGTAGGAACCATGATGGTACCTACATTAATTAATTATTAATGGTACTACCATATTTTTATAGTTTTTCAACTCTCCATCAAAATTTGTAAAGGGCCTCTTGACGTTGACTTCGGCTCCTTCAATGCCTTCCAAAGGTATCGTACCAGGCGTGTTACGACTCGAGAGATTACATCGAATAAATAAATGAATAAAATGTTACGGCTACATACTAATCCTGGTATCATTAATCCTGTCCAATGACACGTTCCTCCTCCTAATTCAAACTTGCCGCGCGCCCTCTCGCCGCGCGCGCTTCAATATGGCCGATGTCGTTCGTGTGCATACACGCGCGTGTGTTTTTGTGAATAAAATAATAAACTAGAAGAAGACACGAAAATCCTGGTGGCAGGAGACTTAGACTCCGGCGGATATTTCTGCCTGCGGTGCTGGTGAGTCCTACCTATATTCCCGTTTCTAATCCTAGTGGTGGTCGGGGCGATTCCCTCATTACACAGTCAAATATCCGTAGCGTGTCGTCTCTAAGCAGTAGCATCAGGCTTTCTTCGCGAGTATCCAACATACATGGTGCCTCCTGTGAGGACTAAGTCCTCATCTTTGTTGATCACAAGTCTAAATCACGAGTGTTTACTTGTAATAATAATAATCGCCATATTCCCTAGTTCAAACAATCAATGCTATTTTGTTATTTAGCTACACTAAAAACATCAAATAGTCAATATTGTTTACTTTGTATTGTAACAAAACTCATAGAATCTCGTAATTTTGTTGATATCTCATCGTATTGTCGTTCGCTGTTCGAACATACCTACCTACCGGCAGCGGCCGATCGAGGCGCGGTTCACCCGGGCGAACGTTCCATCGAGTTACTTTATAATCTACCTACTATCTATTTTAATAAACTTACCGACAGACCTACTCCAGTATAAAATATAATCTAATCTGTTTCAATCCTATTGTTGTCAGACATTCTACTTCACCTATTGCGAGGAAAGCCTGATGTTGCAACTTAGTTGTCAAACAGTAGATTTAATTAATGTGTGCTCGAGTCTAGGCTAGGTAAAGATTTAATAGGTCTTAATTGTTAGGTACGTCTGATTCACTAAGAGTGTAAAGTGTTAGTTCAAACTTAAAACCATTGAATTTACTGTAATATTTACATACTACATTAATACGTAACCTGTATTTCGTATATCTTGCAGATAAATTGTAGGTAGGTAGCTACCTACCTATCCGCTACAAATATTTCTCGTATTAACTATTCTATAATTTTACTAACGCCTAGTAAATTATAATAGCTTACGCAGCTTTGTTTGTATTAAGTACCTAGTTAATTTGTTTCGTCTTTGTACTGATCTTATTATCGAAATATATTGTATTATAAAAAGATTCAATAATGACAGACAAGATGGAAGCCGAATTACAATCTCTCATTAAAAGACGTGAATATGAATTCTCGTGTATGCAAATATTGTTCGATTTGTCTAAAGTGGCTACAACCGATAAATCTAAATTATCGTCGTTTCGTAGTAGATATAAATCTGTCGAAAAAACAAAAGAAAATTTTGTCGAGGTCAACGACCGTATAAACAAGTTGGAAATAACTTTGCGACCGAAATCAATGATTGATAATGCAACGTTATTAGCGTTTGACGAGTTGTATTATGCCGTGGTCGAGTTCGCGGATTCAATGTTATCAGTGACAAGTAGCAGTTCTAATGCTAGTGTTCCAGTGCAGGAGACTCCGAGTCCTCGCGTTCAATTACCTAAACTGGAAATTCCGAAGTTTGACGGAAACATTGAAAACTGGCAAAGTTTTAAAGACAGTTATGTGTCTTTAATCCACTTCAACGCTACGCTATCCGATGCGGAAAAGTTCCATTATCTGAACTCATGCTTGTCTGGTTTCGCCTCAACTATAGCGAAAGGTTTACCTGTCACGGCCGCGAATTATAGTATAGTTTACCAGGCTTTGCTCGATAGGTACGATAATAAGCGAGTTCTGGCTACCGCGTATATTGATAAGCTAGTCAACGCTAGTAAAATAAATAAGCCGTCACTCGATAATTTAACGAGCTTATTAAATATATTATACGAAAATGTAAACGCATTGCGGTCGCTGTCGATTCACAACCTTACTGATTTTTTATTGTTTTACATCGCTTCGCGTGCACTGGACTGCGAGACTCGTCAACGGTTCGAGTTGCAGAATGCGAGCGAGATACCTACGTTTGACGATTTAATAAAATACCTGCAAAATTATATTAAAATATTAGAAGTGAGTCAAACCGCGTCTGTTTCTCCTTCTACTCCGGTAAATAGACAAATTCGCAATAATAAGAATACTAACAATAAATTCACGCAACAAGCAAAAACAACTTTAGTCGCGTCTTCGTCGCAAAACGAGCGTAAACTAGTTTGCCCGTGTTGCCAATCCTCACACTCGATCTATCGATGTGCAAAATTCCAATCATTGGATGTTCAGCCGCGTCGGCAGTTAGTGATGGAATTAAAACTTTGTTTTAATTGTTTGCGAGCGGGTCACGAGGCGAACAGTTGCAACAGTAACAATAGTTGTTTACTTTGTGCATCTAAACACAACACGTTGTTACATATAGACAAGCAGTCTACATCTCGTTCTAATGATAAAGCGGAAAATAAGATTACTAATTCAAGCACGGCGCTCACAAGCGCTGCAACCGCGCCATGCGTGGGAGACTCAAACGTTCCGAGTACTAAAATACTGGGGTCCGCGGTAGTACGCGTACGTCATGCGAATGGTTCGCTGCAGTGTGCGCGCGCCCTTATTGACAGCTGTTCGATGGATTCCTTTATAACAGTTTCGTGTGCTCGTCGACTTGGGTTACATATCCAGAAATGTAAAATGAATGTTACCGGTTTAGGTCAAAGTTCGGTACTCGATATAAAGGGTGTTACTTTTTGCTCGATTATGCCGCGTCAAAGTGATACTCCCACATTCGAGTTGTCCTTTGTGGTGTTACCTAAAATCACCACATCGATGCCTTC
This sequence comes from Cabera pusaria, assembly GCA_954871355.1. Classification (NCBI taxonomy): domain Eukaryota; kingdom Metazoa; phylum Arthropoda; class Insecta; order Lepidoptera; family Geometridae; genus Cabera; species Cabera pusaria. Next base: position 6,708,084 of record OX940894.1, read on the forward strand.
CTCTCCGTTACCCGCGGTGGTACACGATCCATTTTCTCATCTCGATTTAGCGGATGACAATTTTCATCGATCTAGTTCTGTGGATCTTTTGTTAGGAGTCGAGTGTTTCGATCAAATATATACCGGCGCTCGTTACTCGCCAGGTCCGGGCTTACCTTGCGCGCTTGATAGTGTGTTCGGGTGGGTTATTAGCGGTCAGCTCTTACACCACTCCTTGTCGCGGGCGGTATCCCAACCGATGACGTCACTTCTTACAGCCACGTGTGCTCTCGATGATATTGTAAAACGGTTCTGGGAGATTGAAGAACCGCCACGTCCTGCCATTTCGATTCCCGAAGATGATGTCTGCGAACAGAAATACAGAGAAAGTACTTACCGAACTCCTGAAGGTCGTTACGTTGTTCCTCTCATGTTGAAGGATGATGCTCCTTCTCTTGGTGATTCTCGTCGTTGCAGTTTAAATCGCTTTCTAAATTTAGAAAGACGTCTCGAGCGTGATTCTGATTTAAAATCTGAATACGCGGACTTCATGCGTCAGTACGAAGACCTTGGTCACATGCAACCAGCAGTCGCTTCGTCTACTGAGGCAAGGTATCTTATACCTCATCACGGTGTAGTCAGACCCGAAAGTTCTACTACACGTCTGCGCGTCGTCTTTGACGCCAGTAGCAAGACTTCCGTCAATAAGTCTTTAAATGATATAGTTCATGTCGGACCCAAACTTCAAATCGACATAATCGATTTAGTCACAAGGTTTCGACTGCATACTATTGTCTTCACTGCGGACATTTGTAAAATGTACCGGCAAATTCTCGTTCGACCTGAAGACAGGTCCTACCAACACATTCTGTGGCGTGACCAACCTAACGCACCACTCGTCGAATATGAGTTGGCCACTGTCACATACGGCGTCAGTAGCTCTCCATACTTGGCTATCCGCACTCTGCGTCAGTTAGCCGACGATCACGGGTCGGAGTATTCTTCTCGTGCCGCCGAGGTTCTTCGAGAAGATACATTTATGGATGACGTTACTACTGGCTGCGCTTCTTTAGAAGAAGCCATGCAATTAAAAAAGGATTTGACTTCTTTGTTGGCTCAAGGTCAATTCGAACTTCGGAAATGGAGTTCAAACAATTCCGAATTGTTAGCTGATATTCCTCCTGAGCATTGTCAAACTCCTAAGACCTTCGACGAAGGTGGTCAGGAATTTATCAAGATTTTAGGTATCCAGTGGGATCCTTCGAGTGACAACTTCTCGTATTCCTTTTCGGATACATTTAATATAAAATTTACCAAAAGGTCAATACTCTCGATCACTGCGAGAATCTTCGATGCTCTTGGCTGGATTTCCCCGTTGATTTTCTCTGCTAAGTTACTATTGCAGGACATGTGGAAACTGAATTTAGATTGGGACGAACCCATTCCTCATGACTTAGCCAAGCGGTGGCATGTTATAGCTGCAAATTTGCATGACATTCAACGAATCAAATTGCCACGTAGCGTGCTTCCAACAAATCCCATTCAAATTCATTTAGTCGGATTTTGTGACGGCTCCTCTAAGGGCTACGGTTGTTGTGTATATTTGTGTGCGGTGACGCCAAGCGCCACCGTCTCTCGCCTGTTGATAGGAAAGTCCAAGGTAGCACCCTTGAAACCTACGACAGTAAATAGGCTCGAGTTGTGTGCCGCAGTGTTGCTATCTCGGGTTTTGAGTCATATGTGTGATTTACTCAACGTCAAATTACGTATTGACTCAATCCGAGCATACTCAGACAGCACCACCACATTGGCCTGGTTGAAAACGCCGCCACATTTACTAAAAATGTTTGTTGCAAACCGGGTGGTTCAAATAACCGATGTGGTCGACATCCACTGTTGGAGTTATGTTTCCACCAAGGATAACCCGGCGGACTGCTGTAGTCGCGGTATTAGCTGTTCTGAACTCGTCGAGCATCCACTCTGGTGGTCAGGTCCTCCATGGCTTTCAAAACCGCCATCGGAATGGCCATCAAAATTACCTTCTCCGGACACTGACTTACCGGAAATGAAACCTTCCGTGGTTCAAACTCTTCTCACGGTGGTTCCGGAAGATGACTTAATAAGTCAACTACTAAATAGATATTCCTCGTTACCTAAAGTCACAAGAGTGCTCGCGTGGGTAATGCGCTTTTCCTCAAATATAAAGCGAAAGAAAGAGAATCGAACGCTTTCTTCTCTTTCAACCATCGAACTTGACTCTTCTTTGATGTTGCTTGTAAAGTACACTCAAACTAATTTCTTGCAAGACGAGCTCGAAAAGGTCGCTCATAATCAGGTTTGCTCTAAACCTATTCAAAAACTGTCTCCATTCTTAGACAGTGCAGGACTGCTGCGAGTGGGGGGACGTATCGATAACGCCAACTTGCCTGCTTGTGCGTTACATCCTCTTCTGTTGCCTAAAGCTTGTGCTTTATCACGCTTGATCGTGGAACATTTTCATATCAAGTATCTGCATTGTGGACCCAGAACTTTGCAGTCGTTGGTCCAACGGAAATTCTGGATAATAGGTTGTCGTCTACTCATTCGCACAGTATGCTCCAAATGCGTACAATGCTTCAAGGTCAAGCCGGTACCTTGTCAACCTGAGATGGGCAAACTTCCAGCCGCCAGGTTACAACCTAGTCGTTGTTTTGAAACTACCGGAATAGACTTTTGCGGTGCTTTTCTTTTGAAAGAGAGTCGTCGACGTAAGGCACCCACATTCAAGGCGTACGTGTGCTTATTTGTGTGTCTTAGCACGAAGGCCGTGCACCTAGAAGCAGTTACCGAGCTGAGCTCAGAAGCCTTCTTGGCTGCTCTAGATAGAATGGTCTCACGTCGTGGTATTTGTAAAACGATTATCAGCGATTGTGGAACTAATTTTGTTGGCGCAAATAGGCTTATGAAAAATATCCTAGCTGAATTGCAGGATCACTATCCTGATATAGCGGACGAATTTGCCACTCGCGGCATCAAGTGGGAATTTAATCCACCGAGTGCGCCTCACTTCGGAGGAATTTTTGAAAGTGGCATCAAATCTACCAAGTACCACCTCAAGCGAGTTGTAGGTACTCAAATTCTGACGTATGAAGAAATGAGCACGGTTTTAACGAAAATCGAAGCCATTCTCAATTCGCGCCCACTTTGCGCTATATCACCGGACCCTAATGAAACAGATGTATTAACACCTGGACATTTTCTTTCCAATGGTCCACTCGTGTCGATACCCGAGTCATCAATGATCGATGTTAAAACACCGCGTTCTCGTTGGCAGTTACTTCAAAAGATAACACAATCGTTTTGGCGTATCTGGCAGCGTGATTACTTACATACTCTTCAACAAAAGAACAAATGGTTCAAAGGTGTCCCTAATATCAGGGTCAATGATTTGGTTATTATTATTGAACCCACGTTACCTACGTTGTGTTGGAGGCTAGCGAAAATAGAACAATTGCACCCTGGTCGCGATAACGTAGTCCGCGTTGTGACGCTTCGCTCTGCGAATGGCAATGTTTTTCGACGACCTGTTGTCAAGATTTGCCCTTTGCCTATTGATGCCTAAGCTATTATAGTTTAAACGTATCTTTAGGTAATTTAGAATTAAGTAATTTAATGTAATAAGGCTACAGTTTAGTTCTGTTTTGTAATAGTCTTGAGCACATATTTTTTAGGTTTATACTGTGAAATCTTAGTAGATTTCAAGTGGGGGGAATATGTTACGGCTACATACTAATCCTGGTATCATTAATCCTGTCCAATGACACGTTCCTCCTCCTAATTCAAACTTGCCGCGCGCCCTCTCGCCGCGCGCGCTTCAATATGGCCGATGTCGTTCGTGTGCATACACGCGCGTGTGTTTTTGTGAATAAAATAATAAACTAGAAGAAGACACGAAAATCCTGGTGGCAGGAGACTTAGACTCCGGCGGATATTTCTGCCTGCGGTGCTGGTGAGTCCTACCTATATTCCCGTTTCTAATCCTAGTGGTGGTCGGGGCGATTCCCTCATTACACAGTCAAATATCCGTAGCGTGTCGTCTCTAAGCAGTAGCATCAGGCTTTCTTCGCGAGTATCCAACAGACATCAAGCAGCACAATTCCATAGCCATGATAAATTTATGTAGGAACCATGATGGTACCTACATTAATTAATTATTAATGGTACTACCATATTTTTATAGTTTTTCAACTCTCCATCAAAATTTGTAAAGGGCCTCTTGACGTTGACTTCGGCTCCTTCAATGCCTTCCAAAGGTATCGTACCAGGCGTGTTACGACTCGAGAGATTACATCGAATAAATAAATCTTTATTTTCTTTCCCAAAAAGTGAATATGTAACACCACATTAGATGTTTTAGGCGGACACTAGATAGTGTCCTACTACTATGCGGGGGTTGTTGGCTTCATAACAATGTTTTTCCTTCACCGGAGGGCCACTGTGAAAAGCGCACTTAATTTTTTGATTGAAAAAGCCACTGGTGCACGGCGGGGATTGATCTCGGTACCTCTGGCACCAAAGCCGACCGTTCTCCCGATTACACCACCAGGCCCTCGGATCTATCTTTCTTTCTCAAGAGATTTATCTAGAGATATTTATCAAATATCGATGTAATTGCAATGGGACAACCTTAAACATGTGTATGTAAAGCCGTTTTAATTACCTATAAAAATATTATTGGTAACGGTTCAAAATTGACGGAGTAATCGCGTAATATACATACAATAAAAGCATACATATGAATTGAGAACCTCCTCTTTTTGGAAGACGAGAGTGCGTTAGAGGATGAGAAAGTGTGTTCTACAGTTTTTTTTGATGTAGCGTAAGATTTGATAAAGTTTGGCATGAAGGCCTCGTATACAAACTTAAGAAAATGCTTCCTAAACAGTTTGCTGATATCTTAGTCTTACTTATCAGATAGGAGGACTAAATAGTAAGTCAAGTAGATGCTTACTCCTACAAAAAATCTAAATGGCGTTTCTGCGCACTACTTACCTGCGACTCTACTGCAGTCTGTTTAGCGTAGTTTACATTAATGAAATCCAATGTAATTATTTGAAATTTAGTATCCTGTTACTTCAATGATATTACAAGAATATGGTAAACTTGACGTAATGCTGAGAAATCTCCTTAAATCTGCAGAATACTCTGAACTCCCGTCTTAAATGTCGTATTTAGGTTCCTTGGAATGGTCTCAATGAAAATATCTTCTAATACTATAAGAATCTTTGTCCTGACATACTGACTGACTGACTGACTGACTGACTGATTGACTCACTGACAGACAACGCACAGCCTAAACCGCTGATCGTAGAGACTTGAAATTTGGAGGGTATGTTTGTCTTAGTACGTAGGGGCGTGTACTAAGAAAGGATTATTCAAAATTCACCCCTTAAATGGATGAAACGGGGGTTCAAAGTTTGTATGGAGAAACAACATTAGAGATTAGATTTAAGAGGGTGAAATGGGGTAACAAAGTCTGAAAATCAATATTGTTTTGGATTGCGCTGAAATTTGGCATACAGGTGGTTATTATGACGTTAGTATCAGCTAAGAAAGGATTTTATAAAATTCACCCCTTAAAGGGATGAAACGGGGGTTCAAAGTTTCTATGGAGAAACAACATTCGATAGTCTTTTCTATTCGAAACTTCACACAAGTGCTTTAGGACATAAATAAGTAAACACGTGCTTTAGGTTTTTTCGAAATTCCACCCCTAAGAGGGTGACATGCAGATAGTTATTACGACGTTAGTTACCTCTGAGAAAGGATTTTCCAAAATTCAGCCCTGAAAGGGATGAAACGGGGGTTCAAAGTTTGTATGGAGAAACAAGATGAGACAGTATTTTCTATTCGAAACTTTACATAAGTGCTCAAGTAAAAAAATAAGTAAACACGTGTTTTAGGTTTTTTTTAAATTCCACCCCGACAAGGGTGAAATGGGGTAACAAGGTGTAAAAATCAATATTGTTTCAGATTGCGCTGCAATTTGACATGCAGATAGTTATTATGACGTTAGTTACCTCTGAGAAGGTATTTTGCAAAATTCACCCCTGAAGGGGATGAAACGGGGGTTCAAAGTTTGTAAGGAGAAACAAGATTAGATAGTATTTTCTATTCGAAACTTCACATAAGTGCTTAAGTAAAAAAATAAGTAAAGACTTGTTTTAGGTTTTTTTTTAATTCCACCCCAACAAGGCTGAAATGGGGTAACAAAGTGTGAAAATCAATATTGTTTCAGATTGCGCTGAAATTTGACATGCAGATAGTTATTATGACGTTAGTATCCTCTGAGAAAGGATTTTGCAAAATTCACCCTGAAGAGGATGAAACGGGGGTTCAAAGTTTGTATGGAGAAACAAGATTAGATAGTATTTTCTATTTGAAACTTAACACAAGTACTTAAGTAAGTAAAGACGTGTTTTAGGTTTTTTTTTAATTCCACCCCAACAAGGCTGAAATGGAAAAACAAAGTGTGAAAATCAATATTGTTTCAGATTGCGCTGAAATTTGACATGCAGATAGTTATTATGACGTTAGTATCCTCTGAGAAAGGATTTTGCAAAATTCACCCTGAAGAGGATGAAACGGGGGTTCAAAGTTTGTATGGAGAAACAAGATTAGATAGTATTTTCTATTTGAAACTTAACACAAGTACTTAAGTAAGTAAAGACGTGTTTTAGGTTTTTTTTTAATTCCACCCCAACAAGGCTGAAATGGAAAAACAAAGTGTGAAAATCAATATTGTTTCAGATTGCGCTGAAATTTGACATGCAGATAGTTATTATGACGTTAGTATCCTCTGAGAAAGGATTTTGCAAAATTCACCCTGAAGAGGATGAAACGGGGGTTCAAAGTTTGTATGGAGAAACAAGATTAGATAGTATTTTCTATTTGAAACTTAACATAAGTACTTAAGTAAGTAAATACGTGTTTCAGGCTCTTTCGAAATTCCACCCCTAAAAGGGTGAAGTGGGATAACAAAGTCTGATATCAATATTGTTTCGGATTGCGGTGAAATTTGGCATGCAGATAGGTATTTTGAGTTAGGTATCCGCTAAGAAAGAATTTTTCAAAATTTACTCTTCAAGGGGATGAAGTGAGGGTTCAAAGTTTGGATAGTCATTTTATTCGTCATTTCACACAAGTACTTTTGTAAATTAATAAGTAAATACGAGTTTCAGACTTTTTCAAAATGCCCTTCTAAGTGGATAAACTGGGGTAACAAAATCTAAAAATCAATATTGGATTGCGCTGAAGAAGCTTTAGAATGCAGATAGTTATTATGGCGTAGGTATCCGTTCAGAAAGGCTTTTCTCAAAATTCCTCCCAGATACGGAACGGGGATTCAAAGTTTGTATGGCGAAACAAGATGAGATAAAGTACGTGTTGTAGGATTTTTAAAAATGGGGTAGGTAACAAAATCTGAAAATTTGGGTATTTCGGGTAAAATTAAAAAATTACCCCATTTATAATGAATCCCGAATTGCCTTAGTCACGCGATATCTTGAAAACTGGTGAACTGATTTGGCTAATTCTTATTTGATGTCTTTAATGATAGAATCGTTTTTACAAAATAAACGTTTTAAGTAAATAAAAGAAGTTTTTAACGCGGGCGAAGCTGCGGGGCACTTCTAGTTATGCATATACAAATCAGTCGGAATTTGAATTTGAATTTAAGTATTATTGTAACATATATTTATAGTTTGACCGGTTCGGCCGATGACACTCGATCGTACTTTTGTGAGTACTTTTGCCGACGACGGATTTCTTAATCCGTCGTCGGCAAATATATATTATTATAATATTATATATATATATATATATATATATATATATATTATTTAGGTGTTTGTACCGTTAGTCGGCAACGACTTAAATAATAATTAAGATAGTTTAAAAACTAAAACAACCGAATTCAATGCCCCGCGAGTCAATTTCAGTAGCAAGTTTGAGACGTTTATCGTCATATCTCTGGAGATACTTATCAGATCTCAATGAAATTACAATGGAACCATCTCGAAAACGTACCCTACCGATTACAAAAATAATCATTCGAATCGGTTCACAATTGACAGAGTAATCGCGTATGTTACGCGATACACACACACATACACACAAAAATAAAACATACAGACGAATTGAGAACCTCTTTCTTTTTGGAAGTCGGTTTAAAAGTAATATTGATATATTTTTGTACATCAGATATATTGCCAGTACGTATCTTCTTCCCTGATAGTAAAGCTGCAATAGCCAATGGATAATTCTTTTCCATCTTGACGCTGTAGTTCTTGGCAGCAGTTCTTAGCATTTTGATTGTCTCAATGATCTCTTCTTTCGTACTGAACGCCATGTTAAGGAGAGCCACGTTCATGCCAGCCCCGATCATCTTTTCTAAGAGATCAACGTCCGATGTTGATGGTCCTTGAACATTAAGTGACATAGAATAAATTCCAAGCATTCTATGTCATCCTATATAATTTTATATGAATTTTACATGAATTGTATAATGAAATGTAGGTAAATAAAAACCGGCCAAGTCGAGTTGAACTCGCCCACCGAGGCTTCCGTACCAACGTTGGTATGTACCAATTAAGCTAGACCTCTAAATTGTATAAGCGCACATATTACTCAGAGGTCTACCTTAATTGGCGTAAACTATGTATCTATGTGAACTATGATATGTATAACTATGTAAACTATGGGGGCACCCTTTAATTTTCAACTTTTTTTATTTTTTGGTTTTTTTCCTTAATTTGTGCTGTAAGACCTTGCTTCTTGCCATATTTCATGATTTTAGGTCAACGGGAAGTCCCCTATTGGTTTTGGGTCGAAAACCTACTTCCGGTTGACATAGAATTGTCGATTTTGGTTAAAAGCAAGGTCTTACAGCACAAGTAAAGGAAAAAATCCTAAAAATAAAAAAAGTTGAAAATTAAGGTACATTTTGGTACTAAGAAGTTTTCGGCGAAAATCTAAATTTGCCCATATCTTTTTATTGTGTTGACTCAAGACGTTGATTTTTATACATCCAATAGGGACTATAGACTTCAGTATGAGGTATAAATTTCAACTTGCTAACTCCACCTGTTCCTGAGAAAATCAGTGGTGACACACGGACAGACGGACAGACAGACGGACAGACAGACGGACGGACAGACAGACAGACAGACGGACAAGAAAGTGATCTTATAAGTGTTCCTTTTTTACCTTTTGAGGTACGGAACCCTAAAAATCATATGTCTAGAGATACTCATCAGATCTTTACGAAATTTAAAAAGGACCATTTTGGTATAAATCTTTAGATAAAAAGACGGATTTGCAAATCCGTTATTACGGAGCTGTAGATAAGCCCGAACATACGAGTACATAAAAAAAAACCGGCCAAGTCGAGTTGGACTCGCCCACTGAGACTTCTGTACCATCTTCTCAGACAAGGTTAAAGGATAAACTTAACTTTATAGTTCGATCCATAGAAAATGTATTGCACCAACTAGTAGTAGTAGTAATAGTAAATCTAGTAAATTTTAACAAAATTTTAAATTTCAACTTGCTAGGTCACCCGTTCCTGAGAAAATTAGTGGTGACACATGGACAGACATACAGACGGTCAGACGGACAAACGGTCAGACGGACAGACGGACAAGAAAGTGATATAAGGGTTCCTTTTTTACCTTTTTAGGTACGGAACCCTAAAAATATAAACGTCCAAATTGATAACCCCCTCCTAAAAGTCGGTTTAAAAATAAGTCTCTCTAAATTTAAGCCGTTTAATTAACTTTGGACGTAAACATACCCATAGTAGCAATGATTCCAGTTAACCTTTGACATGCTGTTGGTGCCTTTATATCCAAGTTCAATAAATGATCTAACTGAGAGTGAGCGTGTGATGCTGCCATCTGTTGCCCTGGGAGTACTAAGTAATTATACTGAAATTTAAAAAGGATTATGTGTTTTTTATCAGCATTTTAATATCGAAGATGGTGAACACGCTGGTCCTAGAATACTCTGACTCTCAAGGGGTGTGTGCTGCCGGACTACCAAAGGTTATGGTGGCAGATTTTCTCCTTGAGTAAGGTCTTGGTAAGCTACTCTTTGGTAGCAAATCAGGTGGGACATCGATATAATATTCTCCTACCATCTGCGCAAATGTGGAAAAGTTATAATGTGGTGCCATTGTTAGTCAGACATAATAGCCAGACTTTGCTGTTTTCGCCTACATTTAGCCAGGCTTTGTGAAATGCACAAATTGTGTCCGTCCAAATTTTCTGGAGATGAGAGAGTTCGTCCAAAACTATTACTTATCCTTAGCTCGTCAGATACATTGGTTATTTAATTTTGCGTACCTCTTCAAGCTTCGAGTCTAATTCTGTCGGCCACACCATGGTTAAATTATGTGTATCTTATCTATTAATATTATCTAATAAAATGCGCTAATACAATAATACACTTGTCTTGTTTAAAAAGCTGATTAATAATGAAATTGTAACCAAAGAAAATATAAAAATCGTTATCGTAAATACCAAAATTCCATCAATGACCCAGACAATGACACTGACATTGATATCTAAAATATTGAGAATTTATGTATGAATCACGGGCACGGATCACGGGTATCACGGAGAATAGACTCTACTATAGGTAGAATCTATGTATATTTTTGGTGCATGCATTTGATACAAGATATGTAATTGTGTCGTCTCGGAACAATGACTAAAGCATGGAAGCCGGGCTAAAATAAGAGATGAAATACGTATGTTTACTTTTTTTTACTTACGATGTTAATAGTGCGTAGGAAAGAGACGTATAATGCCGTTCTGTTTCGTTATCATGCAGGTTGTCACAAGTTATTTTTTGGCTAGTGATGGGCTTATCATCGACATTATCGTGTCGATGTCAGTCATCAAAGCAAATATGTATTTAATTTTATTAAAAAATCTAAATACAAGACTGTTCATTATATGAGTTGTGTATGTCGTAGGTATTATTGATAAAACGTTTTTTGCAAAAAATAGTAGGATTTTGGGAACACACGAAAAATTAGACAATGACTATGATATCAATTAATCAATCTTAATGAAAAAAGTTAGTTCCAATTAGGTTTTTAAATTATAAAAAACCTAGTTATTTAGCGAAAATTTAGTTCATGACATTTTCCTTTAAAGTCTTCTCTTCTTCACTCAGTATAATTATAAAAAAGCGTTGCATCGTAATGTAGAAATAGTATGATAATGGTGCGTAAATCCGTAATACACCCTTCAACAACACAAGCCATCTTGTCCAAAGCACTGTACACCTCACGTAAGTATATACTTTTACTTTATGGTCACGTTGTCAGACAGAAATTAATAATTATATCGCTTTTTTCACTCAGTGAATTCGTCAAACCCGCGACACGTATCGACAAAACTTAAAACTGCAAAACTAAGTTGATAGCTGACATATAGTATTTTGACGTCTTGGATAGAACTTTTGTATTTGTTAGCATTATAAGATGACCAAAGGTGACCATTTGACATTTCCCATTTTAAGCTTTGTGACATGTTTAAATATAATAAAAACAAACAGCCATGTTTTGTTTCTTTCACACCTTATGACATGCTAATTGACATAAATGAATAAAATATAGCTTACTCGATTTTTATTTTAGCCCGGCTTCCATGCTTTAGTCATTGTTCCGAGTGTGTCGTAGATGGGAGTATCTCTACGCATTGTGTCTTCTTTTCAAAGGTAATTCTAGAGTAGAGTCTATTCTCCGTGGTAATTCTTTTCGATCGCGATCTGTGATTAAAATCAATGATAGCGATCTAGATTGAGTGTGTACGAAGAAGATTGATGGATTGATGCATCTGAAATATCAAATCAAGATCGCGATCCTGTGATCGCGTGATCTAGATTGAACATGTAAGCGCAGGATTGAAGGATCGCTGGGTCGCATCAGTCTTGCTGTGCACTTATACGAAATATGAGAAGACAATAGGTAACTCGGCGGTAACGATACACGGACTTAAGAAATCAAGATTGAACGTGTAAATGTAAAATGTGGCGTGATCCCGTGATCCGTGATCGGTGTGTACGGGCTGCCAAAGAGAATCAACTAAAAAGTAGTTTAATATATTCGAATACTGCGACACACTTTGAGTATACAGCCAACACATCATTCTTTGAGAGATTATTTTGTTTCCTATTGTCTTCACGGTCGGTAATGGTCAATGTGAACTCTTGTTATAATATATGTGCTACCCCAAAAGGTAGGTATCCTACTTCTCTTTCATCATAATGGGGATTAATCACAAATTATTGGAATCCGCGTGTAGTTGCGTGCGCGTGCCCACACGATCGCGGATCATTAATTTACCCAAAGATAGCAAGCGAAGCCATGCGTATACGTCGCGACTAGGGTTACCTATTAAGTTGCATCGGTTCTGTGTTCTATTACACAATGAATGCTCAAACACCACATCTTCTCTTCTTCTCCATATTGTTCAAAACTTTTCTTTCAACTAAATTGACCAAATTATTGTATACTATAATTAAATAAATGGTAGCAGTGCAGTTATACACTCCACGTCTAATTTGAAGGCTTACCGCTCTGTAGTGTGAGGTACTACTGGGGGACCAGGGTAAGAGAAACAACGTATACTCTTTACATAATGATAGCTCTATATTGATTAACCCAAATACTTAAAGATACTTATCTTATATACTAAACATTATCACATAGTACGTGCTACATTGAAATGTCACATTCTTTCGTATTACATGTTTATCACCTAAATATGTAGTCACACCCTACATCACCGGCTTTTATAAAAATAATTTTTAAAAACTAGCTTTTTTTTTAAATTATACAATACAACAATAATAATTAATTTTACAAATTCTCATCATCACAATATGAACATAATGCTAAGTTCATTCATAAAAGGTGCATGTCGCGTGCACCTTTGCAAATATTTCAAGTCAGCATTCTGAGCTCAACTAATTTGCTTCTTTGACATTATTCGTTTGTTTACATCAATAAAAGTAGATATTATTACATAATTTACTGCTTACTGCTTTGTCCTACTGTAATAATCTAAAATTAAACATTAAGAAAAAAAATTACACAATAAACAACAACATTAGAGATTTAGCTCTTTACTAACTACTAACTTAATTTAACAAACATCTTATATTCCTGTATTCCTAGTAATAAACAACTTAATGCAAATATAACTGTAACTATTGTCTAAACATCCACATTACTTTTACATTAGATCCTAAGTCTTTAATTATTTTAAAAGGTCCTAGATACTACGTATCTAATTTACTTCTAAAGTTATTCAACACTAATAACAAATTATTCTTCTTTTAATTTAAAATGTTACATTTTATGTCAACTTTTTCTTCTTTTGATTTTTTTTAAATACATTTTCCCGTGCTTGGGCTTGTGCTAATTTCGCAACTCAAAATTTTAACTCATATCCTCTTGCGTTTTATATAATTTAATAAAAATTATAGAGCGGATCAATTTGTGAACCGTCAAAATTCTAAGGTATCCTCCCTACCTTCATAAACACCAACTCATATGGGTTACAATGTATTATGCACCAATTCGTGCTATTCTAGCATCATCTTTCTGTATCGCCTGAACCCCTTTTAATACATTCACATGAAAATCTATATCATGGTTATTCTTCTAATATGCAGCAAATATTCTTACTAATGAATTATTCACCCATTCATTAAAACTCCACTTATTTGCATAAAATTACTATTTACTTAAGCAATTCGTCTCGCGATTTTGCTAATCAGGAATTATAGTGAGCATATCCATACTCCATTCTCCTTCATAAAGTTACTACTTCAACAGTTCGTCTCGCGATAATGCCGATCAGGATTTATAGTGAGCATAACTACGTAGTTGTTTTATCTGGCAAATATAATATGCAACCTTAATTTTATTTAGCGGAGGCCCTTTAATTACTTTTTCAATAACTCTTCGAACTCTATCTAACCCATCTACACATTGTTATATCATGCATAACTACACATTCTTTATTCATACTAATGGGTATATATTTTAACTAATTCACATGGTACTATTGACACGTAGCACGAATAGGCAATAATTGGGAACACTTTTGTGCCCGAATTACTAATTCACCCACTAATTCACATCTATACTCAAATTAACTCAATTAAAACTATCATTGTGAGAAATTGCTAATTCGTCACGAAACTAAAAAATACTAACTCTTCGCATTCCGACTCATTCATCGATTATTTTATTATGTAATTACCACGTGCCGATCTGTAAACATTACTATTATGCCCTCGAAACTGCATAAGTGCATACTTTCGCGCTTTATTGGCATTGACCTTAAGTGGTTTAATCGCGATCGTAAGACAAATTCATTAACAGCTTTTTGCATTTATCATACGTGAGCATTGAATCATACAAGTTTATTTTATCGATTTTATCCCACATTTTATCCCAGAAATCATCTCTTTGCACTCTTTGTATAAAATTATAATAGTCTCTATTTTCAAAATTCAAAATTATCCCCTTGACGCCGATTAGGCCTTAATTTAACAATTTGGTCTTTTATCAATTTAAATTGTAAATAGATAGATAGATAGATGAATACTTTATTGCATACCAATCAACACATTATAATCTAAGACAAGGAAAAACTAATTAGGTGTGACAATGGGCGGTCTTATCGCTCAGAGCGATCTCTACCAGACAACCTTTGTATGGACAGGAGCTAGTTTTGAAAATTAGCGGTCGGTGGCATACAATACCTTTGACAAAATAAGATAAGTCATAATATTATTTTACATAAACCTACATACAAATATAGTCAAAATACTAGATAATGATATCCATACAAGAACAAATACACTTACATATAACATTATAGATCTATATAAATATATATACATACATATTTCTATATATATATATAAATATACACACACACATATACATACACAAATACACGAAGTAAATATAATAATACAATACATACATATACATATTATATTTAGAGTAAAGCTAATCTTTACTTTAATTTAATTATAACTTTTTTTTTTTTTTTAACTTTTTACTTTATTTAACTTTTATTATTACCATAGCTACATTGATGAATATTACAGACATATAATAGATGTTCTGCAAAATGCAGCTATTATTAGTTCTGGTCCATGTAAGCAGCCGCGCCATAGAAAAGTTCCAGGTTGGAACTACCACGTCAGAGAAAGTCACGAAAGAGCCCGATTTTATTTTAAGTGCTGGATGGATGCTGGCAAGCCCTCTAGAGGGATTGACTATGATAACATGCGTAATAGCCGTAATGTTTTCAAGAATAAACTAAAATGGTGTCAGAATAATGAAGAGATGATCAAATTAAATATATTGGCATTACATAGAAGAAACAAAAATTTTATAAAATTTTGGAATACAACAAAAAAGTTAAACCACAGACAGAGCTTACCTGTGTCCGTGGAGGGCTGCCAGCGACCGTCTGATATAGCTGAACTGTTTGCGCAGAGGTTTAAAGTTAACCCTCTGCCTGCGGAGCGTGTGCTCGAGGTTGAACCTGGACACGCTGATGACGTCATAGAATTTACACGGGAAGATATTTCAAAGGTCATAATGAGTATGAAACGTGGTAAATCACCGGGACATGACGGGCTCAGCATCGAGCATATACTCTGGGCTAGTGACAAAATTTATAAACACTTATGTTGTTTCTTCAACCTCTGTATTAAATTTAGCTACTTACCTGAAACAGTTATGTACACTATAGTGGTTCCTATCATAAAAAATAAGACTGGTGATCTTAGTGCTATATCCAATTATCGTCCTATATCGTTAGGTACGATAATTGGAAAGATATTAGAGCGTCTAATTCATCCTGAACTGCTTAAAAATATAAAGATAGATGATGCGCAGTTTGGTTTCCGTCCCGGTCTCTCGACAGATACCGCTATTTACAGCCTGAAGAGTACAGTTAGCTACTACATAACGCGTAAGACAACTGTCTATGCGTGCTTTCTGGACCTCAGCCGCGCGTTTGACCTGGTTAATTATGACATTCTCTGGGCCAAACTGATGGCGTCACATGTACCTACCCAAGTGGTCAATCTGCTGAGATTCTGGTACGGAAATCAAACGAATAGTGTTAAGTGGGGCGACGCAACTTCTAACAAGTACAGATTAGAATGTGGGGTACGTCAAGGAGGGGTAACCTCTCCGGACCTTTTTAACTGCTACGTGAACGGCTTGATCGAGGAGCTGAGGAGCACCAACGTCGGCTGCCATATAGGAAACGTGTGTGTCAACAACCTGAGTTATGCGGACGATATGGTGCTCCTCAGCCCCTCTGTCAAGGGGTTGAGTAGGCTACTTTCCGTCTGTGAGCATTATGCCAATGCTCATGGACTGAAATACAATGTCGCTAAAACCGAGATGATGGTGTTCGCGTCGGGTCGGGGTCCGGACAGGGTACCCGAGGTGTATTTGAACGGAACAGCGGTTAAGGTTGTGAAACAATTTAAATACTTAGGACATTTGTTGACGGAGCGGCTGCAGGACGATGAGGACGTGGAGCGGGAGAGGAGGGCCCTCGCCGTCAGGGGAAACATGCTCGCTCGCCGGTTTGCCAAGTGTAGTAACGACGTAAAGACCACACTGTTCAAAGCGTATTGCTTATGCATGTATACCTGCCAGCTGTGGATAACGTTTACACAAAAAGCAATGAACAGGATAAGAGTCCAGTATAATGACGTATTCCGGGCTCTTATGAGGCTTCCGCGGTACTGCAGTGCTTCGAGCATGTTTGCTGAAGCGGGGGTCCCTGACTTTTTTGCTGTGATTCGATCTAGGGTGGCTTCGTTTTGGCATCGCCTGCGCCGCTCCACCAATGAAATTCTCGTGGCTGTCTCTGACGACATTAGGGGTCCTGCGTTTAAGCGCTGGATCTCTGTGCACATGGATCAGAACAAAAAATGATTCAGCACTAGTGTAGTGCTACGACTTATTTTGTTTTTTTTTTTTTAAATTGTATTTTATTTTTACTTGGCACCCCTTTACAGTGTTCAAATTTAGTTTTAAGACAACTATGTATATACCTATGGGTTTTTTTTGCCTGAAATAAATCATTATTATTATTATTCACACTATTTATTTTCTTTCTTAGTTTTAGGTTTTTTTACAATAAAGATATCCAAACAAAAATAGAAAAAAATCATTACAAATAAACAATATTATAAAAAAACCTAAACCTAGAGTGCCGCCAGCAGCGGGGCAGGGCCCAAGCTACCGGTGGTTAGGGCTGCAGAGAGAGGAACCTCCTGACGATGCGTGCCGTGTCAAGAAGTACCGCCTTCTGTATCTGGCCCTTGATCCAGCCGTCTAGCGAGAGTCTCTTGAGATGTTGGTCGAGACTTTTCGCTATTAGGCCGTTCGCAGAAACGACTATTGGGACAATGCTAGTCGAATCAACATCCCACATGGCGGTAACCTCGAAAGACAAGTCAAGGTACTTGCTGATCTTGTCCTTTTCAGCCTTCACGAGGTTCTCGTCATGCGGGATGGTGATGTCAACTAACACTGCCCGCCGCTGGGACCGGTCGACTATCACGATATCAGGTTTATTGGCGACAATAGTCCTGTCCGTGATAACCGATCGGTCCCAATAGAGCAAAGCATGACCATTTTCAAGAACTGGCGCAGGTGCGTACTTATAGTACGGCACCTCAGACTCGACAAGGCCGTATTGAAGAGCAAGTTGCTGGTGGATGATCCTGGCTACGAGGTTATGTCTGTGCAAGTACTCGGAGTTAGCAAGATGAGAACAACCGGAAATGATATGTCTGAGTGACTCTCCGGGACGGCGGCATGCCCGACATATGTCGACCGTACCGTCCTTCATAATATATTTCCGGTAGTTGTTCGTCTTGATAACTTCGTCCGCAATTGCACAAACAAAACCTTCGGTTTCCCCAAAGAGGTCCCCGAATCGTAGCCAGTTCACCGACGCCAGCAGGTCCACATCGGGTCCCGTTAAGACTCGATAGAACGGGCCATGCAGCTCCTTGCTCTTCCATACGTCCTTGCGGTCCTCGGTGCTCAGCACCTGAGGCTTGCGCCAGTTCTCTTTGCCTAAGGACAGAGGGGTGAAAGTCTTGTCAACTGACACCACATCGCAATTATTACTATTATTATTATTAATCAATTTGCGATAGTGTTATATAATGCTTAAATACCATATTTTTAAATATTTGCGGCGTTCGGGCTTCTTTGATATTGACAGGGAGTGCATTCCATAGATGAATAGCTTTCATGGTAAATGATTTATAGTAGTGTTGCGACGTATGTGGGTAAATAAATACATAAGTACATTAATTTTTTAATACGTAAATGCAAAAATGACCAAAAATACATTTCAATTAATATGTTATGTGTGTTCATAAAACACTATACTATACATTAAACATGGTACATTAAAAGTTACGTCGATATTAATTATTTATATTTCACACGGTGTTAACAACTTGCCTAACTTCCGAAACTCGTCCCTGATCCATGCCTTATGGCAATGACGTAAACATACATTATTATCCAAATATGGATTTCGACAAAACAGCATGTTATAAATATACTGGTGATATTGAGAGGACTTCAGCAATTACCACTTCTTCCTTAATAGTTGACGTGTGGCTTAATGTGTGACTTAATATGGACACCCCATGATGCAACGAATAAAAATAACAAACTCACACGTTGTCTCTCCCTGGTGCTCCTTTATGTGTCATGATGAATCACGCTGATACCGAGTAGACAATTTGCTCCGTCGGTTGGGTGTAGATCGTATCTAGGGTCATCAGAATATCCGGGGTTGCCGCCGTCTTCCCATGACGTGCAGCGCCAGTCGTTGCTGCCATGCTGTACCTCAGGTCGATGAAGTGGCGTCCCGATATAAGAAAAATATGTTATTTAAAGAAAAATAATCCTGGCAAGGTCGC
This sequence comes from Cabera pusaria, assembly GCA_954871355.1. NCBI lineage: Eukaryota > Metazoa > Arthropoda > Insecta > Lepidoptera > Geometridae > Cabera > Cabera pusaria. The sequence continues at coordinate 6,727,116 of OX940894.1, forward strand.
CATGTAGTGTGAGGTACTACTGGGGGACCAGGGTAAGAGAAACAACGTATACTCTTTACATAATGATAGCTCTATATTGATTAACCCAAATACTTAAAGATACTTATCTTATATACTAACATTATCACATAGTACGTGCTACATTGAAATGTCACATTCTTTCGTATTACATGTTTATCACCTAAATATGTAGTCACACCCTACAGCTCAATAAATGGTCACGGACGATCATGTAGGTGCTTGTACGATGATTGTGACGATTACCTTACTGATGACAGACAATCATACGAATAATAATCATCGTCAATAGTGAAGAGGAGGCTTTAGAAGATATCACAAATATAAAATAACGCACATCGCAACTAATTAAATATTTTGCAGATAAACCACAGATTGGATCATAGTTTCAACGTAAACGTTGCTATTTTGTAGATCCCAACCGATAAAATTCATTTTGATATCTATGTATAGCATTTGATCTATATTGTATAAAATATAAACTTTTTAACATCTGATAGGATAACGTGGTAAGCGATGATGTGGTAAAGGATGGTGAACACGCTAGGCCTAGGATAGTCTGACTCTCAAGTGCTGTCTTGGGGAAACACCGTAGAGTAATGGCGGTAGATTTTCTCCTTGCGTACCAGTTTAGCTTATACTTTTTGGTAGCAAGTCAAGCAGAACATGGAAAGTTTATACGCTTGTTATTCAATCATGCAAAATCGGCTGAGCGGATATTGATGAAATTTGACACACAGATAGCATTAACCTGGGTTAACACAATACTTTTCACAACACAATTATGAAGCTGAAAGTAAGCTACTTTATAAAGAGACTTCAAAGAAACTTTTCATAACTTCAAACCATGACCATTCGCAAATTAAAACAACAGGATCCGCTAAACAATCAAATTTTTATTCATAAATCTGTAAATCGCCTCAAGTGGCTCAGATTTGTTATTGTTAAACAAAAGTCAGGTGAATCAAGGATCCCGATCGCGGTAAGCTGAAATATAAACAAACCACGCAGCTGTCTCTAACGACGCTGGCAAAAATAAATAAAGCTCAACAAAATAAGCAACGGCAAGTTTTATTTGTGGGAAAACCATTAGGGGATCAAAACGAGCCTGACGAAAAAGATAAATAAGAAAAAATAGACAGGATTTTTTTTGTCGGACGCTTGTAAGGATTCGTTTACGGAATCGCTGGTAGCTGGTGGCTTAAACTCGTTACGTCATGTTTTTAGAAATTAATTCTTCTGAAGGCGCTGGAAGGCCTCTTAAAACACTATTAAGCCGATTTATTGAAAGTAGTGTGGAAGCTTGTAAGTGATGTGTGTAGAGTTTATATATTTAGATACCTTGTTGGTTACTATTTTTGTATTTTACAATAGTTCACGGTTGCTTATATTTTGTATTTTGTAGCAGTAGGCGCAAGACGTCCGTCCGCCAGCTAGGTGGAACAACAATATTCGGGACCTAGCTAGAAAAGAACAGCTGAAAATCGGATTCAGTGGCGTGCTAAAGGAGAGGCCTGTATCCAGCTGCGGACTAATAGCAGACCATCAATAATGGTTTTGCTGTTCTGTGGAATGAATACACGCTGATAACGTAGATATTTTGTAATAGGTCAGTCATGCAGGCTTTTGAAATATCTCGTCAAAATGTAGTAGTATAGTACCACAGAAATATGAATAATAAGGTAGTTATTCATATTTCTGTCTAAAGTACACAGTATAGTTTATAAATAAAGTTAACCTATGCGAGAATACGAATAGAATACTGTTCCGGACAACGACGTACACCGACAATATGAACGCACTATGTATAGTTAGTTATAAGATGTATATAATAAAGATAAGTATTAGCTTAGTACTCTAGGATAAGTAGGGTACTTTGCCATGTATAGAGTTTGCATTTCGTTATAGCTTCGTATAGATAGACATATAGTTTGTAATTGTATCGCATTCGTAAACAGCCTTATTATAGATAGATTTTGTTAGATTCTTATTAGAACATAGGAATGTAACTCGTATAAGGTTTGTAACAGTGTAATAGGTCTTATAGGACTACAGACAGGTCATTCGTACAACCTAAGTAGATAGGTAATAGTTAAAATAAAGCATGTTCGGCTTTATTAGATGAAACAGATAGTCAACCTAGACCAAGTTAGGTTTAGGAATAGGGTTGGTACTTGCAAATAGCATAGGTCTGGGAGAGCTCCGCACTCTCTGATGGTTAGCGCTCGACTAAATAGCATCTCGGGAGAGTATATCTCCGAAAAGTCGGCATCTCGTGCGTGCGCCCACACAAGGACACGCCCCGCGAGACAGAGTGCGGGCGCTCCCAGACTATCGACCTCTCGCTCTTTTGCAAGTAGCAACAACAATATAAATAGAGCGTCGCTACCGTGCCAAATTGTTCAGTTCACCAACGGCGGCTCTAGAAGAAAGAAGAAAGGAAAACTAGGAAGAATAGTAAATAGTGATAGTGACTAGTGAATAGCTCAGTAGCTATAAGAAGATTGTGAAGAAAGAATAAATTAGCGTTTCAAGGCTTGAAGACGTGTTTAAATCCCAGCTCCAAAGCTTCACAGTATAAGTGTGGGAATCCGAAGGCCCTCACCCGAAGAAATACAGTCCACTGCTCCACCGCTGTGCTTAGGGTTCCCCACAAATACGAATATATAAAGACACATATTTTCACTCGCAGACAACAGGATCAATTTCAGCAGTTAAGCATTTTGGCAGCGATGCTGCTTTTCAAATTGATCTTTAGCTTAGGCTACATTCTACACCTATAGTAAAATTAACAGTAGTTGTTATAAATTCATTTGATAATTATTTGTTTCTTGCATACCATATCGTTTTAAAATCTCAAACACAGTTTACTTCTGTTGGTACGAGGTTGTAAGCTCTAACAGTTATCATTTTTGCGGTTCCTATAAAACCGTGGCTTCAATTCGCCTCGCCCGTCTATCCATTCCCCGGAGGTTCACAATCTATAAAACTCTCGTCCGTCTGATGCGTAAAACCCTTTGTGCTCTCAAACTTGAGGTCCCTAAAGCCCGCATTGGTGTTGCTAGCCATTTCAGTTTTACTGAATAAAATTTTAGCCACTGCTTTTTGAGACGGACTGATTAGTTATTTCTTCTGATCGTATCGAATTCCGATGTGCTGATACATAGATAAGGCTCAGTACGGAAAACGCCGTCGTCGTATTGAAATAGTTGTAAGTGATAAATTGTAACACGGGTAATTGTAATTGAATGCCATTGTATAAAATTTCGCATTTAGTTAACAGAGCTTAAAACTGCGTAATTCAAACAAATTTTACACAATCAATTTTTCAATACTAAAAGTACACATTATTTAAATTGTCTTAGAATAGTTTTTTATCAAATTATTTGTATCAAACACAATGGTAAACATAATATCTTTGAAAATGTACATAATACACAAATGTGGCAACACTCTCCACATCAAGCATACAATACAGTTCAAGACGCTAGAATATTGTCGAATATATTTCGAAATATTCAGCTTGATTCCGCAATATGAGGTTAAAAAAACCAGCGAACAGTCATGAGGGAACTGGTGGAGGAATAACTAGTCATGCTCTTCTTGTCAAGTCGAGGGAGAGGAAATATTTTATACTAGAAGTGCCCCGCGGCTTCGCCCGCGTTAAAAACTTCTTTTATTTACTTAAAACTTTTCTTTTGTAAAACGATCATTAAATACATCAAATAAGAATAAGCCAAATCGGTTCCCCGTTTTCATGTTATCGTGTGACTAAGGCAATTGAGGATTCATATTTAATAAAAAAATAAAACCCGAAAAACCCAAATTTTCAGACTATGTTACCTAACCCATTTTGAAAAATCGTACAACACGTACTTTGCCATACAAACTTTGAATCCCCGTTACGTATCCGGAAGGAATTTTAAGAAAATCCTTTCTGAGCGGTTACCGACGTCATAATAACTATCTGCATTCTAAATTTCAGCGCAATCCGAAACAATATTGATTTTTAGACTTTGTTACCCCAGTTTATCCTCTTAGGGTGGCATTTTGAAAAAGTCTGAAACTCGTTTTTACGTATTTATTTACAGAAGTACTTGTGTGAAATGTCGAATAAAATGACTATCCAAACTTTGAACTCCCGCTTCATCACCTTGAAGAGTGAATTTTGTAAAATTCTTTCTTAGCGGATACCTAAGTCAAAATAACTATCTGCATGCCAAATTTCAGCGCAATCCGAAACAATATTGATTTTAAACTTTGTTGCCGCACTTCACCCTTTTATGGGTGGAATTTCGAAAGAGCCTGACACACGTATTTACTAACTTAAGGCGGCAATAGTCCAATGGATAGGGTGTCGGACTGGTGATCGAGAGGTCGTGAGTTCGATCCCCACCCCACCCATTGCACTATTGACGTGAACCCACTCCAGACACAAGCATATTTAGCTTAGTTGGAGGGGTTAGCAAGAATACTAGTAATGTGTAACCCACATTGCGAGGAATCTTTTTAAAAAAAAAAAAAAAAAACTTAAGTACTTGTGTTAAGTTTCGAATATAAAAGACAAACTAATCTTGTTTCTCCATACAAACTTTGAACCCCCATTAGGGTGAATTTTAAAAAATCCTTTCTAAGTACACCCCTACGTACTAAGACAAATATAGCCTCCAATTTCAAGCCTCTACGACCAGCGGTTTAGGCTGTGCGTTGTCTGTCTGTCAGTCAGTCAGTATGTCAGGACAAAGATTCTTATAGTATTAGATTGCTTGTAGATTTACTTCGCTGGGAATATCGGGATTAAAAGTACCCTATGTATTATTCCAGAGTCTAGGCTATCTACATTGCAAATTTCAGCTCAATCGGTTAAGTAGCTTTAGCGTGAAGAAGTAACAAACATACTTACACAGTGACTAACTTTCTCCTTCATAATATTAGTAGGAAGTTAGATATACACATTACTCTATAATATACGTCCCGCAGCTTTGCCCATCTATATATTGTATTTTATGAAAAACATAGCCTATCTGCAATTCTGATGTATAAGCTATAACATTGTAAAGTTTAAATATTATGTTTCTTTGAAGTGTTACAAGTTCAAGTCCTGTCAGTACGATGAAATTTTGGATTGTGTTTAACAATTTAACAATTTACTGTAAAGTTTCATTTGAAAAACCGGCCATGTCGAGCTGGACTGGTCCACCGAGGCTTCCGTACCAACTTCTCAGACTAGGTTAAACTTAAACTTTGTATTGATATAAAAATATTGATCCATAGAAAATGTATTGCACTAACTACAAATAATAAATTTGTAATAGTAAATCGACCTTTTTTGTTACGTTATTAAACTACATATTTACGGTTTTCAGATTTATTCCTTTATAAGTGCTTCAAGACCAAGACCAAGTCAAAATCTGTGAAAAAATCAAACCTGTATGTCAACGCGATCAAAAGATATTACCAAAAGATATGTAGCATTTTATCGCATATTTTTTTATTTCAAAATGGAATCAAAACTTATAAGGTATTCTCGTTGCCCTGGAATCATGAAATTTGGCATAAAGCATATCTTATATCTCATATATATATACTTATATATTATATATATCTCTTCTACTAAGAATCTTCTTATAAGAATCTTTGTCCTGACATACTGACTGACTGACTGACTGACAGACAATGCACAGCCTAAACCGCTGGACGTAGAGACTTGAAATTTGGAGGGTATATTTGTCTTAGTACGTTAACGTGTACTAAGAAAGGAATTTTCAAAGTTCACCCCTTTAGGGGATGAAATGGGGGTTCAAAGTTTGTATGGAGAAACAAAATTATATAGTCGTTTCGATTCGAAACTTCACACAAGTTCAGTAAAAAAAATAAGTAAATACGTGTTTCAGGCTTTTCAAAATTCCACCCCTAAAAGGGTGAAGTGGGGTATCATCATCATCATCATCAGCCCGTGTCAGTCCACTGCTGGACGTAGGCCTCTCCTAAGATGCGCCACTGAGCCCGATCTTCGGCCCTTCTCTTCCAGTCACTGCCCATTGCTTTTCGTATGTCGTCGCTCCACCGGGTCTTACAACGTCCTACGCTACGTTTGCCGATTCACGGTCTCCACTCTAAGACAAGTCTACCCCAACGGTTATCAGTCCTGCGGCAGATATGACCAGCCCACTGTCACTTCAGCTTGTTAATCCGTTGAGCTATGTCGATAACTTTAGTTCTCTGGCGAATTACTTTGTTCCGGATTCTATTCTGCAGAGAAATACCGAACATAGCTTTCTCCATAGCTCGCTGAGCGACTTTAAACTGGTGGACCAGTCGAACTGTGAGTGTCCACGTCTCGGCTCCGTATGTCATTACAGGTAAGACGCACTGGTTAAAGACTCTTGTCTTTAGACACTGCGGTATAGGCGACGAGAAGACTCGACGGGGTTTTCCAAATGCTGCCCAGCCCAGCTGAATTCTTCTCTGGATTTCCTTCTCGAAGTTGTGTTTGCCTAGTTGGAGCGTCTGCCCTAGCTAAACATACTTAGTGACAACTTCAAGTGGGAATCACATGACTTTGGTTTTATCCAAATTCATCCGGAGACCGATGCCGTACATGATGAATGGGGTCACAAAGTCTGAAAATCAATATTGTTTCGGATTGCACTGAAATTTGGCATGCAGATAGTTATTACGACGTTTGTTACCTCGACGTTTGTTAAGAACTGATTTTCTAAAATTCACCCCTTAAGGGGATAAAACAGGGGTTCAAAGTTTTGTAAGGAGAAACAAGATTAGATAGATTTTTCTATTCGAAATTTCACCCAAGTGCAATAAAATAAATAAGAAAATACGAGTACGTGGTTCAGGCTTTTTCGAAATGCTACCCCTAAGAGGGTGTAGTAGGGTAACAAAGTCTGAAACGAATAAATATTGTTTCTGATTGCGCTGAAATTTGGCATGCAGATAGTTATTACGACATGAGTTCTCTCTGATAATAATTTTCTAAAATTCACTCCTTAAGGGGATGAAATGGGGGTTCAAAGTTTGTATGGAAAAACAATATTTGAACGTTTTTTCTATTCGAAACTTCACACTAGTGCTTCAGTAATTAAATAAGAAAATAGATGTTTCAGGCTTTTTCAAAATGCCACCCCTAAAAGGGTGAAGTGGGTTAATGGCTTAACGAATGGGGATTAATGTGTCCCGACTGTTAAAGTCTCTATATTTCATATAACAATATATAATTTATTTTATGAGTGTATCGACCGAAAAAGAATTTAAATGGTATAGTTTTTTGATATGCCTAAACAGAAGTCTAAACTACTAGACTTACTAGTTTTTTTTCTCTTCAGTTCGTTTTTTAACACTTCACTTTTTGCGCAGTCGGGTTTTTTGATTTTTTTAATTTAATGTTTTATTTTACAGTTTTTAGTTAAGTAAAGGACGGCAAATTCCGTACTATTAAACGACTATACCAAAAGGAAGAGGTTGTTTGTTACCTCAGAAATCCATCAATTCTTAACCGATTTGGATAATTATTTTTTTGTTTGAGATATGATTTTCGTTTGGTCTCATTGTAATTTTATTGAGATCTGATAAGTAACTTCAGAGATAAGCACCGCAAACTTGTTACTGAAAGTGACTAACGCGGCATGTAAAATCGTTTTTTTTTTTTCGATTTGTACGATCATAAATTATTTGTTATAAATATATTTTGAATCTCCATTTTAAGACCTTTAATTCGATACCCCACTCGATAGGTTTTGAAAAAAATAAATTTTTTTGAACCCCAAATTTTGGCGTCTGAAATCCGCCATTTTGAATTTTTTCAATTTTTTATGTTTTCGTTGGCACTCGCGCTAGCATGGCGAATCTATTAACGTGCCAATTATCAAAATCGGCCCATGCGTTTGGTCTCTAGTGTGCCACAAAGGAACAAACATACATACATACATACATATATAGACTGATAAACACATTACCTCTCCTTTGCGTCGCGCAGTCGGGTAAAAAGTCTGAAAATCAATGTGGTTTTTCGGGTTTTATAAATATCAATTCCTATTTCCTTTAGTCACGCAATAACTTGTAAACGGGTGAACCGATTTGGCTTTACTTCTTTGATGTCTTTTATGATAGAGATGTTTTACAAAATAAAAGTTGTAAATAAAAGAAGTCCTTAACGTGGGCGAAGCCGCGGGGCACTTCTAGTATAGGAATAAATCTGAAAACTGTAAATATGTATTGTTTTACCTAAAAAAAGTTAATTTACTAAAACAAACTTATTGTGTAGTTAGTGCAATACATTTTCTATAAATTGAACTACAAAGTTAAGTTTGTTCTTTAACCTAGTCTTCTAAGTTGGTACGGAAGCCTCAGTGGGCGAGTCCAACTCGACATGGCCGGTTTTTATTAAATTTTATTTAGCATAACTAGTTGGTGTTATTTCAGTACCTACTTAAATTCATAAGTGTTTTTTATTAGTTTTATTTACTTCGGTTATTCATTAGTAATATCTAGGTAATAAAAATGGTAAATTTAATAAAAACGTGAGAATTTTGAATAAAGTGAGATTAGCATGAAATTATACGTATGATGTCCTATCAGATGTATACCAAAGATAATTAAAATTGGGTAGTTTTGTAAAACTTCACGTAATTTTAAACCAACTTCACAAAAAAGTAGGAGGTTCTCAATTCGCTGGAACTGTATGTTCACCGATTGCTTGAAGATGCCAGAACCGATTTGGAAAATTATTTTTTTGTTTCAAAGGGTACCCTTCCCAGGTCAGATTATGTAAAAGTTACTGCGTCTACTGGCTACTTTGACTAGCGCGATGTTTGAAGTTGGTTCTTTTAGTTTTTTAAACGATCTTAAATTATGTTATTATTTCATCGGTCTTAAAGAACTTTTTTTTGCCGAAACGGTTAGTTAATGTTGATGTTTTATGTAAGTGTGTCATATGCATAGACATAGAATTGACTACGTTTAGTGAATCCTAGGTCTGTGGTCACACGCGTTAGTAATCCTGATATATTCGAAAATTCACCATCATCATCATTAGCAGTCAGTATTCGTCCACTGCTGGACATAGGCCTTTCCTTGGCACCCCACTGAGATCGATCTTCTGCTCCTTGTTTCCAACAGCTGCCAGCCAGCTTGAATATATCATCGCTCCGCCTAAGTACTACCGTGACCTAAGTAGCTGGAGGGCGCCCTACACTACGTTTACCGTGCCGTGGTCTCCACTCTAGAACTCGCCCCGACGGTACGAAAATTATCTATACCTTATTACATACATTAGAGGTATTTATCTATAATGCTGTTTTGTAAGTTTATTATTATTACTTTAAATTTATGTTGTTATCTATGTCAGGAAGATAACTATTTAGCTATAAGATCTCCGTTCGTACTCTATTTTCTTGCATTATTTTTAACCGACTTCACAAAAAAGGAGGAGGTTCTCAATTCGTCTGTATGTTTTTTTTTTTAATGTGTATGTTACGCGATTTCTCCATCAATTGTATTTTTAATAGGTAGGATACGTTTCCGAGGTGGTCCCATTTTAATTTTATCGAGATCTGATTAGTATCACCAGAGGTATGGAGATAAATACCTCAAACATAGGAGAATGTACTAGTTTTAGTAGAAGAGTCCCAAGAAGATTATACACAATGGAGGTTGCTATTGCATATAAGATATTCTTACGGTAACTGTGAGCGAGATAGAAATAAAGGTGGGGATAAATTTTTTTTATATCTTATAGGTAAGCATTTGACCACTATCTCACCTGTTGCTAAGTGATGATGCGGTCGAAGATAGAGAAGTGGACTAGAATGGGAACTGGCTCTCAAGGATAGCGGAACACATTAGATGTTTGGCGACAGATTTTCTGACTTGAGGGTGGTAGCTGGCCAGGCGGACACTAGATATGTTCTACCACCATGCGGGGGTTATTGGTTTCTTAACGATGTTTTCCTTCACCGGAGGGCCACTGTGAGAAGCGCACATATATTTTTCAATAGAAAAATTCATTGCTGCACGGCGGTTTGAACTCGGTACAACGGCATCAAAGCCGACCGTTCTCCCAATTACGCCACCGGGCCCTCAATAAATAATTATATATTAATAATTATAATAAATAATTATATAAATATAAATAATTTGTCTTCACAGGAATGTTCTACCGGGCAAAGTCTTGTTAAGGTGCAAACTTTTTTAAACGTGCCTAATATTTTTTGACATGACATGACATTTGGCGAAGATGGCGTCCATTTCAGTCCCGCGACACTGCATACATAATTAAATAACTCAGAATTATGAACGTACTTTGTACCAATCAACACAGCAAAAAAAAATTATAAGCATAAAACCACATATTATATAATAGTTACTACGTAAATAATACTTTCCGTTGTTAGGTTGGCTACACAGTGCTTTCATAATTCGGGTATCTACAATATAGGGAAGTGTCTCTTATAACGTAGTAGAGTGATTCAGTACTCTGTTGGCCATATGGCGGCAATTAATGTTAATAATCGCAAATAATACTTTTTAATATTCATTTTGAAATACAACTAGTACGTGTTATAAAAGTATTTGAAATTATTGTAATAAAATAGACAAATAATTATCGTGTGTGTCAGATGCTTTAATTCTACAGGGCCATTTTGGACATTGTCCTTTGATACCTTGATAACATCATTATTACTAGTAATATTTTCACTTTAGCGCGGCATTTAAAGTCAATTTTTTTAGGGTTCCGAACCCAAAGGCTACCAAATGAACACTTTCTGTGACTTTGTTGTCCGTTCGTCCGTCCGTCCGTCCGTCCGTGTGTCTATATGTGCGCACTTTACAGATCTGTATCTTCCGTTATAGGTACGTACTTGAAATTTTCAAAAAGTATATATCCGTTAGTGTATAACGGCCCAGACACGAAATTTAATAGATGCATGTAATTTCATTAAAACTTTTTTGCACTAAAATGGGTAAAATAAGTTATTTTTCAAAAAAAATAAAACCGACTTCATAACCACAAAAAGGCACTCAAAAGCGAAAAATAATTTACTTAAAATTATTATAAGCGTTACCCACTTCTCTATTTGAAGTCGGTGCCAGCCAAGCCTATTGGATATTAGATAGACACTATGTATGTAGTAGTAGTAAGTAGGTAGATACATGTAGGTATTATCTATCTACTACCTATTAGACTTGGCTGGCACCGACTTCAAATAGAGAAGTGGGTAACGCTTATAATAATTTTAAGTAAATTATTTTTCGCTTTTGAGTGCCTTTTTGTGGTTATGAAGTCGGTTTTATTTTTTTTGAAAAATAATTTATTGTAAAATGTTTTAGTTTTATGTGCAATAAAGTGTTTTCATTCAGTCATTCCGTAGCTCGGGTTTAGTGGCTGATTTAAAAAACTTTTGCTATGAGATGAATGATACCTATTCAATACTTATAACACTAGCAGCGTCTCACGGCTTCACCCGTATAGTACCTGTACTCGTGAAAATTAGGGGGATAAAATATATATTTTGTTACTCGCTGATCATATAGCTTTCCATTAGATTAATAATTTTTTAAATTGGTCCAGTAGTTTTTGCGTTAAATCGTGACATACAAACAAAAAAAATCTTTTCTCCTTATAATATTGGTTAAGAAAACACGATGCTTTTAAGTTTAATGGTTTTAATAACATTAAAAATAAAACAAATAAGTACAATACATGTAACAAGTAAGATTGGTAACGCTGTAATAAGACGCCGATAATAATCACCTAAATAGATACTGTCTTCTACTCATCCAACTGTAGAATCGGGTAATATGTAAGCTACTCTTACATTGCTAGGAAAGCCAGGTCCCGGTCTCCATCCCGAGACCGTCACCACGGGGTCCCCGACACGTGCGAAGCCTCTCAATACAGCCCATTTTGTGCAGAAGTTTATTCGTTTTTCAACATCTAGCTGCCAGTCTACGTCTAGAGAGTCTGGGAAAATATAAAGTCAGTATTAAAGCCACTCACCAAAAATGAGCAGAGCGTGCATTATCATCATCATCATAATCAGCCAGTACCAGTACACTGCGTAGGCCTTTCCCAAGACGCGCCACTGAGCTCCATCTTCGGCTCTTCTTTTCCAGCCACTGCACATCGCTTTGCGTATGTCGTCGCTTTACCTGGTCACAGTGCGTCCTACGCAACGTTTGTCGATTCGCATACATGACTTTTATTTGGTTTTATCCTAATGTAGTAATGTAGTAGTGTTTACTACCGCATACGGCCCACGCACATGTTACCGCTGTCATTAAACGCAGGCAAAGCCGCGGGGCACAGCTAGTCATAAATAAAACAGATTTTGTACGAGAACGTACAAAAATAAAATTCTAGTTGCCAAGGCCCCAAATTTTAACATTAACAGTGTGAAGGAAGTAGATTTATCAGAAATACAGATCAAGATTAAAGGTACCAAAGGTTGATATGTACCTTCATAAATAAGAGGTATAATTCCTCTCCACAAATGCAATAGTTTGGCAATTTGTGGGTATCGAGTTACAGATAGGATGGGGCATCGAGGTTTGTACTTGGAAATCGTATGAGCTGCTTTTCCTGTAGCGGTGACCACAACAATAACTGTGGCTAAAGAACACTGAGCAGCAAGTACAGTTGATGACGCCACACTATTTTCTTGATCGCAGGGTACAGGCGTCTGTAATACATAACATATGATTAAAAGTGCCTGAAAAAGGTATTAAAACTCAACTAACATAAATTCTTTAAAAAAAATAATAAAACCGACTTCATAACCACAAACAAGCACTCAAAAGCGAAAAATAAATTACTTAATATAATTATTATAAGCGCTACCCACTTATCTATTTGAAGTCGGTGCCAGTCAAGTCTATTGGATAGTAGATAGATACTATGTATGTAGTAGTAATAAGTATACATGTAGGTAGTATCTATCTACTACCTATTAGACTTGGCTGGCACCGTCTTTAAATAGATAGGCCGTTATGGATATATACTTTGTGAACATTTCAAGTATGTACCTATTACGGTTAAGAAGATACAGATCTGTAAAGTGCACACATATAGACACACAGACGGACGGACGGATGGACGGACGAACGGACAACAAAGTCTCAGAAAGTGTTCATTTGGTACTCTTTGGGTTCGGAACCCTAAAAATTTGATTTTAAATGCCGCGCTAGTGAACATATTCACCAGTCATAATGATGTCATCAAGGTTTCAAATGACAATGTCCAAAATGGCCCTGTGCAATAAAAGCATCTGTATGTGCAATATTTTATTACAATAATTCCAAATACTTTTATAACACGTACTAGTTGTATTCCAAAATGAATATTAAAAAGTATTATTTGCGATTATTAACGCATTATTGCCGCACGTTATAAGAGTTGGCACTTCCCTACATTGTTGATACCTGAATTATGAAAGCACTGTGTAGCCAACCTAACAACGGAAAGTATTATTTACGTAGTAAATATTATACAATCTGTGGTATTATGCTTATAAATATTTTTTGCAGTGTTGGTTGGTACAAAGTACGTTCATAATTCTAAGTTATTTAATTATGTATGCAGTGTCGCGGGACTAATATGGCCGCCATCTTCACCAAACGTCATGTCATGTCAAAAAATATTTACTAACTTTGCACCCTAACAAGACTTTGCCCGGTAGAACATTCCTGTGAAGACAAATTAATTCTCCCCACCAATTACCGTAAGAATATCTGCCAAAAACCAAAATCAACGAGAAGAAAGACGTAAAAACATTATTTAAGGTCATATTTTTTAGTCTTCAAAAGTATATGCAATAGCAACCTCCATTGTGTATATTCTTCTTCGGACTCTTCTTTTGAAACCAGTACATTCTCCTATGTTTGAGGTATTTATCTCCATATCTCTGAAGATACTAATCAGATCTCGATGAAATTACAATGGGACCACCTCGGTAACGTACCCTACCTATAAAAAAAGGATCATTTGAATCCGTTCACAATTAACGGAGTAATCGCGTAACATACACACAAAAAAAAAACATATAGTCGAATTGAGAACCTACTCATTTTTTGTGAAGTCGGTTAAAAAAGGGATTCTTCGGATCACGAAATGATATAGCCATATTTTTAATCAACCCTAATGAATTCCACCCAGTCAGTAGTGGATGCAATTTATTTTTCGAATGCCTAACAAAGGCGAATTACTCGGTGTAATAAGCCTTTGTAAGGCTTTTGTTGATGCAACTTATAGAAATTTTGTACCGCATCATACATTGTTTTTTTTTTTTGTGAGACAAATATGTAAGATAACAAAATACCTGGCAATCTGAAGTTGGTCTTTGCTTACCTTATCAACTATATCACGAAAAATCTGCCTCGACCATACACACGATTCAGATACCTTACAAGTAGAAGCTAAGCTCGCTACAGTTTGCAAAGGGTGGTCTCCTATCGCAGTCTCAGCGCCAAGTACTAAGGCATCAGCCCCGTCAAGTATGCAATTGGCAACGTCCAACAATTCCGATCGTAGTGGAATCTTGTTATTTCTCATACTGCTTAGAAGATGGGCTACGCTAACTGGAACATTAACCTGTAATATTAATGAATTGTGTAAAATGTGTAATCTAAGTTAACATATACCACACGCTCATGAATTTCATATCGAGTTCTAATTTGAGGATATACCGCCTAACATCATTGAAGGGGATATTATTGTTTTAGACTTTCGATTCCTGGTCCTAACTTGATGACCAACACGAGGCATCACGAGTAACCCTACATAGAGTAGAGTAGAACTTAAGTTTCAATTCTTATCTAATGGGGATTAGAATTGATACATGTGGAAAATTAACCTTACTGTTGTTATGATTCGATTATTATTACCGACGATTGCGAAGCATACTATTGTTTAAACATATCAGGTATAAAATACATATTTTTTTATACTACATAGTTAAGCGTTTGATCACTATCTCACCCTTCGAGCATTTACCAATGGAGATGTTAACGTTGTAATCCGCAAACATTTTTTTTCTGCCGATACTTACGGGGACGAGGTAAACACGCATTGCACATACACAAATCACTCACTTTAACGATCCCGCACACTAGCTTGAAACACGCACACAGTATTAAAATTACGGCGTAGTTACCCACGCTCATATGGCCAAAAATGGCTATATGGCCAGCAGAGGGGTACGCCTTGCGTTAACATCTCCATTGGTAAATGCTCGAAGATCTCACCTGATGTTAATAATGTTAAATAATTTAAGATTGCTTATAACATGAAAAAAAACGGACTTCAAATGCCACGCTAGTCATTTTCAGTACCAAATATGAGTTGTATATCTCCATATATCTGGAGATACATCAGACCTCCCTAAAATTACAATGGAACTAAGCGGAAAGTATACTGTCTCAAACAATAGAATAATTTTCCAAATCGGTTCATAAATTACGAAATTTTGAGGTAACAAACAAAAACAATTAGTGTCGAATTAAAAACCTCCTCCTTTTTGTGAAGTCAGTTATAAATTACCTTATTCGCTCTAGCGATTATATTTTTCTGTGCTATGATTAACTTGTTTGGTGATATATCTGATCCTAATTCTTGTCTAGATATCATTACTCCATTCGCAACCTGCAAATAGTGATTGCCCTTGTCAAAATCCTTATCGCTCAGGAAAGTTCGAAATATTTTAATAAATACATACTTACATAATGCATAACATACTATGCACATAGTTATATAAGGCGGCAATAGCCCAATGGATAAGGTGTCGGACTGGCAATCGAGAGGTCGTGAGTTTGATCCCCACACCACGCATTGCACTATTGACGTAAACCCACTCCAGACACAAGCATATTTAGCTTATTTGGAGGGGTTTACAAGAATACAGCTAATATGCGCCTACCACCACTGCGAGTAGCTAATCTTTAAAAAAAAAGTTATATTCCACGGGATATAACACATTTTATCTTAAAGGTTTTGCAATAAAAATGTCTTCGTTTTTACCTCAAGGATTGAATCAAAATTATCATATCCTTCCACCGATTGTATGACAGCCACAATTCCTATTTTTTTGCCTTTGTCTCCCAATAATTCTCTCAATTCCGTAATAACTGTACTATTGTGGCAGAAAGGCGTAAAAATGAAATCAACCTGAAAATAAATATGATATTGTTAAACATTACTAGTCCATTCATTCAGTACCAATAGAAACAAAATGTCTGGAGATTTAAACAGGTTTTCGAATTAATGATACATAATAATATGTGAGAGACGATCTCACTTTTACTTTGAGAAAAGTGGCAGATAGCATATTCTTTTTCGAAGTACAACACCTTTGTTATTTTATTATTGTATGTTATTAGCATTAACATAGAAAAAAAAATAAAAAATGTACAGTCAGCAAAATAGCTCGGCAGCCACTTTACCTTTTTTATATCTTATAGCGTTTGACCATTATCTCACCTGTTGGTAAGTGATGATGCGGTCAAAGATGGTAAGCACGGTAGGCTTAGAATGGGAACTGGCTTTCAAGGATAGCTGCCGGAACACATTACCTGTGCGTAGATTGACAAACGCATAGTGGTGGATTTCACTTAAGTATTGTTTATGAAATGGTTTAAATGACCCTGTGCGACCGTGAGCACTGTGAGACCTTATAATGTTGTTAGTGTATAAGGGGGTAATTCACGTAACGCCTTTTATATTACCTGTTTTTTGATATCATACACCGCCTATTATAGCAGAAGTCGCACAATTTGATGTCTTAGTAAAGATTACCCGAAAAACTAAAACAAGTTACCTGTTGACGAACAGCAAGCTCTATGTCTCTCTTATCTTTCTCTGAATAGTTAGGCATTTTAAAAATCAAATTTGGCAAAAGCACATCTTTATTCGATCCAAGGGTACCTCCCCTCTCAATTTTACAACTGACCGTGGTCGACGATATCATGTCTACTATGAGCATAATCCTCTCATTGTCCAAAAATATGATGTCATTTTTGTTTACTTCATCGGCAAAATACATGTAATCAACGTACACTGTATAGGAAGAGCAACGATCTTTGTACGTTTCGTCTGTTGTCAGTCTTAAAAATTCACCAGTTTTGAGCTCTATGGAACCACCATATGTCTATAAAAAAAATGTACGATATTAAAATGTAGCTAAAAATGGTACAGTTTTTAATAAATTACTGTTGGATATAATCAATTGCAAATAGAAATATTATTCTTCAAAAATCTTAAAGAGGAGATTAGAAAGGTTCTGTTTCTTTTTGCAATTGGTTGGTCAAAAAAAGCAAATGATAGGGAGCTAAGCTACAGCAGACCTAGATTTTTTGTAGAAAAAAATTTTGCTGTAGATTATAGCATAGTAGCAATTACCAGGGAGAAAACGGGGGAATATCTGAATGAAAAAGTGCATCCCGCGTTCCCTCTTAATTCCTGAAGTGCCACGCCTCGTATGCCGCGACCAAGAAATGAACGAAATGACGGAGATGGAGCTAACACAATTCAGGGTTACAGTTTACAGTAAGGTCTCCGTGACCACATTTATTGGTAATATAATACCGTTCACTTTGTCTTTTGGTGAAGGAATCACAAGTAAAATAATACGGGCGGTCTCGCCCCAGAATGTTCCAAAATCTTCCACTATTTATTTATAAAAATGCGTGCGAGTTTACCTCGGACCGCCTTTTGAAAGAGACTGAGGACACAAGTGCGCGTCTTAATGCGCGCATTCCGCCTGCCTTTTACCGTCGAGAGTCATCGAGCGACAAAATTACGAAGACGAATGACTATATGTTGTCGCGCCGCGCGCGCACGTTTTTACGAAACAATGAATGTAAACGATGTAAAGTATAAACGTATTATAATGATGCTATCAGTGCTGATTTCTCGCTGCTGAGGATATGCCTTTTTAGGGTTACGTACACAAATGGTAAAACGGGACCCTATTACTAAGACTCCACTGTCCGTCTGTCTGTCTGTCTGTCTGTCTGTCTGTCTGTCTGTCCGTCTGTCACCAGGCTGTATCTCATGAACCGTGATAGTGAGACAGTTGAAATTTTCACAGATGATGTATTTCTGTTGCCGCTATAACAACAAATACTAAAACAGAATGAAGTTAAAAATAATAGAGGGTCCCCATACAAGAAACGTGTTTTTTTCGGCATTTCACGCCATCTATGAACGCTTAGTTAGGTAAACGTCCTATAGATGGCGTTATATTAAAATGTCGATCCCTAACACCATTGTTAGATGTTAGATGGCGTTATAAGAAATAAAATGTTTATCAATTATTATTTTTTGCTGGCGAAAAATGATAGTGGTATTTTTTGCTCGATCTTATAAAACACTGTAGTGTGGTACGGAACCCTACTAGTGCGAGTCCGACTTGCACTTGGCCAGTTTATTTAATTTATGCCGCACACCACAATACAGTGTTAATGGCATCCAGTAGTGACGTTAACCAGCATTATCTTGCCTTTTTGGCTCAACGACGAATTATAATATTATTTAAGCGCTTAAACTATTAGCCGGCGTCGGTTTAATTAAAGGTAATATTAATTTATTTTTGTACATCAGATATATTCCCAGTACGTATCTTTCTCCCTGATAGTAAAGTTGCAATAGCCAATGGGTACGTCTTTTCCATCTTGACGCTGTAGTTCTTGGCAGCAGTTTTTAGCATCTTAATTGTCTCAATGATCTCGTCTCTCGTACCAAACGTCATGTTAAGGAGAGCCACGTTCATTCCAGCTCCGATCATGCTTTCTAAGAGATCAACGTCCAATGTCGATGGTCCTTAAACATAAAGTGACATGTAATTAATTCCAAGCATTCTATAAATTGATTGGTTAATTTATAATGTACTAGCAGACGTCCCAGCTCCACACGGGTGAAATTTATACATAGTATTGAACGGCGCGTTGACATAAAGGATAGTTGCTATCTTGACTTCTTACCCGAAAGTCGCTGGTTCTTTCTCAAGTTTCTATGTGCATTAATTAATTATGGGTGTTCATACACATGTAGTGGTGTCATTAAATAATTTCTGCCTGACTTGCTACCAAAAAGTAGCTTACCGCCAAGGAGACAATCAGCCGCCATAACCTACGGTGTTTCAGCAGCACAGCTCTCAAAGTCGGACCATAGAATGGTCCGGTCTAACATGTTTACCATCCTCGATCACATCATTATTTTTAACCCCAGACTTAAAAAGAAGAGATGTTATAAGTTTAACGTGTGTATTTGTGAACTGTATATCTGTGTGTCTGTCTGTGGCATCGCAGCGCCCAAACGGATGAACCGATTTTGATTTTTTTTGTTTGATAGGTAGGGGTCTTCATCAAGTGTTCTTAGCTTGGATTTCTGAAAATCCGATCAGCCGTTATAAGACAATAAACTTTTTATAGTTGACACTAAGAAATCAACTTTCATAGGTCTGATTTCGAATACTCTCACTTCAACGATATCATTAGAACAATAGTAGCATTGGCCTAATGGTGGGGCATCAATACAATACAATACATTGTCATTTATTCACTGCAAAATGTTGGTACAAGAGATGTTATAACGTTTCGATGGTGCCTAAAACATTTTGTCGCATTGCGACATGCAAATAGAACTTACAATTATAACTAAAATATACAGACATCATTATCAAATAATCTGGCTCTTTCAATTGTAAAAAACCTTAAATCATGTCAAATGATTCAAAATGAAAAAAAAAATTCTGTGGCAATGTCAAAAAACATAATAAAACATTAAATTAAAAAATCAAAACCCCGACCGCGCAAAAAGTGAAGTGTTAAGAACGAACTGAAAAGAAAAAAACAAGTAAGTCTAGTAGTTTAGACTTCTGTTTAGGGATATCAAAAAACTATACCATTTAAAGTCTTTCTCGGTCGATACACTCATAAAATAAATTATACTTTGTTATATGGAATGTAGAGACTTTAACAGTCGGGATACATTAATGGCTTAACGAATGGGGATTAATGTGTCCCGACTGTTAAAGTCTCTATATTCCATATAACAATGTATAATTTATTTTATGAGTGTATCGACCGAGAAAGAATTTAAATGGTATAGTTTTTTGATATCCCTAAACAGAAGTCTAAATTACTAGACTTACTAGTTTTTTTTATTTTCAGTTCGTTTTTTAACACTTCACTTTTTGCGCAGTCGGGGTTTTGATTTTTTAATTTAATGTTTTATTTTATACTTTTTAGTTAAGTAAAGGACGGCAAATTCCGTAATCTTCTCAATTCATTTAGAGAGTTGATGTCATGTGGGTTATTGAGTATTTACATAAGTATTTACAGTTGTACTATTAAACGACTATACCAAAAGGAAGAGGTTGTTTGTTACCTCAGAACTCCATCAATTCTTAACCGATTTGGATAATTATTTTTTTGTTTGAGATATGATTTTCGTTTGGTCTCATTGTAATTTTATTGAGATCTGATAAGTAACTTCAGAGATAAGCACCGCAAACTTGTTACTGAAAGTGACTAACGCGGCATGTAAAATCGTTTTTTTTTTTCGATTTGTACGATCATAAATTATTTGTTATAAATATATTTTGAATCTCCATTTTAAGACCTTTAATTCGATACCCCACTCGATAGGTTTTGAAAAAAAAAAATTTTTGTTGAACCCCAAATTTTGGCGTCTGAAATCCGCCATTTTGAATTTTTCAATTTTTTATGTTTTCGTTGACACTCGCGCTAGCATGGCAAATCTATTGACGTGCCAATTATCAAAATCGGCCCACGCGTTTGGTCTCTATTGTGCCACAAAGGAACAAACATACAAACATACATACATACATACATACATATATAGACTGATAAACACATTACCTCTCCTTTGTGTCGCGCAGTCGGGTAAAAATTGAAAATGTCAATTAGTTTACAAAATAAAAGATCAATATCAAGAGATTTTACTTAGGATGATGGATTATAATCCATCGTCCTAGGATTTACCGTGATTTTACAATCAAATTATATTATTTACAATTTAAATATTCTGTCACAGAATAGAAACATTTGTCTAACAGCCATTTTTAAATGTATGTAAAAATCGCCCTTTTGTTAATTCTTTTATTTCTGTAGGTACAGCATTGTATATACGACCACACATTATATAACAACTTTTTAAATACAGTGCTGTCCTCGGTGCCTTCGGACAAACAATTCTATCCGAGTTTCTTGTATTTTAAGAGTATTTTTCTTTTGCTGTTATAAATAGATCAGGGTGAGTTTTAACCAGTTTAGCCGCCTCCAGAATGTACATGCAGGGCAGTGTTAGTATGTGCTACTTTTTACAAGCTTTTATTTAACTTGCAATGTATGTATGTATGTATGTTAGTATGTATGTATGTCACTATGTATGTCGGGTGGAATCTTGGAAGCTAAATTAGACCCACTTCACAATGTCCCATTTGGCTCAAATTTGGTGTACTTATGTATCTTCGGTGACAATACAATGATATTGTACCATGGAGCTAGTCTGATGATGGAGACGGAAGGTGGCCACGGCATCTCTGTGATAAATAAATATAACCCTACCGAGTTTGGGCTCGATTGATTCGTCTTGAAGAGAACTATTCACCTAGATGATATCCAGGGTCTGATGATGAAGCTGGAAGGTGGCCACGGCATCTCTGTGATAAGTCAACGTAACTCTACCGAGTTTCGGCTCGATTGATTCGTCTTGAAGGGAACTTTACACCTACATAATATCCAGGGACTGGTGATGAAGCTGGAAGGTGGCCACGGTATCTCTGTGATAAAATAACGTAACCCCAGTGAATTTGGGCTCAAATGATTTGTCTTGAGGAGCACTTTACACTTAAATGATAGCCAGGATCTGATGATGAAGCTGTAAGATGGCCATGGTATTTCTGTTATAAAGCAACATAGCCCCACCGAGACGATTGATTTTCCGTGAAGAACACTTTACCCATAATCACATCAAATATCCCTGGAATATTTTAAAACATCACGCGTTCTCTTTAATACTTAGGTAGTAGGTAGGTAGTCGGTATCTATACCTACTAAAAAGATAAAAATAAATTATAAGTAAAACATATTTTTAAAAACAAGCTTTTATCTTGGACAATGAACTAAAATGTTTAGAATATTTTTGTAAGTATTTGGCATGAAGCTACTACAAAGAGGAGTTGTGGTAATTAAATTTCCATATGAAACGACGCGTGATAGTTTGCGGGATGAGGGGGCACTGAGGGGGTTTTAAGCTCCGCCCACTTTTCAATATTCCATCTAACGGCTAATAGCAAAACTACCAGCTTAGGTTGATGTTGATATTACTACATAGTTCAGCTACCTTACACTAGATGTCAAAAGTTTTCATGTGATGGGACGTACTCAGAACTTTAATCTTCAAAAAAAATATATAGGTACCTAAATAAATAAAATTAAAAGATATTTAAAAAAAACATGCTTTTATTACTTGTGAAGTGGATCTTTAACTTTTTTTTTTTTTTTTTTTTTTTTTTTTTTTTTTTTTTTTTTTTTAAAGATTACTCGCAATGTGGCTTGCACATTACTAGTATTCTTGCTAACTAGTTAACTTGCATGTTACATGTTATTACAAACATAGTTTAATAAAAAAAATTCAATTACCTGTAAAAATAACAGTTTTGGTTAGTTGTTGTCGGTTGGTTGCCCTATTGTTTTGTGTTGTTGCAAAATGCTTAAAACGAATATCAATATATTTTTCTGCAATCGATTTCATCAGAAGTACTATATGATTAACTGTAGGTGATTGGTCAAACATATGGTTGGTCGATTGTTTGAAACAATCTTGTCCAATAAGGGATTTTAATGTATTCGATACAATTTTATGTTTACGGAAAATAGAAGTATTCAAAGATTGTGATTTAGCACAACGAATACTGCATTCTGTCCGTATACATATTTTTATAACATCTCTTGATGGGAAAGTAAGACCACCCTTATTTTTAGTTTTTATCAAATCAAGGTCACTATCGTCGTAGTTATCAGCATATAATTCTTTGGGACAGCTCTCACACTTGATCTTGGAATGTAAATATTTGACCACATACCCAGAAATATATGCTACTACTTGACGGCGGAAATAGTCACCTATTGTTGTATTTAATTGTTCATCAAATTCCAACAACATATCGTCAGGCATAGGCCCGACATCCGTGCTATCAGAAGATTCGAAACTCGTATCATTTAAAATCCGATGACTTTCTGATGTAATATTAATTTTTTGCACAGAAGATTCATTTAAAATGGAAATATCTTCTAAAGGTATGCAACTTCCTCTAAAACCTTCTTTTAGTTCTGTATTTATCAGGGTTTTTTTGTAAGCAGCTTTAAATTGACGGGAGGTTGGGTTATTATTAGTTCTTCCATGTGCCCTTATTACTCCAAAAAATAGCTCCAAATGATCTTGTGAAAATTTGTACAGAGTCAGATACTTCAGTACCTTTTCCTCTTCAATTAGGCGATTGTACAAAAAAATAGTACTGTTTATGCATGTTAAAAAGCCTATAAAGCCAGTTTTTCGATTTGTAGCGATAACAGGCTTATCTTCATCGGGAGCTACTAAATAGGTCAAGAAATATTTAGCGAAGTCTAAATACTCTTTTGTTTTAGAAATATTTTTTTCAAATAACGGTTTTTTGTACTCCATCTGACACATATTTCTCGAATTAAGAATGTCAAAGACATTGTTAATTAAGCGTATGAAACTTATTGTTGCGGCTGCATTTTTGAATGTTTCATCACTTTTCTCACAAAGCTGGAGTGCATCGGCTACGCATTTGCAAAAAAGTTGACTAGCTAATTTGACCTTCATTTTTTGGCGCTGAAAGTCTATATGTTTGTCTTTTAGCTTGTTTCCGAGATGTAGACCTTGCGACTTTTGCAGGTTATTAAGCTTGATGAGATAGGACCATTCAATGTTATTACCCTGGTAATCAAGAAATCTCTTTTTGTTCTCCAAGGCGTTGCGTACAAGTTTCAGCATATGGCACGCGTCGAGGAAGACTGCTACTTCGTATCCTGCACTTGGATGTGGAAAAGTAGTTTTCATTGCGTGAGGTTCTAACGAACATCCTAATTTTTTGAGCATGGCAATATTTGCAGCGCAGCCATCTAGCGTCAGTGAAACTACTTCAACACTATTTTCTTCGCATTTGTAAAGACACTGTTTCACTATTAAAGCCCGTTGTTCCCCGGTCATAGAATGAATTAAAAAGAACGCCACTGGTAATTTCCACCTCTCAGTTTGAGAAACAAGTAACACTACTAAAGCCTGAGACGCTTGTTCTGAGTTGTCCTTTTGGACGTCGTTAAGTCCGAGGTCAACATAGCCATGATATTTATTACCATCCCATTCAACGTGCTTTTTTATAGAAATCTCGTCCATCATGAGACTGCACAGAGCGCGATTGCCGGAGACATTCTTTTTGTGGTTTAATATTTTAAAAGCTTCAGCTGTAAATCCAGCTTCACCGTCGACAGTCTCATACCATTTAGAAATGGTTCTCGGATGCGGTAAGCAGGTATCAAATGTTTTTCTCACATACGAGTACGCATTTGGCGAATAATAATGAAGTGATAAGGCGAATGATCGGAGGGCTGGAGAATATTTCTTCTTTAAGGGAAGTTTTTTAATTTTTGAAACTTGTCGCCCAACCAAGTCTCTCATCTTTATATTTATCGTTGATAAAATTTCTGCGTCCTCTCCCTGCAGAAGGTGTTTGCTTTCTAACTCTTTAATAACTGCTGTTAAATTTCGAACCTGAAACAAAGACAGAAGCTAAAACGAAGGTAGGTCATGATTTGAAAAACAATCTTTAGTGGTTTTAGTTTGAAAGTTTTCGCGAAAATTATTCATTTTAATGTGAACGTACCGGCTTTTGTTCGCGTGTATTACTACCAAATTGATGCACCCACTTACAAAATGTCCAAGCATCTGGCAGCCATTTTGCAGCCTCTAACTGGCAAAAGTAGCAGAACCGTGGTCGACTCACGACAGTTTGTCCACCTTATAGAGGATGTACAAATCCAGCCAAATGAATTGATGGTGAGTTTTGACGTCACGTCACTTTTCACCAATGTACCAGTAGCGGACTCCATTACATTAATCAGAAATCTTATAACTGCCTCCAACATACCTACTGCGTACATTGAATGGACAGAGTTCTGCCTGAAAAGTGGTTATTTCGTCTGGCGAGGAGACCATTATCGACAAGTGGACGGAGTGGCCATGGGTTCACCGATAGCTCCAGTAGTGGCCAATATCTTCATGGAGTGGTTTGAAGACAAGGCGATAGAGGACGCTCCTATGAAGCCACGATACTGGTGGCGCTATGTCGACGACGTGTTCGCCATTATCGATAAAAACGCGCTTGAAAACTTTGCGTCACATTTAAACACAGTGCACAGAAGTATCCAGTTCACTGTTGAGGAAGAGAAGCAGGGGAGCTTACCCTTTTTAGATGTGCGTGTTATACGGAAGCCAGATGGCAGATTGGCCCACACCGTGTACCGAAAACCGACGCACACGGATAAGTACTTGCGGGCAGACTCGCACCATCACCCCGCACATCTCGCATCAGTATCTAGAACGCTGATCAATAGAGCCATCCAGATTTGCGACCCTCAACATGTGCATACGGAGCTGAAGCATGTCAGAGAAGTCCTTGAGAGCAATGGCTATAACTGGCGGCAAAGCTCTCGATGGGCGAACGCGAGCGAGAAAAAAAGAGACAGGTTACGGTAGAACGATCGCCGATCTATCTACCGTACGTCAAAGGTGTGACTGATAAAATCAGCCACTACCTGAGACGTAGGTATGATATTAAAACGACGTTCCGCCCGTTCTCCCAACTCCGCCGACTGCTGCGTTCACCTAAGGATCAAGAACCACTTATGGGACCTGGCATTTACAAGATTCCCTGTGAATGTGGCAAATGCTACATCGGTGAGACACGAAGAAACATCGCGACACGGATTCAGGAGCATATTAGAAGCGTCAAAAATGGTGATACCGTTCGCTCGGCGGTCGCAGAACACGCTCACATCTCGGACACCAGGCATTACCTACGGTTCGATAAGGTCTCTGTGCTAGCGAGGGAGAAGTTTTTCGTTCCTCGTAAAGTACGGGAGGCCATCGAAATCAACAGGTATCCTAATTTTAACCGGGATCGTGGGTGGACAGTACCGCCGGCATGGGTGCCAACATTGGGCGCTTCCTACCCCGATGCCAACATTCAACAAGGCTACCATGCAGTGGACACAATCAGCACAGTATGCCTACAACCTAACATAACAGTATTAAATAGCGATGACGAATCGGAGGCAGAGCCGAACGCAGAACCCGAGCGCACCCGAAGATCTACGACACCACCCTTGCCAATGGTAGCGCCTGTTTCGAGTCGTCAGTTGCGCCGGGAAGCGCGGGCGATACGACGTGCGTTGCCGCCATCCTAGCCGCTCCCAGACGATGACCTACGTATTAGGTTGAAACCTGGTCGGAGCACATCCGAAGTAAATACACGCGAACAAAAGCCGGTACGTTCACATTAAAATGAATAATTTTCGCGAAAACTTTCAAACTAAAATTGCTAACCGTTACGGCGCGGTATGTTTAAACAAAATAAAGGAGTTCACAAAACTTAGAATTAAACGCAAAAAACTCGAATGTGGTTTCGAATTTGTGGTTCAGTGCCGTGATAAAGGAGTGATACCGAAATTTATACGCGTTAAACCAGTGAAGTGCATTCGGGATTGTGATAAATTCTTTGATGGTGTAAATAAAAAACTGCTCCGACAAGTCATCACTGAGTACCGAAGAAGGTTGATGTACACAAACAAACAGGTGTATACCCTACATCTAGAATTATCTAATCTCATACACCAGGATCTGTGGCTTGTATTAGATGGTATGTCTTACATTAGATCGTCAAATATAGCAGATAAAACCGAACGCAGGCATTCGAAAAAGCTGTCAAACTTAATAACAAAACAACATTCGACTGAATCAGAGAAGTACCCTCAGACAGAAAATGTAACTAAGGCCGGGACACAACGAGCCAGTGATAACAATGTTGTTAATTTATCGAGTTTTATCTTAAGTGATGATGCTACACGAGCCCTATCCCGTGGACTTAACTTTGCTCCCGCACCCCGGAAAATTCCAACTGAACACATAATAACGAGCGTGGAAGACACAATCATACGTAATCGTGTTACACATCGGGACGCGGAGTATATGAGACAGGACATTGCATCAATGATACGGAAACTGAAGCCACCTAAAAGTAATGTGGGCAAAGGCGAGATGGAAGCTCTCAGAGAACTACGAAACAATAAGGACATCTTGGTGTTGCCAGCAGATAAGGGGAACGCAACTGTGATTGTGGACACCGGCGATTATGAACAAAAGGTACAAGAAATAATAAGTGACATAAGTACCTATGAGAAGGTGTCCTACAATCCTACCGCTAGAGTGACGACGAAAGTCCTTAAGTTACTAAAAGACCTGGGAGACGATAATTTGACCGCATATCTCCGGCCACACAACCCTACTACACCAAAAATCTACGGCTTACCAAAAATCCATAAGCCCGATTGGCCATTGAGACCAATAGTGTCCCAAATTGATGCACCCACTTACAAAATGTCCAAGCATCTGGCAGCCATTTTGCAGCCTCTAACTGGCAAAAGTAGCAGAACCGTGGTCGACTCACGACAGTTTGTCCACCTTATAGAGGATGTACAAATCCAGCCAAATGAATTGATGGTGAGTTTTGACGTCACGTCACTTTTCACCAATGTACCAGTAGCGGACTCCATTACATTAATCAGAAATCTTATAACTGCCTCCAACATACCTACTGCGTACATTGAATGGACAGAGTTCTGCCTGAAAAGTGGTTATTTCGTCTGGCGAGGAGACCATTATCGACAAGTGGACGGAGTGGCCATGGGTTCACCGATAGCTCCAGTAGTGGCCAATATCTTCATGGAGTGGTTTGAAGACAAGGCGATAGAGGACGCTCCTATGAAGCCACGATACTGGTGGCGCTATGTCGACGACGTGTTCGCCATTATCGATAAAAACGCGCTTGAAAACTTTGCGTCACATTTAAACACAGTGCACAGAAGTATCCAGTTCACTGTTGAGGAAGAGAAGCAGGGGAGCTTACCCTTTTTAGATGTGCGTGTTATACGGAAGCCAGATGGCAGATTGGCCCACACCGTGTACCGAAAACCGACGCACACGGATAAGTACTTGCGGGCAGACTCGCACCATCACCCCGCACATCTCGCATCAGTATCTAGAACGCTGATCAATAGAGCCATCCAGATTTGCGACCCTCAACATGTGCATACGGAGCTGAAGCATGTCAGAGAAGTCCTTGAGAGCAATGGCTATAACTGGCGGCAAAGCTCTCGATGGGCGAACGCGAGCGAAAAAAAGAGACAGGTTACGGTAGAACGATCGCCGATCTATCTACCGTACGTCAAAGGTGTGACTGATAAAATCAGCCACTACCTGAGACGTAGGTATGATATTAAAACGACGTTCCGCCCGTTCTCCCAACTCCGCCGACTGCTGCGTTCACCTAAGGATCAAGAACCACTTATGGGACCTGGCATTTACAAGATTCCCTGTGAATGTGGCAAATGCTACATCGGTGAGACACGAAGAAACATCGCGACACGGATTCAGGAGCATATTAGAAGCGTCAAAAATGGTGATACCGTTCGCTCGGCGGTCGCAGAACACGCTCACATCTCGGACACCAGGCATTACCTACGGTTCGATAAGGTCTCTGTGCTAGCGAGGGAGAAGTTTTTCGTTCCTCGTAAAGTACGGGAGGCCATCGAAATCAACAGGTATCCTAATTTTAACCGGGATCGTGGGTGGACAGTACCGCCGGCATGGGTGCCAACATTGGGCGCTTCCTACCCCGATGCCAACATTCAACAAGGCTACCATGCAGTGGACACAATCAGCACAGTATGCCTACAACCTAACATAACAGTATTAAATAGCGATGACGAATCGGAGGCAGAGCCGAACGCAGAACCCGAGCGCACCCGAAGATCTACGACACCACCCTTGCCAATGGTAGCGCCTGTTTCGAGTCGTCAGTTGCGCCGGGAAGCGCGGGCGATACGACGTGCGTTGCCGCCATCCTAGCCGCTCCCAGACGATGACCTACGTATTAGGTTGAAACCTGGTCGGAGCACATCCGAAGTAAATACACGCGAACAAAAGCCGGTACGTTCACATTAAAATCTTTAGTGGTATGTAAAGTAAAAGTAGTGGCATTAGCTAAGTCATTACCTTCTTTTTCAAGCGCTTAACTTTCATTTGTAGTCTTCTGATTTTTAATCCGGATTTTTTTCTTTATATCGAAGTTGTTCTATTTCTTGCTTAAGTTTCTTTTTTCTAGGCGAATCATTTAGTATCAGAAATTCATTTAAATCACTTGTGGTAGAATCTACGGATGATTTTACAGGCTCTGGTAATTTTCTTTTAAGCTGTAATATAAAAATAATATGAAAACTAGTCATTTTCCCCAAATAATTAAAACTCGGTTACACAAATAACATCCAAACAAACCGATAAATCCAGTTTTAAACTAGGTAAAGTGCCCTTCTTTAATTTTTTAAGGCCTTTTTTTGTCACTATGAAGTCCGCATCATTGAAATGGCAAGAACAAATCTTTGTGTATTTTGATGGTGTCCAATCCGGTCTATTAATTTTTGTAATCCATTGCTGTTTTAAATTATCATCGGATGGAAATCTAAAACGAACATATAAAAATAATTAAAATTGCTTAAAATAATTTAATTCTGAATACGGCCCTGGATATTTGTTACGTTTAAAATAGTTATTCTAGATGACGATAGACGGCGGCCCGTTAATAATATAATAATAAAAGCTATAAAAGTACTATTTTAGCTACTAAAAGGTATTTAGATATGTATAACAGTTTTTTAGTATTTACGTATTATTATTACAATATAATACTGCAAAGTTATACGTAAACTTATGTATTTTTTCCCAAAGTGTCGTCATCTAGTGTCAAGTAGTAGAATTTTAATGCTGAAAGCAGTGAATGTTCTAGAACTTTTATATTTAATTACGTATAAAATTACTTACAAATGAAATGTGATGCCATCCATATTATCAGAACGTCTGTCTGAGTAACTTTGACATAGTAAAACACAACACTTCATCCTTTTCTTGATATAAAGTAAAAAAACACACTTATAATGCGAGTCTCGTCACATGTGCACCTGACGAACGCTGATAGCATACTAACTTAGACCCCGCCCACCATGATGACGTCAGGACCTAGTTGAAAATCACAGTGCACAGTTGCTTAGGCCAACTCCTCTTTGTAGTAGCTTCATGGTATTTGGCGTGTAGGTACTTACCTATATTTTTAAAAGCTTGAGGCACTGAAGTATAGTAATTACGTACCTAGCCTGAAAAACGGGTAGTGCTTCAAGCTTTTAAGAATATAGGTAAGTACCTACACGCCAAATACTTACAAAAATATTCTAAACATTTTAGTTCATTGTCCAAGATAAAAGCTTGTTTTTAAAAATATTTTTTACTTATAATTTATTAAACAGAGTCTTACACGCTTCCCACGGCGGTATTCTGGCAATAGATCTTACACAGTTTTTTTGTGCCAGAAGGGCCTTTTGAACGTCGGTTGAGCTACCCCATAGTAGAACACCGTAATTTAATGTAGAAGCTACATAACCATGATATGCCTTTATTACGGTTTCTTCATTTCAGGTTTTACGCAGTTTGTACAGGACATAAATGAATCGGTTCAATTTCTGGCATTCTCGACATGTGTTTTCCAATTTAAATGCTTGTCGAGTGAGATACCTAAAAATGTTGTATTGTCTAGTTCTTTTGTTTATCCTCATAAAATATTTCTAGTTCTCTGCATGTCCTGCCGTGTACTGAATTGTATAAAGTTTGTTTTGTTTAATATTATGTTTCTTTGAAGTGTCACACACTTTATATTTTTGTAAATTGTTAAACACAATCCAAAATTTCATCGTGCCGACGGGACTCGAACCCGCACTCCCCGGATTACACGTCCAGGTGCTCTGCCAATTAAGCCACGGTTTAATCCATCGATACGACGAAACTAGTGGATTGCGTTTGTTAACCCAATTATGCATTGGTCGCGCCATCTATGACTACTTATTACGTAAGTTAATCATTCGGAAGAAATCATTACAGTTTTCAAATCCGACGAGAGATGTTGCACTGCGTAAATCAAATATTATGTTTCTTCGAAGTGTCACATACTTTATATTTTTGTAAATTGTTAAACACAATCCAAAATATCATCGTACCGACGGGACTCGAACCCGCATCCCCCGGATTACACGTCCAGTTGCTTTGCCAATTAAGCCACGGTTCGATTCATCGATACGACGAAATTATTGTAGACGTAATAAGTAGTCATAGATGCAATTGCAATCCACTAATTTCGTCGTATCGATGCATCAAACCGTGGCTTGTTTTGTTCAGGTTAATGTGTAGATTATTAAAGGAAAGCAATTCAATTATAGATTTTATAGAATTATTTATGTCAGTAGTATAAGTATGAATGTCACAGGTTTTTTTTGCAAGTCAAAATAAGAGATAAGTCATCAGTGAATAAAATACACACATTAGATGTTATGTCAGGGAGGTCATTTATATACATTAAAAATAATAATGGCCCCAGGACACTGCCTTGTGGAACGCCAAATCTATTTATTTGAGATTTCAATCTTATAGGCTTGGAGTTCATTTTTTACGTCAATGTTAGAAACCTCAACTAATTGATTCCTTTCTTCGAAGTATGTTTGTCCTCCATTCCATCCAGTCTAGAGCGGGCCCGTAAATGCCACACATGTTTTCTAATAATAATGTATGTGACACGAAGTCAAATGCTTTCGACATATCGAAAAAAACTACTGTAACATAGTTGCCAGCATCAATATTTTCCGATATCTTAGTCACTAAATCAAAACAAGCTAGCGAGGTCAATTTTCCTTTTTGAAAACCGTACTGTTCTAGTTTGAGAATATTTTTTTTAAAAATAAAATCGATTAGACGTTTGTGCATGGCAGATTCAAATACTTTTGCAAGAATAGGAATCAGAGTTACGGGTCGATAATTGGTTAAAAGAGACTTATATCCCTTTTTGAACAATGGTTTAACAATAGAACATTTAAGGGATTCAGGGAAGCACCCATCCACGAACGATATATTTACTAAATACATCAGTATTGGCGCTATTTCATTGCAGCATGCTTTTATAATTTTTGTGGAGATTTCGTTATATCCCACGAAATCAGTATTATTTAAGGACATTATAATCTTATGCATTTCGTCTGTGCTAAAAGGCCTAAGGAATATACTGCATCTCCTGAAATCTGCAGAATACTCTACTCCTCACCAACTTACAGCAGAGATGTCGTGCTTGGACTAATTGGAATGTTTTTATTGAAAGATTATACATATAGATCAGTCGTAGATAAAATCTGTGATATATTCTATAGTTTTTATTTTAATTATATACTAAAAGTACCATTTTAATCTAACGTGGTTCACAGAATACACTTATCTACCAAGTTTCAACTTTGTAGTCTTAATAGTTTCGGAATAAAGTGGCTGTAGCATACAGACGAACAGTCAGACAGACACATGACGAATCTATAAGGGTTCCGTTTTTTGCCATGCGGCTACGGAACCCTAAAAAAATAAGGATCAAAATCGTTACTGTGAATAAACCTTAAGATATAGACATGAAAAATGTTATCGCAGACTTTTTTGTAGGTCTTATGAAGTATTAAAACTTTCCCATAGATAGTTTTGATGTATGTTCACCCGTAAAAGCAGCGTTCGCAAAAAACAATAATATCGACTTTTATAACAATGTACCTACTTGTATGTAATGTAACTAATAACGGTCTACTTTCAAATTATTTACTTTTTATTTTTTTCCTACCAGAATATCTCTTCAAGCATATCTTTTTATCATTTTTGGTCAATTGCAGAAATGAATGGTGCCTCGGTCCAAGCATTTTTGTTTTGGAAAAATAAGTCTCTCTAATTTTAAGCCGTTCATTAAACGTTGAACGTAAACATACCCATTGAAGCAATAATTCCAGTTAACCTTTGACATGCCGTTGGTGCCTTTATATCCAAGTTTAATAAATGATCTATATTAGAGTGAGCAAGTGATGCTGTCGTCTGTTGCCCTGGGAGTATTAAATTTTTAAACTGAAAATTGAAAAATTATGATTATGTGTATATTACTTGCAAGTACGCAAGTACGAGTAAGTAAGCAAGTAAGAATAATGTGGTCCCATTGTTAGTTATCATCATCATCATTATCAACCAAATCCCATCCACTGCTGGACATAGGCCTCTCCCATGGTAGGCCACTGAGCTCGATCTTTAGCTATGTGTTTCCAACCGCTGTCTACCAGCTTGCGTATATCATTGCTCTACCTAGCTGGAGGGCGTCCCATACTACGTTTACTGAGCCGTGGTCTCCACTCTAGAACTCGTCTACCCCAACGGTTATCGTTTCTATGACAGATGTGACCAGCCCACTACCATTTCAGCGTGCTAACCCTTTGAGCTATGTCGATAACTTTGGTTCTCTGACGGATGACTTCGTTTCGAATTCGATCCTTCACAGAAACTCCGAGCATAGCCCTCTCCATAGCTCGCTGAGCGACCAAAAATAATATAAATACTACGTAAAACTTTGTTGCTTATACTTTTCCTATAATATGACTGTTAGATTTTGCTGTTCTGGCCTAAATTTAGCCAGCCTCTGTAAAATGCACTAATTTCGTCCGTATTTTCTGGACATAAGAGATATCGTTCAACATATTTTACTTATTCTTAGCACGTCAGATAATTGGGTACCTATTTACTTTTGCGTACCTCTTCAAGCCTACAGTCTGATTCTGTCGGCCACACCATGATCAAATTAATTTTTCTAGACCTCGCTAAAATAAAAATACACAGCTCTAGTCAATGTAGCTGAAAAGGTAATGAAAACGTAACCAAAGAAAATAGTTATAAAAATCGTAATAGTAATATTCGTGATAATTCTATTGAAATGCCATCCAAACGTCATCCAAAAAACCTAGACCCTGACATTGACATTGATATCCAACTATAGTGACACATGGTTTATAAATGTCTATTCTAAATGCAAAACATAGAGGGAGTAGGCAACTTCTGTCTACGATGCAAAACCATAGAGGGAGAAGGCAAATGCAAAACAAATGTAATGTTTCTAAGCAATTATTTAAGTTCCTAATTCATATTAATTTATTAATTTTTCTTTCATCGGGTTGTTTATCTTCTAATACTATAAGAATCTTTGTCATGACTGACTGACTGACTGACTGACTGCCTTACTGACTGACGGACTGACTGACTGACTGACTGACTGACAGACAACGCACAGCCTAAACCGCTGGTCGTAGAGACTTGAAATTTGGAGGGTATATTTGTCTTAGTACGTAAGGGTTGTACTAAGAAAGGATTTTAGGTGAGGGGACCTCCCCTCACCTAAAATCCTTTCTTTTTCCTTCACCTGAAGGAAAACATCGTTAAGAAACCAACAACCCCCGCATGGTAGCAGGACACTATCTAGTGTCCGCCTGGCCAGCTACCACCCTCAAGTTTGAAAATCTGTCACCAAAACATCTAATGTGTTCCGGCAGCCATCCTTGAGAGCCAGATCCCATTCTAGGCCGAGCGTGCTTACCATCTTCGACCGCATCATCACTTACCAACAGGTGAGATAGTGGTCAAACGCTAGCCTATAAAGTATTAAAAAAAAAAAAACTGCGGTGGCGCCGCCGCCGCCCGTTTTTTTTTTATGTTTGTTCGCAGATAAATTCGTCGTTTATGAACCGATCTTGATTATTATTTTTTTGTTGAAAAGAGATATCCCAAGTGTGGTACCATGGTAATTTTATCGAGGTCTGATAAGTAAGTATCTTCAGATATGGAGATAAACACCTCAAAATTGGTACTGAAAATTAATAGCGCGGCATTGAAGTCGATTCTTTTTAGTTTTTAAACAATCTTATGATAAAAATGTTTTTACAAAAGAAAAGTTTTAAGTAAATAAAAGGAGTTTGCAACGCGGGCAAAGCCGCGGGGCACTTCTAGTTTGCAAATATACTTCTCCTTCTTGTGGCTTTTAAATTCTGCTTGGCGTTTTTCTGCCAGTGTCAAAAGTATGGCCAGTGTACAGTATATTTACGAGAAAAATACCCGACAAAAAAACTAATATGTAAATTAATATGAACTTAAATAATTGCTTAGAAACGTCACAGAATAATGAATAGTACAAGAAACGTTTGATTATAAACTCGATGTTATCAAAGTTAAAATCATTATACTTTATATTCTTTGATAATATACGAGTACATGTCCAGATACCATATTAAACACACGTAACTTTCGAAATAATGATCTACCATAATATAGTAGATCAACCGAGTGCGCGGAGCTCGTGAAAAAATAACGTAAATAAAACTGGCCAAGTGCGAGTCAGACTTGTTGACTTGTCCCGCACACGGAGGGTGCCGAATTTCCGAAGTCCGAACGCCACGAACTTCTAACACAAACTAAGTAAATATTCACACAAAGGTAATTAATATAATTATATATCTGGAAGACCGAGTGTTCGTACGACTAAGTATCTATTCTGATTCTAGCTAATTGAAGCTCTTTATGTACTAAAACTGAAGATATATTAATCAATACTGTACAGTACATTTTCGCAAATAATTCTTAACTAAGTAAACAAATCTACCGAGACCCACAAATTTAACAAATGAAACGCTTGCGAGTGCTAATTTTTCCTGTGCTGCCATCTAGCTGCGTCGAGGTGAATTAATTTCGTATCGTATCGTATCCTGAATAAAACTGGCCAAGTGCGAGTCAACATCGCGTCTCTTATCGTACACTTAGGGAGGGTTCCGTACAATACGAAGCATAACAGTGTTTCAACCTCATATATTTGATTAATTGATATTACCAAGAACATTTGGTTTGGTCGCGATCTAGAAAGACGGGGCTCGTTTACTAGCGCCATCTATGTCATTTTGCCGAAACTAATTAGATAGATGGCGTTTAAAAACATGTTTTTTGTATGGGGACCCCCTTTAATTTATAACTTTATTTTGTTTTTAGTATTTGTTGTTCTAGCGGCAACAGAAATACACCATCTGTGAACATTATAACTGTCTAACTATCACGGTTAATGAGCTATAGCCTGGTGACAGACGGACAGACAGACAGACAGACAGACAGACAGACAGACAGACAGACAGACAGACGGACAGCGGAAACTTAGTAATAGGGTCCCGTTTTACCCTTTGGGTACGGAACCCTAAAAACACGTTTATTGTTTTAAACCCTTTAATTAGGGTTCCGTAGCCGAATGGCAAAAAACGGAACCCTTATAGATTCGCCATGTCTGTCTGTCTGTCTGTCTGTCTGTCTGTCTGTCTGTCTATCCGTCCGTATGTCACAGCCATTTTATTCCGAAACTATTAAGACTACAGAATTGAAACTTGGTAGGTAGATGTATTCTGTGAACCGCTTTCCGATTTTTATACAAAAATACAAAATATAAAAGTTTAAGGGGGGGCATCCCATACATGGAACTGAAACAAAAAAAAATTTTTTTCGTCAACCCTATACGTGTGGGGTATCTATGGATAGGTCTTGAGATGACATTGAGGTTTCTAAAATCATTTTTTCTCAAAGCCATTTCAAAGATAGGCGCGTCTAAAGTGGTAAAATGTGTGTCCCCCCCCTCTAACTTCTAAAGTAAGGAAGTGAAAAATCTAGAAAAAATATATTCTGTAGATCTCAATAAAAACTTTCAACTTGGAAAATCGAAAATTGGTTTGAACGAGATACAGTCTGCAGTTGTTGAGATACAGCGACCGCAAGTATAACTTTGTTTTTCATACAAACACTATGAAAACCAAAGTTATTTTTGTAGTTGCGAAAAATCAAAGTTATAGAATACTCTACTGTGTTACGGAACCCTACGAGTGCGAGTCCGACTTGCACTTGGCCAGTTTATTTTTTACTTTGTTCTGTTCTTAGTATTAGTTGTTATAGCGGCAACAGAAATACATAATCTGTGCAAATTTCAACCGTATAACTACGAGTATCACGGTTCATGAGATACAGCTTGGTGACAGATGGACAGACAGACAGACAGACAGACAGACAGACAGACAGACAGACGGACAGCGGAGTCTCAGTAATAGGGTTCCGTTGGTACCCTTTGGGTTCGGAACCCTAAAAATGCCGATTTGTGCAGTGATGCTACGCCACAATCACGCAGGAAAGCATGAGTATGAAAGCACGATTATAATTTTGAATTTTGCGTTGGTTTGTCGGACTGGTCAGTGTTGTCAGTTTAGTAGTGGAGTAATTATCCAAATATTTGGAAACTTTTTTCTGCGTATTAACAGGTCACAACTAGTACTTTAACCGACTTTGAAAAAGAAGAAAGTATACAAAGAGTATGTTTATTTTATTTTGTTGTTACCTCAGATCGTAGTCAAATTCTGAACCGATTATTATTAAATTAGACTAGGTGTGTCCCGCGGCTTTGCTTAGAATATCAAATCAATCAATATCAATATCGGATTCAGTTGTCGATTCTAAACAAATTACTTTCAGGTCTCGCGTTTAATATGCTACACGTTGTATATATAATATGTCAATTCATAATTAGATTTACACTATGTAATGTAATTTTAACTAATATTATTTTATTAAGGTTTCCTACAAGACCCTGTACAATCAAATCTTTAAAATGTAATAAATTATAATTAAGATAGTTTAAAAACTAAAACAACCGACTTCAATGCCCCGCGAGTCAATTTCAGTAGCAAGTTTGAGACGTTTATATCTCTGGAAATATGTACTTATCAGATCTCGATGAAATTACAATGGGATCACCTCGGAGATGTATTCTACCGATTACAAAAAAAAATCATTCGAAACTGTTCACAATTGACGGAATAATCGCGTATAATACACAAAAACAACATACAGACGAATTGAGAACCTCCTTCTATTTGGAAGTCAGTTGAAACGTAAAAAATAATTTTAAAACAAGAATTAATCTGGGACAATGAACTTAAACGTTAAAAATAAATTCTAGTAAGTATTTTGCGGGTAGGTACTTACCTATTTTTAATCGACTTCCCAAAAAAGGAGGAGGTTCTCAATTCGTGTTTTTTTGTGTATGTTACACGATTACTCCGTTCTCTCAATTGTGAACGGATTTGAATGATTCTTTTTTTAATGGGTAGGGTACGTTTCCGAGGTGGTTGTAATTTTAATGAAATCCGCCGAGCCGTTTTTAATATATCAACATGTGTATTACGATGCATTTACTTATCTCAACGATTTAATACTTACGAGTACTACTGGCACAGATGAGATAATAGTTACTTCGTCTAATGGCACAGATTAGATTATAGTTACTACGTCTACTGGCTACTTTGACTAGCGCGACGTTTAAAATCGGTTGTTTTAGTTTTTTAACATATCTTAAATTATTTTAGTTAGGAAAAACTAACTAACAATGCAATATATATAGAAGTCAATTTTGACCCACTTCCCGGTTTTCGGTGAGCTGAAATTTTGTGTAACTTGTGTAAGTTTAGAAACAATGCTATAATCTGGTACTATTGAGCTGATCTGATGATGGAATCAGGATGTGGATAGTGGAAATACTCAACGGCGAACAGTAGACACAAAATGTTGTAAATGGATTTAACTGTAATATTAGCTTGTTCTAAACTTCATCATGACACGGCTGCTGCACCAGGGTTAACTTTCGGCGAGGGAACTCCTCAACAGTGAATAAAACAGATACATTTTGTAAATGGATTCAACCATAATAGCCTGTTCTAAATTCCATCATGACATGGCTGATGCAACCACGGTTGACTTCCGGCGAGACAATTCCTTAATGATGAATAGTACAGATACAAAATTTTGTAAATTGATTTAACCATAATAGCCTGTTCTAAATTTCATCATGACATGGCTGATGCACTCAGGGTTAACTTCCGGCGAGGGAACTCCTCAACAGTGAATAATACAGACACAAAATTTTGTAAATGGATTCAACTATAATAGCCTGTTCTAAATTCCATCATGACATGGCTGAAGCCTGTTCTAAACTCCTCAATGCTAGCCCAGACACGAAATTTTACTTTTTTTCTCTTGTAAATGTAAAAGACAAATTTAAAGTAATAACCAACGTAATATAATTTATTCCTTTAAATATCAAATTACATATAGTATTCTGTTTACAAAAATACTTAATAAAATATATGGTAAATCATGTAAAACAGGAAGTAGCTCAGCTTTTAGTCTCTTCAACATCAGTTGCGCACCTTAAACACATACAATTTTATAATATGAAATTAAAATAGAAAAAATGAGATTTTATTAAAATTAAAAATATTATGGAATATACTGTCCTAATACTGGGCAAATGTTCCTGATATTCTCCAAAAAGGAATATATGCATGTAGTTTAAAATTGGATCGAATTGGATTACATTTTTCGAATCTATCGTACTGGAATAAGAAGTATAACAACATATTCTTATTTATTTCTTTCATCACTATCAGCCAATTTCTGGCCACAGCTGGACACATGCCTCTCTTATGGCACGCCACTGAGCAACAAAGTCTCAGTAATAGAGTTCCTTTGGTACCTTTGATACATAGGGCAATAGATCTCCTTCACAATAGGTAGACACTTGTATTTTTTGCAATGTGTGTAATACTATAGGGGATTTTACAAACAATACTAAAAATAATATTAAAAAAAATATATATGAAAAGGCTTCTCCTCATACAAGAAACGTGTTTTTTCGGCGTTTTTTGCTTGAACTTGAAATCGTCACAAAATATGTTTAAATATAGCCGCTATAACAACAAATACCAAAAACCGAATAATGTTAATAATATAAGGGGGCCTCCATACAATAAACGTGCGTTTTTCGGGTGTTTTATGCTCGATCTTACCAATCGTAATAGGCGGAGACTTGAAATTTGCTCATAGTGTGTATTATAATAGTTACTATAATATCAAATAATAAAAACAAAATTAAAAGGCGGTCCCCATTACAAAAAACTTATTTTCCCGGCACATTTTGTTCAATCGGAACACTACGTGTGCGAGTCGGACTCGCGCTTGGCCAGTTTATTTTGTATTATTGTTAATGTCAGTGATTGCAATATTGTTAAAAGTAAGTTTAAACTGAATTTTGTTTTAAATTTCTGCAAATGACATGAAGATTGGCTGCCACTGTCCAGGTCTCGAGCAAGGTTAGTACCGTTACTGAAAGGATCAACTATCTTTACTAAAGCGGTACTCAATAAACCTGGATAGGAATTGCCACTAATAGAGTGATTGTGGTATTATAGGCTCAAATAAACTTGAATGCATAGAACTGTTGGTCGTTGTAGTAGTTACGCGACGACGAAGACGAAGAGCGAAGCGAGGAGGAGGGGTTAGATTTCTTGTGAGCACAACGCACGAGCCGAGTGAGCGTAGCGAGCGTGCCGCGGCAGCGGCCGGCGAGTGCTAGAACTGAATCGGCCCTTGTTTCAATTTTTTTTCCAATCTACCAACGTTTTTTACTTTGATATTTAGGACATTCGATATTCTGTACTTCGATAATTAGAACTTTCGATGTTACTTTTTTCGATAATTGGATTTTATATTTATATGACGTCGATTATGTCTTATTACTAGACGTCCATCTTATACTTCCATAGAGTCGATATTTTGAATATCGATATTTTATCAGTAGATATTTTAACTTTCGACCTTCAAATATGTAACCTATGTTTTAAGAACGTTTAAGTAGTAAGAGAGTACTGCAACCAGTACTCTTACTTAAACTTGATATTGTCTATGCTTACGTTATCAAAGTCTTTTTAAACATGGTAATATTCCACATTCTGACGGTGTCACAGTAGGCGCTATCATCTGATCCTCTACGCAGCGTGACGTAGCAGTCGTCATGGTTGACCCAATCATTGTTCACTGCATGGTTTATTGCGAAAAGCACTCGTTCCTTCATCGCTAGCTCCCACTTTCTGAATGATTGATCTGAAACATATAATTAGCTTGTAGAAATCGGGCACCTTAAACAGTACTACGGTAGTTTACGTTACGAAGTCCACGAGCCACAGTGTGACAGTGGGTGTTAGTTTGAATTGAACTTTTATTTTTATATTCATTGTTCCAACAATACGCACGCACGGCTGCGGAAATTTCTTGCCAGCAACTGTAATTTTCCGAAAGTATGATAGAATCTTAGTTTAATTAGTGAACAAACAGTGTGCCACAGCCAGGACTATCTAGAACTAAAACATATCGTCACTTAATATCAGGTTAGCCGTAATCAGGAATCAACCTGAAATAAATAAAGGATAAAATATTGCGCTATAAAATTCAGAAAGTTGATGGATTACCAATAAAATAGTAGATTTTATCACGGAG
Organism: Cabera pusaria; assembly: GCA_954871355.1. Taxonomy (NCBI): domain Eukaryota; kingdom Metazoa; phylum Arthropoda; class Insecta; order Lepidoptera; family Geometridae; genus Cabera; species Cabera pusaria. The sequence continues at coordinate 6,768,808 of OX940894.1, forward strand.
GCGCACCATAACATTCTTATTAATTTTGCAACAAATAAATCTAATAATGTATAAATATAGCTATAAAACCTATAATACTTAATAGTTCTGCATATTTTATAACTATTTTTCGATTAAAAACTGACGACGTGGTTAAGTGATTTGTTGAAAGGCGATGATTATTTCTGCCAATTGCAAAGAAGTTAAATTAATAAATTACTCAAGTAGACATTGGTGCTGATTTTCAAGCGTGCGAGTTAGGAGTAATAGGTATCCTTGATTTACGCCGAAAGTAAAAAGACAACGACAAGTACTTAGCCCAGCCATTCGTAGATTTAGATGTATATAAAATGCATGTATTAATAGCTGCCTAGCCTACATACTGAATAAATGCGTCAAACTTTGAACTCAACAATATCTTTTTAATATTTTACTAACCTTTATACAATAAAGGAACGACACACCGCAATGATCGCAACTTTCTTGTGACCTCAGTTTTGCTGCTAACAGTAATCACCAGACATGCAGGTCGCAGTGCCATGACAATATCAACAGTATCGCCAGTCACAGTGGGGATGACGATCGCCTTAGCATTGCACTGGTAGGCTAACGCGACGCATGAGATCGCGCAAGCTTCCGGTGCAGTTACTGGCATTCTCATCTATTTGAACAAACGTAAAATGTAAAATTAGCCCTTTGAGCGAAGACTTTGTATGGTACAAGCTACGAAGAAAATAGGGTACAAGCAAATAGCTGACTGAAATTGGACACAAATAATTGAACATCGAGCTCTGTGATTAGCATTAGGAAAGACCTTATAGCGTAAGTCAAATAGTAATGAAGACTATGGTTTATTTTTCTTTTGATTGGCTAGTTTGTGACCTCGTGAATCTCACCTGGTAGTAAGTGATTATGTGGTTACTGGTTAATAATGATGAATACGCTAGGAACAGAATGGTCTGACTCTCAAGTGCTGTACTACTTGAACACTAAGATTTTGGAAGCAGATTTTCTTCTTGATGGTGGTAAGCGCCTCTGATGTCGCAAATGTTTACAGGCGAGAAGGTGACCGCTTAACATTAGGTGGAGCGTCAGCTTGTTTGCCAACAGCTATTGCATAAAATAAAGTTAAGTAATTCGTGGTAGCAAGTCAGGCGAAACATTGATATTATAATGCTCCTACCAAGAGAAGGTATTATTTAAGCTTGCATTAGTAACATTTGGTGTCATTCCCATATGGTTTATCTAATCGTTTTTTAATGGTTATTGAAACATGTGACTTGCAAGGCTCTCGCCTGATGTAAAATAATGAAGTCTGCCTAAAGCAGATGTTTGGTATGCCAGAATTTGTATAGAATTGTATAGGGACCGTTACGTCGAAACGTCTAGATTTGAATCTCACATGACCTGTAATTTACTTAAACCCATAAATATTTATTGATACTGTTAATGGTAGCACGCTAGGCCTAGAATGAAAACTAGCATTATTACATCGTGCAATACATTATTTCATGCAGGGCAGCTCTTTAATACAAATAACCCATTAATAACCTCTTCCATAACCCTGTAGAAGTCACTTTTCGTATTCATCAAAGGCTCTAGGGTGTAGCACAATTTGTTTATTGCCTCTAACACATTCAGCAAAACTTCTATATCAGGACAATCTTCGAGCACGAATCCGGTTGCACCATCTAGTATTGCGTTAGTAACATCCACTGATTCGCTGTCGATACACTCTCCCGTTGCAAGTGCATGTGCGAATATATCGCCAGATATGTAAAACGGTTTGCCTGCCTAGAAAAAATATTATTAAATATTTTGTTTCAAATCTCCAGTATTGCTTCATGCATATCCATAAATTCAAAGTGTTTCTTTCAGCGTGCTGTGGAAAAGGAAGCGAGAAGTGTACGCAGTTCCTCTGAAGGGTCGAATCCGAAACGAGGTGAACCAACATAGAATTGAAGTTCTTGACATAATATATAGCAGTGTATATATACATACTAGCATCTGCCCGCGGCTTCACTCGCGTGGCTAACTTTTTACGACTGTTTACGACTCTCACAGTTTTATGACCTAATTAGTCACTATATGACCCTTAGGTCGAACACAATATCCACTGTTGTTCAAGACTATTAAGAATTATGTGGTTAAAGTCAATAATCAGTATGGTAAGGTAGAGCAAGTTGTACTATTTAAATGTTTGAGTCAGTCTGATGCATGAGAAAAAAAAATGAAACATTTTCTACAAAGTAGATAAGGCGAATGGTTGAGCGAGTGCAGCGAGAGAAAATTTTTTATGACTTTTTATGACCCCGACAGTTTTATGATCTCATAAGCTTTAATAAGTTACTACAGAGGAATGCAAGGTCGAACTCGATATCCTCTATTGAAAAAGTCAATCATCATGGTTAGGTATACCAAGTTGAAAAGTACACATTTTTAAAACTTTTTATGCCGCTTACAGTTATATTACCTAACAATGAAGTCACTTTAGATGACTCTAAGATCAAACTCGATATCCCCTTTTGTTAAAGTCATTAATCATTATGGTTAGATATACCAGGTTGTGCTCTTTAAATGTCTGTGTTAACTCAGTCTGATGCATGCAGCTGTTAAAACACAAAAGTTTATTAAACATTTCTTACATAGTAGATAAGGCGAACATTTGTGCAAGCAAAGCAAGCATGACAATTTTTATGACCCCGACAATTTTAAGACCTAATAATCAAGTCACTTTAGATGACTCATACGTCGAAGTTGATATCTTTTGATGTTAAATCATTATTATTTTTGGTTAAGTATACAAAAATGTGCTATTTAAATGCATGACTCAGTCTTATGCATGAAGCTGTTAAAACAAAAAATGTATGTAATATCCTACAAAGAAGATAACGCGAATGGTTGCGCGAGCGCAGCGAGTGCTATTATTGCACGAGTGAAGCGAGCGCGATTTTTTTTTTACTTTTTATGACAGTTTTATGACTTCATAACCTTTATTTAAGTCATTAGAGAGGACCAAGGTCGAACTCGATATCCTCTATCGTAAAAGTCATTAATAATTATGGTTAGAGTATACTGAGTTGTGCTGTTTAAGTGTTTGCCAAAATAAAAGTGTTCTATGTCCTACTATGTTCTACTGACTATCTTTGTACAAAATTCAGCTGAATCGGCCTAGTCGTTGATCTGATAAGACGTCACACATTTACTAAATTCAATAAAAAATATCTGCACATCCAGACTTTTCTGCCAGAAAAAAAATATCCAATGTCCTTGAATGTTCTATTAACTAGCTTTGTACATAATTTCAGCGGAATCGGTTAAGCCATTGATCAAATATGACGTTTTACAAAATTACGAAATTTACAAAATTCAATAAAAAAAATCTAGATATCCAGACTTTACGGCCAGAAAATGCCTATGTTCTATTGACTATCTTTGCGCAAAGTTTCGGGTGAATTGGTTTAGCTGTTGAACTGATAAGACGTCACACGTTTACAAAATCCAATAAAAAAAAATCGCACTTAGACTCGGACTGCCAAAAAAAAAGTATCCTATGTCCTTCTTTGTCTTATTGACTGTCTTTGCACAAAATTTCAGTTAAATCGGTCCAGTAGGGCTATTCTGTAAGCTATCTCGGAAGCGAAATCCGCGGTGAGATTTGAATTTCGTACTACGAAATTCAAATCGTAACACGATCGTAATACGTTTGAATTTCGAAATTCAAATCTCACCGCGGATTCCGCTTCCGAGATAGCTTACAGAATAGCCCTACAGCTGTTTATCCGAGAAGAGATCTTATTAAAAAAAAATCTATTAAAAAAATCTGGTTACCCAGACTGGACAACCAAAAAAAAGTATCCTGTATCCTATTTTGTCCTATGAACTGTCTTTATAAAAAATTTCAGCCAAATCGGTCAAGCCGTTTGACTGTGAAGAAGTCCCAAACGAATAAAAAAAACAGACTTTCACATTTATAATATTGGTGTTGATCTCTAAGACCAGCGGATTAGGCTGCACGTTGAAATATCAGTCAGTTAATTAGACAAATACGTAAGGGATAATTTTGGAAAAACCGTGAAACACGTGTCTCATAATTTTAATTGAAGAGTATGTATACATATTTTTAAGTCCATCGCCCCAGAGAACAAAATGTTTCACAGCAAATTAAACGTATAATTTCACCCACTTAGGGGTGGAATTTCGAAATAACCCTTTCTGTGTGGTGGATAGTTTACTTCACAAAAAACACACCCTCTATATGTTATGTCTTTAATACCAGCGGATGATGTTGCACGTTGTTATATCAGTCAGTTATTCAGCCAGACTAACGCGTGAGAATTGATTTTTGAAAAAAAGAAAATGTAACATACACTCTTAGGGGTAGAATTTCGAAAATCGATCTTATAGTGGATATTTGCACTTCACAAAGAAGAAACCTTTCAAATATCATGTCTCTAGGGCCAGTGGTTTAGGCAGTGCGTTGATATATCAAGCAGTAATTCAATCAGCAAGAAAAACACGTGGGGGATGATTTTTGAAAAACTGTGATACCCGTAACTCACCATTTTAAGTAAAGAGTATATGTACCAATTTTGGAGACAATTGACCCAGAGAATAAATAGTTTCAGAGAAAATTCAACCCTCCATTTCACCCACTTAGGGGTAGAATTTTGAAAAATTATTTCTTAGTGGATACTTGCATTTCACAAAGAATACACCTTCTAAATATCATGTCTATAAGACCAGTGGTTTAGGCAGTGCGTTGATATATCATGCAATCAGAAAAACGCGTGGGGGATGATTTTTGAAAAACTGTGACATCCGTAACTCACTATTTTAATTACAGAGTCTGTGTATTAATTTCCGAGACAATTGACCCAGAGAATTAAAAGTTTTATAGAAAGTTCTACCCTCCATATCACCTACTTAGGAATGGAATTTCGAAAAATATTTTTTAGTGGATACTTGCTCTTCACAAAGAACACACCCTCTAAATATTATGTCTCTAGGACCAGTGGTTTAGGCAATGCGTTGATATATCAAGCAGTCATTCGGTCAGTCAAAAAAACGCGTGGGGGATGATTTTTGAAAAACAGTGATACCCGTAACTCACCATTTTAATTAAAGAGTATGTGTACCAATTTTCAAAACAATTGACTCGGAGAGTAAAAAGTTTCATAGAAAGTTCAACCCTCCAGTTCACCCACTTAGGGGTGGAATTTAAAAAAAGAAAATTGTAAGTGAATACTTGTTCTTCACAAAGAACACATTCTCCAAATATCAAGTTTCTAGAACCAGTGGTTTAGGCCGTACGTTGGTATATCAGGCAGTCATTCAGTCAATCAGAAAAACGCGTGGGGGATGATTTCGAAAAAACTGTGACACCCGTAACTCATTATTTTTATTAAAGAGTATAAGTACCAATTTTCGAGACAATTGACCCAGAGAATAAATAGTTTCATAGAAAGTTCAACCCTTCATTTTACCTACTTAAGAGTGGAATTTTGAAAAATCCTTTCTTAGTGGATACCTACACTTCACAAAGAACACCCCCTCCAAATTTCAAGTGTATAGAATAAGCGGTTTGGGCTGTGCGTTGATATCTCAGTCAATCCAGTCAGTCAGTCAGTCAGTCAGGACTTTATATATATAGATATATGTATATATGTATAGCAGTGGACTAAGGCTGATTTTTTTAAATTTTATTGATAAGGATAACATCGTGCTTGTCTGGAGGTGGAAGTAAGACGAGCCACTGGACAACAGAGAACTTTTGATATCCTGCCTTCGAACTGGCTAACTATTCCAACATATTCAGACAGAAACACTGAATCTGATCATACATGTTTTTCCTAGTTTCGGATTCAGGGGTCCCATGTTTGACATATTGTAACAACTTATTTGATCAAGTACGTTAAACAAACATCATCTTGAATGTACATTCAAGATAATGTTTGCAGTACCTACATTTATATATACATATATTACTTGTAAAATTACTTGATTATGTGGCTTATACTATGTTTCTATTATTATTATTATTATTCAGTCGTCGTGAAAGCAGATGGGTCAGGATGTCGCTAGGCACGTTCATTGTGTCGGTTTTTATTACACTTGCGATTGCGCATCGCATCAAGTGACAGGACGAGCATGATTCGGTGCTCGTAAGTGCATCTTCTCCACCATAGCAGAGGACGTTTTATTAATAAACCGGAGGTGAATCCCACTTAATCTTTAGAAAATACTGTAGATGGGCTACTACTTGTTATCGTGAAAGATTTTAATCAAGTGGAGGAGTAACAAAATATAAGAGAAATATAATGGAACAACTAAACGTAGTTGAGACAAAGATAATGAAGAACCATGGCATGTGGTAGGAAGTGATGGAAAGAGACATCTAGAAGAGAAAATAAAGGTAATGGCAGACAATATCGGCAGATTTTTGTTGTTTTGAACTACGATTCGAACACTTGCTAATCACTGGGTTCCAAGTTGCGGCCAGCCTAAATCCATCCTTCCGGTTGCAATTGTGATGTTTTTTAGTTTTTAGTGCGTTAGAACTTCACGCACAATACGGGAGTAATAGTAGTGGTCGGTTTAGAGGATCTTAGGTTATGAAGTTCGATCCAATGATAAGGTCTTATTACTGGGTAAGCGCGCTCCATCATCGATCGCATCATCGGTGAGATAGTGGTCAAGTGCTACCCAGTGCGGTGTAAAAAAAAGTTGGTATTCCAGTAAGTGCTCGGTGATAGCAGATTTATTTGTCTGCATTGTGTGTCACAATGGCAACTCTATAAAGATCAATTGAGAGTAGTTCAAACGAACTCTCAATAACAATGCTGATACTCACAATTTCCAGTCTTCTCGTGATCACGATCAATGTAACTTGGTCGAAAAGTCGAGGTTAGAGATGGGCGTTGATTAAACGACCTAGTTGAAATAACCGTCCATCGACTGTCAACGTTTCGACCGTTAACCGTTCACAGATCAACTAGTTAAATTCATAGACGGCAAAATTCAAGAGTATAGAAAAACGTATCAGTTGACGTCAACAAACGGAGGCGCGCCGCGCGATCAACTGTCAACTTGATTTCGAACGGTAACATTCATTAGAATTTATGACGAATAATTCTAGATTATATTTCAAATCGCGAAAGTTTGAAGTTTGTAATTATACCAATGTATTCCACTTCAACGTTAAGAGATGTTTTCGTTCGATATCTTGGTGCACTATATAGAGGAAGACGGAAGAAAATGTAGATGGACTGTGTGATGGAAGATTTGTATATAAAAGGAGTGAATGAAATAACTGCGGATAGACCCAAATGGAAGAGAATGACATGTTGCACCCAACCTACTTAAGTGGGATGACGGTAGTAAAATGATGACGATCTGGGAGCACTTTTTAGATGTGTAAGATAACATAAGATTTATTGATATTTTAACCAAAGCCAAGAGAGATGTAAAAACTTCGGATTTATTGTTTTGACACTTTATTGGATTTATTGTTTTACTTTGGGTGACATCCGGTCCCCTTGTAACCGAAGGATGGTTCATGTTTATACACCAATACAAAAATTATGCTTATAGTTTAATATTTACGTAGGTTTTATTATCAAAAATGGCTAAAACATCTTTTGCCTTCTACTGAACTTTTGAACTTATGGAAACCAATTCGAGCGTCAAAAATGTAGCAGATTCAAATTGAAAAGCAGTCTTCGAGAAATACTTGAAATTTATACGGCTGCTGAAATGCAGTCCAACTATTCTGTATTCTACCTGTTGATATTTCTGGAATATTATTTCATAAATGTTTGAAGGTTTGATATTGTAGCGTGCTTCTAGGAATGGAGAAACCGGCAGTAAGAAGATTAATTTCAATAAATGTTGCCTTAAAAGGTGTCTTTATATGGCCACTGACCACTTTCCACTTTCAATGACGTGATTTGCTTGCTTGTTTGTCACTTTTGACATAATAAAATGCACATGCAGTAAAATAATAAAAGCATGTTTCTTCCAAAACCTAACAGTAGAAAGAAAAGAAAAAGTATCACAGGTATAGGGGAGAACGATGAAAATGTGTCACTTTCCTGATTTACATTAATTGCTTCTATTTATTTAGTGCCAGTTGATTGCTGACAGAGTCCCATAGCAAAATAGGAATTAAGAAATTATGTCCTAGATAAACTAACAAAATGTTATATAGCGTTAAATATCAGATAACTATCTGAAACTATATTTGAAACTAGTGAAACTGGCCCATATATAATTGCAAAACTGCCACTAACCTGTAAACATTTCGCACAGATCCATTTCTGTATTAATACCATACGGTAACGAGCTGATTCGTCCAGTTCATGAGCAAGAAATTCTCTCGAGAACATAATGCCGTCTGCTTCCTAGAAACTCAGATTGTTGGATTACTTCAGACGTTGAATAACGTTAGGCTATTATACAAAAACTAGGTAAACTTAGCCTCTTTCTTTAAAATAAAAGTTGTAAAAAAAAACTATTATTTTTAACAAGCTGTGCCCCGCGGCTTCGCCTGCGTTAAAAACAACTTTTTTTTCTCATAAGAACCATCTCCTGACGATAAAATACATAACAAAAAAAAGAATTAGCGAAATCGGTCCAGCCGTTCACGCGTGATGCCGTGACCAAGGGAAATTGGGATACATTTTTATATATAAGAAGATGAACCATTTATTGTCTTTAATTTTTTAGGGTTCCGTACCCTAAGGGTAAAACGGGACCCTATTACTAAGACTCCGCTGTCTGTCTGTCTGTTTGTCTGTCTGTCTGTCTGTCCGTCTGTCACCAGGCTGTATCTCATGAATCGTGATAGTTGGACAGTCGAAATTTTCACAGATGATGTATTTCTGTTACCGCTATAGCAACAAATACTAAAAACAGAATAAAGTTAAAAATAATAGAGGGTCCCCATACAAGAAACGTGTTTTTTTCGGCATTTCACGCCATCTATGTACGCTTAGTTAGGTAAACGTCCCATAGATGGCGTTATATTGAAATGTCGATCCCTAACTCCTTTGTTTGACGTTAGATGGCGTTATAAGAAATAAATGATTATTAATTATTATATTTTGCTGGCGAAAAATGATAGTGGTTTTTTTGCTTGATTTTATAAAAAACTGTAGTGTGGTAAGGAACCCTACTAGTGCGAGTCCGACTTGCACTTGGCCCGTTTATTTTAGAAAGTTCAAGTTTTATTTGTATTCTGCTAAGATACAATCTAAATTGGTCCACTTTCCTTTACTTCAAAATCGCAGGCTGTAGTGAATGCAAGCGACAGTGTAGATTATCTAAGGTAACACGTGCAGTGACGCGAAAATTCTCACTATCTATAGCTTTGCTTGCCAATAGGTAAGCGCTATCGCTTTCCATCAAGCAATTTGCTTATACGTTTACTATCTATCATCCAGGCTAATATTATAAAGAGAAAACGTTATAGGGGAAGGGGGAGGGGAGGGGGAAGGGGGATTAGCGTGGCGTGGTGCGGTGCGGCGAACTCTTCGATCGGCTGGTGTTATCAAAGATGCTGGTACTCTTCGATTGACTGGCGTTATCAACCATGCTGGAAATCTTCGATCGACTGGCGTTATCAAACATGCTGGTACTTTTCGATCAACTGGCGTTATCAAAAATGCTGGTACTCTTTTATATACTGGCGTTATCGAACATGCTGGAACTTTTTGATTGACCGGCATCAAACATGCTGGTACTCTTTTATAGACTGGCGTTATCGAACATGCTGGAACTCTTCGATTGACTGGCGTTATCAACCATGCTGCAACTTTTTGATTGAATGGCGTTTTCAAACATGCTGGAACTTTTTGATTGAATGGCGCTTTTAAACACGCTGGAACTTTTCAGTTGACTGGCGCTATCAAACATGCTGGATCTCTTTGGATGACTGGCGCTATAAAACATGCCGGATATTAAACATGCTGGAACTTTTTGATTCGAACAAAACGTGCGCAAAAATACGTGCGCATATTAGGTAATTTGCTTGTACTTAATATTCAATTTTAAGGGGGTACGATTTTCATACAAAACTATATTGCACAAATATGAGTAAACAGAGCAAAAACCTGCACTGAAATCACATCTTTTGGTCTTGTATAAGTCTTTACATGTCGGGAATCATATTTATCTGATTATGATTTAAATGAATAATATATACATATTACTTAATCAATATTTTTTGGTTTAACTTGAATTTTACTATTATTTAAAATAATTTCATCTTAATCAATCAAATCATGTAGGTAAATACGTTTCCCGACACGTAAAGACTTATAAAAGACCAATAGATGTGATTTCAGTGTAATTTTTCCCTCCATTTACTCATATTTGTGCATTATACTTTTGTATGGAAATCGTACCCCCTTAACACGTTTTTATTGGCGTCCTATGCAACTAAACAATGTAATTAAATCTTACAAGTCAATCTCAACTTAATACTAATTATTGGATTGAAATAAATCTCTAAGATCTAGGAGGTTGATAGTGGAAATCATTAGGAGGCAAACACTTATTAGTTCCACTATCACAGTCAGACACCTCGAGTTTGGGCTCTTATATGATTCGTTTTGACTAGTCCATTAGATTGGGCTTGGTAAAGTGGGTTTGATGATGGAATCAGGAGTCAGGTGTTTTTCTAATTTTTATACAGCTTATTTTTAGTATCATCATCATTATATTTAGCCGGTGTCAGTCCACTGCTGGACGAAGCCTCTTCTGTTTTTATGTATACCTACCAAATACTTACTTTATATACCGACTTCAATAAGGAGGAGGAGGTAGAGTATAAGAGTATACCATAGTATACCATACAGACGTATGTATTTTTTTTAATATGTATGTTCACCGATTTGTCTGCCAATTGTGGACTGATTAACAAAATTATGTTTATTCGATAAAGTATACTCCTGTGGCGGTTCCATTGTAAATTTAACGAGATATGATAAGTATTTAACCTCAAAATTCCAACTAAAAATGACTAACGTGGCATTTCAAGTCGGTTTTATTGTTTTTAAACGATATTTAATTATCTTTTAAATGCTTACCTTTATAATGTCATCGATATTTCTAATTCCTTCTTGAGTACATATTCCAGCTATAATGATTGGCCTTTTGATTATTTTTCCCATAACTTCTTTAGCTTTAATCATTGTCTCAGGTTTACGGGCGTAGTTAATTATTACCATATCAACCTTGAATATAATATTATTTAATACCTTTGAAAAAGACCTACTTATTATACAATAACATTTGGTAGACAGATAGCTCATAAACAGTGTTGCGAAAAAGTTACTATTGTAACGTTTTACGTTACTTTTTTACCCCTTTAGGATTTGACGTTACATATTTGAAAACGTTACACAAAGAAATAGAAAAGTCTATATTCTGTCACACTACGAAGATTTATAAAATCGTTATTTTTCATGTCAAAACGTTAGTTTGTAATTGTCTTGGGTTACTTTCGAGGTCAGGCACTGGCAAGACTGCTTATAACCTGGTTAAACACAAATTATACTTTTTATCTCAATATGTAGGTAATGGATTACTTTTTAACGCAGACGAAGCTGCGGGTCACAACTAGTTTAATTACATACCTGGTATTGCATAGCAAATTTAATGATTTCCAAATCTTTCTTATCCAAAAGTGGAGAAGATTTGTTTCCACCTCTTACAACCAACGTGGTCATATTCCACAGTTTGCCAGTTTTAGTAACTAAACATCTTATGGAATGATCATCAATTTTTCGTACACATTGCAGTTTTATTTCATCTTGGGTAATAGATATTCGCATACCGACCTCAGTATCTACTGCTATGTACGGGTTATCAACAAATATTTTAGTAGCGTTACATTTCTCAAATTCATTTAAATCGTAGGTAAGTGTTATATAAGTGCCTTCTTTTATTGTGATATACTTTTCTTTCTGTCAAGCATAAAAATTAATATTTATTCAATTTGCCGAACATAGACTTTGTGGTTTTCCTTGTACTATTCATTATTCTGTGGTTTTGCTAATTAGGTAATATCTAAAAATCAATTGTTGCTTGTTCTGGCTAGTGTCAAGCATAATAACGTAAGGGCCAGTTTACCGGTTCCTGATAGTGCGTCAGATAGTTATCTGACATTCATATGTCAGATGACTATCTGTCTGTCATATAAAACCTGTCAAAAATCTGTCAGATTTATTTATATTAGCGCTATCTGGAACCGGAAACTGAAACTGGCCCTAAGTGTAGTTTTGGTAATAATGTAAAACTATTAAATTACTAAACAACTATTTGGTATGGTTGTAAAACTTAGCTAACTTTATTGAAATTATCTTGAGAAACAAAACCTTGGCGACAAACATCCAAACGTAACAAAGAAACACATTGCGATTAAATTTTGCATTCAAAATAAAATACACAAGTCACATGCCCAGTTTCACCGGTTCCTAAAAAAAATTTCGATTATTTGACATATAGTCCCATGGAAAAGTATTCAAGAATCTGTGAGATGACTTCCTTGTTTCACCGAGTCCCGAGATTCCCTGATAGACTATAGGATAACAACTTTTACATCATCATCATCAGCCTATCTCCGTTCACGGCTGGCCATAGGCCTCACCTATGGCACGCCATTGAGTTTCAGCTCTCTGTTTTCAACCGCTGCCAGCCAACTTGCGTATATCATGGCTCCACTACGTAGTATTGTTATCTTTTCTATGGCTCCAACTAGCTAGAGGGCACCCTACACTGCGTTTACCGAGCCATAGCCTCCACTCTAGAACACGTCTACCCCGACGGTTATCGGTTCTACGACAAATGTGAGACCAGCCCACTGCCACTTCAGCTTGCTGATCCTTTGAGCTATGTCGATAACTTTGGTTCTCTGACGGATGACTTCATTTCGAATTCGATCCTCCAGAGAGACTCCAATCATAGCCCTCTCCATAGCTCGCTGAGCGACTTTGAATTGGTGAACCAGTCAGCGTCCAAGGTCTCGGCCTTCGAACCCGCATAACACCGCCTTAAACAGAGGTGACTACTCGATGTCCACGCGCGGACACTTAGCAGGCCACCAGCCGTCCACGCAGCTGTCAGTTTATAAAAAGTAAAGTACTTCAAGTGAAGCAGTCTGCGCGCAGTCGCCGCGCGGGCCGCTCGCCGCTCGCTTGAAGCGCGCAGTAAGCGAGACGAGTAGTACGCTGGCGGTAAGCTCGGCTACGGCGTGCTATCTGCTAATTTGTGTTGTCAATGTAAAGTCTCTCTACAGAGGTCGTCCTAAGACTCACATTTTAATGAACGTTATTTTGCCGGGTGGGAGAGGGGTCGTGTAAGTGGGTGACGACCTTAAAGCCTCCCGCACACTGCGCTTGCGGTGCGTTTATTCTACCGCACGCATATTCTGTGAAGTATGGAGTGTCATAGAAGTGCGCGGTGAAACTAACGCTACTTTTTTATAAAGTTTATTCTATCGTGCGGTAAAATGAACGCACCGCAACCATGTGCGCGCGAAGCATAACGTGCGGCTGCTACGACACGAGGCTGCAAGTTAGGCAAGTGAGTGAGTGGATTGGTGAGCGAGCGCGTGGAGAGGTGAGCGAGCGGTGCGTTCCTCCCTTCAAAGCTCCTCTTAACCAGTATGTCTGAACCCAATAATGTAATGCACGATTCGGCTGGATGATCATCTGGCGCAGCTAAGTGAGGAGCTGGGACACATAAGATGGCACATTCTGGGGTTATGTAAAGTCCGAAGACAGGGAGAGGACACCATAACTCTAGAATCGGGCCATCTTATGTATTACAGAGAAGGAGACCATTTCAAGGCAGCGTCGGGTTGCTGGTCAACAAGGTTCTCAGTGACAACGTTGAGAAATCCTCAAGTATGTCGACAAGGGTAGCGTACCTCATAAGAGAGGTACAGCCTCAAGGTTATCCAGGTTTACGCACCGACCTTGACACACTTGGAAGACGAGGTGGAGAGCATGTATGAAGATATCTCTAGAGCCTTACATACCACCTCTAAGGCTCACTACAACGTTGTTATGGGAGACCTAACGCCTTGGAGGATATGTTTAAGACGCTGGACTGGAAAAATTGTGGCATCAACATCAACGGCAAGTACATTGCTCACTTACGATTGGCAAATGACATCGTCATTATGGCAGAAACGCTACAGGACTTACAAAGGATGTTGAATGTATGAACCTAGCTGATTCTTGTCGTCACATCGGTCTCCGGATGAATTTGGATATAACCAAAGTAATGTACAACGAGCACGTTGTTCCGGAACCGATTGCCGTATTTGAAATCCCACTCGAAGTTGTCACTAAGTATGTTTACCTAGGGCAGACGCTCCAACTAGGCAAACACAACTTCGAGAAGGAAATTCAGAGAAGAATTCAGCTGGGCTGGGCAGCATTTGGAAAACTCCGTCGAGTCTTCTTGTTGCCTATACCACAGTGTCTAAAGGCTAAAGTCTTTAACCAGTGCGTCCTACCTGTGATGACAAACGGAGCCGAGACGTGGGCACTCACAGTTCGATTAGTCCACCAATTTAAAGTCGCTCAGCGAGCTATGGAGAGAGCTATGCTCGGTGTTTCTCTGCGGGATCAAATCCGGAACGAAGTAATTCGCCAGAGAACTAAAGTGATCGACACAGCTCAATAGATTAGCAAACTGAAGTGGCAGTGGGCTGATGATATCTGCCGTAGTACCGATAACCGTTGAGGTAGACTGGTTCTAGAGTGGAGACCGCAAATCGGTAAACGAAGCGTAGGACGCCCTGTGACCAGGTGGAGCTACGACATTCGCAAAGCGGTGGGTAGTGACTGGAAACAAAGAACCGACTATTGGGCTCAGTGGAGTGACTTGGGAGATGCCATGATGGACTGATACGGGCTGATTATGATGATGATGAATGTAATAAAGTTGATTCTTACTCCTTCTAAGATGCCTGTCGTCACAATACAAGTCTTCAGTTCTAGGCAAGTGCTGCATGGCCAATCTCCAACGGAGTACTTATTGCATAGGAATGCTGTGGCTTTGTCAACTTTGCTCAGAAGTTTTATATTATCGCCTTTTGTGCAATGTGATGTTTTAAATCTGAAGACATTGATGCCAAATTCCATTAACTTTTGAAGATCTACGTGTGTGATTGATGCATCAGCTGTTAAAAATTAAATCAGATATTATTATACACCTAACATCAATAATATAAATTCGAAAGTCTGTTTGTTTAACTATTTTGTTTTGTTTGTGACGTTCAAACAGCTGGACCGATTTCAACGAAATTCTATAAAGATAGACATAGATATTAAAATAGTACACATAATATTATTTTAATATTTTATCGATTCTCCGGCAGCAAGTTTAGTAGGGCGCTTAGTACGAACCCCCTTAACCCCCCCACATTCACAGTTTACTCAAATTCAGGCGACTCAACCCTAATCATATACAATACATATCATGCGAAAAATAGTACAATTTTAATTCTCATATTATTGAATCATAACTTACTAATAGTGACAAAAATAGGGCTTCTGCGAAGTTTATTAGGTGGACTATCCAATACACGAGGATGACTTAAATCATATGTTGTGATCTCATCCTCTGAATGAGACATAAAAGTGTTGCTTTTGCCATTCATCGTGATACACAATAAATATTCATAAAATTGTCTCTAGCATAAATTGTATAGAAATATAAATATAACAATAACACTTTCAAGAAATTACTATGCGTTGTCGTCTTCACACTGAAGCAATCAAAAACTGCTTGAATCGTGTTACGACCACAGAGTACTTTTCTATTTACGATTTGTTTAAATCAATCAACCATAAAAACCAATATTCTAAATTATATTTTAATATAAATCTTCCGAGTCGAAATCTCGAAACTACAGATCAACTATATGCAGCAAGCCAAAGATTAATCTATCTCTAATATATAAAATTCTCGTGTCACAGTTTTCGTTGCCATACTCCTCCGAAACGGCTTGACCGATTTTGATGAACTTTTTTGTGCTTATCCGGTATCTATGAGAATCGGCCAACATCTATTTTTCATGCCCCTAAATGTTAGGGGTAGTCCACCCCTACATTTTTTTATTTTATTTTTTAGACAAAATTTTTAATTTCTATTTTTTTATGATACAACATACAAAAATACATACAATCCTCAATTTTCACCCTTCTACGATCAACCCTTATTTTTTAATAGCCATTTTAGTAATTTAATCATTTTTCCTCCATACATACTTACAATAAGTAAGCTATTTTTTGTCTACACTAGAAATTACTACGAAATTATTTATATGGCAAAACAACGTTTGCCGGGTCAGCTAGTAGTATTATACAAAGATAATATAAATACTAATACTGGACAACTTGAACAGAAACTTGACCACGGATTAGAATAGAGTCTATTCTCCGTGAACTTGACTTACAAAGTTGAAAATATGTCAAAGTCAAATACACAAAAAAGAACAGAAAAATAAACTAAACATCTATGTATGATCTGCAGTAGTACAAAGGTTTAATATAAGTAAATAACTTTTCGTATGTATTTACAAGTTAACACTGATTCCAAAATTTAGACCACTTGTCGCTTTTTTCAGAAGAAATTTTTTGATATCTTAGCTATCTCCAACTACAACTAACTAAATACCATGTATCATATAATCTAGATATTATGTTCAGAAAATTTTAAGCAGCACAAAGCTTTTAACCGCTGACAAAACAGTCGGGCGTAACAAAACAATGTCAGTCTTTGTCCCTTCTTTTCTATATTTGCCCTGTTAGCGGGAAGCTAATGGGCAAACAAGGGGTGCTGCTGTTGATTTTCAGTTAGCCCCGACTGTGACACAGTGCGTTAATTAAACAGAAAGAAAATCTATAAAGGATTCGACATGGCTTGCGGTTTGAGACATGCTTCGTGCGCAGGGGCCAGATGGAGATTGACTTAGTTATGTTGTAAAGGGCTTTGTCTATTATAGTACGCTTGTGGTAGTTGTAATACTGAATCTTTATGATATTCGTAATTCTATTATCCTAGATTAATTTAATACAGTATTAAGAAAATTACTATGCATCATTAAACTATGTACCTTTACAAGGTACATATTTTTTTAATCAATGTAATGTAGCCAGTGTCAAGTATTTAAATTCTTCAAGTTTTTATAAATTTTAGTAGAGATGAGCCAAAGTCAAATTTCAGGTCAGTTTTCAACTAAAAGTCTAGTCTAAGTCATACTTTCAGTGAAGATGTGGTGTTTACTGAATATTTTCAGTGGAATTTTGGTGAGAACGCAAATAGCATGTTTTTCAACACTTTGCTGTTTCCCTACACTCGCACACATTCACCGGCACTTAATGGTTAATAATCCACATCTATTACATATTAACACGCGGAAGAACACAAATTTTAGGAAAAAATACAATGAGATCACACACACTTTTCCACGTTCCCGCCAAAACTCTCTATGAAAGTTGCTCTCGTCAACTATAAAAGACGTAGACGGAAAATTCAATAGACAAAACATTATGATACAATTATGCCAGCTATAAGACAAAAATAACAACGTAATTTAGTCGGGTCATACATGACAGCGGGTGAAAGCCAATGGGCGCCACTAGATCTGGGGTGGAAGTCTCTACATTGATAGCGATGCGTCTTGTCATCGCAAACGCCTGCTAGAATGAGATGCAGCTAGATAGTTGTTATCTGCATCTCTTTTCGTATCGATGATTATCGCTTGTAATTCATCGCTATGCAAGTAGAGACTACCGGCTGGAGCCAAACAATAAAATTTGCATACGCAGTATAAAAAATTGTTGTTCATCACCCTCTCTTATATTAGTGATTGTATAGTTTTAATAATCCTTTTTATATTATAATTATTATTTTAATGCCAGATATATTTTTATTTAATAGGGATCCCTTTATTTCACATAATTTTTATTCCTAATTTACTTAGGCATAACGGGATACGCATAATTTTAAATGGCATAATAGTACTATTGCACAATTTCTTTTAGCATATTGTATAAACAAGCATAATTTTCATTTAGGCTTTATTGTTTCGGCCTAATTTTGATTCGGATAAAGCTATAGGGCATATTTTTTATTGGCCTAATAGTTTTAGACATAATGATTAAAGTCATAATTGAATGTATACACATATTTTATGCGGAGTTATTCCAATTAAAATAAACAAAGTTTACTTAATTACACATTTATTAATTTCTTAAGAAACGACTATAGTATTATAAAAGTACATTAAAAAAAATGTAACACTTCCAAAGTCAGAATTAAGGTAAGACTACGTATCATGTTCAGTAGAGAGTTGTTTGGCTAAAAAAATAAGTTAGTGGTTTCAAGTTTTTAAATCAATATTTATTAATATGTGAACTTCAAGTCAGTAGACAAATTAAATTTATTAAATGAAGTAATATAAAGTTATTAATGAATACCAACAAAATGTTGGTACAAGACTGTGACAGTAGGTTCAAGTTCGGCAGGGGTGGCTCTTGGGCCACCTATATTGTACACCTATATAGGTCGCCGCGATTGTTTTTATTTTAGAACTGAAAGTTATTTTACCTAGCGCAAGCATTAAATTAACATAACTTACCTTTTTCGAAGTGCATCTATCTCAATGTTTTGGTTCTGCATTTGATTAGATATGAGCCCATGATTATGTTTGTAATATCGTTAGGTAGTTACAAGTTAATATATACACTTATTATGCGCATCTTGACGTGCTTTACACATCCAACAAAGTGTTTATTAATTGTATGATATTTTTTTCGTAAATCTACAAGCTGAGACTCGTAACTTTGTCTGCGTTAAAAAGTATTGTGTCCTATTCTATTATATTAGGTATACCAAAGCAATATTCAAACAAAATCGGTCTACTAGTCGTGAAGAGATAATTTTCTTAAAAAGTACTATTTAATAATTACGCCTTAATAATATTATGACAAAAAAAATTATGCCTAAATAATTATGCCAAATTGTAGTTATGCGTTTATAATATTATTATTTAGAATATTATGGTACAAATGCTTATTCTAACAGTAATTATGTCAAAAAATATGCCTAATTACTTTATACCAAATTAATGTATGCTTTTAATTATACTTAGGTGAAACAACATTATGCTAAAGTATATAATGACAAAAAATTTTGTGCGAAGCAATAGGGAACCATTTTAATATACTACTCCGTCTACGATAAAAGAGCTCATTATTTTCAAAAACTGAACTCATTTTCGTGAAACAAAGCTAAGAAAACACACGAGTGTAAGTACCTACCAATCTACTTTAATATTATTGTATGCATGACTTATTTGAGTAAAGTTTTAAATTTGAGTTCAAATCCACGGAGGATACATATATGAATTTTATTAATAAACTGGCCAAGTGCAAGTCGGACTCGCACTCGTAGGGTTCCGTACCACACTACAGTATTTTATAAGACCGAGCAAAAAATACCACTATCCTTTTTCGCCAACAAAAAATAGTAATTAATAAACATTTTATTTCTTATAAGGCCATCTATCGTGTTGCCATCAAAGGTGTTAGGGATCGACATTTTAATATAACGCCATCTATGGGACGTTTACCTAACTAAGCGTACATAGATGGCGTGAAATGCCGAAAAAAACACGTTTCTTGTATGGGGACCCTCTATTATTTTTAACTTTATTCTGTTTTTAGTATTTGTTGCTATAGCGGCAACAGAAATACATCATCTGTGAAAATGTCGACTGTCCAACTATCACGGTTCATGAGATACAGCCTGGTGACAGACGGACAGACAGACAGACAAACAGACAGACAGACAGCGGAGTCTTAGTAATAGGGTCCCGTTTTACCCTTTGGGTACGGAACCCTAAAAACGTCACCAAACAACAAAAAAATATATATATACGAGTAAGTTCAACAGTTCACAAGTTCATTTAATATTTGAAAACAACGATGCCACAGCCAGACACATCACAGATATATAGATATACATGTCAAATCTATAACACACCTATTTAAAGATTTGATTTGGTAGACTTTAAGCCGGCTTTTCACTATGGGATATAATGTAAATTACATCTTGAGCTATATATTACGTCCTGCGATTGCTATTCACACTGTAAGATATATAGTTCAGCTTTGGTTGTCTATAGTTTCATTCAAACACTGGCTAAATACACTAATTGTGTGGAGCCATAATAAAAATAAAAAAACAACAAAATAAAAACTGAGGGCGAGGCAGGGGGAGGCGCGGTGTCCGGGGACGTGAGGTAAAATATAAATCTTCAAATATCGCTCAGTCGGTCGAAAAAATATTTATAGCTTGGGATGTAATATATATTATAGCACAGTGTAAACGGTCTCATACAAAATGTATGACGAGCGATAAAATATAATATAATATATTATATCCTAAGATATAATATACATTATATTATATCCCATAGTGAAAAGCCGGCTTTAGAATAGGCTACCTCCATTGAATGCATAAACAAAAACCGCGAATCTGTGCAGTCGACCGTTGACTTTATTCGTCTACAGCCAACACCGAGTGTAAAATCTAATCACGCTTATTGCATTCTCTTTGGAACTGGACCAACAGTGAAAATAATTTAAAAAAAAATTAAATTCATTTATTTCAGGTTCTAACCGATATTATAAACAATTTTTCAACACACACACACATTTTGATAGGTGTAATAAGTAGGTGGCAAAGAAAAAAAAACGTAAGAAAAGGTAATAATTAATGTCACATAATTAATAAAATAGCAAATAAATTTCACATAAGTACATGTCAAAAATCTTAAAATTGTAAAAGGTAATTGAAATTAAAATAAAAAATTGAGGATATACATTAAAATTTGATATAAAATATGTTTAAATATACAACATACAATTTAATTATACAGCATTGACTATACACAACCGACACCACTAGGAACATGTCTGTTGCAGCAGAGTCAGATATATTTCCAGCCTGTCAGCAATCATCCTCAGGACAATGTTGGAGCTGGCCCAAACCCTGCGCACCAGGGACGCACTGCGTCTGCGCATACTTTTTTTAAAAAAATATCTTATAGGCTAGCGCTTGACCTCTATCTCACCTTTTGGTAAGTGATGATGCGGTCGAAGATGGTAAGCACGCTAGGCCTAGAATGGGAACTGGATACTCTCAAGAATAGCTGCCGGAACACATTAGATGTTTTGGCGACAGATTTTCTAACTTGAGGGTGGTAGCTGGCCAGGCGGACACTAGATAGTCCTACCACCATGCAAAATACTTGCCTGAAAGCAGCTTGTATGCGCATCAGCAAACATGCCCGAGGCGCTACAGAATCGGGACAGCCCCACCACCGCTCTGAAGGCGTTATTGAATTGCACGCGAAGGGCTCCGTAAGCTCGCTGAGTATAGTTGGCCCACAGGCTGCAGGTATAGTGAGGTGCAGTACACTCTGAATAGCGTTACTTTTACCTCCCCCGAACAGCGTGCAAACCTGCGGGCAATCATGTTCGCTCTACGAGACAGAGCCCTAATATATATAATAGGCTCTAAGTAAGCTTGCCAGATTTGACCTAAACAAACATAAATAGTATAAGTACACATTGCGTTAAATAATTTAAAAAGGCATTTAAACTTGATTCTTCCTTTTTCAACCGACTTCAAAAAAATAATAATTAATAAACATTTTATTTTTTATAACGCCATCTAACGTCTAACAAAGGAGTTAGGGATCGACATTTCAATATAACGCCATCTATGGGACGTTTACCTAACTAAGCGTTCATAGATGGCGTGAAATGCCGAAAAAAACACGTTTCTTGTATGGGGGCCCTCTATTATTTTTAACTTTATTCTGTTTTTAGTATTTGTTGTTATAGCGGCAACAGAAATACATCATCTGTGAAAATTTCAACTGTCTAACTATCACGGTTCAAGAGATACAGCCTGGTGACAGACGGACAGATAGACAGACAGACAGACAGACAGACAGACAAACAGACAGACAGACAGCGGAGTCTTAGTAATAGGGTCCCGTTTTACCCTTTGGGTACGGAACCCTAAAAAGAGAAGGTTCTCAATTTTTCTGTATTTTTTGAAGTGGAAATTTCTTTAGCGGCGTTGTGCACTTTTCTTGGAATGGGTAAAAAATGTTAAATCCCGTCAGGTCACGTTTCCTGATCGAAAATTCGTAAGACGTAGCACAGGGCGCTTGCGCAAGGTGTTATTCCAATGGAGCGCAGGGCGCTTGCGCGTGGTGTCGTTTTCATTTCTGCCGGCACTCCCGGAGTGCAACCCGTTGTTTTTTTTTTTTACGTTTGTTTTGTAACACGTTCATTTGCCAATTGTGAACCGATTTGCGAGTTTTTTTTTAATTGGTAGGATACTTCTCCAACGTGGTCCTATAATATAACGTGGTAAAAATGACTATCACGGCAATGAAGTAGTTTTTTTTTGGTTTTGAAACAATCTTAAATTATTTTAAATACGGTTGATGATAGTGTAGTTGCTCCAGGGGCAATGCATCTCATTATAAGTAATACTCGTGTCACATAACGGTGCGTTGTTTTAGGTAATGCCTAGATATATCTAACCTATTCTTACGTTTAACTCTTGTTTCTTGTTACTACGTAATTATGATGCCGTGCCGCGCGAGTTAGGTTCAGTTGCAAGTTTGAGATGTTTATTGACATATCTCTGGAGATACTTCTCAAATCTCGATGAAATTACAATGGTACCATCCTTGGATATCTCCTTTCCAACAAAAAAATAATCATCAAAATTGGTTCATAAAAGACGAAGTTATCCGCGAACACATAAAAAAAAATATGTATACGGTCGAATTGAGAAACGTTCTCCTTTTTAACCAACTTCAAAAAAGGAGGGGGTTTCTCAATTCGACTGTATATATGTTTTTATTTTTTTTAATATTTGTTCGCGGACAACTTCGTCGTTTATGAACCGATTTTGATTATTTTTTTTTGTTGAAAAGGAGATATCCCAAGTGTGGTATCATAGTAATTTTATCGAGGTCTGATAAGCATATCCAGAGATATGGAGATAAGCACCTCAAAATTGGTACTTACGGAAAATTAATAGCGCGGCATTGAAGTCGGTTCTTTTTAGATTTTTAAACGATTTTGTTTTGAAGTCTGTTCAAAATGAAATGCCTAACAAGCGAAGTAGATTTCAAAAATATCAGTTATAATTCAGCAGAGCAATTGTTGCTGTTCGACTTCTAATACATTTATACTGTGACCACTCGGCCGTCTTGTATCCTGCAAGATTTATTTACGAGAGGTAGCGAGCAAGATGGATCCATTTTATTTATCTTGTTGTATGAAAGTTTGTATAAACCTTCAAGTTTCAAGATCGTGTTTATCTAACAATGTTTTGGAAATTAATGTTGCTTTTAGAATGTGAAATCGAATGATCAATTTAAATCAAATTTTTATAGAAGGAAATTTGTATGTAGTTTTTTTATGGTACAATGCAAATACAATACAAAACTCTTTATTGAATTGCCAAAACAATAAATACAAAATGTACAATAGCTTTATTAAAACACAATAACATGATGGTAAAGCATTTAGCGGTCTTATCGCATCAAGCAATCGCTTCCAGACAACCTTTGTAGGGACTGGATAAATACATACGTAATGGCGGAGGGCTATTTCAGCTAAATCTGTTTTGCATTTCATAAACATACAGTTAAGACAGTAAGTCTAAGAACCTAAAATATCTACATTATAATTATAGATACATACACATCATTATACATAGACATACACTGTATACACATACATACTCAATAAAATGAAAAGCTTTATAACATTATAGGAAAATAAAAAATATTAATGTTAAATTTATTTTTTTACCTACATACTCAATATATATATATATACCTAAATAAAAATAGAATACCTATAAATATATATACTCATTTAAATATTAATATATTTCTGTATAAACAAAATACATCATCAATAAATAAAAATAAAATAATACTAATATAGAAGTGTGACAAGTAGTTTTCACAAGGCAAGGATAAATAATGACGTTTAACCAAGGACTTAAAATGTGGGAGTAATTTGGTTGGTTGGAAAATGGTTAATATTATCACGACGCTTGCCTGATGATAAGCGATGACGTCTACTTATTACAGATACAGGGGCATGCAACATTCTGTCAGTCCAGAATTTTGCATGTCACTGCATTGCGCCTGTTACCTTGAGACATAAAGATGTTGAGTCTCACATGCCCTGTAATTTCACTGGACACCTTGCCATTTCAACCGAAAAACATTCCTATTTCACGGTTGAAAATTAATTGGTGGTACAGCCCCAGGTGGACTAGCAGAAGTCCTACCACAACTAAAACTTAAAAAAACGTTTATGTAAAGGAAAACATCATGATGTAGGTAAAGTCATTGATATATTTCCACGTATATTAAGTTGATCTTTTGTATTGGTGATGACAGGTAGAATTTTGTTATTGATGGTGGTCGTTATAATGCCAGTTACTTTTGGGATAGTTGTACTATGATGGTTGGATTAAAGTCAGTGCTTAAGCGCTTCGACCACTTTCAGACGACACAATTTATCTTCGAAATGCGTCGAAGCATTGGTACTATAAGGTGAGATCATAGGCAACTGTTTACGTGTATAAAAATAAAAACAAATGAAACCCACATTCGAGTAGTTATAAAACCTTTTTGGAGAGCACCCACCACTGATACCCGGTACTGGCAACCGTCGCAACTATTGGACAGGCCTCCAATCAGCTGGTGACAGTTAGATTGAATCCGGTGTGAAAACCGATGGAATAACGATTGATGTAGAATTGATATTCGACCAAACTTTGTTTAAAACTGCACTGTTTGATTTATTTCCGACAGAGGTAGAGTAAAAAATATCAGATGTTTTAAATTGGTTCTACATCGATAAAAGTTGTTCAAAGCGTAGAATAACTAGAGCAAACGAACGACTATGAATGGAATAATCACTAATTAGATAGACCTAAGCTAAAAGATTTACGATTTAAACAATCAATAAAGATTCAATTAAGTATAAGGTGTTCCATTTAATTATGGCTGGCAACCCTACTTTAATATAGTTTTTAGTAGTCAGACCTATGAATAAATAATAAAGTCTCGACGATTGGCGATTGACGATGACAGCTGGCTTATTTATCTTAGATCCCAGCTTGAATAGCTCATTAAATTTGTTTTTCGAAGTGAAAACTTTTATAGCGGCGTTAAGAACTTTTTGGGATGGGTTAAAATGTAAAACTTGCGTCAGGACACAAAAAAGGAGGAGGTTCTCAATTCGTCGGTAACTTTTTTTTTAATGTATGTTCACCAATTACTCGAAGAACACCGAACCGATTTGGAAAATTATTTTTTTGTTTCAAAGGGTACCCTTTCCAGGTGGTTTGCATTTACATTTTAACGAAGCCGGTTGAGCCGTTTTTAATATCATATAATCAACCTTTGTATTACGGTATACCGTAATATAAAATTATTAAATTTATTAAATATATTTACATACGTGGACAACATACTAACTACTGGCACAGATTATATAATAGTTACTGCGTCTACGGGCTACTTTGACTTGCGTAACGTTTGAAGTCAGTTCTTTTAGTTTTTTAAACGATCTTAATTGAAATTATTAACAAGAACTAACACTACTAACTCTAACACTCACTCTAACACTCTAATACCCTAAAATCTAATTAATTTTAATTATCATCAAAGTACCATATCATCAAGGTAATGCTTTAGTCGTGCCCCTAGGTATAAAATCCAAATTTTAACCCGCGACAACTCGTGTACACGTTATATAAACCAACGGTGCTCGACAGAGTACTTAACTTAGTTAACGAAGAAATAGGTCAGAAGGAAGAGACACTGTAATAACATAATGGAACTGCGCACTCAAGGCGGAATCTCTCGTTTAGTTGTATTGACAACATTGATTAGTTCTGTGTGAGGTTTTGTTAGTTGTTTGTGGACGGACGAAGTGGTGAGCTTTCCAAATGGGTATCGAAGTTTTTAATCAAACTGTATACTATAGACCTACCTAGAGATGGAAAGTATTTCTTTCTGTGTCGTTTTGAATTAAAATAACTTTGTTTGAAGTTTTACATAAAAGAGTTACCTATAAAATTGTATACTAACGACTGGAGCCTAATTCTAACAGAGTTTTTTGATTACGATTTCTTTATAATAATAACCAGAATTATTTATTTCATTCAAAATAGTGTACAATTGAGATGTTTAGATACTCGTATTGGTAATATTGGTTAGCCTATCTTGTCATGATGTAACGACATATGAAATACTACTTAATCACATATAAGGAAAAATTGATCTTTAAAATATCCATTTGAATCATTTTATTTGCATAATCTAAAATTATTTTGACAGGGAACCCTCGGCCGAATCGCGCTGACGAAAACCGACACCAAATATAATATAAGTATGCACGAGTGCGTCCCCTTCAGCCGCCCGCGGGCCGAGCACTAAGCTATAGGGTGTTTATCCCTAGAAGAAAGTTCCGCAATCACGCAACGACTAATATAGTTCGCATAAAATAGTGATGTCACAAGTTATTAGTCATCGCATACAAATTACTTTTTAGGAAAAAAAAATGTTGTAAAAACATTTTAAACGCAGACAACTTTGTTAAAACTGTACTAAAGTTTATAAATGAGGTATCGTTGTAAAGTGCATTAAATAGTCAATCTTTTCATATAATGCATTTTTATATATTATATAATCTATCGTGAACTTTGTAAAGTCCAAGTCATACCCTCAGTAAAGATGTGAACTTTTCTAAAGATTTTTAGTAGAAATTTTGTGTAAACGTTAAAAGGCATGTTTTTACAATGAGAGCACACACACTTGTTCCCGTACCCGCCCTAAATATATTTTCATCTTCAAAATAGGGTTTTGTCTTCCTTCTAGTAAACTATTTCTTCACACCATATCACAAGCCTAAACGCGTCGCAAAGTTCTTAAAAGCTGTTTGCGGTAGAGGCGCATATTACGAGCGGGACGTGGCTGAGTATGTCGCAAGTCAATTGAGCCGAAACAGCTTTTAGTGTTTTCACCGAGGCAGAGAGGCTCTGCTTTTAGCGACGAAGCTACCGAACGTCCACATTTAAACTAAAACCTACTTATTGTGATTTTATAGGTCATTTTTATGAGCGATATTTTGGTGTCGTTGGATCGTTACAAGTTACGCTGTTCAACGGTTTAAAGCTGGTATACCCTGTATATTTATATGGGTAACTCCGTCAAGTCTTCTCGTTGCCTATACCACATTGCCTAAAGACAAAAGTCTTTAATCAGTGCGTCCTATCTGTCATGACATACAGAGTCAAGACGTGGGTACTACGCACTCACGGTTCGACTAGTCCACCAATTTAAAGTCGCTCAGCGAGCTATGGAAAGAGCTCTATGCTCGGTGTTTCTCTGTGGGATCGAATCTGGAACAAAGTAATTCGCCAGAGAACTAAAGTGGTCGACATAGCTCAGTGGATTAGCAAACTGAAGTGGCAGTGGGCTGGTCATATCTGCAGTAGGACTGATAACCGTTGGGGCAGACTGGTTCTATAGTGGAGACCACGAATCGGCAGACGTAGCGTAGGACGCCCTGTGACTAGGTCATGGAACGACGACTTTCGTAAAGCGGTGGGCAGTAACTGGAAAGAAAGAGCCGAAGATCGGGCTCAGTCAAGACACGCAGTCTTGGGGGAGGCCTACGTCCAGCAGTGGACTGATACTGGCTGATTATGATAATGATGATACTTAGTTTAAATAAAATGACTTTTACTGCAAACTTATAATAAAGAAAGTAGTGTAAGAAAGGGAGTAGTAGTAGACAGTCCTGTATATGTCAGATATATCTCGTTCTGTAACAACAAACATTGGTCCGAAAGTTTGTTTTTAATTTATTATAGTCAAGCGTTTGACACCCTGTCTCACTTGACTTCGTTCACGTACACCAAGAATTTAGTAGTCTATGTTCATTCTCATGCTATAAAGTATCTCTTTGATACATTTCAGTAAGTCCGTTTAGGCGTGATTAGGTAATAAACAGACAGAGTGACATAGTTACTAACGTTTCTATGATATTATTAGTATGGATAATATATTCTTGTAAACATGATCAGTTTTATTCTAAAAAAATAACAAAATGAACATTCTACAATTTCGTTCGCGGTCTGACATATTTTTATTGTTCTTGAGAAGTTACTACTT
This sequence comes from Cabera pusaria, assembly GCA_954871355.1. Taxonomy (NCBI): domain Eukaryota; kingdom Metazoa; phylum Arthropoda; class Insecta; order Lepidoptera; family Geometridae; genus Cabera; species Cabera pusaria. The sequence goes on from OX940894.1 coordinate 6,797,111, forward strand.
AGTTTTGATCAAAAACAATTTTGTTGTTCCAATCAAATAGACGAAAGAAAACAGTGGGCAGTTGAGAAAGAACCCAAATGGATCCTATCCCACTTCTGATCTTGTAAACATGATCAGTTTTATTCTAAAAAAATAACAAAATGAACATTTTACAATTTTACTTTCACCAAAATAACGATTTAAAACAATTAACAATTTAACACAGTAAAATAATTAAAGAAACGGGGTAGAAAAAGGGCAGAGTAACGTTCGTCGCAACGGCTGGCAGCAAACTGTACGAGGCACGGAGACGCGCCGGCTTATATAGGTTTCACGTCCTAGGTTGCTTCGCTTCTCCTACACGGCCTCTCCTGACAGGAGACCGTCCTCGGGCTCCTCTAACTCTTCAAATCAGTCTCCAATACTGGCATGGAGGCTGCCTGGTCATCTGATAAGTCAGTAGTGCTCTGTACTGCCGAAGAACTGGGCTCGTTGCTCGTAGGCGGGCTCGAAGCTCTGGGCAGTGGTTCATCGGCTTGCTGTATTGGCTCAGCAGCGGCGGAAGTGGACTCCTCGTCTGTTTCAGTGTCTGTATCTACGCAGGACACGAAAAGAAAACACACATCGTCATATGCCAGCATACGATAATGTGTAATTAGAAAAATAAGTTTCTTAGTTTTATTTTCAAAAGATAACGTAAAATTCGAAATTAATAAGAGAACTGCTAGAATTATTATTTTAAGTTGAATATGAAAATTGAAAATGGTAGAATACATATCAAGGCATGCTGCAGTCATACCCAAACATGCATTTAACCAACGGGATAATTTACAAGACATTTTACAAAATATTTTAGTTAACACACGCATATGGACTTGCGGGCAAATCGATATGCATATGGACTAAATACAAGGTATCGGATACATAGACACTACTTCCGATAAACTGTATAGGGAACGAGGCAAGAAGCTTTGGGAGACGCTAGCCTCGTAGTGCTATGAAAGGATCGCCAGTGAATCCAATCTCAGCCCTCATCGTAACACGATGTCGAAATAATGCTGTGAAGGACACCTTCTCAGCCTCACCATAGTCCAACTACGATGTCAATATACTGCTGTGAAGGACACCTTCTCAGCCTCACCATAGTCCCACTGCGGTGTCATTGTACTGCTGTGAAGGACACCTTCTCAGCTTCACCATAGTACCACTACGGTGTCATTGTACTGCTGTGAAGGACACCTTCTCAGCCTTACCATAGTACCACTACGGTGTCATTGTACTGCTGTGAAGGACACCTTCTTAGCCTCACCATAGTACCACTACGGTGTCAAATCAAGCAGCACGCCAGACCATCATGGCCCCGCATCCGCAACTCGCCATCAAAATAAGCAGCACAAACATCAGGAGTCCACGCCATGGGATGATGAACTCCGCCGCTTGCGTTGACTTCCCGTAGGAGCCAGACAAGAGTTGCAGCTCGTATCGCCCACGTGGTAAAGTCTTCACCACACGGTATGGGCCACGCATGCCGTGAAGTGTTGCAACTAACAACACTACCTCGGTACCGCTCGGTCTACCTGCACATATTCAAATGATTAGATCCGTGAAGTGTTGCAACTAACAACACTACCTCGGTACCGCTCGGTCTACCTGCACATATTCAAATGATTAGATCCGTGAAGTGTTGCAACTAACAACACTACCTCGGTACCGCTCGGTCTACCTGCACATATTCAAATGATTAGATAACAGAGTCTCGCTGAATCATACCCTCATATCTTCTATGGGTTCACAATGACTAAGTGACAGCAAGCGAATGTTTGCTATTTCACCTATCAAAACCAAAATAATTAAACGATGTAACGAAACTTTCGTTTGGTTAGTTTTTGTAACGCTACTAACGAAACCTGCCATCATGAAACGTTGGTTAAAACGTTACGTAAATAAAATCATAAGTCTTGTGATTGAATTTTTGTTGTAAACTGAATACCCACAAGACGATTCTTTTAATTTTATTGATACATGGTGACTAGACAAACTAGATGTTTGCCTGATGATTTGCTATAACGTTTGCCTATATCAGTAACTGTGGCACGCAACACCCTGAATCGATAGAACAATGTTTTGCCAATGTAACGCAACGCGCCTTAAGTTTTAAAATTATCACTAAACGCTTTAAGACATAAAGTCACTAAAAAACCGCAACGCAATTAAAAACCACGATGCTTTTGTAGCTGCGTTATATCAGATGTCGTGAAATCTTAATTTTAAAAACCTAACCGAATACACATTTTCGTTCTCAGATTATTCACCAACTTTAGCAACGCGAATGTGTTATCATTCATTTTGCTATTGCATTAGCAGTAAGAGTAGCAGTAATACTTAGATAGCAGAAGTCCACAATTAAATCTGCGCAATGATTGCCACTGCAAAGTATCTTTAAATCTTTCTAAAACCTGAACTGAAACCTGATAATCTTTAGCTTCTCGCCTACCATCGTATCAGCCGTATACGCAGTCAAAAAGTGAACGCCAAGCCTTCCGCTATTGTCAGCATAGAGGTAAACAACACGAAATACAAGAGTCGAATACACCGCCGTAAACTACACGAAAAGAACAAAGCTGTAGGTTTCAACATTTCCAGCAATCGATAATATGTCTAATGCTAGAAACGGCCAAACTGTTATTTTCACTTCTCAATCAAAACGTCGGTCTCTAACATAAACCTCGGTGTCGAATCCCACGAATTCTACATAGGTTACCAGTAAACAGACGTTAAACCTAGAAAACCAACACTACAATCACCAGCTCGGATACTCAGCAACAAATGCCTAGTACGCCAAATTGTTAACATGATGTTAGCATCCCAATAACAATAAATGGAAACTGTAGAATGAACATTATGAATCCCTCTCAGAAAGATAGTCATGGCAGTTAATGCATCTGCTATGGTGAGTGTTACTCACCATAGTCAGTAAGACTCAAAAGACATTGATTGTTTTTCAAGTGTACTTGAAGAAGCGTGAAAACCTAAGCGTCGCAATACACGCTTCCTAGATGTATCCAAATCTTAACGTTTCTCCTTGGGGCGTCGACCGTCGAAGTCGGATTAAAATTAGGAACATGGTCTATCACTAGAAATGTAGTAAACTGGCTCCGCCACTATTCGGACAGCTCACAAATAAATAAGTTGCGTTAAACCACTACCACACACTACGGCATCCACTGTTATTTTTTAAAACGGAAATCCGCGTTTTTCAGCTGTCCACAACACTGTCGTTAGCTAACAATCTTTAAATATAAGCTTAGCACGTACATAAACTACACTGAAGTGTAAAAATGACAAGCAGAACTCCACTAGAACTATTTTACTCAATCAAACGCGCTGCAAACAAAAATACAAAAATAACGCCATGTATGTTTTCGATACTGATACCGACCAAATGCACCGAGTATATCTGTCAAGTCGACAACAAGTAACAGATACCTACCTCTTGCTATTTTATTTGTATCATGAGTAAGATAGGTAACTGCCTATTACAACGCTCAATTGTCGGTATAACGATAGTCTGCCTAAAACAAGTACTGTGGCTCTTAAAACTTATGAACAGCACTGCACTGCGTGTCACCCCTTTGGTTTGACTGACGCTGTGTTCAAGAGCACTGTGAGGCTACTCAGTGTTGGATGTAAATTCCATGAGACGGATAGTTCTTGCCATCAATATAACCCTCAATTATTACCACTTAACGCTACGGTAGTTAAGTCTAAACATGATCGAGTATACACTGGAACTAGCGCAACTACAGAAAGATGACATAATACAAAATTCTGTCGGAAATCTGTCAGATAAGTTCCCAATAGGGCTATCAGGCACCGTTGAAACAGGCCACTAGACTTGAAAACGATTTAAATCGTACAAAATACGCCAACCAAGCTTAAAACAACATACAGAGTAATAGCAATGACGCCCTGTGGGTGTAACAGCAGATACAAATGTTAACACAACCTATAGGTTGTCGCTCAATAATTTGACTACGCTTTTGAGTTTATAGGTAGAAAATAAGTCGTAGCTAAATGTCTCGGGCTTGCCCAGTTATTTAGCACGGTCAACCTCTTTCCATAGTCGAAAGTAACATTGCAATCATACCTGTATCCACACCAACCAAACTCGAATAATCAAGTCCGCCGCGTTTACTTGCGGGGCAGCTTTGTTGCACGAAGTGGTACACAACGACAGCATACAAAACTACAAAGAAATTAAAGCGGGTAAGCAACGGCAATTACAAGTTGCGTTCGGTGTTCGGACGCAGTGGTAAATACCACCAGTTAAAAAACCCTGGCAAAAGATTTGCGTTCATGGCAGACGATCGTATTTGCAGATCTGTAATACCGCGCACTATAATAGCTGTTATCAGCTCCTCACTAAGACCCCGCACAATACGTAAACGAAGGAGTGAGCGACGAGCATAATCTACATACGTAGGGTAGTTCTCAGAACTTGTGACCATTACGTCAAATAAAATAATTGTAATGTCAGGTGTTTTCGGACACAAGGGCTTAAATTCTTTTTTTTTTAATTACCCCACGTACGGTCACTCGTCAGCCACTCGCTCAGCCAAGTCTTCGCGTCTCCTTTTAAACAATTACCTATTCGCGATAGACATTCTGAATCGTTCCAATTGTTTAAAATCTTAGCGCGATCTACCTCCTTGCACCAGTCGTCAATGTTATGTAAATTGGGATCGAAATTAGACACATAATAATGTTGGTTGGATCTCACCAAACTTCCGATCGATCGGATCGCGTCCACAATGCGATCTGTGCCCGTCGACTGCGCTGAGGTTGATGGAGTTTCACTGGCATCTCGCTCCACGGTTGTCGCCACGTGCTGCTCGGTGACCTCGCTCGGACGGCGGCCCGGTGACACACGCCGCGTTGACGGTGCGTGAAGCGCTGAGACGCTGACAGCGTCGGGCGCCTGAGGCGCGTTATGCGCCGTGACACTAGACGGGGCTGACCGTGTCGGCGATGGCGACACTACCCGCATTAGCACAGGCAGTGGACATGCCTGGCGCTGCGATGGCGAAACCAGGGGAGGCGTCCCCGACGACGCTCGGTGAGGGCTCCGCCTCGATGACGTCGATCTTCGCGACGGTGGAGATGCCCGGCGTAAGCTGCGATGCGCACGCCGCTCGGAAGAGCGGATAGGCCGTGTTGCAGATCGTTCTTTTAATGCTGTAAGTCGAGACAAGATCGCTTCCATTGTGCTCCGTAATGCACCATCGGGAGTACGATCTCGTCGTCTATTAGTTCGCTGTTCGCGACTGCCGTGACGGCTGCGACGTCGTTCGCGGTCTGACATATTTTTATTGTTCTTGAGAAGTTATTTAGTTTTGATCAAAAACAATTTTGTTGTTCTAATCAAATAGACGAAAGAAAACAGTGGGCAGTTGAGATAGAACCCAAATGGATCCTATCCCACTTCTGATCTTGTAAACATGATCAGTTTTATTCTAAAAAAATAACAAAATGAACATTCTACAATTTTACTTTCACCAAAATAATGATTTAAAGCAATTAACAAATTAACAATTTAACACAGTAAAATAATTAAAGAAACGGGGTAGAAAAAGGGCAGAGTAACGTTCGTCGCAACGGCTGGCAGCAAACTGTACGAGGCACGGAGACGCGCCGGCTTATATAGGTTTCACGTCCTAGATTGCTTCTCTTCTCCTACAATATATAATATAATTTTATTATATTATTATATAATCCACACTAATATTATCTCTTATATATAAAAATGAATCCCAATTGCCCTTGGTCACGGCATCACGTGTGAACGGCTGGACCGATTTCGCTAATTATTTTTTTGTTGTGTTTTTTACTGTCAGGAGAAGGTTGCCATGAAAGAAAAGTTTTAGATAAGTAAATGAAAATAGATTTTAACGCGGGTGAAGCCGCAGGGTACAGCTAGTAATATATAATTATATTGTATATGTCTGGATAATATAAGCCACCCACATGTCAACCATATTACCAAAACTAGTTAATAACTATATAAGACAACATCATATTGTACTATGAATTTGTGTCTAGTTCCTAGCATTGCACTCTCATTTAACGCTTCACACAAATTGAATTCTCCGGAAAACCAATCGATCTCCGCGTGCTTTCTCCTCCACTCATTATCTTCAATCTCCAGTACCCGTACATCTAGCCGGTGCATTAGTATCCAGCAATTAAACTAATAGTTTCGCATTAAGTTTTATGGTCTGTAACTAATTGATATCAAACTCGGATATCAATGCAACTTAGTTCTAATGTCCGCTAGTTTGTTGGCCAACAAATTAAACAGTATGAAACTGCATAACTGGTTCGGAATTGTTGCTAGTTCGCAACAACATGGCGCCACTGTTAAAATGTTGCCAACTGTGCGCGTTTGTCCGCGTAATGTAGTTAGTTTTTGGATTTTGTATCTTTTCAGATCCTCGGTCTAGTCTCTTTGAAGGTCTTTAAAGATGTAATACGAAGTTAGACTACTTACCTTAATTTATAAATGTTTAACAGTATAATTTATTTGTGTGATTTCCAGCTGTAGAAAACATGCAAGCCAAATTGCGAGTTTTATGAATAAGTATTTTAAGTAACTGACTTTGTCAGCCAGGGTTTGGTAATTTTAGCTACAGAGTAGTAGGTACTGTAGATATGAAAAAGTTGGTGATTGAACATAAGATATATTAAGCGATTCAATTCAGTATAGGTACTAAGCCTTTAATCTTATTTCTCTATTGCCCTAAAAGTTATTAAAGATTTAATAAAAATCTTAAGTTAATTTAACCTTATTTTAATAAGGAAAGCGACATCTAGGTTAGATATCATAAAGGCTCGCTCACCTCTTAAAGCATGAATTGCACTTCTATACCCGAGTGTCAAAAAATAGTTGAAAGTTCTCAGGAATTAATGTTGAGGTTTATATCGTTGGCACGCTTAGGGATCTACACGAATTGATGGATTATGTTACATGTATTTGAAGCTTTTGTAGGTAATTTAATTTAATTTAATTTTTGTTTAATTCAGAATAAATTCAATTTTGTTAGTAAAATCTATCTTATAAAACTATGTAATGCAATACTTGTTTCTTAATTAAGGGTAACATGGAGTAACAATACATACAGCAAACTTTGATTCAATTATGACTTGCTAATCTCAAACAATGCATCGGTGACATTTCTTATTTAGCACACGCCAGGAAACCGCTACTCGAAATAGAACGCTTCCAGGTAGCTTATCTTAAGATGAAGAAGATGAAGAGAAAGTTTGTAGCACCAACAGGTGAGATGGTAGTCAAGCGCTGGCCTATGTGATATATAAATAAACTGGCCAAGTGTAAGTCGGACTCGCGCTAGTAGGGATCCGTACCACACTACAGTATTTTATAAGATCGAGCAAAAATACCACTATCATTTGTCGCCAGCAAATAATAATAATTAATAAACATTTTATTTCTTATAACGCCATCTAACATCTAACAAAGGAGTAAGGGATCGACATTTCAATATAACGCCATCTATGGGACGTTTACCTAACTAAACGAATAGATGGTGTGAAATGCCTAAAAAAACACGTTTCTTGTATGGGGACCCTTTATTATTTTTAGCTTTATTCTGTTTTTAGTATTTGTTGTTATAGCGGCAATAGAAATACATCATCTGTGAATTTCAACTGTCTAACTATCACGGTTCATGAGATACAGCCTGGAGACAGACGGACAGACAGATAGACAGACAGACGGACAGCGGAGTCTTAGTAATAGGGTCCCGTTTTCCCTTTGGCTACGGAACCATAAAAAACATCTCTCTCTTTCACGTTTCGAAGTAGACATACCTATGGATGTTTTATACTTTGTAGTAGGTCTTTAGCCTTGACTATAATGAAGTGCTAGATATTATAATAGGTAAATCAATTGCCACTACAGCTTCAACGCAGCAATTGAAATCTGCGTATAGCAAAGTTACCGCATCCCAAGTTGAGCGTACTATTAATATATCGCTTGGTATATTGTTTATTTAGACACCCATCATTTGACACTTTATTTGTTTATGCGTATCCATATTTTCATGCATTCATTTCAAGCAAGCTAATTAACTATTATGTCAATTATATCCATTAGACACAATATTTCCCGACTACTTAATAGTGCACACCAAAGTGCTTCAATAATTATTTCTACATCCCGATGAGTAAAGCTTCATATAGGAGTATCAACTCCATTACCCAAGCTTCTAGGAAGCACCTCCTGCCCTAGATCATGTGAACATATCTTTACCGCGTCCCAAGTCGAGCGACGCTACGAAATTGCTATTACACAGATTCACGCCTAATGGCCGCGTAATTGGCTCCTCGCAAACTAATGGACAATTATAACGGAGTGCGGATTTTATGACATTCATAACGCTGTTACTGTATTGATATTGTTAGCACTTAGATAATGCGAGGCGTGGGATTCAAGTGAAGTATTATTGTATATTCTCTTCAAAGGTTAAAGAATGTCCGTAGTTTCTATTTTCTCAGTAGAAATCATTATTATATTGGACGTTAATAGGTATCTTCTGGGTAAGCACGCTCCATCATCTACCGCATCATCACTTACCATCAGATCAGATAGTGGTCAAGTTTACCCAGTTCGGTACAAAAAAAATTTTAGGTCTTCAATAAATAAGCGACCTATGACCTGCAGTGGATTGTATCATCATCAGCCTATGCTAGTCCACTGTCCAGCTGGGCACAGACCTCTCCAACTGCATGACACTGATCACAATCCTCGGCAACTCTCATCCTGCTCATCAGCTCCTGCCAGCCATCACTGTAGATTGCATAAAATCTACCAAAGCACCCAATACTCATCAACCAAAATATTGCGACACTTTTATAACGCATTTGCAAACATGAGATCATTTATCCAGAGTCGCATACGCAATGTCATTTTACTACGCACTACCTATGAGAAATAGTATTACCCAGCCATTAAATGTATAATATGATCCATGTTGGTCGATATTAAACGTTTATTATTTATGTGCACGTAAATTATTCAATTTTCTTAGGTACAGGATTTTTTGCAATAAAAATATCAAAACAACAATACGAAATTATTATAAAATAAACAGTACGACAAAATAATCTAAGTCTAGGGTATCGCCAGCAGCGGGGCAGGGCCTAACCTACCTGCTGCAGAGATAGGCACCTCCTGACAATGCGTGCCGTGTCAAGAAGTATTTACCGCCAAATCTATCTGGCCCTTGATCCAGCCGTCTAGCGAGAGTCTCTTGAGATGTTGCTCGAGACTCTTCGCTATTAGACCGTTCGCAGAAACGACTATCGGGACAATGCTAATCGAGTGAACATCCCACATGGCGAAAAACTCGTGAGCCAATTTAAGGTTCTTGCTGATCTTGTTCTTCTCGGCTTTCAAGAGGTTCTCGTCATGTGGGATAATTATTATTAAATATATAAGTTAGCTATTGAAATAATCCGGTAAAAAGTTTTATCACTTTATAATGCTTGAAAATTCCCGTGTTTCATTAAAGTAAAAATCTAAATTCACATCGTACCTACTCTCTACTTAGTGTAAAACACCCAAGCACAGTATGAAACATTCGCCTCCACCATCTAATATTTAGAGAGCTAATCGCAGCTACAAAGGAAAAATCACGGTTAGAGCATTCTCTATCAATATCCCCTGAGGAGCGAGGTGAGTCCCTGTGGATACCGGATAGAAGAACTGAAGTGCTGTGTCCATAGATCGCTGTTTGCTAATACCGTGTGAGCCGATCAATGGTCATATTTGATCGGGCTTGTGTACATTTGCCGTGCGATGTTACCGTTCCAGATTTGATCTAGATTTTTCTGGTCTGTTGAAGAATGAGTTACTGGTATTAAATAAGCTGTTTATATTTTTGTCATCTTTACATAGTATAAAACAAAGTTGCTTCCTCCCTCTGTACGCTTAAATCTTTTAAAATACTCAACGGATTTTAATGCGGTTTTCAGCAATAGATAGAGTGATTCAAGAGGAAGGTTTATAACCAGGATTAAACGCGAGCAAAGCCGCGGGGCGAAGCTAGTTATTCATAAAATGAAATGTAATAGTTGTCATTATTGTAAAATATATCTGCTTAAACGTGGAAGGAACTAGATCCCAAGATAGGGACGGGACGTTAATGCGTCTAATTTGGTATTTAGCGACTATATTATAATTATGTTTTATCTTGATGCATTTAATTATCACTTTTTTTTTCAATTAAATAAAACAATATCCACCCGAAATCCATGAAAACTGGGTCGTATAACTACCATCTACCCTGAGGCTGCCATTTCACACGACTGTCACAACACTGCAATAATCACGTACGATACCACATGTGTAGAACTACCCTCACTACCTACCTATTGCTATTATTCTAATGGTTATTATCTAGGCATTAAAATTTTGATTAAACTTTGGGATTTGCTACTCTAGTCTTAGCTTTGTAATAGTGACATTTACACGTACTCGTATAGCTAAAGGTGTTAGTGGTGATAATCGACATATATCTATTTAAAATAATATATTTATATATGTACCTATGATTTTAATTTTAAAACAAAAATATATGAAGAGTTGTAAGTAAAAACCATCTCCACCAAATACATCACATATGCTTTTATAGCACAGTGCGACCTAAACAAGCACGTTACGCACGCTTTTCCGTGACTTAAATAGTCGATTTTTGCACGACGTTTAGCACCCTCGCTGTGCTCGGGTGCGAACTTCACGCCGTGCAATAATCTTCTATTTAACGGAAAAGCGTAGCAAGCCTAAAGTGCGGGTTTATGACACCGCACACACACTGACCGTTATAAAATAATATACGATACCCGTGACTTAAGTTGTCTATTATTGCACGGCGTAGTACACTACTTAAGTCACACGTATCGTAATAATATACTATCATGCACAGATCTCGGATTATACATCCTAAATCTATGCTTTTATATCGCCAGAAAATTCAGGTAGTTAATTTCTTGTTTATTAAAATGTTATTATTTTTAGCAATGACGTAGCTCATTAGAAAAAATATATTAGACACAAAATCACTGGATTAGCAATGTCATGTGATAGGCGACGATGAATGTCACCGTCAAGCATGACTGCTTGTTATTTGTGAATTCGATATTTTAAATCTATTATGCGAGTGCTGACTCCGTTATCCTCTATTCCTTCCAATAAAAGGCAGCTCATAATAAGAGTAGGCGCCTACAAACCGCTTGATCTTAATACAGACCAATATATTATTCCCTTTATAGTCCTTTAGTAATAAACATAAATACCGACCTGAATAAGTGGCGGTCGTTTCATTTACAGAAAACAAGAATCCGAATTTCCCAGCAAAAAATACTTTATGAGTCCCTTAAGATCGATACGGAATGCTTAGAAACTGAATTATCCACTGGGGAGGGAGGGTAAATAAACCCACCCCAAATAAATAGGGCTAACAACGTACACGTAGGCAATCATTTCGTTAAGAAAGTACGAGAGAAGTTATTTCTCCTGGGTGCCAGGAGGAAGTTCGAGAAAGTTCCGCTACAAATCACTATTATGTCAAGTAGTGGACTCGGTGGTCTGCACTCGGGTGCACCTCCTGATATCTTTTTGAACTTTCATAGTTGAATGGTAGATTGAAATATAATAAATAATACCTATTTAAAATCATAATCATCATCAATATTTCTTTTAAATCATTGAAAAGAAGCTATGATAATATTTCGATGACGACTTTGTGCGAGACTTCGTCATCACAGTCGTAATATGACTACTTCTTACTACTACACTTCCATATTATGGAGCTATATGTATAGCCTTATAAACATACCTATTGTCAAGTAGATACATAGATTTAGATTTAAATATTCTAGGTCTAGCGCGTCAACCATCTTCGACTACATCGTCACTTACTACCAAGCAAGATAGTAGTCAAACGCTAGCCTATAAGATGTAAAAATACCCGGGTAGTAAGAGAATGTATTGGGACGTGTAAAATTAAAAAAACTGGCCAAGTGCGAGTCAGACTTCAGGTCCCGCACACGGAGGGTTCCGAATTTCCGAAGTCCGAACGCCACGAACTTCTAACACCAACTAAGTGAATATTAACACAAAGGTAATTAATATTTTTAAATATCTGGAAGACTGAGTGGATTCTAACTTATCGAAGCTCTTTAAGTACTAAAATTGAAGATCTATTATTCTATACAGTAAACTACATTTCTGCAAATTAACTTAACTGTGTAAACAAATCGACCGAGGCCCACAAATATAACAAATGAAACGCTTGCGCGTGCTAATTTTTCCTGTGCTGCCATCTAGCTGCGTCGAGGTGAATTAATTTCGTATCGTATCAAATCGTAAAAAACACGTTTTTTGTTTTAAACCCTTTAATTTTTAACTTTGTTTTGTTCTCAGTATTTGTTGTTATAGCGGCAACAGAAATACATCATCTGTGAAAATTTCAACCGTATAACTATCACGGTTCATAAGATACAGCCTGGTGACAGACGGACAGACAGACAGACAGACAGACAGACAGACGGACAGCGGAGTCTCAGTAATAGGGTTCCGTTGGTACCCTTTGGGTTCGGAACCCTAAAAAATATTTTATTACCTAACAAAATAATTAACATAGTTTAAAAACTAAAACAACCGATTTCCATGCCGCGCTAGTCAGTTTCAGTAGCAAGTTTGATACGTTTATCGTCATATCTCTGGAGGTACTCATCAGATCTCAATGAAATTACAATGGCACCAGATCAAAAACGAACTCTACCGATTAAAAAAATAATCATTCAAATCGGTTGACAATTGACCGAGTAATCGCGTAACAAACACATAAAAAAAACATGCAGACGAATTGAGAACCTCCTTCTTTTTGGGAAATCGGTTGAAAATTTTGAATCCTTAAATTCCAGCTAAAATGTTCCCAAACCGAAAGACGGTTACGAGTTTATTTTCAAGTTCTTCCTTCAAATTTCCCAACTGTACTCAAGGCGTTCTCAAGTTTCAACTATCACAATCTTGCTGCTCATTTAAGAGTTAAAGTACATTACAATGAGTGTTCTCAAGGTAGATAAGTACACCTGCCATTTTGGAGCAGGTTTAAGCCCAACTATAACTAATTACCCGTCCGCCGCTCTAGGGAGAATACCCGTTGGAAGTGAGAAAGGGTCTTCGGATGTGGTATGATTTGAGATTGGGAAAAATTGAGAGAGATTCCAAGATTTGGATAGAGAAATCATTAAAATAATTTGCAATTATATTTTTATAGTAGATACATTTCGAAAATGTATTTTGATATCAAATGTGCAATCTTTACAAATTTAAATATTGGGTATTGCCATCACGAGCTGTTATACACAGCTGCTGTACTATACGGTACTAGGTGCGCCCCGTGGCTTTGCCCGCGTTTAATCCTAGTTATAAACGTTCCTCTTGAATAACTCTATCTATTGCTGAAAACTGCATCAAAATCCGTTGCGTAGTTTAAGAGATCTAATCCTACCGACAGCGGGAGTGACTTTGTTTTTATACTATGTTAAGATGCACTGATGTATGATATATATCTCAATGACGAAAAAACGTCATTTATGGTTTTGAAAAAGTCACCAAAACAAATAAAATGGGTTTATTTCTAATAAATAAATATAATACTATATTCGTAATAAAATAAATGGTAAGTTCGTTTTTAGGGTTCCGTACCCAAAGGTTAAAACGGGACTCTATTACTAAGACTCCGCTGTCCATCTGTCTGCCTGTCTGTCTGTCTGTCCGTCTGTCTCCAGGCTGTATCTCATGAACCGTGATAGTTATACAGTTGAAATTTTCACAGATGATGTATTTCTGTTGCCGCTATAACAACAAATACTAAAAACAGAATAATAAAGTTAAAAATGATAGAGGGTTCCCATACAAGAAACGTCTTTTTTTCGGCATTTCACGCCATCTATAAACGCTTAGTTAGACAAACGTCCCATAGATGGCGTTATATTGAAATGTCGATCCCTAACACTTCTTTGTTAGACGTTAGATGGCGTTATAAGAAATAAAATGTTTACCTATTAATTAATTGTGGTATTTTTTGCTCGATCTTATAAAATACTGTAGTGTGGTACTGAACCCTACTAGTGCGAGTCCGACTTGCACTTGGCCAGTTTATTATTTTGAAAAGATTGCTCAAATATTTTAAGAGTTATTGCTTTTTAGGGTTCCGTACGCAAAGGGTAAAATGGGACCCTATTACTAAGACTCCGCTGTCCGTCTGTCTGTCCGTCTGTCACCAGGCTCTATCTCATGAACCGTGATAGTTAGACAGTTGAAATTTTTACAGATGATGTATTTCTGTTGCCGCTATAACAACACATACTAAAGACAGAATAAAGTTAAAAATGATAGAGGGTCCCCATACAAGAAACGTGATTTTTTCGGCATTTCACGCCATCTATGAACGCTTAGTTAGGTAAACGTCCCATAGATGGCGGTATATTAAAATGTCGATCCCTAACACCTTTGTTAGACGTTAGATGGCGTTATAAGAAACAAAATGTTTATTAATGATTATTTTTTGCTGGCGAAAAATGATAGTGGTATTTTTTGCTCGATCTTATAAAATACTGTAGTATGGTACGGAACCCTACGAGTGCGAGTCGAACTTGCACTTGGCCAGTTTATTATTACTGATCTGCTAGTGTATAAGTATTCTAAGCATATTGCAAATCTTAACCATATCTGAATGTCATTACGAGGTACAATACATTTTGAAAAATCATCAAAGTATTATCGGTCAAGAAATGGCACAAGGTTGGCTGGCACGAGTGATACTCTGTTGAGCTTTAACAACTCTGAGATCGAGAATCACTTCGATTGAGCTAAATTAGAATGATTTATAAGTAAATCGTAATAATTCAAGTCCCAGCGGTTCCGGGACCATTTGATACTCTGACACTACCGTCAAAACAGAGTTCTCTAACCGAGCTGTTCTCAAAGTAATCTACAAAAGTAACACAATGCATATCTCAACCATAGACGTAACACAGAAGAAACAAAATCTCAGCAAAGCATTATCTCGTATATATGACTTAGCTCTCAACATATAAGAGGAGGTCAAACCACTGTCAAGTTTGTCAAGACGTGACCCCAGTCCCAAGGAGCAAGTTAAGTAGAGGAGACACAATACACTTCAGCTCGTCCGCCGCTAGCACATCCTCATCCGTCAGTTACCTAAGTGACACAAATAGAGTGCCACCTCTGGCTGCATGCAATATAAAACGTGCTTCCGACTTATTACTCCACATATTGCCTCACAATGGACGATGTAACCGCGTTTTGACGCTGCGGGAGTTTTTTAATGGGAATGCTCCTTTACAAAATATTCCGTCAGTGTCAATATAGAGCCAAAAAGAGCTCTGTAGGTTTTTCGTTTTGTTTCTTTTTGATAGGCTAGCGTTTTGCCACTATCTTGCTTGGTGGTGATGATGTGGTCGAGGCTGGTTAACAGGCTAGATATAGAATGACATGACTCTCAAGTGTTGTGCTGCCGGAACACCGTAAGGTTATGGCGGCTGATTTTCTCCTTGGTGGTGGTAAGCCACTTTTTGGTAGCAAATCAGACGGAACATCGATCTATGTTCATACAGGTTCTATATAATGTGGTTTGCAAATGTGATTATGTTATTTTACGATCCTTTTATTAGACTGATAGCGAAGTTTGTACCTTTGCTTATTATACTCTTTACATATTTACCGTTTCTCTAATAGGTACTGTCAAGCAAAAGAGATACGCCAGTAATATGGTACTGCTTATAAAACTGCAGCATATGTAACACAGTGATGATCATACAAATACAGATGATGATTTTTTGTCATGTGTATTTTTAGCCCGAATCATCAGGTTTTATGGGTCTAGTACTGTCTTGTAGTGCTTGTACTGTCTGTCAGACATAAAAAACATAAATATTTAAAATTAAATAATTCCGGTACGAATGTGTTATTATTACTACTTATTAAAATCGGACAAGTTTTTGATGGTAGATAAAATGGATATTCATATAACAATTACCGAACTCAAAGTGCAGCTTTTCGTCTAGTTTTCGTCACGATCAACAAATTGCCTGGCAGCAAAGTCCCCATTCATTAAGGCTCAAGTAAACTGGTACGAAGTTTCCGTCCGTCACTTTGGTGAGGTAAGTTCGCAAGCAATTTGTGGCTTCCAAGTCGCCCGCCGCCGTTGTCTCACAACCCGCAAGTTCTATGTACCTTGTATAGTTATTAGTTTATGTATGTGTAGGTTATATCTGGAACATAAAGAGGATCTTCAGCCAGCTTTGCACTAAAAAGCTGTTATTAATTTTAAACCTACACCACGATAAGACTCCGGCTACAGCTGCTCCCAAATGCAATTCTAGGCATATGTGTGTTATGGTTTTACAATGTATGTTTTTAGGGTTTTATTTGTATTCTTTCTTACCTAATCTTACCTATAAATGCGAAATTTTAAGATATTTAATGATTAAGCAAATAAAAAAAAATAATAAAAAAAAAGTTTATTGATAGCATTTTAAAATGTTGGTACATAATAAATGAGCACTATTTTAGGTTTATCAATGTATCTAGTACTAACATCACGGGCAATATTGTATGCGCGATACAAGATCTCATACATACAAGGAGAACGATGTAACGTGCTTCAGCACCATCTATGTTCTTTTTTATTAACTTGATGGAATTTGATGAAATATTGATGGATGTATGTATTCATTCACGCAAAAAATACTAAATGGATCCTACATGATACAGATAGTATATAACCTAGATTAACACATTATGTAAAAAACACTCCACCTTCGAGTGTCATACAAGTAAGACCCAAATTGCTCCAAATCAATAATGCAAAAGTAGTATATTAAACAATTATTACATAAAAGAAAAGTGTTAACAGCTATAAGTGTGGCGTAAAGATTAAAGTTATTGTGTTTTTTGTTTACTGGTGATCTATAATAAACTGACTTTAATCGCATTACGTTCCGTGATTCAAAAGGTAAACATCAGTGTACCCACATTTTTTTTTTTTTTTGTAGCAACGAGTAGTAGTAGCGCAGTAGAAAGTGCCTACATTTTGTGATTAGCAAATCATTTGGAGTGAAACTTGTTTGTTCTCAATTTCTTAATAATTAATTAATTTATAATATAATATAATTAAAATCATGCCTCTCAAGCGCACGCCTCCTAGTACCCCGACCCCAGAATCTATTCTGTTGAATCCTTCTTTCTCGACATCGGCGCGGCATGGACCCGCGGAGCCATCTAGCCCTCTCAACATGCAAGCGCAAGTCTCGGAGTCCTATACATCTAAACGAAAATACGAATATGAAGGTGAGGACGATAGCGCGACACAGTCTGTTGTTGCCGAAATACGCATCCAATTCACTAAGTACACGGAATATCAAATTAAAAAGCCATATTGAAGTCATCAGTTGACTCCGCGGTGGAAGGGATGACTAAAGGAATGGAATTCATGACTCAGTGTCATGATGAGTATGCTGAGAAGCTTTTAAGATTGGAGAAGGAACGCGACGCCGATAAACTGTATATTAAGTCTCTTGAAGAGAGGCTTGAATTATTTGATCGAAAAGCTCGAAATTATTGTATTGAACTACGCAACTTACCAAAATCTCAGCTAACAGAAAGCAAATCGCAGCTTGCCGACATTCTAGCAAACCTCGGCCTAGCAGTGAATGCACCGATCGGTAAATCGGATGTTTATAGAATACCCGCCAAAAAAGACGTCTGCCAACCGATCATTGTGGAGTTAACTTCGGTAATTACAAAGGAACATGTCATTAGCTCATGCAAAAAGTTCAACAAAGGGAAAAAAAGAGACGAGAAGCTGCACAGTAGACATCTTAAGATGAAGGGAACTGATACACCGGTATATGTTTCGGAGAGCCTCACATACAAGGCAAAAAAACTCTACTATCTTTCTAGAGATTTTGCAAAAACTCATAGCTTTGCCTATTGTTGGACATCAAATAGCATTGTTTACCTGCGTAAAAAGGATGGCATGCCCTTTATTCGCATCGCTAATGATTCTGATCTCATTAAGCTCAAAGACTCTAAGTGACTAGTGTTTCTTGACCTCCTCAAATTGTACCTTAAATTATTACTTACTATTTTATATTGTTTAATGATAATTCAAAGCAACCATCAACTAGCAACACAATCCCTCATTATTAAAACTCTACAAAACTCACACAAAAAAATTTCGCAATCACAAACTAAACAACATGTACTCAAACATTTCACACATAAAACAAATATCACAGAATACATCTCAATACACCTTTTCTCAAACATATCGTATTATATTTCTAGACTTGTCGCATTTATGATACATATATATATGCAAATTATAAATGTATATAGCATGCATGCCATTATTCGGTCCCTTACTGTCCCCCTCATGGCTAATGGATAGTATTATACACAATATTGAAAATCAACTAGACAATATTCATATATCTCATGCGTATTTATGTGAACCCGAAAACTGTGTAGGATATTTGTCTAGTCAAAATATGCATCAACTAACCATTTTTTCTTAAAACATAAGAAGCGTTGCGCATAACTTTGATGGATTGCAAACTCTCTTGGCAAGAATTTCCATTGAGCCAGATATAATTGTTTTATCTGAATGTTGTTATCACGATGTCCTATTATCCCTCAATTAACCGATTATAATATAGTGTCAACTAAAAATCACCATAATCAAAACGATGGTCTAGTATTATACATCAAGCCAAATAATTGTAGCAGTTATGAACCACCATTCTTAGACGCGAATTGTCTGGTAACTAAGATAATAAAAAAACAGCGTTAATATCAATATACAGGCCGCCATCCTTTAAGCACATTGAAAACTTCTTAGAGTCCTTAAATAACGTGTTCACTTCCTTAACCTCATTCCAAAATGTTATCATTGTCGGGGACCTAAACATAGATATAAGAGATGATCACTTGAATGGTAACGCTACAAATTATCTAGATCTCGTGGCCTCACACGGTCTCTTGCCAGCACACACTTTTCCGACTAGACTTAATAATTGTTTAGATCACGTTATGATCAAAACTAAAACTTCAGTGACGACCTTAATAATTCCAAATAGTTTAACAGATCATAATTCTGTTATGGTATCATTGAAATTCAAGAACTCTTCGGTAAATCTATGCGCAAAACAAATTACTAAAATTAATTATAAAAACATATCAAATGATCTTATAAGCTACGATTTTCAACCAATACTTTATCTTGATAACTGTAATGAAGCTACTGAGGCACTGATGTCTATTTTGACCAGTATTATAAAAAAACATACAACTTTAGTAACTTTATCACGTCGTAAAGCTCCACTAAAGCCATGGATTACCCCTGGACTTATACGGTGTATGAGGAATCGTGATAGACTACAACGAAAAACAAAGAGACATCCTAACAACGCAGTAAAAGTGCACCTACCGAAGATATAGAATTTTTTTAAATAAATTATTGCGAAAAATGAAGCATCAATATGAGCGTGCTCAACTACAAAAAGCGAAAAATCCAAAAGACCTTTGGAAGATTATCAATACTATAATTAGCACAAAACCACGTAAAGAATATAGCTCAGAGTTGATGTCATTGTGCGATACAGGTTTGAATGCCGCAAATCTAATTAACAGCTATTTTGTGAGTATCGGCGAAAAACTTGCGCAAGATATTTTAAACAATAAACACTTTGAGCCCCCTCAGTCCAACCGTAAATCACAATTAAACTCATTTTGTCTGCCCCAAACTGATATTACAGAAATTAAAACATTGCTAAACTCGTTTAATAGGAAATTTACTGTAGGTCATGACAATATTTCAATGAAAATTCTAAAGGATAACAAATATATATTGGCTGGTCTTATTGCACATATTTGTAACTTGGCATTTACCACCGGTTGCTTTCCAACAGTGTTCAAAACCTCTTTAATTACACCAATTTACAAAAATGGTTGTAAAAGTCTCATCAGTAACTATAGACCAATATCAATTTTACCTGCTATGTCTAAACTGTTGGAACGAATTATCAATATCAGATTGACGAATTACATAGAAAAATGTAACCTTTTATCAGATAGACAGTATGGTTTTCGCAAACAACGCTCTACTGCAGACGCAGTGGCAGACTTAAGTAATCACATAGCACGAAAGCTAGACAATGGTGACAAATGCCTAGCAGTCTTTTTAGACCTTGCGAAGGCATTTGACACCGTTTCGGTGCCATTACTTATTCGCAAGCTGGAGGACCTAGGTATTCGAGGAGCACAGCTCGAGTTATTCAGGCAATACCTTATGAACCGATATCAGTGTGTCAGACTGGGTACTGACATAAGTGATCCTAAATTGGTAAAATACGGCGTGCTACAAGGCAGTGTACTTGGCCCAACTCTCTTCCTGATATATATAAATGACCTATGTAATTTAAAACTGACCAATGGCAAAATACTCACTTTCGCTGATGACACTGCGATTGTTTTCCATGGAGAGAGTTGGGACCGAGTATATAGAGTTGCCCAGACTGGTTTTAATAAGGTCATAAGCTGGTTAAGTCATAATTTGCTTAGTCTGAATGTTTCAAAAACCAAATATATTACCTACACCTTAACAAAAAAAAACTCAACCTAAAAAACGCCATCTAAATATCATAGCACATAAACACGACACCTCAAGCCCTGAACTTAGTTTTTGTTCAACTAGCTTGTGCAACTGTCCGAATCTTGAAAAAACAGATTCGTTGATATATCGCGGTGTAATACTAGACAGTAATATGACTTTCGAAAACCATATCAAGACACTTACTGCAAGAGTCCGTAAACTGATAGCAATTTTTAAAAATATCCGGCATACAGCTGACGAAAAAACTCTAAAATCAGTATATTACGCATTATGCCAGTCTCTAATGCTGTACTGATTCTATAGCTGGGGAGGTAGTGCAAAGACACATTTACTACCTCTTGAGAGGGCCCAGCGTGCAGTCCTGAAGGTAATGAAGTTTTTACCATATAGGTACTCCACCGAAAGCTTGTACAAAAAATGCGAGGTTCTGACGGTCCGCCAACTTTTTGTTTTAAGAGCAATTATAAGAA
Organism: Cabera pusaria; assembly: GCA_954871355.1. NCBI lineage: Eukaryota > Metazoa > Arthropoda > Insecta > Lepidoptera > Geometridae > Cabera > Cabera pusaria. Next base: position 6,818,346 of record OX940894.1, read on the forward strand.
AGCACAAAGAGGTCTCGCAAAAGATTTGAACCTTAAAGACTTGAACATCCACAACGTCAAAAAATCTGTAACAAAACGATTGTTGTCTTTTAATTACGAACAAACAGAAAATCTCGTTTCCGTTCTGAAATTGTGATATTATGATCTAACTATACATTACCACATTTTCCTCCTTCCAACAAACCTAGCACACACACACTCTCACTCACACACACGCACACACACACACACACACACACACACACACACACACACATGCACACACAAACATATATTGATGGTCATTGACGGTCATCATGATGGTTTTAGGCTATACTCAATTGTAATATGTATTATGTTTTCAAATTAAAAAACTATATTATTATTGGAATAACTACGTTTAATTAAATTTAAATGAGTTAACTAAATTTTAATATTAGGTAACATATTGTAATTAACTTGTATCAAATTGTATGCACTTATTAATATTGTATTATTTTTATTAATGTAATTGTCTAAATATGCCAAACACTAATTGTAATCTAAGCGGGGAGTCCTGGTTTCCTGTAATACAGGTTTTTATGCAAAACCTACCACAGGCATCAGTCTCATACTAGTATCATAAATGCGAACATTTGTGAGGATGGATAGATGTATGTTACTCCTTCACGCAAAATCTATTAAACAGATTCTGGTAAAATTTCACAAAGTTATAGATTTTACATGAGCAATTAGCACATACGTTATAAAATATATTGTATAAATTGATGGAAGTATAACTATTATTGGTCTAGTTAGTCAACAATATCAAAGATATTGGCTATACCAGGCCTGTCGCACTCCGCGCGGTAGCTATGAAATGCTACTACGATCTCGCATTTTTGCTCGTAGGGAGAGCATATTCTGTACTTGTCCTATTCATTATTTTGTGGCTATACGTAATAGACTTACATTAAATGTTGTTCCTGAAAATAGGCAAATAGATAATCAATGCCAATATCATCAAAAGGAACGTAAGGAACGTTTTACCACTACAGTGCCTGCAATAGTATCCACTACACTACAAGAACGCATGCTTATAGATGAGAGACGAGACGAGATGGGTACAATAACATAAAGGGAATAAATCCGTGGAGCGGAGTAAGTACCGACCAAACCTAAATAATTCTAGACACTCAACATATTTACATTACTAGACTTAGCAACTAATTAAAATGCTCAAACAGCTCAACAAAACTACAAACACTCCACTCCAAGACAAAGCACTTCAGATGAAAGATTACCAAACCATTGTTTGATGCGTCCCAAATTTGATTAGCTGCTCAAACTATGTGCAAACGTCCAGAAGGGCCTTTGAACTCTTTGAAGTAGCACCAAACCCCTAATTTGTCTTCTAATCTTGTGTGTAGCAAAAGTTAGGAGCCCTTTAATGAAGTTGCCCTCAGTTTTAAAAGCTTAACGATGTTTGGCGGCGGTTAATTATTTTGCGCGGGCGTGAGATGGTGATTTACGTTACATCTCTACATGTGTTGGTAATGTAGAAAATCTATGTCTGTTGTTTATATGCTACTTGTGTGTTTTATTTTACTTCAAGTAAAAACGAACTAGGTACAAAAATGTTTTTCGTTTTGAAATGCAATGTGTGAAATGAAATTATAGAACATGTGAAACTCGACATCTTGTTGTTTTAATAAAACGGTTGCAGTACAGTGACACGCAAAATTTTACTAACCAAGAGTTTTGCGGATCACAGTTTAATCACTGGTTCCACTAAAAGTGATGTGCACAAGATCGTCAAACGTTGCAATTTCAGATTTATAACTGTCCCTGATGTTCATGCTTAGAGGCCTTTCTTGCTACAATTAAACGGATCAAGATGGAACTGGGTATGGAGATTGAACTTTGAAAAAGGACATTAAACACCTTTCATCATCACTGCGAGCCACGATCTATAATAGATTTATCGCTGTTAAGACCGTTCGAAAGACAGTTGGCCTGATAATATACCTACGTTTGGAATACCCTAATCATTATCAGAGAGTTAAATTGGTCTCTAGTATCATCTATGCCGCTAAACAAACAAGCAATCTAACTCGTTTCATATAGCAAATGGCATCACACCGTCACTCGCGTCGCATACACTTAATCAAGACAGACAAATATGAACTGGCGAGGCCCATGCGGGTATGTCTGTAGTTAATTAACTATTGTTCACGCTTTTTGTTTTTGTATGTAAAACTGCGGGTAGTTGATAATTTAATATTGAAACTGGCAACTTTGAGATAAAATCTGGTGATTGGGAACTGGATTTTAATATGCTTAGTTTTAATTGCATGTAAATCTCGTTAGTGGATATTAATTTCATTGTTTATTTTAACGAGTCAGGTCAACAGAGTGTAATTATAAATAATAAGAATTTAAAAAATAAACCAACTTCACATGTCACGCAATTCAGTTTCAATCGAAAGCTTGAGATGTCTATAGCCATGGCTGGGGGGGTAACAAACATGACCTTTTGCTAAAGACTAAATTAAACAATAAATTAAAAGTAAAAATAGTAATAACAGTAATTTTAATAAATCCTTGTTCTTGTTTATTCATTTTTTTAACTTTTTTATTTACTATATTCAGATTTACTACGATAAAAGCACAGAAATATGAATATTATTTATATTTCTGTGGTTATAAGCAATGTTTTAACTCTGAGTATAATAAGTGTATTTCTTTGTTTGATTTTATGTTTATAATGCAAACTGAAGAAATTACTACCTTGCTTGTCTTACTTGGTATTTTAAAGTCGACTCAAACAACAATTTGTTTATCCAAATTACTTGGTTCTGATCTAATCTCGCTAAGTTATCATTTAGTACAGATTACTGGAGTTACCGCGATTACATCGGTAAGCTCCTTACGCCACCAATTTCTGCTGCCGTTCACTATTCAAGACGATACTCCTTGCCGATCTTTGACATAGATTACTGGAAAAGACTTCATCAATCTCAACCAGTTGTTTTATAGTACATTACGATATTAGTGCGTTATAACCAATACGCACGTATATCGTACGACGTTTTTTAACACATTTGCGAGGAAACAGAAAAAAAAAACATTTTATATTTTGTTCATTTCTAATTATTGAAACAGTTAGTGAAATTACAATTTTTAAAATGATACGTAGTTGTAGTTGGTTTTTTAGTTATGTTTTTATTATTATTATTACGATTCATAATGTCATTGTTTTGTGTTAGAGTAAATGTTGGAGTTCGACGTTCGACGAAACTTCTTGAAAGGCGGCAGAAGAGCATTGTAATTCGTCATTAGTTGTAAATAAAAAAAAATCCTCAGTAGAAGTAGAGGGGCGCGGCTCAGGGCAAAACTTCTTCGTTTGTGGCTCCAAATTTATTGCCTGAGTTATTTTGGCACTTATATTTGCTTTGTTTTGGATGGAATCTTCTACATAAGATTCTGCTACTGCGTTAGAACGCCACCCGCCATGCTGCTTTAAAGTCAATATCTCAGCTCCCGAATCAGCAAGTAATGTAGCTGACGTTCTTTTGAAACTGTGCCCTGTATAACAATCAGCGTCCGGCAATCCTAAAAACTTGGCGACTTCCTTTGGCATGGCACCGAATTTATTTATGCCAATAGGTTGCGCAGTACATTTACTTTTTTGGTAATTCTGAAAGAAATAATTATTTTTTGCCTTAGTCGTACGCAGAGCTTCATATTTTTTGACCACGTCATAAAATGGGCCGTTGATAATAAAAGATCGGGGTATTTTGTTTTTAGTGTTTGGGATTTTAATTAAAAGCATTTTGCCTTGATTTTCAATGTCATTTGTGGTAATATTGTGAAGCTCTTGCCGTCTACATGCACCATTAATACCAAATATTAACGCAACCTGAAAAGAAATAAAAATGTGTAAGATAAGGTATAGGTACTTAGCTTACAGACGGTCGTTAAAAAATATGTAAAAGAGTATGTACAGTAGGTAGATCAATACATAAAATAAGGAGGCAAACTGACCTTAGTTGCCAGGTACTGGCTGTCTGGAGCATCTCTTAGAAACTTTTCGACGTCATTTGATGACAGTACCTTAGATTTTTTCTTTATAAAACCATCAGAGCGTCTCTTTGAAAATGCAATGAGATTTGAATATAAATTAATATCGACACCATTTTTCATCTTGAGGGTACTTTTCAGCATCGAATATGTTGTCCACAACGAGCTAGGCTTATATTTACTAGCTAGTTCATTAAAATACGCCAGAACTACATTTTCGGAAAATGACTTGGCATTTTTCATGTTTTTCCACTTCAAAAAATTTTCATACGTGGTTATGTATCTGTCTTTGGATATTGACGGCAGCAAGCTGTCGCATGCGGTTCGCGTTTCTGTTAGTATATCCGGTGGAGTTGAAGTAATATATGGCTCTCCTTCATTATTGAAAGTTGTCATATTTAAATTTTCACAATACAAGTACAAAGAAAAGAAAATTTGAGAAAAATGGCGCGAGGATTATTTTCTGCCGTAGCTGCGTGAAAATGTTGGCAAAGACGTTAGAGCATGCAGCCAAGTTTTTAAATTACCGAATAAACAGATTTTTTTATTTTAAATAAACTGAATCTGTGAATGCACACTGTTGCTTTCCCGCCATTTTAACAGCGCGCTAGCGCTGCCTACTGACTGGCGCCGCGCGGTGATCAGTTCGAAATTTGAATAGCAACAGCGCGCGAAATGGCAAATAATACTGTTATGGAATTTGTATGGACTATAACTTAACTATTTGCTTTGGTAACATACGCGTTTTTTATGACCCGCTTTACATATTTAAAACCGGTGGAATTACATCAGCTTTACGAGCAACGGTGTTAAAAAAACTAATTAAATAAAAGCGGCCAAGTCGAGTTGTACTCGCCCACCGAGGCTTCCGTACTTCTCAGACCAGATTAAGGAACAAACATAAATTTGTAGTTTGGTCAACTATGTACAAAATAATTCACATAATAGCACAATTTTATTTATTTACCTTATTAAGGGTGGTACCAACTAAGCTAGACCCCTAAATTTTATGAACGCTCATATAACTCAGAAGCCTATCTGAATAGGCGTAAACTAAATAAACTATGTATGTATGTATGAAGACACCCTTTAATTTTCACCTTTTTTATTTTTTGGACTTTTCCCTTTATTTGTGCTGTAAGACCTTGCTTCTTGCCAAATTTCATGATTCTAGGTCGTAGACCTCGACCGTCGAAAACCTATAGGGTACTTCCGGTTGGTCTAGAATTGTCAATTTTGGTTAAAAGCAAGGTTTCACAGCACAAATAAAGGAAAAATTCCGAAAAATAAAAAGGTATATTTTGGTACTTACAAATTTTTGTGAAAATCAAAATATACCCATATTGTTTTATCGTGTTGACTCAGGATCTTGATTTTTATACACTTAATAGGGACTATAGACCTTAGTATCTGGTATAAATTAAAACTAGCTAGGTCCACCGTCCAGAAAATCGGTGGTGACATGGACAGACAGACAGACGGACAGACAGACAGACAGACGGACAGACAGATAGACAGACAGACAGACAGACAGACGAACAGACGGACAGACGGACAGACGGACAGACGGACAGACGGACAAGAAAGTGATTTTAAAAGGGTTCCATTTTTACCTTTTGAGGTACGGAACCCTAATTTTTTATCTACAAGAAAATATTATTTCGGTAAACATAATATACACATTTTAGGTACTTTGATTAGCTGTTTTGATCATATTTTAATTACTTCTTTGTACTAAGACTAGATTATATGTACAGCGATAAAATACTAGGTGTATAATATTTATAAACATTTACGTAATTTGTGATTTGAGATGAAATTATGATTTGGAGTAAAAGACTACGGTATGACGAGGTTTTGGACGACTAGCTACTAGTATTTCAATACTTAAGTAAAGGTACAGGTAGACGTGCTTATTATTAGCATAAAAGCATTCCATTAATGAGCAATTGCCATTTAGTAGCATATATTGTGTACGTACATATAAATCAATTCATTTTAAAGTCCATATATTCGATTGTTACAAATACCATTTCCAGTGTCTCATCATTAACTGCGGTAAGCAAGATTAGCTGTTTTAATATGCATCCAGAGTGACCAAGAGATTCAACGTTTTAAATTGAGTCCTGCTCTGGAATACCAAGAAGTAAATTTTAATAACATTGTCGTTTCTTGGTAAGGTGGAATTAAACTTCAATTGTAGGAACTATACGAGGTTATGAACTGGATAGTAAATTTTAAACGAATCTAATTTATTTTTTAACCCAACTGCGTCGGAAGAAGGATGTTTGTCGAGTGTCTGTACCTACTTACATGTAGATAATATTAATATGTGAATATGTACCTATATTTTTAAGGCAGCCTTAACGCTTGAGAGTTGTCGTAAAATTTTTCTTAATTGTGAGAGTGACAATAGGTTATAACTTGTAACAAAACTATACAATTTATATATTATTTAAAAAAAAAATTAAACCGACTTCATAACGACAAACAGGCACTCAAAAGCGAAAAATAAATTAATATAATTATTATATGCGCTACACACTCATATATAAGAAGTCGGTGCCCGCCAATTCTATTGGGTAATAGATAGATACTATGTATGAGAATATAGGGGAGGCACTTGCTGTAAGCTTAGACATTGCGAAAGCCTTTGACCGGGTCTGGCACAAGGCGCTTCTTTCCAAGCTTCCATCTTACGGCCTACCAGAAGGGCTTTGCACATGGGTCGCCAGCCTCCTCGATCACCGTAGTATATTGGTAGTTGTTGATGGTTTCAAGTCCAACCAAATTCCCATCAACGCTGGTATCCCACAGGGTTCTGGGATTCTGTGCTATCGCCTACTCTATTTATTCTGCATATCAATGATATGTAACAAATTGCTGACATACATTGCTATGCAGACGATAGCACGGGTGACGCACACTATGCCGGTCGTGTTAACGCCTCTTCTTCCAAGGTGCAGGAATGCAGAGACAAACTTGTGTCTCAATAGAAAACTCTCTTGAGAAAGTCTCCAAATGGGGTGAATGTAATTTGGTTCGATTTAACCCACGAAGACAAAAGTTTGCGCTTTCACTGCTCAAAAAACTTCTTTTTCCGTAGCTCTCCGATTTCAGGGCGTTCCTCTTACAATATCCAACAGTTTTCGGATCCTAGGCATCGACATTTCTAGTGAGGTCCAATTTAAGAGTCACCTGGAAGCCAAAGCAAAACTTGCATCCAGGAAGCTAGGTGTGCTTAACAGAGCGAAGCGATATTTCACACCACGTCAACGGCTTGTGCTTTACAAAGCACAAGTTCGACCACACGGAATATTGCTCGCACCTCTGAAACTGCGCTCCAAGCTACCAGCTTCAGGCTCTTGACTCCTTACAGAGAAGAGCCACTAGAATTGTCGACGATCCCGAGCTCTGTGAAAAGTTGGAGCCACTCAGCTTCCGTAGAGACGTCGGAGCGCTATCCATCTTCTACCGTCTCTATAATGGGGAATGCTCTGAAAGCTGTTTGACCTTATTCCACCATCGCCATTCTTTTATCATCGGCACCGTCAAAAAGCTCACCCTCACATCTTACAGACCTGGACGTCTCGCACTACCCGTTTTATCCGAGGATTTTTACCGCGTACCTGTAAGATGAGGAATGATCTGCCCGCCGCGATCTTTCCATCTAGCTATAGGATGGAATCTTTTAAAAAGGGTATCCACAAGCTCCTCAGAGGTCGGCAACGCATCAACAGCACTCATAGTGTTGCAGTTATCCATAGGCGACGGTAGCCGCTTACGATCAGGCGGGCTGTCTGCTTGTTTGCCAACCATAACATTAAAAAAAAATGTATATATTAAGTAGGTAGATACTTGTAGGTAGTACCTGTCTATTACACAATAGACATGGCTGGCACCGACTTCGATATATGAGTGGGTAGCGCATATAATAATTATATTAATTTATTTTTCACTTTTGAGTGCCTGTTTGTCGTTATGAAGTCGGTTTAATTTTTTCTTTTAAATAATTTATTTTTGCCTTTTTAGTGCAAAAAAAAGTTTTAACTAAATTACATGCATATATAAAATTTCGTGTCTGGGCTGTTTAGCATTGAGGAGTATAGAACAAGCCATTATGGTTAAATCCATTTACAAAATTGTGTGTCTGTTGTGTCCTCACCAAAAGTCAACCCTGATTGGAGCAGCCATGTCATGATGGAGTTTAGAACAGAGTTTATTATAGTTAAATCTATTCACAAAATTTCGTTTCTTTGCTGTTCGCCGTTAAGGAGTTCCACTATCCACCTCCTGATTCTAGAGAGAGGGCCCGGTAGCGTAATCGGGAGAACGGTCAGCTTTGATGCCAGAGGTACCGAGTTCAATCCCCGCCGTGCTCCAATGGATTATTTTATCGAAAAATGTATGTACGTTTTTCACAGTGACCCTCCGGTAAAGGAAAAACTTCGTTAAACCAACAATCCCCGCATGGTGGTAGGACACTATCTAGTGTCCGCCTGGCCAGCTACCACCCTCAAGTTAGAAAATCTGTCCCCAAAACATTTAGTGTGTTCCGACAGCTATCCTTGAGGGCCAGTTCCCATTCTAGGTCTAGCGTGCTTACCATCTTCGACCGCATCATCACTTACCAACAGGTGAGATAGTGGTTAATCGATAGACTATAAAAATAAATCCATCATCAGATCAGCTCAAAAGTACCAGATTATGCATTGTTTCTAAACTTACACAAGTATGTAAAATATCAGCCCAATCGGAAACCGGAAAGTGGGTCAAAATTGATTTGTAAGATATTATTACATTGATAATTGATAATGGTCAAACGCTAGCCTATATGATATAAAAATATCGTATTACTACAAAGTAAAAAAAAAACTAAATTAAAATCGGTTCATACGCTTGGGCGCTACGATGCCACAACAGACAGACACACAGATACACACGTCAAACTTATAACACCCCTTCTTGCGTCGGGGGTTAAAAAGAACAGACTACAAACGTCGCGCTCGTCAAAGTAGCCAGTAGACCTAGTAACTATTACATAATCTGCGCCAGTAGTGAGTAGCAGCCAGGCTATTCTGTAAGCTAGTTTACGCATCTCGCAAGCGGAATCCGCGTTGAGTCGTACTACGAAATTCAAATCGTAACACGATTGTAATATGGTTGGATTTCGTGACACGAAATTCAAATCTCGCTGTGAATTTCGCTTGCGAGATTAGCTTACAGAATAGCCCTACAGAACTGGGAAGGGTACCCTCTGAAACAAAAAAAGAATTTTCTAAATCGGTTCAGGTATCTTCGAGTAATCGGTGAACATACATAAAAAATTAAAAAAAAAAAATCCGATGAATTGAGAAACTTCTCCTTTTTTGTAAAGTCGGTTAAAAATGGCCAATTTTTGGCATAGTTTACAAAAATAAATACAAAATTAAGTTAAATGTGATATGGAATAATTTATTTTTCAAAAAAAATTAAACCGACTTTATATTCACAAACAGGTACTCAAAATCGAAAAATAAATTACTTAATATTATTATAAGCGCTACCCACTAATCTATTTGAAGTCGGTGCCAGCCAAGTCTATGACGTCAATAAAAGCATCTGCACACATGATAATTAATTGTCTATTTTATTACATTAATTCCAAATACTTATACAACACGGACTAGTTGTATTCCAAAATGAATATTAAAAAGTATTATTTGCGATTATTAACATTAATCGCCGCCATATTCGCCAAACGTCATGTCATGTTAAAAATATTAGGTATGTTAAAAAACGTTGCACGCTAACAAGAATTTGCCCGGTAGATCATTCCTGTGAAGACAAATTAATTCTCCCCACTTGTTTCTATCTCGCTCACAGTTACCGTAAGAATATCTGTCAAAAACCAAAATCAACGTGAAGAAAGATGTAAAAACATTATTCAAGGTCATATTGTTTAGTCTTCAAAAGTATATGAAATAGCAACCTCCATTGCGTATAATCTTCTTGGGACTCTTATTCTAAAACCATCACATTCTTCTATGTATTTATCTCCATATTATGAGGTATTTATCTCCATATCTCTGGAGATAATAATCAGATCTTGATAAAATTACAATGGGACCACCTCGGAAACGTAGCCTACCTATTAAAAAAAGAATCATTGAATCCGTTTACCATTGACGGAGTAATCGCGTAACGTACACACAAAAAAAAACAAAAACATACAGACGAATTCAGAGCCTCCTCCTTTTTTGCGAAGTCGGTTAATAATAAGAAATGCTAAATAACAACAAAATGTCATTTTTTTAGCAGTCGGAGTGGTTTTAAAAATATTAATAATTGACTGTTTATAATGACTTCATACAGTTTTACTTTTCACTTTAACTATGAATATTTTTAATGATATGACTTTTGCTAGTGTGACTGGAGCATTATACATAAAACACTTGTATTTATTTATTTTTCGCGGGAGGGGGAAGTCTTCATAGATACCGCAGAACTAGGACCCTACAGTTATGTAAGACTCCGTTAAATTAACCTACATTTATCTTGATTGTGGTAAGGTACTTTTATGTAGCAAGTCAGTCGGAACTTCGATATAACATGCTCCTACCACCTGTGGTAGTGGAACACAAAATTTTTTACTCGTATAATTATACAAAAGCTGATCAGCAAAATAATTGGCTGTATGCATGCATCATGTAAACAAAGATAATGCTATCTTTGTTTTGCTTAAACTTTAGAGCAAATACGAAATATTATTACTAAAATACTGTTCATTGCTGCTACGACTAAAACGTAGCATCGTAGCACCGTAGCCACGTAGCAGTTTTGTTACTGTTTTGCAGTTTCCCTAACATTGAAATTGTAATGAAAATACCTGTCTCTCTTTATTCCCGTCTTGAGATATATTTAGTTGAACGTTCAGTGGCTGTTTTAATCTTTTGTTTAAAGTTTGTAATACCACATTTAAAATGCATCTTTGGACAAATGCAAACATAAAATATCATAACATAGACCTCGGGTTGGGAAGGTTGCGCTCTGTGAATATTGGTAATATCTAAAGCCATCACACTGCCTCACTTCCTCCCTCTATTACTAGACAAGCATGACTCCACTTTAGACCGCATCATCACTTCACATCAATAGTGATAGTTGTCAAATGCTATTTAGTCTAGGATAAAAGAAAAAAAAACATATTAAAGCTGAAATTCTGAGATTTTCATACGTAGGCAAAAGAAAAAGCGCTTATGGACAACAAATAAATTAAGTTAGACAAACTTTCAATATCACCACCACAATACAAATGGGAATAGATGGCCCTTAGGCCCATCGTCAATTTTCTACATAAAGCTGACTGTACACGAGCGCTCAATAATTCAAGCGTAGTATGTGTACTACGCTTGGCCGCAGTATAAACAGTAGTGTTGCTAACAATATTTAAAATATTATATATCTAATAAAACTTTTTTAGTAAATATCTATCTTTTTGATCTTTTTATTATGAGGGCCAGTATTCCATTCAAGATCTTGCGTGTTTACTGTCTTTGACCACATCATCACTTACCAACAGGTAAGATAGTGGTCAAACGCCAACTTATAAGGTAATAAAAAAAACCGGCCAAGTCGAGTTAGACTCGCCCACCGAGGCTTTCGTACCAACGTTGGTAATTACCAATTCATCTAGACCTCCAAATTGTATGAGCGCTAATAGAACTCAGAGGCCTATCTTAATTGGTATATCTATGTATGTATGGGACACCCTTTAATTTTCTGCTATTTTCATTTTTTGGAATTTTTCCTTTACTTGTGCTTTCGCGAAAATCTAAATTTGCCTATATCTTTTTATCGTGTAGACTCAAAACCTTGATTTTTATACAACTAATAGGGACTATTAAAAAAAAAAATATATTTAAAAAAAAAAGGCCAAGTCAAAAGTACCTATAACCGGCGAGCATGTATGAAGACGCTCATGAAAGTGGAAGAAGCGAAGGAGGTATGTCAGGATCGTAGCATGTGGAAAGAAGTAGTCTCTGCCTACCCCAACGGGAAAAAGGCGTGATTGTATGTATGTATGTAATAGGGACTATAGACTTCAGTATCTCGTATAAATTTCAACTTGCTAGGTCCACCCGTTTCTAAGAAAATAGGTAGTGACACACGGACAGTCAGACAGACAGACAGACAGACAGACGGACAGACGGAAAGATGGATAGACGGGCAGACGGACAAGAAAGTGATCTTATAAGGGTTCCTTTTTACCTTTTGAGATACGGAATTCTAAAAATATATATGTAGGTACACGAATTTTTAACAAATTTACAATAAACGAGGTCGTGAACAAACTAAATGCCATATTTTGAAAAACAATGTTGTGAATGATCAACTATTCACATTACAGAACAGTGAACACTGTTATGTGGTTCACATGCACTACGACGTGGAAATTTGTGTCCATTTACCTTTCACGTTAATGTATCAAAATAATTTTAAATAACTTATATTGCGCTCTTTGGATTAGACTTTTCCATTTCTTTTTGTTTTTTTATCTAGTTCAATTCAACGGCTTCCCGGCTAAACGTCTCGATTAATTAGCCTGAAATTTTGCGCAGACATAGCCAAGGATAGCTAGCATACTTCTTAAAATGGTCAAAGCTGCGGGCGGTGCGAGTGTAAATTATTAATACGTACTTGTGTTACTGCAACAACTCCACTGTGTCAGTACTCTCCGCGTTCTAATCCGTATTTATTTCCCCAAAACAGCGGAACAGCTGGCTTCAGTTTGCGTCCGGAATTTATGTCCGGAGTCCCGTCCAGAACGTTCAGGTGATTTTCAGCATCATACCATGTAACAGAATTATAATAAGTGGATGTGATAAAAGGTTGATTACGAATGCAAACTAGTAGACAAAACCTTGATCAAAATTTAAACATACAAAAATTCTGGTGATTTTCAGGATCATACCAAGTAATGGAATTATAATAAGTGGATACGATTGGTAGACTGATTACAAATGCAAACTAGTAGACAAAAACTTGATGAAATTTAAGAAATGGAAAAAACATATAATATTTCGGTACAGTATAGATTTTCAACCTTGAGGGCCAGGCGGACACTAGATAATAATAAAAATAATCACCAAACCTAATTATACAAAAGTTAAGTACATTTTGTCCTTGAGAGCCAGTTCCAATTCAAAGCTTAAAGTGCAACCATTTTCGACTACATCGTCATACCATATTATATACTTTCAGATGAAATAGTATTTGCTGTTCTAAACTAAAAAAAATCTTGCATTACTAATATTTCACGTACATAATTTTGAACGATGTATTTCCCTGTTCTGTGTTCGAAACCGCCACCTTAACATTACAATGCATAGATAGGAAACATCTCAGCTTAACTTTTAAAATGGAGGTTCGCAGCGATCGCCCGTGATTTACGAGACAGACCCAGCTATCTCGGAGGAAACTATTTAAATGAGAATGTTGTCTTCTCGATAGCTCGAGAATGCGGGGCGATCCATTATCAATTGAATTATTAGGTGCACGTTTCGGTTCTGAGTATCTTATGGACTTTTCTTTTGCAGTGGAGAATTAAAAAGTTATTTTAGATTTTACAGAAGGAGGATGTAGTCAGTTTTTGTAAATGTGGCCTTTTAGGATTCCGTACGCAAAGGGTGCCAACGGGCCATCCGTCAATGCGGGAGCGTCCGTCTATCCATCTGTCCTTCTGCCTGTACGTCCATCCGTCCGTTCATCCATCTGTCAGTCCGTCCGTCCGTCTGCTCGTTTGTTCCTCTGTCAGAACAGAACTGCTGTATCTTCTAGGCCGTAATAGGTAAACACTTGAAATGTATTATTATTCATTATTTTTATTATTTGTTCTTATAGGGGCTATTGTAATACAACATCAGTAAAAATATTCAAATGTCTTTCTAATACGGTCCCGTGAAGACGAACGGAAGGATGGACAGCGGAGTCTCAGTAACAAGGCCCCGTTGGCACCCCTTGAGTAACTCTAAAAACGAACTCACATGACAATTTCAGTTCAATTGTAGTAACATTCTTAAGCAACAATAAAATATTCTGCCGTCCATATTTTACTCCTGTATACTTAAACTATAAACTAAGCCATTCCATACAAAACTCGGACGGCACGACATTGAACATGTCGTGTTTGGTGAGCATGCATGACAAACGGGCCTTGTCTATCTATGTAGCTATATACATTTGTGGGCTTGACAATTGGGTCAAACTTACCAAGTAGTTAAAGTTTGGTTAGAGATAAAGCGAGATTAATGTCACATCTAACAAAGGAAGTAAGTACATGTGAATGGAGATTGGAGTGATATTATCATTCTATTTTAGGTATACTTATAATTAGGTGACAATTATTACGAGATTCGGTGCCGGTCAGTGTATTAGAAAGATAATCATGGACCTAAAATAAAGATTTGTGGGACACTTGCCTATGCAAGATTATGGTAGGTGGAATAAAGTTTTATCGAAAAAGTAACCCAGAACAAGTAAAACTGACGCTGTAAGATGGGTTAACCTCTCAGGCCAAGCGAGAATTAGCACATTATGTAATCTTGGGGATCTATACAAGTTACGAAACATATTATATATTTGTTTGTGTTGATGGAATATTAACCACTAGCTGTTACCCGCGGCTTCGCCCGCGTTATTTGTGTCTATGACCATTGAGGTCTAGATCGATGATCTCTTAGGCCAAGTCACCATAGATGACCCTCAAAGTCGAACTCAATATCCTCTATTGTTAAAGTTATTAATAATTACTTGGTACTTGGTAAACCTAACCAAGCTTTACTAAGTTTTTCTGTTTAAGTATTTGAGTCAGTCTAATGTATGAGGCTGTTAAAACACGCTATTATACGCTGTGTAGCGTTATTACTACGCAAGCGGAGTGAGAAACTTTTTTATGACTTTTTATGACCCTGAAAGACCTACTAAGTCAACACCGATGACCCTAAGGTTAAACTTGATATCCACTTATTTTAAGGTAAAAAATGATTATGAATATTGAAGGTTGAACTGTTTCAATGTATGACTCGTTTTGATGCATGTGGCTATTAAAATACAAAAATTGCAAAAATGTTACCTACAAAGTTGATAAAACAAAGGTTTGGGCGAGCGCAGGGAGAGATATTAATTCGCGAGCGATGCGAGCGCGAAAAATTTTTACGACCTTTTATGACCCTGACAATTTTTATGACCTACTAAGTTAACACTGATGACATAAAGGTTAAACTTGATATCCACTTATTTTAAGGTAAAAAATCATTATGATTATTGAAGGTTGTACTATTTTAATTTATAAACTCGTTTTGATGCATGTGGCTATGAAAATACAAAAAATGATTAAATATAACCTACAAAGTAGATAAAACAAAGGTTTGCGCGAGCGTAGCGAGTGCGAAAAATTTTTACGTCTTTTTATGACCCTGACAGTTTTTATGACCTACTAAGTCAAGACCGATGACCCTTAGGTTAAACTTGATATCCACTTATTTTAAGGTAAACAATCATTAGGATTATTGAAGGTTGTACTGTTTCAATTTATAAACTCGTTTTGATACACGTGGCTTTTAAAATACATAAAATGCTGAAATATTACCTACAAAGTAGATAAAACAAAGGTTTGCGCGAGCGCAGCGAGCGAGAAAATTTTTACGTCATTTTATGACCCTGACAATTTTTATGACCTACTAAGTTAACACTGATGACATAAAGGTTAAACTTGATATCTACTTATTTTAAGGTAAAAAATCATTATGATTATTGAAGGTTGTACTGTTTTAATTTATAAACTCGTTTTGATGCATGTGGCTATGAAAATACAAAAAATGATTAAATATAACCTACAAAGTAGATAAAACAAAGGTTTGCGCGAGCGAAGCGAGCGCGAAAAATTTTTACGACCTTTTATGACCCTGACAGTTTTTATGACCTACTAAGTTAACACTGATGACATAAAGGTTAAACTTGATATCCACTAATTTTTTAAGTAAAAAATCATTATGATTATTGAAGGTTTTGATGTATATTAAAATACAAAAAAATTGCTGATATATTACCTACAAAGTAGATAAAACAAAGATTTGCGTGAGCGCAGCGAGTGCGAAAATTTTTACGTCATTTTATGACTCAGACAGTTTTTATGTCCTACTAAGTCAACACCGATGACCCTAAGGTTAAACTTGATATCCACTTATTTTAAGGTAAAAAATCATTATGATTACTGAAAGTTGTACTGTTCCAATTTATGAGTCGTCTTGATGAATGTGGCTATGAAAATACAAAAGTTGCTGAAATGTTTCCTACAAAGTAGATATTACAAAAGCTTGCGCGACCGGAGCAAGCGCTATTACTGCCCGAGCGTAGTAAGCGCTATTGCTGCGCGAGCGAAGCGAGCGCGAAATTTTTTTACGACCTTTTATGACCCTGACAGTTTTTATGACCTACTAAGTTAACACTGATGACATAAAGGTTAAACTTGATATCCACTTATTTTAAGGTTAAAAATCATTATGATTATTGAAGGTTGTACTGTTTCAATTTATGGACTCGTTCTGATGCATGTGGCTATTAAAATACAAAAGTTTCTGAAATATTACCTACAAAGTAGATAAAACAAAGATTTGCGCGAGCGCAGGGAGCGCTATCAATGCGCAAGCGAAGTGAGCGCGAAAATTTTTACGTTTTATGACCCTGACAGTTTTTATAACCTACTTAGTAAACACCGATGACCCTAAGGTTAAATGTGGCTGTTAAGACACGAATGCTTTTGAAATACTTCCCACAAAGCAGATAAAACACGTTGGGCAAGCAAAGCCATCGCGTAAATTTTGATGGCTTTTAATGACCCTGACAGTTTTATGGCCTAATTAAGGCACTTATTAAGTTTAGTCATTATCTATGAACCTTAGCTAAAACTTTGATTATTATGCAAACTCTATGTAAAGTTAAAAAAAATATAGGCACCCACACTTAACTGCCGAAAAAAAGTATTCTTTGCCCATTTATGCCCTATTAAATGTCTTTACAAAATTTCATCTGAATTGGTCAAGCCGTTTGGCCGAAAAGAGGCTACACAAAATTCCATAATAAAAATATTGAAAACCGAAATTTCCACCCAAAAAAAAGTATTTGTTGCCCTTCTATGTCTTTTTGACTGTCCGTGTACAACATTTTAGCTTAAATGGTTAACCAGTTTGACCGAGAGTAGGCCACACATTTACAAAGTTCAATTTAAAAATTCTGGACAACTGGACTCGACTGCCAGAAAAAAAGTATCCTATGTGATTCTATGCAATATGAACTGTAATATGTATAAAATTTCAGTCCAATCGGTCAAGCCGTTTAGCTGATAAGAGGCAACACATTCACAAAATTAAATAAAAAATATCTGGACCCCCTGACTCAACAGCCAGAAAAAAAGTATCCTATATCCTATTTTGCCTTATGACATGTATTCATACAAAATTTCAGGCAAATCGGTCAAGCCGTTTATTCGAACGGAAGTCTTATATTTACAAAATTCAATTAAAAATATCTGAACCCCCTGACTCGATAGCCAAAAAAAAGTATCCCATATCCTATTCTACCCTATGAACTGTCTTTATACAACATTTCAGGCAAATCGCTCAAGCCGTTTATTCCAGAAGAGGTCTTATATTTACAATATTCAATTAAACATATTTGGACCCCCTGACTCGTTAGCCAGAAAAAATGTATTCTATATTCTTTTCTGCCTTATGATCTGTCTTTATACAACATTTCAGGCAAATCGATCAAGCCGTTTATTCGAAAAGAGGTCCTTTAGTTACAAAATTCAATTAAAAATATCTGGACCCCCTGACTCGACAGCCAGAAAAAAAGTATCCTATATCCTATTCCGCCCTATGACATGTATTAATACAAAATTTCCGGGAAATCGGTCAAGCCGTTTATTCGAGAAGAAGTCTTATATTTACAAAATTCAATAAATAATATCTGGACCCCCTGACTACATAGCCAAAAAAAAAATATCCTATATCCTATTCTGCTTTATGTTCTATCTTTATACAAAATTTCAGCCAAATCGGTCAAGCCGTTTGACCGTGAAGAAGTCCCAAACAAACAAACAAACAAACAAACAAACGAATAAACAAACTGACTTTCGCATTTATAATATTGGTGTTGATGTGCGTATAAAAATGATGGTGGAATTAGTTTGTGAACGCTGCCTGAACTGTATTAGACTACTAAAAATCAGCGCACAACACATGTGAGTGTATGTTTCAAGCCGTACAGGTTTTGTTTTGACTAATAATTTCATGCATGTTCATTGCTTTTTTAAAATGGTTGCCAATACCTGTAAATTATTTTTCTTACATACAACAGCCAAAAGTGTAACAAAGAAGTTATCTCGTGAACCACCCAGTCACAGCTACTAAATCGGTAAATACAGAAATACAAGTTCAATCTTTTCCGTAGGATCCTTTTCTTATTAGTTTCTCCGACACAATTAGGTAAGCTCACAGTTACAGACGGTTCTCCATTTACGGGAAATGCAAGGAGGCCAGCTTTTGTTATTTACATGTACTATCTTCTACAGTTTAATATTATTGTATTTTTTTTACTATCTTCCCTTATGTGACAACACGATCTAATGTAGAATTACCCTCGTATTCACAAAGAACACTATGAGGTGTCTACTCACAGTGCTCGCTAACGCTTCTACAGTTTAATATTATTGTATTTTTTTTATTGAAATACAATGAACTGGTTTGGTACTAGCAACTGGTGACTGACTATCTTCCCTTATGTGACCACATGATCTGATGTAGAATTACCCTCGTATTCACAACCAACACTATGATAATGTGTCTACTCAGAGTGCTCGCGCATAGTGTCATTCAAACCAATACATTATTTAAATAGTCTGGAGGATCACTGTCCTACAAGATACAGTTTTAATACTGTTTGTGGGGCAGGGAACCAACCCCTTGTATTAATAAAATATAGCCTTAATTCAATTCAATTAATACCATGTATACGTTCAATCTCAATGTATTTAGCTCTAAGGCTCATGTGTTCAATAAATATTTTTATTATTATTCAATTACTATCACATCACGGGCTGCAAATGGCCCGGACCTTTGGAAGGCATTGACGGAGCCGAAGCCAACGTCAAGAGGCCCTGTACTATTTTTATTTATTATTATTATTCAATAATACATCACGGGCTGCAAATCACCCAGTCCTTTTGAAGGCATTGACGGAGCCGAAGCCAACATCAAGAGGCCCTTTACAATATTTATTTAAATAAAAATATGATTTGTGGATGGAGAGATGACCGTTATGTCGGCGCCGAGGGGCAACATTGGCGTGGATAGCTAAGGGTGTTGAGAGGTGTGCTGCACTTTCACTAAACGCTACTATCGGCTTTTTGCCTTTAATACTTCCACCCTGGAGCTTAGGTCTTAGCTATTGCGATTCCCACCACCGTCCGGCCGGTCAAGGCAAGCTGGTGGTCAGAGGGTCTCATTTAGCCCTCCTAGTTTAACTCACGGGTCGTACACGCCCGGTCTTTTGGAGGGCATTGATAGAGCCGAAGCCAACATCAAGAGGCCATTTACAATGTTTACTTAGGAACTATTAATTGACGAGGAGGAGATATGTGAAACTATATTATAAAAAAATGGTACATTATTTTATGAGACTATTGGGTGAGCTGACGTCGGATTGCTGGTCTATGTGATGAGGTACAGCACCTTCCAATTATGCCTCATTTCAAAATATTTAGGCGGGTCGTGACTTGCCACCCACTGAATGAACCCCCCATAAAGGCGGACCGTTATATTGGCACCGAGGGCCAACATTGGCGTGGATAGCTAAGGGTGTATATGGAGAAGCTGACGACGGTTTTAAAATCAGGTACCGGATATATTGGGAAATTCTAAAATTGTAAATATTTAACCTGTAGTTGTTGCCTGTATTTTGCAATATTTGTGAAACAGGGCCCTTAAATTTCGCTTCTTTGTTAAAACAGTTTTGCGCAATCGATTTCACACTTACACGTGGAGTGGTATCCTCTTTCTGTAATGGTCCCTTAGCTTATCCATTTCCCTTCTTATTTTATGAAAGTGTTGCATTGTTGCTTTTAGATTTTTTTACTCCTGAAAAAACTGGTGGGTGGAGATAACTACGCTATAGTTGTTTATGCCTTGTCTCACTGATTTGTCTCTTTTTACGCAAATGTGGCCTAAATGGTTTTGTGAAGCAATTGATTAATTAACCTTCTGTATATACAATGTATATACCAGCGGATCTGAAAGACGTTTTCTTTTCCGATTACAGCCCCATCTATCGTATCCAGTTGTGAATCTAAACCATCTTGTAATCAACTTAAACACACAAAAATGCATCATAATCGGTCCAAACTTATTTTGCCCATACGCGTCCCACAACATACAACAATTACTTACTCGAGTTACTTACTTAATTAGTTACTGTTAATTTTAAAGTACGCTTATATACAATTAGGAATACATACTTTCATTACAATATACTAATTAAACAACATATTCCATGATATTATCGTATTCTGCGTCGTTAATACTTATAGAATGGAACTTTCAAATCAGGTCTACTCATACAAGAATTCCTTGTAGGTCATCATACATTTATATCAGATCAGATCGTTGTCATATTCAGTCACTAATACACAATGAAATCTGTAAAATGATATATTATTTTGAAGCATCGTTCCATATTATATTTATATCTATCATGAGAAGTTAGTATAATAACTTTATAGGTTATCACCACCGAACCACGCCACTCAAGAACAGAATAGTGTTGCGGCAAAGTACGAAGTACAATATTATCAAAAAGGTATCGCCTTAAAAGCACAGTTCCAAGACAGTCAATATTGTATGAGATCCTCGAACAAGGCTCTACAAGTCCCGTTGCGCCTAATACTTTACGAAACTTATGAACCGAGGTCTCGTAAACCTAAGAACGTATGGAAAACTATGCTTCTGAACAAAGGCTTACATTGTACACTCGGTTTAAAAGATTGCGGATCGAATATAAAAGTTATTGGAAATCTTTACAGCCGAAGTACGTAAATATAATGTTGGCTTTATGATACGAGCATAGACTTCCCCTTTGAGATAATTTTGTACTAACATAAGATTTTAGGAGCTTGACTGTTGCTAAAGATAAAAGTTATAAAACTGTTTTTTCTGGGACGCAATTCTGTTTTTGTTACAAGCTTGTTTCTTTAAACATAATGTTTTTTTCTTAAATATTAGTTTTTTTTTGTATATTGTTACACACAATCCAAAATTTCATCATACCGACGGGACATAAATTTTAGATCGTGTGTTACAATGGACAAAAATATTAAGTGTGTAATAATTCAAGAAACATAATATAATTATGTTTTTTGTCAAGTATTAATATTCTTTCAGTTTTTTTTAATTCAAGTCTTACAGATAGATCAAAGTCACGTTCCAGGTAACGTTGAAGTCATAATTTAGTCCAAGTCATACCCTCAGTAAAGATGAGCACTTTACTGAAGATTTCCAGTGGAATTTTGGCGTGAAACAATCTTTGACGTTTCTAATATGAAAATAATGCGCATTTGCAAATGGTACCGTGTAGTAAACATAAGAACTACATCATTCGTCTCAATTACTCATTAGTATTAAAGTGAGACAAACGTATTAAGAAAAACCAATTTCAAGGAAGTTCTAACATTCAGATTATTTATTCACGCAATGTTTAAACTCTTTTGTGCAATTTGAAAAAAACCGTAAAGGATACACACGGCGCCATACCACGGAGCGTGTTGTAAAGTAGGTATAGGTAAATAAGTAAGTAGGTGTGTAGGTAGGTCTCGACATAATTAAAATGGGACCAAACGAAAAGCATATATCCTAAAATAAAAAATAACTTTTCAAATAGGTTAACAATGATAGAGTATTATGTAGGTAGCAAATATTTAAAAAAAACAGTCGAATGAGAACCTCCTCCTTTTTTTTGTGAAGTCCGTTAATAATATTAAAATATTAAATTACCTGACTTAAATTTTGTGTATACATTAAACATTTACACAAAGATAACGTTAATACTATAGATGATTTTCAGATTATTATTTAGATATAACTAAACAAACGTATATGATTTTAAATGTTAATTTACGAAGTCAATAAAATCAACGGCATTCATATAATACTGAATAAATTGTAATGGATCAGAAAACTTATTTAATTAATGTTAAATAATTCTTAAACAACATCCAATCCTATTAAGGCCGCGGTATCAGAAATTTGGTAACTTTTCGCCTTTAAAGTTACAAAAGAAAAACGTTCTTAGAAATTTCGTCCGAAAATAAGCTGCCGCGGACCCGAGGCGATTACCATAAAACTTGTTTAAATGGTAATATTAGAAGACGTCACCCACCATCGTCCCTCGAAAGGACTCTCAAATCTATTTCAGCTAAGACACCTACACAAAAAATCTCGCTTTCACAAAATATACTTACTGCAACTTTTAACTTTTCAATGTTGGCAAGATTCTGCTCTGTGGCTTTACGAGATGACGTTTCGATTTTTACGACTCAGGTCATTTCGATTTCAAGGTTTGCGGCTTTCCGATGTCTGCTCTAATGGCAGTTGTTATAGAATTTTGTGAGTCACGATTCGTTTTAAAGTTGGGTTTTAGAGTCACGTAGCATAGATTTATCAGCCGAGGATTTCAACTAACGCTTATAAGGGGTTATATTAGTTTTGTAGTTTTCTTTCACTATACAAATTGGTTTTGTTTTAACTAAGGTTTTCTAGTTTATTTAATTTTGGCTTTTAGGAAGTTCATTATTTAATTATAATTCAACACTTTAGGTTTCTTTTTTATATCTTATAGGCTAGCGTTTGACCACTATGTCGCCTGGTGTTAAGCAATGATGTGATCAAAGATAAAAAATCCGTAAAACACGGTCACCCATCCAAATAATGACCACAACCACAATTGCTTAACCTATCTACGAACAGCTACATCTGCTACGCTACGAGCGCTACATTAGCTATGATAAAATACTTAGATACATCATGCAAGTTGTATCGCAAAAGTATAGCAATAACAGAGATAGAGTAATTAACGTGATAATACCCGCGGGTGCAATGAGTTACCGGCGTGCTCGTGACCGGGTGCCGGAAGTGGGTGATATCTACGTGACCGGGGGATCCTGAAATTATTGTTATGATATAGTTACTTAACAGAGAGAAATAGGAAAAAGATAAGCTACGGTCATGCTGTGTCAACCAGCTTCCATCCGATAGGCAAATTTTCAGATAGGTAAGGTGCCGCAAGTGTAGATACGCGATCCTCAAGAGTAATCAGACCTAACATATGCGATGATTGAGTAAAAAGACTGTAAATTTTTTATTGTGAAAATTTTATTTCATCGCCTCAAATTTTTTCGTCCATCTATCGCATGTCGCATTACAGCCGGTTCTTTAAGTCGATTGGTGGATATGATGCATGACATGTAGGTCTAGCTGTGATTGGAGGATGCTTTCGCAGCCATATTTTTATACATGCTAATGTGTCATGACAACTGCTGTTATTGTAGCTGGCTACACATAAACAAAAAGGGTTTTTGTTTCTATCAATTTAATAGGATTTTGCGCGTATCTGTATTAGAATGTTACTGAAAGAAACCAAATAAAAATAGTATTTCATTTGGAAAGGACAAGGCGAGAAATTTGATATTTCGTTGTTTATTAAAATAACTAAAAGAGTCCCGCGGCTTCGCCCGCGTTATAAACTTCTTTTATTTACTTAAAACTTTTCTTTTGTAAAAACGATTCTATCAATAAAGACATCAAAAAAGAATTAGCCAAATCGGTTCACCCGTTTTCATGCTATCACGTGACTAAGGCAATTCGGGACTCATATTTATAAAACCCGAAAAACCCAAAGTTTCAGACTTTGTTGCCTACCCCATTTCGAAAAATCCTACAACACGTACTTTATCTCATCTTGTTTAGCCATACAAACTATGATTCCCCGTTCCGTATCCGCGAGGAATATTTAGAAAATCTTTTCTGAGCGGATACCTACGTCGTAACAACTATCTGCATTCTGAATTTCAGCGCAATCCAAAACAATATTGATTTTTAGACTTTGTTACCCCTGTTCACCTTTTTAGGGGTGGAATTTCGAAAGAGCATGAAACACGTATTTACTTACTTAAGTACTTGTGTTAAGTTTCAAATATAAAAGACTATCTAATCTTGTTTCTCCATACAAACTTTGAACCCCCGTTTCATCCCCTTTAGGGGTGAATTTTGGAAAATACTTTCTCAGGGAACAAACTTCGTAATAACTGTCTGTATACCAAATTCCAGCGAAATCCGAAACAATATTGATTTTCACACTTTTATACCCCCATTTCACCCTCTTACGGGTGGATTTAAAAAATAAACTGAAACACGTATTTACTTATTTTTTTACTGGAGCACTTGTATGAAGTTTCGAATAGAAAATACTATCTAATCTTGTTTCTCCACACAAACTTTGAACCCCCGTTTCGTCCCTTTCAGGGGTGAATTTTGGAAAATCCTTTCTCAGAGGGCTCTAACGTTGTAATAACTATCTGCATGCCAAATTTCAGCGCAATCCGAAACAATATTGATTTTCACACTTTGTTACCCCCCCATTTCACCCTCTTAGGAGTGGATTTAAAAAACTGAAACACGTATTTACTATTTTTTTTTATTTGAGCACTTCTATAAAGTTTCGAATAGAAAATACTATCTAATCTTGTTTCTCCATACAAACTTTGAACCCCCGTGTCATCCCTTTCAGGGGTGAGTTTTCAAAAAAAAAAATTCAGAGGTAACTAACGTTGTAATAATTGTCTGCATGCCAAATTTCAGCGCAATCCGAAACAATATTGATTTTCACACTTTGTTACCCCATTTCACCCTCTTAGGGGTGTAATTTAAAAAAACCTGAAACACGTATTCACTTATTTTTTTACTGGAGCACTTGTATGAAGTTTAGAATAGAAAATACTATCTAATGTTGTTTCTCCATACAAACTTTGAACCCCGTTTCATCCCCTTCAGGGGCGAATTTTGAAAAATCCTTTTTCAGATGTAACTAACGTTGTAATTACTATCTGCATGCCAAATTTACGCGCAATCCGAAAAAATATTGATTTTCACACTTTGTTACCCCATTTCACCCTCTTCGGGGTGGAATTTAAAAAAAACCTGAAACACGTATTTACTTATTTTTGTACTGAAGCACTTGTGTGAAGTTTAGAATAGAAAATACTATCTAATGTTGTTTCTCCATACAAACTTTGAACCCCGTTTCATCCCCTTCAGGGGTGAATTTTGAAAAATCCTTTTTCAGATGTAACTAACGTTGTAATTACTATCTGCATGCCAAATTTACGCGCAATCCGAAAAAATATTGATTTTCACACTTTGTTACCCCATTTCACCCTCTTCGGGGTGGAATTTAAAAAAAACCTGAAACACGTATTTACTTATTTTTGTACTGAAGCACTTGTGTGAAGTTTCGGATAGAAAAGGCTATCTAATCTTGTTTCTCGATACCAACTTTGAACCCCCATTTCATCCCTTTACGGGGTGAATTTTGAAAAATCCTTTCTTAGTGCACCCCTACGTACTAAGACAAATATACCCTCCAAATTTCAAGTCTCTACGTCCAGCGCTAATTAGGCTGTGCGTTGTCTGTCAGTGAGTCAGTCAGTATGCCAGGACAAAGATTCTTATAGTATTAGATATGATCTTTTTCAACTTGTGTAGTCTAAAAATGAAATCAATAACGGAGTATTTTGATACTAAGTTTTGTAAAGTATGTGATAACCATATTTTAATATATGGAACTGGTATAGGTACTCTTTTGTTTTGGAATCAATTAACATTGTTGGTTAACCGCGCACTGCTGGGGCACCTTACCCTACGAATACCAGAAGATGATGTCAACGCCAACGTCAGCCCAGAACTGGAGAGTCAGGCCCAGACAACAAGAACCTCAACTATCTAGCTTAATCTTACTACCGTACCTAAAGATTTACTTTTTTTTATTAAGTTTTGGGAGTTATCCTGACCAGCACGCTTCTATTTAAGATAGATTCATCTTTCATATATCTCAAGTTTGTCTGTAAGTTAAGCTGTATTGAATAATAGATGAAGTTGTGATTTAAAAACGATAGTAAATCTTCAATTGAACTCAAATAGAATTAAACAACAAAAATAAGCCGCTAATCACGCCATCTCGCTGATTAAGAACAAACCAAAGCGTCAATAAACAACATTTTATCTAACAAAAGCTCCGCGGAATGGCAAACGAGGCGAATCCCTCGTCGCGAGGATTTCGCCGATCGCGACAAACAAAACAATTCGCCGAGGGAATTAACGTTTTCACGGAACGCCTCCCGCATAGTAAGACGTTAAGAAATTTAATTAGCACTCATTGAGGTAATTTACTGGCTACACAATAGGCTGATGAAACTTGTAGGACATACGGACCGGAAATTTGGACCTTTGTTACGGTAACTTTTGTACGCGCTTCGTTTAACTTTACCTGACTGATATTTTGCTAATAAATTACGAGCGTACAAACCCTTTTTATTAAATTTATGTTTTTCGTAATGACTCTCTTTAGCCTCTAGACGCGCGCAATAATTATTTGTCTTATCGATAGGTACTACTTTAGTTTGTCTATTCAAAGGTTGTCTGGAAGATGATGTCTGGTGCAGTGGCGCAGTGGAAAAATGGTCGGCTTTGACGCCAAAGGTAGTGGGATAGAATCCCCGCCGTGCAGTAATGGATTTATCTGTCTAATTATGTATGTGCACATTTCACAATGGCCCTCTGGTGAAGGGAAACATAATTAAGAAACCCCTAACCCCTTGGTAGTAGGACACTATCTAGTGTCCTTCAAAAGTGTAAAATAAGTGTACAATTTTATGATCTCAATGAACAGATTATACATACATAGATCAATCGGGGGTGGTTTTAAATTTTGAATTTTTAAGTATCATATCATAATAATTCTGTACACTTGGTTGTACATGACAATTGAAAATACAGAGAAAACGTCGCATGATATGTTAATAACAATATGTTTAATCTGCTATACATTTTGCCAACAAATCAAGACACATGTGATGTGTGAATAAGGTCTGTCTACCCGCATAACTTTAGCCTAATCCTTTGTCCCTATTTAAATAATGAACATACCCTTTGTTATAGGATACAGTTGACCACATCAAACAGTGTGTGCACTGTCACAAATGTCACGTTCTGTGATATAGTTAGAGTAAATGTATGCTTCAGGCATAATCTCTAACTGGGATTTGTATTTAGAACAGTTAAACTACTAAGATGAAAATATAATAGAAGTACAACCCTTTTTTACCGACTTCACAAAAAATTAGGAGGTTCTTAATTCGTCGGTTTTTTTTAATGTATGTTCACCGATTACTCGAAGATGCCTGAAAAACGATTCCGAAAATTCAAACGATCTTAAATTATGAAGCACAAGTTTTTTGTAAAGACGTTGTCATGTGTCATTAAGAGTACTGATAACAATACATACGAGTACTGGCCCAAATTCGACTGTCCTACCATTTACCATTACATAGTTTTTTTAAGCCCCTAAAGCCCGGATCCATCATCATGTCATCTCGATTCGAGATCTCGATGTTACTAGCATTGTACCCCTTAGTGGTATCCTTATACGCAAGTATTCTAAAAAAATTGAGTCCAATCGAACGCCAGGATGTGGTTCTAATTTAGCTTCCAAGATGTGACACATACATACGTAAGTAAATTAAAGCTTGTAATGAGTTACTAAGATGTCCATGTTGAGGGATTTACTCATCAACCCCTGTGTGTCTTGTATTACATGCGTACAGACCTACTACGTGCGTAGCTGTTGATATCATCTGAAAATTTTAGTAAAGTTACTGACATTAAAATCAATTGTTTGATCAACTAACCATAAACTTCCTGGGTTAGAAAAAGTAGTACGATAAAAATAAAAGTATCTTAATTGTTACTTGCAGCTTTGAGAAATTTACAAGATACTTTTTAATATACGATATAATTGTCATCCTCTTCGATCTTCCTTCGACCCCGAGGATGGAGTGTTTCAAGCCACAAAAATCTTAGTAATCATTATTAAGACTTCTGTGCTTCAACCATACCTGATAGCGGCTGAATAGTAATCATTTCAGTTCAACTTAAGATGTATCTAGTGCAGTGTATACTAGTAGAGCTTAATGGATCTACTATGAGATATACACGGAGAGTACTTCGTAATATGAAATACACCACAATGCACTCCACTGCTTGGCTTGAGATTACGAGTATTAGGATGGATATGCCGAATAAATCTTAATTTAGCGTTACATGCTGAGATCCTATGTTGAGACCCAAGTTATGCCGTATGAATTAAACCAGGTTATGTGTATATAAATTTGTATACATGGTTACCGATGAAGGCCATGTTTGCCTTGTAGTTTCGGCTCTCTGCCAACCTAACAGGCTAACCAGTTTACGGGGCAAGGGTCAAGACTACGTAGGTTTAGATATGTACAAAGTTAAGGAACATTTCCATGTTCATGGATTTATGGTTAGGTACTAGATTGAAACTTCTGAATAATTAAGTAGTATTTGCTCCTGACTTCAACATAATATTAAGTATTTGCTAACATCTTTTTAAAATTACTTCGCATCGTGTTCTCCAAGTATTATGGTTTTTTTACTTAACATTTCTGAGTACATAGTAACTGAAATATCCTTTGATGAAAAGTGACTAAGATGGTGTTAGAAGCATTATATCGGTGTCCCGTCTGACTAGTAAGTCAGGTGACACACCGTACCAAAGTTAGCTTATCATCATCAAGGAGAAAATTTGCCACCCTAACCTTACGCTGTTCCGGCAGCACACAGCCCTTGAGAGTCACACCATTCTAGACGCAGTGTGTTTACCATATTTGACATTTTTACATCATCGCTTACGACTAGGCGAGATAGTGGTCAAACGCTAGCCTATAAGATATACAATGAAAAAAGTTAGCCTTTAGTCGGTAAAAACCACAACCATTACATACTCTTTTGTCACTTAATTCAAAATTTTACATAGGTACTACTACTATTTAATACATAAGCAGCGCTAAACCCTCATTCGGTGTATGAAGGAATGGTGAATGAAAAAAAAACTTATCTAAGCAACTAAATAGTATATAAGTAATTCCTAGTGTTAACACGCATACAGACTGTCTTCACCAGTTGCACTGTTTCTTCCGACGACAGACTGCAAACCATTCACTTTACTGGTAATAAATTTTAGGAGGAACTTTGTTCATGTCATGACAAAGTATGCATGCGGTTATTGTTAGTCTGTGAAACGTAGTTGTGAATGTAGAATCAGTTTTTGAAGTGAAAACTTTTTGCGGAGGACTTTAATTTATGGGTGTTAAATAGGACTGTGCCGTCACGCTCGGCTATTCAACGCTCGTTCGTGTAAAGTCGGCTAAGAGAGCGGGAGAGATATTATAGTCGACGCGCTGATAGTAACTACAAAGCATTGATTAAATTTTCAATACTATCGTGTCTTCACACATCGTATGTGCAAAATTGTAATTTATGCAGTGAGAAAGAAGTTCCTCCTTGCACTATGTTTTGGTGCAAAGAGAAACTATTCTTTTTGATTTTGCATAAATTACAATTTTGCACTTAGGTGCAAAACTGTTAGCTTTGGTTTAACTGTTATAGTCTGGAACGCGAAAGTGTGAGTGCGACATGACAATTTTGTATGGTGCAAGAACCATAAAATTAGTAGTGCAGTAAGAAAACAGTTTCTTGTATACGTAGGTACTGAATAAAGTTAAAATAAAGTCAAAATAAATTAACATCTCGTGTTGTGGTAAACTGACATAAAGTACTAAGACATGTCATGAAGAATTATGTTTATACCTAACAATTTGGACATAATTTTAGCGTGATCTTATCGACCGACTTCCAAAAACAAAGGAAGTTCTCAATTCGTCTGTATGTTTTTTTTTGTGTATGTTACGCGATTACTCCGTCAATTCTGAACCGATTCGAATGATTTTTTTTGTTATCGGTAGAGTACGTTTCCGAAGTGTTCCCATTGTAATTTCATTGAGATCTGATAAGTATCTCCAGAGATATGACGATAAACGTCTCAAACTTGCTACTGAAATTGACTCGCGGGGCATTGAAGTCGGTTGTTTTAGTTTTTAAACTATCTTAATTATTTTTATATAGCAAATATGCCTATGCCTTAGGTAATAGAATTGCATATCTTTGCTTGGGAATAATCAATGGATTATCCGCCGTAAACGGTGATCAAATGGTAATTATTGCTATGCAAATTCTCATTGTGTTATAATCATAATCACTTTATAAAGATTCTTCTCTCACAGCCTTAAAGTTTATAGGTATCACATTAAATATTTACTTAATCAAAATAAAAAGTTGCTGACCTAAATAATCCTTTTAAGCCGTAATAATCCTACCCAACAGGAAAAATAAGGAACCTAATCAAACACATCTCTGCTGATTCACCTCGCCGAAATTAGCTCGGGTCCGCAATCAATAAGCCACCGAGTGTCGTCGAGATGGAGTTAAAACAGACTTCCCTTTATATTGGGGAAGGTCGAGCACTCTTCACAGTATAGACGGCCCTTAAGCCAACGATGGTTCGGTACACGCACATATTAGGAGACTTGAGTAGAAAATAGACTGCTGAGGATATTCTCATACAGTTGCTAGGTTACCACATTATGTAGGTAATAATTGGATTTTTATACAGTCATTTTTAACATAATTAAAAAAATTGTTTTTGTTTTCTCCCATTGTAATGTTATCGCGATCTGATAAGTATGTGGAGATATGGAGATGTGGAGATATACAACTCAAACTTAATACTGGAAATTGCTAATGTGGCATTTAATGTCGTTTTTTTTCGTTTTATAAACGATCTTTTATTACAAACTAATATCTGGAAAAGGTAGCTTTTGGCAACAATGACCAGTCAAGTTTTATGCTTTGTATTTTTCTTTAAAGTGTTTGCGTATTATATCTAATGTATTTTTAAAATTAATTGATTGCTGCCCCTTGCTTGTTTTACAACCATTTTCGATTACCTTATTTGCAATGCACATGTTATTGCAGGTATAATAATAATTTAAGGTATACGATTATACAAGGTGATTTGAAGTAGGTCGCAATATCATCGAGAGTGCTTAATAAGGTCAGTGGATGCCAGTCCATTGGCTATTAAACGGTATCGGTACTTGGAACTAATCATGAATAGAAATTGATTTAGCAATCATGCATTCAGATGCGCAATGGGCGATGCGTGGTACGAGTATATTAATGATGAAGACTTGTTGAAATGAGCATATTGAAATGTGTTTGTACTACAGAAGCTCATATAAAAATACTATAAAAAGTAAGGACCGAATGTAATTGAAAAACTGCTGAAGCATAGAAATGACGACAGTGTAAATGTTTAGTAACAAATTTTATATTGCATAATTTTACAATGCAACATGATTGTATTATTTTTAATATTTTGAAACAGAAACAAAGCGTCTAACTTTGATGAACATAGATATCGAGGTCTATCGGCAGATTGTAACTATTAATTTATTTAACTATTTTTTTTTTATTTTAACTATTTTAAGTTTTATTAATTTCATTACATTAGGGCCACTTTCACCGGTTCCTAATAGCGCTAATATGAAGAAATCTGACAGATTTTCGACAGTTTTTAAATAGCGTCATGTGTCAGATAACTATCTAACGCATTATCAGGAACAGGTTAAATTGGCCCTTTATTTAATATTGATGACTGATGAGTAATTTTGACAATTTTTATCATCAATATTTTTTCTTTATACTTCGAGTGATAAATAAGAAGTACTCAATGTAAAAAAAAATTGGGACAAAAATAAAATGTGGGACGAAAAAACTCGATTTTAATTGGGATGAAATTGAAATAAAATTTTCACAATACAATTAACCAAATTAGTTTCACATAAAGTTAGGCTAATTAGGTTAGGTATATTATTGTACAAGGTTATTGGTTTGTCACATAAAGCTGCGGCATTTAAAAATAAGTTTTACAGTATTTTTTACGTAAATGTATAAGAACACATTAACATAAAATAAAACTAAAAATGTTAATATTATTTATTTATTTATAGTTTAACAGTAGTAAACATTTCAAACTTCAGTATTAAATGCGTGACAAGTATGTACACGCACAGCGTCTGCTGACGAAGACCTCTTGCCAAACTCGAGCGCGGATGTCTCGGCTTTGTCAAACCCCGCACCGCACCGCATAATACTGCTCATACATATCACATACTGAACTAGTACATACACTTGCTACTGGGAACATTTATTCAGTGTTAAGTTATGCAAAGACAGACTCACAAAGTCTACAGCTCATAGAGCCCTTAGTAAAATAGACGTGGTATATCAGAGCCCACGGCAAGAAACTTTCAGGCACAATAATCAAGTCGTGGTTAGCAAAAATATAACTACTTACAGAGCTCGATGGAGCTCAGTTGCGTAAACATTGTTGCTACGAGAGAATTAAGTCAAGATAGATTGGGCATGCTGAATTATGATGGACAATGAAATGAAATACTCTCATCCTAGCATATAACTTTAATATAATAAACCTATAATTCCCAAAATTCAACCGCAATTTAATTTTTTAGACACTATCCCACTTATGATGATATACGCCAATACGTGATCTGCAAAAAATCGTCTGCTAGTCCAAAATTCCATCCGATTTATTGAAAAGTAATTCATGCGTGAATTTGATGAAGGTTCGATATGTATGCATGTTAGTATAAAGGGAACGATCATATTTATACGATTCGACCACGATTTTATAATAAACACAGAAAGATTCATGGTCGCTGTCGACGGAATCTCGACAAATGTCAATATCCGATCATGAACGATGATTTACAGTGATTG
The DNA here is from genome assembly GCA_954871355.1 of Cabera pusaria. Lineage (NCBI taxonomy): Eukaryota > Metazoa > Arthropoda > Insecta > Lepidoptera > Geometridae > Cabera > Cabera pusaria. The sequence goes on from OX940894.1 coordinate 6,851,468, forward strand.
TGATAATAATTGATTACCAAAACAAACAAAACATTTCAATAGCTTATTAACAAATACGGCTAAATAAAACAATCGGCAGACTTCTTAATCTTTTTCACTTTTGATAACTGGCATATACGAAATAATATAAAATATGTTAGTAAATAATATGTAATTGATGTACGAGGCATGCCTTTTAAGTTTTGTCGTTTGAAGAAAAAAACACAACTAGAACCTTATACTTTTTATTGATTTTCAAAGTATTCACCACGTAGCATAATACTTTTTTCCATTCGCTCAAACCAGTTATTATAACATTTATTCCACTCTAAAGTGGGCGTGTTCAAAATGGCTGACTTGAAAGCGTCGACTGCTTCTTCACCGGACTGGAACCTTTGACCACGAAGACTTTCCTTAATTTTAGGAAATGTCAAGAAATCGTTAGGGCTTAGGTCAGGACTGTATGGAGGATCGTCAAGAATTTCTACTTTTTCCTGCTTCAAATACTCAATTATTCGACGAGCGCTGTTTGAGCTTGCTTTGTCGTGGTGCAGGATGATGGGTTGCTATGAGTTAGATTTTCGTTTCGTAAGTTTGGCGATGACTTGTGGTAAACAAACTGTGGTATACCACTCTGAGTTAACCGTTCTACGATCTTCAAGTGCAATAGTCGCAACATGACCGGCTTTCCAACGAACGTGGCCACCATCTTCTTTAAAGTGCTTCGAGAACGAACAACTTTAGTCGGTTTTGGTTCGTCTTGAAAGACCCAGATTGTAGATTGTTGTTTGGAATCAGGATCGTAGGCATAGATCCAAGATTCGTCACCACTGATGATGTCGTAGACGTGATTTGACTCTCCTCGGTTGAACCTTTGCAGAGTTTTCTTACACCATCTGACGCGGGCCGCCTTGTGATCGTCGGAAAGCAGATGCGGTATCCAACGGCATACTAGCTTTCTCACACCAAGTGCTTCATGCAAGATTTTCTGAATGATTGTCCCTGAGATGCCTAATAAAGCCTCTATCTCTCGATATGTCAAATGACGATCTTCGAGAATTAGTTGTCTCACAGCAATGATGTTATCTTCAGTGAAGGCGGATTTTGGGCGTCCTTCGCGAGATTTGTCACTAACACTAGTATGTCCACGCTGGAATTCTAAATACCAGCGTTCGAAAGTCCGCAGATATGGGGCTTCATCACTGAATACAGCTATACATATTATATATATATACTATACATGTTAGCTCTTCAAAACACTGAAGCCGTGTCAGGCCTCTTCTAAAGTTGTAGAAAATTATTGCACGCACATTTTCCTTAGAACGATTCATTTTCGTACGTGACCTGACAGATTCCAATTGACGCTGTGACTAAACAATAGCATTCAATCCTAATACTTTCGACTGTTTTGAGATTCAAAATTTAAACATATTCGAATATAGAACAGTTCCAAATTCAAAATTGCCGGGAAATATGGAAACGACACAACTTAAAAGGCATGCTCGTATATAGCACCTCAGTATCTTAAAAGCAAAGCTGTAATTATAGTTAGTATTTGGATTATATGGAGATTTACTGAGATTTACTGCTACTATTACATGCATTGATCCAGCCCCTATAAAAGTTGTTTGGAAGATATTTTAAGTCAACTACGTATACACAGTACTACATCATCGATCACATCGTCACTTAGCAGCAAGTGAGATGGTGGTCAAATGATTGTCTATCACGTCTAAAAAACTGTCCAACTGTAATTCACTTCCGCGTCGTGTCGTATAGTGTAATGTTAAATGGTGGGGTGCATAAATTCAGGAATCAAACGAAGGGATAGTCAAACTGTAACAGAGTTGCGGTCGCGTCGGCTATCCATTGCAAATCGGTTCCACCAGGGACGTTTCAATTATTTCACGACCCAAGTTTTTGAATGTTATTCAAATGTATTTCAAATTTCACAAGTAAGGACTTTTTTTAAGTGGGCAAAGTCGCGAGGCATGTGTATGGACAATAAATTGCCTTAAAATTTTGCATGAATAGAAAAACCGTACCTTGATTAGAGGCTGAAAAATATATGTATCTATTAAAACATTTTTAAATTCGTAATCACAAAACCGAAGAAAAAGTTGAGGTCAAGATAAGCAAGCTCGCTTTGAAGATACCTATCCTCTTGACTCGAAGATTAAACTAATTAAACTATTACTGAAGAACCCGATTAAATCCTGGCTCATTTAAGTTTTTCCTACCGTCTACTGAGTTTTTACAAAGGCGTTTGTTTTGTTTAAGGAACTCTTAATAATATTAATTGCAGTGAGTTAACTTAGATGTAAAAAGGCAGATAAAAATGGAATGGAACTTAGAAAGGTGCTGCGATTTTTACAGGCAAAGACAGACGACAGTCAGACGTTCAGACGGTCAGACGGACAGACGAACAGACGGATCGACGGACAAATGAACAAACGGACAAACGCACAAACGAACAAACGGACAACCAGACATACGAACACAATTTGATAGTAAGGCAATATTCGATCCGTTTGTAGAAAACATATTGAAAGTTTTCAGCTTTATTAATTATCTTAACCAATTTTAATTCCTATAACATATTTTATTCGTTACTTGCAATATCTTACAGCTTTGAATTCTCATTAAACCTTTTATCAGATATCAACCTATCACCAAAACCGCAATGTTGTATCTCTAATGAAAAAAAAAAATTGCTAGCATTTTTTCAATGCAGACATTTCACATTCAGAGAATCATTGCTCGCTTCTTAAGGTGATACATACAAACTCGAGAGTGCGAGTCAAAACGTTAAGGGTTTAAAATGTAAGAGAAAAAAGAGTAGAGGAGAATCCTCCATGTTTCCTTGCTATGAAGAGTTTTCTACATGCATTCAAATGTTCCAGACGGTCTGAGATTTCTGAGAATGCTTGTGGAAATCTTAAGGCCTTGCCTTTAATGTTTCGGCGCATGTGTACTAACTACCTCTTAAAGATTAAAGGCTACAGTAAAAGTACTATGGCTTACAGCACGAAATTGTGTATTTTAATTTTTAAGATGTCTCAAGTATTATATATTTTCTTTTGAAAGGCAAAAGTTTATTATATGATTTTTGGTAGAGTTTGTTGATAGTTTCCTCTGGGTAGAAAATATTTTATGTGATGATTGACTTCTTAATGAAAGTGTTTGGTGATAATAATATGACCAGAACATATTGAAAATGATTTTGTGTAGTGCATATTAATCTTTATGGTCGTAGGTATGGTGTATTCTCATTTAAATACGAGAATATTTTAAACATTTGTCATATAATTAAAAAATGTATTAAACCGATGATTAAACAAAAACTTCGAGTCTTTATCCCTTTACCATTTATTGTAAAACGTAAAACGATTTTACTTTCATGTTTTTAAAGATCTGTTCAATTTTGATTGATGAAGGTACGTTTGTTATCGACAGTTCAGTTTAGGACCATTAACAAGGTGCTAAATGATTGATGTTAAGGATCTTTTATTTGTACTTCATCAAATGCCCACTGCAGTGACAATTGATGGGTCATTATTGAGTATTCTATTGACAGATGGAATAGATTGTCACTGCTAAATTGTTAGAAGTATGACGGGGACAGATTTTTGTTTCTTTATTGCTTTTATTTGATAAACGTATAAAACTTATTATATAGATAATGGATAATTCAAGTATTCTAAAAAAAAAAAAAAAAATCTAAAACAAAGCAAAAATCAAAGACTGACCTGACATTAAAATACCGCAGGCATCTCACCTCCTCTTCATCGCATATTTCAACTTCAAAAATAAATCAACAAACGAAAATCAAAGAAACATTTGTCTCGAGTTCATTATACCCGATTCCTTAAAAAAAGCTTCCACTCGCATACACGGGCGTCGTGAAGGCCTCTCAAAAATTCATCGCCCGTCTGGTGGCTGAATGGATCCCGCAGACCGAGCCTTCTCAGCCGTTCCTGTAATCTACTTAATAAGTAATCCTCTAGCCCTTGGCATCGACCTTATTACGTTTGGATAAGACCATGGTATTGTATGACGGTTTTTGCTTTGCTGTGGTTGATGAGCTCTTTGTATGGCGAGGGATTTTTTTGTATAAAAGTTATAACATACGAGTGAAGACGATGTAGAGAGTAGAAATTATTAAACGAATAAGAGAACGAAAACTAATGACGGAGAAAAACTTTTTTTTGTAGATAGTTAATAATTCTACAAGAAATAAGCACAAGAATAAAATATGATGTTTGACATCCCTACTCACTGATATAACATTATTTTTAACTCCCGACTTAAAAAGAAGGGTAATAAGTAATAAGTTTGACTTATGTATCTGTGTATGTGTGTGCTTGTCTGTGGCATCGTAGCGCCAAAGCGGCTGAACCTATTTTGATTTAGTTTGTTTTGTTTGATTGGTGTCTTAATCAAAGTTTAGCTATGATTGATAAAAAAACCGTTCAGCCGTTTTAAAACAATGGGTTTTTTTTCTAGATGATGACACTTTGAGACCAATTTTCATAGGTCTGATCAACCTCTTACTTCAACAATATTGTAAAAACATGCTAGCAGTGACCTGATGCTAGGATACCTACTGGAACCTGCAACATAATCAACTCCTCACCAACTTACAGCATAGGTGTCAAGTTTGGGCTAATTGGAATGGTCTCCATGAACAAATTATACAAAGACAAGTCTGAGGTGGCTTTAAAATTTTGAATTTAAGTATTGAATTTACAATTAATATCTACAAATAAACAAACTCTCATCTGAGTGTCGACGCAGTGTAAAATTTATGTTTGTAAGAAAATTTAGTAGTAAAACGTGGCGCTAGATTACATACACGGATACCTATCCACCTAGAGTCTTATTCTCCGTGATTACATACTTGTAGTACCGAACAACTAATGACCCTTGTCATTTTGAATTGGCGTCACAACACCACCATATTATTCAAGATACGGTGGATCCTAAAATGGCGACCTCAAATCATGGTTTTATTATGTATTTATTATATTTTCAACCGACTTCCAAAAACAAAGGAGGTTCTCAATTCGTCTGTATGTTTTTTTTGTGTATGTTACGCGATTATTCCGTCAATTCTGAACCGATTTGAATGATTCTTTTTGCTGTCGGTAGGGTACGTTTCCGAGGTGGGCCCTATTGTAATATCATCGAGATCTGACAAGCATCTCTATAAACGTCTCAAACTTGCTACTGAAATTGACTCGCGGGCATTGAATTCGGTTATTTTATTTTTTAAACTATCTTAATTATTATCAAGTATAAATGAAATGATCGTATTTTAATTGAATTTAACTATTTGAATGCCTAATGGCTCGTACTTTCAACTCTTTAAGCAATATCATATATGCATATTGGTATTCACTTATAAATGATGATTTGATTTGATTCTGTAAACAATAAGCACAGACCTTAAGATTGTATTAGGCCTGGCGCATACATACAACTTCTACATCGACTAAACTGTTTAGTCGAGTTGTGTACTTCGGAAATTCCACTCAATTCGACCTGTGGTCGAGCGCATACATACAACTTCTACATCGACTAAACAGTTTAGTCGATGTAGAAGTTGTATGTATGCAAGCGCCCTTACAGGACATTCTAAATTCCGCTCAGAAGTGGTATCTACAATGAATAAATTATTGACAAGCAGTAAATGCATGCTCGTATTAATTTTCTTACTTTTATTTTTTCTTAATAAACATTTAAATCAAACAAAAGCCTTACAGCTACCTTCTCTTGCATCAGCGGGGTTATGTCATCGCGTTAAACATTTGAGAGAGCGTTGTAATGAAGTGAAATATTCATCAGTCTACGTCTGGAGACCGGTGCTACCGAAACCGAAGCGAACGCGGACTATTCTGGAGCTATGAATCCGGTTATGAACATTTTTTAATATGAAAACTATTTCCTGACGCAGAGAGTTTTGATGAGATTATTTTTAAGGTACGACCGCACCGTGGCGTCCTGCGTGCGCTATCTAGGCAGCGATCAGATAACGCAGTAGCATTTGTACCGACTGGATCACACCAAAAGCGATGAGCGATCAGAAAACGATTGAAAATCAGATCGCGAACGCGCACTCTCACGCGTCTCACCGCGGCGTTTAGGCTTTACCTATATCTATTTATTTTTGTGCAAGAGATACATTTTGTAAATTACACACAATATTTAGGTATTATGTTAAAACACTGAGTTACTGTTATATCAAGTTGACACGTTTGCGAGGTTTATTATAAAATACCTAACCATTTATTTTATATACTAGGATAACTTCGTCGTTTATGAACCGATTTTGATTATTCTTGTTTTGTTCGAAAGGAGATATCCCAAGTGTGGTACCATGGTAATTTTATCGAGATCGAATTAGTATCTCCAGAGATATTGAGATAAACATCTCAAAATTGGTACTGAAAATGAATAGCGCGGCATTGAAGTCGGTTCTTTTTTAGTTTTTAAGCGATATTATAAACTTAGAGCCTCGAGTTTAAATCTCGATCCCAGTTTAATTGCAGTCAGTAGTAATAAACATATTTTGTGTCTCTTATCTTGGATATTTGTTGTTTATGATTGTGTGTGTCTATGTTTCCTGTGATATAGGCTATATACTAAATCAAATATATAAAAAGGTGGAATACTTATGGCATCATTAATAAAAGTTACATTTTGAGACTGGTTTGGAATACAAAACAATTTATCGATGTATGAAACTGTACGTTTATTTTCTATAAGTGTAACGTTTCTCTATCGAAACAGATACTATAAATTCAAAAACTACTCTGTTAGTATATTACCTTTTCACGGCTAACAACTAACAGCTTGACCGATTTGGTAGAAATTTTTGTCAGAAATAACCAATATGAAATAAAAATAAAACTGGCCAAGTGCGAGTCAGCATCGCGTCTCTTATCACACAGGTTCATATCATAGGGAGGGTTCCGTACAATACGAAACATAACAGGGTTTCAACCTCATATTTTTGATTAATTGATATCACCAAGAATATTTGGTTTGGTCACGATCTAGAAAGACGGAGCTCGTTTACTAGCGCCATCTATGTCATTTTGCCGAAACTAATTAGATAGATGGCGTTTACAAACACGATTTTTGTATGGAGCCCCCTCTATTTTTAAACTTTATATTGTTTTTAGTATTTGTTGTTCTAGTGGCAACAGAAATACACCATCTGTAAAAATTTCAACTGTCTAACTATCACGGTTAATGAGCTATAGCCTAGTGACAGACGGACAGACAGACAGACAGACAGACAGACAGACGGACAGCGGAGTCTTAGTAATAGGGTCCCGTTTTACCCTTTGGGTACGGAACCCTAAAAAGAGGACATAGAATATTTGTCAATGTGGGTGAAAACAACCTAGTAGTGATAAAAGTTATTAGGTGTTCATGGTCACTGCCACTATTAAGGTACGACCACACCGCAGCGTCCAGCGTGCGCAATCTAGGCGGCGATCAGATAGCGCAGTAGTATTTGTGCCGATTGGTTCACACCAAACGTGATCTACGGCGATCAGAAAACAATAGAAATTTAGAACGCAAACGTGCACGCGAACGCAGGGCGCCGTAGTGTGGTCATATCTTGTAAAAATATAAACCGAATAACTCATAAATAATTTAAAAAACATGGTAAATATCCCGTTAATACTAATACCAGTAGTGAATATAGACAAGTTATTAAAACATTATGTATATTCCAGAATAGGGGCGTTTCTCGCGCTGTTGAATTTTTGAGGGCTCCGTGTGAGACCGGCATATTTCGGATGAAAACCCAGCGCCGCGGTGTCGCGTAAAAACCAGACTTGTCTGCATACTTCGACAGACGACGTACATTTGCATTAATTACCTGGTGCAATGCTGATGAAGGTGCAGGTAAAGAAAACTACCTAAATACAAGGTTTATTTCTACATGAGATGGTACTTACATAATTTCGAGGAGGTTTTTTATGATGCTAGGAATCGTATGTGAAGCCTTTTGTGATCGTACTTGTGTAATTTATTATTCTGACGTGTACATGTATATAAACGAGTAAGATTTTGTCGCATTTTAATTGTTTTTATCATCCAGAATTCAATTTTTTTATTTGCTTGGTAACTATTAATAAATAATAATTGCCGGTTCACTTTTGCCAGCTTATTTGAAGTAAATAAATGATGCCCTTTGTTGAAATCACAGTGACATAATTAGTTTTTCTTGCTATTTTAGGCAGAAAGTTGTAGAAAAAGTCATAAGTAAAAATTGCGTATATACAATACCTAAGCATGATTGTGTCAAAGTAAGTTATGCCCTGTAGTAGTATGGTATCCAATGACGTCTACCTATTACAGTTACAACAGCATGGAAAATTCTGGATACCCAGATTTTGCATGTCATTACACTGCACCTGTTACCTCGAGACAAAAATAATGCCCTGTAATTTCACTAGACACTTTGCCATTCAAACCGAAAAATATATATTTCACGGCTGAATTAATTAGCAAAGTGGTGGTACCGCCTCAGGCAGACTAGCAGAAGTCACCACTACAACGTACTGTAACTAATAGGTAGGTATAATAAAATGTATTTTATCAAAATGTATGTTTAGTAAACATATCTGTACCAAAATTAAAATGCCCAAGTTGTAAACAACAACAATGTAAATAAATTGAATCCGGGTCAGCAGCAAAGGCAGCAATTTATTCGTCCGGAGTCTATGGTCCTTCGGTTATTCCGCCATAGTTTATAGTGACTGCACTCCACTTTATCTAACAAAATATGTGCCCGTTGCCAGCTAAATACCGTTAATGCGGTTAATAGGGTCAGGAACGGAACAAAGCGTCCCTAAGGGTCCGCATTAAGCTTACAGAGGAGCCTTACGTCGCGACGACCCCTTACTGGCATGCGTGATAATAAACTTATTACTCCCTACCTTTTGGGAAACCTTGACATGCCTTAACATCATTACAAGGGGTCAAGGTAACCTTATAGGTAAATTCAAGGCGTGAATAGATTATGAAGATGCTTTGTATAGTAAATGTTTCTACAGATTTTATTGTTTTTTATTTGTATGTATTTTTCTAAGACTTACGAGCACATTATACATTTTTGCTGTTCTTTTCAAAAGTGACAATGATGCCTTAAAACTCGCTAATATGACGCTAAAATTAATTAAGGCGGCAATAGCCCAATGGATAAGGTGTCTGACTGGCGATCGAGAGGTCGTGAGTTCGGTCCCCACCACACTCATTGCACTATTGACGTGAACCCACTCCAGACACAAGCATATTTAGCTTAGTTGGAGGGGTTAACAAGAATACTAGTAATGTGCAACCCCCATTGCGAGTAATCTTTATTAAAAAAAAATAGTTACAATTCGCAATATTCATAAAAATGCTGCTAAAATTCTAATTATGTTTGATAATATAAATTGTGTCGAACAATAAAAATATACGTACTTCTATTTTACTATTTACTATTATAGCAATTTGATAAATAATAATTTATGAATATTTTGGAATGACGCCTCGCGTATGCGTCCTGCGCTCCGTCTTGCGAATTTTCGACCAGGACTCGTGATTTGACGCGAGTTTAACATTTTTTAGTTTTGAGTATACAGCCAGTTTTTTACCCATCCCAAGAAAAGTGCACAACGCCGTTATAGAAGTTTTTACTTCAAAAGACAAAACAATCTGTAGATGCCCAGAATTCTAGTTTTTGTATATACATTAGTACCTACTTACATAGATCTCATTATGAATATAATATTATCTAACTACTTTTGGTATAAAACTTGAGTATAATATGGGACATAAGTATAATTATTTAAAAAAAAGTCAGACACTATTCGTGGCTGCTACAAATGTGAAATAAATTAAATGAAATTATAAAGTAAAGTACATTTTGATATAAGTAAACCATTGTTTGCGTTCTGGTTAGTTTCTTTTTTTGTTAAACCAAAGTTTATTAATGTAATTGAGCGTAGTCAGCGTCTCCGTGCCACCCTTTTCTCTTACGTTTCAGGACTAAAAGCCTTGATTTGGGCTATAAAAAGCAAGAGCAAGCGTTTTATGTTGTTGGCCACTTTACGGGGTACTCTGTAAAACTTTTGTAGTTACCATTACAAAAGTAATTCTCTTGTTTTATTGAAGTCACTAAAAACAGTTGATAACGATCTTTCCTGGTGGAAAATAATGATGCTGTGTCAGGTGATATCGTACCATGTGCTGTGTGCATTGGAAGTTGAAGATGGTATAGATACTAAGAACAAGGCCTCTAAGCATGCGTAGAGATATCGAGTCTCTCTGTATCGTCTAACGCATTATATGACGGGAAGTGTTCTGAAGAATTATTATTTACCATAGACAACACGCTCATCTCGATTCAAGAGGTCATTTCTCCAGTAAACTTGTAAATTGTGGAACGAGCTGCCGTCTCTGCTGTTTTCCAGCAGATTTACAACATGGAGTCCTTCAAAAAGAATCTAGACAGGTCGGCGACGCATGAGTCCCCATCAGGTGGGCTGCCTGCTTTTTTGTTACCTATATCATTAAAAAAACTAGGCAATTATATTATTTCATTTATCTCTCGTAACGATAAGATTATTTTGTAATCGCCCATGAGTACTTTTTAGTAATTAGTACCACGCCTTTTTTTAAATCTGTAGCTTTTTCCGTAGAAGTAAATTATGTTCCACATAATTAGGCACATATAAATAACTAAACGAAATTAACTAATAAAAGTTAAATAAAAGGCAAAACCTCCTCAACCCTGCTAATATTATAAAGGCTAAAGTTTGTGTTGTGTTTGTGTGTATGTTTGTTACTTCTTCACGCTAAAACTACTGAGCCAATTAAGCTGAAATTTGGTATATAGATAATATAGATAGATATATTGGTATGTAGATAGCCTAAGCCCTGGAATAACACACAAAATACTTTTATTTCCGATATTCCCGCGAGAACAATGTCTACGCGAGTTAAGCCACGGGGCGCAGCGGAGCTAGTCTGAAAATATTAAACATCACGAACGAAGGTTCTATTTCTGTTACGCTCTTGTTGCGTAAGTACTTGAAACAACAGTTTATTAAACAAGCGTCCACAGCTCAACAGGAAGTTCAGACATATGTAGTTCCCGAAGAACTTCGAAGTCCTGTCCAGCCCATACTTTGCGCCACCAACTTAAGATACGTTCGAAAGGTGGAAGCGTACGTAAATTTCATTTACCGGTGGAAAGTGCCGAGCGACGGGCCTGACGCAAACTCCACTTAATTACGCACATAAATTGAAGTGCTCTTCGGTATACGATGGATGTTCCCACATTTTAACGTGAAATATTGCTTCTTTAAGGATGCATTACAGGACTACCTCAGAAAAAATATACAGTAAAGGCATAGAAAAGATAATAATACTACTTAGTTAAGGTACGGCCGCACTGCGGCGTCCTAGGATCTGCATGCGCGATCTCAGTACTTTTCAATTGTTTTTTGATCGCGTTTGGTGTGAACCAGTCGGTACAAATACTACTGCGCTATCTGATCGCCGCCTAAATCACGCACGCAGGACGCTGCGGTGTGTTCGTACCTTTAGGATAGCTGTGATATCTAAAGTTGGACTAAAGTGAAACTAAAGTTGGTTGTAAAGCGTTTATTATCAGTAACACTGACGTTTTTCATTATTTTAAGACCGTAGACTTAGCTACTGAAGACCATAGGCAAGTAAGTACTCATCTGTTTTCATTTTAATTGTAAGTATTGTAGAAGAAGCAGAAAGCAGAAGAAGAAAGAAGAAGCGGCAATAGCCCAATGGGCTATTGCCGCTTCTTCTGCTTATGGCGTCAGCCTGGCGGTTGAGGGGTCGTGAGTTTAATCCCCACCCATTGCACTGTTGACGTGAACCCACTCCAGACACAAGCATATTTAGCTTAGTTGAAGAGGTTATCAAGACTAATAGTAATGTGCAACACACATTGTTAGTAAGCTTCATAAAAAAACCAAAGTATTACATTTATAATCACCGATGGTGAATTTGCGATGGCCTTTAAAATTCTTCTAATACTCACATTATATTGGAACGAAATAACAAAATTAATGGAACGGAATCCGAAATTTGGATCAATACCAATTTTGTTGGATCGAGATTCGTAATGGAAGTTACCAATGAATTAATTACAGCCAATAAGATATTCTCTTTGATCAAAATCTGGGTTAATTAGAATGAATGCGAAAGAAATCAATTTCTGAGAGAATCTCTAAATGCGAAATGGAAATATTGCTTACATGTATTAGGTATAATGCATTTGTGGAGAAATAATAAAATATTAATTAAATCTTTATTTATAACACAAAACAATGGAAAATAATTTTATTGAACAATAACATGCGTGTATATAATGTATAGAGCCCCGTTGACGCAAAGGATAGATCACTAAATCCTAAGCACCTTCGATCATTTACCAATGGAGATGTTAACGTTGTAATCCGCAAACATTTTTTTCTACCGATACTTACGTAAACACGCATTGCACACACACAAATCACTCACTTTAACGATCCCGCACACTAGCTTGAAACACGCACACAGTATTAAGAATACAGCGTAGTTACGCACGCTCATATGGCCAAAAATGGCTATATGGCCAGCAGAGGGGTACGCCTTGCGTTAACATCTCCTTTGGTAAATGCTCGAAGCCTAGCACAGGTCCTCAAGTAGTAGGAGTATATAATTTCGATGTTCCACATAACTTGCTACCAAAACTTACCACCATCAAGGAGACAATCTATCAAAAACTGCCGCCAAAACTTTATGGTATTCCGGCAGCACACAGCCCTTGAGAGTATTCTAGGCTTAGCGTGTTCACCATCTTCGTCTACATCATCAGTTTCCACCAAGTGAGATAGTGGTCAAACGCTAGCCTATCTTACTAATATTGTAAAGGCGAAAGTTCGGAAGTGTGAAAGTATGTTTGTTATTTTTTCAGGTTGAAACTACTCAACCTGTAAAACTACTAAAACTGTAGATAGCCCAAGCCATATAATAATATATAGAGTACTTTTTATTCCGATATTCCCACGGGGACGATGTCTACGCGAGTAAAACCGCCGGACACACCTAGTGGGATATAAAAATAAAATCGCCCTAAGAGTATCTTTGAGTATAGATTTAGGATGTTAGTAATGCGAGGCCTGTAGCGTTAGGTACGGACACACCGCAGCGTCCTGCGTGCGCGATCTAGGCAGCGATCAGATAGCGCAGTAGTACCGACTGGTTCACACCAAACGCGATTAGAAAACAATTGAAAAGTACTGAGATCGCGCCCGCAGATCGCGGGACGCGGCGGTGTGGCCGTACCTTTACTAAATAGGTTGAGAATTTATAATGTCATTTTGTATACGCAATATCTATAGAATGAAAGAAAGTGATTCTCTCAGAAATGTGTTTGTAAATAATTTCCTTACCTTGACTTGTATATATATCTTAGAAATTTGTACATTTGTAAAATATAATGAAAAAACCTATTTCAACGAACAATCCTGTAGAGTCGATAACCTGCGTAGTAAATATAGACACAACATATGTATTCCACAGGTTAACAATACTATATATCATAAAAGTGCTTTTATATCTGGGACAAAAATATTTAATAATTTACCAGTAGAAATAAAAGCCTTAAATTGTTATTTATTCAGACGTAGACTGAAACAATGGTTACTTACCAAAGCATTCTATAGTCTAAATAAATATTTTGGCATTATGTAGATACCTACACAATTCAAATAAAATAAAAGGTACTTTGATCAATAATTAAGTTAGATGTTATGTGTAACCATATATATTTGATATACCAAAATGTAGTAATTAAGTTTGTAAATGTAGATTTATAATTTAAAATAGATACCTAGTTATAGTAGGTAACCTACTCATACACCACTAACACGAGTGTACATATTGCATGTTTGAAAAGAACAAACTGTTGGAACCATATACATTGTAAGATCTTTTGTATACACAGTTTAAGCAATAAATACTATTCTATTCTATATACTTAACATGAATATTAATTAAAATAAGCGTAATGATTTGTACCCCACTACAAAATATTATAGTGCATGTCATTGCATTAAAAACGGGTCATATTGCTGGCAAGAGAAGATAACCAGAAACCCAGTAGGTTAATTCTTAAAACTGGCACTGACTATCATTGCAATGTAGCCAAATTACAGATACTCGCAATTGCGCAAAACGAATGCATATTATTTTTGTTTTGACGGAGCTATTAGCAACAATTTTAACTTTTAGAGCTAAAAGTAAGAATAAAGTTGTTATTTTTAATTCATAATAATAGGTAAGCGTTTGACCACTATATCACCTGATTATAAATAAAACTGACCAAGTGCGATTTAGCATCGCGCCTCTTATCGCACACTTAGGGAGGGTTCCGTACAATACGAAACATAACAGAGTTTCAACCTCATATATTTGATCAATAAAATTTATATTACCAAGAATATTAGGTTTAGTCGCGATCTAGAAAGACGGGGCTCGTTTACTAGCGCCATCTATGTCATTTTGCCGAAACTAATTAGATAGATGGCGTTTAAAAACACGTTTTTTGTATGGGGACCCCCTTTAATTTTTATCTTTATTTTATTTTTAGTATTTGTTGTTCTAGCGGCAACAGAAATATATCATCTGTGAAAATGTCAACTGTCTAACTATCACGGTTAATGTGCTATAGCCTGGTGACAGACGGACAGAAAGACAGACAGACAGACAGACAGACAGACGGACAGCGGAGTCTTAGTAATAGGGTCCCGTTTTACTCTTTGGGTACGGAACCCTAAAAATCACTTTCATTACTTGACGATGTGGTTGACGATGTAGCACGCTTACCTAAAAGACACCTATACACTCGCGATTATTAAGGCTCTTCAAATTGTACTTTTTGGGAAACACAGTCATGTAAGTAGTATATTATATCGATGTTTCACCTGACTCTAATTGTAACAGGAGCATATTATATCGATGATCCGCCTGACTCGCTACCAAAAACTAGCTTACCACTGTTAAGGAGAAATCATGCCGCCATAGCCTTCCGGTGTTCCGGCATCTCACAGGCCTTAAGAGTCTTCCATCCATCTTCTACCACAATATCGCTTACCAAGCGAGATAGACCACTATCTCGCTCGGTAAGCGATATTGTGTTCAAACGTATTTTACTAGCGTTTTAACCATAAAACGCTAGAAAAATACGTTTGAACGAAGTAACAACAATGAATTAGCGAGTATGGCATATAGCGCCACTTGTCAAAGGTTTGGTTATTATAAATCGAACAGTCGATAAGTTAGAATAGACGAATTAATGATTGAAAGTAATCAAAATGGCGGCAGATGCTACGGCTAAAACCTTCAAAGCCCAAAAATACAAAGTACAATAGCAAAAAGTACAAGTATATGGTATGAGACGCCCCGTGGCGGATGATGTTGGCGTTCTTCAAGCGACTGTTGGTAGCTGAATACAAAGATTTGTAGAAAACTGAAGATTGAGCTCAGTACCATGATTGAATAGAGAGAGACCTATGACTAGCTATTGAAAATTATGGGCTGATGATGATAAAATATTATTTGCAGTTTTTGACAATGATACAAATCTTATGCAGGTGCTGTTTATTATAAACAACTTCCAAAAAAAATTAGGTTCTCAATACGAGCGAATACATATTTATGTTTGTTCGCAGATAACTTCGCTGTTTAGAAACCTATTTTGATAATTATTTTTTGTTAGAAGGTGAATATCCCAATCAATCAATCAATCAATCATTTTTATTTGTCAGAATGTATGTAGATACAAATATATGCAAGGATGTCATAGCCGATATAAGATTCCCGTATACATAATATTGAAATTATTTTATGAAGGTTAAATTAATCATAAACTTATTCAGAATTACAATTAATGTAGAACTAATGGCAAGTCAATAAAAATTATTATTATATGTCCGGAATTTCACTAATCAACATTTTCAAAGTTTTTATCATTCAAATAGTCATTAATAGAATAGTAGCATTTTTTTATTAATATTGATCGTAGTATTATCTTAAAATTAACGAACTTGCACTCCTTTAAGGTACAAGGTAATTTGTTATAAATTATTGGTAAGTAAGGGTAGTTCCATAGAAATTTCATTGAGATATGATGAGTATCTCTAGAGTTATGGAGATAAACACTTCAAACTTGGTACTGAAAATTAATAGCGCGGCATTTGAAGTCGGTTCTTTTAGTTTTTAACCGACTTCACAAAAAGGAGGAGGTTCTCAATTCGTCTGTATGTTTTTTTTTGTGTATGTTACGCGATTACTCCGTCAATTGTGAACGGATTCAAATGATTCTTTTTTAATAGGTAGGGTACGTTTCCGAGGTGGTCCCATTGTAATTTAATCGAGATATGATTAGTATCTCCAGAGATATGAAGATAAATACCTCAAACATAGGAGAATGTACTGGTTTTAGAAGTAGAGTCCCAAGAAGATTATGCACAATGGAGGCTGCTATTGCATATACTTTTGAAGACTAAAAAATATGACCTTGAATAATGTTTTAAATCTTTCTTCTCGTTGATTTTGGTTTTTGACAGATATTATTACGGTAACTGTGAGCGAGATAGAAACAAAAGTGGGGAGAATTAATTTGTCTGCACAGGAATGTTCTACCGGGCAACGTCTTGTTAGGGTGCAACGTTAGTTAATATTTTTTGACATGACATGACGTTTGGCGAAGATGGCGGCTATATCAGTCCCGCGAGACTATATACATAATTCAATAACTTTATTAATAATTATGCACGTAAGAATTATGCACGTACTTTATACCAACCAACACTGCAAAAAAAAATTATAAGCATAATACCACAGATTATATAATAGTTCCTAGGTTGTCCGTTGTTAGGTTGGCTACACAGTGCTTTCATAATTCTGGTATAAACAATGTAAGGAAGTGCCAACTCTTAATTATCGTGTGTGTCAGATGCTTTTATTGCACAGGGCCATTTTGGACATTGTCCTTTGATACTTTGATGACATCATTATGACTATTAAATATTTTCACTAGCGCGGCATTTAAAGTAATTTTTTTAGGGTTCCGAACCCTAAGGGTACCAAATGAACACTTTCTGAGACTTTGTTGTTTGTTCGTCCGTCCGTCCATCCGCCCGTCCGTGTGTGTTTATGTGCGTACTTTACAGATCTGTATCTTCTTAACCGTAATAGGTACATACTTGAAATTTTCACAAAGAATATAACCGTCAGTGTATAACGGCCCAGACACGAAATTTTATAGATGCATGTAATTTAATTAAAACTTGTTTTGCACTAAAAAGGGTTACATAAATTATAATTCAAAAAAATAAAACCGACTTCATAACCACAAACAGGCACTCAAAAGCGAAAAATAAATTACTTAATATAATTATTATAAGCGCTACCCAGTTATCTATTTGAAGTCGGTGCCAGCCAAGTCTAATAAGTAGTAGATAGATACTACCTACATGTATCTACCTACTTACTACTACTACATACATCTATCTATATATATAAAAGAAAGTCGTGTTAGTTACTACACTTATAACTCAAGAACGGCTGGACCATTTTTTATGATTTTTGTAGTTTTGGAATTGTGTCTGTCAGGAATAAGTAATAAAAACAATGAATAATTTACCTAAAAAATATATATAAGACAAATTATTTTGCCAAAATGTTCCTGGGTTAAAAAACTGCCAATAATTTGATGTTCGATTGTTTATTCCGTCGATACGGTAAACCACAAATTAATGAGGGTCATCGCTCCACACGATTAGTGTATTTAGCCAGTGTCAAGTACAAAAATTCTTCAAGTTTTTGTGATTTCAAGTCATGTTCATTTAAAAAATGTTAATAAATTTTAAATACTGTCAGTAATGACAATTGTGTGACATATTTATGATTGTCAAATATGCGTGTGAATGCTTACGAGTTTTTGGCGGGAACGTGCAAAAGTGTGTGTGATCTCATTGTATTTTTTCATAAAACTGGTGTTCTACCGCGTGTAATGTGTAATAAATGTGCATTATTAAGCATTAAATGCCAGTGAATGTGTGCGAGTGTAGGAAAACAGCACAATTTTGAAAAACATGCTATTTGCGTTCTCACCAAAAATCCACTGAAAATCTTCAGTAAACACACATACTTGACACTGGCTAAATACACTAATCGTGTGGAGCCATAATGAAACTTAAAAAAAGTTATGCATAAGCAATCAAGACAATAATAATCAATGCCTAATTAATTTTGTATTTTGTCAGAATGTACGTAAATACAGAGATATGCAAGAATGTGATAGACAATTTATGAATGCCGTATGTATACAGTCTTATCCATAAGGCAAAAAAATATTAGACAGTTATTCATGAAGTAAGTACCTATAATTATTCAGAATTAAAATTAAATACTGGTGATTATATTTTTACAATAAAAATTAAACTCAATAGAAACTAATTTCAAGTTAATAACTTATCTATAACAATAATAACATTGTTTAATTGCAGCATGTCTTGGTGACACGCGGTTGAAGTACTTGATTGTTGTATTTTTATTCTATTTCTGTATTGCCACAACTTTGATTATTTACTTGATAATCAACGTGCCATAATACATTAGTAAACTTAATATATCTTATGTATTCCTTGTATTACGTTCATAAAAGCCTAAATTAAGTTCATCTAAAAGGTAACACGACATTCATTGTCTGTTAGGTGGTACGAAGTTCGCCGGGCCAGCTAGTAGTATATAGATACTACCTATGATTATATACTCGTCCAGATGGAACATGACATTTCAAAGTCACTCAAAAAAAGGCCCAAATTTTGCTCTGTGTGTGCGTGACTCTGTCATAAAGCTGTCAAATGTTGACTTTACGTGCCTGTTTAGGGATGCCAGCTGTTAAAGTTGTCGCTACTAATTTACACATTTTTATTTTTATGATGACTTTACACGGTTAGTGTATTTAGCCAGTGTCGTGTATTATAATATGTCAAGTTTTCATAGATTCATAGCGTAAAGTCGAGTTAAAGTAACTTTCGAGTCAAACAAAAGTCTTAGTGCAGTTCAAGTCATACCCTCAGTAAAGATGTGGACTTTTCTTAAGATTTTCAGGGGAATTTAGGTGTGAACAAAAAATGGCAAGCCAAGCCAATGGGTAGAATAGGACATAGAATACTCATATACGCTGGCAAAGCCGCGGGACACAACTAGTCTAATTCAATAATAATCGGTTCAGATTGATCCGAGGTAACAACAAAATAAAATAAGCATACTCTTTGAATACTTTCTCTTTTTTTCAAAGTCGGTTAAGCGATATAATGTCGTTAATAATTGTATAATAGTTGTGACCTGTTGTACACTATAATGTTATACGCAGAAAAAAAGTTCCCAAATATTTGGATAATTACCCCACTATTAAACTGACAACACTGACCAGTCCGACTAACCAACGAAAAATGAGAAGTTAAAATCGTATTTTCATACTCAAACGATTGAGAAATATTAAAACTTACCGATGAAAACTAATCTTCTTATTAATATCATGCTTTCCTGCGTGATTGTGGCATAATAGCACAGCACAAACCGGCATTTTTTATTATTTTTTCATGAGCTCCGCGCGCTCGGTTGTTCAAGTGTCACTGTTGTAAGTAAACATATAATCTACTATATATGGTATATTTTTATTTAGAATGTTACGTGTATTTAATACGGTATCTGGACGAGTATATAATCAAAGGATACTACTCAAATAGACTTGGCTGGCACTGACTTCAAATAGATAAGTGGGTAGCGCTTATAATAATTATATTAAGTAATTTATGTTTCGCTTTTGAGTGCCTGTTTGTGGTTATGAAGTCGGTTTTATTTTTTTTGAAAAATAATTTATTTAAACCTTATTATTTTTATAAGTATTATATCTTTACATAGTATAAAATAAAGTCACTCCCTCTATCTGTACGCTTAGATCAACTACGGCAAGGATTTTAATGCAGTTTTTAGCAATACATAAGATGATTCAAGTGGAAGGTGTATAACTAGGATTAAACGCAGGCATAGCCGTAGGGTGCAACTAGTAAAAGATAGTTTTTATCTCTGATAGGCTAGCGTTTGACCACTATATTACCTTTTAGTACCTTACCATCCATCTTACCGCATCATCAAGTGATGATGCGGTTGAAGATGGTAAGTACGCTAGGCCTAGAATAGGAACTAACTCTCAAGGATAGCTGCCGGAACACATTAGATGCTTGGCGACAAATTTTCTAACATGAGGGTGGTAGCTGTCCAAGCGGACAATAGATAATGTCCTACCACCATGCGGGGGTTGTTGGTTTCTTAACGATGTTTTTCCTTCACCGGAGGGCCACTGTAACAAGCGCACATACATTTTTCGATTGAAAAATCCATTGGTGCACGGCGGGGGTTGAACTCGGTACCTCTGGCATTAAAACAAAAAAAAGAAAAAGATAATACATATAAGATAATATAGAAACATTGTCAAAAATTTTACAATGCTCTGAACCATAGACCAGTGGTATAGACTGGTCTGTCTGTGTCTAAACAATATAACCACAACAAATGGCATTTATTTAATTTCAAACATCCCAAATTAGATTTAATCTGCATAAACTAATAATAATTGATTAACGCACCAACAATAATTAGATTAAACTTGTATAATTATTAATCCAAATAAACTATAGACTATCAAACAGTTGACAACGTCGCAAGAAGCATACAATCATACAATAATCAAACAAAGTTGGGATTATAGGTTAAGGTTTTGTAGCAGATTACTGTGATAGATAAAAATCAACTGGCCAAGTCGTACTCGCACTCGTAGGGTTCCGTAACAGTAGAGTATTTTATAACTATAATTTTTCGCCAGCAAAAATTAACTCTATTTTCTTATATTCATTTTTTTGTATGAAAAACAAAGTTATATTTGCGGTCGCTATATCTCAAAAACTGCTGACTATATCTCGTTTAAACTAATGTTTTGTATAAAGTTTTTACTGAGATCTACAGCATATATATTTTTTTAGATTTTTCACTCCCTTCAAAAGTTAGAGGGGGATACACATTTTACCACTTTATAGGTTAGATGAAAAAATAAATGATTCTCGCATCGAGGGTTCCGTACAAATTTGTAGATATTATTGCGCTAACTAAAAGAAAACCTAGGCTAAAGGGTATCATTACTTAACTTCACCGTTCTGGAAATAATATGCTTGTAAATTTGTTTTATTTTTTGTTAATTAACTATACTTTTAATTTTTTTTCTGTACCCGCATTATAAGGCATTGATTCTTGTCAATTTTATGACTCTAGGTCAACGGAAAGTGAAATCGCAAAATATGCGACATAAACTTACAGTCATAACTTTTGGTGACGTTACAGATTTGATTTAAATTTATACCGACTTAAAAAATAAGGTTCTCAGTTTGTCTGTATTATTTTTATTTACATGAAAGGAAATGACTTTGTCAATTGAGGACTGATTTTTAAAATTATTTTTTTATTTAAAAGTATAGTATACTTCTGAGGTAGCTCCATGGTAAACTCATCGAGATCTGATACGTCTCTCCAGATATATAGAAATAAAACACCTTAACTTGCTACTGAAATAAAATGAGTAGCGTGGCTTTTGAATTCGGTTTTTAACTGACTTTAAAAAAAAGGAGGATGTTTCTCAATTCGACCCTATATATTATAAGATTCAAACTGTTTATCTAGAAAATGACAGGGTTAAATTAGTTCCATCAGATTATTTCATACACAGAATACCATCACTACATATACTTTACATACATACTAATACAAATAATTACAAAATTTAGATATAGTACAAATCAAACAACTGCAATACAGTGTAGTGATTGTTTGTGTAGTGAATAAACCGTAATCCATTGAGTAAACATTTCATTTGTCAGTTTTAGGAAGTGGTGCCGGATTGTTTTAGTTCAGGGAACAGAGGTACAACACTAATTTGTAGCTTTGCGGTGATAAAGGATTGCTCCAGACAGTTCTGAATTTAATATAAATATGTTTTGCATTGTATTAACACATATGAAATGTCAGGATTTCATCAAGAAATGACCTACTTGTAAGACATATTTTTATCAAAAATACGTCAAATCTAAAATATAGCAGATTTGTAAGTTTTTTATTGACGTACCTGCGTAATTTTCACGGCAGAAATGTTCATTACCTACTCATCGGACTTGATGAAGGTCAAAAGGATGGATTTGAGGTGTCTTTCGGTATTTTTTTGCAGAAGTCCGTAGCATATCAACACCAATATTATAAATGCGAAAGTCAGTTTGTATATTTGTTTGTTTGTTTGGGACTTCTTCACGGTCAAACGGCTGTACCGATTTAGCTAAGATTTTTCACAGAGATAGCTAGTATCATGGATTAAACTATAGAATACTTTTTACCGCGGGCGAAGCCGCGGGGCACAGCTAGTTGATAATAATTTTTAAACTGCGTTATCTTAGTAATACTTAAGTATTGATAGTATTGTAAAATGCATTGACTTAAATTCCCCTATATCGATGGTATATTATGTATAAAATTTAGTATAGAAATACCTTATTGACCCTTACACGACCTAAAAGATCAAATTATCACGTTTTATGCAGAAATTTGAGATATCTTATTGTTATATAATGGCATTACCTACTTAAAAGAAGACAAAAACTATATTTGCAAACCCAAAACATAAGCGATATAACAAGTAGGTATGATGTCAAGTAAACTCAGACGCCATCTATGCACGACGGCAACAATGGTGCTCTTCTGAGTGTAGTACCATCACCACTCTTTTTGGTTCAGTTCTTCAAAGGCAGCTCTCATCTTAATACGCCAGTTTTTAGTCTTATTTTACGTGACATTAGCAAACTCTCGGTGCGACGGAGAAACAAAGGACTGGTTGATTCTGCAACTCCGAATATAGATTTAGGCAATTTACGGCATAAAACATTGAAAATTTAATTCACTGTATAATTATTTATAATTCAGATAGTTTAAAAACTAAAACAATTCCATGCTCCGCGAGTCAGTTTCAGTAGCAAGTTGGAGACGTTTATCGTTATATCTCTGGAGATACGTATCAAATCTCGATAAAATTACAATAGGAACACCTCTGAAACGAACCCTACTGATTAAAAAAAGAATCATTCAAATCGGTTTACAATTGATAGAGTAATCGCGTAACATACAAAAAAACATACAGACGAATTGAGAACCTCGTCCTTTTTGGGGAGTCGGTGGAAAATGGCTTTACACTTACGGGTTTAACGGGTAACGGGTTTGAAATAATTATATTGTGTTACTCTCACGATAATCTAACAATCAACATAACGATCTCTTTGAAATAAAGCAATTTTGTATTTGTATTTGTATAAAATATTATGTATTTCTAGATGTGTATCCATTTTATTCTACACTACGCCCAACCTTCAATCAATCAAAATTATTTATTTGCTACATAGGTATACAGTATTAGTATAACCGCTACATTTTGCCATTTAGCATGCACATATAAGTATCACAATAATAATTTATCAATATAAACTAATATGTTTAAATCTACACCAAGTTATGAAAAAGATTAAAACACGTAAAGAGATATTTTATGGTATAAATAATTCCAAGAGACTTGCAGAATAACCCCGAATTTCGAAATCCCCGAATCGGCGCATCCAAACCTAAAGGATGCTTGTAATGTGATGCGATATTCTACCGTCGCTAGACTACACGTTGTGCTGTATATGATATTTTTGACAAAGAAACAAGTGCCTTGCTTGCACTTCCTTGTACTGGTCTTTGATCTCACTGTCAGACTCAGTTTTTGATATCAAGAAAAGAAGAGAAAAATGCCTGTGAGCCACAATTTTTTGGGCCTGTTTTGCATTATTTTCGTCTAAACATGCAGCCAGGCATTTAAAAATAGTACAATAGTATGGAAGTATGTACTGAGTAGGTAGAGATAGAAATAGTATTAAAGTCTGAGTTGATAGAGATAGAAACAGTATCAATCTACCAATTTATAATCTTTATTACATAGTATAAAACAAAGTCGGTTCCCTGTCTATATGATTTGATCTGTTAAACTACGTAACGTATTTTAATGCAGTTTTCATCACTAGATAGAGTGATTGAAGAGGAAAGTTTATAACTAGGATTTAATCGGGCAAAGCCGCGGGGCGCTGCTAGTTGAGTATAAACAAAGAAAGTTTAAAGTAGCTATAACATTTTCTATAATGCACATTTTGCGCCTCAATCTCTATGTAGTAAGAAGATAATTAATAAATTAGCGAAGTTAAACGTTAAACGCACTCGTTTAAAGTCTATTTAGTCTGAAATTGTTTCATCTATTTTGCTTTACTATTATTTTATTAACTTTAATATTTTACCCGATTTTTCAATATACCGAAATGAACCAAAACCCTTTCCAGTAGCACGTAAAAAAATACAAAACAATGTAACTCCCAAACGGCTAACGCTGCTGCGTATCCTTTGTATGTTTAAACGTCACCAATAAAAATGCAAATTGCGACGCGTGGGCCCTCTATCGGCGAAACGACGTAACTAGTTTATTTAGTTTTAACGCCAGTTTATTTGTTATAGCACCTGACGTGTTTTAGTATGGCTATTGACTTGTAATGGACGTGTTGGGTATCATTTGTTATTTATTGGATACTTCGGGAGACGAGAGTGAGTTACGTCTAGGCACAGAATAAATAATAGTACAAGTCTAGGTTTCATCTTTTGTAAATTCCAAGAGTTTGTTTAAGTGGGTTAAATAACTAGTTTGTTTTATGATATATTTTGCAAGGTAATGTAGAATGTATGATCAGGCGTAGTTAACATGAAATGTAATTTCTAAAGTCTTACCATATCTAGCGGTAAGGTCAAAATTCTGCCATATGGCATTTAATCAGCATCATTGCTTACTATTAAACGGTGTATTTTACCTAATAACATTTGATAAAATCATTACGCTTATTGGAATGACTCTCCAATTAGCGTCACTTACCAGCAGGTGAGATATTGGGGAAACACTATCTTAAAAATAAAAAATAGAAAGATTACATAGATTACATAAAAATTCGATGATTAAAACATGTGTAAAACAAGCAATGTATTAAAGCGATACGGGGTAACTTTTTAACTTAGTTTGTTGTAAAGAAACACCTCA
Organism: Cabera pusaria; assembly: GCA_954871355.1. Taxonomy (NCBI): domain Eukaryota; kingdom Metazoa; phylum Arthropoda; class Insecta; order Lepidoptera; family Geometridae; genus Cabera; species Cabera pusaria. The sequence goes on from OX940894.1 coordinate 6,876,753, forward strand.
AAATTCGGCATATGGCGGTGCCTAAACATATTCCATAATTTCCCCTGTGACAAGCTCCCGGCGTTTCCAAATATTCTCTTTTACGTGTAGGTCTCACGATTTATTATTTTATCCAGTTCGTTCAATTTTAATATCATGTTCTTCTATAGTGCTTCTGTTAGTTATGTTATCTGACGCGTGGATATTGTTTTCAGATATTGTATTAGATGTTGGAGACAAGAAAGCACTTATCTGTTTCTCATATAGATAATTTCACTGAAAAGTGTTATTGTGGTCCATGAGACATTCTCTGGAAAGTAGAGACACGAAATGCTGACCCGTGTTCTCAAGTAATTGAATGCACAGAGCAAATAGCCGAAATTTTTTGAACGATGGGTGGTGCGAGTTAATCACAACCAACCAATTCAGCTTACCATGCTTACCAAGCTCACTTATTAGTTTTACCTTTATATTTATTCTAATAATAGTTGCAAAACTAAAAATGCAATTGCCGCGCGAGCCAGTTTTAGTAATAAGTTTGAGATGTTCTCATAAAATCTCAATGTTTATTATATATCCACAGTGGATATGTACCCTGCTCAAATAAAGGAATCATTTGAATCGGTTCTCAGTTGGTGGAGTGATTACGTGATTGCGTAACCAACATACAAGAAATAAATAGGCTAAGTTCGAGTCGATCTCGCACACATAAGTTTCCGTACCACCGTAACATAACATTTCGTACCATATAACTTATTATGAGCAAATTTTAAGTCTCTAGCTATTACGGTTCATAAGATCGGGCCAAAAACGCACATAAAAATATTTCCAATCTTTTCATGTATGTATTCCTTAAATTTCTGTTTATGTACTGAACAAAAAGAAATAATGTACAATTTTCATTTCAGTTTATTGAATAGTAATTAAATGAAAATTCATTTCTATAGATATTTCTCTTAAATTGGCAGGAACGTTATCTTTTAAAAGTTATGACTTTGTAAAACTAAAGAGAAGCAAAGTCTGCATAGTTTGAATTTGTTTTAGAAAGATATTTAATCATAAGGGTCATATTCGACCACAGACCTAGAATTACGCTACGTTATATTGGACCATGACGATAACTTCACATAGACCAATCCAAATGAGCTTAATTTTGACATATATGCTGTTGTGAGGAGTTGAGTATTCTGCAGATTCCAGGAGATGTGCCGGCATCAGGTTAATGTTACCATGTTCATACAATACTTTTTTTAAATAATACGGTTTACCCGTTTAGGCGCTACAATGCCACAGACAGACAAACATATACATAGATACACACGTCAAACTTATAACACCTTCAATGTGCGTCGATGTTTAGTAAAACTTTTTAACAAAAAAATTAAACCGCCGAAAAAACTGACAAGCAAAAAATAATAATTTTTTTTTAATTACCTTTAGTAACGAAGTTCTTAAACTACTGTAAGTATACATTAGTATATATTTTTGTAATTGTTTTGAGTTTTTAACTAAACAAAATAACTAAGTTCTTAAACTAATGTAAGTATGTATACCTAAGTAATTTTCAGTCGGCGCCAAACAAGCAAATTAATTAATTACGTAAAGAGTAATGCGCGGCGGAAGCATGGCGCGACACGCCAGTTTGCCAGTAAATGCCGAGTGTTGGCGAAGTTATTGTCAGCGAGACTGCAACCCGAACGGGCACCACATATAGTAATCTGTGACGGCCCGTGATGGGCACACGTCATTGCGAGTGGTCGTGCATCTCTATTTAGTCTGTGGGTCGTGTGGAAGCGCATTTTTTGGAATGTTTATGTTCATCGCTGGAGATTTCACGTTGCATTGTTAATTTCATTTGATTATTTCTTTAAATTTAAGAGATTATTTAGTGATCTTTGCTTATTGATTATTTGGCGCCGACTCAAAATTACTTAGGTATACATAATTACATTAGTTTAAGATCTTAGTTATTATGTGTAGTTAAAAACTCAAAACAATAACAATAATGTATACTTATGTATACTAACAGTAGTTTAAGAACTTTGTTACTAAAGTTAAATAAAAAAGTTGAATTTTTTTTGCTTGTCAGTTTTTTCGGCGGTTTAATTTTTTTGTTAAAAAGTTTTATTTCATATTTTTTGTGGCCAAAATCTACTATGTTAAAAGCTTCCGTCATTGCTTACCCCTGGCCTAAACAAACGTTATATAGAACATTTATATATACACTATAATAATAGTAAAAATAATTTACGATCACATAAAAAACTTAAAAAAACCGACTTCCAACGTCACGCTAGTCAATTTCAATACTAAGTTTGAGGTGTTTATCTTTTTATATCTCTGGAGATACTGAACATATCTCGATGAAATTTAAATGGTACCACCTGTAAAATATCATCATCATCATATTCAGCCGGTATCAGTCTACTGCTGGACATATGCCTCTCTCAAGACACGCAACTGAGCCAGATTTTAGGCTCTTTGTTTTTCCAGTGTTTGTTGACATACATTGATGATATCATAAAATCATCAAAATAATGATTATTTCAAAACGACTCGACCAATTTCGTTAAAATTTAAATGGGACCCCTTTGGGGGTATACAATATCCCCTTAACAATAAAAAAATAATTATCGAGATCAGACTACTCTGTAAAAAGTTATGCGTGGTCATACATCAAAAAAAAAAAAAATGCGTCGACTTGATAACCTCCTCCGTTTTTTTGTCGTAGGTTAAAAAGATAATATATTCATTTGTTATGCAAAACTGTAAGCCAGTGATTTGATCACTTAAGTGAAACAGTCTCAGCTATTGGAAACTGACGTGCATGTCTAGAAATCTTAATGTTTAGTAATACCATCTTAGATTCAGGCACAGAATAATAAATAGTACTGCGTAACTCAGGTGAGACAGTGATCGAGCGCTTATCTAATATTATGTTTCTTTAAGTGTTACTACACTTTATATTTTTGTACACTGTTATATAATACGATCCTAAATTTTTTAATATAACGGGATTTGAACCCGGGCCTCCCGGCAAACATGCCCCGGCGCTGTACCAATTCAGCTACAGTACGACCCTACCAGTACGACGAAACTAATGTCACCATCATCATCATCAGCCTATACTAGTCCACTGCTGGACATAGGGCTCTCCAACTGCACGCCACTGAGCACGATCCTCGGCTACTCTCATCCAGCTCCTGCCAGTCACCTTGCGAACATCATAGATCGAAATTAATGTATTGCATTTTAATCAATTATGCATTAGTGGCGCCATCTTTAATAACTGTTTAGAAGTAAATTACTCCTTTGAAATTATTACAGATTTCACTTTTGGATTGTATATAACAGAGTGCTTATAATGTTCACATTACACAAAAATTGGAAGAAGCGAGTGAGATTTGATCCTTAGACCCCTAAATTAGACCCTTATTAATATTACAGAAATAATATGGTTAATTAATCCTACTACTACTACTAAAGTAATTGACATAAAAGTTTGTATTTATTAATGTTTGTTACTCAAACACGCAAAAATAGTAGAACGGGTTTAGGATTGAATTTTGCACACATGTGGTTTACAACATGGATTAAGTAAGAGTAAGATGTGTGAGTACTTATTTTAAACGCGAGCGAAGCCGCGGGGTACAGCTAGTGAACTTAATTAAAACCCATGTATTACTGTTCTAGTTTTAGTGAGTGTTAACCTTAAGTATAAAGTTGATTAGTTCAAAGATATTTCATCAATTTTAAAATGTATTTAACGAGTTCAGTAAACAGTTTCCACGGATGATGGCGGCTGACTCAAAGTAAAACTGAAATCTCATTTAATGCGGATACTCCATGATACTGAACCGGTCTCTTATAGCTAGAGTTGGAAAGTGTGAAAGAGGACTTTGAACAATACAATTTTTTTTATAGCTTTATTAAAATTCATCTTTCTCAAAACAAGCACGTGGTGCATATGTAGTATGCAGGCAATGGCTTTATATTTTTAACCGACTTCAAAAAATGAGGAGGTTTCTCAATTCGACCGTATATATATATATATATATTTTTTTTTATGTTTGTTCGCGGATAACTTCGTCGTTTATGAACCGATTTTGATTATTCTTTTTTTGTTCGAAAGGAGATATCCCAAGTGTGGTACCATGGTAATTTTATCGAGGTCTGATAAGTATCTCCAGAGATATTGAGATAAACATCTCAAAATTGGTACTGAAAATGAATAGCGCGGCATTGAAGTCGGTTCTTTTTTAGTTCTTAAACGATATTATTAGTAATTTACGCGAAATTACGCGATTTTTCTTGGCAAAAAATTTTTTTAAAAAAATTGATGTAAGACCGAAGTTACGTAAAGCGGTGGGAAATAACTGGAAAAGAAGAATCGTAGATCGGACTCAATGGCGTGTCTTGTATGTACAGCAACTGATAAGAGTGAACTGATATGAAACTATATGATGACTGCAGAGTTTTCCCTGTGTGGTGTTAAATAGGTGACCACTGATGGAAGGCCTCATCAGACGAAGACATGTCGCTAGTTAGTTCTTTTTTTGTATTTTTTTTATTTCTTTTAAAAGCTTACTAGCAATGGAAGTGAACATTACTAGTAGTTTTGTAAACCCCTCTAACTAAGCTAAATATGCATAGTGCAATGGGTGGCGATCGAACTCACGTCCTCTCGATCGCCAGGCCGACACCTTAGCCATTGGGCTATTGCCTATTATATATAACTAGAAATGCCCCGCGGCTTCACCCACGTTAGAGACTTCTTTTATTTACTTATAACTTATATTTTGTACAAACCTTTCTATCATAAAAGAAATCAAAGAAGTAAAAGCCAAATCGGTTCACCCGTTTTCAAGTTATTGCGTGACTAAGGGAAATAGGGGTTCATATAAATTTATAAAACCCGAGAATTTTTTTTTATTTCAGACTTTATCACCAACCTTATATATATATAATATATAGATTTACTTAAGTATTTACAGAAGTACTTAAGTAAATCTATAAGTTTATATATATAATTAAAAATAATAAGTAATATCCGGGGGGAATTTTTAGAAAATCCTTTCTAAGCGGATACTTACGGCATAACCACTATCTGCATTCAAAATTTCAGCGCAATCCAAAACAATATTGATTTTTATACATGGTAACCCCACTTCACTCTCTTAGGGTGGCATATTGAACAAGCCTAAAACTCGTATTTGCTTATTTATTTACAGAAGTACTTGTGTGTAATGTCGAATAAAATGACTATCCAAACTTTGAACCCCCGCTTCATCCCCTTAAAGAGAGAATTTTGAAAAATCCTTTCTTAGCGGATACCTACGTTAAAATAACTAGCTGTATGCCAAATTTCAGCGCAATCCGAAACAATGTTGATTTCAGACTTTGTTTCTCCACTTCACCCTTTTAGGGGTGGCATTTAGAAAAAGCCGTACACGTATTTACTTATTTATTTACTGAAGTACTTGTGTGAAGTTTTGAATAGAAAAGTTTGTCTAATGTTGTTCCTCCATATAAACTTAGAACCCCCGTTTCATCCCCTTAAGGGGTGAATCTTAGAAAATAATTTTCAGAGGTAACAAACGTCGTAATAACTATCTGCATGCCAAATTTCAGCGCAATCCGAAATAATATTGATTTCAGACTTTGTTACCCTACTTCATCCTTTTAGGGTTGTGGAATTTCGAAAAATTCTGAAACACGTATTTACTTATTTATTTACTGAAGTACTTGTGTGAAGTTTCGAATAGAAAAAACGATCTAATCTTGTTTCATACAAACTTTGAACCCCCGTTTCATTTTAGAAAATTCTTTCTTAACAGATACTTACGTCATAATAACTACCAGCATGCCAATTTCAGCGCAATCCGAAACAATTTTGATTTCAGACTTTGTTACCCCACTTCACCCTTTTAGGGGTGGCATTTCGAAAAAGCCTGAAACATGTATCTATTTACTTATTTATTTACTGAAGTACTTGTGCGAAATTTCGAATAGAAAAGACTATCTTATCTTGTTTCTTCATACGAACTTTGAACCCCCATTTCATCCCCTTAAGGGGTGAATTTTAGAAAATCGTTTCTCAGAGGGAACAAACGTCGTAATAACTACCTGCATGCCAAATTTCAGCGCAATCCGAAACAATATTGATTTTCAGATTTTGTTATCCCATTTCACCCTCTTAGGGATGGAATTTCAAAAAAACCTGAAACACGTATTAACTTATTTTTCTTATTGAGGCACTTGTGCGAAGTTTAGAATAGAAAAGATTATCTTATCTGGTTTCTCCATACAAACTATGAACCCCCATTTCATCCCCTCAATGGGTGAATTTTGGAAAATCCTTTCTTAATACACCCTTACGTACTAAGACAAATATACCCTCCAAATTTCAAGTCTCTACGACTAGCGGTTTAGGCTGTGCATTGTCTGTCAGTCAGTCAGTTAGTCAGTCAGTTAGTCAGTATGTCAGGACAAAGATTCTTATAGTATTAGATAGATATACTTGTTTTGATTAGTTCGCAGAGTTCTGCTATGATTTTCGGTGCTAGCCCGTATATGTACACTGGCTGGAACAACATCAAATTGGCTGCGATATTTGCGTTCCTTAGATTGGACTAAAGTCAGTTGTACGCCTCGTTTCAATGCCGACTTTCAATTCAGACAAGCACAAATTCCATCTTCAACCGCATTTTAACTATAAATCAGGTGAGAGAGAAGTCAAGTGTTTATCTGTCAGAAATAAAAGACAACCATAATGAATATAAAGAAAGCGTAATTCCATTTCCTCTGTAAGCTATCTCCGCAACGTTGCAAAAGGATTGAAAGGTTTATAAGACGCGGTCATAGCATGTTGCGGTTTTGAGCGGAAGCAATGAAGGGAGATCAAATTAAATTGAAGACTCAGCGAAAGAAAACGGGAAGTGACCGACTTTATCTAAGGAAAAATCGACCGTAATAATATTTTTCTACATTTTAAAGAATTGTTGAAAATAGGAGAGGACTACAGAGGAACAGGAAAACCGAGTTAAGTGTGGATGGATTGTATTTGTAAAGAAAGGCTTGGAGAGGGATTTATCCTAACACCTACTTAGGTTTATTGAACCTTTTTTTTATTACGGCGCGCGATGATACATACATAATTGGCGAAAATATAAACATGTTAAGCATAACTATTTAGACTACAAATATGACGGTGTATTTTGAGTTTTAATTCTGTTTTAATTAAATACAATCCATCCAAAAAACAATTTTTTTCCGTGCAGCGGGATTAGAACACGCGCCTGCTGAGTAACACAGCATCCCCAAGCACTTAAAATAACATAAGAAATATAATATTATTTGAACTAATATATAGGTTGTGTGTATGTGTATGTATAAGTATATTATATTATTATTATTGTATTGTATATAATATTTTGTGTATGTCTATTATTTATTTATTCTATTTTTATCTATTTCAGTTATAAATTGTACGCTACCGCCATGTTTTGTTTTTATTTTATTTTTTCCATACTAGGTTGTCTGGAAGAAATTGCTTCAAGCGATATGACCGCCGATTGTATTGCCATTCAGATATATTTTATTTTATTGTTTTGAGTTTGTACAATTTGTTTAATTGGTAATCAATATAGAGTTTTTGTATTGTATTGTATTGTATAATATTTAATAATAATATATCAATAACTAGCTGCACTCCGCAACTTTGTCCCCGTTTAATCCTAGTTATAAACCTTCCTCTTGAATCACTCTATCTATTGATGAAAACTGCATTAAAATCCGTTGCGTAGTTAAGTACTATGTAAAGATGCTGCAATGCATAATTTATCCTATAATAAGAAGTTTGAAAGATCTTTATATATATATTTCGGTATATTTCGGCATAGTATACGGTATATTTCGACATAGTCGTAGTTTTTAAACATTTATAGCATCATTAAATTATATGTTGATAGGTCACGGTCCATCAGAATCAAATAGGCAGTCATGTTTCTATGTTCAGTCATTTATCAATGTGCTACGTTTCATGTAACATTTTATTACCTTCTTACGTACCTACATAAGCTTATAACGGTAACCTTTGGAAATGTTGCATGTACGAGTAAGTTATGTTTTGAGAAGGAGACAGCACGGTCAACCAATCTCGACTACGGCAGATTTATAAGCAGCCTAAGTAGAACAAGCCTACGTAAGCGTGATTTATGCGAGCGGAACTTCCGCTCTTTGATTATTATTGTAAGGAAAGTCATAGTCTTTTCGAAAAATAACTAACAGACATATATTTGTTAATTAACATTCAAAGTTTAACTCGTGTTATTTTTCAAAATTGCTCCGACCTGTATCCGAACAAATTTGATGTCGTTTTTATACATCTTATAGCCTAGCGTTTGACCACTATCTCACCTGGGGCCTAATTCAGCATGACCATTTTAAAGTCTTAACGTGCCGCGTTACGATATCTCCACGTTATTCGCGTCGAAGGTATTTCTATGTATTCTTCTATTCTGCCAATATCAAGTTTGGTAAATGCGGTACTTAGTGCACATTATGAGCGCGTTTAGAGTTGTCATAATATCGTGAGGTAAGATGGTGTGTAACGCGCGCGTTTTGATGTTTTGAAGAAAAATTGACAGCAAGTAACATTATGGAATTTACCCAAAAAACGCTCGTAAAACTACGCGTGCGCGGTGCACCATGATATATACATTAAAAACATTTACAATGTTCATTATTGGCGTCTGTTTCTTGAACAAGTTATACAAGGATGCCCAACATTACATTTACAATAAGATGGACTAAGGGTAGGTTCTACTATTTACAAAAATAGCCTAAATTATGTGAGTAGGTAAAACTCATATTACAAAAAGAAAGAAGTAACTAGGTACTTCTTTCCTTTTCTTCTCTGCCTACCCCAAAAGGAGTGATTGTATGTATGTACAACTCATATTAACAATCCTACTAATATTTACGCAAAAACCGGCTAAACGGATTTGAGTAAAGTTTGGTAAATAGATAGTTTATATACAATTCTATATATGAATAACTCATTGAATACTTTTTATCCCGATACATGATATATTTTTTTATAACGCAGGTGAAGCTGTGGGGCGCATGTAGTTATTGATAAAATTACAATGCAATTGGCAATAATTGACATTTTGAGAATAAAGTTTTTACTGTCGTTCCAAAACTAGTGTATTTTTAAAATTGATTATAATTTATTTAATGTTTTTTTAGTTTTTAAATTAAGCTACGGAGTTGCTATTGAAGTTTTATTGTTGGTAAATTGACCTTATAAAAAGATAAGACAGAAAAATAAAGAAATGTATAAAACCGCAAAATTACTGATGGAACCGGAAGTAAGGTTATATAAACGAATGGCGTGGAACCGAAAACTGGACATAGAAAACATATTGTTTGGCATACAGAATACCATTTTTCAATAACATACCGTGGCACGTTTAAGGAACACGTTTACGTTTAGAGCACGTTAAGACATCACACGTTTTTGGCATATTATCTCATTGGTCATACTCATTGGTGAATAAGGGCCCTGGTGTTAAGCGATGACGTGGTCAAAGATAGTGAACACGTTAGGCCTAGAATACTCTTACTCTCAAGGGCTGTGTGCTGCCAAAAGACCATAAGGTTATGGCGGCAGATTTTCTTCTTGATGGTGATCACCTATTTTTGCTAGCAAATCGGGCGGAACATCGATATACTATGCACCTACCACCTGTGAATGTTTTTCGTTAAGGAACGGATAAGCTATGTTGATACGCAGCAAACGGCTCGAGGCTCCTGGTGCCATTGAGTGTACTAGTTAGTATGACATGTTATTTGAAATTTTATTAGAATTATAGGTTAATTGAGGTATATCATATTAATATTTACGATAACAGACGCAAGGCAATTCTACGCAAAACTTTGGCAATCCATAGCTTTGCTTGCCACATTTATGTCATTACATAATATACGCCCACTTGTTTTTAAGATATAAGGTAACCGGACAAGCAAGACGCTAGCTTGATGGTAAGCGATGATGTCTTCCTATTACAGATACAGCGGCATGCTAAATTCTGGAACGCCAGAATTTTGCATGTCAGTGCCCTGCACTGTTACCTTGAGACATAAAGATGTTAAGTCTCACATGCCCTGTAATTTCACTTACAGGTAGACATTATTGCTTAACATCAGTTGAGGGTATAGCTTACCCTGTTATCTAGTTGTTTTAAAAATGAAGTATTAAGCATGTCCTCCCCATATACTCAAAGTTCCGCGAGCCTATGTCAAGGCTCATTCGAGAGTTCCACCATTAATATTCATTACACGGCCGAACTTGTACGTTTATTTAATTTTATCTGAAACTATTTTGTTAACAGATGTGTTGTGAATCGTGTTAATTAAATCCATTAGGAAGATAAACCTTGTTAGCCTCAATGTTAGTTGAAGGTTAAATGAAATCGAAATGTAGAATCAAGCATTCGGTCGGTTTTAAATGAGCTCATTTTAGTTATTAAGTAATTAAGATTTGTTTACAGCTTCAAACTTAAAAAGATAAGAGGGAATAGATAGAATTTGCAATTGAATTGCAATGCCTCAATATTCGCCGTCTTAAATAATTATATTTGCTTGCATTTTGATTTTTTAAATTCTTTATTAACGAAACTTTAACCACCACTGAAGTAATTCACCAATCAACAATGTTATGTTGATACATTTATGCCATCAATTCAATTATACAAGAAAGAACACTGGTCTAGCTGTTTTACTAATTAATACATGCGCTCTTTCTAATTGGGTTATAATGACCGAGTGCGATATATGGGTGTATATCGTTCTCTTTCATTATGTTACGTTCGAAACGTTTTATAGAAGAAGGTCGTACGTGCATATTTTGCTGTCATGCTATTACTTTGTGACACTGCTACTGCAATTATGATCGATACTGTACACGATAAACAAATGTTAGACGCTTTTTAAAGGTACATTACAGTAAAGCGCAATATCTGTAATTTCAGAACGGCGCTATTTTCCATTTATTAAAGGAAGATACTATCTTCCGTAAGGAACAGATTATCTGGTTGGAAACAAACGACTTATCCTAATATCACAACTGTCTAGTAGAAAATGTGCTAGGTCTATAATTAAGATAGTTTAAAAACTAAAATAACCGCTTTCCATGCCCCGCTGGTCTGTTTCAGTAGCTAAGTTTGAGACGTTTATTGCCATATTTCTAGAGATACTGATCAAATCTCGATGAAATTGCAAGGGGACTATCTCGAAAATTTAGCCTACCGATTAAAAAAAGAGTTATTCGAATCGGTTCAAAATTGACGGAGTAATCGGGTAACATACATAAAAAAACCTCCTCCTTTATGAAAGTTGGTTAAAAAGTAGGTATTGGCACAAGCTGGATAAAGCATACATAATGATTACTCTGTGAAGTAAGATTAATGTATTCCACTCAGGCAACACATCCGATTAAACCGTCGCAAAATAAAATCCAATCATATCCAAACCCAGTAGCAAAGCATAAAAAAATTCACCCAACAAATACAACAAAAATAACAGTAATTTGGCGCTGCCTAGAATACCATTATGATGCTATTAGACACTTGGCAGAGCGATAAGGCTCCAGGCTAGAATTCTATGCTAGTTAGCGCTTCATAGTGACGACATAGTTGTGATTATGTCTCTTGTGACGTCCTAACGAGGTAGCATTGCTTAATTGAAGTGGTTTGAAATGATATGCTGATTAAAACTGCTTGTATTTAATATATTATTTTGACTTATCTAGTAAGTCAAAATAATGTATAATTAAGAAATCATATTTAAAAAAAACGGATATATGTTCGCAGACGCTTATCCTGATGCGGCAAGACGCGACGCCGCTATGCCCGGACGTAATAAAATAATTCGCACTCGCTTCGTACTTTTACCTTCCAGCTAAAGCTGCTAATTTTATACAGGCTAACTACTCATAGAAGCTAGCGTCAAAAATATATAGAATCTATTGCCTAGGAAATAGGTTTTTCATATACAGGATGTTTGGAGGATGGACCGACAAACATTTTTGGGGGGTTGGAGGAGTCATGCGCAAGTTTTCCCCGGTAGACCTGAAGTCCTCAGTATCACGGTGGTATAATTTTTTTTTTTTTTAATTACTTAAATCTTTTTTGTTTGTAGTTTTAATACGACAATAAACCCTATTGTTACTTGTATTGCTGTATTATGCAATGTGTCCATATTCTAAATAAAGCATTACTTGACACATTTCCCCTTAAAAAAATATTTCTGAGCTTTCAATGTCGTTAATTTGTTTGAATGTTTTAAAAAGTGACTTCTTAATTTTGGGTGATTTAAAAAAATCACATCTAAAACACCGTGACACTTAGGACTTCGGTTCTACAGAGGAAAACTTGCGCATGACCCCCCAACCCTCCCAAAATTGTGTCGGCCCATCCACCGAACATCCTGTATATGTACACACATAAATGAAAACAATGATTAATACACAACCTAAAAGATGATGAGGTTATCTCATACACTTACACTAGATTTAATCGGTCACAATTACAGACCTCGGCTTGCACTACGTGTGCAATCCGGGGTCTGTGGTCAAAATCTATGCTACGTGTGTTTCGTTAAAACGTATATGGAGAAGGCATACTCCTATCTACGGGTTAAAACGTTCGACACAACGCTCGAAATTTGATAAAGAAAGACTTTAATAAGAACCACAAATTCTCCTCTCTATTCAATGGCATGATAATAATCGTCGCACTTGATACATTCCGGTCATTAGCAGTAAATGAATATTTTAGTTAACGAGTGAACTCCTTGTTATTGGCTGAATTATTTCTACCTTTTCTACTTTCAAATAGCATTTCGCCTTAATTGCTGTCTGACTGGAGCTCACTAATTGCTTAAGTTCTGGGATCTCTTCGCTCCTTACTCTAAGTGGTCGACTACTATGAAAGAAAAATTCCTTAAGACTGTTTTGAACTTCCGCCTGTTCATAATTTTGAAAAGGGATTGAGAAGGATGTTGGTAGTATGTTTGTGTAAAATCCGGCTCTATTTTAAATTCACCACTATTACGAGATAATAATCAGTTGTCAGTCAGTCTGATAATACGATAATACGTAATAGACAGACACAAGCATATTTAGCTTAGTTGGAGGGGTTAACAATAATACTAGTAATATACAACCCACATTGCTAAAGCTTTATAAAAAAAATTCAATGTAAACGTGCGTAAATTAAACCGTTTAAAACTATAATTTTATTTTGAACTAAAAGCGGTACTCGATCAGATAGATCTTGATGGATAGCAAAAGAGCCACACTACATACTACACACTACACAAGTATGAGGTATTTATCTCCAAATCTCTGGTTATACTAAACATATTTCAATAAATTTTAAATGGGATCACCTGTGAAATATACCCTTATAAACAAAAATAAATGAATTTTCCAAATCGGTTCAGGCGTCTTCGAGTAATCGGTGAACATACATAAAAAAATGATTCCGATGAATTGAGAACCTACTCTTTTTTAAGAAGTCTGTTGAAAATAGTACTATGACTATAATTTACCCTACTTTAAAACTTTATAAAGCCACAACTCACACAGTTCCTATTCAGTATGGCACTAACAGAACTCATCAAGGCTGGAGCAACGAAATCTAAGAAAACATAAAACGTGAAAAAGCTGAAAGTGGGACGGACGCGAATGAATAGGATCGTGTCCCGACTACGGTCCAGATGTTTACACTATGTAGATCCTGGACCGCTGTGTAGAGTCTATTATAGTTTTACTCCATATCATGGATGTTCATCAGATCTCGATGACATTTAAATGGAATCACCTGAAAAGTAAAATTAAAATAAAATTATTTAAGAAATCCATATCAGTCCAGTCGTCTTTGAGTAATTGGTGACATATATAAAAAAATATATGCAGCGGAACATAGAACCTTCTCCTTTTTTAAAAAGGTTAAAATTATTGTTCAACATTCATTTAAAGTTAACCCCTTTAATGAAAACACGAATAAATTCATACATAGTTTTAATTAGTGATCCAGCATGTTGTTTTTGTTTCATTATATTTTACGTTCAGTTGGCGAAGCCATAGTATAACATAAGACAGAAAAATACGTCTAAGGCGTTATTTTTATGTTAATGAAATTAGAAAAAATAAAACGACACGTCTATCTATAACAGTTACTGTGACACGCAATGCAAAAATGTGGCTTGCCAACATTTTATCTGAAATACATCCAATATCCAGAGACGCTTAGTAGTGAGCGGACCTTTTACTTGCCAAGCAAATCATTTTATTAAATATATTAATATATAACATAATTTAATTCATTTCAATTTAAATTTTAATGCATATAACTGTAATTAGGGTTCAGTACCTCAAAAGGTAAAAAAGGAACCCTTATAAGATCACTTTCTTGTTCGCCTGTCCGTCTGTCTGTCTGTCCGTGTCACCACCGATTTTCTCAGGAACGGCTGGATCTAGCAAGTTAAAATTTATACCAGATACTGACCCTAGTAGACAGAGTCCCTATTTGGTGTATAAAAATCAAGATCATGGGTCAACATTCTGGCTGAATACTCAAAGAGTCAACACGATAAAAAGATATAGGCAAATTTAGATTTTCGCCAAAACTTGTATGTTACAAAATGTACCTTAATTTTCAACTTTTTTTATTTTTCGGAATTTTTCCTTTATTTGTGCTGTAAGACCTTGATTTCAACCAAAATTGATAATTCTAGTTCAGCCAAGGGTACCCTATAGGTTTTGGGTCGAAAGCCTATAGGGTTCCCGTTGACGTAGAATCATGAAATTTGGTAAGACGCAAGGTTTTACAGCACAAATAAAGGAAAAATTCAAGTATATAAAAAAAAGTTGAAAATTAAAGGGAGTATAAACTTTCGACTTAACCGGTTTTTTTTAAATTTGAGTTCGAATACAATGACATGAATTTTAATTAGGAATCTAACCGACATAAATTCTATTTCAATTCCTTATACTTATTACTTATCATTATTATAATAGAATAAATCCGGTCGAGTCGAGTTGGACTCGCCAACCGAGGCTTCCGTACCAACGTTGGCTATTACCAAATAAGCTAGACTTCTAAATTGTATGAGCGCTGATATAACTCAGAGGCCTATCTTAATTGGCGGAAATTATGTATGTATGGAGACACCCTATTATTTTAAACTGTTTTTATTTTTTGGAATGTTTCCTATACTTGTGCTGTTAAGACCTTGCTACAGCACAAGTAAAGGAAAAATCTAAAAAATAAAAAAAGTTGATATTGAAGGTAAATGTTGGTGCTTACAAGTTCTCGTGAAAATCTAAGTTAGCCCATATCTTTTTATCGTGTTGACTTAGGACCTTGATTTTTATACACCTAATAGGTCGACCGTTCCGATCGCCAACTCGAACGCCCAGCGTGGCGATTAGGGCATATCCCTCCCAATGAGCCGAAGATCAGGTTCAGTGGCGTATCTTTGGAGAGGCCTACGTCCAGCAGTGGACTGACACAGGCTGGTTACGATGATGACGAGGTCCACCCGTTCCTGAGAAAATCGGTGGTGACACACGGACAGACAGACAGACAGACGGACGGACAGACAGACGGACGGACAGACGGATAAGAAATAGTATGGCACCTAAGTTAATTATCATGTAATCTTCAATAATGTATCTATAATGTCTAAATTACAGATCTAAAAATAATATATATTTGCTGTTATGAGAGCCTACCTACTGCTTTTTCTCTATGAAGTTACACAATGGTTGTAAAACGAAATTAAAACAAAATTGCTATAAAGCTTAATAATTGTAAAATTACAATATTACAGCACTAAAATAACGTAAAACATTTTTGCAATAACTGTATTGTTCATTTCAATGTAAAATAACTGAATTCATAATTTAGTTTTCACCTTAAGGAATAAAGTACCTCAGTAGTGCATATGTACTAACTATTGATATATAAGCAATTATTAAAATAAATTTTGCGCGCTGAATAAATTATTCGCTAATCTAATACTATAAGAATCTTTGTCCTGACATACTGACTGACTGACTGACTGACTGACTGACTCACTGACAGACAACGCACAGCCTAAACCGCTGGTCGTAGAGACTTGAAATTTGGAGGGTATATTTGTCTTAGTACTAGAGGTGTACTAAGAAAGGATTTTCCAAAATTCACCCCTTAATGGGATGAAATGGGTAAAAAAAAAGTAATCACGTGTTTGAGGTTTTTTTGAAATTCCACCCCTAAGAGGGTGCAATGGGGTAACAAAGTGTGAAAATCAATATTGTTTCGGATTGCGCTGAAATTTGGCATGCAGATAGTTATTACGACGTTAGTTACCTCTGAGAAAGGATTTTCCAAAATTCACCCCTGAAGGGGATGAAACAGGGGTACAAAGTTTGTATGGAGAAACAAGATCAGATAGTATTTTCTATTCAAAACTTCATACAAATGCTCCAGTAAAAAAATAAGTACAGACGTGTTGCATGTTTTTTTGAAATTCCACCCCTAAGAGGGTGAAACGGGGTAACAAAGTGTGAAAATCAATATTATTTCGGAGTGCGCTGAAATTTGGCATGCAGATAGTGATTACGACGTTAGTTCCCTCTGAGAAAGGATTTTACAAAATTCACCCCTGAAGGGGATGAAACGGGGGTTCAACGTATGAATGGAAAAACAATATTATATAGTCTTTTATATTCGAAATTTAACACAAGTATTTAAATAAGTAAATACGAGTTGCAGGCATTTTTGAAATTCCACCCCTAAAAGGGTGAAGTAACAAGTGGGGTAACAAAGTCTGAAATCAATATTGTTTCGGATTGCGCTGACATTTGGCATGCAGATAGTTATTTTGACTTAGGTATCCGCTAAGAAAGAATTTTGCAAAATACACTCTTTAAGTGGATAAAGCGGGGGTTCAAAGTTTAGATAGTCGTTTTATTCGACATTTCACACAAGTACTCCTGTAAATAAATAAGTAAATACGAGTTTCAGACTTTTTCAAAATGCCACCCTAAGAGGATAAACTGGGGTAACAAAGTCTAAAAATCAATATTGTTTTGGATTGCGCTGAAATTTAGAATGCAGATAGTTATTATGACGTAGGTATCCGTTCAGAAAGGATTTTCTAAAAATTCCTCCCGGATACGGAACGGGAATTCAAAGTTTGTATGGCAAACCAAGATGTGATAACAAGTACGTGTTGTAGGATTTTTCGAAATGGGGTAGGTAACAAGTCTGTAAATTTAGGTTTTTCGGGTTTTATAAATATTAATCCCAAATTGCCTTAGCCACGCGATAACATGAAAACGGGTGAACCGATTTGGCTTATTCTTATTTGATGTGTTTAATAATATAATCGTATTTACAAAAGAAAAGTTTTAAGTAAATAAAATTAGGTTTTAACGCGGGCCAAGCCGCGGGGCACTTCTAGTGTTATATATTACTCCCAAATCTCATTAAGTAAAAACCCATGTAAGGAAAAATCTAGAAAGTACACAAAAATATACACACGAAAAAGCGAAAGAACACCAAAAATGGCAAAATGAGTCGCAGTTCAGATAAAGTTATTTCAAAGCAATTACAAAAGTTTAGTGTCCGCGAAATCGAATCGGACATCCAAAAGGACCCTTGGACTCGCCACCGTAAAACGTTTTCATAAAAATGCAAATCACCACAACGTATTGCCCGAGGCTGAGACATAGTCGACTTCGGGAACTTCTTGGATTAAAATACTTTTTTAGACAATGTAATTTGTCTCAACTTGTTACAAAATGCAAGAAATATAATAAGTGAATCTACTCTGGTCTAGCGTTTTTATATCCCTCTCTAATTTCATTTTGTCTCCCAAGTTTGATTTGTTTTGAAAATGGTTACTTTGTGCTTTACTTATATTAAGCCGTTATAGTTATTATTAATAAAAATCTTAAGCTTTATAGTGATAATTTAAAATGATTACTTAATTGAATAAAAAAAATGTAAATAACCGGACGTGTGACATATCTAAAAATCGCAGTGTAAGGCTTTTCGTCCACGTTAATACGCAAAACTCCGACAGCAGATCACTTTAGTATTGAGGCGACTAGGTACTACATAGAGGTTCTTATATATGCACGCGTCACAGATATTACGATTTTTATATAAGTAGCAGTAGTTGCCTCGATACTAGAATCGTTTGGTATAGGAGATTTGCGTCGTATTGTGTACGAAGGGCAAAACGGATGCAGCGGCGCTTAATCCTAGTAGCCCAGTTTTTTCCTGCCACAATATCTGTTTTATACAGACGTAATCGCTTACCATCACGTGAACGTCTAGAATGACTTGTTACCTAATATAATTAAAAATAATACATTACTCTATGTATCAGAAACGTAGAATAAGCTCGTCTTGGCGAGGGCACTACTGTGCTTCCAAAATCAATAGTCTCATTATTAGAAAATCTAACATTCATTGAACTGTAATTTAATTTAACATCCTACCTACTACTTATTCAGTTAAAAATGATCTTCACAATAATTGATGCTTAATCTTGTTTACTACATTTAAAAAAGTATAAAATAGCAGATGTGTAAGACATCTGCTGGCAGAGTCTCAAATGGGTGCAGCTGGCGTGACGCTTAGAGCCTAATTGAAGAAAAATATTGTCCGTTTCTGGTGTATTCTTTACTGAGTTGAGCATAAATTACGTTTCTATGTTTTTCTTCTCAGTTCGTTCTTGAAGGCGCTGTGTAATAGCAAATTGAAGATCCAAATTAAATTAAGTTATACTGTCTCTAACGCAACAGTTATTATTCAGCCTACATTATCTCACTTCTGGGGTTCTGCTTTGGTAATTTATAGTTATACTTATTTTATCCTAAAAGATTAGGTAAATTCTTAATTAAGTTTTAGTGTATCGTTTTCCATGTCACATCATTTACTTTCAAAGGCTTCGAGATTCATTTACCCTAGTGTTCCTTGCACGTAAACTAAGCCTGTATTGATTGATATCCTATTCCTTCCTTTATTGACAACTAGAAGTGCCCCGCGGCTTCGCCCGCGTTAAAAACTTCTTTTATTTACTTAAAACTTTTCTTTTGTAAAAACGATTCTATAATTAATTACATAAAATAAGAATTAGCCAAATCGGTTCACCCTTTTTCATGTTATCGTGTGACTAAGGCAATTCGGGATTCATATTTATAAAAACCGAAATACCCAAATTTTCAGACTTTGTTACCTACCCCATTTCAAAAAATCCTACAACACGTACTTTATCTCATCTTATTTCGCCATTTTTGCCCACTTTGAATCCCCGTTCAGTATCCGGAAGGAATTTTTAGAAAATCCCTTCTGAGCGGATACCTACGCCATAATAACTATCTGCATTCTAAATTTCAGCGCAATCCAAAACAATATTGATTTTTGGACTTTGTTACCCCACTTCACCCTTTTAGGGGTGGAATTTTGAAAGAGCCTCAAACACGTTACTTATTTATTTACTTAAGTACTTGTGTTATGTTTCAAATATAAAACTATGTAATCTTGTTTCTCCATACAAACTTTGAACCCCCGTTTCATCCCCTTCAGGAGTGAATTTTGGATAATACTTTCTTAGAGGGAACTAACGTCGTAATAACTATCTGCATGCCAAATTTCAGCACAAT
The DNA here is from genome assembly GCA_954871355.1 of Cabera pusaria. Taxonomy (NCBI): domain Eukaryota; kingdom Metazoa; phylum Arthropoda; class Insecta; order Lepidoptera; family Geometridae; genus Cabera; species Cabera pusaria. The sequence continues at coordinate 6,896,464 of OX940894.1, forward strand.
CCGAAACAATATTGATTTTCACACTTTGTTACCCCATTTCACCCTCTTAGGGGTGTAATTTAAAAAAAAGCCTGAAACACGTATTCACTTATTTTTTTACTGGAGCATTTGTATGAAGTTTTGAATAGAAAATACTATCTGATCTTGTTTCTCCATACAAACTTTGTACCCCCGTTTCATCCCCTTCAGGGGTGAATTTTGGAAAATCCTTTCTCAGAGGGCTTTTACGTTGTAATAACTATTTGCATGCTTATATTATTTGCATTGCATATTTACTTAAGTACTTGTGTTATGTTTCAAATATAAAACTATGTAATCTTGTTTCTCCATACAAACTTTGAACCCCCGTTTCATCCCCTTCAGGAGTGAATTTTAGATAATACTTTCTTAGAGGGAACTAACGTCGTAATAACTATCTGCATGCCAAATTTCAGCACAATCCGAAACAATATTGATTTTCACACTTTGTTACCCCATTTCACCCTCTTAGGGGTGTAATTTAAAAAAAAACCTGAAACACGTATTTACTTATTTTTTTACTGGAGCATTTGTATGAAGTTTCGAATAGAAAATACTATCTGATCTTGTTTCTCCATACAAACTTTGTACCCCCGTTTCATCCCCTTCAGGGGTGAATTTTGGAAAATCCTTTCTCAGAGGGCTTTTACGTTGTAATATCTATTTGCATGCCAAATTTTTGCGCAATCCGAAACAATATTGATTTTCCCACTTTGTTACCCCATTTTACCCTCTTAGGGGTGTTATTAAAACCTGAAACACGTATTTACTTATTTTTTTAACTGGAGGACTTGTATGAAGTTTAGAATATAAAATAATATCTATATAATATCCTTTCTTAGTACACCTCTACGTACTAAGAAAAATATACCCTCCAAATTTCAAGTCTCTACGACCAGCGGTTTAGGCTGTGCGTTGTCTGTCAGTGAGTCAGTCAGTCAGTCAGTCAGTCAGTCAGTCAGTATGTCAGGACAAAGATTCTTACAGTATTAGATATTCTTAGATGTAATATGTAAGACTTGCAAGGGATAACTAATTTGGGATGTTATGTAATAGTAAGGAAATAAAAAAAAAATTCAATAAAAACCTCATAAGAGCTTATTGGCAGCGTACCATATTACATACTTTTCATGTCAAATATCAATAAAATAAAATATACATCTGATAAATCCAAAAATCCATGTTATTCAACACAGCATATATAATACCGAAACGTTAATTTCATAGCACATTCATTGCGTCAAATGATCACCCACCCTGGGGGCCTACCACAAGTTTTAACACATGTTTATTTTCAGTCTTACTAAAATAGAAAGACAGATATGCGTCTCACTCACTCTTGGTATAGTGGATCAGGATCAGAATCTCGAGTGCGGGGCGCTTGCCGATGCGTCCAGCCTCGAACTGTGCACACTCTCAGTGCGAGGCTGAACGCGTCGGTGAGCGCCCCGCACTCGAGATCCTGAAGATGGCCTCCGGATGAAGCCAAAACATATGTCTATCGCTATATCGACATCGCGGAAGACACGTTAAGTTCTCGATCTTAAAATCTATAAACGCTAGTCTATTTATACGAGTAGGATATAGGTATAAATAGTCAACAATGTATTGGTTTGAATACTTTTACGAGCATTAAGAGCGTACGCGGGGTGCAGTTTTGCATACAAAAATATTCCCCTGTTTCCTGCCTAGAAAATGCTTCTAGAGCAAAATTTGTTTCTACAAAAAATCAAGGTTTTTTTGGACCAACCAATTGCAAATAGAAATATATAACCCTTCAAAAATCTTAAAAAAGAGATAAAAAGGTTATTTTTTCTTAAGGCTTTATTATAGCTACTGCAAACCATGATTTTTTGTAGAAACAATTTTTGCTCTAGAAGCATTTTCCAGAGAGGAAACGGGGGAATACGTTTGTATGGAAAACTGCACCCCGCGTTCGCTCTTAAGAGATCTCATAGTATTGTTTGTGAATGCGAATGTTACATTTTGTAGTAGGCCCGCAGCGCAAATACTCAAAGAAATGAGGCAGCTATAACGACTTGCAATAAAACACGTCGACACACGCGGCATAATTTCTTTATCTTGGCTCGCCAGCGCTTCCATTTGTCGAGCTCATCGTAAAGACGGGGGGATATAAATTATTATTGCGGTGTCACTATGATACAAATGAATACAATATAACATGTAGAGTACAGTCTGGCTCTAGATTACTACGTATTATATTGGCAAAGATCACATGCGACATAACTTTTTTAATAGAGATATTCAAAGTCTGATAGTATAACGATAGTAATTTATGTCTACTGCTTTTAGTGTGGCGCTTGTCTTATTTCAAACCTATCGACATTAATTTACGCTTAGTTTTGTTTTTATATGCTATAAATATTGAATTTCTGATATATATATATAAGTAGAGTATTGCTAGTTTAGGAGTGTTCTTTAACCGACTTCAAAAAAGGAGGAAGTTCTCAATGCGACTATATTTTTTTATGTTTCTTACCTCAGCACTTCGTTATTTATTAATCGACTAGCTGTGCCCGCGACTTCGTCCGCGTGAAATAGTGACTTTGGGTAGCATTTTCAACCGACTTCCAAAAAGAAGGAGGATTCATCTGTTTTTTTTTTTCTTTTTTTTTGTGTATGTTACGCGATTACTCCGTCAATTGTGAACCGATTCGAATGATTCTTTATGTAATCGGTAGGGTACGTTTTCGAGGTGGTTCCATTGTAATTTCATTTAGATCTGATAAGTATCTCTAGAGATATGACAATAAACGTCTCAAACTTGCTACTGAAATTGACTCGCGGGGAAGTCGGTTGTTTTAAAGTTTAAACTATCTTAATTATTAATTATTTAGGCTAATTATTTTACAAATAAGACACAATATGCTTATCCCACCTTCACCGCACAGTACCATGCCACGCTAATCCCCCCTCCCCCTCTCCTTGCCCCTCACCCCTCCTATCCCCCTCTCTCTTCACCCCACTCCCCTCTCCCTCTCCTCTCACTTTCCTCTACCCTCACTTCCCTCTCTCCTCTCCTCCACTTCCCCCTCACCTCCCCTTCCCCTCACTTCCCCTCCCCCTCACCTCCCCCTTTACCCTTCCCCTCACTTCCCTTTCCCCTCCCCTTTCCCCCCTTCCCCTTCCCCATCACAACTTTGAGTGTCATATATATTTATATCGAATCAACAGCCTAAACAATAAGTTTCAAGCTTCTAGCTATAAAAATGACGATACTTCCATACAACTTTTCATCCCCCCTTTCAACCCTTTACAACCTTCTTTTCGCATTAAAAAGTAGCCTATGTCCTTCTCAGGCGCTAGACTATGTGTGTACCAAATTTAATTTAAATCCGTTCAGTAGAACAGTCTCATAAACCTGACATATTTCCATACAAACTTTCTTCCCCTATTCCCTATTGTTATTTTACACCCTTGAGGGTAAAACTTTTACAAACTTTGAATTTATTCATATCGAATCAACAACCTAAAAAATAAGTTTCAAGCTTCTATATATATATATATATATATATATATAGCTCTAAAAATGACGATACTTCCATACCAAATTTCGTCCCCCCTTTCAACCCTTTACAACCCTTTTTTCGCATTAAAAAGTAGCCTATGTCCTTTTTAAGGCTCTAGAAGATCTGTTCACCAAATTCCATGTAATCGGTTCAGTAGAACATTCACATAAACCTGAACATTCATAAACAACATGAACATTAACATATTTCCATACAAACTTTCATCCCCTACTGTTATTTTACACCCTTGAGGGTACAACTTTTACAAACTTTGAATGTCATATTTATTTATATCAAATCAACAGCCTAAAAAATAAGTTTCAACTTTTCCATACAACTTTTCATCTCCCCTTTCAACCCCTTATTACTCTTTTTTTCGCATTAAAAAGTAGCCTATGTCCGTTCTCAGGCTCTAGACTATCTGTGTACCAAATTTCATTTAAATCGGTTCAGTGGTTTTGGCGTGAAAGTGAGACAGACAGACAGACAGAGTTACTTTCGCATTTATAATATTATATATAAGTTAGGAAGTTAGGATTCTGAATTTTATTTTCTTTGTTTGACAGAGTATACATCTCGTTTGGTCTCATTGTCGAGGTCTGATGAGTATCTCCAGTGATATGGAGATACACAACTTAATCTTGGTATTAAAATGACTAGCTTATATATATATATATATATATATATTATTATTATAATTATTATTATATTATAGCCTATATATATTATTTTAGTTTTGTAAACGATCGTAAATTATTTCTATGAAGTTAAAATTTTTAATAATAGTAACTGCCGTATTCACAATCATCACTATGAGGTTGAACTATGCTGTCGCGAGAACTGAACTAAAACTAATATACTATTTGTTTATGAATATACTATTTTCATAACTTGTATCAAATCCACTGCTAAGTGTTCGTCAAAATTGTCACGAAAAATGTATGTGCGCATTTCACAGCGATGAAGGAAAACATTACTTTTAATGCGAAATTGGGTACCACTATCTCACTTGATGTTAAATGATTAAGCGGTCATTAAAAACCAATAACCCTGCTAACCCGGGGTATGTATGTAATATTGTTATAATATGCTGTCCTATTTATATTTAATTGATAGCCCGCTTGACCAGCTACCACCCTGAAGTTGGAAAATCTGCAGCTAAACAGCTAATGAATTCTAATGTGTTCCGGCAGTGTCCTTGAGAGCCAGTTCCCAATGTAGGCCTAGCGTGCTACCGTCCCCGACCGCATCATCACTTATACTTACTAACAGGCGAGACTAATTAAACGCTAGCCTAAACGATATAAAAACCTAAATACCTACACACAAATACATTTAAAAGCATGGATAATAATAATAATCTTAAATTTAAGTAAGATCATGTCAATTTGTACCGAAACGTTGCTATGTATTTCTTTAGTCTAAATCACCATGCATTAAATAATAAACTCACCATTATTTCGGCATAATATGTAGAAACTATAAACTCATGTTATACATATAACTCAGTCGAGATTAAATTCCATGAAACAGGCTATCCTAGTGTGGAATTTCAGGGTATACTTTAATAATAACTAATATTGTGTTCATATTGTTATGTTCCTTATGTATATAGTATACATTTTGAAAACAAATAAATTAATTGATTCATTCATTCAAAAAAACATTAAAAAATGCGGCCGTTAAATTCAATTAAGTGACTGATGGGCAACGGGTTGTTAAGTGGTTTGTTGCTTACAGTTTCATTATAGTGAAAAGGTGAGTGCCGACACAATTTCGACTCATCCTAATTCAGTCGTATCTGAAATATTATACTCTCATTCTATAATAAACCCCGCTACAAGTTTACAGACCTTTTCCCGCTTTATTGTTAAAGTTTAATAGAGAGTGTATCCGTGAATGGACCAATCAATACTTTATTGTGCCTTCCCAGCGCCTGTTTCAGACTGGGGTCCCGGAATAACGAAGTAGCTGGTACGTTGACTCCCAAAAGAATAGTAGTTTCAATCGAAGGCTCTCGCTTTTTATTTTGGGACATTTTATACTGGGATTACGAAAAGTTTAAGATGTAAATAATTTTATTATTGGGTTGACTATATATTATACTTTTTTTTATCAAAATCCATCATTTTGGTGATATTTATATGAGTTTTAAGTGATAAATAAATCAATTTTTATAGAACTACTCACGGGATATTTACCATGTTTTTTATTAATTATGAGTTTCCGATATTTCGGCTCTGTTGCAAGCGCCATGATCACGGATGAACTGTAGATTGCGGGTCGAAGTAATGTTTACGAGCAAACGAAAGGGACTACCTTCTTTCGTTCTCGTTTTAAATAAATCAAGTTCGTAGTAGATATGTCTTCTACGTTTTGTTGCTTTACGAGGTTTCAATCTGAAAAAAATATAGAAACCAAAATATTTAACCTAACGTAAATGAGTTTTAATAAAATGATATCACAAGTTCAAATACATAATTCGATATAGCAGATTTATAATATTTTCAAGATCTCTTTCAATTTGGTAAATAAAATGGATTGCATAAAATATTATCCTCTCATAAGGTTATACTTACAGCCGTTTCCAATAACTGAATAATTTAAAATTTAAAATAGTGCCCTGCGGTTTTACCCGCGTAGACATCGTTCCGTGGGACTATCTGGAATGTATCCTATGTGTTATTCCGGGGTCTAGGCTATATACATAGCAAATTTCAGCTCAATCGGTTTAGTAGTTTTAGCGTGAAGAAGTAAAAAACATACACACCAACTTTCGCCTTTATAACATTACTAGCAGCCCGCCCCGGCTTCGCACGGGCAGAACATATATGCCTACAAAATTTGCATCAGTTTGTTGCATCGAATATAAAATATTAACATATTTAATTCGTCATATGTCAACCAATTTACACAAACCTTAACGAATTATGCACCTAAGACCTAAACCTTCCTTGTAAACACTCTGGCTATTGGTGAAAACCGCATCATAATCCGTTCAGAAGCTAATGAGATTATTGCGAACAGACAGACAGACGCAGTGACGGACAATGTTTTATAATACTTACGTAGTGATATTGGACGGCCCTTTGGCGTAAAGGATAGTTACCCTGATTCTGACCCGAAGGTCGTTGGTTCTAATCCTAGCTAAATTCCTACCAATGAAAGTTTTATGAGCATTCATGAATTATAGGTTTTCGTGGGATCAGTAAATCTACCAATAATTAAGATAGTTTAAAAACTTAAACAACTGACTTCAATGCCCCGCGAGTCAATTTTAGTAGCAAGTTTGAGACGTTTATCGTCATATCTATGAAGATACTTATCACATCTCAATTAAATTACAATGGGACCACCTCGGAAACGTACCCTACCGATTACAAAAATAATCATTCGAATCGGTTCACAATTGACGGAGTAATCGCGTAACATACACACACAAAAAAAGAAAGAAAAAAGAAACATACAGACGAATTGAGAACATCCTTCTTTTTGGAAGTCGGTTGAAAAATAGCTTACCACCAAGGAGAACATCTGCCACCGTAACCTTACGGCGTTTCCCGACGCAAAAAGTAGTAGTATTATACGTTTAACGTGTGTATCTGTGTGTCTGTCTGTAGCATCTTAGCACCCAACCAGATGAACCGATGTTGATTTAAAGTAGGGGTATTATACGTTTAACGTGTGTATCTTTGTGTCTGTTTGTAGCATTAAGATGCTGCACCCAACCGGATGAACCGATTTTGATTTTATTATTGATAGTTTTTTTTTTGATAGATGGCTTCATCGAGAGTGTTCTTAGCTTTGATTTATGATAATTCGTTCAATCGTTATAAAACTATGAGCTTTAATCAAATTTAATAGGTCTGATCAATTCGAAAATCTTCTTCTTCAACGATATTGTATGAACATGGAAGCATTGACCTGATGCTGGGACATCTCCTGGACTCTACAGAATACTCAAATCCTCACCAACTTACAGCTCAGATTTTAAATGCCGTGTTTAGAGTCATTGGAATGCTTTTAATGAAAAGATTATACATAGATCAGTCGGGGTGGTTTAAAATATTATATTATATATATAGATCATTATTATTTTATACAATAGATCATATTATTATACTATATTGACTTCAAATTGATTGCGATCGGTGGGGATCTACAGAAAAGCTAAGCTTATAATAATATTTTCGTAGTAACTATGACCTATTCTGTGGTTTGACTGCACATATTTATTAATTTTGCGATGCGTGTATGTGAAATCCGTGATATCTTCTAGAGTTTTCATTAGAATTATATACTGTAAAGGACAATTTTAATCTATAATATGTGGCTAATTAACGTAATTATTTGGATAAGGATTAATACTATATACTTGAAAATAGCCCTGGAAGTTAAGTAATATTTTTTAACAAAAAATTAAAGATTAAAATGGTTACTGTGAGTCAACCTTCAGAGGTAGACATATGATGTCGCGGACTTTTTTGTAGGTATTATTAAGTTGTACAACTCTTACATAGAAAATATTCTTCCATCTGTTTTCAATTGAGCAGCGTTCGTAAGAAACGTGTTTTTTCGACCGTTTTTTTGCCGACTTAGGTTGCAAATTAGGTCTCCACGAATGTACCTTTGATTTAATCGGGATAATATATAGCCTATTTTCATTTCAAAAGTTGATTTTATATATTAGTGAAAGAATTTTTTAAATCGGTTCAGTAGTTTTTGAGCCAAATCATTACAAACATACAAAAATATAAAAATGCAAAAATACAAATGTTCTCTCTTAATAATATTAATATAGACTAGCTGGCCCGGCGAACTTCTTACCACCTAACAGACAATAAATGTCGTGTTACCTTTTAGATGAACTTGTTTTAGGCTTTCATGAACGTAATAAATGAATACAAAAGAGATATTAAGTTTATTAATGTATTATGGCAATGCCGATATAGAATAAAAATTGGTAAAAATGGTTTTTGGAAATATACTTACACTTTTTTAAGTTGCTTGTAAGCATACATTTCTGAACGCACGCATATTTGACAATCAATAAATATGTGAAACAATTATCATTACTGACAATATTTAACATTTACATTGACATTTTTTAAATCTACGTGACTTGAATTCACAATAACTTGAAGAATTTTTACTTGACTTACTACTTGAAAAGGGGTAAATACACTAATTGTGTGGAGCCATAATAATACCAAAAAAAATACGCAATAATCCGAATATTGCAATGCTATCCACACATGGGATTAATTTTTATACTTGACACTGGCTAAATACACTAATCGTGTGGAGCCATAATTATACAAAAATAAACTGGCCAAGTGCAAGTCGGACTCGCACTCGTAGGGTTCCGTAACACAGTTAAGTATTCCTTAACTATGATTTTTCGCAACTACAAAATTAACTTTGTTTTTCATAGTGTTTGTATGAAAAACATAGTTATCTTTGCGGTCGCCATATCTCTAAAACTGCTCTCGTTCAAACCAATTTTCGTTGTTAGTTTTTTTTGGGATCTACAGCATATATTTTGTTTAGATTTTTCACTCCCATACTTTAAAAGTTAGAGGGGGGGACACACATTTTACCAATGTAGACGCGCCTATCTTTCAAATAATTGACTTTGAAAAAAAATTATTTTAGAAACCACAATGTCATTTTTGAAAACCTATCCATAGGTATAGGTATATCCACGTATAGGTTTGAAGAAAAAAATTTTTTTTTTGATTCAGTTCTATGTATATATATTCTATGTCCCTTAAACTTTTATATTTTTTATTTTTGTATAAAAATCGGAAAGCGGTTCACAGAATACATCTACCTTCCTAGTTTCAATTCTGTAGTCCTAAAAGTTTCGGAATAAAATGGCTGTGACATACGGACGGACAGACAGACAGACAGACAGACAGACATGACGAATCTATAAGGGTTCCGTTTTTTGCCATTCGGCTACGGAACCCTAAAAATACAGCGGGATAAACAATTGAACATCAAAAGATTGGCAGTTTTTAAACCCAGGAACATTTTGGCAAAATATTTTATCTTATATAATTTTTTTAGGTCAATTATTAATTTTTTTAATACTAATTATCCTATTCCTAACAAAGACAATTCCAAAAATACAAAAATCATAAAAATTGGCTCAGCCGTTCTTGAGTTATAAGTGAAGTAACTAACACGACTTTCTTTTATATATATAGATATAGTAGGAAGTAGGATCCATATACTAACGATATTAGCATGTTTTAAACACAATACACAAAGCTTAAACTTATAAATAATACAATTAAAATAGCAAGACATAGGACAATGTGATTTTAATTGTATTAAACTTCAACACATTCGATTACCATAGAGACAAAATATTCACTTAGCTTGCTCAAGTTTCTAAACAAGTATATACTCGCGTCAAAAAATAACTTTGTAGCCTTGCATAAAAAATAACTCTTCTTGTCTTTATTCCATATTTTTAGCCACAAAACACTTCCATTCCCGCTCTGTAGGTATATTTCAAAACCTCAAACCCACCAACCACATTCAACTCTATCATTAAACAAAGTACTGAAAACGCTTAAAAATCGCGAACACAACCGAAAAAAATTAATGATGGCGAAAGAAAAAAAAAGGGAAATCTTAGAAGGAATGAGCTCCGTCTTTCCAAGTTATAAAAGGTAAAGAAAAAGCTTGCATTTAGTGAATGCCCATTCAGAGTTGTGAATTTCAGACCGCAGCGGTCGTGGACGGTGCATTTTACAAATGCAACCTTGCCTTTGATGAAATTCGTGCTTTTTTCAACAATCAGACTCAATGCGGTTTTTTTGCACACCTCTTTAGCGTCGGACAAGATTTCAGTCTGAATTGTGGGCTTTTGAATGATATATTGATGTAAGGTTTTAAGGCAGACGGAATGTGGAAAGTATTATTGAAATGGGAATATTAAGTAATGTATTTTGTTATGTATTGCTTTAATTTGTTCTGTGTACGTTGGAAGTGCAATTTATTTAGATACTAGGTACTCAATTATCGCAAAGGCAAGACTTGATTATCACTCAAAATAATAAATATCGCCAAATTAGTGGCGCGCAAAATGTTGAAAGATTTGTAAACAATCTCCTATTAATTATTTTGTGAATTAAACTTTACATAAATATATACATACAAACAGAGATACAGGCAGAGACTACTTCTTTCCACATGCTACGATCCTGACATACCTCTTTCGCCTCTTCCAATTTCATGAGTGCCTTCATACATGTTCGCCTGTTGTAGGTACTTTTGACTTAGCCTTTCTTTAAGACGTCTCCGATCTGTAGGGCTGAATAGCCCATGAGATGCGAGATGCGTAAACTAGCTTACAGAATTGTAAACTAGTTTACGCATCTCGCTAGCGGAATCCGCGTTAAGTCGTACTACGAAATTCAAATCGTAATACGGTTGAATTTTGTAATACAAAGTTAAAATATCACCGCTTGCGAGACTAGCTCACAGAATGGTCGTGATACGTTCGCCTAGGTCAGCCTCTACCGACTGGCCCATTCACACTCGTCTTATAAATCTGCTTAGTCCATTTTTCTTCACCAGTCATCTCTAGATTTTTTTAATTTTTTTAATATCTTATAGGCTAGCGTTTGACCACTATCTCACCTGTTGGTAGTTGGTAGAACGGGAACTGAGATGTCCAAACCATCTATAATTAGTACATTTATTTACAATCCTTTTGGAATCTGTGGGTTTTTATTTTCACACGCTTTAAACAAGAGTTGTGCTAGGACAGTACAGTAATATAATGTACTGGGCATAGTTTAGCCAAATAAGATGTTTTGTCCGGTATTCTAATCGGTTTTTGGTCTTACTAACCCTAAGAATGATTTTTATTAATTGGGCGATGAAATAAGTATAGTGCACAGTTCAATATATTCATTTAATTTACAATCTTTAATTTTACTTGCCGTGATAGTATGTAAAAATGCTTGTATGGGTCAAATCTTGGAAAGTTTATTAGAACCACTTCCTTGCGTATATTTGGTGACATTGCAAATAATATGGTACTATTGAACTGATCTGATGGTGGAGCCGGACTGTAGGGACCAGAATTTTGTAATGGAAAATTGTAGGAGAGTCGAATTTCAGCAAGTACGTTTTGTTATTATTAGTACTTTTCATTACATATAAAATATTTACAAAAATGTTGTATTTAAAAAAGTTTTTTTAATATAAATTTATTTTAATCTATACATGCAATAAATAAATAATAAATAAATAAATAAATCTTTATTTCAGGTAACTTATGTAAACATGAAATACTATACAAGACCCATATTATTCATAAATACCTTACAGACTAGCATACATATAATATACCTATTTACTAATCATAGAAACTTAAGACACGTTAATTTTACGACGACGTGTGACGTTTATTCATGGTGTCCGGTATCCGACCTCGGAAGCGTCGAAACTTGACACCCCTCGGCCAGAATTCCTCCTCCATATATGTTCCGAGGGACTTAGACGGAACCCGCACCACAAATGAATTGAAGTTGACATTGTGATGCAACTCCAACTTCACCACCCTCAGGGACATATTCGTCTTCAGCTTGATATATTCCGCCACGTCCTCCGCCGTGATGGTATAATGTACGCTGGATATGTACAGCTGCGTCGTGGGTATCTCCGGTCGCAGTAAATGGGACGGACCTGTCGGTGCGGTACCGCACTTGTTTCGGTTAGACGGCTTCTTTTTCTTTTTCTCCACCTTTTTGAAGCCGCCATCGTCTTGATCTGCCTCCTTCCTTGCGGAAGGAACGGAAGAGGCAGCATTCAGTTTCCCTCCATGAGATGCAGCGACAGCGTAGGAACATTGAGGGGTAGATGTAACTACGGTGGACGGTCTCCGCGCTGGAGCGGGGGTGCGGGCGGCGGGACGCGGGGCATCGGACGGCACGGCAGCAGGCGGTGATACATTAAATGATGTCTAAAGTGCCGATGGATGCATTTTGTGCACCGCGACGTGTGTTCACAGTATCAGTCGGCGGTGATCTACTTACTGACATAGCGTTGCGTAACGACACTACCTCAGCACGTAGTTCACTAATGGTGGTTTCCGATGTTGATAACTTAGCCACCACTTCAGCCAGACTCGTTTTCAGGAATCCTATATCCTTCAAGAGCCTGGTGCAGTCGATGTGTTCGTACGAGACAGGAGGAATGCGGTCCAGCTGCTTCGCCACGAACGTGGGCACGTCGTCCGGGTCGGTCTCCTTCAGCAGAGTGATGATGTCTTGCACGCTCTTCTCGCCTCCGTCTCTCCGGCGGAATGGCATCGCGTCCAGCTTACCGACACTCTGGAAAAGTAGGGTATTGCTCTTGCAGACTTCCTCCTCCTTGAAGCTCGACTTGCAGATGTGAATGATTGTAGGTTCATCAAACGAGTCGATGGCGTATTGTAAAAACGCCAAAAGTTCATTTGCTATAAGTTGCTGAGAACCCATAGCGCAACGCGGGCAGCGGCTTTCGCCGTGCGACTCGCGAATAATAAATTCTCAACTGTGCAGTGTGACACGACCGTTTCCAATCGCGCACCGCACTGCACTGAATGTAACTCACTCGTGTCCGCCGCACATGTCCTGTTCTTCGCAGCACATTCCTAGCAATACGTCTTCGCTACACATCCTCGCAACAGGTCTTCACATTCCTCGCGCTTGTTTTGTATGTCAAAAGACGTCGCTCCGCCAAGCCTTTTCCCAAAGCTTTATAGAGCGAGGCTAGGAAAATGAAGTTATACTATTGGTTAAATACTTCCTCGCAAGCCACTAGCTTTCTTTTCAATATTTGGTGTATATGCACCTTAAGTAAAACAAACCGGCATTCAGTTATTACAAGTAACTGAAACTTAAAACTCTCCCTAGAAATGCTCCTTTTACGTTTTATGTTAGAAGTACTAATCCAAAGCGAAGCCTTAAAACTTAAGGCGAACTTAGTCGGTGCCTCACCGCTGGTACTTTGTAGCCTTTCACCGAACGATTCAAATTCTCAAGATCAAAAGAGTTTCCAAGTGGTTGCTTGAATTTTCCGTTATACTTCTTCAAAAGGTGAATTTACATTGCCCCATGGAATAATTTGTGTTTTAACTTCGACTTAAAGCTTATTTTGGTGAAGACGCTCGGGTTTTTGCAACTAAGTCGCTGGATTTGAAATTTATTTGTTTAATCTGGTCTTTGGTTAACCACACTGTTTTATAAAAATATTTGAAATACGTCGCAGTAGAATTATAATAAGTTGCAATAAATGGCATTCACTGAAATAAGCCTGATGTTGGTGAAATCAAAAGCACGCATTCGTCGAAATAAAATAAATTGATAATACATTATAGTGGGCGGAAACGTTTCTAAAACCAATGAAAAGAAGTCATTACAAATAGAGGGTATAGACATATTTTTTATTCATAGCTTTGGTGGAATATTCCAACAGTCTACCTAATGGTGACAAAAACGGAATATCATCGGAAATTGGAACGTCACGATGCCCGATGTCCCAAATTGTACGATCTTTCGAAACAAAAAGTAACGCTCAAGTCTAACAGATGAGAACATTCCCTAGAATTGCCAATATAGCGTACAGTTGCAACCGATATCTCTTCAGTAGTGTTGGGATACTATCGATAGCCAAATTGCCTAAACTGTCAGGCACTGATAGTAGCCAATGTAATTCAGATCAATATAAATGATTATTACTAATGGGTGCACACAACCACTATCTTTTGGGTACGTAACTACATTGACAGCAACATACAAAAGCAAGAAAAACATTAAAAACTCTATAGATATTATAGTGAACATACAATTTGCGGTGAAATTAGATGAAACAAAAAATCTTGTCAATCTTAAAATTGATCAGTGATCGTTCGATTTTTATCGAGGACAGTTGTGATTTACGATCGCGCGTACTCCGCGTACCTACAGTAAAGTGCTTACGCATCATAACAACGCTGCGTCAAGACGCGGCCACTTCGCGATTATGACCTAGTTATAGTGCGCGGTCAACATTGACTTTTATTGTTAAGGTGAGTATACACTTACCGTTTTAATAATGGCATTGCTTTCTCCGGAAAAAGAAACAATCGAGTTAACCACAAAACTCCAACGTATACTATACGAACGTTACAGTGCAGAAAGACAAGAGCGCCAAAAATTAAAAAGCCTCATCGATGATCTAACCAGTCAAATAGAGATACTGCAAAAGCAGTTAAAATGTCTTGCGGAATCAAGTGCACATGCACCCCCAATTAAGGAGGCTCCTGAATCCTGTGCTGAATATAACACAGACGAGGAAGAGCTTGCCCAAGAAACTGAATGGATCAGACATAGAAATAAGTCTAGGAAAAAAAGAAAATTGAATATGTCACCCTCCCAAGACACTCAGGATGAAGAATCACAAAAAGATAATGAAGTTCAAGTTAAAATGAAAAAAATTCCCCAGCCCCCATCAATAATAGTAGACGGTGTTGTAGATTACCAAAGCCTATACGAGTTTCTGTCTAAACAGCAGCCACCCGAAGCATTTACTATTAAAATGCTAAATGGAGACTCCATTAAAATTAATACTTACAACGAAGAATCGTATAGGGCTTTAACAAAGGCGCTTAGCCTCAGTGACCGTGTTTGGCACTCATACGAAAATAAGCAAGAGAGGCCTAATAGAGTTATGGCGAAAAAACTACACTCCACGTGCAAACCAGAAAAAATTGTTGAAGACCTTCAAAATGAAGGATTGAAAATTATAGAAGCAGTCAATAAATTGAGTTGGAAGAGTAAACAACCACTCAACATGTTTCTGCTTACTTTCTCCAAAGAAGAAGACATGAACAATATTTTCAATCTAAAGACAATAATGGGATGTAAAGTTGAAATCCAATCAATTAAGACCACTCAACTTGTACCTCAATGCAAGAGATGTCAAGCCTATGGACAGACGCGGAGATACTGCTTCAAAGAACCTAGATGTGTAAAATGCACAGGGAAACATTTCACGCTGAATTGCAAAAAACCAAAGGACGAAAAACCAAAATGTGTTCACTGTGGATTTCCACATCCAGCCAACTACAGAGGATGTATTGTAGCCAAGGAGATACAAATCCTTCGGAACAAAAAAATTAAAAATAGTTCGACAGCACGCCATATTGAGGTACGCACTGAAAAGCCTCGTGAACTTAGTAATAACAAACCTCTTTCGGTTAAAAACACGAAATTTAGTGCAAACATTTCCTACGCTCAAGTTGCAGCAGGAGCCCAATCAAACACCCCTCGGGAGTCCCACATAAATAATAATCCGGACAAAAAATTAGATGACATATTAAAGCTTATGTTATCATTTCACGAAAGATTGAAGAAAATAGAGTGTAGCACTAAAACAGCTACTTCGAAAATAAGAAAATGAATACACCACTTAAAATCATGACATGGAATTCAAATGGGTATGGTACAGAAACACCAGAGAGAACTTCAAGTAATCTTAGACATAGAAAATATTGACGTGTGTTTAATATCTGAAACACACTTCACAAAGCAATCTCACATTACATTTAAAGGATACAAAATATACCACGCCCTGCACCCAGATAACACTGCAAGAGGGGGTAGTGCTGTTATTGTTAAAGAAAACCTCAATCACTATGAAAAGAGCAAATACGAATTGAGAGAAATACAATCGGTAGCGATATGTCTTAAAACTAGAACGTATATAATAACAATATCATCAATATACTGCCCCCCTTGGCATAATATAAAAAGAGATGTCTATAGCAGTTTTCTGAAGAGCCTGGGAAATAGGTTTGTACTAAGAGGGGATTTTAACGCTAAAAATACTTATTGGGGTTCTAGACTTACCACTACTAAAGGCAAAGAACTGCTATGCGCTGTAAAGGATACAAAATGTCAAGTAGAATCATCTGGCTTACCTACATACTGGCCAATAGACCCTAATAAAATTCCAGACCTTATAGATTTCTTTATTATAAAGAACATCTCATCAGCTTACACCAGAACGTATCAAAGCTACGATATGAACTCAGATCACTCTCCTATATACTTAGAAATTAGTGAGAGCGTTGTCACCAAAGAAACAGCACCAACTATAATCAACAAATACACTGATTGGGAAAGCTATAAAATCATTTTAGACCGTCGAATAAATCTTAAGGTGCCCCTTAAGACCACAGAACAACTTGAAAAGAACAACAATGATGATTAAGGAACACAATGATGACTACACAAATAACTATTTACAAAATTTAACTAATGAGCGTACCACGGATTATTCGCTATGGAAAGCTACAAAGAATCTAAGCCGGCCAGTTGCACAAGTTCCACCTCTAAAGGATATAAATAGCAGATGGGCAGTTAGTAACGAGCAAAACTATGGGGGACTATTACTGCTCGCGTCCGTAGGATTTAGCCCTCGATGTCCTACACGTGTCCCCTGGGTGGCGCCAAAAGAGCAGTACTTTTCAGGTGGTAGGCTTAGGCCGCGGCGTGTTACCACCCACCAGACAAAGCCATGCCGCCAAGCGGTCGCTTTACGGCATGAATGTTTGGTGAAGCCATTATGGGGAACGGGTCGGAAACAGTTGCGTTGCTTACTATAGCTAGTCGTGATACATTGAAGGTCAATTTACCTGGCAGCCAATCTTGGAGAGCAGCGGGATCCGAGGCACGGTTCTCCGCTGGCCGACCGCAGATAGTTGGGGGCCCAAGTAGTGAGCCAGCCACTCATGAAAGGCTGCCCCGCCATCTCGCGAAAAATCCCGGAGGTGCGCCATCGTGCCGGTTGGCGACCGGACGAGAGGACCCGATGGACACCTCTGGGGGGGCTCGGGCGTCCCCGCGGTCTCCAGGATTGGTTCCCAATAGGTGAAAAGACCTAATATGTATCACGGGTTGGTAATTAGCGCCTCGTTTCCACTTCCGTTTCCCTTACCTAACTTCACTCCCCACAAAATGAAAGGCAGAAACAGAATAAAGGTTATACAGCGGAAGCACGTCCTCTCCCTTCAAGTGCACCTCTCAAACATTCGAGGCTTGCACTCCAATATCCTCTCGGTCCACCACCACCTTGAGACCGAAAAACCGCATATTCTGTTCCTCACGGAGACGCAGATCAAATGTCCAGCTGACGCGGCGTACCTTGCCTACCCAGGCTATGTTCTAGAGCATAACTTTAGGGCGAGGGCGGGAGTTTGTATGTATGCCCGCGATGACATTTGCTATCGGCGTCTCCGCAACCTTGAAGACCCTCAACTTTCCGTCATGTGGATTTTGGTGGACACTGGCATAGAGAAAATTCTTTATGCTAGTGTCTACCGTTCGCACAGCGGAGACGAGGAGACAAACAGGCTCACAAACCACCTCAGTGAGGCGGCTGATGTGGCCCAACAGAGGTATCCTTCTGCTCAATTAGTGCTTCTGGGGGATTTCAACGCCCATCATCAAGACTGGCTATACCCATACCAGAGCACTGACCACGCTGGTCGAGAGATGCGAAAGCTTGCTTTAACGCTAGACTTCACTCAGTTGGTCCAGGGAGCAACAAGGATACCGGACGTTGATGGCCATACAGCCAATTGCTTGGACCTTCTGCTGACAACAGAACCAGACCGCTACTCGGTGTCGGTTTCATCACCCTTAGGTAGCTCCGACCACTGTCTGGTGAAGTCTGTATCCGTCTACTCCCCGCCCGATCCCAGCCAAAAAGGCACCCGGCGGGTGTGGCGATACAGGTCAGCAGATTGGGATGAGATGCGTTGTTTTTTCGCGTCTTATCCTTGGCGGCAGGTATGTTTTTCTTCGAGCGATCCCTCAGCTTGCGCGGATGCTGTGACAGAAGTGTTACGTCAGGGTATGGAGTATTTCATACCATTTTCTGACGTTCCGGTGTCAAGCAAAGCTCGTCCATGGTTTAATGCCAAATGTAGAGATGCAGAAGCATCAAAACATGAAGCTTACTTAGCCTGGGCTGATGCTCGAACCCGCAAGACTAGAGATGTACGCGAAAAGAAGAAAGCCTTTAACTTAGCCGCCAAGTCCTGCAAAAAGGCTCTCAAGAAGGCTCGCTTCGATCACATACGCCGAACAGGGAACAAACTTGCTTCTTACCCCTCGGGTAGCAAAGCGTTCTGGTCCCTGGCGAAGTCGATCGAAGAGAACTTCTGCCGTCCCTCACTGCCTCCACTACTGAAACCCGATGGATCACTAGCACACTCGGCTGAAGAGAAAGCGAATTTATTTGTTACTCTGTTTGCGGAGTCTTCACGTTTAGATGCTGGCAATGCTGTACCTTCTAGTCTGCCGACTTGCGGGACGTTTATGTCGGAAATCCGCATTCGTCAGACTGAAGTACGCAAAGCGTTGCGCAATCTAGACGTGAACAAAGCTAGTGGTCCAGACGGTATACCAGCTGTAGTCTTGAGGACGTGTGCGCCTGAGTTGGCTCCTATTTTGACACGCCTCTTTCGCTTGTCTATGACGACTGGTCAAGTGCCTAAGTCCTGGAAGCAAGCAAACGTGCAACCCGTGCCGAAAAAGGGTAGTCGTGCAGACCCTGTCAATTACAGGCCTATCTCAGTCACTTCCATACTCTGTAAGACTATGGAACGTGTACTGAACCACAGGCTCCTGGCATACCTAGAAGTGAACGATCTCCTCAGTGACCGACAATACGGGTTTCGCCGAAACCGGTCTACTGGGGATCTTCTAGCGTATGCCACGCACATCTGGAGCGAAGCCATCGAGAACCACGGCGAGGCGCTGGCCGTCTCTCTTGACATCTCGAAGGCTTTCGACAGGGTTTGGCACGATAGCCTTATTAGCAAGCTTCCTTCATACGGCCTGCCCACTGGTTTATGTGTTTGGATAGCAGATTTCTTAAAGGATCGGTCGATTCGAGTGGTCATCGATGGCTGTTCTTCCGACCAATTGGCCATAAATGCCGGAGTCCCTCAAGGATCAGTACTCTCTGCAACACTTTTTCTGCTGCATATTAATGACCTGCTTAAACCCGGTATCTTTGGGTACGCAGATGACAGCACTGTTGTAGAGAGTTATACATCCAACGCACGAACCAGTGCATTACAAATCCAGTCTCATAGAGAAGCGATGGTCGAACGCTTGAACTTTTCTTTGAAGGCAGTCTCTGATTGGGGCGATGCCAATCTGGTCAAGTTCAATACTGCGAAAACCCAGGCGTGTCTTTTCTCCGCTAAACGGAGCCCATTTCTACTGGCTCCTACTTTCCGGGATGTGTCCGTTCCGATAAGTAACAATCTCGAGCTTCTTGGCATCTCTTTGACACCAACTCTCAATTTCGGCTCTTATATTGAGTCTAGAGCCCAGCTAGCCTCAAAAAAGCTTGGCATTTTGGCTAAGGTGAGACGGTACTTCACACCGGGACAGTTGCTTAATCTTTACCAAGCACAAGTCCGGTCGTGTATGGAGTACTGTTCTCACCTTTGGGATGGTTCTGCTAAATACCAGCTGGAGACACTGGAAGCTATTGAGAGGAGAGCCAAAAAACTCATCAGCGATGACCTATTAGTAAGCAAGAGACTCCAGAGTCTCGCGCATCGCCGCAAAGTCGCTTGTTTATCGGTTTTCTATCGGATACATTTCGGAGAGTGTGCAATGGAACTGCATGATTTGATTCCACCATCCCCATTTTATAATCGGACATCCAGAGACACTAAAAGGCGCCACCGATTTATGGTGGATATACCATCTACCCGAACGAAGCGATTTGCTTCTTCGTTCATCATACGAACCACTAAGGAATGGAATACCCTGCCTGAGTCCGTGTTTCCGATTAAGTACAATATGGGGGTCTTCAAATCGCGAGTGAATAGGTATCTTCTGGGTAAGCACGCTACATCATCGATCGCATCATCACTTAACATCAGGTGAGATAGTGATCAAGTGCTACCCAGTTCGGTATAAAAAAAAAAAAAAAAAAAAAAGCAGCAAGATTTGCTACCCACCTTGAAACTATTTTTCAACCAAATGAAGGTAAACATAGCTCACTTTTACAGGATGATGAAAGTCTCCAAGAAGAAGAAACTAGCTTTAAACTAGCGACACCTAAAGAAATTATTAGACAAATAAAATATACTATAAGTCCTCGTAAAGCTCCTGGTTATGACCTTATATCAGGACAAATACTACACAACCTTCCAAAAAAAGCGGTAGTTAAATTAACCACCTTAATCAATGCTTCCCTTAGATTGAAATATGTGCCTAATTTATGGAAAGTAGCTGAAGTTATAATGATAGTAAAACCAGGAAAACCACCCAATGAAACTACGTCATACAAACCAATATCTCTGCTCCCCGTAATGTCGAAGCTTTTTGAAAAGTTACTCTTAAAAAGATTGAAGCCGATATTAGAAGAAGCTAAACTTATTCCAGAACACCAATTTGGTTTCCGAGAAAAACATTCCACAATTGACCAAGTACACAGAATCACAGATATTATTGAAAAGACACTGGAAGACAAAAAGGTCTGCTCAACTATATTCTTAGATGTAGCACAAGCTTTCGATAAAGTTTGGCACGAGGGCCTTATATATAAGCTACGAAAGAGTCTACCAAGATTATTTGCAGATATTCTTGAATCCTACATCTCTAATAGAGTATTCAGAATAAGGCATGAAGATTCATACTCTGACGTCAAGGAAATAAAAGCTGGAGTACCGCAAGGAAGTGTTCTTGGTCCGGTCCTGTACCTTCTCTACAATTGCGATATTCCAGAGCTAGAAAATAACACCATAGCGACGTTTGCTGATGATACTGCGATAATGGCTGTAGGAAGTACCCATGCAGAAGCATCAGAAAAAGTCCAGAAAGCTGTTGATCAAATCTACGATTGGACAAGACACTGGAAAATCAAACTGAACGAATCTAAATCAATACATATAGATTTTAGTAACAAAAAACATAATTATTGCCCAGTCATTATCAACGGGAACCAAATCCCCTACCATAATACGGCCAAATACCTTAGCATGACCCTTGACGTCAAGCTGCGCTGGAAAGCATACGTCAAGAAGAAAAGGGAAGAATTAGAGCTACGGTACAAAATAATGTATTGGCTACTTGGCAAACAGTCTAAGTTGTCAATACAAAACAAATTATTATTATACAAGCAAGTCCTAATGCCAGTATGGACCTATGGTATACAGTTATGGGGCTGTACCAAAAACAGCAATATATCAATTATACAGCGGTTCCAGAATAAAGTATTGTGAGAAATCGCAATGGTCCCTTGGTACATTAGAAATGACGATCCACATCGGGACCTGAAAATTGAGACCGTCGTCAAAATTGTCCAAAAGTATGCAGAAGCTCACGAAAAAAGACGTCACCATCATGTGAATGTCGAGGCAATCCAGCTCCTTGACCATACAAACATAGTAAGAAGACTTAAGCGGACAAAACCGTTCGAACTAGTGTATAAAAATATAGTTTAGTGATAAAGTGCTAATAGTGCTATACGTATGGACACTTAAACAATGTGTATACATCTTTATTAGAGACAATAAGAAAAGTGTCAATGGACACATTCTTAGTGTAGTTTATGTATATAGTTTAGGCAAAAGTAAAATTGCTTATTAGCCGAAAAGGCTAGATTGTAGTTACAATAGGGACGTATTGACTAACACCATAATTCATTCTGAAGCAAGCAAGTGTTAGTGTTTGCACTTTGTCTTATTTGAGAAATAACTCTATTGTAAGTCATAATATATCAAATATTACGGTTCTTTGACAATAAAGGAGAAATAGGAACATGCCAAACGACAGAAGGCTTAACACGTATTACTTAAATGTGTAGTTATATAAATATTATTAACTTCTTGGCTATTGATAATTATTTACCTGTACTTAGTGCATAAACAAAATCAAGTTCACAAATTCAAGATCGATACATCATAATGCAACACTATTCGCTAGTAACAGTAAAAATAACTCAAAAAGAAATTCTGACGGTAGAAAAATTAGATTTGCGAACAGAAACGTGCCCGAACATTCTAGGAAGATACACGTAGGAAATTATCTGTCTGTAGGATTGCCTGTATCAAGTTCTACGATCGAGTGATAAACTAGTTATGAGAGAACTACACTATCATAACTGAACTTCTATCATATAACTACTATCATTTTTACTAGCTTTTACCAACAGACTTCCAAATAATTAAAGATCGTTTAAGAAACTAAAAGAACCGACTTCAAACGTCGCGCTAGTCAAAGGAGCCAGTAGTTAGTAGCATATGTCATCGAGGTATACAAATGTACAAATTACAAATGTTGATATATTAAAAACGGATCGACCAATTTCGTTTCCATTTAAATAAAACCACCTGGAAAGGTTACCCTTTGAAACAAAAAAAGAATTTTTCAAATCGGTTCAGGCATCTTCGAGTAACCGGTAAACATACATAAAAAAAAATCCGACGAATTGATAACCTCCTCCTTTTTTGTGAAGTCTGTTAAAAATAGGAGGTTCTCAATTCGTCTTTATGTTTTTTTTGTATGTATGTTACGCGATTACCCCGTCAATTGTGGATCCATTCGAATGATTATTTTTTTATAGGTAGGGTACATTTTCAAAGAGGTCCCATTGTAATTAAAATGAGATCTGATCAGTATCTCCAGAGATATAGAGATACACACCTCAAACTTAGTACAGACAATGACTAGCGTGGCATTTGAGTCGGATTTTTTTATTTTGTATAATTATAATCTTAAATTATTTAACTCACAATGTTTGTACGTATGGTCGGCTCAAAAATTGGTATTTAACGCACTTCCCGATATTTAATTAAGCTGATGCACACATGGCAATAGCAATGCTATTCGGTGTTCTATAGTTTTATAATGGAGTCGGAAAGTGGCCATAAGATCTCCTGATATATATGAATATTCCATAACAGGTCTTATAAATCAAAAGGTCGAGAATATCTATTTGTAAAGAGTAAGCTAGCTCCAATAACACTTTATGAATTCTTCAAGCCGTAGAGACTCAATATGAACATATAAAAGTACATGCTGATGAATAGGAACTCTGTGGCCTGAAGAACCCTAAGTATCGATTTCAGCATTCAAGTCTAGGCCGCAGGGTTGGTAAAGTTTGCAATCTAATAACCTATGCCTAACTTAGCTCTCACTGGAGAATATCAACTTGAATTCTGTGGATTTGTTATAATGTAATATTTTAATATTAATTAAATGTATGAAAACGATAAGGAGATTCGTATAAAATAATACCAGAACAAGTTAGCTTGGCTGCGGCATATTTTCTCGCAGATTTTTATAGGCTAGCCTTTGGCAAACCATTGTATATGTTCTATCACAAACAGGCACTCAAAAGCGAAAAATAAATTATTTAATATAATTATTATAAGCGCTACCCACTTATCTATTTGAAGTCGGTGCCAGCCAAGTCTATTGGATAGTAGATAGATACTATGTATGTAGTAGTAGTAAGTAGATAGATACATGTAGGTAGTATCTATCTACTACCTATTAGACTTGGCTGGCACCGACTTCAAATAGATAAGTGGGTAGCGCTCATAATAATTATATTAAATAATTTATTTTTCGCTTTTGAGTGCCTGTTTGTGGTTATGAAGTCGGTTTTTGTTTTTAAATAATTTATTTTACCCTTTTTAGTGCAAAACAAGTTTTAATTAAATTACATACATCTATAAAATTTCGTGTCTGGGCCGTTATACACTGACGGATATATACTTTGTGAAAATTTCAAGTATGTACCTATTGCGGTTAAGAAAATACAGATCTGTAAAGTGCGCACATATAGACACACGGACGAACGGACAACAAAGTCTCAGAAAGTATTCATTTGGTACCCTTTGGGTTCGGAACCCTAAAAAATTGACTTTAAAAATTTCTTTATTATTATTATCTTTAATAATTGACGGAGTAATCGCGTAACATACACACGAAATAAATTATAAGTAAAAAATATTTTTAAAAACAAGCTTTTATCTGAGACAATGAACTAAAATGTTAAAAATACATTTTAGTAAGTATTTGGCGTGTAGGTACTTACCTATATTCTTAAAAGCTTGAAGCACTACCCGTTTTTCAGGCTAGGTAATTACTATACTTCAGTGCCTCAAGCTTTTAAAATATAGGTAAGTCAAACACGCCAAATACTTACTAAAATTTATTTTTAACATTTTTGTTCATTGTCCCAGATAAAAGCTTGTTTTTAAAAATATTTTTTACTTATAATTTATTTTTACCTTTTTAGTAGGTAGGTATAGATACCGACTACCTACCTACTACCCAAGTATTTAAGAGAAGGCATGATGTTTTAAAATATTCCACGGATATTTTATGTGATTATGGGTAAAGTGCTCTTCAAAGAAAATCAATCGACTCGGTGGGGCTATGTTGCTTAATAACAGAAATGCCATGGTCACCTTACATCTTCATCATCAGATCCTGGCTATCATTTAAGTAGTGTAAAGTGTGTAAAGTGCTCCTCCAGACGAATCATTTGAGCCCAAATTCAGTGGGGTTTCGTTATTTTATCACAGAGATGCCGTTGCCACCTTCCAGCTTCATCACCAGTTGCTGAATATCATCTAGGTGCAAAGTTCTCTTCAAGACGAATCAATCGAGCCCAAACTCGGTAGGGTTTTGTTGTTTTATCACAGAGATGCCGTGGCCACCTTTCAGCTTCATCATCAGACCCTGGATATCATCTAGGTGTAAAGTTCTCTTCAAGACGAATCAATCAAGCCCAAACTCAGTAGAGTTACGTTGATTTATCACAGAGATGCAGTGGCCACCTTCCAGCTTCATCATCAGACCCTGGATATAATTTAGGTGTAAAGTTATCTTCAAGACGAATCAATCGAGCCCAAACTCGGTAGGGTTATGTTGATTTATCACAGAGATGCCGTGGCCACCTTCCAGCTTCATCATCAGACCCTGGATATCATCTAGGTGAAAAGTTCCCTTCAAGACAAATCAATCGAGCCTAAACTCGGTAGGGTTATGTTGATTTATCACAGAGATACCGTGGCCACCTTCCAGCTTCATCATCAGACCCTGGATATCATCTAGGCGTAAAGTTCTCTTCAAGACAAATCAATCGAGCCCAAACTCGGTGGGGTTATGTTATTTTATCACAGAGATGCCGTGGCCACCTTCCGTCTCCATCATCAGACTAGCGCCATGTTACCATATTATTGTATTGTCACCAAAGATACATAAGTTCACCAAATTTGAGTCCAATCGGACATCGTGAAGTGGGTCTAATTTAGCTTCCAAGATTCCACCCGAACATACTAGTGAAATACTTACATACATACGTACATACATACATACATACATTGCAAGTTAAATAAAAGCTTGTAAAATAAAACTGGCCAAGTGCGAGTCAGACTTTGTCCCGCACACGGAGGGTTCCGAACGCCATCTATCGAATTTCTAACGAAGTTCTAACACCAACTAAGTAAACTTTAACATAAAGGTAGAATAGTATTATATAGTAGTAATAGTAATAGTAGTAATAGTACTCTTCCCGACATCTATTGACGAATAATAATACAATTTTTTTTAATTGAGAGCAACTAACTGCTTTACTGATACACTACTTCTATTCGCCAATAGATGTCGGGAAGAGTCATATTTTAAGTTGATTATCAATAAAGTTGATTATTGAAAACACGAATAAAACAACATTTTCTGAAAATGACTCCTAGCTAGATCGATTTATCGCCCCCGAAATCCCCTGTAGGTATACTAAATTTTAATTAATCGTTGAGGCCGCTTCCGAGATTCAGATTAAGGTAAAGACGATAGCGCCATCTTAGCAACTAGATAGGTGGCGCTGCGCTATCGTAAAAAACTTTTTTTTAAACTTTTCTTTAATTTTTAACTTTGTTCTGTTCTTAGTATTTGTTGTTATAGCGGCAACAGAAATACATCACCTGTGAAAATTTCAACCGTCTAACTATCACGGTTCATGAGATACAGCCTGGTGACAGACGGACAGACAGACAGACAGACAGACAGACAGACAGACAGACAGACAGACGGACAGCGGAGTCTCAGTAATAGGGTTCCGTTGGTACCCTTTGGGTTCGGAACCCTAAAAACAACATGCAGACGAATTGAGAACCTCCTCATTTTTTGTGAAGTCGGTTAAAAACTGGGTACAAAAGTATCACTTATTCAACTAAATTAAAACCAAACAAATAAATAAAACATACATTTACAACACCACTCTCTTTCCGTCGGTAGTACAAACAATTTGCTGCTAGTACATCCTAGGTTTTACATTACATTACGGATGAAACGGGTAGCGGCAGTTCCGTTTTTATCTCCCTATGGTAATCGAAAAGCTTCGATTCGTCTAGTTTCCTTACCAAGAACCGCGAGGAAATAGAAAGTTACTTTTTATGGTGTGAAGTAATGAGAAAAGTAGATCGCTTGACGGCAAATATTGTTATCGACAATCGAAGCAGAGAAATAAATCGACAAGATACGTGGTTTTCAAGAAACGTGGGGATTATAAAGTCAAACGCAGGTTATCTATTACTTAGCGAATCTAAGGGCCAGGTTTAAAAAAAAAAAATTAAAACTATCAGACATATCATGCCATAAATAATTTAAGATCGATCACGAAACAAAACAAAATCCGACTTCAAACGCCGCGCTAGTCATTTTCAGTAAAAAGTGGGAGGTGTTTATCGCTATATCTTTGGAGATTCTTATTAGATCTTAATGTAGTTACAATAACACTAATGGTTTCCAAATCCGGTAATAAATGACGGAGTTCTGAAGTAAGAAACAAAATATATATTAAAGAAACATTCAAATTGACAACCTTCTCTTTTTTTAAGTCAGTTGAAAAGATATAAAAAATCTGGCAGATAAGTTATCTTGAAATGGTGAAACTGGTAATTACTGTCTTACTCTTGTGTTTGTTAAATTTTGGCTACACATAAAATAAGTTAGCTAATAGCTATGTTTACTGTTATCATACGTGAAATTACAGGGCGTGAGAAGCCCTTAAATGAGTAATCTTAACGTGCCTATTTCCTAGTTTTTACGAGGAATGAACTTCTCACGTAGAAAATTCTTTGTAAAAATGCTCAAGAATTCTCCAATAGGCGTCGGAATTTACGACTTAAATGGACCGTCCTAAGAAAACACAGGAAGGTCACAAAGATCCTGATTTCGTTTTCTGACTGTGATTCAGTTTGATTCGTTCGGAAGATTTATATTCTTGTGGCTGCTATCGAAAGTTGAGGATAGAGATGTTTTACTTTATTCTACTTGTTTCTATTGAACTATGACACTATCAAGGAACTCTATTACAAACAAGGACAAAAAAAAAACACTCGTAAGGAAAAATAAAACTGGTTATTTTATATCTGATAGGCTAGCGCTTGACCACTATCTCGCCTATAGTGGTAAGTGATGATGTTGTTGAAGATAGTGAACACGAAATACTTTGACAAATTGTTGCCTGAGTCCATTACTCGGAGACATTTAAGGTCCTATTTGCCAAAAGTTTTTAACAAACTTTACAGAGTTATTTTCTGAAAACATTTATCATAGTAGATCATTAAGGTCAATAAGGTCATCTTGGCATTTTGATATATGTATATTTTTTTCAACAAAAAGATTACTCTTTTTTTTTAAAGATTACTCACAATGTGTGTTGCACATTACTAGCATTTTTGTTAACCCCTCCAACTAAGCTAAATATGCTTGTGTCTGGAGTGGGTTCACGTCAATAGTGCAATGGGTGTGGTGGGGATTGAACTCACGACCTCTCGATCGCCAGTCCGACACCTTATCCATTGGGCTATTGCCGCCTATGTTTTGGGCTTGGATTGGGCTTGATTTGTGGTCTTGATCGAGTTATAACCTGATATACATCATTTAAATGTTACAAGTAAAATGAAACACTCAAACAACGAACTACTCAACCATTTTCTTCTATGTCTCAAATGCTGCCTGCAATACTACCATTCAATAATATCCAAAAAGGCTTTTTCTACTTCTAACGGCTTCAGCTTTGCATTAGGTTGCAACCGGCTGAATAGGAACCGGTTTCTGAAGATCATCTCTCTATCTCACACTACGCAAGCTTATGCCCTAAATATACCATCCATTTCTTCGTTCAACTGGCAGGACGCTGCCATCGTATCATGCCGAATGAACCGTGTGTTGGCGTGGATTGGATGACAACACCGTGCATTTGAGCTGAGACTGGTCTGTTTCAGCACCTCACATTGCATTAGTATTTTGGTTTATTTTTAACCGACTTCGAAAAAAAGGAGGAGGTTTCTCAATTCGACTGTATGTATTTTTTTTTTTTTGTTTGTTCGCGGATAACTTCGTCGTTTATAAACCGATTTTGATTATTCTTTTTTTTTGGAAAGGAGTTATCCCAAGTGTAGTACTGTGGTAATTTAATCGAAGTCTGGTAAGTATCTCCAGAGATATGGAGATAAACATCTCAAAATTGGTAGGTTCTGTAAACTAATAGCGCGGCATTTGAAGTCGGTTATTTTAGTTTTTTAAACGATCTTATAATTTATTCTTTAAATTGTCAATATTTACTGCTGAAGTAGTTCCATTGTAAATTTATCGAGATCTAGAGATATAGAGATACTCACCTCAAAAGGTGCTACTGAAAATGACTAGAGCGGCATTTAAAGTCTGTTTTTCGATTCTTAAAAGACCTTAAATTATTAATCTTTAGAAATCTCTAGAGACTATTCATATAAGATGAAATACTAGAGTATTTCAAACACTAACGACGCTAGTCATCAGTCATGGATCCCTCAGGAGAGTCCCAGTACATGAACAACATTACACCATGAATTATAAATTGCTGTGTTCACTTAAGGCTCGACATAGGCACATATTCCTGAATCTTAATGTTGTAGATGTTTGTGAATGATTACTGATGTTATTTTAATTAAATTGAACGAGTTATGGAGCTTAACTCATTATGTGATCACTTATTAGGTGGCGTTGGTGTTTAAGACCGAGTTGCTTGTAATTTACTGGGAAATTACGAACTTTTTTGTCTGAACCAGCTTTAACTACTTATACAGCTACTGACGCAGTGGTCAAGCGTATTTAAGACTAAGCTATAATATAATAGCTTGCAGCATATAGTTTATAGCACAACTATCGAAATAATCAATCAATCACAAATATCGATCACCATACATTTATTTAGAACAAGTTCTCACTTAGCTATACTACATAATATATATATATTATATAGTATAATAATATATATAATATATATATAGTGGAATAGTATAGCGTACTCTGAAATGCGCTTGATGCATGATCAAAAAGATAAAATTAGTACTTATACTGTTTACCTTATTTCTAATTATTTTTATTTGTGTTTACTAATTTTTCTTTTCCTGTTATGTTTTTATAATTGTACCTATGTAAACAACGTGAAAATAGAATTAATGTTCTGAAATAAATGTAATATTACTATTGTTATTATTTTCAATCTAGATTTGTACACTACAAATCAATGTATTATTATTTCATTTTCTTATCGAAACTTCATTGAAGTGGCTTTATATTGAAGCCCCTGTACAAAATGTGTTTCCAGAATAAAAAAGGATCAAAGCTTTTAAAGCAAACATGGCGGATAAAATGTACAATTTAAAACAATATCGCCGAAACAAGACATAAAACATCACCACTAACACCCAAAGGACAGATGCTCCAAGTGCACGTTAGCAATTTTACATTCATTTTTTTATATTTCAAAGAACAAGAGAATCCCAGATAAAATACGACTGTAGGTAGGAAAGACGTGCTGTTATACACGACATCTGCTTTATTTATGCCCTCAATATTTTACAAGCCATAAAACTTCTTCGTCTTGAAAATAGCGACGGTTTTATGTTAATAGGTTTTTTGAGAATAACGTTTTCGGACGAAATTTAATTGGCAAACTTTATCCGGAGTGAATTATTGCGAGTGAGCGAGATGTCGCGAGCGATTTATAAATTATCTGTGAATTAGGATTATCTGTTTGTTTGGAAATATTACAAACAGTAAATCTTCATTGAACTAATTATAAACGATAATATTATTATGCTTTTCACTAATAACCTTTAATGTTTTAAGGATTGTATCGAGATTATTTTTATATTTACATTTACATTTTTTATTTACATTTTTACTTGTTTTTTATGCAGGAAATAAGTAATTTAAAAAAAAACCAAGATTTTTTGTCAAAACCGATAGTCCAGCTCATAGATAAGAATAAGTTTGTACTTAGAAAATAAACTTTGAAATATACTAAGTTTTCGATTAGATACAACTTAGGGGTCTTCTAGTCGTGAGTGAATTTGGGTAAGCGCGCTACATCATCGACCGCATCGTCACTTAACATCAGGTGAGATAATGGTCAAGCGTTATCCATTTTCACATTTAAATAAAACAGTTTTACAAAGGTCGAACGGATATTTATGAATTAAAGCTAAGAACAGTCTCGATAAAGCGGCAGTAGCCCAATGGCTAAGGCGTCGGCCTAGCGATCGAGAGGTCGTGAAATCGATCCCCACCCATCGCACTATTGACTTGAACCCAGAGATCCTCAGAACTCCAGACACAAAAATATTTAGTTTAGTTGAATGGGTTGACAAGACTACTTGTAATGTACCTATCAATAAAAAAAAAACGAAATCTAAATCGGTTAATGCGTTTGGGCGCTACGATGCCAAAGACAGACACACAGTAATACAAATAGACAGACCCCTTCTTTTTGCGTCGGGTATTAAAAATAGAGGCACGTAAAAATTAGAGGCTTTCGCGTTTTCAAAGTGAAAGTTGATTTTAAGGTTGAAGGTTGGACATGCTTAACCATATTGTAAATAATTTATTATAACTTCTTATGCTGAATATTGTAATTGTCTCACTTCTGTATATGTTTTTATTTGTACTATTTGTATTATTGATACTCAATAAAGAGTCAAATCGATCTAGTACAGAATGTTGGTTCTAACTTATATATTTTGAACCTAATCAGAACCGTGGCTGTTGCGAATAATTAATATACTAATAGGAAAGTTAGTGCCATTTAAATTAAATTACATTAGTTTAGTACGGACGTCTTCACAGCGCCATGCATACGTGTGTACGGTGTCGCGTGCGGTGTCTTCCTCGCGTGGCGCTTTTGGCGTTTGGAACATTTCGACCTCGAGTTAAGGTACGGACACCCGCAGCGTCCTGCGTGCACGATCTAGGCGGCGATCAGATAGCACAGTAGTATTAATACCGACTGGTTCACACCAAACGCGATCAGAAAACAATTGAAAAGTACTGAGATCGCGCTTGCAGATCGCAGGACGCCGCTGTGTGGCAGTGCCTTTACTTTTCCATAACTATTTATTCTAAGACTACTTAGCTGATATAAAGGGTTTATCCGCGTCCACTTCCGAAGACTGCCTCCACTTGGGGCAGACGGATATACGTAAAGTTACCTATATATTATTATACTAGCGTACGTTTTGCGGTAGTCATTCATTTCACTTTGATTGACGTAAATGCTAGTCACTAAGCATTCATACTAATGATATATTATAATGATATACGATAGCTGAACAATACTATCACAAACATCATATTATCGTAAAAGCGTGTTGCTTGAATAGTGGACTCAAACTTAATGATCCAATTCTTTAACAAAAAAGTATGGCAATAACATAAAAAATAACGTTGAGACATTATTTTGCGGCAATCCAGTAGTATAGATAAAAATATTATTGTTAGATGTTGACTCGTCAAGCGTTGTGACAAAACCATAAAAACACTACATAGATCTTATGTAGAGTTTAATTTAGAGATTTTATTTAGCCATACATTTCATTACTTCCCTGGCTAGGAATGCTACGCAAACTACGCAATCTACGGCTACGAAACTGCGTACACCTATTTGTTTAGGCTACGCACATGCCTACGAAAATATAATTATATATCGTCTACGGTTACATGGACGTGTATACTATGAGAACAATTCATTCGATTTCTCTACGCGTATACTAATTAATGAAGTCACAATGTTACGCTTTGACGTAGTGTTAACTACAATACGTCGAAGCGTAACATTGTGATTTTTACTGGATTTTTTTAGTACATTTTCTTTCAAAGACAAAAATAGCATGCATATTACTGAGGCTTACGGTATACACATTCTTCAGTTTTGCTTAGTTAATGTACCAATGGGCCATTACAAAGTATTGTAAAGCAAAGTATTGTCATTTGCCATGACATTATTAACGCCAATCAGAAATAATGACGTCACGTAAGAGTGAAAATAACCAAATTGATATCAGAACGTCTATAATAGTGCTTATGCCTTTTGTACTGAATCTTGACGTCAACCGCAACGCCTTACACTTTAAATCGATTTGGCGTGAATGTTTAACTTAAAAAATAAATGGTGTTTTTTTGTATACTAAACCTTTAATATCAGCAAAAATATGATATTCGTTGTAATTTATATATATGTATATATATTGACAAACATAAGACGTTTTCTAAAATTTATCATCGTGCCATTTCTATGCTTGCCAATAGCTACGAGCCGCGTCGCTGTATTTGTCAGGCAACGCATACTTACAAGTACTAACTACTATCAATATTTGGAGAGGTTTGGTGGTGAATCCTAGCAATTAACAGTAAAAGCATTTAAATCATTGTTGCCTATTAATAACATCAATCACTTACCGAAACTTAAAGCTATATTTATTACAATAAACAAAAATCGTATCGTGTTATGTAAAACAGTTTATTTAGTCACACATCCGGCTATTGAATAAGGTTGCGCTTCTTTACACACCTTTAAATAGATATTCCACCCTTTACTCGAATTAAATTATGGACTATATTTTTTGGTTAACTTCCGTACGGGCTTGCTTCCTTGACACTGTGTGTATTCAGAAGCACAACTTGGGACATTTTAAAGTAGGTTAAAATGTAATGCCTACTTTTTAATTATCATAGTACTAAGTATCTGAAATTAATAAATTTGTAATGAAAAACTGGCTTGTACTCCTACATGAGCAATAACGTCAGATTTATTTTTTTAAAGCTTACTAGCAATGTGGGTCGCTGTTAGTAAGCCTCTCCAACTAAGCTAAATATGCTTGTGTCTAGAGTAGGTTCACATCAATAGTGCAATAGGTGGGGATCGAACTCCGACCTCTCGATCGCTAGGCTGATACCTCAGCCATTGGGCTATTACCGCTATTGGTTAGTCGATCACCAGAATAATGTTTGGTAAACAAAACAGAATACATACTTATTACTTCACTCCCATCCACGCATCTAAGTCATTATCTTAAAACATTTTAAGTCTTTCACGTCATGAGATCGTGGTCATGTTATTGCTATTCTCCAATAGTGACAATTAACGTTTTAACATTTTATTTTTTATTTGGGCCCTGTAGTTTCGGAGTTAAGGAGGGGTCCTTAAGTCTGAAACTATTTACTTATTTCCGAAACTACAAAGAGACTAGAGAATGCTCAATGTTTATAAAATCAAATATTCTTTTGAGGTGATGTATATAGTTTTAAATTCTTTTTTTTTCTTTAAAAAAATAAAGATTACTCGCAATGTGGGTTACACATTACTAGTATTCTTGTTAACCCCTCCAACAAAGCTAAATATGCTTGTGTCTGGCGTGGATTCACATCAAAAGTGCAATGGGTGGGGTGGGGATCGAACTCACGACCTCTCGATCGCCAGTTAGACACCTTATCCATTGGGCTATTGCCGCCTATATCGCCATACAATATATAAATGAAAATATAGACACATAAAATATTTTTCACGTCCTGATGCCTAAAACATGAAAAACAAGGGATTTCATACTATTTTACCTATTTTTTTATCACTTTGCCTTGCCTAATTAAAATTAGTTCATCCAATAGTTACACAACTGACTACCAATTACATTTTCTTCATAAGGTAAAGTGTAAGGGCGAAGCAATACCTTTTACCTGGGGACCCTTTGAAAGAGATAAGAAAAGAAGTGCCGAACTGAAATCCTGTATGATTAAAGGAAAATTGAGAGGTTATTGGACAAGGGCTGAGGCAAAAAAAATATGATTTTCTTGTGGAAAACCTGATAGATGTCGGTAGGAAATAATTGAGTGTTGTTGTAAATATCATTTGTATTTTATTTAGCTTTTTCGTGCTAACTTGACTGGACGTGACAGAGGACCGCTACTGTTATCCGCAAGCTCAGAAAAATGATGCTTTAGTCATTTTAAACCGACTTCACAAAAAAGGAGGAGGTTCTCAATTACTCGAAGATGCCTGGTTTTTCCTGCACGATTTAGAAAATTCTTTTTTTGTTACAAAGGGTACCCTTTCCAGGTGGTCCATTTTAAATTTTATCGGAATCGGTCGAGTGGTTTTTAATATATCAACATTTGTATTACGATTAATTTATATACCTCGATGACACGCTACTGACTACTGGCTACTTTGACTAGCGCGGTTTTTTTAGTTTTTTAAACGATCTTAAATTATTAAACACAATCCAAAATTTACAAAAATATAAAGTGTAAAACACTTCAAAGAAACATAATATTAGATCTTAAATTATTTTAAATGCTTACTAACAATGTGGTTTGCTCATTACTACTATTCTACTACTACTACTTACTACAATTCCTGTAAATTTCAGTACCAAGTTTGAAGTGTTTATCTCCATATCTCTGGAGATACTGAACATATCTCGATTAAATTTAATTGAGACCGCCTGAGAAATATCCCCTTTTAAACGAAAAAAATAATTTTCCAAATCGGTCCAGGCGTCTTCGAGTAATAGGTAGAACACACACATAAAAAAAAGATTCCGACAAATTGAGAACCGCCTTTACTGTGAAGTCGGTTTAAAATATAACTGACTTGCAGCTAGATAGGATAGACGAAACAGATGTTGTAGGCTTGGTCATATTTTCTTTAGTTATTACTAAAGAAAATATGACTTGGTGACTTGATGATGGTACTCTATTGAGTATCATCTTTTCAACCGACTTCCAAAAAGAAGGAGGTTCTCAATTCGTCTGTATATTTTTTTTTGTGTGTATGTTACGCGATTACTCCGTCAATTCTGAACCGATTCGAATGATTCTCTTTGTTATCGGTAGGGTACGTTTTCGAGGTGGTCCCATTGTAATTTCATCGAGATTTGATAAGTATCTCCAGAGATAAGACGATAAACGTTTCAAACTTGCCACTGAAATTGACTCGCGGGGCATTGTAGTCGGTTGTTTTATTTTTTGAACTTGATCTTAATCTTAATTATAGCTATGTAAAATATAAATATATAAAACCTGCGGAAAAAAAAACATATTTACTAAATTACCTCTTTGCTCAAATGCAACGAGCGACCGTTTCACTCGACCTAGATCTTCCAACAATATTATTTTTGTTCATACAGTAAATGAGTCGTGACTTATTTACGGGAACGCTTTTAGCTCTGTGGAAAATACTTACAGGGAGTCTAGTGCGAAATCGGTTTGAAAAGAGGAATTAAAAGGCTATTATGATTTTTAACTAGTATTATAGTGTGATTAATTTCCGTTGCATTGATCGAAGCAGAAGACCTCAATGCGCATCTATTGGAGCCCCATGTATATTGCCCGATTTTCTTAGTCATTTTAACTTGTTGTCAAGTGACTTTCATAGTGCTGCAATGGATTTTGTTATTGGGTTAAGTAATATATGTTTATTATGTTGTATTTAAATTATGTATGCTTCATTATGTCAAACAAGTGTATTTCTTTTACTTTTCAATTGTTTTTTTTTTTTAAATTAGAGATATGGCAATATATAATTATATACAAGATTAGATTAGATAAGTGAATTGGGAAACTGTAATACTTATCCTAATTGTTGTGAAATAAATAAATAAATTAATAATTAATAATATTAGTTGAACCCAGCGGTTTATAGAAATTTTGGTTCTTTGTACTATTATCTATCGGCTTTGACGCTAGAGGTTAAAATCTCCACGGTTCGCCAATTTTTTCATTTGTTTACTTAAGGTACGGTCACAACTCAGCATCCTGCGTGCGCGGTCTAAGCGGCGATCAGATAGCGTAGTAGTATTTGTACCGACTGGTTCAAACCAAACGCGATCTACGGCCATCAGAAAACGATTAAAAATCGAATCGCGGACGCGCACGCGGACGCAGGACGCCGCGGTTCGGTCGTACCTTTATAGAAAAGAATATAGGCACGCGCCCATATTCTTTTACGTAACGTACGTAAACGCTTACTCAGTCACATGTGGTAAAAACATCGCTAAGAACCCGCCCCGCTTCGTAAGCGGGCAGAATACGTGTTGTACAAGCTTATATCAATCTTAATATGGCTCCTGTATGGTGGTAGGTCTTCACCTAGGTACCACCCTCAGCTGGAAAAAATATCGCCAAAAAATTATGTTCCGGCAGCTGACCTTGAGAGCCAGTTCCCGTTCTAGGCCTACACTAGGACATAATCGCATTGTCACTAACCAACAGGTGTCAAACACAAGTCCATATAAAAAATCATAACAATAAGTAATACATGTGGAGCGTCGATATACGCAAAGCGGTGGGCAGTGACTGAAAAAAAGGAGCCGAAAATCGGGCTCAGTGGCGCATCTTGGGAGAGGCCTACGTCCAGCAGTAGACTGACACCGGTTGATTATGAAAAGTAGATCGTATAAGACATTTTAGGAGCGATATATATATTAATTTCTTTTTTAACTAAGCTATTTTTTGCTATCACGATTCTATTCGCCTCAAATTGCTATTTAGACGGATGTCGTGGAAGTCTTAAGATCAAAAAATACAAAGTATCGTATTAAATTCCTTGATAACAAAGTAACGATTCAATATCTACGGTTAACAGAGCTGTTAACTCCGCAGTTTATATTTTAATTACAACAACATTTATTGCTAGAAGTCTTAAAGTGTAGGTTAAATTGGATTTTCTAGTAACGAGCAACATTTACTATGGAACCGTTAAAAACTTAGTACTGAAGTTAAATTCACAATCAAGCTAACTAGCTAGTGTGCTGTTAAAAATATCTATATCTTATTTTAATTTTTTTACTATATATCTCGGAAGACGACGTCGTTTGCAGTTTTGCTGTAGAAATCTACAAGTACACTATAATAATGGTAAGAGATATTTTTTATAAATTGGAGCGTTTTTCTTGCAAAAAAGCAAGGGTATCGCAAAACTGATGGCATCAAAACGTAGCGCTTGGGTTTTTTTATCTGTAGCAAAACCATCCAAGGCTTAGCTACTATCAGAAATGGAGAAAAGAATAAGTTATTTTTCAAAAAAAATAAAACCGACTTCTGGCACCGACTTCAAATAGAGACGTGGGTAACGCTTATAATAATTTTAAGTAAATTATTTTTCGCTTTTGAGTGCATTTTTGTGGTTATGAAGTCGGTTTTATTTTTTTTGAAAAATAACTTATTTTACCCTTTTTAGTGCAAAAAAAGTTTTAATGAAATTACATGCATCTATTAAATTTCGTGTCTGGGCCGTTATACACTGACGGATATATACTTTTTGAAAATTTCAAGTGTGTACCTATAACGGTTAAGAAGATACAGATCTGTAAAGTGCGCACATATAGACACACGGACGGACGGACGGACGGACGGACGAACAGACAACAAAGTCTCAGAAAGTGTTCATTTGGTAGCCTTTGGGTTCGGAACCCTAAAAAAATTGACTTTAAATGCCGCGCTAAAGTGAAAATATTCACTAGTAATAATGATGTCATCAAGGTCTCATAGGACAATGTCCAAAATGGCCCTGTGCAATAAAAGCATCTGACACACGATAATTAATTGTCTATTTTATTACAATAATTCCAAATACTTTTATAACACGGACTAGTTGTATTCCAAAATGAATATTAAAAAGTATTATTTGCGATTATTAACATTAATTGCCGCCATATGGCCAACAGGGTACTGAATCACTCTACTACGTTATAAGAGGCACTTCCCTATATTGTGGATACCCGAATTATGTAAGCACTGTGTAGCCAACCTAACAACGGAAAGTATTATTTACGTAGTAACTATTATATAATATGTGGTTTTATGCTTATAATTTTTTTTTGCTGTGTTGATTGGTACAAAGTACGTTCATGATTCTGAGTTATTTAATTATGTATGCAGTGTCGCGGGACTGAAATGGCCGCCATCTTCGCCAAATGTCATGTCATGTCAAAAAATATTAGGTATGTTTAAAAAAGTTTGCACTCTAACAAGACTTTGCCCGGTAGAACATTCCTGTGAAGACAAATTATTTATATTTATACATAATTATTTATTATAATTATTAATATATAATTATTTATTGAGGGCCCGGTGGCGTAATTGGGAGAACAGTCGGCTTTGATGCCGTGGTACCGAGTTCAAACCGCCGTGCACCAATGAATTTTTCTATCGAAAAATATATGTGCGCTTCTCACAGTGGCCCTCCGGTGAAGGAAAACATCGTTAAGAAACCAATAACCCCCGCATGGTGGTAGAACATATCTAGTGTCCGCCTGGCCAGCTACCACCCTCAAGTCAGAAAATCTGTCGCCAAACATCTAATGTGTTCCGGCAGCTATCCTTGAGAGCCAGTTCCCATTCTAGTCCACTTCTCTATCTTCGACCGCATCATCACTTAGCAACAGGTGAGATAGTGGTCAAACGCTTGCCTATAAGATATTACAAAAAACAATTCCCCACCTTTATTCTATCTCGCTCACAGTTACCGTAAGAATATCTTATATGCAATAGCAACCTCCATTGTGTATAATCTTCTTGGGACTCTTCTACTAAAACTAGTACAATCTCCTATGTTTGGGGTATTTATCTCCATATCTCTGGTGATACTAATCAGATCTCGATAAAATTAAAATGGGACCACCTCGGAAACGTATCCTACCAATTAAAAAAAGAATCATTTGAATCCGTTCACAATTGATGGAGAAATCGCGTAACATACACACAAAAAAAAAAAAAAAAAAAAAAAAAAAAAAACATACAGACGAATTGAGAACCTCCTCCTTTTTTGTGAAGTCGGTTAAAAAATAATGACAGTGCTTACTTATTCTGAGAAAACAAAAATATTAGGTATAATAAACACAAATTTTACAAATGCGTTTAGTTATATTTTTACACCAAGCATATAACTTACTTTGCTACTTCATTTCTTGGGATTAAGTGAGGATGCAGTTGAAGGCCAATATTTAAACCCATTATTCAAATTTGATAAAAAAATCCCATGTATTTCAAGCGGTTAAAAGCAGTCTTACCACCCCTTGGTATTCCGTCAGCTTTTTGATTTAATAAAAAAAATACATTATGCACAATTATAGCTATGGTCATTCTGATATTGCTAGGAAACATCTCTTCCAGACAACCTATAAATTGATGGCTATAAGAAAACAATAAAAAAAAATCACAGAGCAATGAAACATTAAGTACCCTAATGTAAGCGCCGTATAACGTTTAATTTCAGTAGGTGTTCAGAACGCAGTTAATTTACTTTATTACCTCGTATCCTGGAATAGCTCGTAAAAATACACGAAGATGTGGCCGAGTAAACTGTCATGCTCATTTCCAAAGAAGTAAGTTTTGGACCTTACGGAAGGACTCGTTGAGTATTTTGCTAGCTGCTCAACATTTTTTATTGCGTCATATACTCGTATTCTGAATCTGTGATAAAATATTAGTTGTCGTTAATTTCCCATAGACAAAACTATTATAAATAATGTATTATTGCTGAACTTTAATAAATAGATTTACTAATCTGTCAGGCTACTGTTTGACTGATCGAACTACCATTCGAGCTTCGATACGCTTAGAATATGACCCTATACGAGTTTTATTTGAGCCTACCACCGTTTTTTTTATGCACGGGGTCGCATTATGGTTCATATCACTCACCTTAAAAACATCCTACACAGTCTACTCCTCGCACCGAAGTGCCTAACATGAACACGCCATCGCGTGGGCAAAAGAAAGTTGCCCTTAGGTCTCCAGCGCGAGAAAGCGTCATCGACGACGATTTGCAGAATTATCCTATCGCATCGGAATTACGTTTCTTACGCCAAGACATGGTTGAAATCAAAA
Source organism: Cabera pusaria (assembly GCA_954871355.1). NCBI lineage: Eukaryota > Metazoa > Arthropoda > Insecta > Lepidoptera > Geometridae > Cabera > Cabera pusaria. Next base: position 6,937,256 of record OX940894.1, read on the forward strand.
TGAGCCTCAAGTTTCTCACGGAAGGTTTTACCAAATTCAGTGAAAGAGTGGATGGCATCGAGTCAAGTTTAAGTCATGTCGAGGAGAAATTACCTATCATCGCTTCACTTAGTGAAACAATTAAAGAACTCCAAAGTAGACTGAACGAACAAACACAAGCCGCTCTCAAAAACGAAATCGAGATTATTGGTGTAAACGAAACCTTGAAAGAGAACCTCGAGCACATTGCAATGGTTGTGGCAACCAAAATAGGAGTGAACCTCCCAGAGAGCGAAATCGACTGGGTGACACGAGCAGGGCCTAAAAATGGACGAAACGACGATAAGCCTACCAGCATACCACGACCAATCATCGTGAGACTCACTAGAAAGGCAAAACGCGATGAAATACTTAAAGCGAGTAAACTTAGGCGTCAATTCATTATGACCACAGCGGACCTGGACTTACTTGGCCCCCCCAAAAGCGTATACATAAACAAGCATCTCACTAAGACGAATAGAATTTTATTTCGAGAAGCAAGAGCACGTGCCTAGGAACACCGCTTCCGGTTTTGTTGGCTCAACAATGGTAGAGTTCACGTGCGCAGAGACGAAGGCAGGCAGGCTATCCCAATTAAATCCAGGGAAGACCTCGACCGTATCATGCCACCAGTCCCTAATCAGGCGTCTGGGGTCAGCGCTATTCCTCATAAATCCATGCCACAGAACTTCAACACTCAACAAGGAATCTCAGAAGATTAAAGGTCTTAAAACTAATTGTTTTCTAGACTTGTTTTATGTTAGTCGAATAATAATAATATTAGCTTCTTACTATTTTATAATATCACGCACACATCATCGAAACACCTCTCAAACCACACATCCACCACCAATCATGCCTACTCACACAAAAAAAGCTTCAACTCGCAAAATTACATTGCAAACCGGAACGGCATCTCTCAATATCTCTAGCGAGCAGTAAATCAAACCAAGCGTCGACATTATAAGACTTCGAATAAAAATCCAAACATTTTCAATGGGCGTCTTGAAAACACTACATAGAATCTCTTTCATCAGGCTCGCTTTCATCATCGCTTGGCTAAGTGCATCACTATTTCCTATTAGATCGTCACTTGGGCATAATATAATAAATTTTAACAACTATGGCTAACGTAGAGGTTCTTGAAGACATAGATAAAACCACACAGACAGTGATGCAAGTGTGCACTATTGACGAGCCCGAAGTTAGTCACATGGAAAAGATACAAAGTTAAGGTAAGATACACAGACATCAGAGTATTCACTCTGCAGACATCATAGCACTGACTCAGCACTGCTTTGCAGTTGACCTCGACACTCTGGTTTTCACTGAGTGCTGGCTAAATAAGTCCTCCCAAATACCTACTAACTGGCTACAACAGTTACCACACTCAAAAACACACCAACAGATGCGGAGGAGTAACAATTTACATTAAAAACGGCTGGTCTGCTTCCGCGCTGGAACCTTGTTTTAATGACGCAAACTGTCTAGTTGTCAATATTGAATCAGTTCTTACAATTATAGGTGTCTACCGATCACCATCCATAACTAACTTGGACAACTTCCTCGATTCACTCGAAGCTCTTTTAGAAACTACAAAAGATCATCCATCTATACTGTTGACTGGGGATATGAACATAAACCTGATAGGAAACTCTCCTAGTCGTAACGTTGATACCTATGGGATTATCCTTGCAGAAAAAGAGTTCTTATCAGCCATAAATACAGCAACACGAGGGAATTCTTGCATTGATCACGCTTCCATTAAATCAAAAGGTGATGCAATGGGCCTTGTCTGCAAGACCTCCATCACAGACCATGATGTAATATTAATAAGCATGGCTTTAGACAGTAAAAAAGTAATAAAATCTAACAGGGTCATCTCAAAAACAAATTATTCTGAAGTAGCATCAGAACTAAAGAAGATAGACTGGAATCATATTACTAATTTTCATGATATCAACGGGGCAGTGCAATATTTTAATGAACAAGTTACATATTGTATAAATAAGCATACACAAATAAGAAAAATCAGCCGGTCAAAACACATTATAAAGCGCTGCACCCTGCGACGTTAATATTTTTACGTTAATTTGCGTCTGCGACGCCTGAGTGGTTCAATAAATGCATTCGTTCAAGCTGTCCAACAAACGAGGCTCTGGCAACTGACAAATGGCGGTATAACCATTATAAATTATGACGTATCTAAATACTACAGGCCGGTGAAGGGCGGCAGCGTCACCGGTGCGAAGAGATACGTCCTGCGATCGCCGACCCGCCTGCCCAGCGTGGCGTTTAGGGCATATTCCTCCCAATGAGTCGAAGATCGGGCTCAGTGGCGTATCTTGGGAGAGGCCTACGTCCAGCAGTGCCTGACACGATGATGATGAAGATGATGTTCAAGCGTCATCCCACTACCATATTTATACACTAGCACAATGCATAAGGTTATAATCCTACTAATATTATAAAGGCGAAAGTTGTCAGTGTGTACTGTGTAAGTATGTTTGATACGTATTTACGCTAAAACTACTCAACTGATGAAACTGAAATTTGGTATGCAGACAGCCTTGACCCTGGAGTAAAACATAGGATAGGAAAACTGAGAACTTTTAATCTCGATATTCAAACGGAATCGATGTCTATGTGGGAAAAACCACAGGACACAGCTGGTAAAGACATAAGACAATCACAACGCTGTGGCTGCTACATAGCACTGAACGATAATATAGTTATAGAGAATATGTAACGTAACGGAGCGCCTACCTCTCGCTAGCGGTAATAAGGGAACCTAGACAAGGTAAACTACAGAAGACGGGTTATAACATTTATATTCATATTGATTCTACAATACTCTAGGATACTTAACTTTACATCACAAAACACACACATTGAACACCAATGTTCAAACAATGCTCTTCGGGAAAGTCTTGGCTGACACCTTCGACTGAATATTGTAGACGTAAGGACAAGAGTTGCAAGCGTATCCCAACGCCGACTCCGGCCATTCTTCAACCATAATTCGAGTACAGCCAGTAGCCACCGCTATGGGCCCCGCCAGTATAACCTCCGTAGTACACCGGCATTCTTGTATGCATTCTTATTTTCTATTAGTACGATAGATTGACCTTGATTCTGTGCTGGAAGAAATACGACTCCAATATACACGGCAGGAAGAATTTCCGTTTTTCCGTATTTTGATTTTTGACCTAATAATAGGCATTTTGTAGTTCATTAGTGCATTATTTGCACATTTATTCGTCTTTTTTTGCAAAGACCCTATAAAAATCAATAATGCGTCCGTGGAGGGAAATTTAATTATCCATCTACGAATGCGTCTTTTTTCTTTCGTTCCCTGGATTTTGACTGCTCCTCCATATTTTGCCGTCATTCATTTTCAAAGTTAACATCGTTCCGTCATAAAGAAACATAAATAGTTTTAATACAAAACAGTATGATACGAAAATGAAATGGGTGGTTTACGAAATGCTACAAATATTGATTCATTGCTCACAGTGTAAACCTAGAAGTTAGTTTTCCTCAAAGCATAGACTTACTTACTACTTAAATAAAGCAGCTTCAAGCTTACCTTCAAAATGCTTAGGACAAAGTCTCGAGAAGACCTAATGTTATTATAAAGTTTAAAGAAACAAAACTAAAATCGACTGAAAATTTAATGCAAAACAAGTTAGGTGTAGTGCTCCGACTTATAGGACCAGTGCCGCTTAGTTAACTTCATTAGACTTACTTCCTCTACCCTATAGAAGATCTTCTTTTAAGAAATGTGCCAAAATGCTTAAGTCAGATTGCCGGATAAAGAGATAATAATAATAATGGTGATCTAGTGATCCAGCCATTTTAATGATTATTTATTCGAACTATTTCTTTAAATTATGCAACAATTAATTTGGTTCTTTTTAAACCGAGCTAAGACGTCTATTGGATATATAAATAAGTACCCGGACTTAAGTTCGGGTACTTATTACGATCTTAAGATAGTGGACCGGAATTCTCTCTCGCTGCTGCGGGCTTCAATTTTCTTTGAGGGAGTGCCCGACAGTATACAAGAGAAGACGCGTGTCTTGGCTTCGCTCGAGGAACACTTTCAGCATCTGCCAGCACACGTGGCACTTACATTTCTCAGGGGCTGTTTTTCGAAGCCAAAGTTGACCTACGTCATAGGAACAGCTCCAACGTGGAAACTCCCAGGAGAAGTTTCGCACTTCGATAGCGCCCTTAAGCAGTTGCTGGAAGTGATTTTAAAAGTTCACCTGAGTGAGGCATAGTGGTGCCAGGCCAGTCTACCTATCCGTTGCAGCGGCTTGGACGTTCGTAGGCTACAGGGGACCAGGCCCATTTCTTTCCTCGCCTTGGCAAGTGGGGTCACAGAACTTGTTGGATACATTTTGCCTGATATAGGTGACCGGGACCGCATCTCGAACGCCAAGGAGGCTCACAAAGTATGGTCGAGAATGTGTCCTGATGCCCAGCCGCCAGAAAGGCATAAATGGCAAAGAGGCTGGGACGACCCAGTCTGCAAGCAGCAGCTCTCGCAGTTGCAGGACACCAGCTCGGGAGCTGAGCTAGCTCGTATTAATGCCGCCACTAAGCCGGAGTCCAGCACCTGGCTGCATGCCTTCTGGCACGCTCCTGAACGACGACTTCCTCAGAGTGTCCACGGCTCTTCGTCTCGGATGCTCCGTATGCGAGCCTCACGCTTGCATCTGTGGGGCGACGGTTGAGGCAAACGGCCATCACGGTCTAAGTTGCACCCGGTGCGCAAACCGTAGACCTCGACACCACGCCATCAACGACATCTTGAGACGAGCCCTCGTTTCCGCAGAGATGCCAAGTGTTCTGGAGCCAGCAGGGTTGTCGCGTTTGGACGGCAAATGGCGAGACGGCCTCACGCTGATCCCTTAGCAGAGAGGGCGCTGCCTCGTATGGGACGCTACGTGCGTGAGCACGTTTTCAGCCTGCCACCTCCCCGCCACTCAACAGTTAGCGGGGGCAGGAGCAGAGGCGGCTGCCCGTAGTAAGCGCCTCAAGTACGCCTGCCTAGAGACAGCGTATGATTTTGTCCCTTTTGCCGTCGAAACAGCGGGACCATGGTGTTTAGAAGCCAGGAAGTTTGTCCAGGATTTGAGGCGCCGCCTTAGAGAGAAGGGGCGCGATTCTCGCTCGGGTTGGTTTTTGATCCAGCAAATTTCCCTAGCCGTGCAACGCGGCAATGCAGCAAGCGTGCTGGGAACGTTTGGGCAGGGTTCGGCTCGCGGCAGACATAATCATGTCAACCAACATAATATAGACTAAGACGTACTGCGTGTGTAGTCAATTCGTTATGTTGGACGATGTATATTTTTCATAAAATGTTTGTAATGTTTAAGCTGTATTTTAAATTAATTTGACAGAAATAAGTAGTATTTTAGAATAATTAAAATGTAATTCCTACAAAAAAACTTTCACATTCAAAGATATTGATATCCAAATATAATAAAACCGGCCAAATCGAGTTGAACTCGCCCGCCGAGGCTTCCGTGCCAACGTTTGTATATACCAATTAAGCTAGACCTCTAAATTCTATCAGCGCTCATATAACTCAGAGGTCTACCTTAATTGGCGTCAACTATGTATGTATAAGAAAAGTTGAAAATTAAGGTTCATTTTAGTACTAACAAGTTTTCGCGAAAATCTAAATTTACCCATATCTTTTTATTGTGTTGACTCAAGACCTTGGTTTTTATACACCCAATAGGGACTATAGACTTCAGTATCAGGTATGAATTTCAATTTGCAAGGTCCACCCGTTCCTGAGAAAATCAGTGGTGACAGACGGACAGACAGACAGACAGACAGACAGACAGGCAGACGGACAGACGGACATAAACGTGATCTTATAAGGGTTCCTTTTTTACCTCTTGAGGTATGGAACCCTAAAAATGTGTAATTATTTATCTTTTTTATATCCTCCTGAGTTCAAAACTACCATAAAATATAACTCAAAGCGTCTCTACCCCATGGATACAATTCAATAGCGAAACAGTATAATAAATTTGATGATAGCGGTCAAGCAGTGTGGTAAAGAAAATTATATTTTTCTTCTGTTTCAATTTTTTTTTACCGTTAAAAGATATCGTTACCTTTCATGGTTTCCTTTAGATTAAATGCAACTCAAGATAATATTTTGTTTTGAATGTCTACGTATTAAAAAGAAAATGCATATGCCGGAGAGTCATTTTATCTCTAATTTTAATTTAACTGTTATGGCAAGTTGAAAGCATTTGAAATAGTAAGCAGGAGCAAAAGCGTTCTGTTTTAATTGATTATAAGTAGACCGTAGTATTGTTTCGAGTGTAGGCTAGCAAGTAGCGGTAGAATAAGAAAATGCTTATAAATTATTTCATATTGAAATAACATTTTGACCAGATGGTGGTCAAACGCTTGACTATCGTGAATAAAAAAAACAGTTTCAATACACAACGTCATTTACCTACAGTCTCGTAATACTCTTTACTGTTCGGTTATATCTAGAAGATATCGATAAGCGATAAGACCTCCCTAGTTTACTTTATTAAATAAGTCTAGTGTTATGCTTATTACTTAGTAACATTTGGAGTGCAAATAAAGGTACGGACACACCGCAGCGTACTGCGTGCGCGATCTAGGCGGCAATCAGATAGCGCAGTAGTATTTGTACCGACTGGTTTACACCAAACGCGATCAGAAAACAATTAAAAAGTACTGAGATCGCGCCCGCAGATCGTAGTACGCCGCGGTGTGTCCGTAGCTTAAAAGTTTTTATTTAAATTAATCTTTCATCATGCGTACTATCAAAGAATGGAATTCTTTGCCGGTGTCTGTGATTCCCGATAAGTACAACACAGGGGTCAGGGGTACACAAGCTCCTATGTCACTTTTGACTTAAAAAAAACATGTTACTTATTTCTATTAATGTAATAACCAGCTTCTAAAAATACATTATATAGTGAACAAGCTAACAAATCCCTCTAAAACTATGTCAAGACGGTCACAGCAATATCCCGAGGAACGCATACTTTGTCGGAAAACTTTGTAGATTAAAAATTCTTCCTCCCATCTGCCCTGACGTTAGCTGAATTTATAATATACCTGTACCTAGAGTTCTTTTACTTTTTGACCCCCGACACAAAAAGAGGGCTGTCCTAAGTTTGACGTGTGAATCGTAAAGTGTTTGTGTATGTTTCTGGTAGCTCCTTAACGGGTGAACCTATTTTGATTTTGTTTTTTTTTTAAAGGTTCCGTACCTCGAAAGGTAAAAAAGGAACCCTTATAAAATCACTTTTTTATCCGTCTGTCTGTCTGTCTGTCCGTGTGTCACCACCGATTTTCTCAGAAACGGGTGGACCTAGAAAGTGAAAGTGAAATTTATATCAGATACTGAAGTCTTATTAAGTGTATAAAAATCAAGGTCCTGAGTCACCACTATAAAAAGATATGGGCAAATTTAGATTTTTGCAAAAACTTGTAGGTACCAAATTTTTTATTATTTTATTTTTCGGAATGTTTCCTTCACTTGAACTGTAAGAGACCTTGCTTTTAAGCAAAATTGACAATTCTAGGTCAGACGGAAGTACCCTATAGGTTTTGGGTCGGAAACCTATAGGGTACCTTCCGTTGACTTAGAATCATGAAATTTAGCCAGAAGCAAGGTCTTGATGCACTTATAAAGGAATCAATCTAAAACCCTAAATATATAGTTTATAAACAAAAAAAAAGGTAAAATCGTTGAGTCGTTTGAAGATAATGAGTTTTTTTACAAGCATTTCACTATGTATGTTCGGGTGGAATCTTGAAAGCTAAATTAAACCCACTTCTCGATGTCCGATTGGACTCAAATTTGGTGTACTTATGTATCTTCGGTGATAATACAATTATATGGTACCATGGAGCTGGTCTGATGATAGAGACGGAAGGTGGCCACGGCATCTCTGTGATAAAACAACATAACCCCACCGAGTTTGGGCTCGATTGATTTGTCTTGAAGAGAACTTTACTACTAGATGATATTCAGGGTCTGATAATGAAGCTGGAAGGTGGCCACGGCATCTCTGTGATAAATCAACATAACCCTACCGAGTTTAGGCTCGATTGATTCGTCTTGAAGAGAACTTTACACCTAGATGATATCCAGGGTTTGATGATGAAGCTGGAAGGTGGCCACGGCATCTCTGTGATAAAACAACATAAGCCCACCGAGTTTGGGCTCGATTGATTTGTCTTGAAGAGAACTTTACGCCTAGATGATATCCAGGGTCTGTTGATGAAGCTGGAAGGTGGCCACGGCATCTTTGTGATAAATCAACATAACCCCACCGAGTTTTGGCTCGATTGATTCGTCTTGAAGAGAAATTTTTACCCAGATCATATCCAGGGTCTGATGATGAAGCTGGAAGGTGGCCACGGCATCTCTGTGATAAATCAACGTAACTCTACCGAGTTTGGGCTCGATTGATTCGTCTTGAAGAGAACTTTACACCTAAATAATATCCAGGGTCTGATGATGAAGCTGGAAGGTGGTCACGGCATCTCTGTGATAAATCAACGTAACTCTACCGAGTTTGGGCTCGATTGATTTGTCTTGAAGAGAACTTTACACCTAGATGATATTTAGCGATTGGTGATGAAGCCACGGCATCTCTGTGATAAAATAACGTAACCCCAGTGAATTTGGGTACAAATGATTCGTCTTGAGGAGCACTTTACACTTAAATGATAGCCAGGATCTGATGATGAAGCTGTAAGGTGGCCATGGCATTTCTGTTATAAAGCAACATAGCCCCACCGAGTCTATTGCTTTTCCTTGAAGAGCACTTTACCCATAATCACATCAAATATCCGTGGAATATTTTAAAACATCGTGCCTTCTCTTAAATTCTTAGGTAGTTGGTAGGTAGTCGGTATCTATACCTACTAAAATGTTAAAAATAAATTATAATTAAAAAATATTTATAAAAACAAGCTTTTAACTGGGACAATGAACTAAAATGTTAAAAATAAATTCTAGTAAGTATTTGGCGTGTAGGTACTTATCTATATTTTTAAAAGCTTGAGGCACTGAAGTGTAGTAATTACCTATCCTGAAAAACGAGTAGTGCTTCAAGTTTTTAAGAATATAGGTAAGTACCTACACGCCAAATACTTACTAGAATTTATTTTTAACATTTTAGTTCATTGTCCCAGATAAAAGCTTGTTTTTAAAAATATTTTTTAATTTTAATTTATTTTAGTTGTTGAGGCTATGAGAGCAACTTTCATAGGTATGACCAATTCAAATTCTGTATTATGTTACTAAAACAATATTGTGAGAACATGGCAGGGGTATCTCCTAGAATTTGCAGAATACTCAACTCTTCACAAAAAATCAGAAGAGATGTCGTGTTAGGCTTATTGAAATAGTGTCAATTAACACTTACACATAGAACAATCGGGGTGGTTTTAAATATGATATTTGTGTATCCATACATAATAAGATTCAGATTCAGATATTTATATACCATATTTGAACAATAGTGCGTTACGGCTTAAGAATTATTAAACGGTTATCATATTTATGTTAGTAAATTAACCATAGATAGTATATAACAGTAAGTAAATAATTTAAAATTTTAGAAGTATGTCATCAGGTATATCAATTTAATTTAAACTATAATATTAAGCTCACTCATTTTTACCTCGTGTGAAAAGACTATCATTTAATTAATCTCGTTGTTTCGATAAAATTTTGGATTGTGTGTAACAATGTACAAAAATATGAAGTGTTACACTTCAAGAAACAATATCCATACATACTGTTTGATAACAATGACGTACAAGGGCAACAGTTTCTATACCATGGCATTTTGCTTCTACAAGGCTTAGTTAGTACTCGTGGAAAACTTTTGCATGAATAATATACGTTATTTACAATATCCCTTGTACTTTATTAACCAACTTCAAAAAAAGGAGGAGGTTTCTCAATTCGACCGTATTTAGATATATATTTGTTATGTTTGTTCGCGGATAACTTCGTCGTTTATTAACCGGTTTTGATGATTATTATTTTGTTGAAAAGGAGATATCCTACGTGTTAAGTATCTCCAGATATGGAGATATGGAGATAAACACCTCAAAATTGGCACTGAAAACTAATAGCGCGGCATTTGAAGTCGGTTGTTTTAGTTTTTTAAACGATCTTATTTATTCTGACTCCGGGCAAATAGCTTGACCATTATCTCGACTGATATAAAGTATCGATACGGTACGCTAGAATCATGCTTGCCTTTGTGTAGTGGTAGGACTTCTGGTAGTTTGCCTAGGGTAGTACCACCACTTTCCAATTAATTTTTAGCCATGAAATAGGAATATTTTTGGTTGAAATGGCAAGTTGTCCAGTTAAATTACAGGGCATGTGAGAATCACCATTTTTACGTACGGACTTTAGTAACACTTTCTCAGAGGTTTACTCTATCAAGCAGTGTTTAGGTGTAGGTATCCTAAAGTATATATGTGCAATCACTCTCACGTCATTATTTCGCTCGTGCGTCGTTTCCCGTTCCGGACTCGTCACGGTTCCGTCACGTCTCCTCTCACCCGTCATTTCGGACCCTCTTCAATCGTCAGCTCCAAATTGAATTTGATCCGTAACAACGTCGTCGCTGCGTTTGTCTGTATATTGACTAGGTTGTACAGCAACTTTCAAGTTTTAGGATCGATAAATACCTGACTATCCATAAAACTGAGAATTCTTTTTGTTCCGTGCTTGAACCTCGCCTGGTGTTAAGTAGTATGCGGTTTAAGATGGAAATCTGCATACCTGGAATCTAACTAAAAAACTGAAAACTGAACTGAACTGAACTGAACTGAAAACTATCACAACAATTTACTTATATTATTACATATACATTTACTTATTATAGATGAAGAAAACGAATGTAATGTCATCAAAATAATATGCTTTTATATTACATCTATCTCCAATTTCTCCACCAAAGTAATCTCTTCGTAGACAACATATAGAGTACTAATACCCTTTCCAAACAACTGAATACGTCGAAACGATCATCCCTCAAGACATTAAAATATTCATCCCAGCACCCACATCAAAGTGCCTTCATCACACCGGAGACTTTGATTTCCAGTTCTTTTTACACTTTTTGACACTTACTGCCCTATCTTTTCACAGATTCAATGTCCCATAGATTGCATCTAAATTTACTCTGTAAAGACTTCGAAGATTAAAAGGGCGTCTGACGCCTCAAGCGTGTGTTTAGGACGTTTTGTATGGGTGGCTCATGTGAGAAGAAATACATATCATTAGACAACTTCTATTATAGGAAAAGGGGTTAGATTCTGTTGCATTACTTATTCTGTGGTGTCTGTACCATTTTTATACGCTTTTATGTACCTTACAATAATTTTATTAAACGTATCGTGAGTTAAATCCATTATTACTATTTAACTACTCACGTGATAAGGTCGAAGTGATATAAACGCGACCGGTTTCAGAATGATCCGCACTCCTTCATCAACGGCGAGTACGTGTGCTTTTGGCTGGCACCACACGCGTACTGGTGTCGGAGTTGTTAGAGTTGTTGTAGTGTACCTTACAATGTTTGTTATGTGAATGTTCTTTAGAAATTGATAAAAATGTTTTAATCTTTTGCTGGTTATTTGGATTGAGCTATTTGGCATAGATGCTTATGTTAAGTTTAGTGACAATTACAGTAGCATAAATATTGTGGTATTATTGAGCTGATGGAGCCTGGATGGAGAACTAGGAATTCTCAGATGTCAAATAGGTAGGACAGTCGAATTTGAGCCTACTTGAGCTTACTTTGAGCTTACTTACTTACTTATTTGTTTACTTAACGGTCACATTTAGATAGATGCCAATGGATTATTCAGTGTTCAGTGTTGACATTATTATGAATACCAAATAGAAAGTTGAACAAAACGCATTATGTGAACCGGCGTTACTAATATTTCAATGTAAGTTTACATTTCTCTTAACATTTATACTGAAGTAAAACTTCTCACACGACTTAGCTTAATATTTAAAGTAACATTGAAATACAAAGTTCACAAGTAACCGGACTATACGTAGCCTGTAATTGCTTGGAGTCGCAGTTAAGAGTTCAAGAGAGCATGAGAAGTTGCCAGTCTTGAACTCTCGTGAGCAAGTTTCCTGGCAACTGTGGAATATATGACAGTATATAAGCGGCGCGAGATCAATTCGCCGTAGCCGCGCTTGCAGCCTGTCGTATACGCACTAACGCTCCTCCCTAAAGGCGTCAAGCCTAAATCATGAAAACGCGAGCTATTTATTAAAAGTCATTCTTACAACATTGACAAAAGGTTGTTAATGTTTGAGTTACGCTGCCATCGTAAGCGCGGTGACACCTTTCCGTAAGCGCAGCGTCACCTAGCCGTAACCGCGGCAATGCCGTGCCGGTGCTACTGATCCGCTGCTGTAACGTTCCGTTTCAGTTACTTATAGTGTGCGATGGCGCTAAGACGGAATCGTAATTGTTTAAAGGTGTAACATAATTCTGGAACTAGCCGATCCACTTGGAAAATGTCATTGTTAAGTAAGTCGTTTCAGATACAGTTGAGTAGTCTCAAAATAGATTAGTATTACTTAATTAGTATCTACGACTACGCATCTACTACAACTAAGACTACGCATCCCATCATTAGTTACCCATTTAGTACACCCCAAGGATCGCGTATGATGAAACTTTAAGCCACGGCCAATGGTCACGGGTACCTAGGTTAAAAAGACCCTACAATGAGTAACAATACTGACAATGGACCGGGGTCCGATGGAGTAATGAATGTAAAATAAAAGTGTACACAGTGCACTCAATAATCTTAATAGCTTACAAATCAAAACACTAAAATTCATGAAATGGGATTCAATATAGTTTGATTTTTTTAAATATCTTATGGTAAGCGATAATATGGTCAAAGATGCTAGGAATAGATGCCTAGAATGTTCACCATCTTATATAAGATATAAAAAAAATCAAACTAAATTGAATCTCATTTCATGAATTTTAGTCCATCACCATCACCATCACTTCAAGGGCTGTTTGCTGCCGGAGCTACAATTTTTTCCAGGCACTTTTCCATGTACATTTTACGAGAGTTTTCCTAGAATCTGACGTGAACGCAATGACATCAATCACTGTATAATCTTGCAGTGTGTCTGAACAGTAGCTGACTTATAACTGACAAACATTGAAGTTTCCAGGGTAAGTTCGAGCCCTGACTCCACTGACACTGCTGAATTTAGATAGCATTATCACTGCTCGCATTTCAGTTTGATGGCTTTGCATGTATTGCAAGTTTGGATTCAATTAGACTAGATGCAGACCCATTTTCTGTATTAGTTTTTGTGTTTTAGTTAGTCAAAAAGCGTATCCTAATATATGTTGATCCAACTTTGCGAATTACTGGATCATGAGTTATTAACAATAATGTCCCTATAGTTATTTATTACCAGAATGCAATGAGCTAGATAATATATAATAGATTTTTATAACATAATTATAACAAAGTACCTACCCAACTTCTCACTTAATTTATTTATACAAATTATTTGCTATATCTTTAAGGATCTAGCACTTTTATCAGAGATGTTTTATGCCTGTATCATCACGATGATTTAGTATTAAAAAAAGCTTGATAAGAATAAGAATTGCTTTAATTTTATATTGAAGTTATGATGAGCTATCTTGCATCACGTATGTATAATGGTGGTATCTCGCATCACGTATGTACTATCGAGGGACAATAGTCCAGTAGCACCTCAATGTTCATAGTAGCCTGCACAATATTTCTGTCGAATGTTCCAACGCAAACAATAACACGTAAGTACGGCATAGATGGCATGCTTAGCCAGACCACAGATGAATAAAAAGGTGAAACGTAGCGTCAGATACATTTGACAAACATCAAATAAAGATAACAATATTCCACTGTATACTCTTTTTCTTTTTGTTGAGTTAATATAACGTCGAGTAAGCTACGCAACAAGTAACGGATGCTTAAATTCGAAGGAGTCATTAATAGCATCTTGGTCGAGTGGTCGATAGTCCACCTAAGACTGTTAAGGAAGCAGGAGGCCCCGAGTTCGATTCTCTATCCACTCTATGATTTTGTTTTAATTTTGAAGGCCCGGTGGCGTAATCGGGATTTGATGCCAGAGGTGCCGAGTTAAAACCGCCGTGCACCAATGGATTTTTCTATCAAAAAATTATGTGCGCTTTTCACAGTGGCCCTCCGATGAAGGAAAAACATCGTTAAGAAACCAACAACCCCCGCATGGTGGTAGGACACTATTTAGTGTCCGCCTGGCCAGCTACCACCCTCAAGTTAGAAAATCTGTCACCAAACATCTAATGTGTTCCGGCAGCTATTCTTGAAAGCCAGTTCCCATTCTAGGCCTAGCGTGCTTACCATCTTCGACCGCATCATCACTTACCAACAGGTGAGATAGTGGTCAAACGCTAGCCTATAAAATATATATAAAAAAATATCAATTATTAATAGCTTGTATTATTTTATATCTGTTTAAACAAACTTAGCTAATAAAGGTAAATTGGTGATCTATGTTATATGTGAAATAAAACAAATAGCACGGTGATGCAACGACGAACGATGTTTTAGTAGAAGAGTCCCAAGAAGATTATACACAATGGAGGTTGCTATTGCATATACTTTTGAACACTAAAAAATATGAACTCGAATAATGTTTTTACATCTTTCTTCTCGTTGGTTTTGGTTTTTGACAGATATTCTTACGGTAACTGTGAGCGAGATAGAAATAAAGGTGGGATAATATTTTTTATTTTTTTTATATCTTATAGGCTAGCGTTTGACCACTATCTCACCTGTTGCTAAGTGATGATGCGGTCGAAGATAGAGAAGTGGACTAGAATGGGAACTGGCTCTCAAGGATAGCTGCTTGAACACATTAGATGTTTGGCGACAGATTTTCTAACTTGAGGGTGGTAGCTGGCCAGGCGGACACTAGATATGTCCTACCACCATGCGGGGGCTGTTGGTTTCTTAACGATGTTTTCCTTCACTGGAGGGCAACTGTGAGAAGCGCACATATATTTTTCGATAGAAAAATTCATTGGTGCACGGCGGTTTGAACTCGGTAATACGGCATCAAAGCCGACTGTTCTCGCAATTACGCCACCGGGCCCTCAATAAATAATGATATATTAATAATTATAATAAATAATTATATATAAATATAAATAATTTGTCTTCACAGGAATGTTCTACCGTGCAAAGTCTTGTTAGGGTGCAAACTTTTTTAAATATACCTAAGATTTTTTGACATTACATGACGTTAGGCAAAGGCGGCCATTTCAGTCCCGCGACACTGTATACAGTATTAAATAACTCAGAATTATGAACGTACTTTGTACCAACCAACACTGCAAAAAAATAATTTATAAGCATAATACCACAGATTATATAATAGTTACTACGTAAATAATACTTTCCGTTGTTAGGTTGGCTACACAGTGCTTTCATAATTCGGGTTTCAACAATATAGGGAAGTGCCTCTTATAACGTCGTAGAGTGATTCAGTACTCTGTTGGCCATATGGCGGCAATTAATGTTAATAATCGCAAATAATACTTTTTTATATTCATTTTGGAATACAACTAGTCCGTGTTATAAAAGTATTTGGAATTATTGTAATAAAATAGACAATTAATTATCGTGTGTGTGAGATGCTTTAATTGCACAGGGCCATTTTGGACATTGTCCTTTGATACCTTCATGACATCATTATTACTAGTGAATATTTTCACTTTAGCGCGGCATTTAAAAGTAAATTTTTTTAGGGTTCCGAACCCAAAGGGTACCAAATGAACACTTTCTGAGACTTTGTTATCCGTTCGTCCGTCCGTCCGTCCGTCCGTCCGTGTGTCTATAAATATGTGCGCACTTTACAGATCTGTATCTTCTTAACCGTTATAGGTACCTACATACTTGAAATTTTCAAAAAGTATATATCCGTCAGTGTATAACGGCCCAGACACGAAATTTAATAGATGCATGTAATTTAATTAAAACTTGTTTTGCACTAAAAAGGGTAAAATAAGTTATTTTTCAAAAAAAATAAAACCGACTTTATAACCACAAACAGGCACTCAAAAGCGAAAAATAAATTACTTAAAATTATTATAAGCGCTACCCACTTATCTATTTGAAGTCTGTGCCAGCTTAGTCTATTGGATAGTAGATAGATACTATGCATGTAGTAGTAGTAAGTAGGTACATGTAGGTTAGTAAGTAGGTAGATACATGTAGGTATTATCTATCAACTACCTATTAGACTTGGCTGGCACCGACTTCAAATAGATAAGTGGGTAGCGCTTATAATAATTTTAAGTAGTTTATTTTTCGCTTTTGAGTACCTGTTTGTGGTTATGAAGTCGGTTTTATTTTTTTTGAAAAATAACTTATTATTTAATATTATTCAATTTAATAAAATTGAAACCGTCTTCATTGACAATTATCTACTTTGACAAAATAACACTGTCAATTGGTCGTATCTAAGAATTGCTCTTACCTTATATTGATTATTTGAGGTTATAAGCTTAATTATTCATTTTCTCTAGGTAAAGAGGATTGAAGCTTGATCCTTTATAATCATAAGTTACACAATTACTTATTACAAATTACCACAGCCGGCACATCGCCTAGTTTTTATATACTTTTAAATTAATATTTCGTGTGTTCTTGTTTTCGATGCAGATAAGAAGCCTTCGTTATCCACTATATTTGCACATGTTATGTTTGTCGCGTAAATTTCCCCAAACTAGATCCAGGGGGACTACAGGACTACACTACAGCTGCTCAGGACACTTCTCGTCTCGTGCTTCTCACCTTTGCATTATTAAACCCCATGGAGTACGTGGCGAACTCTCCGTATAAAATTCGTCTGAAAACGCCAAATCTTATTAACACACTTTATTAACAATCAATTCGAGAGTTCGAGTTTTAGTTTCGATAATGGGTAACCAGGAAGTATATAATGACATAGATAAGACTCTTGAGATAGCGTGCCACACGTTAGACATGCCAGAACAATGTACACAATATATAACACCTTTCAATTTCAAAGTCCTAACATGCAACATAAGAAGCATCCACCGAAACTTTCTCTCACTACTAACTACTTTAAAGCGTTTCTCTACTGACTTTGACGCACTAGTGCTCACAGAATGTTGGCTGCAGGAATCATCGCAAATATTTCAACTTCCTGGTTATGACGTTTTCTCCACTAAAAACATAATTAACAAATGCGGTGGCGTCACAGTCTTTATAAAGAACTCCTGGTCTGCGACCGCTGTTGAGCCTTCTTTTCTTGATGCAAACTGCCTTGTAGTCAGCGTTTCTCAGTCCATCAAAATTATTGGCATCTACAGGTCCCCATCGTTCACAAAATTAGATGATTTTATAACTTCACTGGAAGTGACTCTCACTAACTTAAAAACAACTAAAACTCTAATTGTCACCGGCGACATCAACATCAATCTGTTGGATGAAAACCTGGGGTACAACAACCAAACGTACCAAGATTTAATGGCGGAACACGGCTGCATTCAGGCCATTACTAACCCCACAAGGGGTACAGCCTGTCTTGACCACGGTTTCATAAAAACCAAAGACAAAGCCATCGGTCTTGTATGCAATAGCAGTATTACTGATCATGACTTAGTAATAATAGGGCTGTCTCTAAGCAGGCAAAAACAAAAGATACGTAATAGACTAGTCTCAAAAACCAATCATGCAGAAGTAGTGATAGAACTAAATAATACAAACTGGTCACGTGTTTTATCCACCAACAATGTCAATGACGCCGTAAAAGAATTTACCCAAATCATTCAACGTATGGTCGAAAAACACACAGTCAGATATAAATGTAGTCGTTCAAAATTCACACTCAAACCCTGGATTTCGCCGGGTATACTGAGGTGCATGCGTCATCGCGACAGCCTTCATCTTCAACTTAGATTATCACCTAACAATGATGTGCTAAAAAAAACATATACACGGTATAAGAACTTTTGTAACGACCTACTACGTAAAAGAAAATCTGAATATGAGAGCCAAAAACTTACAGAACATCACAAGAACCCTAAACTACTGTGGAAAACCATTAAAGACATCTGCCACTTCCCCCAACGTAACAATGATGCCCACGAACTCCTTCAAATAGGTAGTAGCCCACAGTCGTCACTAAACATGTGCAACGCTCACTTTTCCAAAATAGGCGAGAACCTAGCGTTTTCTATTTTAGACAGGTTAAAAGCGACGCAAGACTCTCTCTGCCACAGAATCAGCTCAATCAGCAAAAATCCAAACTCTCTGTTCTTGGTTGCCACAGACTACATAGAAATCAGTCGAATTATTGATGACCTTAAAATAGACAGCGCCGCAGGTATTGATGCCATTACTCCCCGTCTGTTGAAACATGCTCGAGAGGCTATTCTGGAGCCCTTGACGCATATATGTAACCTAAGTTTGGCTACAGGTGTTTTCCCTGAGCTATGGAAGACTGCCATTGTCACACCTATTCACAAAGGTGGATCCAAATCCAATCCTGATAATTATAGGCCCATTTCCCTCCTCTGTGTTCTTTCAAAGATCTTGGAAAAATTAGTGAATAAAAGACTAATCGAGTACCTAGAAAAATATGACTACCTATCAAACCGGCAATTTGGATTCAGAAGAGGGAAATCCACGGAGGACGCCATAGAACTGTTGACGGAGACTGTGTCATCTTACTTGGATGGTGGACAGAAATGTATTGGGGTGTTTCTAGACCTGGCTAAGGCATTCGATACGGTTTCATCGGTGCTCTTACTCAGAAAACTGGAATGCCTTGGGATAAGGGGATGCGCGCAAAGTTAGTTTACAAGTTACTTGTCAAACAGACAACAGTGTATCAGAGTTAATAATTATGCCAGTGACAAAGTAAATATCAGTTTTGGCGTGCCGCAGGGTAGCATCCTGTCACCAACACTGTTCACTATCTACATGGATGACATCTTTAGGCTCGCGATTCCAAATGCAGAGCTAATATGTTATGCCGACGACACAGTAGCTATCTTCCATGGGAAGGATTGGCCGGGTACTATAACTGCAACTGAAGCCGGTTTGTCAGCCTTGGCAAACTGGCTAGACTCAAATCTGCTCACTTTAAGCGTCAACAAAACAGCTTTCATTACGTTTCACATCACAAGAGCTACATGTCCAGAGATATCACACCTGCGTATACCTAATAAAGAATGCAACATCTGCAACCCGTCTCAAAAAGACATATCCTAAGATAGAGTAGCTAAGACCTGCAAATGCAAAAGTATTGATAGAGTCGATCACATCAAGTATCTGGGAGTCTTAGTTGACCAGAATCTAACCTTTAAAAAACATATTACACATACTTTAAAAAGGGTGCGCAGGATTATCTACATCATGAAGTCTCTTAGACCGGCAGCATCTGCTGAAACCAGGAAACTCGTTTACACCTCACTGTGTCAGTCTCTTCTTCAGTACTGCATCAGTGTGTGGGGTGGAGCTGCTAAGTCTCACATGATTGAGCTGGAACGTGCACAACGTGCTGTTCTAAAAGTGATGACGGGCAAACCTCGGCTGTACCCAACCGAACAGCTTTTCAAAGACACTTCAGTCCTGACAGTGCGTCAACTATTCATTGCGCGAGCTATAGACAAGCGTCTCCCACACCCACACCAAGCACAAACAGACACTGGAAGGAGAAAACGTCCACAAAAACAAGTACTGCCAAAAGTTAGAACAACTTTTGCTCGTAGACTTCCCAAATACGCAATTATCTATACATACAATATTGTTAACCAACAAATAGATATTAAGAATTGCTCCCATTCTGAAGCGAAATCTAAGATTAAAAAGTGGTTGCTCGCTCTCACCTATACCGAATCAGAGAGACTTGTAAAGTGTGGTGGTTTTTAGGTGGCTGCTAAGAATCGACTCAGAATCCAAAGATTATTGTTACTACGTATCTTGCAAATACCTAAAAACCACCAGTAGGAAAAGGACTAGAAATTCTTCGGCTAAAAGCAATCACATTCATACACACACACTCTAACTCATAACGCTCACACACATGACACCACTCATACACATACATACACTCCATAAAATCAGCCGTAGAATAGAATAAATTTAAATGTAGGTATATGAACTGCTTGAATACTTTTTAGCACAATAATGAAGAGTCTGATCGAGCTTTGAAAATGATGTTTAGTGAATAAGATTACTCGACCTTTGTATTAGTATTTTGCGTAAAACCTGTACAGATTCGTAGTGACCATCATCGTCCTCAGTCCAACGATTGTCAGGAAACAAATAGGCACCCAAGATACAGGCCTAGCCTAGTTTGGGGCCCAATTGGTTAACTGTACAATGTCTGTTAACAATGATTGAAGCTATTTATTATATTATTGATTCTTCTATTATTAATTAAGATTGCAAAACCTATAATCAGTGTAATTACTAATTATTATTGGTTTGTAAATATAAATGTCCAAATTATAATATTATTTCGAATTTTGAATTTATTAACATACGTAGGCAATTAATTAATTTATAATTTATTATTGAATGTAATGTAACATGAATTGAATTGAAATGAAATCATTTAAGTAAAATGTACAATGTAATGTAAAATGTTTTTGAAATAAATATAAAAAAAAAAATAAAAAAAAAAAAAAAAAATATTTCACAACTACGATTTCTCATCACTTATCACTCAGCAAAAACTTACACTTATGCCGCTTCCACTATACATTTCAGATAATATAATTTGTTTAGTCTATGCAATGCCTCAATATTCGCCGTCTTAAATAATTAATATATATTTGCTTGCATTTTGATTTTTTAAGTTATTTATTAACCAAACTTCAACCACCACCGAAGTTCACCAACCGACAATTTTATGTTCATACATTTAAGCCATCAATACATTTTGTTTCAAATCTACCCTCATTATTTGTATAACTGATAAAAGAAGCAAAACTGGTCTAGTTATTCTACTAATGAACACATGCGCTCTTTCTATTTGGTTCATGGAAAGAGTGCGATATATGGGTCTTTCTATCTCTTCTATCTTTCTCTTTCATTGTGTTACTTTCGAAGCGTCTTATAGAAGAAGGTCGTATGTGCATATTTTGCTGTCATGCTATTGCTTTTTGAGACTGCTACTCCAATTTTGACCGATACTGTACAAACTAGGTGAATCGAATCGATCTAGTACGATTAAGAAATATACAGATTTTTTTTCTATTACCTATGTCATCCTACCTTTGTAGCAAACAAGCAAACACTTGATTGGAAGTCGTAACCGTCCCCTATGAACACGCGCAACACTAGGAGTGTCACTCATGCGTTGCCGACCTGTCAAACTGGCTGTTTCTCTCGATATTTTTTATTTTGTCGAAAGTCTGCACTTTGCCTCTATTCTATGCTGCGTGTGTGATTGATGAGTTTACGTTAAAGTTAGCTGCTATTGTAGTTTTAGATTTGTGATAGAGTGACTCGAGCGATAAATATATGTTAGCAGGAGTGTTGTTAATATACATGAGATCGTTATCTGTACACGATTTATTCCGTCTTGTAGCATCAGACATTTCAATAACCTAGTTAACTACAATTATTAATGAAAATATTTTTAAAACTAACTGTTGGTTTTATTACAAGCTGTATCTCTACTGCACGGCGAATTTATTTGTCCGTCACAAATCTTGCGATTGATTTTAGAGCGACTTCCAGGAGTTCCAGGGGTTTAATTGAGCTGAAATTTGTGTAAATCGCGTAACAATGAATATTATGATGACATGGTGCTGATCTGATGATGGAGCTGGAAGGTGGCCAAAGGAACTCCTAAACTACACGTGTTATACCCGTCGTGTTTGGGCTCGTTGGATTTGTCTTGACTTACTCTGGTCCTAGGTTATGTAAAAAGTTGTGTTTAAAAAAGTTTTTTTAAATATTACTTGTTATTCTTACCTTAACTTTAGCTTTTACCTAGTTACCTTACCTTTGTGTTAATGCGTTATGTTACCTTTATGTTAGTGCGCAACGCAAAACATACAAGCGTACAAAGCAATAAAAAGCCACTCACACATCTCAAAAAATGGGTAGCGGTGAATCTTGCCTTTCACCTAAAATGGTAAAAAATTATATTTAAACAAGTATCACAAATCCTCTCTAAAGTAAAATTAATTCGACATTGTTGATGCTCATTGAACAAAATTAATTTATTTTGTTCAATGAGCATTGAGCAGGAAACGTTTCAGCTCGAAGATGAAGCTAATTTAGAAGTAAAATTATTTTATGAACAGACATTATGCGTGACTATAACAATGATCATTTAAAATAGAAAATCTAGACTAATATTATAAAAACGTTTGTAACTCTGTCATTCTCTTTGTTCGTAACCTAATCACACCTAAACGGACTTTAACCGATTTCACTAAAATTTAACGAGATATTTTAAAGCATGAGAATGAACAAAGGAGGTTACACTTTTTGTAAAAATAAAATAATGAATTTTATACATAACCTCAATACCAATAACTCAGTTCCTTGTTTTTATGCTAGATAGGCAAGCGTTTGACCACCATCTCACCTGATGTTAATCGACGATGTGGTCGACGATTTAGCACGCTTGCCTAGTAGATACCTGTTCACTCGCGATTTGAAGACACCGGGTTGTAGCTATCGGGAAACACAGACACCGGCAAGGAAACCACACAATTAATGTTGATTGACAGAGCTTTCATCATCATCATCATCAGCCGGTGTCAGTCCACTGCTGGACGTAGGCCTCTCCCAAGAAGCGCCACCGAGCCGAATATGCCCTAATATCTACGCTGACAGAGCTTTACAGTGGTAAAATTCATGATGTGCGTGAACGAAGTCAGCTAGTATTGTATAAAATACAATTATTTATTGTCTTGCATATAAAACTAAACTTAATAGGATTTTGGTGCAAATATTTCATTTCTGATTTGTCTATCTTCACGATAATGTATAGTATATAACTTATAACATGAAAAGGTTGTAAAGAAAGCACAGTAGGTATAATTAATGCTAAAACTGGGTAAAACCGGGATAGATGCCCCACATATTGAAATAGTCACCTAATTTTAAAAATATTAATTTTATATGAATAATTTTTAATAATTTAGGTAGCTCAATCTCTTATTTTTAATTATTATTATTCTTTTTTTACCTACCAAATACAGATTTTGCAGAAATTAACTTTTCGTGTATTTTTTTTTGAGGATAGATGCTTACCTGTATAGATAGATGCCCCACCATGAAAATACTGAGGAGGATAGATGCCCTTTATACCGTGTAAACGTAAAACCCACACCAAATGCTTATTAGTTCTACTCCTAAAACAGCAATTGTCTCCAAGTAACATGGGTAACACATATCTGAATTTCGAAAAAAGCTGAACTGGTTACCTATTCGTCTGCGCCGGAATGCTCACATCCTTTCTTTATTATACTCTGTCCTTTTCATTCCTTTTACGCCCCCTTACCTAAAACAACGTTTCCAATTCTTACATCACTCACATACTCTATCCTTACGCTCCGCTGAAACCCTAGTTCTAAAGATACCTCTACACTCTTCTGAATATTTTGCCAATTCTTTTGCAGTACAGGCTGCACGACTCTGGAACGAACTACCTTTGGATATACGCAGTGCAAAATCATCATCCACTTTTAAAACAAAGTTGAAGAATCATTACCTAACACTTATATAACTATACTTATGCTAAATATTATGTTTCTTTGAAGTGTCTCACACTTTATATTTTTGTAAATTGTTAAACACAATCCAAAATTTCATCGTACCGACGGGACTCGAACCCGCACCCCCCGGATTACACGTCCAGGTGCTCTGCCAATTAAGCCACGGTTCGATACATCGATACGACGAAATTAGTAGATTGCATTTGTTAACCCAATTATGCATTGGTGGCGCCATCTATGACTACTTATTACGTAAGTTAATCATTCGGAAGAAATCATTACAGTTTTCAAATCCGACGAGAGATGTTGCACTGCGTAAATCAAATATTATGTTTCTTTGAAGTGTCTCACATTTTATATTTTTGTAAATTGTTAAACACAATCCAAAATTTCATCGTACCGACGGGACTCGAACCCGCACCCCCCGGATTACACGTCCAGGTGCTCTGCCAATTAAGCCACGGTTCGATACATCGATACGACGAAATTAGTGGATTGCATTTGTTAACCCAATTATGCATTGGTGGCGCCATCTATGACTACTTATTACGTAAGTTAATCATTCGGAAGAAATCATTACAGTTTTCAAATCCGACGAGAGATGTTGCACTGCGTAAATCAAATATTATGTTTCTTTGAAGTGTCTCACACTTTATATTTTTGTAAATTGTTAAACACAATCCAAAATTTCATCGTACCGACGGGACTCGAACCCGCACCCCCCGGATTACACGTCCAGGTGCTCTGCCAATTAAGCCACGGTTCGATACATCGATACGACGAAATTAGTGGATTGCATTTGTTAACCCAATTATGCATAATAATATAAAGTGTGAGACACTTCAAAGAAACATAATATTTGATTTACGCAGTGCAACATCTCTCGTCGGATTTGAAAACTGTAATGATTTCTTCCGAATGATTAACTTACGTAATAAGTAGTCATAGATGGCGCCACCAATGCATAATTGGGTTAACAAATGCAATCCACTAATTTCGTCGTATCGATGTATCGAACCGTGGCTTAATTGGCAGAGCACCTGGACGTGTAATCCGGGGGGTGCGGGTTCGAGTCCCGTCGGTACGATGAAATTTTGGATTGTGTTTAACAATTTATACTTATGCTAGCTTTCAAACTATTGAAAATATATAATATCTATTTGTATTTTATTTATGTATAGTATGTGTATTATATGTGTATATTGGAATGTATTATATATTTGTAATTTTGTTTAAGATTATTTATTTATTCTATTATAAAATGTGTATAGAATCTTTTAAGATCTTATAATTGTACACCACCGTCTTCTACTTCCTACAATTCTCTGTCCATACAAAGGTTGTCTGGTAGAGATCACTTTTAGTGATAAGACCGCCCATTGTTATACTAACCTTAGACGTATTTATAATATAAGTTAAATTTTTATAATGAATGGTATACAATAAAGAGTTTTGTATTGTATTGTATTGTATGGGTATACTGTAAAATATTTCTGAAAAATTCTAATATCACATAAATGACCATAATTAAATTCTAAAGCGTTTAACTATAATATAAATTCTAAAGTTTCAACATTCGATGAAACCCAAATTGTCGGGATATTTAGTTTATCCTCATGTTTTTTTGTCTATATGAGATAGACTGAACGAGACTGAACGACTGAACTGAGATAGACGAAAGCTGACTTTGTAGATTTTCTGTAGTCCAAGAACATACTCGAGCTCGCAGTCCTTCCTTACTTTTGTATTTTCGTGACATATTTCTGCTTTAATCAGTAAAAAGTCTAAATACAAATACATAAAAAATGTAACAGACACCAAAATATTTCAAAAATATACACTACTTACTCCATATTTGGTGTACGGAGGGATAGATGCCCCTAAGGGCACCTATACCTCGAAAAATCAGGGCAACTATCCTTTTTGATAGGGATAGATGCCCAAGTATTTTTTACATAAATTATAAACAAAATAGCATCTGTTTACACCTAGATGCAGACTCATTGAACCAATATATTGACGTGATAAAAAATATAGTGGAATTTAATACTAATTATAAAGTTATACGACGCAAAATAATAACCGTTAAATCTTTGACGAGTTCGTGAATTTCGGCGCGGAGATAATTAAACGCACGAGCTAAACGCAAACTCACCGCACGACTGTCCGTGGGTAAGTTAGATACGGGGTGATTTCGGCTTCTACTCATACAATTAATTCTTAGTCGCGAGTTCGGGGAGTATGGTTTTTAGACTATGAGGCATCTATCCCGGTTTTACCCTACACAAAATAACACACGATTTATTCTATAAAATGATCAAAAGCATTATATTTCCACACACCTATTTAATTCTGTTCTCGATACATACAATACAATATATAAAATCTTACACATGTAACTTTCCATTAGAAAGAAAAACAAAAATGTTAATACAAAGTTATTACAGAAAATTGTTTAAAGCTCCCCAGTACAAGGTAAACATGTCGAGTACACTCATTCTCTCAATCAAAATATAATGAAGTGGGGTTCAAGTTAAGAAAATAACCGACTGGCCCCGGGGCAAATGATATTCATAGACATTAGACTTGCTAACTGACACAAAATTAATGTGACCCTTACCTCTCCTCTTTAGAAACGGTTATTCAACAATTTTGCGGTTAAACGAAACGTTGATGGGTGATTTTGGTTGCCTTACCTTCAGTATAAAAGGTGAATAAGTCATGTTCTTAGAAGTCGGTAATAGGTACAACATTTTACAGTGAGTGAAATAACGCGTTATTTATTTGAACAAAATTATTATCATTACAGCATAGGTCATATATTTTGTAGTTGCACTCTGCATTTCAAACATCCGCTGATAAAAATGTAGATTACGTCACAAAAATGCTATTAACTGAATTATGACGTCATCTGAGACGCCATCTTTGATAGAGTAGTTTGCAGTTTGGAAGAACAGATGACAAAAATTCACACTTGTCGAAAATTTCGAACATCGTTTTGAACTTTCTAATATAACAATAGCATATTTTAATACAGTGATATGTCGTATTGTATTATTACATAAGACGAATAAGTCATCGTCATCATCAGCCTATAGTCCACTGCTTGACTCTCAAATTGCACGCCACTGAGCAAGTACGTCTTACCATACGCTTGACGATACGCGGTCTCCACTCAAGAACTTGTTAAACCCAACGATTGTCGGTTCTTCGACTGAATGGTCAGCTCACTTCCACTTTAGTTTCTAATCCGCTGAGCTATGTCGATGACTTTCGTTCTTTATCGGATCATCTCATTTTGAATTCGATCATTTAAAAAAACTCTGAGCTTCGCCAATTCTAATAAAGCACAAACTTAGTAGCAGACCTCGGATCGACCTCAATTTTCATGCAGTTTTCACCAATAGACAGAATAATTCACGAGGAAGATTTAAGTTATAATCCGTGAAGATTTTGTATAAATTGGTTGAAATATGACGATGGTTGTTGAAGTTTAAATTTATTACTCGACGCAACAAACTGATGCAACAAATGTAGGCATTTAAGCTCTGCCCGTGCGTAGCCAGGGCGGGTTGTTAGTAGTTGATAATCCTTTTTCTTTGTTTTAAACGACTAAAGATTTCTTGACTGTACATATCTTTGACTGTGCATCCGTCATAAATAATTCCGTGCTCTATTTACTTATGTATATTTATAATCACAGCTTAACTTCATTTTTGACTGCAAATAAACAAATGAAGACGGAATATGCTAAATATTGTTTTCCAACCGCTAAGTAACAAAATTTAAACCTAATGAAGGTACTAAAAACATGAAAGAAACTTTTAAAGAACTTTTATACTTAAATTTCAGACTCCAGGCTAATCGGCGTTCCAGTATGACAAGACGGAACGTCGCATGCCGACGATAACGATTCCAGATATTCTGGAAACGTCTAGATATTCTAGAATCAGCCTTCGAGTGCCAATTTGAATACCTGAATATCTACATTTAAAGAAGGTTCCCTGCCAAGATCATTTTACAGTGCAGGTAGAAAAGAGGTGCTAGAGGATTTTTAAGATGAGGATCGAAGTAGTTTTGAGTATTTTACTATTGAAATGATGCATAGCATGAACATTGTGAAATTAATTATGAAATCATAGAGCACGTTTAGTTTAGTTTGCACGTAGAATAGATTCTTGAAGATTAAAAATATGACGAAATAATGACGAAATTGAAGTGCCAAGTTTTTGGACTCAAAGCCTATACGTGTCAGGGTAACGGACGCAAAGTTGGGATGCGTCATGTGTTAATTTACAGATTAAAACTTATTTAAGACTATATTTAAACGCATAAACAGGTGCTTTTTTAAGCCTCCTGTGGATAATGTATATAATAAGGCGCCTACCTACTCTCATATTTGTATACTTCAGATGAATACAGTCATACTAAATGATAATACAGTAATTTTCCATAAAGCGAATACAAAAGGACTATCATTTGCGTCACTGAATTTTTCCCGTGGAGTTTTAAAAGAGCGTTTATCCGCGAGACGTTTCCCACGGGGCAGTTCATACAATATTCATACCTATTATAAGGCCGGTTGTACACTGGCTTATGACTTAGTATTGCCTCGAGACTTGATATTGTCTCGATCCGCAGCCTACCTGTATGTGACGTTAATATTCATAGATGGTGGAGGTATATTAATATCTAAAATACGAGCAGGTCAAGTTATGTTTGTTGGGCGTAGAAAATACCTTTCATTTTACTGATAACATGTTTATTACGAACATTTTTACTGTAACAACCTTCAATTACAATAAAATATAAATAGGAAATGTACATATACATTCTTAAAAATAAAAATAGCGCAATCTATAATAACTAATTGCCTTTCATTCAAGCATACAAATTTGCAAAACTGCAATTGTCCCAGAAATGGTACATAATAAACTGGCCAAGACTGGTTCCGTACCACACTACAGTATTTTATAAGATCGAGCATAAAATACCACTATCATTTTTTGCCAGCAAAAAAATTATATTTAATAAACATTTTATTTTTTAACGCCATCTACCGTCTAACAAAGGAGTAAGGGATGGGCATTTCAATATAACGCCATCTATGGACGTTATCTTGAAATGCCGAAAAAACACATTTTTTGTATGGGGACCCCCTAATATTTTTAATTTTATTCTGTTTTTAGTATTTGTTGTTATAGCGGCAATAGAAATACATCATCTGTAAAAATTTCAACTGTCTAACTATCACGGTTCATGAGATACAGCCTGGTGACAGACGGACAGACAGACAGACAGACAGACAGACACAGACAGACAGACTGACAGACAGACAGACAGACAGACAGACGGACAGCGGAGTCTTAGTAATACGGTCCCGTTTTACCCTTTGGGTACGGAGCTAGTAAAAATTGGATATAATACTATAGTTTTACCTACCACCATCTTCGGAAGACTTCCAGCGCAGCGGCAGGTCGAAAATATTCTAGATTTTTTGTTTCACTACATTTAACGCTAATCGAGTAACCCAAGCTAGCCAACTGTCACTGCCTTTGAAGTCAAACACAAACAAAATGATAAAAAATAAAGGCCAAAAGTTTGAGACACAACTTCGCAAGTGTGCATACACCGCGACTGTCCCGGAAACGGTCCGCGTGCTCGCGACAAATACCCCTGTTATGCTTCCTTTTGCATGTCAAAAAGCGTTCACAATTCATGCGAATTGATCCTGCCGAACGGATACTGATACAATACGCTTGTATTCAATCCACGATTTTTGTTACGTTGCTGTCATATTTCAAACTTGACGCGGAGGCTTACGCCAGGCGCACGGAACGCGACAGTTGTTTTGTTTTAAAACTATTCGTATTGGATAAATGGATTTTGTAGAAAACAAATGAAAGGCGTTAATACTAAACTTAACATTTTTGTTTGGTATATGTCATAGTTGTGGAATGGGGCTCAAAGATTATAAATGATATTAATTTTTGACTACATCATAGCTGCCCAGGCGAGATAGTGGATAAGATTTAAAAAAATGTCACAGTGCAGTGAATCTCAAAATGTCTTAAATAAAAGCAACATTCAAACCGAATCTCACCTACCAAGTCATAACTTTAAAAATATATAGTCATAAATTATGACTCAAATTTATTAGTCTAAATTCAGCTCAGCCCTAGTTCGCCTTAACGCACTGCATTGCGGCTAAGATTTCGCTCCGAAAATTGTAGGCTTAAGCGGACTTTAGAGGAAGGTCGATTCACGGCCCCTTAATTAGTTGGATAGACCTCCTGCACCTGTGTAGGATTTACGGCTCAAGGGAGTAGGGACACTCCTAGTTATAGTTTTGGCGTATTTATGTTGTGAAAAAACAACATTCTGTAGCTGTATGAGTAAAAATATTTATACACATACAGCCAAAGAATGTTGTTTTCTATGTATTATGTACATTTTTATATTTATTTATTTATTAGCTATACAATATAATATGTAATATCCCATAGACTAGCTCCACTATCTCGCAAGGAATACAACAGAAAAACAAATATCAATAATTACATTTCAACATTTTATGTTGTTTTTGGATGGAACTTTATGATTAGTTCGGATAAAAACAACCTGAGTATACAGACACAGACAACCGTGGAGAAATATTCATGGAAAGTGATAAAGAGACCTTAACCCAGGAAGAAAAAAAGCGAAAAGTTAAAAAAAAAAGTATTCATACCAAATGGTATGAATACTTTTTTTCTTAACTTTTCTTAACTTAATGAGGAAATCCTCATGATGAAAGTAGTTCGTACTAGAAAATATACCTATACTTACAACATTTTAATGTATACCTTCTAAAAAGATTTTAATACCAAGACGCTTACAACTCTTACACTCCACTCCGGCGATGTTATGAGAAAGACTGCTCTCGGCTAATGAGAATGAATTGCACTTGCCCCCGTCCGCTGCTTTAGAATTAGTGCATTTTTCACTCGACCTCTTCAAGCCATTCATCTTAGTTTAAGCACAGATTTATAAAGGAGGTATTTGATTCATCTATTTAGATTTTATTCCACTAGACACAATGGAAATTGAGAATTCTTTATCGTAACAACGGTACACTTCACACAATGAAAAAACTCTAAGGGCCAGTTTCACCTGTTCTTGATAATGCGTTAGATAGTTATCTGACACATGACGCCAAATAAAAACTGTCAAAAATCTGTCAGATTTCTTCATATTAGCGCTATTAGGAACCGGTGACACTGGCACTAAATAATTAAAATGACAATCTTTAAATAAATGACGAATTTCACTGGGCCCCTTAAATCAAACCTTACCTACTTGTGATTACTCCATGAGATTAAAAAAAACATCTACCGTAGATGTTTTTTTCCATAGATTTAAGGAGCATCATTAAATCGATATTCATGATCTACTTGACTTGCTACCAAAAATGAGCTTACCACGATCAAGGAGAAAATCTGCAGCAATAATAACCTTACGGGGTTCCGGCAGCACACAACCCTTGAAAGTCAGAGCATTCTAGGCCTAGCGCGTTCAATATCTTCGACCACATCATCACTTCATCAACCGAGATAGTGGTAAAATGCCTATAAGAATCGATATTTAAATAATTAAGATGGTTTAAAAACTAAAACAACCGACTTCAATGCCCCGCGAGTCAATTTCAGTAGCAAGTTTGAGACGTTTATCGTTATGTCTCTGGAGATTCTTATCAGATCTCGATGAAATTACAATAGGATCATTTCGAAAACGTACCCTATCGATTCCAAAAAAAATCATTCGAATCGGTTTACAATTGACGGAGTAATCGCGTAACATACACACACAAAAAATAATTAAAACAATATAGAGACACATTCTTTTTGGAAGTCGGTTGAAAAGGGTAAATTGACTTTGTTCCAAACCATATAGCGCAACTCCTAACATAACTGGATGTAATCGGATTTCGTATTTAAAAAAATAATATTGAAATTGATACCAGTTTAATATATACCTATAATATACCTTATTCTAAAACAAACACCCACAATTAGTTAGGTATTTTTGATCAATTATTATAGGAGCATCAAAATAGAACAAATAAATTAAATTATCAACGCCATGCTCCAAATTACGACGTAATTTCGTACTCAATTTATAATGTTAAAGCCGTTATTTGGCATCATTGATGCTCAAATCAGAAGTAATTGTGGAAGTAAACGCAATCATTATCATTACCATAAACTTTGAATACACGAGAAAGAGGAAAAACACACGGAACACAAATTCGGCGTCTTCGGTAACAACATGTATAATTTTATTATAAAAACACACATTCATTTTAAACTTATAGATTTAAGACGGGAATTTAACGTGACTAACGCGATGTCGATATAGCGATCGACATATGCTTCGGCCTCATCCAGAGGCCTTCTACAGGATCTTGAGTGCGAACATATGTCGATCGCTATATCGACATCGCGTCAGTCACGTTAAATTTCCGTGTTAAATCTATAAACATGTATAATTATAAGTGCTAATACTATATGTGCATTTTGTTTCCTTTCATACAAAATTGTTCATCTCAACATACGTTTTTTTATTATAATGAGCCGTTTTCATAACAAAAAAAAATAGTTCCACAACCCCCACTAGGTGACTGTGGATGTAAACCTTCTAAGACGTCTATGTATGCTTTATTATTGCTTTGTCACCAAAAATACGCAAGTATCTTCGGTGACAATGCAATGAGAGGGTACCATCGAGTTGACCCAATCATGGAGCCGGGCTATAGGGAGTGGATTATGTAATGGCAAATAGTTATATTATATTATAGTTATCCGGCTGCTATCCTTGAGAGCCAGTTCCCATTCTAGGCCTGGTGCTTACCATTTTTGACCGCATCATCACTTACCAACAGGTGAGATAGTAGTCAAACGCTAGCGTATAAGTTATAGAACAGTTGAAATTAGGCTAGTATGTATATTGTATAGTTTTCATCATACATAATGACGTCTGTACGAAAAGTTTGGTTTAATAAATGTATTTTTGTCAGAGTTTTGAGTCAGGTTCTTTGTCAACATTTTATAATTCTGTGTGACCAGACAAGCATTGAACCTACTGATGTCCGCAAAACCATCCCGTACAACATTCTCACTCCCGTTCGTCGCACATGTTTATCCAATTTGGCGTAGTCTGCAAAGTTGTGAGCTCGCAACACGTGTGACGCGCAAATTAGAGATTCATATTAATTTAGGGTTTACTGTGACAGCGCTTTGCGGCGCCCGGTAAGACGCTGGGCGAACTTTCATTGAATTTTCAACACTTCACCTACGTGCTCGGATTAACTGTGGCGACGTGTTTTACCGAGACTTTAGGCTGTATGATGGTAGAGGATATAAATTGCACCTGAGATTTTAAGTTCTTTGGTTGGATTAAAATTCTGTTGTCATAATATTTTAGATGAGTTGTCTGGACGTGATGAACGTGTGACGCGAAGTTTAAGTACTCGCACTGTTAATAATTCAAAAATATATTTTAACATAAAATTAGATAATTATCTAACGATTAAACATGCTTATATACTCACTTATTAATAACTAGCTGTGCGCCGCGGCTTCGCCCGCGTTACAAACTACTTTCATTTATATAAAACTTTTCTTTCCTAAATAGTTGTCCTGACTATTAGAAACACAAAAAAAAATAGGCAAAATAATGCATCATAAAATAATTTAACACATTTTATAGTATTCTGTGGTTCTTGCCAATCATCACTGAATATATACATACAAATCAAATAAAAAAAACTATGATAATAGATATCGTCAGTTAGTAATAGTGATTACGCTATCCATTCTATACGCTATCCATTCGGTCAAAGAAGCATACTCTATTGTGTCGTATTATGTTGCAACTTAACAAGTATATTTTTAACCTCCGACGCAAAAAGAAGGGTTGTCATAAGTTTGACATGTGTATCTGTGTATGTGTATGTCTGTCTGTAGTATCGTAGTGCCTAAACGGATGATCCGATATTGATTTAAAATTGTTTGTTTGTTTGGTGTCATTATTGAAATTGAGAGGTTTATTAGTTTGAATTGATGAAATTTCTTTCAGCCGTTTTAAAACAATGAGCTCTTTTCTAGTTGATGACGCTATAAGATCAATTTTTTCATATATATGATCAATTTGAAATTCGATCTATCAATTCGAATTTATTCGAATTAATTTATCCTCTTGCTTCAATGATATTATAAGAACATGGTAGCATGAACCTAATGTTGGGGTATCGCCTGGAATGAACAGATTATACGGAGATCATTCGAGTGTGCTTTTACATTTAAATTTAAGTTTTATAATTATTAAGGTAAAGTATTGTTTTTAAAAGCCGAATTCAGGCAACGTACCACAAGGACTGTAAAAAAATTTAGATCCAGTAGCATCACAATAGCAAACTTTTG
The DNA here is from genome assembly GCA_954871355.1 of Cabera pusaria. Classification (NCBI taxonomy): domain Eukaryota; kingdom Metazoa; phylum Arthropoda; class Insecta; order Lepidoptera; family Geometridae; genus Cabera; species Cabera pusaria. The sequence goes on from OX940894.1 coordinate 6,971,589, forward strand.
AAATGGGACAAATGTCTTGTTGAAAAGCTGTAATGGCTCCTCTACATGATGGGCCAGCGCTTGTCCAGCAAAATGGCCATGCGATGGTTGAAAAGAATCTACACAATGGCGATGTTCAGTTGTGATCTTAGCGTTCAACAAAATGGACGTGGAAGCTGTAGCCGCAGCAGCTATTTAGAATTTTTTTTAGAATTCCAAAAATTTTAGTATTTCGCTATGCGGCCAGGTAGTCGACATCTTGACACGCACGAGGTACTCTGCACGTCTGCTCTCCACCGCATTCGAGCGCAAACTGAGCCGACAAATGGCCGACGTGTAGATGCGTACCGCCATCGCTGGCCCACTTGATGTGTGGGCGAAAAACCGACACCGCGGCCATTCCGCCAGCATCGTACGCACCACAAGCCAGCCTACGCCACTACGCCCTCTATATGGTGGCCCACTACGATGGACCATCATGATGGCCCATCATGTAGAGGAGCCATAAAGTATAACTCTTTTGTAAAGCATCCAATGCTCACCAACTTCCCGATCATTACGCCACTCGTTAACAAAAACATCAATCTTTGCTGAAAGTAAACCCAATAATCCTCTTTGGATCTGCATTGATATGCAATACGCGATCCCTCATCGGTATTCGTATCAGAGCCACCGAAATAAGTCATATTCCTGAGTGCCCACTAATAATGATTGTATATTTTATGTAAAACCGGAAAGGAATTTCTAATGCGTTTCATTTGGCTAACATTTTTCTTACGGCAAGAGTTGAAAATGCGTTAATATTTTTATGATCTTGTTTTAACCCTATGTAGCGCAAGATATTAAAAAAAATAAATAAGTTGTTAAACATGTTAATCGAAAGAAATAAAAATATACGTGTTCTTCGGAAAAACTGATTTTTTGAAAAATTTGTTGCTCAGTTTGTGGCAGAAATGTTACACCGCGCTACAGAGGGTTACTTTCAGATTAGTATAATATTTATAGAATCGCTTCAAAAATTAAGAGTGCTTTGTCAGATGTTACAAACCTCTTGCAGACATGTCCTGCGTTTTTCATACAATACATCGTTCACCTACAAATGTTGAGATATTTAAATATGACAGGAAAGTAGACTCTACATAAATACAGACTGTCACGATGATAGGAAGTACCTATCATGTCATTGACGATACTAGTAGATAGGCTCTACCCGAGAATCTCTACATACATACAATTTCTGTTACAAGAGAAAACGAACAGTATATATTTTTTTATCTTATAGGCTAGCGTTTGACCACTACCTTACTTGGTTTACTTACTGTACATAATATGACTTTACCTCGTGCTATTTTTTAAAATAATTTATAGGCAAGCATTTGAGCACTATCTCGCCTGGTGTAAGCGATGATATTGTGAAAGCGGTGAGCACGCTAGGCCTCAAATACTCTGACTCTCAAGGGCTGTGTGCTGCCGAAACACCGTGGTGGTGCTGAGTGGTGGTAAGCTACTTTTTGGTACGGACGAACACCCGTGCTAGAATTTGAACCGGCAACCTCTTGTTTAGAAGTCAGACCATCTATCTATCTATTCTTTACTCTATCGGGGCTCTCTAATTTTCTGACGATAAAATGAGTTTAAGCTAGTCTTTATAAATAAAGCAATCCTTAGAGTTAATTATTAATGTCTTTAGCCCTATAATTTCTAATAATATGTTTGTAGTAGGATATTGAACAGGAAAACAAACTAATAAAACGTGTCTGATAATGAGATTCTATTGAGTTTTTCTACTCTAAAGTAAAATCTCTTTCTGGAAATGCAATTGGATCGCTGTGCAAACTTTTGCACTAAAGCGCTGTATTTCCTAAGATAGCGACTTGACAGACGAAAATAAATTGTAGCTTAGTGGCAGGGTGAGAGCTTTTTATAAGGCAAAAAACTATTCAAACGTATTGTTTATTATTTTTTTATACATAATAGGTTTATAAAGTTACGTTACATTTCATGATAATATGTCATTGTCGATATTTATAATGTTACATTATTTAATTATTATTTTAATTTATAATAAAGATAGAGACACTTTTAAAACCTTTTCTTTAAGAATCAAAAAAATTAAAAATATTTTAAAACACCTATACATTCACATTAATTTAAAAAAATCACAACATACAGTGTAACAATGGGCGGTCTTATTGTTTATATCGATTTCTTCCAGACAAACACGTGGTGAAAAGGAATTGGGGGCGAGAAGGAATTAGTAAAATTTTTGCAAATAAAATGTGTTGCATATACTTAAAATATTGCATCATTTGCAGCAATATTTACCGGAAACCATACCTAGGTATACGCCATAAAATAGACCACTTAAATTATATTACAGAACGTGTGTATAAAAAAATATTTTCACGAATTTCTCTCGCTCTTGGCGTGCTCAATATTTTAAGTTGACTTTAATTAATACGCATGTCATTCGTCGAAATTACGCTCGCAGCGAAATTTTATTAAACGTGCCATGCGTTTGGTTGTCTGGCGAAATTGAATTGCCTTATGTTGGTACATGTAGGGACGCTAAATGTGTGAACACAATTTTGATAAGGTTTAAGAAGGCTTTGTAAATTATTCGAAAGGGATTTTAAAAGTATTCAAATCTTGTTTAAGCAAACATTGTGGAATTAACATATGTAACGATATTATTACGAGGGCATAAAATGAGAGTTTATTTTTATTGGATAAGAATCTTAAGTCCTGTATTGGGAAATGAGTATCAAAAACAAGCAAACTTTTAGTATCATCAGTCCAAGATATTATACCTCTAAAAAATCAAACTACATAATTTCACCGTGATACCTTAAAACAAAGGCAAACTTTGTATGCTAAGTACATAAACACAACCAAAATGATGACTTAAACAGGTTTTTTACGTGAGAAGTCTCTCGATTACTTTTAACCTTTCAAATACGACTTTATAGCCTAGCATAAAAATTTCCTTTTTCGTAGCATTTAGACTAACGTTTGACTAATATCTCAAATATATATAACTAGCAGCCCGCACCGGCTTCGCACGGGTAGAACATATATGCCTACAAAATTTGCATTAGTTTGTTGCATCGAATATAAAATATCAATATATTTAACAATCATCGTCATATTTCAACCAATTTACACAAAACCCTAACGAATTATGCACCTAAACCTTCCTCATAAATACTCTGGCTATTGGTGAAAACCGCATGATAATCCGTTCAGTAGCTATTGAGATTATTGCAAACAGACAGACGCATTGATGTACTTTATTTTATAATACTTACGTAGTGATATTGGACGGCCCTTTGGCGTAAAGGATAGTTATCCTGATTCTGACCCGACGGTCGTTGGTTCTAATCCTAGCTATATACCCACCAATGAAAGTTTTATGTGCATTCATGAATCATGAGTTTTCGTGCAGAGGTAGTGGGATCATTAAATCTACCAATAATTAAGATAGTTTAAAAACTAAAACAACCGACTTCAATGCCCCGCGAGTCAATTTCAGTAGCAAGTTTGAGACGTTTATCGTCATAGCTCTGGAGATACTTATCAAATCTCGATGAAATTACAATGGGACCACATCGGAAACGTACCCTACCGATTACAAAAATAATGATTCGAATCGGTTCACAATTGACGGAGTAATCGCGTAACATCCGCACAAAAAAATAAGAAAAAAAACGAATTGAGAACCTCGTTCTTTTTGGAAGTCGGTTGAAAAGTAGCTTAACACCAAGGAGAACATCTGCCGCCGTAACCTTACGGCATTCCCCGACGCAAAAAGTAGGGGTATTATACGTTTAACGTGTGTATCTGTTTGTCTGCATAGCATCTTAGCACCCAGCCGGATGAACCAATTTTGATTTTATTATTGATAGTTTTTTTTGGTTGATAGATGTCTTCATCGAGTGTTCTTAGCTTTGATTCATCAAAATTCGTTCTATTTTTATAAAACTATGAGCTTTTTTCTAGTTAATTGCGCTATGAAATCAACTTTCATAGGTCTGATCAATTCTTAAATCTTCTTCTTCAACGATATTGTAAGAATATGGAAGCATTGACTCTACAGAATACTCAAATCCTCACCAACTTATCTATACTTCTATACTAATATTATAAAGAGAGAACATTTGTATTTTTGTATTTTTGTATGTTTGTAATGATTTGGCTCAAAAACTACTGGACCGATTTAAAAAATTCTTTCATTAATATATAGAATGGACTTTCGAAATGAAAATAGGCTATATATAATCCCGTTTAAATCAAAGGTACATTCGTGGAGACCAAATTTGCAACCTAAGTCGACAAAAAAACGGTCGAAAAAACACGTTTCTTACTCAATTGAAAATAGATGGAAGAATATTTTGTATGGAAGAGTTGTACAACTTAATAAGACCTACAAAAAAGTCCGCGACAGCATATGTCTATAGCTATAGCATATCTCTTAAGGTTGACTCACAGTAACCATTTTAATCTTAAAATTTTTGTTAAAAAATTTACATAACTTCCAAGGCTATTTTCAAGTATATAGTATTAATCCTTATCCAAATAATTACGTTAATTAGCTTGGCCACATATTTTAGATTAAAATTGTCCTACACAGTATATAATTCAAATGAAAACTCTAGAAGATATCACGGATTTCACATACACGCATCGCAAAATTAATAAAATGTTTGCAGTGAAACCACAGAATAGGTCATAGTTACTACGAAAATATTATTATAAGCTTAGCTTTTCTGTAGATCCCCACCGATCACAATCAATTTGAAGTCAATATAGTATAATAATATGATCTATTGTGTAAAATAATACTGATTTATATGTATAATAATATAAATAGGTACAAGGTAACAAAATCCCAATTTTCGTCTCAGAATCGTTGACCCCAAAGGCGAAAAGACTGTATTTTCTCGCAAGAGAAATTGCTAAGACTCTGAAATATGACTTCTGTTGGACATCGAATGGAAAAATTTTTCTCCGGAAAGCAGAAGGAGCGCAACCAACAATCGTTTATTCTGAACAACAACTTGAAAACCTGAAATCAAAAAACTGATTACCCGTATAAGTGTCCCTAATTATATTAGATTACATACACACTTTACCACGCTCACATACACCCAATCGCATTTCTCACATTCACCCTTACTCACAAAGCTTACAATCTCCCAATTCAACACTCACACTCATGCTCATCGACATATTATATTCAAACTCAGTATTCAAAATAATTATTCTGTAATTCGTAAACTGTTGTTGTTTTTAGATAAATCTAGTGTTTGTAATAACACATTGCCATATCACATCTCAAGCACCCCATTTTCAAACAAAGACTATGGATAAAACACAACAAAATGTATTAAGTGACCTTATAGATGAATTTTCCATAGCAAAAGCTATAACGTGTGATCCAGAAGCCTGCAAATCACACATTTCTACTAATAGTTCTGCTTTAAATATACTATCACTCAATATTCGAAGCGTCAATATGAATTTTAATGCATTAGAATTATTACTTGCCAGAATTGGATTTCAATGCGACCTACTAATCCTAACAGAGTGTTGGATAGATAAAAACAAAAAATTTCCTCAACTCTCAAACTACAACTCAGCCTTTACAAAAAACTGTATTAACAAAAATGGAGGCATAATAGTTTATTCAAAAAGCAGTCTACAACTGGTGGTAGAGGAGCCAACATTTCAGGATTCAAACTGCCTGACAATAAAATTAGGATGCGATATAGTGATTATAGCTCTTTATAGGTCACCTTCATTTGTTAACGTAGAATGTTTTATTAATTCTCTGGACGCATTATTGAAAAATTTGAAGAAATTTAAAACGATCTCAATTTTGGGCGATATAAATATTAATATTAACCCTAATAATGCAGTTGCAAGTTCAGTCCAATATCTGGAACTGCTAGCAAGTCATGGCTTATTAGCTGGTCATACTTTTCCGACCAGAGGAGATAAGTGCATTGATCATGTCATGTTAAAAACTAAGTATGAATGTACCACTATAATAATTAAAACCTTTATTACCGACCACCTACCTGTTATCTTGAATATTAAACACAAGCAAATTAAATTGTACTCGCCCAACACGCAAATTATAAAAGTAAATACAAGCGCTTGTCTCCAAAGTATTAAAACTTATGACTTTATGGACGTACTACATAGTCTTGACCCAAACTTTGCGACTGATTTATTAGTAAGTAAACTATTTAACATTATTAAATTAAATACTCGCACGTTTAAAGTTCCTCATAACCAACAGATCATTAAACCATGGATCACACCAGGAATACTTCGGTGTATACGCACACGTGACAAAATGCACCTTAAAATAAAAGAATCTCCAGACAACAAAACCCTGAAAATAACTTACAATAGATATAGAAATTTTTGTAATAGGTTACTTAAAAAATTAAAAACAGATTATCACAGAACAGAATTACACAAAAATAAAAACAACATTAAAAAAACATGGCAAATAATAAAACATGTGACTAACACAGACACGAAAAAAACAAGTAGCGAAGCATTACTGAAGATAGGATCGGACTCCGAGACTTCTGTAAATGTAGTGAATAATTACTTTGCCAGCATAGGTGGAAATCTAGCCAAGAAAATTCAAGAGGCCCACAACATTAGCATAGAACAATCAATAATGAAATGTAGCAGAGAAATTCCCTCTCAAATCAACTCTATTGGTGTATTATCCACTGATGATTTCGAAATCATCGCTATAGTACGTGGATTGAAAAATGACTGCGCGGTAGGGTGTGATGAAATATCTGCTAAATTAATAAAACAATCGGCTCCCTCACTAGTTCCACTAATAACACATATTTGTAACCAAAGTTTGTCTTCTGGTCAGTTTCCACGAGCTTTCAAAATATCAAAAATCACTCCAATTCACAAAAATGGCAGCAGAGACAGTGTCAATAACTATAGGCCAATTTCCATACTACCCATTCTCTCTAAAATTCTTGAGAAAATTATAAATAAACGACTTATGTCGTACCTAGAAAAATATAATATCTTGTCCAGTAGTCAGTATGGTTTTAGAAAAGGTAAAAGCGCAGACGGTGCGGTTACATGTTTATCGGACTTCATTGTGGAGCAATTAAACAACAAAAAAAAGGTAATTGGAATATTCCTCGACCTAGCAAAAGCCTTCGACACTGTCTCTGTCCCCATTCTTCTTAAGAAATTGGAGCTAATGGGTATACGGGACAAAACGCTACTACTCATGCGGGACTACCTCTCAAATAGAACACAGACAACAAAAATAAAAGATTTAATAAGTGAAAAAGCTACGGTAGACTACGGAGTGCCGCAGGGTAGTGTCCTGGGTCCTACCCTATTTTTATGTTATGTTAACGATCTCTGTGACTTAAATATTGAATATGGTAAAGTAATATCTTATGCAGATGACACTGCTATTGTATTTGTAGGAGACACATGGGAAGAGGTCCGACTCAGGGCTGAGCTAGGGCTTAAAAGAGTAATCTTGTGGTTACAAGAGAACCTTTTAACTTTAAATTTAGAAAAAACCAAGTTCATGGTGTTTAGTACTTCCCGTAGAAAACTGCCACACATAGAAATCAGAGCTCATTCTGAATGCTCAGCGCCAAATTGTATGTGCACTAAACTCGAGCAAGTACACAACATTCGTTACCTAGGTGTCACAATAGATGACAAACTGACGTGGAAAACTCACATACAACTGCTAGCAAGTCGCGTACGCAAACTAATTTACGTTTTTAAAAACCTAAGGGAAGTGGCGGACCGCTCTCTTGTCCTTGATGTGTACAGTGCATTATGTAAGTCTATTATAATGTACTGTAATACAGCTTGGGGGGGAGCGTGCGGTTCGTACATGCTGAATTTGGAACGTGCCCAGCGTGCTGTCCTAAAAGTAGCATTGAACAAGCCATTCATGTATCCGACAGTGCAACTGTATAAGGAATGCCAGGTTCTGACAGTGCGTCAGTTATACATCTACTCCATTATAGAAAAACAGCATAAAATCGCTAAGTTTCAGGAAATTGTTACAAAGAAAAGAAGAAAGGATAGAATTTTCAGTATAACTAAGTGTAATCTACAGTCTATTCAAAAACATAAAATATTCCTCGGTGCATACTTATATAATAAAATTAATAAAGCCCTACCCAATTATGTCAACCTAAATAAACATGAATCCAAAATATCACTAACTAACTGGTTAAAAGAAATGAATTACGAAGACACAGAAAAACTTATAAAAGTAATTTCATGACAACTCATATATACACACACACACACAAACACGCACACGCACACACACACACACATACGCACACGCACACACACACACACACGCACACAATCACTCACACACTAAACAGTATTTGCATGTTATTTTTTTATTATCCTAAATTAATTTTATCATTAATTAATTAACAATGATATTCTGTATGTAAGTCTTAATTTAATTAATATAAAAATACTCACCTATCGTAAATTCCACGGCAACTGCGAAATTGGAAGACGTAACAGAATCTACAGCACAGGCATTTTTGCCTAGTGTAGGTTTTGTGAACAGTATTTTGTAATTAACAAACAAGCCACAATGTTACTTCAATATATTTAGTAATACATTGTTTATTGTGACATTAATATTAAGCTTGATTGTGTCAATAAAAATATTATTTATTATTATTATTTATTAATATTTAAACCACCCCGACCCGACTGATCTATGTATTAATTTTTTCATTAAAAACATTCCAATGACTCTAAACACGACATAAAATATGAGCTACTAGCAGCCCGCCCCAGCTTCGCACGGGTAGAACATATATGCCTACAAAATTTGCATCAGTTTGTTGCATCGAATATAAAATATTAACATTTTTAACAATCATCGTCATATTTCAAGTGTAAGTGTACTGAAAGAATTTTTTAAATCGGTTCAGTAGTTTTTGAGCCTGATCATTACAAATATACAAAAATACAAATGTTCTCTCTTTATAATATTAGTATAGATATCACCTGTTCGTAAGTAACGATGCAGTCAAGGATGATAGCACGCTAGGCCTAGAATGGGAGCTGGCAGACAAGGACAGCTTACGGGAACATATAACACGTTTTGTCAATGATTATACAGCTCTCAATGTTTTCCGTTTCAACGGCAAGCAGCTATCCATGTCAGAACAGAGCTTTTATTCCGTACGTATACATTACCTACAAACAACCTCACAAAGAAAATCACAAAACAGCGCAACTAATCCTCATCCAAAAATCACAAATGAAATTTCCTTTTTTCCGACCGAAATGACATTACACTACACTCCCATCATCAAAGAAGCTTGAAACGTACATCCAGCGCAGCTATAATGCGGACGAAAGCATGTGGAGGGGAGGTAGTCTCGAGGGCCGTCTGCTGTAAAGTATCGCTTAATGACGTGTAACGAGCATGGTCTCTGCGCACCATTCGCGCATACGGAAAAAAGCTGAGCGACGATACTGCCTGAATATTTTGCAAAAGTTTCTCGATTGAACGTTCACTAATATTTTAATATAACATTTGTAATATAGAAGTCGCTAAAAAATCTGCAGTGAATGACATCTCTAATAATTTTGGTGTTTACGGAATGAGTGTCCAAATAGTAAGAAGATTTTTGGCACACCTTTAATAAAATGTTCACAATAGTTTAAAAAACAAAATCGGTTGTCTCTGTAAAGTCGGTTTATGGAAGATAATTTTACGTGATAATGTCATATGATCGGGCCTCTCTATCGCTTGTTCCGCGTTCTCGCTCGCACGCGGAACGTGACAAATTTTCATGCGTGCAGCCGGCGTTCATCGATTTATAAGACGTTATCACGTAAAAAATTATGTTTTATTACATTTTGTGTGACCAAAACAGCATTAGCATTATCTTAAATATTTCATCCTCTCTTTATTTCATCATAAATTCAATTATTCTAACACACAGAAGAACCAATTCTGCGGACCTATTGTGCCTTTATTACCTGCTTCGACTTTGTTTGACTTTTTTCTATTTTCCAAATTTATCAGCCACTGTCATCATAGCGTAATTTGGGATTATGATAATTATTGTTTGTCATATTACTGTATGACATGTGTACTGTATCTATATGCTGTAGCTATATGGAAAATATGAATAATGCGATAATACAGGTATATGTATTGCTTACTGTATAGTAAACAATAATTGTATGAAATTAAATACACACGATGAACTGAACAGCTATTGTTGATTCTAAATTTACACAATCACCATCCGCTCGGACTATATGAGAGGACTTCGTAATGTTGCGATTTGTTTTCGACGTTTAATCGCAAATATTCGGCTGGATTTGTAAATCGATATACTGTAGCTAAATATCAACAAGTATGAGTGATATTAGTCTGCATTGCTTGAGTGCTGAGTGGAAAAATGCAAGTGCTGAGAAACGATTTAATTACATAGTGAGGCTGCTAGACTTTTTTTTTATGATGTAGGTAGCAATCAAGCAGACGGCCCACCTGATGGAGAGTGGTCACCGTCGCCTATGAACACTTGCAACACTAGAGGTGTCACTCATGCCACTGTGTCACTTGCCGACCTGTCAAGATTCTTTTAACGCCCCTTTTGTAGGACTCCATGTTGTAGCTCTGCGGGAAAACAGCGGACGGCAGCTCGTTCCACAATTTACAAGTGTACGGGAGAAACATAGAAATAGGAATAATACTCGTAACTACCTTATTATTCCTATTTCTTTGGGGAGAAATTACCGGTTGAATTGAGATGTGTGCGAAGTCCAAGTCTCGATAATGTGTGGATGAGCGTGTTGTCTATTGCGAGAAGTGCGATGGTAAAATCGGGACGCCGGGATTAAATAGAATAATTCTTCAAAACACTCCCCGTTATAAAGGCTGAGCTTAATTCGAGAAGAAAATGTATATACCAGCTATTATTCAAGTATCTTTAGTAAAATTTTCTCGACCTAGGCTTCGAGCGCCTTTTTTAGAAGTAAGTAAGTTCACGCAGTGAGAGCGTGACATTCACTTCAGAACTTCACTTAAACCTATGTGGGTAAAAAGTTTGAGTATATTTTTAGAATAATAATTATGCGGCATCAGTGATCGCATTTAACAAGACTTGTAAATACATTGAAACCTATTGGGTATTTCCAGTGACAAAGAAATATAAAATTTAGTAATGTGCAATATCCAGTAAAAATAGAGAGAATAACCGAAAAGCTTACATTTTGTCACCTAGCAATAATATCTATTTTGTTTAGTTTTATTACAGCTTATTGTCCAGTGCAAAAATGTGCAGTTGGCTGAGTCGGCTAATTGGTCGAAAATTAATAATAAAACATTAAATTAAAAAATCAAAAAACCCGACTGCGCAAAAAGTGAAGTGTTTAAAAACGAACTGAAAGGAAAAAAACAAGTAAGTCTAGTAGTTTAGACTTCTGTTTAGGGATATCAAAAAACTATACCATTTAAATTCTTCCTCTGTCGATACACTCATAAAATAAATTATACATTGTTATATGGAATGTAGAGACTTTAACAGTTGAGACACATTAATGGCTTAACGAATGGGGATTAATGTTTCCCGACTGTTAAAGTCTCTCTATATTCCATATAACAATGTATAATTTATTTTATGAGTGTATCGACCGAGAAAGAATTTAAATGGTATAGTTTTTTGATATCCCTAAACAGAAGTCTAAACTACTAGATTTACTTGTTTTTTTCTTTTCAGTTCGTTTTTAAACACTTCACTTTTTGCGCAGTCGGGTTTTTTGATTTTTTAATTTAATGTTTTATTTTACACTTTTTAGTTAAGTAAAGGACGGCAAATTCCGTAATCTGAACAAAAAACCGAAATGCGTGAAATAGATAGGGTATTGCTTTTTAAGCTTACTTACTTTACAGTTGTACTATTAAACGACTATACCAAAAGGAAGAGGTTGTTTGTTACCTCAGAACTCCATCAATTCTTAACCGATTTGGAAAATTCTTTTTTTGTTTGAGTAAATATGATTTTCGTTTGGTCTCATTGTAATTTTATTGAGATCTAATAAGTAACTTCAGAGATAAGCACCGCAAACTTGTTACTGAAAGTGACTAACGCGGCATGTAAAATCGTTTTTTTTTTCGATTTGTACGATCATAAATTATTTGTTATAAATATATTTTTAATCTCCATTTTAAGACCTTTAATTCGATACGCCACTCGATAGGTTTTGAAAAAAAAAATTTTTTTTAACCCCAAATTTTGGCGTCTGAAATCCGCCATTTTGAATTTTTCAATTTTTTATGTTTTCGTTGACACTCGCGCTAGCATGGCAAATCTATTGACTTGCCAATTATCAAAATCGGCCCACGCGTTTGGTCTCTAGTGTGCCACAAAGGAACAAACATACATACATACATACATATATAGACTGATAAACACATTACCTCTCCTTTGCGTCGCGCAGTCGGGTAAAAAATGTTTAAACATCAAATGAATGTAAAGTTATCCATATGCTATCAAAACGTCATTTTGATCGTATTCTAACCGCTACTAAGAAAGAGAGTATACAAAAAGTGACTCCGTCGTTTTATCTTTAAAGTATCATAAGCCACATTCCAGTTAAAAGCGAATTAAAACCGCAGCCCCCACGTACCGCGCATAAAAGAAACTTTGTCCCGCTTATTACATCCGTGGCGATCTTCATCACAATGATTAGAGAATCCATTTTTTTCAGCGCACGGCAATGATTTAATCATGGAGACAACGTGTTGACGTAGTGAAGGAGACAATGTGTAAAATGCAAATTTTAAATTGTGCAAAGTATGTACTTTGCTCGATAGTTTTTTTTTTTCATTATCTTAGTCTTGATTATAGATAATCGTAATTGGTAATGAAGATATTGTTTTATCTTTGGGACGCTGCGAATGTTCAGCTTTGATGTTTACTGTTTACTAATTTTGTTGAATTTGTTGTTTACTGTCCGTGGCGTTACTACTCTTTTCTCTGTTTGTAGCGCAACTAGAATTGCTCTAACATCCCATAGAGAGCTAGATAACTGGATTGTTGCATCTTATTATATGAAACGCCTGCGATGTCAGTAAACGTAGAAGTAGAATGGAAAGAGATGCATCTGTAGAGCTAAATAAAATTATGTATAATCAAAAAATAACTCTAAAGAAATCGGGGAAAAGGTGCATGTGCTAACAACTCCACACATCATTCCCATCTTTACATCTATTTTCATAGATGTCATTGCTAACTCGACGCTTCGCGGTTAGATGTACAAAACAAAGTAACCACGAGCTATCGTCCCTCCACTGTCTCTCCGACTACGTGTCCGCACAATCTCATTATCCTGTCTGCCCGCTGCGTCTCATTGCGACTTTTTCGACAATTTGCATACGTAATTAATTAACTTCTTTTTTTACAATGTTTTCTTTTTTGAGCAGGTGGGTGCTCTGCTTGCTGACTCGTGCGAGCTCCGCTTAGTTTTAATTACGATTACTGTCAGTGCTGATCGTGAAAATGACGTCAGTTTATAATATGTATTTTTTTGTTTATGTTTTGATAAGTTTATATATGCTGTGATTGTCGTAGAGTTCTTTTATATTGCCTGTCAAACAAAAATTTTACCGCTATCTCGACCTGTTATGTACGAAATTGTTTGCAGCTGCGGCAAATCGTACATAGAAGAAACAAAGTGCACAATCTCAGAAATTGTCAAAGAATAATTAATCAACCTTACCAACAGGTGAGATAGTGGTCAAACGCTAGCCTATATGATAAATTAACAAGTAATATTTAAAAAAAAACCTTTTAAAACACAAGCTTTTATATAACCTAGGCCCAAAGTCAGTCAAGACAAATCTAACGAGCCCAAACACAATGGGTGTAACATGTGTAGTTTCGGAGTTCCTTTGGCCAAATTCCAGCTCCATCATCAGATGAGCACCATGTTATCATAATATTGCATTGTCACGCAATTTACACATGTATGCAAAATTTCAGCTCAATCGAACCCTTAGAAGTTGCTCTAAAATCAATCGCAAGATTTGTGACGGACAAAGAAATTCGCCGTGAAGTAGAGATAAAGCTTGTGAAAAAGTATGTTGTAGCTTTAAAAAACCCCAGGTTAATATGCCCGCCATCGCCGAGCATTTTTTGGATTCGGGACCTAATCGAAGGATTGAACTTCACCCTAAAATTATCTCCAACGAACGTTGCCATTACTATTACTCCCGCAATGTATGTGAAGCGGAAGAATTTAAAAAAAAAACGAATTTCATCAATGGTTTTAGGTTAGCCTGCCGATGTCGCCAGCATTGTGTGTCGCAAAGGCAACTCCGATTAAGATCAAAATTAGGGTAGTTCCAACCAACTCTCGAGCAAAACAATGCTGATACCCACAACGTAACAGATTATATAATAGTCACAACGTTAACAACGTGTAGGAAAATAAAATTTATATTTTTAGCGCGATAAGTCCCTTAAAACTACATAACTTTGCAAAATTGTCTAAGTGGCTCAAAACGAGTAATGTACTGTTATTAAATATAGGAGTAAAACATTATTAACGCAATAATAATATGTACTTACATTACTTACGCATCTCTAACATACGAACAAATAATTCAAGAATCACCTTCATCTGTACTAAGTACCAAAGGAATCCGATTCTGATGGAACATTAAAAGCTTCTTAAGGTATCAGACCCACTTTCACTCTCAGGGGATGTTAAATAATTTAACAAATTGGTACTCAAGGCAAGTTTAGGGATCCGTCTGACCACACGCCCTTAACAGCGGAAGCTTCTAAGTAGCTCTGCCATAAGGGGATCCATAGAGACCTAATGTTGGGGCATTCTTGTTAAGTACATTAAGTTTGGTACCATGACTATGCGTATTAAAAAATACAATGTATTTTTTTAATTAAAATGATTAAAAACAATACCGTTTTTTTAAGAAATTTTAGAATAACACTTCGCACTAATGGTTTAAATGTGTGGAAGTTAGTATACGAGCATTCTGAGGCTAAAACAGTTGGACGGATTTGAATGAAAGTCATGAAGATAGCCCGAAGTATAGAAATAGTATAGAAATACCCCGAATAAACGCACATACTACTGGCACAAAATTATCTACTGGTAAGCGTATACTCTGTTATTAAATTATCACCTGTAATAACTATTACTCTTCTCTAAGATCGCTAAAGAGCCCGTCTGGTTAGAAAAGAGTGTCAAAATCTTCAAATATAATTTACTGCTGTTATTGCTGTATTACGAGTATATACTGCTGTTATGTTAGTATTTGTCCTTTGCCTTTTTTATGGTAAAAGATAACAGGACAAGCACGACGCTCGCCTGATGGTAAGCGATGACGTCTACCTATTACAGATACAGCGGCATGCAAAATTCTGGCAGTCCAGAATTTTGCATGTCACTGCACTGCGCCTGATGTTGAGTCTCACACGCCCTGTAATTTCACTGGTCACCTTGCCATTTCAACCGAAAAACATTCCTATTTTACGGCTGAAAATTAATTGGCAAAGTAGTGGTACCGCCCCAGGCGGAATAGCAGAAGTCCTACCACTACAAGCAGAAACAGCAAAAAGCAATCTCATTAAGATAAATAATTAAGATAGTTTAAAAACTATAACAACCGACTTCAATGCAACGCGAGTCAATTTCAGTAGCAAGTTTGAGACGTTTATCGTCATATCTCTGGAGATACTTATCAGATTTCGATGAAATTACAATGGGACCACCTCGGAAACGTATCCTACCGATAACAAAAATAATTATGCCAATCGGTTCAGAATTGACGGACTACTCGCGTAACATATACACACAAAAAAAACATACAGACGAATTAAGAGCCTTGCTCCTCCTCCTTTTTTGTGAAGTGTTTTATTAACCAATAAAACAAATCTTCGGGTGTGTATTAAAATTACAGTAGCTTAAATGTATACAAAGCACAAAATCTTTTACTGGATATTTTGAAACCGTAAAATATTTTGATTGCCTTACACATTAGTAATCTGTGCCTTACCTTTGGATTGGTGAAATCAGGCAACGTTCGAACTAAATAGTATCAAATACACCGGCTTCAACACAAATATAGCCCCGGGCAAGACTATACTCACATGCGGTGTCGGAGCAAAATTACATCGAATTTGTTGCATTATTAAAAAGTTTGCGGCGATACTAGCAAACATAATCTTGTTAAGAGTTTTAAAATGGGTTTTGTTTCGTTTTAGTAGGTACATATTTACTACCCGTACGTGGGAAATGAATATTGAATTTATTTTATCTTTGGTCTCTTTATTTCGTAGTCTGGTAAATCAAGGAAAGGTTGATTTAACAGACTACGAAACCAGACTGCGGTAGTGGTGGGGGTGTTGACTAAAACTTTATTGATCTTTAGGGAGAATACTGAACTTAGTGGATAACAGACAAATTATTCCCAAAAGATGAGAGAACTTTAAGCGCATGTAATAATAAACTACATTATGTTTGAGGTTAAGGATTTTAAATGTATTTTATTTAATATAAAGATAAAAAAGTTCTGTACCACAATATATATATATATATATATGTATATATATGTATAATATATATATATATATACATTAAATATATATAAAAAAGTTGCAATTTTATGAATGTATGTGCATGTATGAGGGCGCTCATGAAAGTGGAAGAAGTGAAAGAGGTATGTCAGGTTCGTAGCATGTGAAAAGAAGTAGTCTTTGTCTACCCCAACGGGAAAAAGGCATGATTTTATGTATGTATGTACAATTTTATAAAGAAAAATTTGGAAATCAGATTTAGAAAAAGTAGCAAGAAAAAATAGTCAAAAAGGACAGAAACGAAATTTCTTCCAGCAGCTAATTAAATATTTAAAAACTTTTTCTTCTGATAACTGAATCGCTTGCATCTAACTTTTAAACCTTTATTTAATTAAATGGGTGAATTACAGTTTAAATTAAACATTCCATTAAATCGCATTAGCGGGTACTTCATCAATATAACGAACTTAACTGTTACCTTGTTTATATCCGTGAGTTATTCGCAGAAGGCGCAACGTGAGGCTATGCTTCGCAAGCGTTATACACGCTGCGTTTTGACGCTATAAATAACTGGCGAGATATGTAAGGAATATATAAACAAAATGCTACCTAATTTGCACCAAATATTGTTTACGGTGCGTTCAAAGTTACTCAAAATATAGTTGGAGCAATCTGTGTAATGGTTTGAGCCGTTGCAATCATATAAGGCGGACGAATAGATATCGATAACATAAACGTTGCTTTCAAAGTCAAGACAATGTTTGCTGTCATCGTAAATGTCTAGTAGAAGGGTTGGAAAGAGATAGCTAGTCAGGTGTTTACATGCATCTCGTTCTTTAATATTAATTTTAGTCGCAAAGCCATCGCTTACTATGCTGCTATGTGAAGACTACCGGAACCGTTTTCATTTCATAGTATATATATATATAAACAAAACAATGTTTTCTTTAAATTAAACTACTGGTAGATGCTATTATTAGTTTACCAATTTGTTTTTCGTTTCTTGTGTGTTTCCGATATTTTTGCGGTGTTACAAACATCATGGTACACGGAAGAGCTGATTTTCGTCTATTTTGTTCTTTCTGTCTTTTCATATTAGGAGTTCTTCCGTGAACATGATGCTTATAACAACACCGAAATATTGGGAACTCACAATAATCAGGGTTGCTTAGTGCGGGGAGCTCTACTTTATAAAAAAAAAAAACACAAATTCAATTACGAAAAACATGGTAAATATACTGAAAATAATTCTAATAATAGTATCAATGACCATGAAAACTTAAGAACTTATACTATAGATGTGTCCTAAACTCATAAACATTAATTACGTATTTCGACACCACTGAATACGCTGACCAAGATCAACCTACTTTCGCACACATGCACAAGGCGGACGACACGAGGAGCGGTGTCAGCGGAACGTGTTCGTGGAACGTGCATCGACCGTGGGACATCGAGTTGCGTCCCACCTCACTCTTTAGTCAATCGTTGACTTGATCAGTTAATTTTTAATAGTAGTTAATTTGTAACTCTGTAATTTTAAATAAATTTAGTTTTCAATTTTGGTTTTTTTTAAGTCCTCCGGCTGTGCTCGTCGTATTTTATTTCAAAAGAGCAAAACCAAAATGTTATTTAACAGCAAAAGACTATCGTCATAAAACGCTCGTATAAACCACCCCTTCGCACCAGGGGGTAATTAATTTTCAAGGGATTACTGAACAAATACCAGGATAAGGGAGGGCACGTCTGACCGTCTCACGTATAAACAGTGTAAATAAGAATCCTGGATGCTCCTTATTAATTCTCTCGGTGCAGCGCCCGGCTTAAGTTATTAAACAGCGCAGTTCAACTGTTACACTAATTAAATCAGAAGCAAGGTTCATGTTATGATTTGACTAGTGACTT
The DNA here is from genome assembly GCA_954871355.1 of Cabera pusaria. Taxonomy (NCBI): domain Eukaryota; kingdom Metazoa; phylum Arthropoda; class Insecta; order Lepidoptera; family Geometridae; genus Cabera; species Cabera pusaria. The sequence goes on from OX940894.1 coordinate 6,990,095, forward strand.
GACTTGATTGACTATAGCAATATAAGCTTGTTCCAAATTGTTTTAGGTGAGTGTAATGTATAATATATTTTTAATTGTTTATTTTTATGTAATATGGCAGTCTTTAGATTAATAAGTTATTTAAAATTGACCAAAACTACTTATTATTGTTTAACTAAGAATGTACGCAATGTTCAAACTAACTCAAAAGGTTTTATCTTTTTTAGGGCCAGTTTTACCAGTCTTGATAACATATCTGCCAGATTTTTAACAACTTTTATATGGCGTCATTATGTCAGATAAATATGAAACTTTTTAACCTGGACTCGGTGGAACTAGTTAACTCGTTCGTTAAGTTGTTATCAAAAAGCTATATTGTTATTTAATATAGTGAGTTTTTTAAAATAACAATATAAGTACAACGAAAGTTAGTTTTGGTGATTGTAGTACGTAAGATTCTAAAAGTTTACTATACAAAGTGTTTTTAAGTTTTCATGGTCACTAACACTTTTACAAGATTTTTGAACGGGATATTTACCATATTTTTCACTATTTCGAATGAACGCTATTATAAACCTAGATTGTTAAGGGAAGCAATGAATATCACAAAGTATGAAAATTTCAATCGTGAGGACGGGTTCAAACTTACGAATAGCTGGCATACATTGGTTGGTCTTTGTAAATGATTTAAATTCCCGAGCAAAATTAACAAAAGCGAAGATATTGTCAGTGTTGTGTCGCGATCGAGTTCCAGCAGAAGCAAGTAGTAGAGGCGCCGAGCCTGCAAAATGAACGCAAAAGCGGGCAGACCGCTACATTTTTGCAAAACAGCCCCAGAAGAGTAATAAGTCATAAAAAAAGTGAAACAAAGAACATCCCCTAAATTGATGCCATAAATAAACTACGCCATTAGGTTAAACTAATAACTAAGTATGGAACTGCATAGATCAGATTATCCATCGACAATTGATTCACAACTCCTGGCTGACTCTTGCATCCGTCTACCAACTTGAAACAGTTTGCCAGGCTTATTTGAATACGAAGATCTATTTGAATTTGCAGATAGTGAGATGTGGCAGAAAGTTATTGCCTTTCTGAAAGAACTTAGTAATAGTCCAATATAGTAACGATACATAAATTTGAACATCGATCGTTGTGTGTGTTCAAGTGAAAATAAATTACGAGTATAACACTCGTTATTTCTTTTAACAACAATGTGTACCTTGGTACTCATGGACATATTTTTTTGATCTAAATATTAAAGGCATTGAAACTCAGAAAAGAGTCTTCAGTGAGTTAGAGATAAGATAAAGAAGTAGTTTTCTAATAAAAAGGAATAAAATTTAATAAATAAAAAATATAATAAAATAAAATAAAATAAATAAAAGTAATAAAATTTAATAAAATATAATAATTAAATATAATAATATAATATAATTAAATTAATTTATTATTATTATATTAATATAATATAATTAAATATAATAATTTAATTTAATAATTTAATAAAATTTCTAATAAAATCTGCTTCGTCTTACACCGACTGGTGTAGGGAGAGGGGTTCAGGGCTATTCCCTTTTCCCCTAACATTTTCTTCGCCTGTGACTACAGGCGTGGCTCTGTCTTTAGGCTTTTCGGGCGGGGGTGCCGCAGGCAACCATTATACGCCGGGGCGATCAGGCCCTGCTAGGTTAATCCCCGTTTGGGGAAGCCCAGTGAACCGATCAGCACGCACAGCAGCGGTCACCTGCGGTCCCGCTCTTTCTTCTTCTTCTTCCTCTTCTTCTTTTTCATTGTTAGGTATCAGTTCTCTTGGTGTTGATTTCATTTAAAAAAATAGAAATAAAAATAGAATTAAAAGGAAATGAAAATACATTTCTTTTTTATTAGAAAACAACTCCCAGGCAACACGCCCTAGCGCTATAACCAACTTAGCTACGGACGTTCTTTATTTTAGCTAACCTTAAACTCCAAACTTTGTTAAGTTTGCATTTAATTTTTTTTTAATTTTATAATAATGTACAAAAATACGAAATGAAGATAACACTTATAATAAATATTGTATATTTAATCTCAACTTGTACAAACACATATTTACAAAAACTAAAAATATTTAGCAGTAGGTAGTTTATGCAGTTATTGTGAATACAATTTTTAGTCAAAAGTAAAAATCAACTACAGTATTTTATCAAAACTGGGTAACATCCTTATACTGAAAGCAACCTTCTAAAGTAAATCTTTTCCATCACAAGACGTTTTTCAAGCATGCTGATGATAAACATGAAGGTAAAGACATAAACAAAACATTTCGTCGACACGGTCACCCATCTAAGAGTCCATAAAATTCTCTCTTCCACGTAACCGAACGAAGGGCATCATAAATATGTATAGTTGGAATCAAGCATGCGTCGCGAATAAAACGACGCCGAAAATGCGATCTCGGGAGACGGCGGTTGCCTTTGATGGAAAGATTCGCTGGAAGAGCAGAATTTGGAAAATTGTATGAGTTGTTATTGAAAGTTGGATTAATACCAAAATGTGGCTTAGGTTATGTAGGTTGGAGCTTACCTCATTTGTATGTAACCTACACTTTATAGAATAAAAAAATGTACTGAATGTCACCTATAATTTAACATCTAATAGTTCTCAATAAATGTGTAATTATTTCTGCACAATCGTTGGTGATTTAGTTTAGCTTATTTTTGTTAGAGCTTGCGCAAAAATGCTTTCGTATGTCAACCTGTTTTCCTGAAATTTTATCCGCGATCAGAAAACAATTGAAAAGTGCTGAGATCGCGCCTGCAGATTGCAGGACGCCGCTGTGTGGCCTTACCTTTATTAAAATACAGCTTTTTGTCCGATAAACTTTAAAGAGTAAACTTTTTCATCCCATAAACTTTAAAGAGTAGGTGTGAGAGGGTGGAAAATAATGAAAAATAATATACAAATTTCCTGTGTCACATCTAATCACAAGGAAATGTCACTATCTTTTAGAATATAACAGTGATTTTTGGTTTTTGGTCACCCACACCGCCATAACTTTAGTTCACTACTTTCTTGTATCCGATCGATAATTAAACTTGTTAAGTCTACCATCCTCGACCGTATCATGACTTACCAACAGGTGAGATAGTGCTCAAACGCTAGCATATAAGGTATAAAAAATACTAGTTAGTAATTAAGCTCGTCATGGTAATGTACTATTGACATATTTATAACAGAAACTCAGTTTGCACTTTGTAACTTAGTGAGTCATTTATTCAATCCATAAAAATTAAATGTTTTTCGCTTAAGGATATTTTGGATATCATATCATCTAGAATTTCTTGTAGAGTGAATACCACAATGGTTCTAGAATCTTTACAAACACTCGTGTACTGAGTGCTCATCACCATCATCAATAGTGTTTTTCCTATTTATCTTTACCCACTGCTAGTCATAGGCCTCTTTTTGTTTATGCCACTTGTAACAGTTCAGGTTACCATCCAGGTGTGTGACCCGCAACATTAATTATGTCTTCAACCCATCTTGCTGCCGGAGAATCTACAAAACTTTCCTGACCTGGGTCACTATTAAACCTTTTGCTTAATACCATTTACGAGTAAGTGCCATGATCCTTTTTCAACATGGTTCACAATTGTTTAGCTTTGAATCTCAATATTTGAGACTCTGTCTTGTAATTTGAAGAAAAACATGGCTCGCTCCATGGCTCTCTCATTTTGTGCACAGTTTCTTTCTTGAGCGTCCATGTATCGGCAATCCGTTGACGAGACACAATGTACTATTAAGACGTGACTAGAAATCGCCTTTAGGTGATTTGTATTTCGTATATCCATCCATTCGTAGCCATTCGTAGACGTAGCCTTATTGATATTTTTATCCTTTCCAGTTGCACAGATCTTCGTATTTCTGACTTTCACGTTTATTTGCCCCTATTTGCATGGAAACGTTTTTTGTGGGCGTTCTTGTTTGTATAGTGGATAGGTGAAAAAGTTCCGTAGCTCTTCGCTACGAGTGCTACCAAATACGTAGCACATCTACGAAGATACTACTTTTTGTTTGAATTGAATGTAGTCAAGCTTTATATCTTTCACCTCGGGTGTCAATACTTCAATGGGTACCTATTTCTTACTAATCAAAGGTATGTACACTTTATTATAAATATTACATAATACAAACATAAAATCACGCCTTTTTCCTGTTGGGGTAGGCAGAGACTATGTATTGTAAATATTAAACCTATTATTTAGGGTTTCGTACCCAAAGAGTACTAACGGGACGCAGTGACTAAGACTCTGCTGTCCGTCCGTCCGTCCTGTCACAGGGCTGTATATACAGAACCATTATAGGTAGACACTTACAATTTTTAAGGGTAGTGGTGATTCTATTTCTTTCTTGAATCGCCTTCATTCAGGTTATGTGATTATATAGTATATGATTGTAAACTTTAAACTTTCGCGATTTGAACACATAGTTATAAATAAAATATCTAACTGAAATATTTAACTGTAATATTTAACCGAAACACTCAACTGAAATATTCAACTAAAACATTCAACATAAATATCTAACTGAAATATTAAAGTGAAACGAGTTGGGAGCGACGGAGTCGGCAGTCGCAGCGTCGTCGAGTGAAGGCAGCGACGCAGCAAGTCGGCGCCTGCACCAGGGACAACGACCTGCGATGCTCTGCCACCCACTGCACCCGTACACACCACGAGCTCCACTCCCAGCCACTGAAATATTTAACAGAAATATTTAACCGAAATATTTAACCGAAATATTTAACTGAAACATTTAACTAAAATACTTTAACCGAATATTTAACTGAAATGTTTAACCGAAATGTTTAACTGAAATGTTTTAACTGAAATATCCAACCGAATATTTAACCGAAATATTAAACCGAAATATCCAGTTATAAATATTTAAATACGGGACTTATCGCGCCTAAAACATAAATCTTATCTACTCGACGTTTCGACCAAGTTGCATTGATCGTGGTCACGAGACGACTGAATGTTGTGAGTGTCCGCACCGCTATTTATAGGAGAGATCGTTGGAAACTACCCTAAATTAATTTAATTTTTAATTTTTATCAGAGTTGCCTTTGCGACACACAATACTGACAATATCGGCAGATTTTTGCTGCTTTGATCTTTGATTCGAACACTTGCTAATCACAGGGTTCCATGTTGCGGCCAACCTAAATCCATCCTCCCGGTTGAAATTGGGATGCTTCTTTATTTCTACCGCTTCACGCACAATACGGGAGTAATAGTAGCGGTCGGTCGAGAGGATCTTAGGGTCATGAAGTTTGATCCAGTGATTAGGTCCGGATTCCAGTAAGTGCTCGGCGATAGCAGATTTATTGACCTGGCAGTTTTTTACAGCTGCGATGTGTTCTTTGACCCTTTCTGCAATAGTACGCTTGGTCTGTCCGATGTACGATTTACCGCAGCTGCAATCGATTTTGTACACACCAGGTATCTGAAAAGGAATCACATCCTTCGGCGAACGGACCTGCGTTGATATCTTCGTTAGGGGAGTGAATACTGTCTTGATAGAGTATTAACACAAGGTATTATTACAAGATCGGTACTGTACTACGTAAATACTCTATCAAGACAGTATTCACTCCCCTAACGAAGATATCAACGCAGGTCCGTTCGCCGAAGGATGTGATTCCTTTTCAGATACCTGGTGTGTACAAAATCGATTGCAGCTGCGGTAAATCGTACATCGGACAGACCAAGCGTACTATTGCAGAAAGGGTCAAAGAACACATCGCAGCTGTAAAAAACTGCCAGGTCAATAAATCTGCTATCGCCGAGCACTTACTGGAATCCGGACCTAATCACTGGATCGAACTTCATGACCCTAAGATCCTCTCGACCGACCGCTACTATTACTCCCGTATTGTGCGTGAAGCGGTAGAAATAAAGAAGCATCCCAATTTCAACCGGGAGGATGGATTTAGGTTGGCCGCAACATGGAACCCTGTGATTAGCAAGTGTTCGAATCAAAGATCAAAGCAGCAAAAATCTGCCGATATTGTCAGTATTGTGTGTCGCAAAGGCAACTCTGATAAAAATTAAAAATTAAATTAATTGAGGGTAGTTTCCAACGATCTCTCCTATAAATAGCGGTGCGGACACTCACAACATTCAGTCGTCTCGTGACCACGATCAATGCAACTTGGTCGAAACGTCGAGTAGATAAGATTTATGTTTTAGGCGCGATAAGTCCCGTATTTAAATATTTATAACTGGATATTTCGGTTTAATATTTCGGTTAAATATTCGGTTGGATATTTCAGTTAAAACATTTCAGTTAAACATTTCGGTTAAACATTTCAGTTAAATATTCGGTTAAAGTATTTTAGTTAAATATTTCAGTTAAATATTTCGGTTAAATATTTCTGTTAAATATTTCAGTGGCTGGGAGTGGAGCTCGTGGTGTGTACGGGTGCAGTGGGTGGCAGAGCATCGCAGGTCGTTGTCCCTGGTGCAGGCGCCGACTTGCTGCGTCGCTGCCTTCACTCGACGACGCTGCGACTGCCGACTCCGTCGCTCCCAACTCGTTTCACTTTAATATTTCAGTTAGATATTTATGTTGAATGTTTTAGTTGAATATTTCAGTTGAGTGTTTCGGTTAAATATTACAGTTAAATATTTCAGTTAGATATTTTAGTATATGATTGACTGATGACTGTTATATGATTATATAGTATGTTTTTGTAACTTGTTGTTCATATTTTGTCCAGGTTACCTTTATATGTAGCATAAGGTAGGCGCTCCGTTACATCACTGGATACTGTATAAAGTAAATAAAAAGAGTTTAGAAATAATAAAGAAAACTCCAGTTTCATAAACTACTATTATATACCATTGGATGATTATAACATCCATCTATTTGAGATCTTCCAAACAAAGAACGCAAAAGCCATAATATCCAAATACACCATACAATATTGTAGTACATCAATGATACAATATTAAAATAAAAGAGTAAACAGTAATAACACTCCAGTTTAAGCTAGAATTCGATAAACGAAATTCAGCTTCACTTCCGCAACTTCACTCACACGTTACGTGCAGTCATTGAAACGGTATCGGAAACCGCATCCGACTGTTTTAGTTTAACGTAAGCGTAATTTGAAGGAAAAGCTGAACATACACTGAAAACTGCTGCATTAACTTTTTGAATGGCTTAAAATGGGAAGAGGTAAAAACCATTCGCGGCAATATTGTTTAAATGAGTTGAAGAGATCTTCTAAATAGGCAGTAACCTAGTTTAAGAATAGCCACAAAATATTATTTGCTTTGAGTTTCCTCTTGAAGAATCAATTTTCATATAAGTCCCGCGGTATAGAAATTTTAAGAGAAGTGAAATTATAATAAACGTTATATATAAAGCGATATATTTAATGTCAATGTCAAATGTAAACCTTCTTATGTCATATTCAAAGTGAACTCCAGTCATGCGTCGGAGTTGACACACAATTGTTTCATATTTTCTGATATATATTTTTGGTCAATAATACAATGTTTGCAACATGTTATCATATCAATGTTTTATCTTTTTAATTGACTTAAAAAAATTAGATGGTTTTCAACTCGTTCTGTAATTAAAGGTGTTAAATAATAAAGTGTTTCTATCTATCTATCTATCTATAATTCGATTCTGATTGAAGTCAACTAAACTACTATAGAATGTCTCAATCGGATCGTTATTGGTCATAGCTCACAGCAAAGTAGTATTATTTCAGTAGTATTTTCTAGTTTGTTGTATTTTCTAGTAGTATTTCAATCAATTTTAAATTTAAAACAAAATTCAGTCCATATCAAATTAGCTCTAGTATATTCTATAGTGTAAAGAAACCTTAATTACATCACTGGTTTTCCTGATATGGACAATGTAGAAATAGAACGAATAGGATTGTTGAAATTCAGAACTGCTTTTGAGCAACAATTCGATTGCGTTCTAGTTTTAAGCTAGTTAAACTTTATAAACTTTTTGTTTTATCAACTTCCAAAAGGAGAAGGTTTTTAACTCGTCTGTATGTTTTTTATTGTTGCGTGATTACTTCGCGAATTGTGACCCGGATCGAATTACTCTTTTTTCGTATTGACAAGGTTAGTCATATTATATGCCTGCATATTATATTCTATCGTAAAGATATACCGGTACACTATTTTTAAGGTACATTGTACGCTGCATCTTCTTCTTCTCTCTTCCTATTATACAATTATTTGAGGTCTGATCAGCGTCTCTAGAAACATAGAGATAAATACTACAAATTTGCTACTGAAACTGACTTACGCGGCATGTAAAATCAGTTATAAGGTTCCGTGCCCAAAAGGTACTAAAGAAACCATATTACTGAGACTTCGCTGTCCGTCCGTCCGTTCGTCCGTCTGCCCGCATTTCACATGGTTGTATCTCCTCCACCGTAATAGTTGAAATTTTCACGAAGTATATAATATATACTATATATACTATTAGGAATTTAACAACAAATACTAAAAACAAAATAAAATTAAATATTAAAAGGGTTCCCGTACAAGAAACGTGTTTTCAGCGTTTTTTACTTGAACTTCTGAACTATAATAAATAGAGACTTAATACCTTTACAAAGTATGTATTTTTTTGCAGTTGTAGAACTTCTGCTAGTCCACCTGGGGTGGTACCACCACTTTACCAAATAACTTTCAGCCGTGAAATAGGAATATGTTTCGATTGAAATGCCAAAATGTCCAGAAAAATGACAGGGCATGTGAGACTCAACATCTTTATGTCTCAAGGTTTTGAGGGCCCGGTGGCGCAATCGGGAGAACGCTTGCCTTTGATGCCAGAGGTATCGAGTTCAAACCGCCGTGCACCAATGGATTTTTCTATAGAAAAATTTATGTGCGCTCTTCACAGTGGCCCTCTGGTGAAGGAAAAACATCGTTAAGAAACCAACAACCTCCGCATGGTGGTAGGACACTATCTGGTGTCCGCCTGGCCAGCTACCACCCTCAAGTTAGAAAATCTGTCACCAAACATCTAATGTGTTCCGGCAGCTATCCTTGAGAGCCAGTTCCCATTCTAGGCCTAGCGTGCTTACCATCTTCGACCGCATCATCACTTACCAACAGGTGAGATAGTGGTCAAACACTAGCCTATAACGTATAAAAAATAAGGTAACAGACGCAATGACATGCAATCCTGTTACCTTTTACCTTAAAAAAAATATTATGGCCGCTACAACAACAAATACTAATCAGATCGCTTAAAAAACTAAAAGAACTGACTTCTAATGACACGCTATTAATTTTAAGTACCAAGTTTGAGTTGTTTATCTCCATATCTCTGGAGATACTTATCAAACCTTTATGAAATTTTCATGATACCAAACTTGGAGTATCTTTTTTCACACAAATAAAGAATAATCCAAGTCAGTTCATAAACGACGATGTTATATACGAACAAACGCAAAAAAATTATATACGGTCGAATTGAGAAACCTTTTCCTTTTTACTCGCAATGTGGGTTGCACATTACTAGTATTCTTGTTAACCCCTCCGAATAAGCTAAATATGCTTGTGTCTGGATCGCGGGGGTTCCCAACCCCATACAAAAAAACTTATTTTTCCGAAAAATTTTGTTTAATCGGAACCTTACAAGTGCGAGTCCAACTCGCACTTGACCAGTTTATTTTGAAATTTAATGTAGGCCCCTGAGCATAACCCTCGGCTTATCTCAACCAGTTGATCATACCGTTTACACTTTTAGAAAGGGAAATATCGCGTAAGCCGATCCCGCGGCTCCGTTCTTAATTAATAATTCAAAACATATAATTATCTCTATACAAATAATTGAAGGTGACACCTGACATACAACCTTAAAAATCTATTCAACTGTAAAACTAAATGTTAAACAAACGTTCATGGGCATTCCTCGCGCAATCTACAGCCTTCCACAACCGTGAAAATTCCAATGTTGAAACAACAAGCCTCTAAGCCCTGTAGCAGCTACTGTGAGCCGAGTTGAAAGCTACAAGCACTGTAAGTGTTTTGTATTTAGAGTATATATATATTACTTATTTGTTTTTACTTATATGTAATTATTCGTGAAAATTATACATGTAATAATTCGTTCAAAATAAAAAAAATATTATTCGTTGTAAACTGTTTGAAAAAATTGAATACAAAAAAAGTTAGTAAACACCCTTAGATAATATTAGTTAATCGTGAGAAATTATGTAATTATGAAAAAAATACAAAGTTTTATTATTTTTAGACAATTAATTAATGAGCAACCAAACAAAGCGAAGGTCTACGTTTTAACTTGAGCAAAAATGCTTTTGTATGCCTGTTGTCCTCTACAGGAGCCATTCTCAACTGATTCTCGTAAAATTTTGTAAGCACGTTCAATAATTATATGCAATGTAAGTCGAGTCAGTTTTTTTATTTTTAAAAATGGCGGAGATACGAGGGTTAAAAATGTAAAAAAAAGATCGTTTAAAAACTAAAATAACCAACAAATGCCGCTCTATTAATTTTCAGTACCAAGCTTGAGGTGTTTATCTCCATATCTCTGGAAATAGTAAACATATAAAAATAGTAACCTCCTTTTTGGAAGTCAGTAAAAAAACAACTTCAGCCATTTTGGAAAATGTAAAAAGTCCCCAAACTTTCTTGTTATCCTTATTAAGACGCAACTTTTTTGTACTAACAACTTTTTCATCCGATAAACTTCAAGAAGTCAGTGGTATATTATTCAGTTTTAAGCTATGCAAAGACAGACTCGCGAAGTCTACAGCTCACAAAGCCACTAGTTTATTTAACTTCGATCTTTCTACTGCATTTGAAGATAGAACTAAATCAAAACTTCCAGTAAGTTTTGATTTAGTTCTATTAGGTTTTAGTAAAATCGAATCAAACTTTTAACAACTACCCTCACCTGAGAAAACATTTAAAAGCTAAACACATGACTTAACATTTTTAACTTACGCAAATGTTTTCACAGACGCGAGCATTTTAAAGGCGGGGGTTGAAAAAATACGAAGAATTATGGGGTGACCGCAGACAGGCCATGTATGTACCAATGCGAATAATTTAAAAGGGTGGTCTGCTGTAAAGCGGTACATAAACTTCTACTTCCATGCATGGGTCAGTTGTTTTTACAGATGGATCATGGAAGGCAAGAAGAACAACTGTTAATTGGATATCTTTAATGATCTCAATTGGATGATCATGCTACTGCAACAAAAAGAAGTCAGCTCGACAAGTGAAGATCTGGAAAAAAAGGTTATATGATTACTATTAACCGACTTCACAAAAAAGGAGGAGGTTCTCAATTCGGAATTTTTTAAATTTTGTTTTATATTTATGTATGTTCACCGATTACTTGAAGATGCCTTAACCAATTTGGATTTTTTTCTGTTTCATAAGGTACCTTTGCCAGGTAGTCCCATTTATATTTTAACGAAATCGATCAAGCGGTTTTTAATATATCATATCAACATTATTTTGTATTACGATGCATTAATATATCTCGATGACATGCTACTGAATACTGGCTACTTTGACTAGCGTGACGTTTGAAGTCGGTTCTTTTAGATTTTTTAGCAATCTTAAATTGTTTCTACATTACATCTTTTTATACAAATGGGTATTTGGTCAGTGAAGGATAACTCAATAATACAACTTATATGACTACCTACTAATAATAGTTTTATGTTCATAATCTATGACAGAAAATCATTCAAAAAAGCACTTTATATTCCACAATTCAAAAATAAAACTGGCCAAGTGCGAGTCAGACTTTTGTCCTGCACACGGAGGGTTCTGAATTTCCGAAGTCCGAACGCCACGAACTTCTAACACCAATTAAGTAAATATGAACACAAAGGTAATTAATATAATTAAATATCTGGAAGACCGTGTGTTCGTACGACTAACTTTCTACTAATTCTAGCTAATTGAAGCTCTTTAAGTACTAAAACTAAAGATATAATATTCAATACTGTACACTACATGTATGCAAATAAACCATAACTAAGTAAACAAATCGACCGAGGCCCATAAATTTAACAAACGCTTGCGCGTGCTAATTTTTCCTGTGCTGCCATCTAGCTGCGTCGTGGTGAATTAATTTCGTATCGTATCGTATCGTAAAAAACACGTTTTTTGTTTTAAACCCTTTAATTTTTTAACTTTGTTCTGTTCTTAGTATTTGTTGTTATAGCGGCAATAGAAATACATCATCTGTGAAAATTTCAACCGTCTAACTATCACGGTTCATGAGATACAGCCTGGTGACAGACGGACAGACAGACAGACAGATAGACAGACAGACAGACAGACGGACAGCGGAGTCTCAGTAATAGGGTTCCGTTGGTACCCTTTGGGTTCGGAACCCTAAAAAACAGGATGATAACTTTATAAGTAATTTCGACATTTTTCTTGATGGAGTAGGTTGCAAGGTAAGGTACTGACTTCCAGTTACTCCATGACAAGGTCCTAAGCAAACAATGTTACTTGTGGACCATCACGGGATGTAAGTTATCGCTCCGCAGCATATTTGTGCTGTATAATGCAGGGATTTGATTTACAGGGTTAATTTCGGTGAATATGAGAGATTGTATCGCTTTATGCTACTGGACTTGAATATTTATGCAAAGAAAATAAGGGTTTTCCAGACCAACAGTGATTACTCTAATCTGCTAGAAAATAAGTACAAGATTTTGATTCGGAATTATTGTTTAACAATAAATTATTATAATTTGCTTCGGGTTTAACTTAAGTGAAAAATGGTATAATGTATATATTATTATTTTTATCACATTTGATAATAATAACATAATAAGATTATTAATATTTCTGTGGTAATAAGTAAGATCGAATCCGAAACGCAAGTAATTGAACAGACTTAAAGTTATCGACATAGCTCAACGGATTAGTAAACACAAGTGGCACTGGGCTGGTCATATCTGCCGCAGGACTGATAACCGTTGGGTAAGACTAGTTCTGAGTGGAGACCTAGAATCGGCAAAAGTAGCGTAAGACGTCCTGTGACCAAGTGGAGCGACGACATACGCAAAGCGGTGGGCAGTGACTAAAAAAGAAGAGCCGAAGATCGGGTTCAGTGGCGCATTTTAGGAGAGGCCTACGTCCAGCAGTGGACTGACACCGGCTGATGATGATGATGTGGTAATAAGTATTTAATTGCACCTACTAATACAAATTGACTATTATGTGATAAATATCTGTTTTTAAATGACTATATTGTACCTGTTCCAATTCAAAAATGATTCATGTTCAGACTGTATGTATTTTTTTAATGATTATTCACCGTATTTAAATTGCACGCCAGTAGGTAGATTATAGCTGTACAAATTTGTAATTCAACATCAACACTTACCTGTAATCGCAATAAATAAATAAATTGAAATTGAAATTGAAACTAATAATGAGATTTTTTTGACTTCCAATATTTATTCACGTTATTATTTATTTAAAAGTATTATTATTTAAAAGTATTATTATTTAAAAGTATATTAAGTTATTAGCGTTGTTTTTTAGATAACTTATTATTATTTTTAAAAAATTCTCGCAGAGGTCACTTTTAGGGATAAGACCATTGCACCTATTATGATGATTATTTCTGCACATATAATCTATATTTGATGTCAAAAAATGTTTGGTTCGTATCTTGGTGTATTTTTTTATCAGCAGAAAAACTATAACATTGTGCTGAATGGTTTACCATAATAAGTATTACTACCAGATTTTTTTTGTATGTGATAGCCTAGGCTTTGACCACTATCTCGCCTGGTGGTAAACAGTGATATGGTCGAAGATGTTGTGTGAATATAGTGTATTCAGGTAATGATTATATCCAAGGCAAATTTTATAACCTGCAATGGAGGTTCTAATGGCCAACCTTTTAGCATTTACCTTAAAGTTTTACCACTGAATTCTCTTTTATTCGTTTACCAGAAATTCTCGCTAAAATTGCATGGAATAGTATTGGCGGGTACCCTCTTATAAGAATGCAAATTTTATTGTCTCTCGACCCTAAGGTGCATTTTCATCAGTACTTGGATACCCCTCGAAACTATCTTGAATGTAGGCATTATGTTTTGGACGAAAGTTTTCTTTTAACCTTTTCGGGAAACTTTTATTGTTTAACGTAGTAAGTTGGGATGTATTCATTGTATTGTCGACTTTAACGTGAAGGGATAAGGCGCATAAGGTGTAGGTAGAAGTTTAATATTTCTTAGTGTTCTCCAGGACTCGATTTTTTGGAAATTGTCACAGTGTAGTTGTAGTTGCTTAAATAAAAGATGTGACATGTTTTTATTTATAACTTTTTGTACATTTAACTAGCGACCCGCCCCGGCTTCGCACGGGTAGAGCATGTCCTATTTATAAAAAAAACCTTGATGAATTATACACTTAAACCTTCCTCGTGAATCATTCTATCTATTGTTGAAATCAGCATGAAAAGTCGTTCAGAAGTTTTTGAGTTTATTGCGAACAGACAGACAGATAGACGCGGCGGGTGACTTTGTTTTAGAATGTGTAGAAGAGTCGTACCATATAGGCACAATTTTTGTATGTGTATTAGATAAAGAATACACAACGCATTGCTATAAGCATTTCATTTATGTAACGGTTTCAAAATAGTTGCACTAATTTGCAAAAAGACGAGTGTTATGATAAGTTTGACTTGTCTAAGTTTGATGTGTCTGTCCGTGGAATCGCAACCCCCAAGAGGCTAAATCTGTTTTGATTTAATTTTTCTATTTGATGGGTGACTTGCTCGGGAGTATTACAAGAACTTTACTGATTGAATCATTAAAATATTTGAGATCACTACCGAAAGGATATTTAAAGGTTTGTATCATTGTTTTTTACCACATAGTACTTTAATCGTACCGTAAGGATAATGTAGTGGAGGACGCCCTCAGCCTAGGAGCGACAATGTTCGCAAGGTGGCTAGCAACAGCACGTTTTTAGGTTAATCTCAGATTAACCTAAAAACGTGCTCAATGGCTTACAGTTGGAAAGGTCAATGTTCAGCTGAGGACTAATATAGGCTGATGATGATGATGTTGAAGAAAAAACTTATGCTACCTCAAATCACGTGAAGAGCTCCAAAAATATTCTACTTTATAAATTATTAAGTACTCATATAAGTATTAGTAAAGTACTATAATAATGTAATAATATCCATAAATATATAATAGGAAGTACAAAAACTTGCCTTAAATAAAAAAAAAAAGATTTGTCAAAGCAAAAACATTTTTCGACATATTTTTGTCCGAAAAATACTTTCAACAAAATTGAATTGAACAAATAAATAACGGTTTCAGCTCAGCGGAGCACACAAACATAATGACCAAAGAAACCAGCACTTTAAGCAAAAAATATCTTATCTCAGCTCAAACGAAGATTTAATTGACATGACAATTTCGCCGGTCGTCCTCAGACGGCCGACTTAAACGCAATCATTAAGAAAGTATGAGAAATATGCATCGATATAAATAGGGGGATAAGGGATACCCCTCTCTTCAACGTGGACCGCATGGATTAGGTTTGCTAACCTAATTTCACCTTAGTCACAATTGAACTGGCGTTTGTGTAGCACGTATAGAATTACATGTGCAATTATCGCAGATCCATTTAAATAATTGGCAACAATGCCTTCCTATGATCTTCATGCACATCAACCTCGACATTATAAATTCGTGTTTTCATGTAGTTGTTTCTGGGTCCATTATATTTACGTGGCATATGAGTGAGTATCGCATCTACCTTTTTATATCGATGGAAATATGAAACTGATGACTTGAAATTAGTTAACCTGATTCAAAAGAGGAGTAAAAATAACCTTCTTAGCAAAATAATGGTAACGCACAGGCTCCTAAGTATTATTATAACTGTTAACGGGATATTTACCATGATTTTTAGCATTCGTGAGTTTCGTAAATAATAATAAGCATGGTAAATATCCCGTTAACAGTTATAATCATAGTGTCAGTGACCATGAAAACCTAAAAACTAATATAATACTCCTAAGGTTGAAAATTCATAGGTGGGAGTGACAATAACTTGCGGTCAGGTGGGTTAACTACAATACGTCCTTTTGTCAGACTAAAATGTTCGATTTCGAAAATAAACTTACTGGTATAGAACATTAAACCGCCACAATTCCAATTTGTTTGCATAAAAATTTGCATATTGATTGCTATTTAAATTAGTAATTTTTTTGGTATACTAGTGGTAAGTCAAAATAAATAATATCAACATAAATGCAAATTTATTTTCTTATAATAATATTTTATTTCTATATATTAAGTTGCTCGTCTGCCAACTATTTCCGAAGTGGCTATGGTCCATTTGGTTGGATCGTAACTGCTTTATTCGCAGTATTCTGAAACAACAAAGGGTTCTTAAGATAAAACAAATAAATTGTATCCTTGAAACTTACTCAATAAGAAGGAATTTCTTATACTAAAGTCAATGTTAACGAAGGCATACACTTTTGTAATTGAATTGTTTCAAATTAGTTACCAATATTATGATCTTAAACAAAAACAAAGGTACGTTACAAAACTAAACAAAACTGAGCGCTAAGTTTTTCAAGTATTTAGCTGCCAAAAAAACACAGCACTTTAGCAGTATTCGGGTTGAATAACGTATCGTAAAATTTCTTACAATTTAATTCATATCTTTTTTTCACTACTCAGTCTATCGTATTTATATTGAACATATATTTGCTCAATAATTATGGGATATATATTTTAATAATATATGTTGGAGATATGATGTAATTGTCATATCGTACCAAAAATGTCCAATTGAACTCAATCGAAACATCGAAATCAACACCAATATTATGAATGCAAAAGTCAGTTTGTATATTGTTTGTTTGGGACTTGTTGACGATCAAACGACTCGACGGATATAGTTGAAATTTAGCACAAAGACAACCATAGGATATAGGAATAACAATAAAAATTATAAGTATTATGGATTATGCCATGTGCCAAAGCTGCGAGGCAAAGCTCAGGCAATATATTTATCAAAATATAGACATTGCACGTAATGAACTGACTCCGAATTCATTTTGATTAAAAGGCAACATAAACTACCAACTAGGTTCACTTTTGTGAATATTTTTTATCTATTACATAATAAAACACTGCAAACGAGAAAATTATCCGAATACTAGCAATTATTTTAAGTTGGAAAGGGGACTTTTCGGGCCTTCTTTCGGAAATAGCCGGCAAAAATTTGATTTTGTAGAGACGCGGCAATTTCCTCAGGGACTTCGTAATCAGTTGAATGTCCGATTCGAATCTTGTAACGTTCAGTTATGTTCAGTTATCTCGCTGATTGGTTGGGACCTAGTGAAAAACGATTTCAGTATAGGGATTTCGCGAGTTATAAAATATTATATCAAACTCAAACTCAAAACATTTATTCAGTGTATGGGTAGATTAAAAATCTGCACTAACACACGTCTAATTACATTAAATATTGGACCTATAGAATAAGAAAAAGTGATAAATGATTTTTTTAACAGGCAAAGCTGCGGAGCACATCTAATAATATGTATATTGGATACTATTTCCACTTTAACAGTAGTGTATATTTTTAACACCATGTTGTATATCTTTCTTGAATCACCTCCATTCTTATTCGATATCCATACGTTTTTGATAAATATGTTTCTTTTATATTTAGAACACTTTTAAATATTGAGTTTAGTGAATGACAGGAAAAATATCGAAAATTCAGTCAAATTCTTGCATTGAAACAGGATGGTAAAATTTACTACGTTGAATGTAAAAAATAATAAGAGGAATGATGATGAAGAGAAAGATGACGTAGTAAATAATGTTATTTACTACGTCATCCATTTTAACTATTTGCTATATAAGAGCAAGTTTTTAACACATAATTTAACAGACATAACATGAAAAATGCTACCGTGATTGACGCTATCATCTAGGGAGATATTCGCAGGACTTTGGAAGAAGTTGATTTTCCAAACAGCGTAATAGACGCCGATGTATGGCAGAAAAATTGAATATGATCACCGAGGAAGCTAAACAAGCCAATACTAATAGGACTTCAACGAATTCCGACGTCACTGATAAGGTGAAGTCAAGCATGGTAAAGGTGCTAAACAAGGACGGTATTTACGGGATCCTCACTAAGAAATCTTTAAGAAGAGATGCGCCACAACATTTGTTAGTGTTATAAGTTAAGTGTCTTACTCAGTACTACTACTACTCAGTATACAGTATGTTAAAGTTAATTGTGTTTTTTATCATCTAGGTTCCACTCCCTCTATACACGTAGCAAGGGGTAGGCGCTTCGTTTCGTTACAACCACTCTTTGATAATTGAGTAAACTGTACTAATACCATACTGTGTTAATACCATATATATAATATTATTTCCATTTATAAATTCATCCATATTTAAATTGTAAAATTCAATTTAATGTATATTATGTATAATTCTAATGAACGGGACATGTTACCTGATTTTAATAAACAATAATAATAAATAATAATAATATATACGAATTATATATTTTATACTATACAGTAACCTAACACTTAAAAAAAACATCGAAATCTTCAAAACGAATCTTAGTAACAAAACTAAAACTTTACATTTATTTTAGTACACCAAAAGACTTATTTTATATGATATACTAAAATATTCTCTTATTTTATAATCCAATTTCGCTCATCTTACAGTATAATGCAATCCGAAAGTCATAAAGTTTGATTTAAAAGCCGCTTATGCAAAGTTTGAAGTCAAATAGAGGAGCAACGACAAGATTTTTAGGTCAGTTTATTGAAAGAAATATTCTAAAAGGAATATTGAATAG
This sequence comes from Cabera pusaria, assembly GCA_954871355.1. NCBI lineage: Eukaryota > Metazoa > Arthropoda > Insecta > Lepidoptera > Geometridae > Cabera > Cabera pusaria. Next base: position 7,008,982 of record OX940894.1, read on the forward strand.
GTTGTGTCGAAAGGTTTATGAATTATTGATTTGCGTTCTACGAAGGTATTTTAAGAAATATCTTTGTAAGTATCGGGTAAACTGTTGGTTTTTGAAGATTGAATGTATTGTGATAGTAACAATATATATTCGGTATTAGGTATATTTTCTTTGGACTTTTACTACTAAATCAAAACTTATTGTAAAGAATTTATGCAATATTTAAAATTAATATCCTTTTTATATTTGTTGGTTATACAAATAAACTATTGAAAAGCATATTATTTTTATTTAACTACATTAATGACAAAATGAAATTATGTTTTTTTTCTGTAAAAGTAATGCACTACAAACCCTGGTCTACAAGAGGAGCAGATATAAACTCAGAAAAAAATACTAGTAGGTATCATCATCTTCCTTCCCTTTATCCCACTTAAGTTAGGGTCAGTAAGTGGGGTCAGTGCGTCATGTCATTCTCTTCCATTCGGATCTATCCGCAGTCATTTCCGCATCCACTCCTTTTACATCCATGTCTTCTATCACACAGTCCATCCACACTTTTTTCGGTCTTCCTCTTCCTCTATAGCTATCCACTTTCATGTCCATTGCCTATAGGTATGTACTACGATATAACTGCAAGTCACTAAGCTTGATCACCAGCACTCTTCTCTTCTTGTTATAGCTTAACTAGAAGTGCCCCGCGGCTTCGCCCGCGTTAAAGACTTCTTTTATTTACTTAAAACATTTATTTTGTAATAACCTTTCTATCATAAAAGACATCAGATAAGTTAAAACCAAATCGGTTCAAACTGTGAACCCCCGTTTTATCCCCTTAAAGAGTGAATTTTAAAAATCTTTTCTTAACGGATACTAACGTCAAAACAACTATCTGCATTCCAAATTTCAGCGCAATCCGAAACAATATTGATTTCACACTTTGTTGCCTCTCTTCACCCTGTTTACGGTGGCATTTCGAAAAGTCGGAAACATGTATTCACTTATTTATTTACTGAAGTGCTTGTGCGAAGTTTCGAATAGAAAAGACTATCTTATCTTGTTTCTCCATACAAACTTTGAAACCCCGTTTTAATCCCCTTAAAGAGTGAATTTTGAAAAATCCTTTCTTAGCGGAGATCTACGTCAAAATAACTATCTGCATGCCAAATTTCAGCGCAATCCGAAACAATATTGATTTCAGACTGTATTACCCCACTTCACCCTTTAAGAGGTGGCATTCTGAAAAGTCTGAAACACGTATTTACTTATTTAATTTCAAAAGCACTTGTGTGAAGTTTCGTATAGAAAAAACTATCCAATCTTGTTTCTCCATACAAACTATGAACCCCCATTTTATCCCCTAAAGGGGTGAATTTTGGAAAATCCTTTCTTAGTACACCTTTACGTACTAAGACAAAATTCTTTCCAAATTCCAAGTCTCTACGACCCGCGGTTTAGGCTGTGCTGTCAGTTAGTCAGTCAGTCAGTCAGTCAGTATGTCAGGATAAAGATTTTTATTGTATTTGATATGCTGCGCATAAATTTCGACTTTTTGCCTTTACATGTACGAATATATTTTGGTCTAATAAAAGTAGTGTATGCTATTATGTATAAACGCACGGCATCCTACCTCATAAAAAGAACTCGTCCAAGAAATACACGAGCAAACACAGCCTACATCACCATTCCGATTTAAATATGAAAGGCACTAAAATAACAGAGTCCATACTTAAGTAGTACTTTTGTCGGGTCCCTATAAATAATATAATAGTTGTAAAAAAAAGTCCTCTAGTCCCCGTGTGTGCCTTAGACGTATAAATATTGTATGAAGAGCGTTAGAAGACAGACATTGGATAGTAAACGGTACTTTATGGGCCAGCATTTATTGTTTTAGCTCTCAAAGCCAAGATAGAATCCCATTTATACCATTTCTATTGTTTATAGAGTATTATTCTTGCAGGATCATAGCTGATTTATGTTGTTTTCGTTTGATACTATGTTGTTTGAGAAAGGTTAATCTATAAGACTTAGAAATAAGGTAAACTTAGATGATTAATTTTATTTTGAAGCTCTAAAAGATTAATAGATGTAAATAAGCCTTATTAAATAGCCTTTATTAAATATAAGCCTTTATTAAATATTAGGTTCTAAGTTATGAAATTAGCGTTTTGTTGAACTGGCCACTTGGAGCTCAAATATCTTGTGTTTTGTAATTAATTCCAAATTAAAATTTATTTCAAATTTAGGCTCGTATATTTGTGTTTCGAATTTATTAATTAATTTGTTTTCGCGTCATTTGAATTTTTTGGCGCTGTAGAAACAGCTCGAATGATTAATTATTATTAATCAATCATTCGTATAGGGAAACTACTGTAAAAGAAAACACGGTACTTTTTTGTTACGTTTTTGTAATGAAAATGTTTACGCACAGATCAAACCCCGTAAATGACCGGAGACCTTGGTGACAATGAAGAAATCGTGGAAGCGGATCCATCGCAAACGACGTCAGAGTTAGCGTCAGAATTCGGTGTGAGTCATAAAACAATTTGACAAACAAGTGAAAACGAAAAAAAAACTAAGTGTTGGCGCTGGAAAAAGACATAGGCTAATCTTATTTATGAAGATAATTTTATAAAGAGGTTAAGTTAAGGGTTAAGAGATAAAGTTTCTATGGGAAATTTTATTCTTTGGTCCGATTCACTCAAAACTTGGTACAAATAAACCTTATAATAAATAATGAAACTCGCATCTTTTATTTTTTAACTAACGCTAAAGTGTACGAAATGTTTTATAGTAAAAATGTATTTATTGCCTGGTTCCATTCACTGCTTAGGGAAATTAATAGGAGAACTTAAAATATAATTAATTGAGCTAGTAATCGCCGCTCTATTCGTGATGACTATCTGATATCATTCTCCACTTGCCACACATCAATTTCCATGCGGGCAAAACCGCGGGGTTTAGCTCTCAGCTCAGTATATGAATAAATTTTATTCACTTCGGTAAATATATATATGTATAAACATAGCTCTTTTTTATAAGCAGTACATACACAAAACTATTTATATACTTTATATACATATTCAACTGTGACAAAAAAACAAACCATCACAAATTAAAAATGAAAACAAATATATTCACACGTCAGAACTGTATCCAACAGAAATAAAATTAATATATCGCGGCCAGTGTAAAAATTTTATTTTAATGTTCTGGAAGTGACAAACGGGCGCCATTAAAAAATAATGTGCGGGATAACAGCTCCGGAATAACTGTCAACGACAGGCACTGACCTACCTTAACTGGGTTGCTTAATCCTCACGATATTATTGCGTAATAATACTTAAATTTTAAATCACCCTCGACTGATTTGTATGTGTATAATGTTCATTCTAATAAGTCTAAACAGGTGGCAGGTAAGTAGTGCGCAGAAGCGCCATTTTAATTTTTTGACAACCTCGGTCAAAGTTCCTAATTGTAGTCTCACCACCATGGAAAATGGACTCTAGGTAGAAGTAGAGCGATCTTTCTAACAAAGCTTGTCTAAAAAAGTTCTGAAAATCTGTCGCAGAGTAGAACTCAGGCCCGCCGGTTCAATGCCTGTGTCGCTAGTGAAGTATATCGATGGCAGAAAGTGTAAATGTCAAAAAAAAATTGAAATTTGAAAAACAATTTTTGAGTGAACAGTAGACAACCTAGAAACAAATCATTGGTGTACCATTAAATATTTTCATCATAGAAAGACTAGACATAGACTATTTGACGCGGCTTTTTTTCTGTACAATATAGTAAAAATTCATTCAGGCACATTCTGAGATACGACATTTCCGCTTTCTGCCGTTGATATATTACACTAGTGACACAGGCATTGAAACGGCGGGCCTGAGCACTACTCTGCGACAGATTTCAGAACTTTTTAAGACGTCAGTTTCCTATCCTTCTGTCCTTACCCGTGCTCACCACAAAAAAAAGAGCAGATAATATTTAAACGGCTGAACGGATTTTCATGAAACAAAGCTAAGAACACTCTCGATGAAGACACAAAAAAAAAAAAAAAAATCAAAAATCTATCAAACAAAAAAAAACTAAATTAAAATCTTTTTATCCGTTTGGGCGCTACGATGCTACAGATAGATGCACATATACACAGATACATAGATACACAGACACACACACATATATAATATATACACGTCAAACTTATAACACCCCTTCTTTTTGCGTCGGGGGTTAAAAATACAACTTAATTGTGATTTAATGTTGCATAGATAAGTTTAATACCACATTTATTGGGCTAGCAAGCGCGATGTAAGATGGCGAAGCGACACAGTCGATTAAACTTGCATAATTTAATTGGCGTAAGGGAAAATGTGTTAGGAAAGTGATAGCATAGGACCGTGAGTGGATCCTGTTTACTGCAGGCAAAGCAAGAAGCAAGGGAGTGTGATGTGAAGTCGAGCATTTTTTACAGTTTAATCCGAAGAAAAATCAAAAACTTCAGAGTTTATATAATTAATAAAAATGCAGAGACGTACTACACTCACAAAATTGAAATAATCTTAACACATGTCCAGAAATAATGTTTAATCATTTTATTTATTCACTTTGTTTGAATCAATTTACACACAATTCCATATTTTAAACCCAATCTCTTAAGATTATACTTACCATGACGTAATGATATAAAATAACAAATGCTCAAAAATAAAAGTAAGTTATTTCTCGTACCTAACGTAGCAATAATAATTTCAGCAAAATATTTCTACTTTCAGAAAACCCATCTACCTATATGGTCCCAAAACAACACTCCGCTTGAAACTAAATAACAAATGGCTGTCCAAATAATAGAAGCGAAAGTTAAATACGGCAAATTTAATTAAACTACTGTTGCCCTAAACCATCTACCCTAATTTAAGTCAGTACAGGGCCGATGTATTAGACCCAAAGACATAACAATTTTACATCCATGCTGACAAAGCTGGTGAAAGAGACGAGTTAGTAGATAGGGATTTATACCGCTCTAGAGAAATGGCATTGATTAGTGATCAAAATTTTCTTTATTTATTTCTTTACGTTACATTTTAAACTTGCAGTTATTTAACAAACTTAGTTCTTATTACTAAAATAGATATGCTTATGTACTATACAAAAAGATAAAGACTATGGCCAAAACAGATAACAAACAGAGGATTTAAAAAAATATATATATTGTATAGGCTAGTTTTGACCACTGTCTCACCTGTTCGTTAGTGTATATAAGAGATGATGCGGTCGAGGTTAGTAGCACGCTAGGCCTAGAATGGGAACTGGATTTTAAGGACAACTACCGGAAACCATTAGATGTTTGGCAACAGATTTACCAACTTGAGGGTGGTAGCTGGACACATTCTTTTAAATTATCGGTGAAGCAAAAAAGTTAAAGGTCAAAAACATAATAGGAAAATAAAAGAATAGCATTTACAATCAGTGCTATAAGTGATTCGCGTAGTAGTATATAAATAATAAGGATTACAAATGTAAGTGTTATATCACAAAGATTTCAAGTCTCTATTTTTTATTATGGTTCATAAATTCAAGCAAAAACGCCGAAAAAACACGTTTCTTGTATGGGGACTCCCCTTTAATATTTAAATTTAGGCATACTTCGTGAAAATTTCAAGTATCTACATATTACGGTGGAGGAGATACAGGCCAGTGACATGCGGACAGACAGACGGACGGACGGACGGGCGGACGGACAGCAATGTCTCAGTAGTAGGGTTCCTTTGGCACCCTTTTGGTACGGAACCCTGAATAAGTAGGTACAACAAAACTCGATGAAACGGTCAAATAGAATTCAAAATAATATCCCGTTGGTCTAAACGATAATAATTCCAACGTCCTCCCATAAAGCAAAACGGTCGGTGTTTCCAGCGCAATTTATATGAGGATCACCTGGCATTGGGGTCATCAATCCAAAACCCCCGAGGCCAGTTCTTGGCTCAGTCTTAACACCGCCCGCGTTTATTGAGGATGTGGTTGGGAAAAGATTTAGATTTTACCTTGTTAATAAAATTATAATGAAGAAAAAATAAAGATAGAATAATGGAACTTTATTATAATGATCTCTATTATCTTAAAATGTAATAGAAGTAAGAGGATTCTTAATTTAAAATTGATCAGACCTATGAAAGTTCATTTCATAGCGGCATCATCTAGAAAAATCTCATAGTCTTAAAATGGCTGAACAATTTTTCATGAATCAAAGCTAAGAACACTCTTGACTACACAAATCAAACAAAAAAGAAATGGACGGACGAACAGACTGTAGCATCGTAGGCGCTACGATGCTACAGATAGTCATACATGCATACACATACATAGATTTACACGTCAAACTTATAACAAACAACCCTTCTTTTTGCGTCGGGGGTTAAAAAATAAAATGTATGTTATAAATACAATACTATATTTACACATAATTATAACACATAATTATTTTATAATCTGTAAAACAGTAGATAATATTATTTTTCAACTGTTGGAAGTAATTAGAATTTAATATTTCACTTCATTATTTAAGCAAAACTTTCAATTTTACCTCTCCAGCTTGTACGCAAAAAAAACATTTCTAAAAACTTAAAATAACATGAAATTCTAGCAAAGTTTAAGTAACGTATACTAAAGTAAAGATAATATGACTACGCTTTGTTTTTCCAGTTAAAATATATTTCAAAATTAATTTACAAAGTTCAAAGCTCACTTGTTCTACAATAAACAGTTGTTTAAAGCTTTACCGTACAAAGCTCCTATAAAGAGTGCAATGGAAGTGCAGTGGTGGATAAAATTTAGATTAATAAACCGGTTTTGGTCTGGAGGGGATTGTTGTAGAAGAAAATAGGATTCTCTGGGTAATAAAGTGCTAAATTAAACTAGAATATTGTATGTGATGTGGTGGGTAAAATCTTAGATTTTAGGTTGCAAATTAATAAATTAATATGTTACTTGCACTTGTGACAAGGCGATTTGTGGACACTATAGTATATTACTATTCGTATAGTACAATAGTGTACTAGTAGTGTAGTGTTACTACACTATATACTACACTATAGTATGGTATGAAAGAAAGAAATAAAGAAAGAACGAAAGAAAGAAAAATCATTTATTCAGCATATTCAAATCAAAAAGGTTAAAGTTCAAAAATTAAGTTAAATATTATGAAGTGCTGAAATAGGCCAGTCTCAGCACAAATGTCACGACTTCCAGGATCATCGACCCTGGATATACTGGACGCTGATATTCTGTAGTATTTGTATGAACACAACGAGTAACTTTATATCTGAGAGTAGCAAATTATTCAGTCATTACACATACATACAATACATACTACATACATACAAATATTAAACATTAAACATGTCTGTTTATTACCAGCTCTCACAGAGAACTCCGTATAATTAAATAATGTGCTAAATACAAATATGGTATGTACTGGGTAGGCACAACATTATTTACATGCAGAGAGACTTGCGAAGTCATAACATATACGTTGTTTACATTGTGTGTGATGAATGAGAGGTAAAATCTTTAAAACAAAATAATGATATTCTTGTTAAAATGTTAAATTAAAAAAAAAACTTATTTACACCTTCTTTACAGGTTCAAATCTCGTCGTGTGTATAAGTGGGCACTCCGGTGACGGAAAACATCTTTAACAACCCCCTCCCCCCCTATTTACCCCCCAGCTTAGTAGGCTGGCAGGATACAATGTGTTGGGCAAGTTTGTGTCAATCTAGTAACTAACGGCTCTAGTAACCATGGTATTAGGACACTGTGGAACATTTGTTGACATTGTTGTAGTGTTCGCCTGGACAAACATCTAGTGCGTTTGGAAGCTATCTTTGTGAACCAGTTCCCATTATATTATATGCGTAGCGCGCTACTATCCTTGACCACATCATCACTTACCCAAATATTAAAAAGTGGTCAAACGCTAGCTTTTCCTATACTATGTGGTAGGACACTATCTAGTGTCCGCATGGCTAGCTACCATCCCCAAGTTAGAAAATCTGTCACCAAAACATGTAATGTGTTTGGCAACTATCATTGAGAACCAGTTCCCATTCTAGACCTAGCGTGCTACCATCCTTGTACGCATCATCACTTACCAACAGGTGAAATAGTGGTCAAACGCTATCTTATATAATATTTTTTTTAAACTTCTAATATTATAAATGCGAAATGTTTCTATAAACAGTTCAATTGTTTATGGACGAAGCAAGTGAACCTAACATTGCAAAAAAATACATTTTATGATATGAAAAGTAAAAATTGAAACATAGCAATATTCATCATGCTTTTGTTATAATACATGTCGAAATTCGATGGCTTTAAACAAATCAGAAACACAGACAGCCAGACAGACAGATGGAAATGAAGAATTTATAAACTATTAGCTGATATCCGCGACATCGTTCACGCACACCAAGAATTTAGTAGCCTATGTTCATCCTCATGCTGTAAATATCTCATTGAAGATCGGATCTTCCATTTAGGCGTGATTAGGTAACAAACACAGAGTAACAGAGTTACAAACGCACAAACGTTTTTATAATATTAGTATGGAAGTATGGATACGGATAGAAAGCTCATTAACTTTGAATATAATTATCTTGAAAGCCTAAAAAAATACAAAGTATACAAACTACTACTCCCCACTTGTAGAAAGCGAGTTGTTTAAAAAAACCCATAGTGACGAAATAATAGATAAAAAAGATTAGCCCACACTTCAACCCACCCACTGGAAAGGGTTCCTTAGAAAGATATGAGCGTAATAAGAACACGATTAAAGGTAAACTTGAGTCGGCTACGAGCATCGAACTGAGTATGGCAACTCGTTAAAAATGTTAAAATACCGTGAAATACATGTATCTGCAACGTTGGACACTCCTGGGAGATACGTTGTGTGCAAGGAGGTTGCACGCTTATTTTGTAAGATGATTATAGTACAGTCAATTTAATAGATCACATTTGACACTTTCATCAAAAGTCAACAACGTCACCTTGTAATGAAGGACACAAAAGATTATTAATTATTTTAAGGTAGAACTGCATAATTACTTAACTTTTTTCAGTTACAAATACATATTTATTCTAATAATTACAAAAGAAAGCGTTTTTATAATTCATTTTAAACATAATAAACAATTTCTGTTCTAAAAACTAAACGTCAGTACACGGTTACGTCAGTGAACACTTGTTATTTAAAAACACCAGGGATGTAACCAAAAAAATCAAAAAATTGATCAGTCGATAGGTTGAATCGAATGCAATGATTACTTGTGGAGGATGTTTAACTATAAAAATAACTACACTGTGATTGTAATTAAAACATAATAAATTATTCTTTCACTAAAAAAAAACAAAAATAATTGGATGGGAACTAAAATCAATGATGTTACATTTTTGGGTCAAAAAACTAACGATAAACAACTAAACGTTAGATCCATAGGTACATCTGAGTATGTTTTTTATTTTACTGGGCCATTTTCTATGGAGCTACATTCTAATCCATTAATACATATAAAATCGTTTGAATATGTACAATTTTCTATTTGTATATTTTTTATTAACGTGTCTTATCAACAAGTAAATAACACTGAATAACTTAAATACTAATTGTATGTCTCATTTAGAGCTGCCGAAAAATTGGTTATTTTGAATAGCATCAAAGTAACATAATTTTTGTTTGTGTCACAATGCGTACCGATTCATCAATTGAATCGATGTGTTTAAGCAAGTCACCTTACTATGAAGCTAAGACTGACAGATGTCAAATGTGATCTATTAAATTGACCCTATATGAACTATAGTTTATTTATTTTTAAGTAAATATAGAAAAACAGATAGAGCCTTGCTTTTATGGCAAGAGAAGCAATCAGCTTCCCGTTTTGATTTTACTTAGTCATAATGGTCACTTTCCACGATACGTGATATTGCGCATAGATACAAATATATTATCAAATAGATCAGCACGATCTTACGCACCATGGAGAGAGGGGCGTCCGTAAAAGCGAGATAGGATAACCGGATATAACGTGACGATCCCATTTTTCCCATCTGTTTCGCCAATGGAAGAGGCTTCGAGAGGGAGAGTCATTTTCTTTAAGGCTTTTGCTTTTATCTTTTAAAGGGTACTTTAAAAGTTTTGCTGATTGATCTCTGCGATATTTATGTGTCATTAATTTCGTAAGCCAATTTAAGTTCAAGTTGTCCCCTTCCTCGTAGTGAGAGGGCAGACCGGACAAATAAAGTTCACGCTGTCCCCTTGCTACGAGCAATGGGGCAGCTTTTTTTTTCTGTTTGTACACTTAAGGAATAAACCATTTTATTGCGATTAAACGATCACGAGATAATTATATGTATATAGTTATCATTATTTAGTACTGGCTAGTTTATTTACTTTAACGAATGCCTTTGTGGTTGAATTGAACGTGAAAAGATTTTCGTGTGTCACCTCCTTTAGCAGTCGCTGTTATATTTTTCTAATACCACCCTTCCCTGGAGGATTTTGCATCTTATACTTCAGCAAGTTTCGTAAGAGAATGTTATATTTAAGTAATATGCCCGCGGGAAAGTCTATAAACAGATCTGGTTTAAGATCAAATACTGAAAGCCTTGGCTTGTTACTGGAATTAATGGTAAAATCTTAAGTATTGAATTTATTCACAAGCTTTTGTTGAACTTGCAATTTTTTTATGTAAGTTGACAATTTTTCAACCACTTGCTGGTTTGTATTTGATGGGCTAAAATTTGGCATATATTTGCATTATACTTCGGTAACAATGCAATGGTACCATAAATCTGATATAATGATGATGCCGGGATTTAGTAACTGGAACTGCCTGTTTGCAAATGGTGGGACAGTTGAATTTGGACTAGTGAGTTTTGCTATCATAAATACTTTTCAATACAAATTATGGACATGTGTCTTTACCTACGAACAAAATAAACACGGAAGAATTCCTAGCGATACTAAATGACCCAACACAGTTTGTGCCTTGGTAGGCGGTGCTTACCAGATGTGCCTTGTAGGAGTTGTGGCAAATTAAACCCAATTTACTCAAAATTAAGATCGATTTTTAACTGAACACATTGATAGCTTAATCAGTGACTGAGTTCCGAGTACTTCCGAGTAGTTCCGAGGACGCGCGATTTTGTTCGTGCCATTGGGTCAACATTTGCGCATAGCTTCCTAGAAGTAATTCTTCCGTGTTTTTTTTTGTTGGTAGGTCTTTACACTATTTCCAATATTTTTAAATTATATTTTTGACTTTGTTTCATGCTACGGTCAGACCCTTGAAATTTGAAAAAAGGTGTTTAAAATACAACCACGCTACTCCCTGCTTGGTGTTATACCTTATAGTATCCGCCTGGCCAGATAACACCCTTAAGTTGGAAAATTTGTCGCCACACATCTAATGTATTCGAACAGCTGCCCTTGTGAGCCAATTACCCTTTTAGACCTATCGTGGACGTCCTACACCACATCATACTTACCAACAGGTAAAATAGTGGACGAACGCTTGCCTCAATGCTATAAAAAAACTGTTTCTTAATTTAATAGTCTTCAGTTGAATAACACTCAAGATCCTGAAGAAGGCCTCCGGATGAGGCCGAAATATATGACTCCGCTGTCCGTCTATCTGTCTGTCTGTCTGTCTGTCTGTCTGTCTGTCTGTCTGTCTGTCTGTCTGTCTGTCTGTCCGTCTGTCACCAGGCTGTATCTCATGAACCGTGATAGTTAGACGGTTGAAATTTTCACAGATGATGTATTTCTGTTGCCGCTATAACAAAATATACTAAAAACAGAACAAAGTTAAAAATTAAAGGACCCCCTTTAATTTTTAATACAAAAAACGTGTTTTTACTATAGCGCTATCTATGTAAACGATTGTTTAACTTATTTATAAATTATATGAATTACCTAGCTTTGTGTTAAAGTTCACTTAGTTGGTGTTAGAAGTTCGTTAAATATTCGTTAGATGGCGTTGTAGTTAATAAGCATGTTTGGTATTGAAACGGTAATATAAGACAATCAATATTATTGTAAAACTGTGATAATATTACACTTATATATTATTATACTGCGGTTTGGAACCCTCCGTGTGCGAGACAAAAGTCTGACTCGCACTTGGCCAGTTTTATTAATTCTATAAGTTGAATAACACCAAATAGCCACAATAAATTAAACTCGTTTTAACCTTTAAAACCTTTAAATTATCTATTTAATTACTATAAATGCTTTTCATGAAGCAACTTTTAGAGGAATGTTAGTTCCTAACTCGTAAAGACTTGAGCTGTAAATCTTTTACTTGCAGCCGGAGCCAGTTCGAGAAAGTTCTTGAAAACTCTTCACTCTAAGAAATATTTTAGTACCTACCACTCTAATCCCGAACGAAATAAATCCTGAAAAGGTATCTAATTCTAACCCAGTTTGAGTCCAACTTTAGGGCATCATGTCAGAAAATTACTTTCAAAAGGATGAAAGAAAGTACCAAAACAAAATACAGACGTGCGCGGAATTCACGTTAGCGCGTTTTACAATTTGTTACATCGCTTAAATTGTAATAAAGCTCTAGAGTAACACATACACCATACCTAACTAACCACATAAACACCACATTCAATGCATTCAAACTTCGACCTTGATGGAGGAACAACAAAAGCGAAAATTGTATCACGTAGTTTTGTAGTCAAGATGTTTTAGAGTATAGTGTTTCAGTGTGAGGTTTATAGAAAGAGGTGTACTGTGAATCCCGGATGTATACAGTACGTATTCTATTTACCTTAACAGATGCCGTCATTATTCGTTAAGCATTCCTTGCTGGGACTGGTGGAATTGACAAATTCTGGTTAGATTCAGTCGCTGTGTTTTATTTGGGACCATAGTTTTGAGATTTATAACGTTGTTTCTGAAGTGCAATATGAATTAATAGATGAATAAATGAAGTATGAATATGTGTTTTTAACCCCCGAAACAAAAAAGGAGTGATATAATGTGTGACGTGTGTATCTGTGTGTCCGTGTATTTGTTTGTCTGCCTGTAGCATCGTAGCACCCAAACGGATGAACCGATGATGATTTGATTTTTATTTTGTTGATAGGTCTTAATCGAGAACTTTGATTCATGAAAATCCATTCCTTTGAGCTCTTTTCTAGTTAATAACGCAATGAAAGCAACTTTCAAAATATTTGATCAATTCGGAATTCAGTATTGTCTTATTTAAATGATACTATAAGAACATAGTAATCGTGACCTCTTGCTGGAGTATCTCCTAAAATCTACAGAATTCTAAATTCCATACCAATTTAAAGTTGATATTTCGTGTTTGGGCTCATTCAAAGGGTCTCAGTGAACAGATGATACATAGATCAGTCTTGGGTAGAACAAAGTAATAAATTTAAGAATTATTTCTATAACAGCCTGTACGTTATACCAGAGAACAGTGAAGGTAAGAAGTAAAGGTGAAACAGTCTGAAGTTTGATCAGTAATGGGACATGAAGTTGAATCCAGTTTTCAGTTAATTACCCACCCTCAACGAATAAATTAACTGCAAATATTTTCTCTTAATTAATTCTCAATTTTAACCGAGCTGCCCAATTAGGTGCACTATATAAACGTAGATAATAAAATGAAAATTAAAAGAACGACGCGAGTGGACGATCAAAAATTCCAATTTTATAATAAAGTCATATTAAACGGTCATTGGGTCCATGCTTGGTTCAATTATCGGAGCCTTTATTGCTTTTATTTCCTACTTTTCATTTGTTAAAAATAATGAAGCTGTTTGTCAGTTTTTTACCCGACTGCGATAGAAGGATGTATGTATGCATGTATGTATGTACATTTCTTTGGTACGCCCTAGAGCCTAAACGGCTTGCCTTATTTTTATGTGAGTGGTGTCAATAGATTCGTCTTAGTCGTTAGAGTGACACTGGGTACATCAACATATAATTTTATATAAATATACATAACTTATATGTTTTATTGGAGTTTGGAATAGGAAATGCTAAACAATCTTTTTCTCACGCAGTCGGGGATTTTGTACTCTTCAATAATTCACTTGTTTTATTGATTTTTAGATCTTATAGACTAGTGTTTGACCACTATCTCGCCTGATGGTAAGAGATGATGTAGTCGACGATAGTGATCACGTAAGTAGCACGGTACACCGTAAAGTTATGGCAGCAAATTTTCTCCTGGATGGTGGTAAGCTACTGTTTGGTCAATTGAGGCAAAACATACCACTGGCAGCGGTTGGAAACGAATAGCTGATGATCGAACTCGGTGGCGTGCCATGGGAGAGGCCTATGTCCAGCAGTGGACGGAAATTTGCTGATAATGATGATGATGCCATAGTGTAGACAATCACCCTTGCTAGGAGTGACCAGTGAACCAGTGACCTCTCGCATAGAAGTCAAGATATTACTTCTCTCCTTACAGTATTGAGGATGTTTTGTACTACAGAAATCTTATATTTCTATACAATATGGCTTGATATCAATATCGTGCTTTGTATAATATTTCGTGGGTTAAAACAAATAAGTTTTCTTTCGTCGATATGTAAGTTAAAAGATCCGTTATTTACACGTTTGCTTTTATTCACACAATAAACTCTACACATTATAATTTTGCCTTATAATATGTTCGGATTGCAATCAATACAATATGACTATTGATATAATATACACAACCAGAAGGGCCTGCGGCTTCACCCGCGTTAAAAACTTCTTTCATTTACTTAAAACTTTTCTTTCGTACAAGCCTTCTATCATAAACATACATAAAAAAGAGAGATAGAAAGTAAAATCGGTCCACCCGATTTCAAGTTATCGCGTGACTTAGGGAAATAGGGATTAATTTTTATAAAACCCGAAAAACCAAAATTGATTTTCTGATTTTTTTACCCCATTTCACCCTCTTAGGAGTGTTATTAATTTCTAAAAATCCTACAACACGTATTTACTTATTTATTTGCAAAAGAACTTGTGTGAAGTTAGAAAGAAACCTTGTACCCCCGTTTCATCCCCTTAAGGGGTGAATTTTACAAATCCTTCCTTAATACACCCTTACGTACTAAGACAAATGTACCCTACAAATTTCAAGTATCTACGACCAGCGGTTTAGTCTGTGCGTCGTCTTTATATCAGTCAGTAAGTCAGTACGAAGATTCTTATAATATTAGATTAAAGTATACATAGATAAGGATATGCATAGATGAATTGGTCCCTACAATTAATTAGAGTCGTAGGAAATAAACGTTCACCGTAATGGCGTCTGCGTTTAATCGTCTGAGACCGAGACTGGGCTTAATTACTTATGTACTGTCATTACTTGTACTGTTTATGTGTCTTTGTATTACTAAGGCCGACTGTACATTGGCTACTATCGCGTGAGCAACTAGAAGTTCGTGCAATCAAGTGGCGGTAAACGTGACTCGGTCACCTCGTAACAGTTACCTTTGCGTAGTATTATAATGTATTCTATGCTCCTACATAGTATTATTATTGTTTATAGATTATATACACAGATGCGTTGTTTATATAACAAAACCTGTAACGTCTCACACGTTACAGGTTTTGCTATGCTTAGATATCAATTTATACCTACCATCGCTCGATAAGTTCGACAGAAAGGAAGCATAAGCAACTATCGCTATTATGTATCAATGTGTGGTCACTGTTGCCAGCTTTAGTTGGTAATTAGTATTATCAATAATGTATTAAGGATTATGTATTAAGGAGATCAAATTTGATACGTAATATTATTGAAATTACTGACAAATAGGCTAAGTCTTGGAGGAGCGATGATCTACGCAAGGTGGCTGGCAATAGCTGGATGAGAATAGCCAAGGATCGTACTTTTGCGTTTTGGGTGCGGGTCGGAACACCTCCTTGTGGTGTACCCTGGGTATCGGCCGACAACTTTTCCCAGTTAACTGGGTTAAGTTGTTGACCGATAGCGAAGTTCCGACGTGAGGGGCTCCTCCGCGTGTCCCTCTGATATTTAGCAGAGGGCACAGCGTGACGGGGCAGGGCGGGCTCGGTAGTGGGAGCCGCCTGGTGGTGGGTCTGAGCATAATGCTCGGACTTAGTGGCGGGGCCGGTAAAGGCCGCATGAGGGCTGCTCGCATGATTTTGTCATGCGAGCCAGACGGTGGACGGTGTGCGAGTAGGGGTAGTTGCCCTTCGCACACCTGTCATTTGAGGGACAGAGGGTGTGGTGAGTTTGAGGAGAAGACGAGCCACACTCTTCTTAGGCTGTGGGTCCGACATGCTCGGGCCGAGTGGTGGGGCCGGCGACGGTCGAAGAGTGGGGTCTCGCATGCCACTGGCACTGGCATGCGAGTCGAACAGCGGACGGTGCCCGAGTAGGGGTATTTGCTCTTCGCACACCAGTCATCAGAGGGACAGAGGGTGTGGTAAGTTTGACGAGAAGACGAGCCACACTCCTCTGTCATTGTGGGGTAACTGTTGGAGAGTCGGGGGACTCTTCAACGGCTTGCACTACCCCACGTGACGGTTGAGGGGTGACCTTGGTGAGCAAGGTTATCCCTCCACAGCGACAGAGGCCCATTTGGGTCTGCCACCGGGGCAAGATGGTGAATGCCAGCGCGATCCTATCATGCCCCACTACGGTGGATGACGGCTCACCCCAGGTTTTTAGTGCGGTATCCTGCCTTTTAGGCAGCGAGTCCCACATAATCATCTCGCTCCCCCGGGCGAGTTGGTATCCATAAAGGATTTTCCTGGGTCAAAAAAAAAAAAAGGATCGTACTCAGAGGCGTGCAGTTGGTGAGGCCTACGTCTAGCATAGTCCATTGCTGATGTAGATAATGATGATGATGACTAGTTATAATTAACTTAAAACTTTGCATGGTGGTAGGACACTATCTAGTGTCCGCCTGGCCAGCTACCACCCTCAAGTTAGAAAATCTGCCGTCAAACATTTAATGTGTTCCGGCAGCTATCCTTGAGAGCCAGTTCCCATTCTAAGCCTAGCGTGTTTACCATCTTCGACCGCGTTATCACTTACCAACAGGTGATATAGTGGTCAAATGCTAACCTATAAGATAAAAAAAAATGTTGGTTGAGAATGTATACTAGGTAGTTTAGATCTAGCTTCAACTCTAAAACAAATACAAACCAGAGATGGTAGATGTTTGAAATTATGTTTCATGCATCCAGAGAAGTGTATAGAACGGCCTAAAATCAAACTTACAGAATTACGCTCACATCTTGGATTCTATTTGGTTGAAGGTATTGTTAAGAATTGTGGTGACATACTCAACTTGTTTTAATTGATTTTCTTGTAGTACGCATTTTTTTGATCGCGCCATTATAGCTATTTAAAAATATCATCAAAACATTTATTAAGAAAATACATCATATATCAATATTCAAATTTGAAAAGCGTTCACAGTTAGAAGTAGTTAGCTTTCTGTTCCATCATGCAAGAAAATCTCAAACCAGCTTACTCTTGAAATTGTTCAGCAAAATTTTCTATTCACGCCCGATTTAGCCAGAATACGAGACAACACGTCACAATCGCATCGATTTGTCGCCTCTTGAATCCCCGAGAAACTGTTCCAAACACACTGCGGGACGCAATTTATCAGTATAACGAGCTTTTTCGAATCTCCTTTAGGTGTCACTTGGTTCATTTATTTTTTTCTAATCCTTTTTGGGTTCGATCACATGTTGAGGCATTACTCTTGCGTCATTCCTTTAAAACGTTATCGTCGAGTTGTCTTCAGTGAGAAAAAGAGCTATTAGTCAAGTGGGGTGCGGCGTGAATGCGAAAGCCGACGTTGGCCTAGGACAGGGATATTGTGATGAATTGTAATGGTAAGGATGTTTTTAACATAACGTAATATATATATCGTATTTTTCTAAGTACTTTATAATTAATGTTGTATGAAACTTAGGGAATATACCAGCAAATCTGTACGAATAGTTATGATCAAAAAATATGCTTGAAGTTGATTTTACTGCTAAAAATACCTCTATTTAAAAGAAAACAGTAAAAGCAATCATAATTGTATGATCAGAGCAATTTTGCACAATGATTTGACATGTAGAGGCAGCACGCAAATCATTTTAACGTATCTTTGATCATGACGCAATAGCCCAATTTAACCAAGACTCAAACCAGTAGTACCAACTACACAAGGTCATTATAGTTACCCACTGAGCTTCTCAGACGTAACTTCTCGACATAAGGTAGGTAACTACTGTTTCAAATACCTGCGACCTATCCACCCTTGCTCCATCCCTTACTCGAACATTGAACAGTGAATAATATATTCCATTATAAAAGGTACAATAAAATAGTGGAGAAAACAATAACGTATTGCAAATAGAATTCGAGGTGTGAGGCTTTGGCAATGGCTTTTAGAATTGAATCGTATAAATACAAAAAAGTTTTATAAAAATAAAACGCGTTGATGTTCTTATAATGTGAATTAATATTAACAGAATATAGACCTGTTCTTCGAACTATTATATATTTGTCTTAAAAACTAGAAAGATTTAAACATAATATAGAATAAGAAAACCGCATTTAAATATTTAACAATACAATTGTACCCACCAAAACTTGTAAAGGATTTGCTTGAAATTTCAATAATGGAATTGAAACTTTGACAATGGTAGGATTTAAAGTCAGGTTTAAAGTTTTAATCTTTGCTACTTCGTTTTTCAACAAATCTTAATATCGTTAGAATTTTATTGGCATAAACGTTTCAACTAATATTTTTCACTGTCTCGTCGCACATTTCTAAGGGTCCGTCTCAACCAATTTCGAGTACAATTAAACGTAAGCATTAATTACATTGACCCCCTCCCGTTCTCACCCCTACTCTGCCTTATTTCCCTTTTGCTTATTCAGCGAGAGGTGTAACACTATCATTAAGGTTACTGGAAATGGCTCCTGCGATAACAATAAAACTAAAGATCTAATCGTGTATCTAAATAATTAATATAGATATTTCATTTCATATTATTTATTTCCACATAAAAACACCCTTATGGCATATACCAAACCGATGTTATGGCTAGTTAAAAAAATATAATATATAAATTTAAAAAATATAAGAATACTATTTAACCAGGTACTTCCAGCTTCAAATAATTCTAGATGCTCAATGCACATCTGAGCTGCTGCTACGAACTTCGGCAGGCTACAGTTAAATAATATATCAATGTGCATAGATATGATATTGATCAATCGTAAGGCGCGACAGAGGAGCATTCCTTCGTAGGATAGTCCTATTCGAACGTCTCTCTAATGATAGGGCCACACAAATCGCGATAACGCGAACATTCGCTTTATCGCGATGTGTGTAGTCGAGTATTCGCGAATACTTCGGCATTTCAGGTGAAGCCGCAGACACTTCGCTCCACTGTTGGTAAACTCGCGCACATCAGAGGGTTTTATCGCGATAAACATCGCTTGCGTGGCTAGACTTCAGTCGGCCGCAAAGAGTGTCGGCCGTCATGCGTTGTGCGTAGCGGACGGGTATTTTTGTTTTATTTTTTAGGGTTCCGAACCCAAAGGGTACCAACGGAACCCTATTACTGAGACTCCGCTGTCCGTCTGTCTGTCTGTCTGTCTGTCTGTCTGTCCGTCTGTCACCAGGCTGTATCTCATGAACCGTGATAGTTAGACGGTTGAAATTTTCACAGATGATGTATTTCTGTTGCCGCTATAACAACAAATACTAAGAACAGCACAAAGTTAAAAATTAAAGAAAAGTTAAAAAAAAATTTTTTACGATAGCGCCGCGCCATCTAGTTAGCATCTAAGATGGTGCTATCGTCTTTACCTTAATCTGAATCTCGGAAGCGGCTCCAACGATTAAATAAAATTTAGTATACAGGGGATTTCGGGGGCGATAAATCGATCTAAAATGACTCGTAGCATTTTCAGAAAATGTTGTTTTATTCGTGTTTTCAATAATCAACTTTATTGATAATCAACTTAAAATATGACTCTTCCCGACATCTATTGGCGAGTAGAAGTACTGTGTCGGTAAAGCAGTTAGTTGCTCTCAATTAAAAAAATAGTATTATTATTCGTCAATAGATGTCGGGAAGAGACATATTTTAAGTTCATTATCAATAAAGTTGATTATTGAAAACACGAATATATAAGTGGCAAAAAATACCGAGCAAAGCTCGGTCAACCAGATATTTAATAATATTAATGACTACAATTACTATTACTACTTTTACTATTACTATTACTACTATATAATACTATTCTACCTTTGTGTTAACGTTAACTTAGTTGGTGTTGAAGTTCGTTAGAAATTCGATAGATGGCGTTCGGAACCCTCCGTGTGTTGGACAAAAGTCTGACTCGCACTTGGCCAGTTTTATTTAATAAAGATTCACATTACTAGTATTCTTGTTAACCCCTCCAACTAAGCTAATTATGCTTGTGCCTGGAGTGGGTTCACGTCAATAGTGCAATGAGTGGGGTGGGGATCGATCTCACGACCTCTCTGTCGCCAGTCCGACACCCTATCCATTGGGCTATTGCCGCCTTTATATGTTTGCGAGTTAATCTGCTGTTGAATGAATAGTAATCATCTACTGCCGCCTTTTTTACTTTTTTCTTATTTTTCTGATTGCATAAAGTAATTGTTTAGTGCCATAAAATAAAGAGCGACAGCTTCGTCCATTTTTCCGCGATAAACTATTGCGACATTTCTTTGTTTGCATTGTGGCCATGCACATTCGCCGTAGGCCGAAGACGAAGTTTTATCGAAATAAATCTATCGCGATGTGTGTGGCCCTAAAGATGTGAACTCGTCGACGCGCTCCTAATACTGCACCCGCAGTCCCAGCTCACCCAGGACCTCCGGCAGGTCATGTCACCGCTCAGCACGCGCCTTATTAAAACAGCGATTTTATAAAAAAAAAAACTTTCTTGCAGTATGCATGGTACGATTTTCTGCCACAAATAAAGACATCTGATAAGTATAATGTATTTGCCCAATAAGAAATTACAATGAATTATTTATTTGCTCCGTTTAAGTCATTCCTGGCGTTTCATAGTAATCTAATTTTATCGTAATAACATTTGCTAACTAAATAGTAAACTCATCTGGTGAAAATTATATAAAGCCCATAAAAAAGAAACACATGTATCATCAATGGGTTAAATTAAGTAGCGTTGATGAATATTTCTTATCGTCACTTAAAATATTTCAAAATAGCTAACACTTTAGACAGACATACTTTCTACAAAATGTATCGAAAGCACTGTGTCTCTTCTAGTATCTTTAACCCTATGTGATGTTACGATTTTATTGTTGGCAATTTACGGTACGATATACGGGTCCCTCTAACGCGAACCCTCGTATAATTCGGATTGTGGGACTAATAAGAAAGAAACAATGCTAATGAAATAATACCTATTAATGAAGTGTTTACGAATTTAATTTAATTAAAATTTGTGTTAATCCCAAACGGTACGGCTTAATATTGTTGCGGGTATTTTAATTATGCCTTTTAGGTTAATTTGTTAGATATTATTAAATTATGTCGACAGTTGATAAGATGATAAACTCTGTGACAGACTTCAGCTGATATTTTTATATTGTTGTGTAAAAACGCAAAGTTGTAATTGTTACACTAAACGCCTAATTTTTAAATGGTGAAAAAATAATGAACTTATTCAAAAATGAAAGTTTGTATTTTCAAAACTACCTATGTTTTTTATGTTAACTACCTTATATTACTTGATAATAATGTAGCTTTACATTAGTGAAATATTTTTTTTAATCGGCTCAGTAGTTTTTGAGTTATATTGTACCAAACAAACCAATAAAAAAATAAATCTTTAGTGGATATATATGGTTAGTTAGGTATTTGTCTCTTGTTTATCTATAACGGTACAGGTGCCTTTCAAACGTCTAGAAAAATTTACCGAAACATACGAGTATTATTCACCTAAGTCTATTAATACATCATTACATATTACATAGCTACGAATTATTCAATGTTACGTAACAAGAATGTAGAAGTTAAAAAACAAAAAACCGACTTCACATGCCGCGCGAGCCAGTTTTAGTAGCTTTAAGTTTGAAATGTGTATAGCCGTATCTCTGAAGATACTTATCAAATCTTGATAAAATTCAAATGATACCACATCGAAATAAATCCTAACCATGAAAAAATATAAACTACTCCTAAAACTATAATACAGACTATATGAAATCTAGAAATAAAAAACTGAATTAAGGTCGCTGTCCGCTGGTAGGGTAGGTACAAAAAAAAGCTGGCGACATTACTTCTTTGAATGGCAAGACTAATTCGTTGCCCAAAGTAAGCGCCATATTTTCCATGGTTATGGGAGACATCTATCAGACGTCTGGACAACTCCTTTACAAAACTGCATGCTTGTTGACCCCACGAGCTCATGGTCTCAACCCCAAACGGAAGAAACGCGTAAACGTCTCCAATGTCCACATATTTCCTCCGCTTGAGGGCCTCTGCCGCGTCTGCGGCTGCTCCTGCAGCTCGTGAGGTAATTTTAAATAAAAACGGCAAAGTCGAGTTGGACTCGCCTACCGAGGCTTCCGTACCAACGTTGGAAGGTACCAATTAAGCTAGACCTCTAAATTCTATGAGCGCTCATATATCTTAGAGGTCTATCTTAATTGGCGTAAACTATGTATATATGGGGACACCCTTTAATTTACAACTTTTTTTTATTTTTGGATATTTTCCTATATTTGTGCTGTAAGACCTTGAAGTACCCTATAGGTTTTCGACCCAAAATTATAGGATACTTCCGGTTAACCTAGAATTGTTAAAGAAAAGGTCTTACAGTACAAGTAAAGGAAAAATTCCGAAAAATAAAAAAAATTGAAAATTAAGGTAAATTTTGCGAAGTTTTCCCGAAAATCTAAATTTGCCCTATCTTTTTATCGTGTCCACTGACCTGAGTCACCTTGATTTTAAATACATGAAAAATACATACAGACGAAATGAGAACTCCTCCTTTTTGGAAGTCAGTTGAAAACTTACAAAAATGTCTTCTAATAACTCCCGTTCTAAATTACTGTTAAATCACAGTGATTAAGGATATTAGTTCAATTACTTAGCACACAAGCATTCCAACAAGCGCTGTAACTGCCACAATACATGCAACAATCCCCAAATTCAGTATGAGCTTAATTTCTTCCAGTTTACCCAGTGACCTTTCACGTTGCTCTTTTTAAAGCTGAGTCTCCACCTACGGGACATTGGTAACCAATGAGTTTTGAAAGAAATAAAAAACTTAAAGAACTTTTTGTCAACTCGTCAGATGATAATTATTGTTATTCCTGTGCTAAAAGTGATTAATTAACACAATTTCTTTTTTAACCGAATTCTAAAAAAGGAGGAGGTTTATCAATTCCACCGTATATATGTTTTTTTTTTTGTTTTTTTTTTTTTCATTAAATAAGCTTACTAGCAATGAGTATTGCACATTACTAGTATTCTTGTTAACCCCTCCAACTAAGCTAAATATGCTTGTGTCTGGAATGGGTTCACGTTAATAGTGCAATCGGTGAATTCAAGTCCTCTCGATCGCCAGGTCAACCGAAAGCCTTAGCCATTGGGCTATTACCTCTTGATATAATTATTATCTATTAACTGTTAATTAAAATTACAGGCTACTTCAAAATGTATCCCAAATACCTAGTACTTTTGATTTATCTGAAAAGTACATTTTGATTTTGATACAATTTTAAACATTGAAATGAAATTGAAATGAAATTTATTTTGTTTTTACAAAGAGTGTACATATACAATCAGAGTATTAATATATACTAATATCATGCATAATTCACTTACTTAACTAAAATTAAGTTAGTCATGCAATACATTCAAAATAGGTACAAATTTAAGGGTAAGTACACTTGTGTTCATTACAGCGGTGTGTTAACACCCGGACAAGAAAAACTGTATCCCGAGTGATAACCTCTTTCGCCATATTACGGATATTATATTGAATAGTTTGTTATATTTATTATTACATTACATATTAGTATTGTTGACTTACATCAGAAGTTAAATCAGTTATTGGTATACAAAACAAAATTATCTTAAAATTATTACCTTTAAATTTATAATTTGGAGGTAGCCCTCCCATCATTATTGTAGGAATTAAATTAATGCATGCAGCATAATTACCATGCACAATTACATATTTTCTGAATTTAACAGGACAAGTGGGTGACCAACAGACCGGTGGGTGAATTATATCGATGTTTAGTATGAATGAATGAATTAATGTTTTATTTATTAGTATCACAAACTTGTTTTACACAGTCAGCTACTTATTTGATAGGAAGTCAGGCGGAAAATCGATATAATGCTTCTAAAAACCTACCATCTGGACGAACACTCATGAATGCACACAAAAAAAATCATTGGTCCGTACGTCTAGGATTTGAACCGGCGACATCTGGGTCAGAAGTCATGCTATCTATTCTTTACACCAACGGGCAGTCACTTTGTTTAGATTTAGAGTTATTTGTCATTTTTAACCAACTCCCAAAAAAGGAAAGAGGTTCTCAATTCGTCTGTATGTTTTTTTTTCTGTATATTTGTTACGTGATTACTTCGCCAATTGTGAACCGATTTAAATGATTATTTTTTAAATGTAGGGTTAATCTCCAATGTCGTTTGATTTAAATTTTATCTCGATCTGATAAGTATCTTTAGAGATATGACGATAAATGTCTCGAACTTGCTATAGAAGCTGACTCGCGCGGCATGGAATTCGGTTGTTTTAGTTTTTAAACTATCTTAATGATTCATTTATATATATTATTCATTTTATTTGACTTGTGATTGTTTTTAGGGTTCTGTAGTCCTGACGAGGAACCCTTATAGTTTCGTCATGTCCGTCTGTCTGTCTGTCTGTCTGTCTGTCCGAGGTTTAGCTAAGAGACTGTTAATACTAGAAAACTGTAATTTTGTGGGGGTATGTATATATATTACGCCGACAAAGTGCTGAAATAAAATTGTGAAATTTTTTTTTTAGGGTAGCTCCCCTATGTGAGAAGTGGGGATGATTTTTTTTTTCATCATCTACCCCATCGTGTGGGGTATTGTTGAATAGGTCTTTTAAAATAACTTAAGGGTTGCTAATATTATTTTTCGATTGAATGCTCCATTTACGAAATATTAATCTTTAAATTGCAAATTTTTGTTCCAGTAGGGCGTCCCCCCCCCCCCCTCTAAAAGCAAAACTGCTGGCTTACAAAATCTGAAAAAAATCGTGATAATAGCGCATTTTATGAACTTAAAAGGAAAATTATAGCGTTTGAGATAATTTAATTAGTTTAGCAGTAATAGTCGTTAATTTTGGGTATTGAATAATTTTGTACCAAATACAAAATACTTAGAATAAGTCCTTTAAAGTGACAAAGACGAAGTACCTAGTTGCTTGTTTATAAAGGACTAGCAGCCCGCCCAATATAATAATACAAAATTTGCATCTGTTTGTTGCATCAAATATAAAATATTAACATATTTAACAATCATTGTCATATTTCAACCAATTTACACAAAACCTTAACGAATTATGCACCTAAACCTTCCTCATAAACACTCTAGCTATTGGTAAAAACCGCGTGATGATCCGTTCAGTAGCTATTGAGATTATTGCGAACAGACGGACAGACGCAGTGATGGACTTTGATTTATAATACTTACGTAGTGATATTGGACGGCCCTATGGCGTAAAGGATAGTCACCTTGATTCTGACCCGACGGTCGTTGGTTCTAATCCTAGCTATATACCTACCAATGAAAGATTTATGTGCATTCATGAATCATGGGTTTTCGTACAGAGGTAGTGGGATCATTGAATCAAAATCCATATTCATATTCATATTCATTTATTCATATTATTATCATACATGTCAATTGTAAATACTCGAAATCACTTAAAATAATAATAATGTCAACAATATAATAAAAAGAAAACAATATAATAACATATAATGAATAAAATAATTAATCCTTTACAGAATTTATAAATTCGCCGTATGTATAGAAGGCCTGGTCGATAAGCCAGCTCTTTAGTCTTATTTTAAAAGAAGCAGGACTCGGTGCCTGCTTTACTGTATCAGGAAGTCTGTTGTAAACTGATGGGCCCATGACATGCGTCAGCTTATCAGATTTTGCCATGTTGCGTGATACAGACGCCAATTTCTCCGCGCGGCGTGTGTTGAACGGATGGTGGTCTCCATTTTTTGTAAACAAGTCAGGGTTCAGTCTAACATACACTGCCACCTGGTAGATTACCATAGATGGCAGTGTCAGTATACCTAACTGTTTGAAATATGGCCGGGCAGAATCGGACCATTTAATACGAGCTACAGCACGCACGGCACGCTTCTGCATTCTAAACACGCGCAGCCACTCCGCAGCACGGCCCCAGAGCTCCGTGCCGTACTGTAGCACCGAGTGCACCGTCGCGAAGTAGCACGACCGCACCACACTCTCGGGAAAAAAGCGAGAAAGCCTATAGAGAGCGAAGCATGCACTGCCTAGCTTTCCACAGACCCTATCGATATGAAACTCCCAGGTGAGAGCTCTATCCAGCTCGAAGCCCAGGAATGTGGTGGTGTCGCACTGATGCAGCTCAGTCCCACTTTCAGCATAGACCTGCAACTTCCGCGGCCGATGTCCGCCCAGACAGAAATGCATGTAATGGGTCTTAGTCAAATTTAAAACTAGTCCACTGTCACGAAACCATGAGGCGAGTTGTCGCGCCGCCTCGTTCAGTCGTCGTTCGAGCACGTCAACGGACGGTGCTGTAACCACTGCCGCGACGTCGTCCGCATACATAAGCACGTCGGCCGCAGTTACTACGTCAGGCAAGTCGTTTAGCAGTAGTGAGAACAGTATATTAGACACGGCCGATCCTTGAGCTACGCCCATAGATAACGGAAGTGGGTCCGACCGCTCCCGGCCCGCGTCTCCCACGACTACTTGCGACCTGCCCCGCATCATATCACACAGTATGCCGAGTGTCCTATTCTGTATGCCGTAGTAATCTAGTTTCAGTGCTAGAATTGTGTGGTCTGCGACGTCGAACGCCTTCGAGAGGTCGCAGCACAGCACTGCTACATGCTGCTTCCTCTCCCGGGCACACATCACGCGGCGCACCACCTCGCGAGTCAGGCTCGTGGTAGACCGGCCCGCACGATACGCGTACTGACGGTCCGTATTAATCAGGTACTCCGTTAATCGCGAGCTAATTCCGTTTTCTAACACCTTTGCTACCACGGGGATTATAGACACTGGCCTATAGGCGTCTATATCCTGGCGTTTCCCTTTGCCTTTAAACAACGGTGACACTTTGCTCAATTTTATCGGGGTGGGATACACACCGTGACGTATAAACGCGTTAAATAATCCTGCCAGCACTGGCGCTAGAGGAGCTGCTGCCATGCTTAGGAATTTCATGGAAAGTCCGTATGCATCTTTTGACGGTTTGGGCGATATCTTTTTAGTGATGATGCTAAAAACCTCGTCCAACGTGAACATGCGCAGTCTGAGCGAGCGGTCCGCCGGCGGGCGCACCGCTCTCAGGGTGCGCTGCACGCGGGCCGGGTCAGCCGGCGGCGCTCCGCACGCAGCGGCCGCGCCAACGAACCTGGCATTCATGGCATTTACTGCATCCTTCTTTGTTGGAAAAGGCAAGTTGGTGGAAGTTTTAACTATATCTGTAAAATCTAAATTACATTTGTTCGATTTACCTCTTTGCTCATTTAATATACCCCACATAGATTTCGCTGTATTTTTAGTACCTTTTAATATATCACCATAGAATTTAGAGCGTTCTAGATTAATTAAATATTCATATTTAGAGTTAATATCGATTATTAGATTATTTATAAATTCACTATCAGCAATGTCAATATTTTTATTTTTATTTCGAATGTCAATCAACTCAAATACTAACTGTCTAAAATTCTCGATGTCATTAGTGATCCATGATTGATTACGTTTTTTAATGTTAATTTTCCTAAGTGGGAAGCAAATCTCGAACTTACTAACGATGACATTAATTATGGCCGTTGTTAGTGTATCAAGACTGAAGCTGTTACGTGCTATAGTGTCGTCCCAGTCTACGCCTCCAAGAGAGGAGACAAAATTATCACAATATATTGGAGCGAAGTTTCTTGATATTTTAGTTAGAGGTTCTGGTGGATCCCAGTCTAGCGTCACCTCTGCGCGGACAGCGACGTGGTCGCTTAGATGAGTGGTCACAGGAGACGCACTTATGCTATGCGGAACTAAGTTCGTGTATAAGTGGTCAAGACATGTCGAAGTACGCGCTGTTATTCGAGTGGGAAAATCTACCGAGTTGATCATGTCATGGGCTGACAGTGTGTCAGTCAACCGTTTCTGATCATTGTTCACGTCTCCAATACAGTTAATATTAAAGTCGCCCACAATGACGCAATCTATTTCCAGTTCGCTAATCTTATCGAGCAGACCTTCAAGGTATATAAAAAAATCATCAATCATCAGTCAAATCAATCAAATCATGGGATCAAAGAAGGAGTATTATACGTTTAACGTGTGTATCTGTGTCTGTCTGTAGCATCTTAGCACCCAACCGGATGAACCGATTTTGATTTTAATATTGATATTTTTTTTTGTTTGATAGATGTCTTCATCGAGAGTGTTCTAGTAGTAGCTTTGATTCATGAAAATTCGTTCAATCGTTATAAAACTATGAGCTTTTTTCTAGTTAATTGCGCTATGAAATCAACTTTCATAGGTCTGATCAATTCGAAAATCTTCTTCTTCAACGATATTGTAAGAACATGGAAGCATTGACCTGATGCTGGGACATCTCCTGCACTTTACAGAATACTCAAATCCACACCAACTTACAGCTCAGATATTAAATGTCGTGTTTAGAGTCATTGGAATGCTTTTATTGAAAAGATTAAAGACATAGATCACTCGGGGTGGTTTATATATAGATCATAACTATATTATACAATAGAATTTTATACTATAAAAATATATTATTATACTATGTTGACTTCAAATTAATTTAGATCGGTGGGGATCTACAGCATCGCTAAGCTTATAATAATATTTTCGTAGTAACTATGATCTAATCTGTGGTTTCACTGCAGATATTTTATTAATGTTGCGATGCGTGTATGTGAAATCCGTGATATCTTCTAGAGTTTTAATTTGAATTATATACTGTTAAGGACAATTTTAATCTTGAATATGTGGCCAAGTTAAATAATTATTTGGATAAGGATTAATACTATATACTTGAAAATAGCCATGGAAATTATGTAATATTTTTTAACAAAAAAATAAAGATTAAAATGGTTACTGTGAGTCAACCTTAAGAGATAGACATATGCTGTCCCGGACTTTTTTGTAGGTCTTATTAAGTTGTAAAACTCTTCCATAGAAAATATTCTTCTATCTATTTTCAATTGAGCAGCGTTCGTAAGAAACTTGTTTTTTCGACCGCTTTTTAGTCGACTTAGGTTGCAAATTAGGTCTCCACGAATGTACCTTTGATTTAAACGGGATTATATACCTATTTTCAAAGTCCATTCTATATATTAGGGAAAGAATTTTTTAAATCGGTCTAGTAGTTTTTGAGCCAAATCATTACAAACATACAAAAATACAAAAATGCAAAAATACAAATGTTCTCTCTTTATAATATTAGTATAGACAAAGACTTGCATTGAATAACGGGCTACTACGGAACCCTACATTGCGCGTGGCCCGACACGCATTTGGCCGGTTATTTAGGAATAAAATTATCAGGGTAAAATTATAATAATACATTACAAGAAAGTCAATTGTTATATGCCACGATTCGAAAAAAAAAAGTATTTTAAGTGAAAATATCAATAATAATCTCGTGACTAACAAATAGGTGCCAAATCGTGTCTAAAAATACTTGCACTATGAAATTGTACCAAACCGTGTGTAACAGGTTTAAGGCTCATTCGGCAATAAATCATGTCCTTTGGGCGGCAGTAGTAGTAGGCCTAATTGTATTAATATTTATGGCGCTCAAGGCTGTATTTGTAATGTTTACTGTAACGTTCAAACAAACATGAACTTTTGTATGTTTACTGACACAAAACAAAGTCTCTAGTTATATTAAAACAATAATTATTTGACTAATAGATAAATTACGCTATTTCACAGAATAATTATTGTACAAGTACTATTAAATATATATAAAAAAATAGAAAATAATTGTAAGTAAATAAACAATTTGAAATAGATAATTCCGGACCAAAAAAAAATTAAATATTACTTTTTGCGCCTTGTGTGATTTTTAACCAACGTCCAGGATGAGGTTATTCATCCGGATGTTTATAATATTAGGGTTCCGAACCCAAAGGGTACCAAAAGAACCCTGTGACTGAGACTTCGCTTCGTGAAATGCAGATCGACGGATCGACGGACGGACCATCTCTCATCTCCTTAACCGTAATATATAGTATATACTATATAGTACATACCGTACTTGAAATTTTCACATAGTACGTATTACAATGGGAGATATTACAACGAATACTAAAAACATAATTAAGATAGTTAAAAAACTAAAACAACCGACTTCCATCCATTTCCGGCGCCGCGAGTCAGAGTCAGTATCAAGTCTGAGTACACCCCCCCCCCCCATACACGATATAGGAAACTTATATTACCGGCAAATGTTGTTCACTCGGAACCCTATATATGCCACTGCGACTTGGGCCTCCTGGTTTTCGAATAATAAATATTTCGGTAGAATTTGGACTTTTATGTTTCTTTAAGTTTTATCTACACTTTTTGTTTTCTTAAATTGTTATGCAATCAAAAAATCATGGTGTCGAGATGCCCGAGGTTTTGTTAAGGAGTTGTCCAGACGCCTTATTTACATCACCCGTGACCAAAGAGCTGATGCTTACCTCGGCCAACGTATTAGCCTATAACTATACAACGAGGTACTCGTAAGAGCTAGCTAGCTTTTTGGGAACATTACCGGCATGTAGCGACCTAGGTTCTGTCTTTTATTTTATAGTATAGATATTATTATTTTAGTTTATATAATTTTGATATTGTCATTAGGTAATTATTTTTAAGTTGTTGAAATAAATAACATAAAAAAATACAATACAATACAACATTTTTTTTTTGTTTTTTATCGGCCGCAGCGCTCCCAAAGGGGGTGAATTATTAAGGGGGGATGTTGTTACACCCTTAGCAGTGATTCCCGTAAATCAAAATTGCTATTTGGATAAGTAATAGCCAGAAAACCTATAAAAAACACAATTTCCTCTGTAAAATTTAGAAAAAAAAAACAAAAATACACTAAAATCCTACTTGATTGGTTAAAAACGTGGGTAAAATGCATTAATTTCGTCGTATCGGTGAGGTCGTACTATTATTAGCTGAGTTGGTCATTTTACGTGTTCAGTGCTTTTTAACTCCTGACGCAAAAGGAGTGTTATATGTTTGACATGTGTATGTATGTATGTATGCGTCTGTCTGTGGCATCGTAGCGCCAAAACGGATGAATCGATTTTGATTTAGTTTTTTTAGTTTGAAAGTTTTCCCAAAATGTATTCATTTTAATATGAAATTGTGCGCGTGTTGCGCTGGAAAGCGCGGGCGATATAACGACGTGCGTCACCGCCATCCTAGCCGCTCCCAGACGATGACCTACGTATTAGATCGAAACCCTGTAAATACAACGCAAACAAAAGCCGGTTAGTTCACATTCGTTTTTTTTTGTTTGTTAGGTGTCTTCATCGAGAGTGTTCATGGCTTTGATTTATGAAAATCCGTTCAGCCGTTTTAAGTCTATGAGCTTTTTTAGAGTTTCGTAGGCATAAAACAAATCCCTTGTCTGTCTACATGGACATACATGGAAATAAAACTAGTTTTTTTTTTCATTAAAAACAGGGTCAAAAAATCAAGTACGGAGTGATGTGTATAGATAAAAAAAATGCTTTAAAAATGACATTGAAGTTTCTAAAACCATTTTTCTTAAGGTCAATCAAATTTAAGTTTTAAAGCAAAGGAGTGAAAAATCTAAAAATAATATATGCTGTAGATCTCAATAAACACTTTCAACAAAAATTGGTTTGAACGAGATATAGCTAACAGTTTTTGAGATATTACAACCGCAAATATAATTTTGATGAAAAATAAAGTTATTTTTTGGTGGCGAAAAATAATAGTTAAACAATACTGTGTTACGGAACCCTTCGAGTGCTAGTGCAACTTGCACTTGGCTAGTTATTCTAGATGATCGCACTATAAAATAAACTTTCGTTTGTCTGATCAATTCAAAATTTGGTATCATCTCACTTCAACGATATTGTAAGAACATGAAAGCATTGATCTGATGCTGAAACATCTCTTAGATTTTGCAGAATACTCAACTTCTCACCAACTGACAGCAGAGATGTCGATATTTTGCTCATTGTAATGGTCTCAATGAACAGGCTGAATATACATAGATCAATCGGGGGCTGTTTTAAAGTTTGAATTTCAGTATTATCTAATACTATAAGAATCTTTGTCCTGACATACTGACTGACAGACAACGCACAGCCTAAACCGCTGGTTGTAGAGACTTGAAATTTGGAGGGCATATTTGTCTTAGTACGTAAGGGTGTACTAAGAAAGGATTTTCCAAAATTCACCTCTTAAAGGGGTAAAATAGGGGTTCAATGTTTGTATGGAGCAACAAGATTAGATAGTCTGTTCTATCCGAAACTTCACACAAGTGCTTCAGTAAAAAAATATATAAATATGTGTTTCAGGTTTTTTTTAATTCCACCCCTAAGAGGGTGAAATGGGGTAACAAAGTGTGAGAATCAATATTGTTTCGGATGGCGCTGACATTTGGCATGCAGATAGTTATTACGACGTAAGTTACCTCTGAGTTACCTCTGTAAATTCACCTCTGAAGGGGATGAAACGGGGGTTCAAAGTTTGTATGGATAAACCAAATTAGATAGTATTTTCTATTCGAAACTTCACACAAGTGCTTTAGTAAAAAAATAAGTAAATACGTGTTTCAGGTTTTTTTTTTAAATTCCATCCCTAAGAGGGTGAAATGAGGTAACAAAGTGTGAAAATCAATATTTTTTCGGATTGCCCTGAAATTTGGCATGCAGATAGTTATTACGACGTTGGTTCCCTCTGAGAAAGGATTTTCCAAAATTCATGAAACGGGGGTTCAAAATGTGTATGGAGAAACAAGATAAGATAGTCTATCTATTTGAAACTTCGCACAAGTACTTCAGTAAATAAATAAAGTAAATACGTGTTTCAGGCTTTTTCTAAATGCCACCCCTAAAATGGTGAAGTGAGGAAACAAAGTCTGAAATCAATATTGTTTCGGATTGCGCTGAAATTTGGCATGCAGATAGTTATTTTGACTTAGATATCTGCTAAGAAAGAATTTTTCAAAATTTACTCTTCAAGGGGATGAAGCGGGGGAAAAGTTTGGATAGTAATTTTATTCGACATTTAACACAAGTACTTCTGTAAATAAATAAGTAAATACGAGTTTCAGACTTTTTCAAAATGCCACCCTAAGAGGATAAACTGGGATAACAAAGTCTAAAA
The DNA here is from genome assembly GCA_954871355.1 of Cabera pusaria. Lineage (NCBI taxonomy): Eukaryota > Metazoa > Arthropoda > Insecta > Lepidoptera > Geometridae > Cabera > Cabera pusaria. The sequence goes on from OX940894.1 coordinate 7,042,652, forward strand.
ATCAATATTGTTTCGGATTGCGCTGAAATTTAGAATGCAGATAGTTATTATGACGTAGGTATCCGTTCAGAAAAGATTTTCTAAAAATTCTACTCGGATACGGAACGGGAATTCAAAGTTTGTATGGCGAAACAAGATGAGATAAAGTACGTGTTGTAGGATTTTTCGAAATGGGGTAGGTAATAGTGATGGAAACTAATGCGATTTCACATTAATTTCATCAGCATGCGAATTCCTGAGTCTTAGCATGCTAATTGCTATTGCTAAGCTATTTGCTAATATAACGATAAATGATAAAAATAAGTACTTATGTGTTTTTGTTAATATGCGAATTAAAGAACGCGTTACACTATGCAGCACGTCAGCACGTGCTACACAAATTATTATGAAACAATAACACGCATTCATTCAATATACAACCCTAAATACGAGTAAATCAAAGATAATAACAAAATCATTACTGCACTTCATTATTCGCACCACCCTGCTAATAATTTAAACGTGAATTCGTTAATAATAGTTATTAATAGATAATTCAATCAATATTCGACTTTAAATGCAAGCATATAAAGATAATAATGGCTTAACTTCATTTTTCGCATCGCCTGCTAACCTGCTAATCACGTGAAATGAATTATGAAAGAGATAGATAGATTTAGTATTCCCGTGGTTGTGACGGAGAACGCACGCTACTGATGTTCGCTTCGCACTTCACAGAATTTCGCAACTACATTTAATTTGCTAACTGCTAATTAAGCATTAGCATGCTAACAATTAATGCGGATTAATCCATCGCTAGTAGGTAACTAAGTCTGAAAATTTGAGTTTTTCGGTTTTTATAAATATGAATTCCAAATTGCCTTAGTCACGCGATAACATGAAAACGGGTGCACCGATTTGGTTAATTCTTATTTGATGTCTTTAATGATAGAATTGTTTTTACAAAAGAAAAGTTTTTAGTAAATAAAAGAAGTTCTTAAAGCGGGTGAAGCCTTCTTTTTTACACTTCTAGTTAAAGTATATTTTTTAAAGTACTTAAACTAAGCTGAAACTATAACAGTAAATTACACAAGACAAGACCCGACCCATATTCCGAAACTATTGAAATATTCTATCCAAGCCTTTGCAGAGCAACAAGAAAATGTCACGCACTATTCCTTTCATCCCTTACCAGAAATATTCCCAAACGTACGCAATATGTAAAGCAAGAATTCCATTATATACCTACTTCGTTTATTAAATTTAATATCAATATCACGCTTGGAGTCACCCCGCCTAACCTTCCCGTCTAATTAATAAGGGTTAAATACTCAATTTCTCGATTAAATCTAATTTTATTGGAGTTAGATTGTTTTTCGTGTGAGCAAAACGCGAATTTGTGGTTAACTGTCGGGAATAACTGCCAAGGGTGATGTTTGCAAGTCTACGGTTTTAATTAGTCAACATTTAATGGTTGGTTTTTAATAATTTAAACTTTGAAATAGACGGATGTATATTTTGGGAGCAATCATCCGCGATGCCATTTTTTAGTTGGTAGGACTTCTGTAAGTCTGTTCGAGTGATACCATTGATTTGAAATACATGTCGAGTCGAGAACCTCATCCTTTTTAACCGACTTCAAAAAAAGGAGGATGTTTCTCAATTCGACCGTATATATATATTTTTTTTTATGTTTGTTCGCCGATAACTTCGTCGTTTATGAACCGATTTTGATTATTCTTTTTTTGTTCGAAAGCAGATATCCCAAGTGTGGTACCATGGTAATTTTATCGAGGTCTGATAAGTATCTCCAGAGATATGAAGATAAACATCTCAAAATTGGTACTGAAAATGAATAGCGCGGCATTGAAGCGGTTCTTTTTTAGTTTTTAAACGATATTATTAGGGTTCGGACCCAAAGGGTAATAACAGCACATTACTGTGACTTCCCTGTCCATCCGTCCGTCCGTCCGTCCGTCTGTCCGCATTTTACAGGGCTGTATCTGTTTAACCGTAAATACTTGAAATTTTCATAAAGTATTTAATAATGTGCATTTTAATAACAAATACTAAAAAAATACATACAGGCAAACATAGAACGTCCTCCTTTTTTGGAATCGGTTAAAAACAGTTTAAAGTTGAAAATAAAAGCGAGTCCCTATACGATAAACGTGCTTTTTAAGGCGTTTTATGCTCCATCTTACAAACCGTAATAGATACAGGCTTTAAATTTGCTCATAATGTGTATTACTACTTGTATTATTTATTCTGTGGTATTTCAATAACTGCTGTAATAATAAAATAATATAAAAATTTTAATAAATTAAAAATTAAAAGGTTTGCCGGAAAATTAAGTTTCTTGTTTGTGGACCACAAACAAGAAACTTAATTTTCCGGCAAATGTTGTTCAATTGGAACCCAACGTGTGCGAGTCCGACTCGCTATTGGCCAGCTTATTAAGTTTGTTTGGTTAAAAATAATAATTTTCATCAGTTTGACGAGCAAAGTAAAATTACAGGGCATGCGAGACTAAAACTAACTCTCCTGTTTCAGGGTACAGTGACGCGAACATTCTGGCAATTCAGGGCTTGCGAGCCACAGTGTTTGGAATAAACTGGATACATCGCTAATCGTCAAACGAGTGTCTTGCTTATTGTTACATGAAGCTAAAAAAAACGTTTAAAATTATGCTGTATAGTTGTCGAGTTACTAAATTCGTTTCAAAATGTAACTGTAGCCTACTTTGATGAAAGATCCGGACCCCAGTGTCTTCAATATCGAGATTTGTAACAGTTGCTTGCAGTTTGAGCGCCCGGTGGCGTAATCGAAAGAACGGCCGGCTTTGATGCCAGAGGTACCGAGTTCAATTCCCGACCTGTACCAATGGATTTTCTATCAAAAAATTTAAGTCCGCTATTTACAGTGGCCCTCCGGTGAAGGAAAAACATTGTTAAGAAACCATCAACCCCCGCATGGTGGTAGGACACTATCTAGTGTCTGCCTGGCCAGCTACTACCCTCAAGTTAGAAAATCGGTCGCCAAAACATCTAATGTGTTCCGGCAGCTATCCTTGAGAGCCAGTTCTCATTCTAGGGCTAGCGTGCTAACCATCTGCGACCGTATCATCACTTACCAACAGGTGAGATAGTGGTCAAACACTAGCTTATAAGATATAAAAAATAGTTTCACTATATGTAATCTACACATAAGTTCAATCCACAGATTGTACTGACTAATCTCCCACTTTCAGTCAAATAGGTTTCATCTTAAAGGATCACTTTCTAACAGGTTAAAATAAAAAATGGCCCGTGTATGTCGAGAATAAATAAACTAGCCAAGTGCAAATCGGACTCGCACTCGTAGAGTTCCGTACCACACTACTGTATTTTATAATATCGAGCAAAAAATACCACTATCTTTTTTCGCCAGCAACAAATAATAATTAATTAACATTTTATATCTGATAACGCCATCTAACGTCTAACAAAGGTGTTAGGTATCGGCATTTTAATATAACGCCATCTATGGGCGTTTACCTAAGCGTTCATAGATGGCGTTATATTGAAATGCCGAAAAAAACACGTTTCTTGTATGAGGACCCCTTATTATTTTTAACTTTATTTTGTTTTTAGTATTTGTTGATATAGCGGCAACAGAAATACATAATCTGTAAAAATTTCAACTGTCTAACTATCACGGTTCTTGAGATACAGCCTGGTGACAGACGGACAGACAGACAGACAGACAGCTGGACAGCGGAGTCTTAGTAATAAGGTCCCGTTTTACCCTTTGGGTATGAAACCTTAAAAAGGAGTTACCATTTAGTTTTAAGGATTTTGATAAATAGATAGATTTATAAACATATATAAAAATAAACTATTTAATATAAACTCTCCAATAATTAGAACCTTAAATTATAGAAATCAAACATTATTACTTAAAATTATTATTAAAAGTATTACATTTTAAAATAATAGTGCAACAATAGTCTGTCTTATCGCTTAAAGCGATCTCTTCCAGACAACCTAAAGATGGAGAGAAATGTAACAAGATATGGTGGTAAGTGGTGATTTATAATATTGAGAAAAAAAACTATTTAACATTTATTAAAACATTGAAATATAGTTAAAGAAAGGAGAATAAACATACTTATGTGATTAATATGGTTTAGAATAGTTCACGTAAGTATATTTAAGCGAGATAAAAAGATATTACGTAATGTAAGTCCATGAATCACGATTTAATTTTCAGAACTATGATATTACTTTACCTACCAACATTTTTTTGGGCGACCCTTGCAGTGGAATGCAAATTCTGTCAGAAAAAAGAAATTTCCATGAGACTAACGGTGCCCCGCGGCTTCGCCCGCGTTAAAAAGTATACAATGTCCTAATCCACTATATTACTGGCTATCTCAACGCAAAATTTTTGCCAAATCAGTGGAGCCATTTCACCTTGAAGAGGTCCCAAACAAACAAACAAAATATACAAACTGACTTTTGTATTTATTAATAGACTTAACAAAGGTTTCTTAATTCGACCGTATATGTATATACTAGAAGTGCCCCGCGGCTTCGCCCGCGTTAAAAACTTCTTTTCTTAAAACTTTTCTTTTGTAAAAACAATTCTACCATTAAAGACATCAAATAAGAATTAGCCAAATCGGTTCACCCGTTTTCATTTTATCGCGTGACTAAGGCTATCCAGGATTCATATTTATAAAACCCGAAATACCCAAATTTACAGATTTTGTTACCTACCCCATTTCGAAAAATCCTACAACACGTACTTTATCTCATCTTGTTTCGCCATACATCGCTTTGAGTCCCCGTTCCGTATCCGGAAGGAATTTTGAAAAATTCTTTCTTAGCGGATACCAAAGTCAAAATAACTATCTGCATGCCAAATTTTAGCGCAATCCGAAACAATATTGATTTCAGACTTTGTTACCACATTTCACCCTCTTATGGGTGGAATTTCAAAAAAACCTGAAACACGTATTTATTTATTTTTTTACTGAAGCACTTGTGTGAAGTTTTGGATAGAAAATACTATCTAATCTTGTTTCTCCATACAAACTTTGAACCCCCATTTCATCCACTTCAGGGGTGAATTTTGAAAAATCCTTTCTCAGAGGTAACTAACGTCGTAATAACTATCTGCATGCCAAATTTCAACTCAATCCGAAACAATATTGATTTTCACATTTTGTTACCCCATTTCAGTCAGTATGTCAGGACAAAGATTCTTATAGTATTAGATTTATAGTTTGTTCGCAGATAGCTTCGTTGTTAAAGAACCGATTTTGATTATTCTTTTTTGTTGGAAAAGAAATATCCCAAGAGTAAGTACCACAGCAATTTAATCGAGATCTGAAAAGTATCTCCAGAGATATGGAGATAAACACTTAAAACTTGAAAATTAATAGCGTGGCATTTGAAGTCGGTTGTTTTAGTTTTTTAAACGATCTTATAATATTGGCGTTGATTATTTTTAGCTTGTTTATTTGGATGACATAATCGAATCTTCGACAATCCTTATATATACCACTAACACTTGCGACTTTGTTCACGCACACCAAAAATTATTGCCTATGTTCATCCTCATGCGGTATCTGCTTGTTAAATTTCAAGAAGATCGGATCGTTGGTATAGGCGTGGTTAAGTAAAAGCAGACGGAGTGTCAGAGTTATAAACGTTTTTTACAATATTAGTATGGAAGTATGGATTTATGTATCAAGTATAAGAAGTCATATATATTAGAAGCTATAAAGTAAGTAGTATGTTAATATATTTAAACCTAGCAATTTATATCAGTAGCATTGCATTTTTATAACTAGCTGCGCCCGCGGCTTTGCACGCGTTTGGGCCACCGTTAAAAAACCACCATTAAAATTAGTTATAAACCTATTCTCATACCTATTGAGTATACATATAAAATGTAATTAAAATCAGTAAAGCCGTTTTGGAGGAGTATAAACACGAAAACTGTGACACAAGAATTATGTATATAGAAGATGATACATAACAATTAATCTTGTAAGCTTTACTCCCAAAGCTAACATTCTAACGCATAACCTCCTTGGTTACTCAAAATGTAAAATTTCTAACCAACTTAGATACACGAGCTTATCTATTTCTAATATCTACGAATACTAAGCAGAAATTACAAGTTTTATATTACACTGCATTACAGATAAGCTCAAACGTTGCAACTTTGAGTTTGAGCGGTTACAGTATACCGCCACCGGGAAAGGAGAAAAGGGAGGAGTTTTCCAAGAAAATCAAATACTTGAAATTCTGAAGCTTCCGCTTCGTAAAGTAAAGACTGGAGATAAGTAGCTCAGTAGCAAATTCGATTTCTGCTTCAGATTAGAATTGGTTTTGCTATTCTGGTGAATGTTCGAAGTACTTGGTTAAATTTTAGAGAGTTGTAGAGCTATTTTGAAGGTTTGAGTTTGAAATTGTTTCTCCTATTTGAAAAAAAATCTTCAGAGTTGTCCAATTACCAATTAGGAATTGCTTTACTGTAAGCTTGGAAAGCGTTATATTGAGAACCTATTAATTACCAAAGTAACTGATAAAACCGATAAAGTATAAGTAATGCCCTTGCGCTTCGCTTAGCTTGTCTTGGCGGGGCCACTACCGTGCCCCCAGATCAGGTAAAAAAAAACAATTATTAGTCGCCGAAACCTTACGGAGTTCCGGCAGCATAACTAGCCTTGAGAGTTAGACTATAAGCTTTTTGGCCAAGCGTGTTCACCATCTTAAGGTCGACAGCTAGCAGACTACCAGCTGTCCACGCGCGGGCCGCGGTCGCCGCGCCGGCCGCTCGCTTGAAGCGCGCAGTAAGCGAGACGGTAGTACGAGCTGTCTGCTAATTTGTGTTGTCAATGTAAAGCCTGTCTACAGAGGACGTCCTAATGCTCACATTTTAGTCAACATTATTTTGCCGGGTGGAAGCGGGGTCGTGTATGTGGGCGACGACATTTAGACAACACCATCGCTAACTACCACGGCCACGCGAGATAGTGGTCAACCGCGCTAGCGTTTGAATAGCAAATATACAAATAATGTTAATCCGGGGTCTACAAATCGTTGGTAGTTTAAATATATAATAGTAGTATAGAGAAAAGTGCTACATATATTGGTAACGTGCAATAATCTCAGATTGAATCGTCACTATGTAATACAATGGTCAATTACTACAATGGAAAATTCATCATTAATTATGATCCTTCATTTGTTCTTATGTAGTATTTTAAAAAATCTATCGTGATTGTGGTTAGGTAAACTTATCTTCTTATAGACTACTAACGTATTTCCAGACTAGTCATCGTATAATATAATACTCTAATATTTAATATTACTGCTAATATCATCATTATCATCGACCACATCATCGCACCAGTATAATATATAAATAATATTGCACTTGAAAAAGTTTTTCATGTTTTGCAAAGTCCACCAAATATTGTTGCATACTTTAACCTCAGTTTTTATAATTTTAAAACTGTGCTTTACCTGTGTTCATCATCATCTTCCTACACTTATTCCACTTAAGGGGGGTGGGTGCAACATGTCATTTTCTTCCATTTATATCTGCAGTCATTTCCGCCACTCCTTTTACATCCATATCTTCTATCACACAATCCATCCACAATTTTTTCGGTCTTCCTCTTCCTCTATAGCCTTCCACTTTCATGTCCATTACCTTTAAAGTCACGTGGACTTTACTTCTTCTCATACTATAACATCGTACTTTAATATCATCATACTTTACATTATACTTTAACTATGTTATTGCCCTAAAAATAATTAAAAAACAAAGATTTTCCTATAAAAGACGTGACTTAATCAAAACTAAAGTTTATATTGCCTTGGAAGTCGCGCTCGTGAATTTTTCACACCGTAAGGAAGATTTTTACGTTCAAACTTAAATTGCGTATTCCAGTGGTAGAAATTTAGATAAAAAATTAAGATGTAGGATGCTTCAGTAAGCTTTGAGACTTGTAGATTAGGGAGAAACTGAAAAAGCTGCCTTATTTGTCACTAATGCATTCTAACAACTTTTTGCTCAGATACTTCTTTAAAATCAACATTGGAATATTTAAAAAATGTTTATGAGTACTTTAGAATCAAAATCAATGATTTTATTACTCGTTGAAATACATATTTTAATATATGTTTTAACTACTAAATTACAAATAAAAACAAAAGGCTGTAACTGCTTTAATTTTCTCTATTTGTTTTGAACCAATTTTGGTTTTCAGCTGAGACTTGTGGAGGTGATGGACTAGCACGAAAATCCAGACTAATATATAAAAATGTTTGTATCTCAGTCCACTTAGTTTGTTTCTTATCTAATTACGCCTAAACGGACGATCCGATCTTACTGAAACTTAACATGGAGATCCTTTATAGCATGAAAATGAACTCTACGTGAAAAAAATGTCATGAATTTTACACATAACATACACGCGGGGTCGCGCGAAATGTCATCACCACCTAATTATTTAGCGTATATAAGCATCAACGCTTAGACATCCTGCATATACGCAAGCAATAATCAACTAATGCTCTAGATCACAAAGCCTATACCTACTCAAATCAATGAGAATAATGATCCGTAACCGCACTTAATCCCCATATCACTTTAATCACCGCGTAATTGCTCAAGTTCCACTCTCCGTATCCGGACGAGTCCGGACAATTACCGGACCGCAACGCCGGATACCCTTAAATTATCGGATGACCGCTTGTAATACGTTCCCTGTGTCACGCTCCATCACAGATCCGTATCGATGGCCTATCTAACTATTGCAGTGCCACTTATCTATTTATGACACAGGGTGGTTCGTCAACACGGGTCAGTGTGGATAAGTTCGGAACTGTACTTATCATCATCATCAGTCAGTCAGCCAGACAAAAGCGTGGGGGATAATTTCGGAAAACAATGATACACATTTAATTTCTTTAAATTCTACCCCTAATGATTTTGGAAAAACTGTGATACAAGTTTTTCAAATCCACTCCTAAGAGGGTGAAATGGAAAGTTGAATTTTCTGTGAAAATGTTGATTTCCTGGGTCGACTGACTCATTATTGTAAAATATAAGTAGGAAGAAGAATTTAATTTTATTGCATGCCCAGCAAAATACAACGTGATCGTACTAGTCTGTAAAGCACTAGTTCGGCAATAACGTTAATTACATGCAATTCAGTGGTCATGTTCGTATAATCGACAAGTAGGCACTATTAGATTTTAGCTGCACTGTGACATATAGACGGGTAATTAAAATAGACCAGAATGAGTAATGGATCTCATTATTAGGTGGTTAGGTTAATTTACTTACGTAAACTCTGTTATCGGTATATAATTAAGTAAAGTAAGTAAAAGTATTTTTGTAAATAATCCGACGTTTTGAAGAAGGTGAAAATGAAGTTCAAAGATTCCGCTACATACAAACAAACTTAAATACATACCAAGCTAATAAATGCTTGCTAAAAGATCGGATTTATTGACAGTGGGAAATGATTGCAGAACACAAGTAACCTATTTGGCAATGTGTCTTTGTTCAGAAGTGTGGTTAGAGTTACGGTCGAAGACGATTAAAGACTGCTTGCATTCAATCGTCACCTTTTTATTACTAAATGATCATGTAGCGTTATAATAATACAATTTTAAATGCAAAACCACCACCGACTTATTTATACAAAGTATAATTTGTTCATTGAGACTATTCCAAAAAATTTGAGAGTATTCTGCAGATTCAAGGAGATGTCTAAAGTTTACATTATTCTTACAATATCAATGAAGTAACAGAATACTGATTTTGAATCCAAACATTTAAATACAAACCAATGTTAACTACGCTAAACAGACAGCAGAGTGACGGGTATACGTAGTGCGCAGATGTACCATTTTGCATTTTGCATCCGCGGTCACAGGGCTACGGACGTAGACAGAGAAAACTACGTCCGTAGTCGTAGTCTCACGTACGTAATCGTAGTCTCATCAACCAAAAAGAACTGATAATGATTAAACAGCTGATCGGATTTTCATGAAACAAAGCTAAGGACACTCTCGATAAAGACACCTAGCAAACAAAAAAAAAAACTAAATCAAAATCGGTTCATCCGTTTGGGCGCTACGATGCCACAGACAGACACACAGATACACACGTCAAACTTATAACACTCTTTCTTTTTACGTCGGCGGTTAAAAATCTAGACCTCTTCAAATCGATGCTTTACCCATTCGAATCGCATGATATAAAATGATATCGAAAGTAAAGTACTCGGAACTGTAAATTATCATAAGACAAGAATAATCCGTCTTGTCAGTGTCAATACCCCCTAATCAAAGTCATGGCGCGTGTCGTAACCCGATAAATGGATTACCGGTCTTATTGACCCAGATACTATAACGTGACTGTGACATAATTATTGACTAATTTACCGTAGACAATGACGTTCGGTTGCGGTATTATCGAAGATTTGATTGTAATTAATTATTCAGGACCAGAAATTATCTTGTGAACATATTGAGGGATATATTGATAAATTTGATATTAGAAAACAAGATTCCAACGCCTGTTTCTACAAATTAAGGACCGATATGATCTTGTACCCTATTAGTGAACATTGTTGTAGCTTTCTATAGTTTAATAGTAGCTACGCTCAATGGTGTAACCCGCGGTTATTCGGGATGTAAACAACGTAGTGGTAGTTCATGGTATAAGTTATCTCCAATCCTCTATCAATACAAGAAACGTGTTGCGTCACCGGTTGTAGGACTATTAATATCAATTTACAGCTTGACTTAACAAAATAGGAGCTCCGCTCCATACGCATATAACCAACCGTGCCGCCATAACTTTAGGGCGTTCCGGCAGCACACATCACTGAAGTGTTAGAGTATTCTAGGCCTAGCGTGTTTACCATCTTCGACCACGTCATCGCTTACCACCAGGCGAGATAGTAGTCAAACGCTAGCCTATAAGATATATTTAAAAAAAACTTTCATATACGTGAAATCGTAGTGTAGGTAATTTAAGTATAAAGCAACATAAGTACTAACTCCGACTCATCATCAAAAACTTTAGATATTATTATGGTGTGAATTTATTTTTAATTGAGAAATCTCAAATATGCATCGCTTTATTTCAAAATGTGTTTAAACTTCATGTAATTTTGTACATTTCTTTTAAGTCAATATAGAGGTATAGCCAAAATTAAATTCTTCGACAAGTTTAACGATTGTCATGTCGCTACCTGCTCTTTGAGTTAATGGAAATTTTACGAGGACTTCATCAAATTTATTACTGAAAATACGACAATAATGTTTTATAGTAGATATTATCATATTAAAGTCTGTAAACATTTAAGGTTATTCAGAAGGGTCTACTTTTCCTTTTTTTCTATCTGGTGTTTGGTGTTTTATACCGAGCAAACAAGCACTTGTCCACTATCTCATCTGACGCTAAATGATGAAGCGGTCTTATATGGACTCGAGCTGGTGTGGAAATGGGAGACGACAATTTTATATTGTATTGGCTAGCGTTTGACTACTATCATATCTGGTGATAAAAGATGATTTGTTCGAATATGGTCAACACTCTAGGCCTAGAATACTCTGACTCTCAAGGGCTGTGAGCTGCCAGAACACCGTAAGGTTATGGCGGCAGATTTTCTCGGTGATGGTGGTTAGCTACTTTTGGTAGCAACGCCGGCGGAATGTCGATTTAATTTTATTATGCTTATACATACACATACATATATGCATAAACATATATCGACTGTTAAAATCGTAACCCTTCCTTTTGTAGTCGGGTAAAGACGGCTTTTTCTGAAACGAATGGTCGAAACTTTTAAACTATTATGAAACAGAACAGTTACTAAAACTCATTAGTTATTTAAAATTCAAATATCCCCAGATGACATTTCAATATACTGAGATGTATAAACGTGAATGCATCAGTCCGGTTCCAAGCATGACTTAATATTCACTTTGTTCAATTAAAAAGCAAACCTCAGAATTTTCACCTAATTCCTAACAAGCCAGCTTTGTTGTAAAGCCAGCTGTTCACGTGCGAGTATTGCATCCATCCGAATTTTAAATTACAGGATAATTCAGTATAATATTTATAAGTATATTACTATATGTAAGTACTTTCATTTATTTAAAGAAGTCTTTCATACAAACCTTGTAAATTGACAATTATGAACTCTACCAAAATCAATAAAATCGGTCACATTGTTCTCAAATTATGCTCCGTCATACATATAGTACTTAATTGATTTTTAGGGTTCCGAACCCAAAAGGTACCAACGGAACCCTATTACTGACACTCCGCTGTCCGTCCGTCCGTCTGTCTGTCTGTCTGTCTGTCTGTCTGTCCGTCCGTCTGTCACCAGGCTGTATCTAATGAACCGTGATAGTTAGACGGTTGAAATTTTCACAGATGATGTATTTCTGATGCCGCTAAAACAACAAATGCTAAGAACAGAACAAAGTTAAAAATGAAAGGGTTTAAAACAAAAAACGTGTTTTTTACGATACGATACGATACGAAATTAATTCACCTCGACGCAGCTAGATGGCAGCACAGGAAAAATTAGCACGCGCAAGCAATTCATTTGTTAAATTTGTGGGCCTCGGTCGATTTGTTTACTTAGTATTTTTTTATACATGTAGTGCACAGCATTGAATAATATATCTTCAATTTTAGTACTTAAAGAGCTTCAATTAGCTAGAATCAGTAGAAAGTTAGTCGTACGAACACTCGGTCTTCCAGATATATAATTATATTAATTACTTTTGTGTTAATATTTACTTAGTTGGTGTTAGAAGTTCGTGGCGTTCGGACTTCGGAAATTCGGAACCCTCCGTGTGCGGGACAAAAGTCTGACTCGCACTCGCCAGTTTTATTATTTATATTCTACATTAAAAACCATTTATTATACTACTTAATTAATGAGTGAGATTCTTTTCTACGACGAGTAAAAGTCAGTTCTATAACTATGAATCTATTTAATAAAACATTAAATTAAAAAATAAAAGAACCCGACTGCGCAAAAAGTGAAGTGATAAAAAACGAACTGAAAAGAAAAAAACAAGTCTAGTAGTTTAGACTTCTGTTTAGGGATATCAAAAAACTATACCATTTAAATTCTTTCTCGGTCGATACACTCATAAAATAAATTATACATTGTTATATGGAATATAGAGACTTTAACAGTCGGGACACATTAATGGCACGAATGGGGATTATTGTGATTTTATTTGACACTTTTTAGTTAAGTAAAGAACGGCAAATTCCGTAATCTGAACAAAAAACCGAAATGCGTGAAATAGATAGGGTATTGCTTTTTAAGCTTACTTACTTTACAGTTGTACTATTAAACGACTATACCAAAAGGAAGAGGTTGTTTGTTACCTCAGAACTCCATCAATTCTTAACCGATTCGGAAAATTCTTTTTTTGTTTGAGTTAATATGATTTTTGGATGATGACGTTTGGTCTCATTGTAATTTTATTGAGATCTGATAAGTAACTTCAGAGATAAGCACCGCAAACTTGTTACCGAAAGTGACTAACGCGGCATGTAAAATCGTTTTTTTTTTTTTCGATTTGTACGATCATAAATTATTTGTTATAAATATATTTTGAATCTTCATTTTCAGACCTTTAATTCGATACCCCACTAGATAGGTATTGAAAAAAAAAATTTTTTTGAACCCCAAATTTTGGCGTCTGAAATCCGCCATTTTGAATTTTTCAATTTTTTATGTTTTCGTTGACACTCGCGCTAGCATGGCGAAATATATTGACGTGCCAATTATCAAAATCGGCCCACGCGTTTGGTCACTAGTGTGCCACAAAGGAACAAACATACATACATACATACATACATACATACATACATACATACATACATACATACATACATACATACATACATACATACATACATACATACATATATAGACTGATAAAGACATTACCTCTCCTTTGCGTAGCGCAGTCGGGTAAAAAAAAATTAGCTTTTAAAATATCGTCAGTTATAAGTATGTACAATTATGTATTAAGGGTTTTCGCTATATACTATATATCCAGCGAGGTGTCGTTATTTAAAGGAATCTGACGCTCTTTTTTGAATTGCTTGTGTGGTGAGGTTATTACGTTTCTATTTATTTTATTTTTTTTATTTCACAATCACTGTCTTATTAATAGGTACATTTCATATCGTATCAATAAGCCCTTGGCTGGCTTGAGCTGGCACTTACACTCACAATCGCACTACAAGGCAGAGTTAGTAAAGTAGTATGTATGTATAGTAAGTAAATTTCAAGGTGGGAGATTAAAAAGAACAAAATGACGAGATATTCGTTAAATATCAAGCCATCGATTTAGACATTTTTTATTTACTAGCTGCAATTACAAAAATAGAGTTTCTAATCCAAATTGTAACAGAATAATAATGTTTGCTGAAAATATCCGCTCTTCCCAAAATTATAGTCACCTCACAAGTCTAACTAAGGGGAGTGAATTCGTTAAACGTAACGTAACCAGATTCAACTTAAATCCGGTTAACGTTCGGAAACAGTCCGGGCAGGTGGCTTGCGTTTAACTTGGAGTGTGTACATACTCTTAAGACACTGCTTGTTACTCTAATTAGTTAATCTATTGGATTGTATGATCATCAGTGAACGCAAATATGATCATATTCATGTATTTACATTTTTGTAAGCATTTAAAATAATTTAAGATCGTGTACAACATTTAAAAAAACCGACTTCAAATGGCACACTAATCATTTTCAGTATCAAATTTGTGATGTTTATATCTATATCTCTGTGGAAATACTTATCAGGTCTCAATAAAATTACGATAGGACCAAACGGAAAGCACACTATCCCAAAAAAAGTAATTGTCCAAATCGGCCAATAAATGACGGAGTTCTGGGGTAACAATAATTTAATAGAAAATACAGGTGAATTGAAAACCTTATCTTTTGTGAAGTCCGTTAAAAATAATAATATAGAAACGTTTTGATTATAAATTTTTATTAAATGCAATTTAATTTTTGTATGTTTTCATGTTCGAAATGTTTATAGATAAGTCATTAAGATAACATAAATATTTGTGAAGAAACTTTACTGAAAGACGTTAGAAAACGACTGAAATAATCACAGGAAACGGAAATTGCTCCTGACAAAACAATACGTATATATAATAATAATACGGTGTTCCGGCATAATTCAAAATTACATCTACTTTTATAAACGATGTGTTTCATCATTGACTTTGTTAAAATCTTTTAGACCTCCGCTTTCCAGAAAGTGGCTCCTCATCTAAAATAGTCACGCAATGAGATATAAAAGATCACTGATTTTGCCACGTTTAATAATTTTCATAATCTTTTAATGGGCTTCTATAAAAACTACTTTATGTTGAGAACAAAAGTGCCATTTTAATTGTTATATCTAAACGGTCGTACAGTTATGCTTTTAGTAATTTAGCTGCATTTTATTACAAAAACGTAATAGCTCTTTTGTGATAAAAGTTTAAGACGTAGAACGGTTTCTTACAAAAATTAATTTGTGTGACGCGAAATGAACTGACCTGGATTCAGTTTTAAAAGAACATTTTTCAACTACCGACAATAGTGAAACAGTTGTTCAATGCATTAAAAACATATATATAATTAAATTATTTTGTGTGTATATTATCATTTCGGCATCTTCTCTCATACTTTGTCTAATGGGCGTAAGGAATGTATGCCTCATAATTATAATATACTGTTATATTATACAAGCAGACACAGGCAAATCTAATTTAACTTGTTGTTAAATGACGATGTGATCTAAGATAGAATCATGCTTGTTTGAAATCTTAAGGTGACAAACAAGGCAATTCAGTGCACTACCAACTTTAGTGTCTAATCCATTAATATTATTATCCTCCGGCTTTCAAAGTAGCTGACATTGAAATTCATTCAAAAAGCCAGCTAATTGGTTGGTGACATCTTTGTTTGGTAAGTAGGTTCGAAAAGTGAAGGCTTAACAGTATCAGGTGAGTCTACCGTATGTTTACAGTACCTCGAAAGATACCACGAAAGGCCACTGATGGAAACGTATTGGATGAAAGCCAACATAAAACGCCTCTACTTTCTACTCAAATCACCTAAAATGTACGTGATTTGAATAAAAAGTAGGTGAAAAATGATTTAGGTCCTAAATCATTGAGTCAATCATATTTTAATCATTGCATTGCAACCAGATCTATGATTAAAAAAAAACAACAAATAAGGGATTTATTTTATTCGATTCGAGATTGGATAACTTGCTGCTCTATCTGCAGAAACAAAATATCGACCAAATCTAGCAAAATCTTTTAACTCTTTTACCTAAGCTAACCTGACAGTTGGTTTTGGACATTCGCCAACCAGCCCGACCCCTCTGATTTTCAAAACGTACCATAAACCGTCGAACCGAATGTTCAATCGTGTTCTTTACCGGGCTTTTTCAAATAAAACGACATCTACAAAGTCATAAAGACAATCTTTGTCAGGAGCAAAGTGGAATTCTTTCCTGTTGGAAAGGTTGGCTAAAGACGGTGCTGTGAAGTTTTCATAAAAATGCAAATTCACCACAACGTATTGCGTTTGGTAGTCGCAGTGAGCCTGCGTGTTAAAGACGGTTACACATTGCTGCTTGCGTTACCGCAACGTAAAAATTTTGGAAGGATTTTTTACTTTTGGCCCTGAAATAGTAGGTTAACTGATAGGGTGAAGCGAAACAATAACTAAAAAATATGATTACTGTATATAAATAATATTACTAGGTTTTTTTTTAATATAAAGCTAGGAGCATTGCCAAAACGCTAACTATTTAAGTTATTATAAAGGTTGAACTAATTATAAAAACTTTAAAATATCCTAAAGTTATTAATATTAACATTCAACTTATACTAAAATCTATATCCAATCTGTGCACCTTGGACGATTCAACTACTGTAGATTTTCAGCG
Organism: Cabera pusaria; assembly: GCA_954871355.1. Classification (NCBI taxonomy): domain Eukaryota; kingdom Metazoa; phylum Arthropoda; class Insecta; order Lepidoptera; family Geometridae; genus Cabera; species Cabera pusaria. The sequence goes on from OX940894.1 coordinate 7,059,666, forward strand.
TCGATATGTTTGTTCAGTAGGTGGACGCGGTCAAAGTCGTGAGGGATTATTTTGTATGGTGACTGCACTAACATCATCATCACAAATTGTACATTGTAAATAATAAATTTGTCCTATTCTTTAGAAAAAATTACATGCATATCGACAACCTGAATTTACAGTGTTGGAAATTTGATTTACATAAAATGATTATAATAAGATTTCGAAAAGATATTACTTACACAAATAAATTCGATTTACAATTATAATTTTATTTATATAAGGTCGATCACATAGTAGGCCTTAACAATACATTTCTGGTAGAATTAACACAAAACGTAACTTCAAAATGTGTGGGAATTTTATTTTCATTGAAAAAAGTTACAGTTTTGTGGTCGAACATAATGTAAGTTCGCCTTTACTTCATTAAATGTAAATTCTTTATCACGCTCTTCCAAGTCATTCCCTGGTAGTTGTTAAGTTGACGAGAACGTGTTGTGAATTATATTACAACTTATTACATCAACAGTTGGAATTATTTGTCATATAACTGTATCTTTGTTCAGTTTTATTTATAAGACTTCTATTTAATACGGTTAACTAACAGTATTATGATTTTAAAAAATCATCAATTATTTACTACACAAATTTATAATAGTACTTTATCAATTAATTCCAAAGCCTTTTCACGCAAGTTTACATTGTTAAACTTTTAATATTTTATTGCAATCTTTTGTTTTTAATTGGTATAAGCACAGACCAGTATATTGGTCTGTGGTAAAGATACTATTAAGTCTTTCCTTTTCTTTGTTTTTTGTTCCACATCTCAATGATTACTACAGGAAGATACTGAATCTTACAACACAGAGTTTTCTCTTGTGTGAGATTCAGAGCTCATAAGCTTTGTTTTAGAATATAAGCCTTTTGAAACTCTGTTTTAATGTGCTAAGTTGCAAATAAACAATAACTATTACAATTACAACTTGACAAGTTTCGAAAAAGTAATTTGTATAATTATTTAGAATAGGTTTCCACTATAGAAATATGAATAATATACCTTATTATTCATATTTATGTGGTTTTCACCAACGTGCCAACATCTAAATATGGGTGTGGTAAGACTGATTCCACAAACAAACAAATTGTAACAAAATGACAACAAAAAACTAGCCAAGTACCTACGAGTTGCATTCACATGCGAAGGGTTCCCTAGAGTCGTATTTTTTTCAATTTCAGTTTAATATTTCCCTCATTCTTAAATTTTTATTATTATTTTTTATTTTATTTAATTGCTATAGCAGCTATAATTAATACACATTCCGTGAACATTTCAACTGTTTATCTATTACAGTTCAAAAGATACATCCCTGTGACAGACGGACGGACTGCGGAGTCTCAGTAATAGTTTCCCGTTGGCACCCTTTGGGTACGGAATCCTTAAAATGTTCGAAATGTATAGGAATCATTTCGATATCTTAACCGCTGAGTGCAAAGCCATTCTAAATAATGTTTATATAAGTTCACTCTATAAGTTCACTATTAAATAAGTTCCTTACGCTGATTTAAATAAACAACAAGTTAATATCATTCCAGAGTAACACATTCGACCGTTTGAGTTGAACAACAAAATTTTGTTGCTTCGCTCAACATTCCTATTACCAACGTTCAGATTCTCCATAAAGGCACTTATCATATTTTATCCCTTTTTATCACTACCAAATGCACAATACTATTCTTTTTCAATGACAAAATTTCGCCGGCTGAATAGCAAAGCAGTGAATCTTACTTTTTTCGAGAACCAAGGGTCGTATCGCTTATCGATCTCGTATTGAGAACGCTACTGGAATGACAATGAAGTTTACGACCAAATTTTTGGAGACGTATCCCTTTCCCATGTTTTCCGTTTCCGTTTTGTGTGTAAACGTTTTCATTAGTGTTTGGTGGTTCAGTTTTTACAAGCAAACTTGTGATAAGAATAGTCAAAACTTCAAAAGTTGCCTTCAAACTTAATCTACCTTTTTTAATTTTTTTACTATGAACTTCCAATATTTTGGTAAATGTCCCGTTCAAATATCTTGGGAAAGTGTTAGTGACCATAAAACCTTAAAAGCTAAATCTACGTTTGCTTCAGCCTACTTCCTACTAATATTATACAGGCAAAAGCTAGTGTATATGTTTATTACTTCTTCACGCTAAAACTACTCAAACAATTAAGCTGACATTTTGTATGTAGATAGCTTAGACCCTAGAATAATACATGGGGTATTTTTTATCCCGATATTACCACGGTAACGATGTCTATGCGGGTAAAACCACGAGGCACAGCTAGTACTTTATAATACCCAAAACTAACATTACTATATATGAAAATTTTCTGTAGCCTTTCATCAATGAGAGCCTTAAATTATATGTTTATTATACTAATGTCTATCCACAACTACCTCACACAAGTCATTCATATTTATCATAACAAAGGTACTCCGTGTTTCATAACACTAACACCCAACTGAACGTCGGAGTATTAAAGCTGGTAGCAATTTATACAACTGTTGATATTTCGACACAATCGTTAGCCATTATTTTTTAACGTTGATTCAGCCAATAAAGCGTATATATTATGACGATTTTGTACGATCTTATTGTAAAGCTTATAAGAAAATATACACAACTATATATCTGACAGCGGAATTAATCAATTTGGTCATAATCGTTTTGTCACAAAAATATTATTTGAGAACTAAATTAAGAGTATCAGTTTATCAGAAACAAATTCTATATTTTGATGAGTCAAGTAATGGCATACTCAAGGAAAATAATCGTATGTTAATCTTTAAGACTTGATAGTTTCAAAATTATAATAAACTTAACCAATAAAATATGATATAATACGTTAATAGTTAATTTTTAATTCGGAGCCCGTCGATCACCAACTTTGCTCTTAACTGGATATGATTACTTCGAGCTTAGATTCGAAACTTTGTTTTATTGAAGTAGAATGTGCTATGTTCAATTTCCCATTTAGAAGGAAAGGTGATGTTGAAATTGTAGAAAGCATTCTGCGTGTCATGAACACGGCACTAAATATACTAGATGTGACAAAGATTCCAGAAGATTGTATGTACATTGCATATGTAATTCTCATTATAATTTCAGATGTGGTATATACTCGTAGGTCATGCACTGATGTCCTGCTATATAATAGGAGTGTACCTAAATTAACAAAATATTTTATATATCGAGACTTAAGCTCAGCCAGCTTCAAACTGCTTGGCATATAAGGTGATACAATACTTCACAACGGGACTGTCTCAATCTTTATCAAGAACAAGTCCGATGGTGTATGGATTACTGTTCTCATGTTTGGGATGGTATTGACAAATATCAGCTAGAGACGCTGGAAACAAGTGTTCGTCCATAGGTGGCATACCAATATGCCGCCTGGCTTCCTAAAAAAAGTAACTTAACACCATCACGGAGAAAATCCGCCAACATAATTTCACGGTGTTCCGGCAACACACATCCCTTGACAGTCCGACCGTTATAGGCCTAGCGTGTTCACCATCTTTGACCACCTCTTCACTTACCATCAACCATTTATACCAACTGTAGTTAAGTGTAGCCTTTCAAATACATTAATAAAAGTGTCATCTTGTGAATGAGCAGTAATTGTTTCTATCGTAGTACTTTTTACTTTAAAATTTCAAGTGCAGAGTATGCCATGTCTGTTCCAGTTGATGTAACATCTTCATAAGTCCCAACTACGCCTACGCTCCAGGCGTCATGAATCTACCATTAATACCTAACCGCAGGCCACATTGCTCCAATTTGTACCAATTCCGAAGTTTAAGCAAACTTTGCACCAGAAACTTTACATGATTCCCGTGATTAAATCGATTTCTGATTGCCGTTGAACGAAATTCCAAAACTGCCGACGATAGAAATAAGCGCTCTCAACAGAAGTTAGGGCACGTAAAATTCTAAATTCCGACTTTATTTCAGTTGGCGTCAAAATTTATCCTAGCAGTCAAATTTGCAGGCAGCTGCAATGAGTTAAGTCGAAAACTAGATAGAGGTATGAAACCAAGAACAAGGCTTTAACTGTGATATTTGCACTGAAAATGTTACTCAAATATTTTGACTAAAACGTCCATCTATGTGAAATAATTTTACTTCATATAAGGATGCAAACATTTCATAGATCACGTTAGAGGCAACTCTCTTTTAGAGTTTTTATACTTCTTTAGGAGTTTGAGAACTGTTCTTTTGCGAAAGTCAGTAAACTTTGAAAATCAGAGTCGTGTCTGTCCGTCTCTACTAATAAAAGACGTGTTGGTGAACTTACCCTAGAAGTTTGCAGTAACATTAACGGGTACGTGCGGCTTAGCACTGGATACAATGTTCTGAAATACAATATTCAGTACTTATATTAAGTTGCCGAGACTTTAAGATAATTTTTAAAACAGTATACAATGTTATTCTCTGTTGCTGAAGTTCGTAGAAGATATTATTACATCCAAGATAACAAAGCAAATATCTGTACCTTTAGGAGGTTTATTCTGCTTGCTGTTATTTTGTTTCCAGGTTAATAGTATGTAAAATTTATTTATACCTACCATAGATATTACTCTACATACCGAAACCACATGAGAAAAGAAAAGCTTTACTCATGTTCCGAAACCTTATAATTATTAACATCTATGCAGCCGTTTAGGATACAGAACTACTAAAAAAAACTCAAAAAAACCTCAAAAGAATCTAAGACACACTTTTTTCTTTTTTATATATGAAAGGCTAGGCTATGCTCTTGACCACTATCTCGCCTGGTGGTAATTAAGCCATGATGTGGTCAAGGATTATAAACACATAAACATAACATAGTGCATAATTATACAAAAAATCATACCGAAACCTCAAACTAACTTGCACTTGAAGAACATTATTACTCCATCTCTAGGAAAGTAAGGTTAGAATGTAAAGAAATACTCGCTCTCGTAAATGACTAAAAACCTTGGACAATAAGTTCATTCAGCCTAATCTCACGTAGGACGCCGGAGAGTTCCATGATAAGTGAATTGGAGAAGCCCATACGTGAGCCAGTGCCTTGCAGAATTGGCTGCGTAGCCAAGTAACATGCTAACTTGCTAATGATTACCTATTATTCAAATTGCTCCGTACTGCACTGTAATTGCGAAAGTAGGCTACAGTAAACTTATATGCAATATAAAAATAGCTCAGAAGAAGCATAAGAATCAAAATAGCCCAAAAGAATAGCTAAGATCAGCTCAGCTTGTTTTACCAGGCTTATGCTTTTTCTAGTCGACACCATAGTAGACAAGCATTCACCTAATTTTGTCACTAAACACACATACTGAAATAAAATCACGCCTTTTTCCCCTTGGGGTAGGCAGAGACCACTTCTTTCCACGAGCACTAAACGTCACTAAAATGTAAGGAAAAAAAACTTTACTTACTGGTTATTTATGGCCAAGGCATACAATCTAGAATTTGTATAAGAACCACAACTTTAGCTTGAATTTTATCTTCTCTCTGGAAATCTTAAGTAATCATCGTTTTAATCTAACAAAATTAGTTTCAGCGTTATTAAACTTACAATCGAAATAAATGTAACGACGTATTTACCACTGCTGTTGTATTTGTCGCTACAATAATAACACTGGGACAATAAAACTGAAGCGTCAATATCACAGTTTATAGAACAGTTACTATAATCCAACATCAAAGTTAGTCACATAGTAGCGTCAAATATCAGAAAACTTAATGCTGCGTACAGATTGAAACTATTAGTTAGCGCTGCAAAACTCTGGTAGGTATTATTACCAATTATTGTATAGTATTTATACATTTCTTGTTTTATAATCATTATAATCAGCCAGTGACAGTCCACGGCTGGACGTAGGCCTCTCCCAAGATACGCTACTGAGCCCGATCTTCGGCTCATTGGGAGGGATATGCCCTAATCGCTACGCCGGGATGGCGGGTTGGCGATCGCAGGACATAGCTCCTCGCACCGGTGACGCTGCTACCCATCACCGACCTGTAGTATTTAGGTACGACATAGTTTGAAATGGTTATACCGCCATTTGTCGGTCGCTAGAGCCTCGTTTGTTATTCAGCAGGATGCACCACGGGCAGGTGATGTTGGCTGTGTATTATGTTGTATTGTGTGTATATTATATGTATTGTATATTATGTACTTATTTCTACACGCGTTATAATTATAATAACTTAATATGTTTATTTACTTAATTATACTTATCATGTTTGGGACTTCTTCACGGTTAAACGGCTAGACCGATTTGTCTGAAACAGTTGTTTAAGGATAGCCAATACTATGGTTTAGGCTATAGGATACTTATATGATAAATTAATTTGGACCACAAATGTCTTAATAGATTTTATTAAGATCAAAAGATTAAAGTTGTTACTGGAGATCCGTTGATAAGTTTAATTCAAAAGAAAAACTTTTTTATACTTTGTGTGTACAAACCCTAATTCTACATCAAAGTAAAAGTGGTAAGAGATCGACAACCATAAATAAAGTATCACAATGTCGCCAACAATAAAACTTGTCATTAAAGTATAACCAGACGAATGCAATAAATTCCAAAGCTGCACATAATCTAGCAAACTAAGAGAAAGTGCACCTAAAGTGGGGGCATTTAAAATTTATCGTCGGAAAATATTACCGCTTTCGTGAAGAAAACGCGCTCACTCCGCAAACTAATGTTGCAGGCCCGCCTTTGGTATAAAAAGGGAATACCCGTTTACACTACGTCGTGCTACCGCCTAAGCCGATTAAATGCCCGAGAGAATTGTGTCTTTTCAGCTGAAAACTGGAACAAAATTCTGTATCTCACCTGAAAGTCAAGTTTATTCGCTAGCTACAATAAAACAGTGCAACTGAGTCGGTTATTTTTTGCACACACGAAGCGTTAATGCTAGAGAGCTGGTTTAATGTGTTTAAATATTAGAGGCTTCCCGCGGCTTTGCCCGCGTTTATAAGTATTCTATGTTCTATTTCATTCTCTAACCGTAACACCTCAAAGTCTAGACCCACATTATATTTAAAGTGTACTTACATCCGCACAGATTAATGTCGTTCATTACGCAAGCCCCGTAACTTTGTGAATTGCGAACTTTTTAAAACAATTTGTCTAATGGAGAGGAAATCTGTCTCCGAAGAGAAACAAAGGGAAAGTTTACTTCAAAAGGAATGTTTTGGAAACATTTTCGATGGTATTAGTGTTACAGCGTTGACAGTATGCGTTGGTATGACTTGACCCTTTACTTGATGTTATAACATAAAATAAAAGGTCAAGGCATCCCAACGTATACATACGCATTAACTTGTTAATTTAATTGCGTTGTCACGATTACATTACGGCAGATAATTCCAATTATAATCGACAATTATTAATAGTTTAAGAACAAATAATCCATTCCTTAAAAAATCTGTGATCATGCCACAAACGTTTGTTCCAAAAAGTAAACTTTATAGGCCTAGCAAGGTCAGTTTTGCATATCTATTAAAAATATTAATCAGAATAATTTAGTTTTTTTTTTGTATCTTATAGGCTAGCGTTTGACCACTATCTCACCTGTTGGTAAGTGATGATGCGGTCGCAGATGGTTAGCACGCTAGCCCTAGAATGGGAACTGGCTCTCAAGAATAGCTGCCGGAACACATTAGATGTTTTGGCGACAGATTTTTCGAACGTGAGGGTAGTAGCTGGCCAGGCGGACACTACATAGTGTCCTACGACCACGCGGGGGTTGTTGGTTTCTTAACGATGTTTTTCCTTCACCACTGTGAAAAGCGCACACAATATTAAATATTGTGAATCACATAGCTATATTTTTAGAAATTGGATATTTAACCCCATATTTGCAATGTATACCTTTATCATCATCATTAAAAGCCAGTATTCGTCCACTGCTTGACATTATAGGCCTCTCCCATGGCACGCCACTGAGCTCAATCAGCTTCTTGTTTCCAACCCCTGTGTTTTTGTTGTTTCTTGTTTTTATAGATCTTAAACCTTAGCCTAATAAATAAGATTTAGATAAAAAAAAAAACCGTATTCACATGCCACACGAGTTAGTTTCAGTAGCAAGTTTGATCTTGATAAAATTTACTAAAGGATCACACCTACGCAAGACTTATTCAGTTCATTTTCAGTGACAAGTTTGTGGTGTGTATCTTTATATCTCTGGAGATACTCATCAGATCTCAATAAATTGTGAAATGAAACCACCGCGAAGATATCTACCAACCCCTATGATACCGTAAGATACCCTATCTACGTACTAAAGAATCATTCGAATTGGTTTACAATTAGCGTAGTACTTGTATTACAAACATACAAAAAAAAACAGACAAATTGATAACCTTCTTCTTTTTGGAAGTCAGCTAAACACATGTATATTTATTATGGCATAGGTTATAGTATGAAGATTGCATTAACGATACCAAGAATTGTAAAAGCGTGTGATAATGCTACTAGTTTTTAAATAATAAAACTCACGTTTATGTTCACCCAAAATTGTCATAAATACCCGGAGTACCTATTTTCCACAGGCGTACTGTTCACAAACGATTTATCCGGCAAGCGTTTCCATCACTTTAAAATGCGAACGTCTATTTGCGATGTTCACGTATTAACAAATATTTACGGTCAGTGCTGTAATCGTGTGTCAGTATAAGCTTATGTTTAAATAAATATCTGTGGAACAATCCGGTGATGTTCATGAGATGGAATCAGGAGGAAATTGGAGGGGCTGGAATTATATTTTAGTCCACCGCTCTGCTTTGTTATTGGGGTGTGTGCAAGGTTTTTGAGAAACTATCTGATCAGGGCACTATTTAGTGTTGCGACATGGAAGATGCAGACACGGTCTTGAGGTATTATACATAAGGATATTTTCGGCTCTTCTCTTCAGGGTATCTTATTATTTAAAAAGAGTGATATCGAAATGTGTCTAATCAAATAATATCGTTCAAAAACCTCGAAAAGGATAAACGTTACCTGAATTAAATAAATGTTTATAGAACCACCGTATTTTTTTTCAAACTATAAAACAAAAACCACAAATATTGGACTGTGAAAAGTTTGTTTGTTTGTTATGCGTTCTTTTTGTAAACTCTGTTAATAATAGAAGAAAAAAAAACATATATTAAAACAAATAACTTTAACCACACTTCTTCTGCTACGATCAAAGAAGATATTATTATTGTTATTCTGCATTATTTTTCGATGTATAACCGAACACCTTATATGACGATATATATGTATGTATATATATATATATATATTTCATTTTTAATATAAGATTACTCGCAATGTGGGTTGCTAAATAAAATAAATAAAAATGCTTGTGTCTGGAGTGGGTTCACGTCAATAGTGCAATGGATGGGGTTGGGATCGAACTCACGACCTTTCGATCGCCAGTCCGACACCCTATCCATTGGGCAGTTGCCGCCTTTCCATTGTTATATACATCTAGATTTTATTATGATAGACCCCTTAATACGTCCCTTATTCAGTTCATTCGTACGATTCACATGATTATAACCATATAGACTGATATACAGTGTTTAAGTTTTAAGGCGGATATATGCACATTTTTTGGCTTGCTATCAGCTCATACAGGGTGATGTAAATGGAATCAGGAAGCGATTTGGTTACAACTCTGGATATTTTTCGTGCGGATGCACAGTGAAATATGGGTTGTTCCGTCGCATTGTGTTGTTGTGGACTTTATTCAACCGTTACGAGAGCTAATGTTACCATTATTGGGATGTTTTGTTGGATGAAAATGTTCTGTTGCTTCATAAAATACTTGTGGTGTGATAAACTTGAAGCAAGGGAAATAAAACTAGTATGAACGATTGTTTGAAAATGCTACGAATAGTTTGAATATTTCAGAACCAAAGAAAAGTAATTTAAGCATAATTAAGATAGTTTAGAAACTAAAACAACCGACTTCCATGCCCCGCGCGAGTTTCAGTAGCAAGTTAGAGACGTTTATCGTCATATCTCTGAAGATACTTATCAGATCTCGATGAAATTACAATGGGACTACCTCGAAAATGTACCCTACCGATAACAAAAAGAATCATTCAAATCGGTTACGAATTGACGGAGTAATCGCGTAACATACATACAATAAAAAAACACAGACGAATGTAGAACCTCCTTCTTTTTGGAAGTCGGTTGAAAATAGAAAAATAAATTACATTGCACGATTAATAAATATTTTCAAATTATCCATTTGCCTCCCAGATATTATAGTAAACTAGCTGTGCCCGCGACTTCGTCCGCGTGAAATAGTGTCTTTGGGTAGCATTTTTAATTATTTAGGCTAATTATTTTACAAATAAGACACATGCGTATCCCACCTAGACTGCACCGTACCACGCCGCGCAAATTCCCCTCCCCCCTCTCCTTCCCCTCTCCCCTCTCCTTCCCCTCTCCCCTCCCCTCCCATCTCCCTCTCTCTTAAAATGAAAAGCTCCTAAAATGACGATACTTCCATACAACTTCCCCCCTTTCAACCCTTTGCAACATCTTTTTCGCATTAAAAAGTAGCCTATATCCGTTCTGAGGCTCTAGACTATCTGTATACCAAATTTCATTTAAATCGGTTCAGTGGTTTTGGCGTAAAACTGACACAGACAGACAGACATACAGACAGACAGACAGAGTTACTTTCGCATTTATAATATTAGTTAGGATTAGGATTTTTCAAGCCTCTAAAAAATTATATAATAGGTCGGGGAAAACGTCCTGTAGTACGTACAATATCATAGAAAAATTTCCTATTCTTATTTTTGTACACAACCACAAACAACAGAAGAAATTTTACAGGAAAAGCCTGAATTCTCCTAAAGTGAAGAGCAGAGAAAATGTGTTTCAACAACAAGTAGGAATTCGTCAAGATGCGTGATTTTTCAGTGTGATGAAATAATACTGACTCCTTTCCGTTTTGGTAGAATCTGGGCTTTTTATGGTTGATCTCTTAAACCGGTGAAAAGATATGGAAAGTGGCTATTCTTAGTTCACGACGATAATCCATTTGAACTGATAGCATAGCAACAAATATTGCTCTGAGTTTATCCTCTCAGCAAATCAAATATTGCTGCAATTGCTACTATTAAAATATGAAAATGTAATTTCAAAAGATTTCAACTCAGCAATCCTTTTGAAACCTTAATTGAAATTGCTATCCATACTTTGTAAATCAATATAGGTTTACAGATAATCCCTCCGAAGCTGTCCGTCAGTGATTGAGTTTTTATTGATATAAATATTTGGAATGTTTTTTATTTTTATTTTTGATACCCTGTAAAGATTCGATACTCGGAAACCTTTTAACGGATTTTTAAACCTTTTACGATATAAATGGTTGAAAATTATATCCGATGTAAATAGCCATTTAAAGGGTTTCATGCGAACCCTTATAGGATCACTTTGTTGTCCATCTGTCTATATGTCTGTCTGTCCCTCTGTCAAGACCCTTTAGGAACCCGTGAAGGTATCAATATCTCGAATACTCGGGTCGAAAGATACGGCTGTGAAAAAATCAGATCTGTAAGTCAACGCGATCAAAAGATATGTCCATTTATGTCGCAAATTTTCGCATATTTTGCAATTCCACAAGGGAATTATACCCTATAGGGTACTTTTTTGTTGACCTAGAATCATGTTTGGCTAGAAGCAAGGTCTTCTTGAACCATTTAGATAGAACTAAATGAAAACCGTAAAAATGTAGTTAATTAACAAAAAAAGGTGAATTTACTAATACAAACTTATTATTTACGGTTGATGCAGTACATTTTCTATAAATTGAACTGCAAAGTTAAGTTTGTTTTTTGCATGTTGGTAGAACACTATCTAGTGTCCGCCTGGCCAGCTACCACCCTCAATTTAGAAAATCTGTCGCCAAACATCTAATGTGTTCCGGTAGCTATCCTTGAGAGCTAGCTCACATTCTAGGCCTAGCGTGCTTACCATCTTCGACCGCATCTTCACTTACCAACAGGTGAGATAGTAGTCAAACGCTAGCTTATAAGATATATAAAAAAAAATGTCTTTTAACCTAATTTGAGAAGTTGGCACGGAAACCTTGGTGGGCAAGTCCAACTCGACTTGGCTGGTTTTATTTTACACCATCGTAATTATTTGCATTTCAATACTAACATAATGATTTATTTTTTAAATTTACGAAACGCTTATAATAAAACCTGCTATTCAATTTTATTATTAAGTGATAACACTCTTAAATTTTACATTATGTATACGTCTCAGCGATCAATAAATGTGTGTGAGTCTATTTTATTTGTTAATTAGTTAAAGTCGGACTATATCATATATCTAAAATGTATAAGTTGTATTAGTAACTAAAATAATAACAAAATAATCAAGCCATTCAATAATCCGTCATTTAGTAATAATAAAAGGAAATCATGTAGGCATCCGCTGGCGATGCGTGATTTTCGTTTAAATCTGAACACAACAGACTTCCTTTCACATTCAACGCAAAAACCATACAGCTCAATGACCGAACACAATATTGTATCCATTTCCAACACGTCCGGGGTCCACTATTATGTCCACTAATAAGACTGGGTCTTCCAGACCTCAATTTATAATAAATCGAACTACACTGTTATCGTTGCCTAGCACACAATGAAAATCCGACTTATCTTCGGAAGCAGGGTCCGAGAGACCGACACGTGACCCTAACACCCTCGTGGCTATAACCTTGAGTGATGACCCACGATTTGTTAAGACCCGTCTTGGTCGTTATGACCTCTTTTCAGTTTTTATTCCCCTTATGATGTTTCATTTTATGATTGTCCGTAAGGCGCGGTGGCATGTTTGGGTTTCTACCGATGCATTTTTGATGGAACCTTCTGGTCAGTTCGATTTGGGTTCCCCATAAGTATGTATTATCTTTATTGTATTTTTATGTTGATAATTTTACGTGTTTATCAGGACCTGATTTAACTATGCTTCATCACCATTAATATAGTTTTATGTTTTGATTCCAGAGGAATTTGTAATAGTTTTATTTTTAAATAGATGTCGTGGCTTACCATCAGACGAGATTCTTGCTAACTACTTTGTACAAAAAAATATATAAATATAATTAAAAATAATATAAAACAATATGTATAAGCAAGTTTGATTTAAGTTGGAGCCGAGCATCATCACCAGATCTAAACTCAAGTCCCAGTTGCTCAAAACTCTTAATAATTTACACATTTTCTATGTACTTACACTCTTTCCAACTATTTTCAGCTAAAACACCCTGAAACAATACGCTGGAAACGCTTCCGTTATCCGCTTAGCTCGTACAGAAAATTGTGTAATATATCACTGTGTTAACACCGCTCGAGAGAGACCGTTTATCAACTGGAGTCCTCTAATAATATCTTCTTATGAAATGTATTTTGCGTTCCTATAAATATTAAGTTTCGAGTTTTTAGCATAGACAGAAGTTTGGTATTATTATTTTAAAACTTAATATTCTGTACCTATTAACATATTTTAAGGTGAGGTGATGAAACAACGGATACAGATTTTTGAATATTACATAATTGAGATAGTTTAATAAAAAATAAGTTCAAAAACTATAACCCGACTTCTGAAAAATCACTCTCTAAAAAGTATGAAACAAGAAAATATTCTCATCTGAGATCGCTATGTACAAACTAATGAATATGTATCGTGTATTATTCATAAAAACCACTAACTTGTAATAAATACTTTATTGTATTTCATATATATTCATAGTGGTGTTCAGTGGATACCCGTGATTGTATGTTACTTTGCAGAGTGTATTGTTTTGTTACGGTAGGTGACATACGACCACGGCTATCCTCTGAGCATACATATTGTCATATTTCAGGCTGAGTGTAAAGGTTTTCCAAACACTTCGGTGCTTACAAGTTGCAAAACAGTAAGATATTAATGCAAGAAGATCATGTTCGTCATGATCAGTTAGAAATATTTTATTTATTTATTTATTAATGACACATTATTATTTACTGCAAAGTAGTACATCACTTAAAATTTCGAATATTTATATCCAATGATTGTCAGTTACATTTTATTGCCGCTCTAAGAAACAACTGACTTCCTTGCCTCGCGAGTCAGTTTCAGTTGCAAGTTTGAGACGTTTATCGACATATCTCTGGATATACTTATCAGATCTCGATGAAATTACAATGGTATTAACCTTGGGATATCTCCGTTAAAAAAAATATTAACAAAATCGGTTCATAAATGAGGAAGTTATCCGCAAACACACATAAATATATATATATGTATATTATATACGGTCGAATTGATAATCCTCCTCCTTTTTTTGAAATCGGTTAAAAATTTACCTACATTTGATATGAATATCAAATAAATATTTTTGTGAAGTTTAATGGATTCATTGTGACGTTTTTTGTTGTTTAAGCGTTCCATACGTACAAAGATGCAGTGCGCGCAAGGCTTATAGAATGAATTATATAAGGGAAAGTTGAGAGACAATTTTATTCAAATCTAATCTGGAAAAACACGCGTAAAAATAAAATATAAAAGTCAATAAAATAACGGAACACATGTTGTAACAGACAAATGCGTACTCTACGCTACGCCCTTCAATTACATTCGTAAGTCCCATTCAGGAGGGTTCGGAATAATGCAATTACATGGTTTTACGTATTTTTTACACTGTTATGAGATTCTTACAGTTTTACAACATGTCTATTTTAGCTAGTCTGCTTAGGGGTGGTAGTAGTACCACCACTTTACCATTTAATTCAGCCGTAAAATAGGAATGTTTTTAGGTTAGAATGTCAAAGTGTCCAGTGAAATTAAAGGGCATTCTTATTCTATGTATGTCTCGAGGTAACAGGCGCAGTGCAGGCAGTAACATGCAAAATTTTCGCTATTCATTATCCGGAATGTTGCATGCCGCTGTATCTGTAATAAGTAGACGTTATCCCGTAAGGTACGGCCACACCACGGCGTCCTGCGTGCGTGATCTAGGCGGTGATCAGATAGCGCACTTATATAGCGCACTAGTATTTGTACCGACTGCTTCAAACCAAACGCGATCTACGGGGATCAGAAAACGATTGAAAATCAGATTGCAATCACAGACACAAGACGCTGCCGTGTGGTCGTACCTTTACAATCAGGCGAGCGCCGTGCTTGTCTTGTTACCTTTTATCATAAGAAAGTACGATTCGATCTTAGGCATCATCATCACTTTCAATGAGGCAAAATGCTTGTCTGACCGATATAAACATTTTTCGACTAGAAGGTAAACATTGCACTTTTGTACACATATTCTATAAATCCTACTTAGTATTTACTTTACAAAAAAATATTTAATTACTTACTCGCTTGGTAACTTATTTCCCGACCTTTTACAAAAGGAACGCAATCCATCTCTGTCCTACGCAAAATTTAGCTTGTAGATATTTATGTCTCATACAAAATGAACCTTACTCGAGAATTATGAAGATTTTGCTTGAAATAAATTTGTTAGTTGATCATACCTAAACATGTGGGAAGTAATTTAAGGACAGTAACTAGGTACCTATTATTTTTTATTTGCACACTCTAGCTTTTGATCATAATCTCAAAATGTTTGAATTATTTAAGATCGTTTACGATATAATTATCGATATTAAACGATATAATTATCTGAAACTTTATTAAGATCCAGTGAAACTGGCCCTGAATATTATTATAATCATTTATTGGCGTAAATATTATTATAATCATTTATTGCAACCAATTTACAGTCATAGTTTACAGAGTTCTCGAATTAAACACATACGTAGGTAAGAGTAAAAATGGAACCAATTGCACATACATTCATTATTCATAAATATACCTAACTATATTTAAAAAGTTTACACCAAAAAATAAAAATCATCATCAATACAATATAAAATTCAGTTTTAATTTAAATAATAATGTGACAAAATAAACATAAATGTCGAATTGTTCTTCACGAATAATTTTGTGATACCCGAAAATAAGTCTAAAAACTACAAGCGGGCTTGAGAAAAATTAAGTGTAGACACATTGTCTAGTTAATCATCAATCAATTCATTTTCAACATCGTGCTATCCACTACAGAGCATAATATTAATACATAGACCTATTTTTGTCTATCTCACTTTAATCTACAATCACTAATCTCATTGCATCTAACAAATATTTAACTCAGGGAAACCTAGAAAAACCTTAATTATATAGTTTTGGAATTTCATAGTCCATCGAGGATTTCAAAAACCGGCCAAGTGCGAGTAAGACTCGTCGGTTTCCGTACAAATGTATCACACAAGGTCAAACACAAACTCCAAAGTTAAGTAACTTTGGAGTTCGATCCATAGAAAACATTTTGCACCAATCGCAAATAGTAAGTTTCTAATAGTAAATTCACTTTTGTTACGGATTTTCGATATATTTCTAAATAAGTGGTTCAAGATCTTGCTTTTTGCCACATTTCATGATTCTAGGACAACGGAAAATACCTTCTAGGTTTTGATTCCCTTGTGAAATCGCAAAATATGCGACAAAAACGGTCATATCTATTGATCGCGTTGACTTATAAGTATGATTTTTTCACAGTTAAAAAGAAACCGTAGATTCCAGTATTTGAAAAAGGTTTCAACTTGATATCTGTATGCGTTCCTGAGAAAAAGGGTCTTAACAGACGGATGTACAGACAGACAGACAGATGGACAAAAAAGTGATGTTATAAGGGTTTCCTTTTTCCTGTTCAGGTACGGAACCTAAAATAATTAAAAGAACCTCAATAATTAGTTTAGGAATTCCACAGTACATCGAAGATTCGACCTTTTCTATCACTTAAAACCCATTTATTTATCTACCCTATCTAGCGAAGTAACACTTTAGCTAGACGTGTCCGCTCACACGCGAAACACCGTTCCCTACTCAATTTGCGAATAGAAAATTGGATTTGATCCTCAACACTATTCCGTAGATCGTTTATCTCAATTCCGGTACAAAGTGCGGCATTGATGAGCTGCGATCATAAATAACTCATCGATCTCGTGCGCGTAATTTGTTATTGTTGATAGGATGTGGAACTTGATGAGAGTGCTGTCACCTGCGAGTGGATATAGTGTGATCAGTTTTGTTACAAAACCAACCTGATTTTTTTGCACATGGGTCTTACTGACGTTTATCAGACTGTCACACTTCTAAAGCTTTAACCGATTCGATAGTATCTTTATCGGATAATAGCAGCCCGCCCCGGCTTCGCACGGGTAGAACATATATGCCTACAAAATTTGCATCAGTTTGTTGCATCGAATATAAAATATGAACATATTTACCAATCATCGTCATATTCCATCCAATTTACACAAAACCTTAACGAATTATGGACCTAAACCTTCCTCATAAACACTCTGGCTATTGGTGAAAACCGCATGATAATTATTATTGAGATTATTGCGAACAGACAGACAGACGCAGTGATGAACTTTGTTTTATAATACATACGTATTGATATTGGACGGCCCTTTGGCGTAAAGGATAGTTACCCTGATTCTGACCCGACGGTCGTTGGTTCTAATCCTAGCTATATACCTACCAATGACAGTTTTATGTGCATTCATGAATCATGAGTTTTCGTACAGTGGTTGTGGGATCATTAAATCTACCGAAAAGTAGCTTACCATCAAGGAGTACATCTGCCGCCGTAACCTTACACCGTTCCCCGACGCAAAATGTAGGGGTAATATACGTTTAACGTGTGTATCTGTGTGTCTGTCTGTAGCATCTTAGCACCTAACCGGATGAACCGATTTTGTTTTTATTATTGATAGTTTTTTTTGTTTGATAGATGTCTTCATCGAGAGTTTTCTAAGCTTTGATTCATGAAAATTCGTTCAATCGTTATAAAACTATGAGCTTTTTTCTAGTTAATTTCGCTATGAAATCAACTTTCATAGATCTGATCAATTCGAAAATCTTCTTCTTCAACGATATTGTAAGAACATGGAATCATTGACCTGATGCTGGGACATCTCCTGGACTCTACAGAATACTCAAATCCTCACCAACTTACAGCTCAGATTTTAAATGTCGTGATTAGAGTCATTGGAATGATTTTAATGAAAAGATTATATATAGATCAGTCGGGGTGGCTTAAATTACTATATTATTATATATATAGATGAATATTATTTTATACAATAGATCATATTATTATACTATATTGACTTCAAATAGATTGTGATCGGTGAGGATCTACAGCATAGCTAAGCTTATAATAATATTTTCGTAGTAACTATGACCTAATCTGTGGTTTCCCTGCAAATATTTTATTAATTTTGCGATGCGTGATTCTGAAATTCGTGATATCTTCTCGAGTTTTCATTTGAATTATATACTGTAAAGGACAATTTTAATCTATAATATGTGGCCAAGCTAATTAACGTAATTATTTGGATAAGGATTAATACTATATACTTGAAAATAGCCTTGGAAGTTATGTCATATTTTTTAACAAAAAATTTAAGATTAAAATGGGTACTGCGAGTCAACCTTAAGAGATAGACATATGCTTTCGCGGACTTTTTTGTAGGTCTTATTAAGTTGTACAACTCTTGCATAGAAAATATTCTTCTATCTATTTTCAATTAAGCAGCGTTCGTAAGAAACGTGTTTTTTCGACCGTTTTTTTGCCGACTTAGGTTGCAAATTAGGTCTCCACGAATGTACCTTTGATTTAAACGGGATAATATATAGCCTATTTTCATTCCGAAAGTCCAATTTATGTATTAGTGAAAGAATTTTTTAAATCAGTTCAGTAGTTTTTGAGCCAAATCATTACAAACATACAAAAATACAAAAATACAAATGTTCTCTCTTTATAATATTAGTATAGACAACAGACTGTCCTATTTCTGCGCATTATTTTAAAATACTTAAGGTACGCTTAATTACATTCAAAATTTACCATATTTATTTAGATGATATTTTATTTTTGAAATGCAATGATGTCATCAACATCATTTGTGAACCGAATTCGAAATTCTATTTTTATTCAAAACTAGCTGGCCCGGCGAACTTCGTACCACCTAACAAAACATTCACTGTCTAATGTTGATACAACCTAACATACACCTTTTAGATAAACTTAATTAAGGCTTTTATGAATGTAATACAATGAATACAAAAGAGATATTTAGTTAAATAATGTATATGCCAATACAGAAATAGAATAAAAATACAATAATCAAGTATTTCAACCGCATGTCAGCAAGACATGATGGAATGAAACAATGTTATTATTGTTATAGATAAGTTATTTACTTGACATCATTGATAATCAATGCTTGACATTAGTTTGATTAAGTTTAATTTTAATTGTAAAAATATAATCACCAGTATTTAATTCTAATTCTGAATAAGTATACTAACTTCATGAATTACTGTCTAATATTTTTTTGCCTTATGTATAAGACTGTATACTGCACTCATAAATTGGCTATCATATTCTTGCCTATCTCTGTATTTACCTACATTCTAGCGTGCGTGGCCCGTATAAGGGCCCGGTGGCATAATACTACCCGGTGGCGTAATCGGGAGAACGGTTGGCTTTGATGCCAGAGGTACCGAGTTCAAACCACCGTGTACCAATGGATTTCGCTACCGAAAAAGAAACAAACAACCTCCGCATGGTGGTAGGACACTATCTAGTGTCCGCCTGGCCAGCTACCACCCTCAAGTTAGAAAATCTGTCGCCAAACATCGAATGTGTTCCGGCAGCTATCCTTGAGATCCAGTTCACATTCTAGGCCTTGCGTGCTTACCTTCGACCGCATCATCACTTACCAACAGGTGAGATAGTGGTCAAACGCTAGTCTATAAGATATTTAAAAAAAAACAACCTGACAAAATATTAAATTGATTAGGCATTGATTATTATTGTCTTGATTGCTTGAAAGCATACATTTCTGAACGCACGCATTTTTGATAAACAATAAATATGTCATACAATTGTCATTACTGACAGTATTTAAAATTTATTAACATTTTAAAAATCTACATGACTTGAATGCACAAAAACTTGAAGAATTTTTATACTTGACACTGGCTAAATACACTAATCGTGTGGAGCAATGACCCTTATTAATTTGCGGTTTACTGTATCGACGGGATAAACAATTGAACATCAAATGATTGGCAGTTTTTAAACCCAGGAACATTTTGGCAAAATATCTTTGCTTATATAATTTTTTTAGGTCAATTATTCATTGTTTTTAATACTTATTATCCTATTCCTGACAAAGACAATTCCAAAAATTCAAAAATCATAAAAATTGGTTCAGCCGTTCTTGAGTTATAAGTGTAGTAACTAACACGACTTTCTTTAATATATATAGATGATATAATCCTGAGAAGTATTATATCATCTATATATATTAAAGATCCTATATAGATATATATATATATATATATATATATATATATATATATATATATATATATTATATTATATTATATATTATATATTTATTATATTATATATATATATATATTTATATATATATATAATATAATAAATTATATATATTTTATTATATTTTATTATATTATATATATATTATATTATATTATATTATATTATTATTTTATTATATTATTTAAAAGTAGGAAGCCCTCCGGAGGACTTTGTCAACTATTCCATTTTGTCACATTTCCCACTTTGTCCACTTTCCCACTTCGACTACTATCCGACTTCATCATATATCCCACTTTGTCATCTTTCCCATTTCGTCCACTTTCCGATTTTGTCCACTTTCCCACTTCGTCAACTTAGATAGGTAGTTACTACCTACCGACCTACCGACCTACCGACGAAAGGCTGATGAAATATATAATACTACTGTAGTATTATATATTTCATCAGCCTTTCGTCGGAGATAGTATCGATTCAGCAATTTGGATCACCACGAATATTTTAAAAGAGAAAAAATGGTTTCCTAATCATTATACCTTGATGAAAGACTTTCGTACCTTAAAAACCTTAAATAATTCGAAGGCAATCAAGGTACTTGGCCCTTGTTTGTTTACACAGCGTTATTAGATACCTTGTGAAAACAGCTTTATATATAACTTAAGACAGTACATAAAGTTACTACTATTGTAATGCTTTACATAGTATTATACCAAACAATATAATGTAATGTTTGGTTATACCAAATAATATAATTTAAGATTGTACAAAACGAAAAAACCGACTACACATGCCGTGATAGTCAAAGTACTGGATAATCATGTCATCTAAGTATACAAATTTGTTTATATTGTTTATCTCCATATCTCCGGAGATAACTGTCATAGCTCAATAAAATTTCAATGGAACCAAACGGGAGAAAAAAAAAGCTCTTAAACATAAAATCTTTTTCAAATTGGTTGAGATTTGACCGAGTTCTGAGGAAACAAACATTAAAAAAAACTGTCGAATTGAGAATCTCCTCCTTTGTTGTGAAGGCGGTTAAAAGTAATAGAACAAACGCTATACTCGTCTTTTATTAATGCAATAAAGTCAGCCAATGACAAAAAACTGTGCTATGCAAAATTTTTATATGTCTTGCTCTTACTCTCTACTCCGATAACGTTCGATCTATGATTTTTAGGGTTCCGTACCCAAAGGGTAAAACGGGACCCTTTTACTAAGACTCCGCTGTCCGTCTGTCTGTCTGTCTGTCTGTCTGTCTGTCCGTCTGTCACCAGGCTATAGCTCATTAACCGTGATAGTTAGACAGTTGCAATTTTCACATATGGTGTATTTCTGTTGCCGCTAGAACAACAAATACTAAAAACAAAATAAAGTTAAAAATTAAAAGGGGTCCCCTTACAAAAAACGTGTTTGTAAACGCCATCTATCTAATTAGTTTCGGCAAAATGACATAGATGGCGCTAGTAAACGAGCCCCGTCTTTCTAGATCGCGACCAAACCAAATATTCTTGGTAATATCAATTAATCAATATATGAGGTTGAAACTCTGTTATGTTTCGTATTGTACGGAACCCTCCCTAAGTGTTGATGATGACGATGCTGACTCGCACTTGGCCAGTTTTATTTGATGGTACCCACGCAGGAAATATGTCAACACAGCAATTGTAAAACAAATCCTGTTACTAAGCATTAAGCCGTTTACTTTTAACCGTCCACACCTCAGAAAAGCATTTGGTCTAAAGTTAAGTTTCGAAAGCGAATATGTAACAAAACCATGCTTTGCTTTAAATTTTAATTGTATGTTTTTTTTTTGACACCTTCGTGGTGCGAAACACGGTCTTTACTGAAGTACATAGTCACCTCTTCACACCACCTGGGGATCACTGGTAGATAAGGTAAGCCTTTATAACAGTATGGTCTGTTTTTAACATCCTTGAAATATTTGCATAGCCAGCATAGCCAAAAATCCAATAGACACGCGTAAGTATGCAAGTAAGTATGCAAGTAAGATTCAGCCCTATTTGCTAAGCCAACGCGTTGTTTTGAACTGTGTAAGCGATGTCGATCTCGAGCTGGCAGGATACGATCTAAATTGCCTTGTACGTGAATACGTAAGGGCGGCACCCCTACACTATTGAGGTGAGCACAATAATATTGGCATGCAGAAGAAAAACATGTACAAAAACGTCGGCCAAGGAAGTTTGCGAATTGGTTTTTTGATTGTTGATGGAATTGTATTAAAAAAGTTATGGACTATTATGTTCGTTCAGTAAAGGCTTTTGAAATAAGATGAAGTTGTAATATAATATTGAATAGCTTTTTGTACAAAACCTTGTATAATATGCATAATATGATGAAAAGAATAGGTTTTAAGGGTGAAACAGATTAATTTGTTTTGTATGATTCTTATCTACAAATTTTAGTCTGTGATCCGAATATTAAATACCTTTTAATTGTGTTTATGTAAGAATAATTCTTAGAATATTAAGAATGGATTTACACTCACGTGTAAGACTATCTGATAATTACTCTGACCAGTAGGTTTTTTAGGATTCCGTACCTCAAAAGGAAAAAAGGAACCTTTATATGATCACTTTGTTGTCCGTCCGTCCGTCTGTCTGTCTATCCGTCTGTTCGTCAGTCAAGGCCATTTTTCTTAGCAACGCGTAGAGGTATCAAGTTGATACTTATATAAATAAAATACTCGGGTCTACGGTGTCTTATGGCTGTAAAAAATCAAACTTGTAAGTCAATGCAATCAAAATATATGACCGTTTATGTCGTATATTTACGCATTTTTTTCGATTTCACAAGGGAATCAAAACCTACAGGGTACTTCCCCAGGGTAAATCTGAAAAACATTAATATGTAGATGTGTACTAAAAAAAGATAATTTACAATTACAAACTTATTATTTGCGGTTGGTGCATGAACAGTGTCTAGGCATCGGTCTACGGATTGAACTGCAAAGTTAAGTTTTTACTTTAACTTAGTTTAACAAGTTTGTACGGAAGTCTCGGCGTGCAAGTCCAACTCGCACTTGACCGTTTTTATTTTTACAGAAAGTCAGGCCTACCGCTCTCTCCTCGCGCGACTTTGATTTTTGATCCCATATAGAAATTGGTATAAATGTTTTTAATAATTAAATCTATATCCTTACTTCCTTACTATATATATATATATATATATATATATATAAATATATATAAGATTATAAATGCGAAAGTAACTCTGTCTGTCTGTCTGTCTCACTTTCACGCCAAAACCACTGAACCGATTTAAATGAAATTTGGTACACAGATAGTCTAGGGCCTGAGAAAGGACATAGGATACTTTTTAATGCGAAAAAAGGGTT
This sequence comes from Cabera pusaria, assembly GCA_954871355.1. NCBI lineage: Eukaryota > Metazoa > Arthropoda > Insecta > Lepidoptera > Geometridae > Cabera > Cabera pusaria. The sequence goes on from OX940894.1 coordinate 7,083,538, forward strand.
GTAAGGGGTTGAAAGGGGGGATGAAAAGTTGTATGAAAGTATCGTCATTTTTAAATCTAGAAGCTTGAAACTTATTTTTTAGGCTGTTGATTGGATATAAATAAATATGACATTCAAAGTTTGTAAAACATTTACCCTCAAGGGTGTAAAATAACAATAGGGGATAAATGTTTGTATGGAAATATGTAAGGTTTATGTGAATGTTCTACCTGATGAAATTTAGTTCACAGATAGTCAAGAGCCTGAGAAAGGACACAGTTTACTTTTTAATGCGAAAAAAAGTGGAGCGAGTGGTGGGGGAGTGGAGTTGGAGGGCATGTGGAAGTGAGGGTAAGGAGGAGGGGGAGGGGAGGGTAAGTTAGGGGGAGGGGAGGTGGAAGTAAGTGGGAGGAGAGGGTAAGCGAGGGAAGGGGGGATTAGCATGGCGTGGTAGGGTGCGGTGTAGCTGGGATACGTATGTGTCTTATTAGTTAATGCTACCCAAAGACACTATTCCACGCGGACGAAGTCGCGGGCACAGCTAGTCATATACTCTTATCTTATAACTCAAGAACGGCTGGACCAATTTTTATGATTTTTGTATTTATGGAATTGTCTTTGTCAGGAATAGGATAATAAGTATTAAAAACAATGAATAATTGACCTAAAAAAATATATAAGAATTATTTTTCCAAAATGTTCCTGGGTTAAAAAACAGCCAATCATTTAATGTTCAATTGTTTATCCCGTCGATACGGTAAACCGCAAATTAATAAGGGTCATCGCTCCACACGATTAGTGTATTTAGCCAGTGTCAAGTACAAAAATTCTTCAAGTTTTTGTGATTTCAAATCATGTACATGTTAAAAATGATAATAAATTTTAAATACTGTCAGTAATGACAATTGTATGACATATTTATTGATTGTCAAATATGCGTGTGTTCAGAAATGTATGCTTACGAGTTTTTGGTGGGAACGTGAAAAAGTGTGTGTGATCTCATTGTATTTTTTCCTAGAAATGGTGTTCTTCCGTGTGTTAATGTGTAATAAATGTGGATTATTAAGCATTAAGTGCCGGTGAATGTGTGCGAGTGTAGGGAAACAGCTCAATGTTAAAAAAAAACTGGCCAAGTGCGAGTCAGACTTTTGTCCCGCACACGGAGGGTTCCGAATTTCCGAAGTTCGAACGCCACGAACGAACTTCTAACACCAATTAAGGTAATATTAACACAAAGGTAATTAATGTTATTAAATATCTGGAAGACCGTCTGTTCGTACGACTAACTTTCTACTGATTCTAGCTAATTGTCAAAGCTCTTTATGCACCAAAATTTAAGGTATATTATTCAATACTGTACACTACATGTGTGCAAGTAAACTTTATCTTAACTAAGTAAACAAATCGACCGAGGCCCACAAATTTGACAAATGAAACGCTTGCGCGTGCTAATTTTTCCTGTGCTGCCATCTAGCTGCGTCGAGGTGAATTAATTTCGTATCGTATCGTATCGTAAAAAACACGTTTTTTGTTTTAAACCCTTTCATTTTTAACTTTGTTCTGTTCTTAGCATTTGTTGTTATAGCGGCATCAGAAATACATCATCTGTGAAAATTTCATCCGTCTAACTATCACGGTTCATGAGATACAGCCTGGTGACAGACGGACAGACAGACAGACAGATAGACAGACAGACAGACAGATGGACAGCGGATTCTAAGTAATAGGGTTCCGTTGGTACCCTTTGGGTTCGGAACCCTAAAAACATGCTATTTGCGTTCTCACCAAAATTCCACTGAAAATCTTCAGGAAACACCACATCTTTACTGAAGGTATGACATAGACTAGACTTTTACTTGAAAACTGAGCTGAAATGTAATTTTAACCCATTTCTACGACCAAAATTGATAAAAACTTGAAGAATTTTAATACTTGACACTGGCTAAATATACTAATTGTGTGGAGCCATAATGAAACTTCAAAAAAATTACAATAATAATCAATACAGTGCCACAAGTATAACTTGGCGGTGGTGGTTTTTGAAACTAATTCCGCTCTCTTGAAACTGCGAGTTTGACGTTTGAGAGATTACCGCAACATTATTGTTGATAAATCTGCTACATTAAAATAGTTCAATAATGCCAAAAGTAATTAAAAGTGGTTTAAGAGAAACTGTTATCAAAGTACAAAGTAAAAGCACAGTGGCGCACAGCCGCGCCAAATTATACTTGCCGGACTGTACTTACCTAATCAATTTTATATTTTGTAAGAATGTAGGTAAATACAGAGATATGCAAATCGCAAAAGCCAAAAACAAAGATATATGCAAGGATGTGATAGCCAATTTATGAATGCCGTATGTATACAGTCTTATCCATGAGGCAAAAAATATTAGACAGTTATTCATGAAGTAAGTACCTATACTTATTCAGAATTAAAATTAAATACTGGTGATTTTATTTTTACAATTACGAGTAAAATTAAACACAATCGAACTAATTTCGAGTTAATAACTTGTCTATAACAATAATAACATTGTTTCATTGCATCATGTCTCGCTGACACGCGGTTGAAGTACTTGATTGTTGTATTTTTATTATATTTCTGTATTGCCACTTTGATTATTTACTTGATAATCAAAGTGCCATAATACATTACCTATTAAACTGAATACTTCTTTTTACATTGTATTACGTTCATAAAAGCCTAAACAATGAATGTCGTGTTACCTTTTAGGTAACCCGACATTCATTGTCTTTTAGGTGGTACGAAGTTCGCCGGGCCAGCTAGTTTAATAATAAAATATACTTACTTAAAACCTTGTGAAAACATGAAAAGCAGTGTGCAGCAGCAAAAATGTAAACTTATTGACAGTTTAAAATAGCAATCGAAGTTGTAGACAGTTTATTCAATAAAATTTGTTTGCTGAAATCAAACACAAAACCATAATAATTTATATTATAGTTATAAAGGTACGGACACACCGCGGCGTCTTGCGTGCGAGATCTAGGCGGCGATCAGATAGCGCAGTAGTATTTGTAGCGACTGGTTCAAGGGCGTCGCCAGCTTATGACTAAGGGGGGGGGCAATGTTACAATATTATAGAGGACAATAAATATGAACGCATGTACATTAAACCTTCTGAATTTATTTACGTTTTGTCATGCGATGTGGAATGTCAATTGTTCGCACTTTGGTCGCTTTGCGGCTAGCTACATTTGATCTCTAGGGGGGGGGGGGGAGGTGGCAACTGTGCCCCCTGCCCCCCCTTGGCGACGCCCTTGGACTGGTTCATACCAAACACGATCAGAAAACAATTGAAAAGTATCGCGATCTCAGGATCGCGCCCGCAGATTGCAGGACGCCGTGGTGTGGCCGTACTGTTATAGTTATAGAAATAAAGACCTGCTGAAATAGAAAATAATATATGTAATGTACAATTATGAAAACTCATTTTTACAATTAAAAATAACAGATTGTAAATAACGTTGGCTTTCCTGACCGGTAGGTACAGTTTTAATTGGATAAACCTCCGCACGAAGATAATTGGTTCATTCAGCACGCTTAATGACTCGGTAAGCGAATAACTCATGATTGCATTTATTTAACTCGATTTGATTTTTAAATATTTTAATCGACGTTTTAAGTTTTTTTTTGTGTGTTCAGCTGGCAATCGTTTCAATGTACACCTTTTCACCAGTCTTGGTCTCTACAATAATTTAGATGGACAGACAGACAGCAAAGTGATCCTGAAAGGGTTCCTATTTTTCCATTTGAGGTACGGAACCCTAAAAATTATGCAAGTATCTATTGTAAAATGTGACCATTTATTTTACTTAATAATTAAGATCGTCTAAAAAACAAAAAGAAACGACTTCAAACGTCACGCCAGTCAGTAACCGACTTCACAAAAAAGGAGGAGGTTCTCAATACGTCTGTATGTTCTTTTTTTTTTTGTGTGTATGTTACGCGATTACTCCGTCAATTCTGAACCGATTCGAATGTGTCATTTTGTAATCGGTAAGGTACGTTTCCGAGGTGGTCCCATTGTAATTTCATTGAGATCTGATTTGTATCTCCAGAGATATGGAGATAAATATCTAAATCCTAGGAGAATAATACTGGTTTTACAAGAAGAGTCCCAAGAAGATTATACACAATGGAGGTTGCTATTGCATATGCTTTTGAAGACTAAAAAATATGACCATGAATAATGTTTTTACATCTTTCTTCTCGTTGATTTTGGTTTTTGACAGATATTCTTACGGTAACTGTGAGCGAGACAGAAACAATGGTGGGGAGAATTAATTTGTCTTCACAGGAATGTTCTACCGGGCAAAGTCTTGTCAGGGTGCAAAGTTAGTTAATATTTTTTGACATGACATGACGTTTGGCAAAGATGGTGGCCATATCAGTCCCGCGACGTTGCGTACATAATTAACCACCAACCACAGATTATATAATAGTTACTGCGTAAATTATACTTTCCATTGTTAGGTTGGCTACACAGTGCTTTCATAATCGGGTATCAAAAAAGTATTTGGAATTACTGTAATAAAATAGACAATTAATTATCGTGTGTGGCAGATGCTTTTATTGCACAGGGCCATTTTGGACATTGTCCTTTGATACCTTGATGACATCATGTGAATATTTCCACTAGCGCGGCATTTAAGGTCAATATTTTAGGGTTCCAAACCCAAAGGGTACCAAATGAACACCTTCTGAGACTTTTTTGTCCGTTCGTTCGTTCGTCCGTCCGTCCGTGTGTCTAGATGTGCGCACTTTACAGATCTGTATCTTCTCAACCGTAATAGGTACATAATTGAAATTTTCACAAAGTATATAGCTGTCAGTGTATAACGGCTCAAGCACGAAATTTTATATATGCATGTAATTTAATAAAAACTTGTTTTGCACTAAAAAAGGTAAAATAAAGACGCTAAAAAAGTAGATAGATACTATGTATGTAATAGTAGTAAGTAGGTAGATACATGTAGGTAGTATCTATCTTCTACCTATTAGACTTGCCTGGCACCGACTTCAAATAGATAAGTAGATAGCGCTTATAATAATTATATTAAGTAATTTATTTTTCGCTTTTGACTGCCTGTTTGTGGTTATTTAGTCAGTTTTTTTTTTTTGAAAATCAATCTATCTCTTTCTCTCGATCAATCTCTCTCGATACTCCGTCAATTTAATTTCACTTCCAAGTTTGAGGTGTTTATCTCCATATCTCTGTAGATACTAAACATATCTCGGTACCAATACTAATTCGGTTCAGGCATTTTCGAGTAATCGGTGAACATACATAAAATGCAAATATTCCGATAAATGCGTTACATAATATATGCCTATTTTAAAACAAACTAGAATGCAAAGTCGCTCTGTTCAGATTTGTTTGCCAAGAAGAGTTTGGAGAGAAATTTAACCGCAAAAGTCTAGAAAATTGTATTAATTTACACATTAGTATTTACATGCGATTGCGGCTTTAGTTTTTCCATATTTGCGTCCACTTTTAGGAAAGATATATAATGTCTGTAGCAGTGTACCATATGCCAGTGTACCTTGCATGTTACCATATTATTATTATAGGTCACTACCTATAATAATAATATGGTAACATGTGTATGTTACGATCACTATCGTAACATAGCATCGTTGTTTTTAGTCGTATATTTTTTTCAACCGACTTCCCAAAAAGAAGGAGGTTCTCAAGTCGTCTGTATGTTTTTTTTTATGTATATGTTACGCGATTACTCCGTCAATTGTGAACCGATTTCAATGATTATTTTTTTAATCGGTAGGGTTTGTTTCCTAAGTGGACCCATTATAATTTAATAGAGATCTAATTAGTATCTCCGGAGATATGACGATAAACATAATTATATTGTAATACGGGACTTATCTCGCTAAAAACATAATTTTATTTACCTCGAAGTTTCGATCAAGTTGCATTGACCGTGGTCACGAGAAGACTGAAGTTGTAGGTATCAGCATTGTTTTGATTGAGAGTAGTTTGAAACTACCCTCATTTGATCTTGATCGGAGTTGCCATTGCGACACACAATACTGACGACATCGGCTGATTTTTGTTGATTTAAACTTCGACTGGAACACTTGCTAATCACTGGGTTCCAAGTTGTGGCCAATCTAAAACCATCCTCCCGGTTGAAATTCGGATGTTTTTTTCATTTCAACCGCTTCACGTACAATACGGGAGTAATAGTAACGATCGGTGGAGAGAATTTTAGGGTCGTGAAGTTCAATCCAGTGGTTAGGTCCCGAATCTAGCAAATGCTCAACGATGGCGGACTTATTAACCTGGCGGTTTTTTACAGCTGCAATATGTTCTTTGACTCTTTCTGCTTGTGCGCTTTGTTTGTCCAATATACGATTTTCCGAAGCTGCAATCAATTTTATACACACCAGGTGTCTGTAACGGTATCACATCTTTCGGTGAACGGATTTGCGCTGCCTTTGCGCGATTTGCATACCTTCGATAAAGGGGTGAACACTGTCCTAATAGAGTATTTTTGTAACACAGCTCCGACCTTGTCCGTATGGCATGAATGCAGGCTTTCAACTTTAATGGTCCCTTTCTTAAATCTGCGTCTTGGTTGTCCCCTTCCCCTTACTTTGTAGCCGTTTTTTACAAGTACCTCCTGAACATGAGCGATTTCCTCGTCCAGATGTTCAGGAGAGAGGTCATGAGCTCTGTCCATCAAAGACCTGGCTACAGATCCTAAGTGTCGGGGATGATGGTGTGATGAGGCGTTTAGATATCTGTCTGTGTGCGTCGCTTTTCTAAACCCAGTGATTAGCAAGTGTTCCAGTCGAAGTTTAAATCAACAAAAATCTGCCGATGTCGTCAGTATTGTGTGTCGCAATGGCAACTCCGATCAAGATCAAATGAGGGTAGTTTCAAACTACTCTCAATCAAAACAATGCTGATACCCACAACTTCAGTCTTCTCGTGACCACGGTCAATGCAACTTGATCGAAACGTCGAGGTAAATAAAATTATTTTTTTAGCGCGATAAGTCCCGTATTACAATATAACTATGTGTGTAAATCGCGAAAGTTTAAAATTTACTATGACGATAAACGTATCAAACTTGCTACTGAAATTGACTTGCTGGGCATGGAAGTCGGTTGTTTTAGTTTTTAAACTATCTTAATTATTATTTATTTAAATGATCTGCTATACAATACAATAATTTGTTGTCAAGATATGGAAAGAAATTACTCAAATACATTGTTGATGGGCAAATCACAAAGCATAATAATAGTCACTTTAAAATGAACCGATCTTACATGCCGTACAAAAGATATAAATAATCCTGCAACATATTCAATAATCAACTAATACAAATACAGACAATCTGGCCTGAGGCTACCGGAGTTTGGAGTTACATACGTAAGACACATTAACACTAATTCTATATTCCTATAATGTTATAGTATAGTAGTAAGTATTCAAATTTACCGAAAAAGCGCCAATTATATTATGCGAAATGTCTAAAATCGATCTTGTTTTAAACGAAATTATGAACATGAAATGTACTTTAAAGTAAAAGCATAGAGTACCTATACTAAAGTGTCAGGGGTACCGTACGCAGGCCCCGAGCATTGGTTTGTTTATATTTAATTTCTCCACTGGAATGGAGTCAACATCGCTGTATTTCTAAAATTAATTGTAACCTCCGTTTGTCAGCTCACCGATAGTATGCTGTGGATATTGACCTAGAGATTCTGGATAGTGCAGTCTAAAAGGAACTTTATCACGCTCGTATCTATGGTACTGACGTTCCGGAGTTTCTGTTCAGGTTCTTACCCACATTTTAGTGTTAAAAGATCTGTCTGATACGAGTATGTCAACAACGAATAAAATTTACTCAAACCGTCAAATCACGCAGTAGTGTGACGAAATCTTATTGGTTGACATACGAATCATCTTTCATCTAGTTTTAGGGCGTTGCTTGTCAGATGGAACGCGTTTATTCACGGTTTATTGGTCTTAGATTACCTAAAATATGAATTATCTGTGAAATCAAAGTAACAATGCACCAATAACAATTTCGTTTGCTATATATGAGGATTATACCCACAATGGCAAAGAAATTGTTACCTCCTCCTTTTGGTTGGTAAAAAAAGTGTGGGCTACTTTTTCTATGGTATAAGGTAACAGGACAAGCACTATACGCACAACGCCTCGATGGTAAGCGATAACGTCTACCTATTACAGACACAGCGGCATGCAAAATTCTGGACTGCCAGAATTTTGCATGTCACTGCACTGCGCCTGTTACATTGAGAGATAAATATGTAGAGTCTCACATGCCCTGTAATTTCACTGGACACCTTGCCATTTCACCCGGAAAACATTCCTATTTCACGGCTGAAAAAAAATGGGCAAAGTGGTGGTACAGCCCCAGGCGGACTAGCAGAAGTCCTACCACTACAAAATACTTTGTAACTTCCAGTAGAACATCGCCCCTGTATTTTGGAATGCGGCCGACATGAAAATGCCGCGGGCGGTAAATCCGCGCACGTGGCGTCCGCGCCGCAAACTGCTTTTTGATAGACAGCCGTGGCGGGGCCCGGACGTTTAATGGCCGCACCGACCACAACGGAGAATTTTTCATTTAACGGTAATTTTGAATTAATGGCAAAGGGTTGTTTACCGGTTCGATGAAGTCATTTGCTCACATGGTTTTTGTAGATAATAAGTGAGTTAAAGGGTTATTATGATGATCTCAAGTACTTGCTGGTAGAATTTAAATATAGCAGCCGTCAACTTGTATATACCTAATAAGTATTTCATAAACGGCGACAATCAGTGACAGCTACTGTCACTAACCTGGAACTATTTTGTAGGTCATATCTTTATTTATGACTGCAATACAAATTATATCTTAATTAAGGTTAATCCTAATTATGTAAGTTTATTTTGTCGGCATAAACTCACTAATGATATAGCAACAGCTAAGCGAGAAATAACAATACTCGTAAAGTTAATCGAAAATGTGAACGGCAATCACACGGCCCAGGTTGCTATCATCCATTCAATACTGATTAAGATAAGCAACTTAGATCAACTATCAGCGCTCGCAGCGATAAATCTCGAGTCCAATCTAATCAAATCGAAACAATAAACTCCATTTCATTATCGGCATCATTCCGAACGAAAATAAGCTAAAAGTGTCGGAAGCGCCGGGGCGGCGGCAAATATCGCGTTTATCTCAGCCAACATAAACTGCAATTACCAGTCTCAAAACGTTTTTGGAAGGAAACGAACGCCCTCACAGGCTAAAGAAGGAAGAAAAGGCTGCGAAGAAAAAAGCTAAATAGATATTTTATCACTTTTATAGCCTCTTACTTTGAGCCCCGTTTGAATTACAACGCGTCGACTCTTTACGTATCTGAGCGTTAACGTTCGACGTTTGCCAGCGAAAGCTTTGATTTGCTGGAGTTATTGCGATTGAAGTTTTTTTGGGATTAATTTGAATTTAATCCAGACAGTTAGATTATTTTTCTTACAATTTATATGCTACTTTCAATTCGCGTAGCTTCTAAGATAAGAATTTTGAAAAAGTTTTAAAAACAAATATTGCATGTTTTAGCAAAGGTAACATCGCAGTCAACTGCTGAGATCCATTAGAGAGAGATTTAAAAAAACTCAACCACACATTACGTGTGCGTGAATGGCGTTGCGTTCGTAGTTCGTAATGTTTGTATAGTGTGATTTAGGTCATAGATACATAAAAAAATATATACGCGTCTACTTGATAACTTCCTCTGTTTTTTTTTGTCGGTTAAAAAATAGAACGATTTGATTCAACTTAACTCGCTTCCTCGGGTCGCATCGTATTTCAAAAGTATGTGTCCACCTTTATAAACACATGGGCATCACGTACTTCTCGTTTCACACGATAGTTCTTCCCATTTACCATTTACTTCCCATTACATGTAGGATGTGGAATGAGCTCCCATCTGAAACGATTCCAGAAACGTTTAGTCTGGACACTTTCAACCCATAATGAGAGTTACCTCTAATATGGGTTGACGCCCGTCAGCAATACTAGAAGTATTGCAGATTTCAATAAGCAGCGGTGAGCACTTACTATCAGGTGAGCCGCCAGCTTGTTTTCCGTGCCATATTACAAAAAAACGTGACGCCCAAATGACTTTACTTTAAACGAATACAAAAAAGCACATAACCAAGGTTTAAATGGTATATTAATTAAAAATAAAAAACAGCAAAAACATGGTCTGAAAATAACAACGGCACAAAATATGTGTTTCACGTGCTCAAAAACATACTACTTCATTACTGATTTAAATGTCACCGAGAACTGAAATACGTTCACATTTCGCTTAACCTCGAGCGAGCATGAAAGCGAGCTAAGTGCTAATTGAATCATACATTACCTACCGTACCTACCTACATTTTGGGAAATGCTTTGTAAAAATCCCACTTATATGTAAGCAAGAGACTGGATTTTGAATATTGTATTTTTGGCTGATTTTTATGGATTTTTCAATTTTGTTTTTTATACGTACTATGGAATCGTGCATTGCAAGGTTAATTTTTTACCAATATAATTTTTAGCAATACCTACCTACGTTTAGAAGTAAAATATGGTTTTTTTTTTTCAAAAAAAATAAAACTGCCTTCATTACTACAAACAGGCACTCAAAAGCGAATGGAAGATGTTTCTATAGGACTTTGCATCGATGGTAAATCAATAAACAGCTTTTTTGTAATAAAAGGTAACGAGACAAGCACGACTTGCCTGACGATAAGCGATCTCCGGTACAAATCCTGGGACGAGCATTCGCGCACCAGTAGCAGGAGCTTTTATATATTGATGCCGCCATAACTCTACGCTGTTCCGGCAGCACACAACCCTGTAGAGTTAGACCACCTAGCATGTTCACTATCTATAATCTCATCATCACTTACCACCAGGCAAGATAGTGGTCAAACGCTAGCCTATTAAATTTATAAAAAAAAAGAAATCAAAAACCTATATAAAGTTAAAAATGTGTACGTATGTTAAATTCCTCTAATGGATTTTGCTGAATTAATCCAAGTAGCAACTGAACACTGTCCACTGCGTTCAGAAGCTTGTTTTGTCGCATGTCACCTCACCATTTGTAATGTTAAGCCGAATGGTACAATAAAGTACTTAATAGCGACTAACCCACTGGATCAATTGCGTTTTAGTCACGCACTAGTATGTTCTTTATTTTGATTAAAATAAAAATTAGTATCGTGATTTTAACTCGGTTGTATTTTAGATAAGAAAGCGTACGCTTTTGCTGGAAAGTTATTCAATTATGTTTCATTTACACATTTTCGTGCAGGAAAATCGTTTGGCTGTACAAAATATTATTCGGTTTGGGTCACGGTAACAATTCTCTGTTCCTTGTTTTGTTTTTCATTATTTGACTTAGAATTTTCTGTAAGTTACTTTCATTTTCTTTCAGTTTTAAGTTTCAAGCTATAATTAATTTCTTAAAAGTTTTGTAAAATTTTCAAGAATTTATATACATTTTCGATGTATATTCTTAAATTTATTGTTCGTTCAAATTGATCACGGTACCTAAATAGTCGGGATCACTACCGACATCTAAATGACGTTAAATACACGATTTTAGGCAATAAAGTAAAAAAACATCACACACTTGAGTTTTTTTATCTCATTAAATTCTTCAAAACGTAAATGAGAAAACAAGGAAAATGCCATGAAATTAATCGCACCTACGACATTTCTAAAAAATAATTATAAGAAAAGCAAATCCTCCTAATTAAGCAATAAAACATTTATAAAGCAGGAAACAAGATTGCCCCAACATTATTAAGTAAAGCGTAAAGATGATAGAGACGCGGATAAAAACAATTTGCTGGTATCAAATCTTTAAAATGGAGATTATCGAACCCACAGTCTTCAATGAAGGGAATATTAATACACTCAGAAAATTTAGACTGAAAAGAAATCGGCACAGAGAGATGGGTCAGCAGGAAATGGCCAACGTTTGAGGACATAATTTAACCACCGAACAATGTCCCAGTGTCCGGTTTAACAGCCACAAAAGATGCAACGTATTTGTTTAAAGAGTACCTCAATTTACTTTAAAATACAAATTTGTTGTTTGGTCTAGTTCTGCTAAACTGAATAGTTCAAATAACCTTTTCGTAACTTGTGCAACTTTGCGTAACTAATGAGGTAATGAATGCTATACACAAAAAGTTATACAATGTTTACACATAGGTACACAAAATAAATTGCTTTACAAATGCTGCGTACCTATCTACATTTGTATATTATTTTTACTGTACCTAAAAGCAAAGCTTTAAATCAAACATAGTTACATAAGATAAAGTTCAATATACTCTAGACTAGGCTTTGACTCTAGCGATAAATAAATACATCTAGAGTTACGCACACAAAAAAATGAGTATGCACAACCGTAAAACTAACTAAACTTGAAGGATTTTACTTCTAAAATTAAATTAATTACAATCATAAATCAAAAGACACCATAGCTATTACCAATAGAGGTGTTTCTAAAGTAAACAAAAGGACAAGTATAGTTTTGGACCTTAGTACGAGTTTTTATCGTAAACGCTTTTGATCTCACATAGTTTTCGACTTATCCTGGCTCCCTGATTGGTCTAAATTTAGTGAAGTGTGAAAACCACAAGAGGCGTTGTACTGTTTTTCATAAAAAAATTGTTCGATATACGATATCGTGTTTAGTATGAAAACTCGTACTAAGGGTACTTGTACCCTTAGTACGACTTTTCGTCGTAAACGCTTTTGACAGATCTCACATAGCTTTCGACTTATTCTGGCTCCATGATTGGTCTAAATTTAGTGAATTATAAAAAACCACTAGATGCGCTGTACACTGTACTGTGTTTTTCACACAAAATTAATTCGATATCGAGTGAACTGAACTGCGGTAATACAGGTTAGACTTTTATAAAGGTAATTCACTGCTTTACTTTGAATTTAGTGTAACGGTCACCAAAGCTTTTTTTTATGCAATGTTTCCTTCCGCCCCTAGTACCGTAACTGTAATTGCCATTTGTGGTTCTATGAATAAAACATCTGCTTACTTAGATTCGCCGCATTCGATTCTGGTTACCATATTTCTTGTTTAATGGAGATGGACGGAGGAATAAAGTATCGGTCTAAGAACTTTCATTATGCATGCCTCTTGGAGTTTTAGATTAAAACAGTCGTGACTAGCGTTGTAGGGTGTCCTAATAGCTTTAGTTATTTTGAAAGCATGGTACGATTGTTGTAAATTAAAACCATATATTAACATTTCAAAACTAATTTAGATCGTGTAAAAGAGGCTAGACCTATAATAAAAGTAAATTGTTAAACACAATCCAAAATTTCATCGTACCGACGGGACTTGAACCCGCAACCTCCGGAATAACATATTCCGGTGCTTTGCCAATTAAGCTATACTAACTAATTAATTAATTTTGGATTGTGTTTAACAATTTACAAAAATATAAAGTGTGAAACACTTCAAAGAAACATAATATACTATAATAAAAGTGTTTATGTCACAGCCGTCTGATATGGCTCACGATTCTTTTACCGAAACAAACAAACGAGACGTTGTCATTCATATGATATATAGTATATACTTATGTAGGTATATATAGTACCAGTAAATGCCACTCTAGTCCATCTATGCCAATTTCTGTGAAAAATAAAACCAACGGGTTGCACTCCGGGAGTGCCGGCGTAAGTGAAAACTTGAACACGTCATTTTTAGGGTTCCGAACCCAAAGGGTACCAACGGAACCCTATTACTGAGACTCCGCTGTCCGTCTGTCGGTCTGTCTGTCTGTCTGTCTGTCTGTCCGTCTGTCACCAGGCTGTATCTCATGAACCGTGATAGTTATACGGTTGAAATGTTCACAGATGATATATTTCTGTTGCCGCTATAACAACAAATACTAAGAACAGAACAAAGTTAAAAATTAAAGAGTTTAAAACAAAAAACGTGTTTTTTACGATACGATACGATACGATACGAAATTAATTCACCTCGACGCGGCTAATGGCAGCACAGGAAAAATTAGCACGCGCAAACGTTTAATTTGTTAAATTTGTGGGCCTCGGTCGATTTGTTTACTTCGTTAAGGTTTATCTGCAGATATGCAGTGTACAGTATTGAATAATATATCTTCAATTTTAGTACTTAAAGGGCTTCAAATAGCTAGAATTAGTAGAACGTTAGTCGTACGATCTCTCGGTCTTCCAGATAATTAATTATATTAATTACCTTTGTGTTAATAATGTTAATATTTACTTAGTTGGTGTTAGAAGTTCGTAGCGTTCGGATTTCGGAAATTCGGAACCCTCCGTGTGCGGGACAAAAGTCAGACTCGCACTTGGCCAGTTTTATTGAATATTTTGGAATGACATCTCGTGCAAACGCTCTGCGCTTCGTTGGAATGACATCTCGCGCAAGGGCCCTGCGCTGCTCCGTCTTACGAATTTTCACGTGACTCTGACGCGAGTTTAAGATTTTTTACCCATCCCAAGAAAAATGCATAACGCCGCATAAGAAGTTTTCACTTTCAAAAACTGTATCGTCTCATTAAAATATTACAATTGAAATAAATATACTCGTAGATTCGGCACAACGTAAATAGGTGTCCAATGTTTTATCTCTTTAATTAAATTTTCTCGATTGTAGAGACAGCAGCTGTCGTGCCGAAAACGGCAGCTGGTTGTAAGTTTAGTTTCAAAAATATAATGGAAGTCAAAACATTATTTACGTCCAAAATATTAGTTGAAATTATTTCTGCATGAATTGCAGTATTCAAATAGAACAGACAATGTTTTTATTTAATATTCAGCATCAATGTTATTAATATTATTTTATAGTCATATTGCGGATAAAGTGTTTATTCGTTTCGTCTTTGCCTGTGGTGAACTAGTTGATACCCGCGACTTCGTTCACGTACACCAAGAATTTTATCACTGTAAAGCTCTGTCAATCAACATTGGTGTGATCTGAGTTATTTAAGCTATGTGCAAAATCATGATTTTATTTTCACAAAAAGTAGCTTATATTCATCCTCATGCTATAAAGTATCTCCTTGTTAAATTTCAGTAAGATTGGATGGTCCGTTTAAGCGTAATTAGGTAACAAACAGACAGAGTGACAAAGCTACAAACGTTTTTATGATTTTTTTCTGGATTTTTATGAGACAACTTAGTCAAGTTGTACTATCGAACAGCATTTATTTTTTTTTAAAGCAAAATAATTGCTTTTCTTTGCCTCACATCCCTCCATCGGTGCGAGTACTTTTTTGACAGAGGTACGTTTAATGATGGCTTACATTTCTCACTCACCACCAGGCGGCGCCATGAGGTATAATAAAAAAAATAAAATTGTCCTGATGACAGCTATCAAGTTTAATCGACTTCACAACATGGAGGAGGTTCTCAATTTGCCTGTTTTTTAATGTTAATTTATATTTTTATATATTTTATTTTACTCCTTAATTTTGTTTGAGAGAGTATGCTTTCCTTTTGGTCCCATTGCAATTATATCGAAATCTGATAAGTATCTCCAGAGATAGGAGATTAACACTTAAAATGTAGTACTGAAAATGATTAGCGCGGCATTTGAAGTCGGTTTTTTTCGTTTTGTAAACGATCTTAAATTATGTTTGTTACCTCAGAACTCTGTCATTTACTAACTGGTTACAAAAAGTTTTTTTTTTTGTTTGAGAGCGTATTACTTTTCTTTTAGCCTCATTGTTATTTTATTGATCTAAAGAGCATCAAAATACTCATTAGATCTCAATAATGTTTATCTCTATATATTAAGAAATTATCTAAACTGAAATTGACGTTACATGAATTTTGATCTTCGACGATCTTGACGAATAATACAATTAAATTTCAAAATTCATGTTACGTCAATTTCAATTTCAATCCTTAACCTAATAATTACATTGACATTTCGCAGACCTTGTAGTACAATAGCGCATCTAGCGGAAAATTCACACGCGAAAGCCTCCATTAGAACGATATTTTCCGAATCCCTTCGCATACAATCATTATATTAAGGTTTCATCATTTTACAGGTTTGATATAAATATATTTATTCACTTGATTCATTTGAATGAAACGATCTTGATATAAAGTAACCTAAGGTTCTTATTATACAATTATTTAAATCTACAGCGTAACTTACCCTTCTAAAATATCATCGCAGGATAAAACAAAAAAACTGTATAGTCGTACGATGACAGCCTGAAGATTGGACTTGGCTAAGCTGATACTTGGACAAGAGCCAATCTGTTTACATTTCACTTATAAAGCGGTAAAAATAAATCAACACTGGACCTGCAGAAATGATTTAGAAAATGAAGTACTTTGTTTTAACTAATATATTTATTATAAAAAGATTATTATTATAATAATGCACTGCAATTGTTTTGACAAATTCAATTTAATCCTTATACTGCATACATATGGTTGTAATTGCTACGTACAACAATGCGGCCCCCAAACGAAAGGCACTTAGGTGGGAGTGTTTCCTTGTCTAACAACCTGCCAATGTTATACATGTACTATAACTATATGTATAGTATATATATGTGGCCCTTACAATAGAGAGGGACAAAGTCCGTTCAAGGTCGGTATCATGTGGGCCTGTTTTGCGGTTCAGTTCGCATTCAAGTTTAACATAGTACAAAGTCTTTGTTTTAACTGTGTACAGCTCCATCTATCGGATTTTTCAGAAATAAATCAGATGGTAAACTTAGCCCGAACGAATGAACTCCGCATAATCCGACTATATCCGAACTCGAGCCAACTTTACCTGAACAAGCCGATTTAACACAGCGACCGTTGACGTGAACTCGGTATAACCCGAGTTTACCCGAACTCGAGCCGACTTAACTCGAACAATCGTTGACATGAACTCGGTATAACCCGAACTCAACTAAAAGTATTCAGTGTCCCATGAATAAAACAAGCTTTCTGGAATAATTGTGAAAATTACATGGTGATATATACCTTTGCAACATCCTAATCAACAGCAAAGATACAAGTAGAAGGTCTAATTTAAAACTCAACCTCAGAGTCCTTAATTGAGTGACGTAATCAAACAAGTCTCACTATTAACTACTGCTAGTTTGACACTGGTGCGTGAGGACCAAGTCCCTAGCGGACGAATAGCGTGTATAATATGGTAGTATGGAACCTCCATTGAAATCTTTAATATCTCTTGAGATTTTCTACAGATGTTGTCCACTGTCCGTCTATCTGTCATAGGGCTGTATTTTTTTAAATCGTAATAGGTAGTAAACACTTGCGATTTTCACAAAAAGTGTATTATTATGCCCGCTATAAACAAATAATAAAAACTAAATAAAATTATAAATAATAGGGATATCATACAAGAAACTTTTTTGCCATTTTGGTTTATCTTTAAGACATTGTACGATGTGGTACAGAACCCTTCGGTAGGTTTATTTTGTAAAACAACAATCCAACATGTCTTAAAATGTTCGGATAAACATTGATATAGTTGTATATTTTTGTTTCAGTGCATTTGCCCATAGTTTGATGTTCTAGCTGGGTGTTATCTAAAAGCTAGCTTCCTACGGTCCGTGATATAGCGGACGGACGCGGACCAGCTCGCACGACAAACCGTGGAAAGGGTCTCGTCCGTGGTAGCGCAGAACGTCTGTGGCGGTGCGCCGGTATCCGTCGCGAGGCGGTAACTTCAAAGGTGCAGTGCGACGGGATCGCATAATTCGGTAATTGTTAATTAATACCACATCCGCAGCTGCAGCGACGATACGTTCTCTTTCACTTTGCATTTTGAAATGAAGCTATAAAATATCTACACAGACCGACACGCACCGTTGAAAGAGCCCTGTCTGTGTGCGTTGCCGTCCGTGGTCTTCGGCTGTGCGTGATGATCCGCAGAATCACGCACCGTGGGAACCCAGCTTTAGATATATTGGACTATCGTTTGTAGAGCGTGTACTGTCTATAGGAACCCCTCCGGTCCCAAAGTTGGTGTGTTGTGTCAATTGACAAATGGTCGACGCGTTGGCAAACAAACAACCGCGTTTCACGTAATAGAATTAACTGTTCTGATTAATCGAACCATGTTTCGTTTCTGGTAAGTGTAATGGGCCGATACGATCATTGTTTTGTATGATTTGTGGCATTCGGTTTTATATATATTAACATACTTTTTAAATATATATTTCATATTCATTCAAGAATTCTGATGGAAGGACGGACAGATAGATAGAAAGGTAGATAGAGAGACAGACGGATATGACGAACTTATGCGGACTAAACTCAAAGATTGTTGATGCTTTATTCATGTATAAATAAAAAGTCCAAGGATGCAAATTACCTACTTTAAATCGCCATCAAGGAAGACGTTGACGAAATGCAGACAGAGAAACAAAGGAAAACCAGAAAAAAAAGTGTGTCTTATTCACCGTACTCGGTTCCAATAATATTGCACCGTGGGGAAACTTATTCAATTTGACTGCGGAGACAACTGTTCTTGGGTTTGAAAGGCATTGTGCCCCTGTTCGTTTTTTCATTTTATCTGCTCCTGAACAATACTTTCATTCAATCCGGTTAGACATTAGACATGCAAGGCACGCGGTGTCGCGACTGTGGGGCTGCGGAATTCGGTTGTGTGCACTTTGTGAGGAAACAAGCGAGAAGCGGCGCTTTTTAAGAAAGCTGCATCAGTATTTTCTGTTAGTTTGGCGACCAGCGACTTACAAGCTGTCGTGGTTGGCGTTAAATAAAAATTAGGTCTAAAATACAAACTTTATTAACCTACTTAATCTGTTAGCGTCGTGCCGCAATTTTCGGCAGCAGGACTAACTATCTTATTTGATTGAGTGTAACTTATATGTATTCCTTAGAAATAACACTGTTCCACCTTTCAATAGATAAAAGAAATGTTTTCGAGTTAACTGGCAAATCGTACTTGACTAATTTGTAACGACTACATACATTAATATGCATATTTTCTACATTGCTATAACTTCAAATTTAACTGAATCCTTACACCAATGTCACCATTAGTTTTACCCCATTTCTAACTAATCCGCCTAAACTAACGCTGAAGCCCGTGCAAGCATCACCCCGTTTTATTGGCACTGGTACGTGCAAATGAACCCACAAACGCTTGTTTGTCTCCATACTTTGTCGCTCGAAACTCATACATTATTGATGACCGAATTCAAGTTCCACGTTTGATAATTTTAAAGGATCTCATGGATCTCAAACTTTCTAGAATTACGGCAGATGCGAATAGGATATGTATCAAACGAACGTATTGAGAACATGTCGAGAATTATAGGATGTCTTAGTATCAATGTCTTTGTTATCTAAGTTATTTGTTAAAATCTAATGCAAAGTGCCTAATATTGATTGTGCATAAAGTTGCTTTATCATTGTTCAATGTTCTTAAGCCTATGGAAATAAAAGCGTGTTAAAAAAACTCAATAGTATTGTAAAGAGATCGTCAGGTTTAAAATATAGAGTTGTTAATTATGTTATTCATAGGATTATATATCGATATTAAATTTGATGTAATTATTATTATGATATACAACACTTCCTACGACATAAAATCTCAACTAATAAAATTATAATCGCATAACATTATAGCCTTATTTAACCTTTTGAAAACAAACTCACTTTTGCTAATGACATCAAATCCCAGTTCGTGAATCTATCAAAGTTCATCAGTCGTCGAACTATTGCAAAATCCAAAGCTCAATGAAAATCCAACGAAACCAGTTTCACCTGTGACCTGGAGAGCCGCTAATTGCAAATACTGTGCCCTCAGGCCAATGAAGGTGAAAGTGCATTTGTATAGATGGTGCAAGAGTTAATGATACATTGCAGTTAGTCGTACATTTCGATTAGATATCTAAATATTTTAAGCGATGTAGTAAATATAAAATCGTGTTTGACACTACCTGGTACACCAGGGCCCAGTTGAGGGCCCCGTAGCGCAGTGAGGAGAACGATCATCTTTGACGCCAGAGGTAATGGGTTTAAACTATAAATCCTTGCCGTGCACAACATACGTGGTTTTTCAATTGACAAATGTATTTTTACATTTCAGAGTGGTCCTTTGTTGAAGACAAAACACCGTTAAGGAACCACCGGCATTGTGGTAGGGCACTGTCTGGTGTCAACCTGGCCAGCTACTACGTTCAAGTTGTAAAATCTGTCGTCAAACATCTAATGGGTTCCGGCAGCTGTCTTGGAGAGCCAGTTTCTTCTCTAGGATTAGCAAGCAACCCTCGATCGGTGGTTGATTAGAGCCACGATCAAAGTTCACCAGTGGTAAACATTTAGCACCAGCCAAAGATAATGTGAAGGGTCAATCAAAGTCTGAAATTATGAAAGCAAGAAGTTAACAAATCACGGACATAGCAATTACATCCAGACTCAGAAACTATTATGTGTGGTTCACACATCAACATAGAATTGTCCAATGAGATCGATCGATCGAATGTAATCGATCCCATCAACTTTGGCTTGTTAGGCTCACTAACAAGGAGGACGGACTCGCTCCAGAATTCTCAAGTAAGCTCTTGTCTTAAGTTTGTTAACTTAGCAGTACAAGCGTCACAACAAGCACAATGCAATAATTCATCAATTTGTGCTTTTCTTTCACAATAGTACCGGCGCGTCGTCAGGGTAGCTGCGTCAAAACACGGTGATATATATAAACGAGACTGGTGGCTTTCTGCCAGACCTGTCTGATGGGAGACATAAGGATGGCAAGGATGGAAACTGTAGAACATAAAGTTGCTATTATTTATTAGTCGACACCGTTTCTACGCTGTGAAAATATTTCCAACAAAACACACACAACCCTTAATTGAAAGATCTAGGGTATCGATTGAACTTCGTAGGAGTTTTAAAAAATAGGAAAATATAACAGTTTTGAAAAAGGTTCTTCATTACTTTTGCGATTTTTCTTGGGAAGTAGAACTTTTTTGCCGGCTGACCTGTGAAATATTTGCACTTAGAAAAAAGTATCAATGATGTAACAAGGCGTTTAAGACTCATGCTATCGCTTACGAGTGAGAAAATAATTTATTTAATGGAATAAAGTCGCGCGATGTAATCTATATCCTTTTTGACTAAATAAGCCTTTATCTTGAAGTTTTAAAAACGCAAGCAAACAAACCAACAAATCTACTAGCAAAATGCTTATTATTCCTCAAATTGTATCCTGCATTGAAGTCTATTTTCTTCTTGCCATGGTTAATACCACAGCTAAAAATAAAACCTTTACTCTGAAGCGAGACAATCACTACAATAAGGAAACTAAACCAAAATCGTGCAACTTCGGCAAATTGCTCAACATTTTCCGCATCCGTATATCCCTGGCTTATAGATCCAAGCATAAATCCGTTCGGGAAACGCGAGTACTATGCCGAATCGATGTGTACAGTTTTGGCGCAGATTCTAGCCTTGTAACTCATATCGGAATGGTGCTTTTGCCTGCCTTGTTCCGCACAAACATATTGGCGATAATTTCTAATAAACAAGCTTCGACTAACCCTCAATACAATGGAGAGTGTGATGAAGTTCGGTAAATATGGGATCATGTAAGGAATTCTCGATTTAGGGTTAACAGTGTTACAGTACATTTTCTAGTGTTTGAATTGTTGGATCTTTGCGGCTTATTCTCAATTATTCGAAAGCAAATTTGGATTTGGTAACTGTCTCTACTTCGACTTTGATCTTTGCAATTCACAATGCTCCGATCAATTACTTTGATATTCCAATTCGAAAACATCGGTGATTCTAATTAAAAAAGTTTCAAAAAAAGTTTCGCGACAAAATAGTTCACGGATTGATTAATATTAAAAATTAAAAATGAAGCTTCCAAATTCGAATATATCCGAATAAATTGATAATTAAGTGGCTGATCTTTCCACTTACAATTTTCAGCATGGAAAACTGACTAGAGCGTCTTTTGCTGTAAAAAGCGTAGGTATTTTGAGCACATTAAGGCCTAGTAGATTTATGAGGAGTTTCCTCAATTTCTTTTGGAAATTAACTCTAATATTGACTCCTTATATTTAGTACATCTATTCAATCATCATCAGCAGCAGCCTTAGCCTTACAACTTGTTCACAGTTAGACATAAACTTTTCCAATAACACACTGATGAGAACAATCTTCGTCATCGCACAAACGCCTTTGCCAGCTACCTTACGTGCTACGTGTAAATCAGTGGTATCCATTCATCCAAACAAATACGATTAGAATGCCCTTCATTTTTTTTTTTATTACACGTTATAGGCTAGCGTTTGACCACTATCTCACCTGTTGGTAAGTGATGATGCGGTCGAAGATGGTAAGCACGCTAGACCTAGAATGGGAACTGGCTCTCAAGGATAGCTGCCGGAACACATTAGATGTTTGGTGACAGATTTTCTAACTTGAGGGTAGTAGCTGGCCAGGCGGACACTATTTAGTGTCCTACCACCATGCGGGGGTTGTTGGTTTCTTAACGATGTTTTCCTTCACCGGAGGGCCACTGTGAGAAGCGCACATAAATTTTTCGATAGAAAAATTCATTGGTGCACGGCGGTTTGAACTCGGTACCACGGCATCAAAGCCGACCGTTCTCCCGATTACGCCACCGGGCCCTCATGAAAACATATTTAATATTTTAATGTGGCGTTGTCAAGACTTAAGTGTCCCATAAGCACTCTTAAACATTAGTATGTATTTTATAACTATTGATTTACATATTTTCAAAGTTGAATTACTTAATAACAAATTGTAAGACTTTAACATTATCGTCGCGATCTCGCTGCGTAAACTTCCGAGAAAGTGCATCGGACATGCACGAAACCTAGTTCAACAACAAACTGTCGTGAGTATGAAAGTCGCTATTTTATAATCATGATTTAAACCCGCGATAACTATTAATCTAAAAACACTTTAAAATATTTTTAACAGATTTATCGTCAAGTTACTTGGAGTATAAAAATGTTAATCGTTGACAGAAATCTGTAAAATGCCGCGAAAAACTGAAAACAATTCTTTCACGCCCTTCCATTGTAATAACACGTTAAATGCCGTGTCGGACCGGACGCGTCCCGGTCCGTTTTTGTTTACGTGCAGCGTTCCGGTTGTTGCCGTACTGGGATCGTCCGGTTGCCGTTACCGGTCTGTGACTGTTTTAACTGTCAATAACCGAGTTCCGTGGCATCACGATTGTTTGATAGGCAGGTGAATAGGTATGAAACACGCCACGGTAATAAAATGTTGAAAAATTTAGCTATTGAAAAATGCTTGTTTAGAACTGCCTTTGAACTTTGTCTGACATAAAAAAGGTTAGCCGAATTCATTAATTAAATATTTTTTCTATAATTATATTTCAATTAATAAAATTATTTCATATAAGTCAATCTATACATTTTTATTTTTTTTACTGAAGATAAGCAAGCGTTTGACCACTATCTCACCTGATGTTAAGTGAAGATGTGATCGACGATGTAGCACGCTTGCCTAGAAGATACCTGTTCACTCGCGATTTGAAGACCCCCGGATTGTACTTCACAGGAAACACAAACTCTGGCAGGGAATTCCATTCCTTTGCTGTGCGTATGATAATTGTTGATGCAAAGCGCTTTGTGCGACAGAATGAAATATCAACCATGTATCGATGGCGTATATCTGTGCGTCTGTTAGTACGATGGTAAAAGGGGGACGGTGGAATTAATTCGTGTAGTTGGTAGACACACTCCCCGAAATGTATTAATAATTATTAATATTCTGTCTGTCCGAGGTTTTGCTAAGAAACCGTTAATACTAGAAAGCTGTAATTTTGTAAGGGTATGTATATCAATAACGCCGACAAAGTCGTGGAATAAAATTTTGAAAAATATTTTTTTTTAGGGTAGGTCCCCTACATGTGAAGTGGGAATGAATGTTTTTTTCGTCGTCTACCCCATCGTGTGGGGTATCGTTGAATAGGTCTTTAAAAATTACTTAAGAGTTGCTAACAGCATTTTTCGATTAAATGCTCCATTTACGAAATATTAAACTTTAAAGTGCAAATTTTTGTTCCAGTAGGGCGTCCCCCCCCCCCCCCTCCCTCTAAAAGCTAAACTGCGGGCTTGAAAAATCTGG
Organism: Cabera pusaria; assembly: GCA_954871355.1. Lineage (NCBI taxonomy): Eukaryota > Metazoa > Arthropoda > Insecta > Lepidoptera > Geometridae > Cabera > Cabera pusaria. Next base: position 7,107,741 of record OX940894.1, read on the forward strand.
CAAAATGATTGATAATAGTGCATTTCATGAACTTCAAAGGAAAATTATAGCGGTTAAGATAACTTTGTTAGTGTAGCAGTAGTAGTCGTTGGACTTGGGTGTTGGATATGTTGTACCAAATACAAAGTCCTTAATATAAATCCTTTAAAGTGACTAAGATGATGTAGTTGCTTGTTTGTGACGGGTGGACTTACTACCGAAAAATTAAAAAATAAACCTACCTACTGTAAAAATATATTTTTCATAATTTTATTTCACCACTTCGTCGGCGTAATTGATATACTCACCCCTACAAAATAACAGCTTTCTAGTATTAATGGTCTCTATAAATGGACAGACAGACGGACATATAGGACCATAGGTTAGTGATCATTTGTCTATTTTTTCGCAGTGGCACACAATAATTAATAGGTAGTAGTTAGGCATTACATACAGTAATATAATTAAAAATCCGATAGATGGCGTTCACGTCGGGGTCACCACTGTGCCCTATAAGGTAATGGGCTCTTCTATTGAATGAAACAATTAAATATGAAACACGTCTGTTTATTACTAGCTCTTACAGAGGACTAAATATAATTAAATTATGAGCTAAAACCTAAAAAAAGTATGTGCTGGGTAGGCACAGCGTCGTACACCGTTAACACACGCGAGTGTTTCATTTTGCATTTTTACGTATATCAAGTTTTACCATTAAATTGAATTGAAACACAGATGTTTCTGATGTCACTTTTGTTAAGTAGATAATAAGTATATTTAAATTGTTCGTTTTAGATTGCTTCCAAAAAAAACAATTAAAAAAACTTTTCAAAGTAATGTAAAAATTAATACATATACATACGGAATACATACGGAATAAAAAGGAGTGAATAGACAGAGAACCTAAAATAGAAAGTAGAGTGCAGGTGCTTGTTGTGTTCGTTCAGCTGTGTGTTTACAATACACATAGAATTGAATATTGAATTGTGTTTTGTTTTTATATATATTAATTTATATATAGTATTCAGTATAAAGAACAACAGAATCGTTCTATATTGCGATAATGAGCTACTACGGAACCCTACACGCACTTGGCCGGTTTATTTATATTTTTTCTTTCAACTAGTGATAACATTTTAATATAACAACTTTGGTTGTTCTTCATGCTTCAACTTCATGCAAAATTCAATCAAAACAATGGTGAAACATGATATTGAAAACGATCGTAAATCATGGATTTCCATGATTATTTATAATCAAAAATGTAAGAGATATTACAATTTTGCCAACTGCATACCAGCCAATTACAAATTCAATGAGATAAAATAAAACACAACTTAACGTTTTCAGATATTGATAGGTACTTTAATATCAATAAAACAGAAAATATACTTTGAAAACTATCCCTCTTACCAAAAGCAAATACTATTTTCTCAAAATAAACTCGAAAATGTGCTATCATCTGAGATGAGGTAGTATGGAGGTAATCGTTCGGGAGCCATCTATAAACGAACCGATTTAAGTTTCTACCCCACAGTGACTCACGGACTAACTTTAAATTGCTACCAAGAATTTTGCTTTGAAGGACTTCGTGTCACTGTGTGTATCTTCGAATATCTGTTGGTTAAATGTTTCGCGTGTTTGTTCTATGTTGAAAGTTCAAAAGATAAGCGATACATCGGTAGAGTACTGCTGGAAATGTTTTCACTTTGTTTACTGACACTTACTACTATGCAAATATTGTAAAAAGTTACATAGATGCGTAAAATATAACATACCTAGTACTCGTACATAAGATTATGACATGGTACCTTTAATTTTAGGTGTTACATTGAGCGGTCTTAGCGCTTACGGCGATCTATTCCAGACAACCATTGTATGAAGATGATCTTAATTTTTAACTTCGATTATTTTGTTTATAATGGCGCAGTTTTATTTAAAAACTTTAAGATATTTATTAATGGAAAACTTTAAGATATTAAGTGCTAACTGAATTATCCTTCTAAAAGTTTCATTAATTGAAAACCAATATTTTTGTATTGTTGTACAATTTTATACGTGGTATCTGAAGTCGGATAACGGTATTTTTTGTTAATTTTGGCATTTATAAAGCTTATCTGTACGAGCTCAGTGGCGTGCCATAGGAGAGGCCTATGTCTAGCAGTGGACGAATACTGGTTGTTAATGATGATCTGTTATAGTAGTGATGTATCTACGCTAAGTAGGTAAAACATTATTAAAAAAATTGCAGATATTACTTGGTACCATATATTTTTATCCGAACATAAACAAAACATTTTTCGTTCTTATAAGCTTGTATGTTTCGAAGAATCATCATCATATGCAACTTCAGCCCGTACTATGAATGTATCACACAGTAACTCCGAAGCGTGACGTCTCCATGAGTTACAATCTCTAAATCTCTTCCGAACCAAAACACCGCGCACCAAAACATAAATCATAACGAACCTATTTACGTAGCAGATTGCCCGAGATCACATTTCCTCGGAGTGGGTGAAGAAATTCAATCTCAGCCGCACAATGTAGTCGGTGGCTGAAGGCATCACAATGGCGTTGCGCACACATTCTTCTTGAGACGTATTTCTACGTGCAGTTTTTATTCCTTCAAGTTTTGTTTGCAATGTACGAACATGACTGAAGTGCAAAGTGGGATGGGATTCAATTTGTCGCTTGCAAGTAAAACCTAGTAGCAGGATCGTAAAGCATTTATAAAATATGAGTTTAGTTCCTTAAGTTTGTTGGCAACACAGTTTGAAAGAAGCCGGTGCGTGGTATAAGCTACGCGAGGTTGCTGAGAAGATACTGTTTTGTCAGAATATTAAGTCATGTAAACTTTTGGCACAGTTTCAATAATTAATAATAGTACAAGTGCTTATAATGGTCAGATCACATTGAGACGTGAATCAACACAACGCGGCGCGCACAAAAAGACACACATTTTTAAGAGCGAACGCGGGGTGCACTTTTCTATACAAATGTATTCCCCTGATTCCTCTCTGGAAAATGCTTCTAGAGCAAAATTGGTTTCTACTAAAAATCAAGGCACCTATTTTGTTTTTTTTTTTTGACCAACCAATTGCAAATAGAAATATGACCCTTCAAAAATCTTAAAGAGGAGATTATAAGGCTTATATTTCTTACTGCGAATGGTTGGTCACAAAAAGCAAATGATATGAGCGTATATAATGGGCGTAGTTACAGCAGATCTTGATTTTTTGTAGAAACAAATGTTGCTCTAAAAGCATTTTCCAGGGAGAAAACGGGGGAATACCTTTGTATGAAAAAGTGCACCCGCGTTCCCTCTTAAGTGAAGCTTTTATTACATTGCCTCAAATTTCAATCTATCGCATGTTGCATGTTAAATCTGGGTAGATACGAGTAGCTTAATTATTAGCTGTTCATAGAAACAGGCACCAAACATACAAATCATAGATAGATAGATTAACATTTTATTGCACATTACAATACAGAGGTATTTACAAATACTTAAAATAACTAAATGTACAATCGGCGGCCTTATCGCTAAACAGCGATCTATTCCAGGCAACCGGTAGACGAGTGGAGATACATCATTGTTAATATCGATGGTAGTGTGCATATAAGAAATCACAAAGTATTTAAAATTATTTGAACAAGGGAAGGAACGGTGACTTTCCTTCCCTTGTATAAATAATTTTGTGTAACAGAGTGGTTTAATATATGTGTTAGGATTGGAAGGATTTGGTCAAGGATGGGAATTATCATGTTTCGGCTAATACCGTCACTGCCCACTGCGTTAGAAACAATGAATGCTACGTTCTTCTTAACACTTTCAGCAGAGAATGGAGAAAAGACAAAGGGAGGAAAATTAGGAGTTGGAATAGAAGAGATAAGTTGTAGGGTGCTAGATTTGGTAATCCTGTCAAAATTAGTGGATGAAGAAAAATGTGAGTATAGCGAATCTATATCTAAAATGCTAGGAACAGAATTTTGACGAGATTTACCAATTCCTAAGGATCTTAAAAACTTCCAGACCTTAGCTGGATCCTCGTTTTCGACAGATTTATGGATGTGCTGCCGCTGAGCATCCCTACACACCTTGTTGCAGTGATTCCTGGAGCGGGAGAATTCGGTTATATATATATATATATATATATATATACGAGTATCATACTGAAACTCGGCAGATTTGCAATATATTTTTATAAGTTGCGTGGATGACAACAGTATTCGATGGGTAGATTAGAGTACCCATAGTTTTATTAAGGTTATGGAAAATATACAACATAATTTATTTCTATTCTCAAATTCCTGAAGAATTGAAAATTGGATTTGCCAGTCTAGAGTACGATAAAACACATATACTCGTACATTCACGCAATAAAATGATGCAGTACAAACATAAAACCCTAACAAGGCTCAGAATGGAATAAAGAAAATAGCACACGTGCACCGTACGATGTAAATGCAAAGAGCATGAAGCGGTGTTATTGCAAAGATTCCCTTACCATAGGTTAGAACCTTATAGTATATAAAAGGGTACCTTGAAAACAGGAAAAATGTAAAAAAAAGATATAGGTTAGGTTAGGCTTTCTATAACAATCGGACATTTTAATTAGATTGAGTCTAACTGTTCTTAAATTTTATTTTATTGTTATCAATATTTGAAAACGATTATAAACAACATTAATGGCCTCCCAAACCCATCAATTACGAACGGTTACGGCAAATAATACTACTGACTATTTACTAGGTTACGGAGCTTTCCATCAATCAGAGCTTGAGCACGACTTTGACATTTGCTACCAATCATCAGGTCTTGTAAGCTTTGGCTGACTGTTAGACAGAGTGAGTATTTACTCTGGAATTGATTGGGAATTTTTAGAAAATGAATCTTATACCTTTAAACGAGCAATTCTTGTATATAAATATATATATATAATCTGAATCTCGGAAACGGCTCTAACGATTTTCATAAAATTTTGTATACAGGGGATTTCAGGGACTATGAATCGATCTAGCTAGGATTTTCAGAAAATGTTGTTTTATTAGTGTTTTTAGGCATTGTAAAACTGCTACAATATCATACATATGTATAATGCAAAGGGAAATTTCGATTCATTTGAAAATGTTATGATAGCTCGGTGGAAGATCGATTGGATGGCGTTCGGGAGGTCCCTGGTTCGAGACCAGATGAGATGACTAATTTTCCCCTTTTTTTGTTTGCTATTTTTTTTTTTAGTTCCTTCTTTTGTGAGTAAAACTATTGGAGCCAAAAGAAATCCAAAAAACTCGATTTAACAAAAAATAATGTACATACAATAACGAGCGAGGCTCGGTCATCCAGATATTATAATATTATTATTAACTGAGTAATTATAATTTAAGATCGTTTAAAAACTAAAAGAATTAGACTGTATTTTCAACCGATTCTGGTGGTTTATTTAAGAGTGATTTAGATTTATAGTTTAGCTTTCTATCTCTTGCAATATTTGACACCGATGCCACATAATAGTCAATAACAATAGTATCAAAGTTCAAAAAATATACGTGTGAACACAGCAAATATGCTTGATTAAACATCACACTACGTTATATAGGCGTTTATCATTTATTGCTGTCAAGGCTAGCTTCCAGCCTGGAAGGCAGGACAGGTTTCGGATACGATTTTTTAATATTATTTTTATCTAATATGTTCCGGCAGCCGTCCTTGAGAGCTAGTTCCCATTTTAGGCCTAGCGTGCTATCCTTGGCCGCATTTACACTTACCAATAAGTAGTCGAGTAAAAATAGTGCTAAAACGTTTGCCTATATGATAAAAAAACTTAGTTTAATCATTTGTGTTCTTGAAAATTTTATAAAATTGTGAAACCTAAATATAGTCCTGCTAGATAGAACGCGATATAATTATATTAAATCGCCTGCGTAGTTAAACAATCTGTTTTTAGTCAACAAGGCTTTCGGTCGTATACAAGAAGATTTTCACGAACGTATAACGGTGAATTTGACACAAGTAATGTCAATAGTGTATTATTGGTTTGAAAGATACTATGCGTTCGCAAGCACCATGAGACCACATGAGTAAACTTTACTCATGTGATGTGACCTCATAGTGCTTTATCTGCTAGGCTTTATCCTGATACATACATACATACAATCAGGCCTGTTTCCCATTGGGGTAGGCAGAGACTACTTCTTTCCACATGCTACGATCCTGACATACCGCTTTCGCTTCTTCCACTTCCATGAATGTCTTCATACAATATGCTCGGCGGTTATAGGTACTATTGACTTGGCCTTTCTTTAAAACGTTTATCCTGATATTTGCTGAAATTCTGACAGAAATAATCGTAGAGTACGAAAACTCCTCGTAAGGGCGCTGTTTGTTTTAATGCGACACCGGCGCTATGTTATCGTTCTATATAATTGAATTCTGTCCGCTTGTCCTGCCAGATGTCTTCTATTCGAGCCGGTGCACCTTGCTATGAAATATTTGATAGGCGCACGAAATGAAATCTGTCAGTGAAACTGGTTTCTACTGGAAAATTCTAGTTTTGGGCTTGTTATTTTCAGGAAACTGACATTTTTGTAAATAAATTAATATGTAATTTTTTTTATATACAAGTCTTTTTTAAAAACGTTATTGTGTGCAATGAAAAAAACAGTTTTTTTTTATTAGCTGCATCATTTTTAACCCGGTAATCCTCATCAGGATCTTGGCCAAAGTTATAAAATGATTGTATTATCATTGAAACTCGATTTCGTGTACCAATTTTCAAGTTAATCTTCAAGATAAGGTATCGAAGTTAGTGAAAATTGCATTAGAAGATTCCGTTACCTACATAGTAGGTGCATCTAATACTCATAAGTCAAGTTCATAAAACCACGTTAAAAATAATAATTTATTTGGATAAGTATATTATAATAATTAATACTATAACATTTTAAATAGAAACACGCAAACAACGCAAATGTAATAAATTTCTTATAATTAGCTTTTCTATATTTACAAAAAAACGCTTACGCCTAAATATTACATTCGTTCTAATTTGACATTCGGAAAACGAAAGTAATTAAGCAGTGCTAATTTTAGATACCTGTTTAACGTGAAAACTCGTCGATTTATCAAATAAAAATTCTGAAAGAAAAGTCATTTTTAGGGCCCAAAGAGCCTACCTGTCCATCCGTCCGTTCATCACAGAGCCCTGTATCTCCTTAACCATAATAGGTAGACAACATTTAGACGGAATATGAAATTACCATGGCGGCTATAAAAAACATTTATAGTGATTTAAGATTGTTTACAAAAAGAAAAAATCCGACTTCAAATGCCGTGCTAGTCATTTTCAACCGACTTTCAAAAGAAGAAGGTTCTCAATTCGTCTGTATGCTTTTCTATTTGGTATGTAAGTGTGTTACGCGATTACTCCGTCAATTGTTCTAATAAGTATTTCCAGAGATATGACTATAAACGTCTCAAACTTGCTACTAATTGACTCGCGGGATATGGAAGTAGGTTCATTTAGTTTTAAGGGTTCCGTACCCAAAGGGTAAAACGGGACCCTATTACTAAGACTCCGCTGTCCGTCTGTCTGTCTGTCTGTCTATCTGTCTGTCTGTCTGTCTGTCCGTCCGTCTGTCACCAGGCTGTATCTCATGAACCGTTATAGTTAGACAGTTGAAATTTTCACAGATGATGTATTTCCGTTGCCGCTATAACAACAAATACTAAACACAGAATAAAGTTAAAAATAATAGAGAGTCCCCATACAAGAAACTTGTTTTTTTCGGCATTTCACGCCATCTTCGTCCCATAGATGGCGTTATATTGAAATGTCGATCCGTAACTCCTTTGTTAGACGTTAGATGGCGTAATAAGAAATAAAATGTTTATCAATTATAATTTTTTGCTGGCGAAAAATGATAGTGGTAATTTTTGCTCGATCTTATAAAATACTGTAGTGTGGTACGGAACCCTACTACTGCGAGTCCGACTTGCACTTGGCCAGTTTATTAAACTATGTATCTTTATCAGTACAAAGTTTGAAGTGTTTAACTCCATTATACTCATAGGATCTCCGTGAAATTACAATGTGACCAACCACACAGGAAGCATACTCTCGCATAAATTTGGTTAATATTAATAGTGAAATAATATATAGTGAAAATATATAACATTTCAAGCAATTATTCAATTTTAGGGGTATAATTCCCCCTCCCCCCCCCCCTTCTCTTCCCTCCATAAAAAACGTGTTTTCTCGGCATTTTTTATTTTTGAACCTAAGCTTTTTTGTAACTGAGCGAATATCACAAGGCTTATTTGCTCCCTAATTTTTCTAACTACCTTACGTGATTAAAAGTGATGATGTGGCCTAAGATAGAATCATGGTTATCTTAATCAGAAGAAGAAGTAGAAGAAGCAATGAGATGACGAACAGAACTTATTTTTTTAAATTATAAAAATAAACACCTATATAGAAAACCGAAGCTCCAAAATAATTCACAAGTCACGTAGACATTGTACGAGCAGAATATTATGATTTCCTTTCCAACAGTGCACGTCAAAGAACCCGCTCATGCATGAACAAAATATCGATGTACTGTAAAGTGCTATGGCCAGAGTATTCAGATTTACCTCTTATGATATTCCTCGTGCATTTGAGTAAACATTTTACTCCAAATCACCTAAAACAAGAAAGAAATCCACAGTTTTATGAAATCTCAAGTGGTCTCCGAGAAAAACTAAAGTTTATGTTGTATTATACATTGGTATTATAGCGTAGAGGAAAAGTTAAATAGAGAGAACATTAGCGTATGCGAATGAAAAAGCTATAGAGATATTACCCGACTAAAATGATGAACACGTGATACATATGCCTGCAATAAGATAAAATGAACAACGTAATTTGGTCGCGGCTAACATGACAGCGGTTGAAAGCCAATGGGTGCACTAGAACTGGGAGCCAGAGCTGGCTCCAAACAATAAAATTGCAAATACATAGAAGGATAAAAAATTGTTGTCCATCTTGCTCTGCTTTATCCTTCTCATATTATTATTGTTATTTCAATGCCAGCTCTATTTAATACTCCATCCACGTATTATAGGTACTAACCTATAGTAACATTGAAAATGTCTTAGACTTATTTTGTAGATATTGAAAACCATCATCATTATCATCAGCCTATACTAGTCCACCGCTGGATATACTCCGCTCTAATTATACGCCACTGAGCACGATTGTCGGCTATTCTCATTCGTTTCTGGCTTGCCACCTTGTTAATATTATCGTACGATGGGCAATTCTGCTCCTATCTGGATATATTATTATAATACAAGCGCACATTTTCAGCTTGGAAAGATTTTTTAAAAATAGAAAAATTTAAGCTCAGATAATTAGATTTTAAAGTAAAGTACTCCTAAAATCCACATCTATAAACTTTTATTGAGACATTTCCTTTATCGTTGCGCTTAATTAACCCTCTAACTTGTAACCCATCTGTCCGTACGACTAATTAGATAAACCAAGGGCCAGGTGTTAAACTCCCATTACGATCCGTTAATGTGTCAACCACTAACTCACGGTTAATTCGACTCTTTGACTGATGCCATCTGTTGAGCGCGACAATAAACGTTCAAATAGCCCCATTTTGGTTTCGTATTGACAAGTTTGATTTATCTATTCGAGCTAGCTGTGGTTAATAAAATCTGGCAATAGTACTAATTTGCATTGACGGTGGTGTATTTCTAAAGATCATATACAGTGTTTGTAGAAATAATGTACTGAATATTATTCAGACTTTCTTTACTGTATTAATTACATTTGTTTTGTTGTACTTTTTTGCAGTAAGGACTATTATCTTTTTTGTGGTAAGGTAGCCAGTTTAAGTCAGTCAGATGATTAGTCAGTACCTAATGGCACAGTTTATTGTAAAATTGTGCGAATAGTATCACTTCTTTTCTAAGTACGGTAAATAGTTTATCAACGAAAATATCTCAAAAGATTGTCTGATCTAAAAAAAAGGTCTAAAGATCTAAGGAAAGGTATAATTTTAATTGCTAAGTGAGTTATATCTTTCTTATAGTAAGTTTCATATTAATTTGTTATAGTTAAATCTAAGTAATATGGAATTGTATTAACTATTGTGCAGTATTAATTTAATACCTATCAGTAGCAAGTAATTTAGCTTAGACCAAGCTTAATATCAATGACTATTCATATTATGATACTATTATTGAATCCATAATAATTATGGACGTGGTGGTTAGGTCGCATCCCATTACGTTTAAGGATGCTAACTAAGTTACTGTTGGTTTGGTTTGATGCAATAAGATTATGTTATCAAGTTCTACTACACACAGCTAGTTTATTATATTTAATGAAGAATGCATGTAGACCAAACTTGATATAGAAATATGCCCTTCAATAATGTCAATAATGAATTTGCCCTGTTTTTTACGTTAATTTGGTGTTAGATAGAAAATTTCAGGTGTAGTTTCTATCCTATTCTCATCTATCACTCCTAATGGGATAGTGACAAAACCAAGGTGAATGAACTTATTTTCAGACCAATATTCTGTGTTGAAATTTTTATTTAGAAAGGGTTTAATCTTTTTGGGTTAAGTAAAACACAGTGGAAGTGATGGTCCGTCAGCAATTAGTTAATGATATGGAGCTTTAGTGTTTGAACTATTGACTTCCTTAAGTTATAGAGATAACATGACTGTGATAAAAGAAGCAAAGTTAGTGTCGCGCAAATTTCAAGCTCTGCAGAGTGTTAAGTGTTTGTTTATTAAGGGCAGACGTCATATTTTACTAAAAGGTGAATGACTTGGTTACCTCATCTGACGACGGAAACTTTCATTGAAGATGGGTTCATGGGTTGCGCTATATGCATTGAATGTTGGTTGTCCACTGTCCAGTGCTTCGTCTCTTTACCACCTTCCAATTCCAGATACGCACGATATTTCTTCACCTTAGTCTGCATCGTCATTTATCATCAGGTGAAATAGCGGTCACGATGAAAATAAATGATATGGATTATTAAGTTGCAATGCTTTTACAAACTTCATCATTGTCATCATAATCAGCCAATTTCCGTCCACGCTGGACATAGGCCTCTCCTATGGCACGCCACTGAGCTCGATCTTCAGCTATTTGTTTCCAACAGCTGCCAGCTTGCGTATATCATACTAGCAGCCCGCCCCGGCTTCGCACGGGTAGAACATATATGCCTACAAAATTTGCATCAGTTTGTTGCATCGAATATAAAATATGAACTATTTAACATCCATCGTCATATTTCATCCAATTTACACAAAACCTTAACGAATTATGCACCTAAACCTTCCTCATAAACACTCTGGCTATTGGTGAAAACCGCATGATAATCCGTTCAGCAGCTATTGAGATTATTGCGAACAGACAGACAGACGCAGTGATGAACTTTGTTTTATAATACTTACGTATTGATATTGGACGGCCCTTTGGCGTAAAGGATAGTTACCCTGATTCTGACCCGACAGTCGTTGGTTCTAATCCTAGCTATATACCTACTAATGAAAGTTTTATGTGCATTCATGAATCATGAGTTTTCGTACAGTGGTACTGGAATAATTAAATCTACCAAAAAGTAGCTTACCACCAAGGAGTACATTTGCCGCCGTAACCTTACGGCGTTCCCCGACGCAAAATGTAGGGGTAATATACGTTTAACGTGTGTATCTGTCTGTATGTCTGTCTGTAGCATCTTAGCACCTAACCGGATGAACCGATTTTGTTTTTATTATTAATCGTTTTTTTTTTGTTTGATAGATATCTTCATCGAGTGTTTTCTTAGCTTTGATTCATGAAAATTCGTTCAATCGTTATAAAACTATGAGCTTTTTTCTAGTTAATTGCGCTATGAAGTCAACATTCATAGGTCTGATCAATTCGAAAATCTTCTTCTTCAACGATATTGTAAGAACATGGAAGCCTCCTGGACTCTACAGAATACTCAAATCCTCACCAACTTACAGCTCCGATTTTAAATGTCGTGATTAGAGTCATTGGAAAAAGCTATTATACATAGATCAGTCGGGGTGGTTTAAAATATTATATTATATTATTATATATATATATATATTGATGAATATTATTTTATACAATAGATCATATTATTACACTATATTGACTTCAAATTGATTGTGATCGGTGGGGATCTACAGCATTGCTAAGCTTATAATAATATTTTCGTTGTAACTATGACCTAATCTGTGGTTTCACTGCAAATATTTTATTAATTTTGCGATGCGTGTTTGTGAAATTCGTGATATTTTCTAGAGTTTTCATTTGAATTATATACTGTAAAGGACAATTTTAATCTATAATATGTGGCCAAGCTAATTAACGTAATTATTTGGATAAGGATTAATACTATATACTTGAAAATAGCCTTGGAAGTTATGTAATATTTCTTAACAAACATGTTAAGATTAAAATGGTTACTGTGAGTCAACCTTAAGAGATAGACATATGCTGTCGCGGACTTTTTTGTAGGTCTTATTAAGTTGTACAACTCTCGCATAGAAAATATTCTTCTATCTGTTTTCAATTAAGCAGCGTTCGTAAGAAACGCGTTTTTTCGACCGTTTATTTGCCGACTTAGGTTGCAAATTAGGTCTCCACGAATGTATATTTGATTTAAACGGGATAACATATAGCCAATTTTCATTCCGAAAGTCCATTCTATGTATTAGTGAAAGATTTTTTTTAATCGGTTCAGTAGTTTTTGAGCTTACTCATTACAAACATACAAAAATACAAAAATACAAAAATACAAAAATACAAAAATACAAAAATACAAAAATACAAAAATACAAATGTTCTCTCTTTATAATATTAGTACAGATTATTACGAACTTAATTCGACTTGTTATTATTATGGTGACAAAGTTATAATTTTCTTGGCTTTAGGTAGTAATACAACGGATAGATATTTGCTGCGGATAGTAAATCACGAGCGTGCATAAACTCCCCTCGGCGCGGCGCGTGCGCCGGTTATGTTCAATGTTGTCACAGATTTAGGAAACAGAATAGACATGTTACCACCTTTTTTTCAATCTCTAATTGTCTAGTTGACATTTTGGGAAGCGAGTGTATCATCAGATTGATAGTATACTTACCCTAAATGAACCTAGTGATTTCCATTAGATATTAAACAAACAATATATATAAACATAAACATAACCAATATATAGTTATATTCCAAAAGTTTATGAAATTCCCTTGTGGTTTGAAGAGACGCAATACATTTGCGTTTTTTTCGTTATTTTCCACTATATATCACTTAAAGTTTATCAAGTTTACAAAACTTTTGCGACATTTTTGAACATTAATCGATGAAGGTGTAATGTCTTTTATGCGTGTTCAACTACCTCGACCATTTTGAAAAATTAACAAACACTGAACTGACAAATAAAATCCATAATCATAATTATCGAACAGACATACGAACGAGACATTTTGGCCCAAGCTGAAACGGAGACGCTTTCACAAATACAAACACATTACACACATTTACTCTTGTGTTTTCAAACGCAACAATATAAAACCCACATTTTGTGTGTCGTCTTTTTAGACGATTATTTCTTTTATCAGAATATTCACAAAACTGAGAAGAAAATCTCAAACTAATATAAGAAAAGGTAATATTATAGTCCTTAGGTATTTACATAATAAATCGTCTCATCTGTATTTAGTCTTACTCTATCTCTTCCCACTGATTTATCTGTCCATTTAGTGCTTGCTCTCCCATCACATAAATATATCATCGTGCTCATGTTTGATCTGCCGCTGTAAAATTATTCCGTCTATTTGTTTATTAATAATCCTCGAATAATTTGTGGCATTTTTTAATAACGGCCGTATTAATAACGTTTATTAAGAATATAATTTATGCTCATCTCTTCAGTGGTTTATTTTCCTGCTTCTTTGACTTGTATTTTTATATTTTCCTTTGACATAATTTCTTATTTGTTTGTAGGATGATGTTATTGGTATAAACGAAGTTACGATAAATTGTGATAAAATGTAAGCGTTTATAATAATAATTTAGTTTTTAAACTGCCTTACCGGCTTCACAATTCACATGCTGCGCGAGTTAGTTCAGTAGAAAATTTTAAAGTGTTTATCTCCATATCTTTGGATAATTATCCATAAAACAATGAATCATTCGTATCGGTTCACAGTTGGCAGAGTAAACGTGTAAATAAACTGGCTAAGTGCAAGTCGGACTCACACTCGTAGGGTTCCGTAACCACAGTAAAGTATTCTATAACTATGATTTTTCGCAACTAAAAAATTTACTTTGTTTTTCATAGTGTTTGTATGAAAAACAAAGTTATCTTTGCGGTCGCTATATCTCAAAAACTTCTGACTGTATCTCGATCAAACCAATTTTCGTTGTTAGTTTTTATTGAGATCTACAGCATATATTTTTTTTAGATTTTTCACTCCCATACTTTTAAAGTTAGAGGGGAGGGGACACACATTTTACCACTTTAGATGCGCCTATCTATCAAATGATTGACTTTGAGAAAAAAAGATTTTAGGAACCTAAATGTCATTTTTAAAGACCTATCCATGGACTCTCCCCACACGTATAGGTTTGAAGAAAACTTTTTTTTGTTTCATCCCCCCCTTAAAATTTTATATTTTTTGTTTTTGTATAAAAATCGGAAAGCGGTTCACATAATACATCTATCTACCAAGTTTCAATTCTGTAGTCCTAACAGTTTCGGAATAAAACGGCTGTGACATACGGACGGACAGACACACAGACATGACGAATCTATAAGGGTTCTGTTTTTTACCATTCGGCTACGGAATCCTAAAAAGCATACCGATGAATTGAGAACCACCTACTTTTTTCCTTCCGCCGGTTGAAAATTATATTTGAAGTCTAAAATGAAGGACTATATAAAATATTAGGAATAAGCGGACCATTTTATTAAGAAATATTTTTATCGCAATATAATAATTTGACTTAATTAGGTATGACTGAGTAAAGTAGCAGCAAGTCGATAAATTTTTTGGTCTGTCTGTCTTTTCTTTATCTATGATCTCAACATGATTGTTACCATTGATGTTTATTAAAAAAAAGTTTTTTTCTATTATCTACTGCTATTATTGTAATCAATTTAAGGAAAAAGTCTAACATTATGCATCGGAATGTTATCGTACAAAACTACAAAACCATTGTTTAGAACAACTGTTCTAAATCTGTATAATGCGATAAAAATACCATAAGAAGAGTATAATTTAACCTAGTTATAATTTAAAATGGTTTTACAGTATGTCAACGGTTTCTCCGTAATCCCGTTTATGGATTCATTTCACAGAATTAGATGAAGTAAGAATGCTCTTTCATTATACATTTTCGATATAGAGGGGAAATACTCATTTATCTGAGCGAGGAATAGAAAGAGTATTCATGTAAATAGGCAGATAAAATACCTTCTTAAACATGTTATTTTGAATATACAGAATGTAGGTACATTTTAAATCAGAGATAGTTTAACAGTGGATGGTATTAGCATAATTACTAGAGTCCGAACAAAACTGGTTTTCCGACCTAAACCGAAACCGAATATTCAGCCGTGGCTTCTCACGTGGAAACTCAGCCGAAACCGAAACCGAAACTGAACTTTCGGTCGGACACTAATAATTACACACTGCCCTATATCAGAGCAAATATATCAAATGAATAAGTTAATTTAAAACAAAGTTATTATAAAAATGTTGTTAATTATTTAATTTATTTTTAAGGTACTTTTGTAACTTATTTATAGTTATTGCATAAAATTTTAGGGATAATTTAATCTATATTTACTAATTTGCGAAAACCGATGTTTCATTTCTATTTAAAGATAAAGACTTAAATTACTATTACTTATTTTGATAACCTAAATACAACAGAAAAAATATAAAATATAAAAGTTTAAGGGGGGCATCCCATACATGGAACTGGAACAAAAATATTTTTTTTCTTCAAACCTACACGTGTGGGGTGTTTATGGATAGGTCTCTAAAAATGGTATTGAGGTTCCTACCATCATTTTTTCTCAAAGTCAATCTAATACTATAAGAATCTTTGTCCTGACATACTGACTGACTGACTGACTCACTGACAGACAACGCACAGCCTAAACCGCTGGTCGTAGAGACTTGAAATTTGGAGGGTATATTTGTCTTAGTACGTAGGGGTGTACTAAGAAAGGATTTTTCCAAATTCAATTCAAATGCCCCTTAAGGGGATGAAATGGGTTTCAAAGTTTGTATGGAGAAACAAGATTAGATAGTCTTTTCTATCCGAAACTTCACACAAGTGCTTCAGTACAAAATTAAGTAAATACGTGTTTCAGGTTTTTATGAAATTCCACCCCTAAGAGGGTGAAATGGGGTAACAAAGTGTGAAAATCAATATTTTTTCAGATTGCGCTAAAACTTGGCATGCAGATAATTATTACAACGTTAGTTACCTTTGAAAAATATTTTTTCAAATTTCACCCCTGAAGGGGATGAAACGGGGGTTCAAAGTTTCTATGGAGAAACATTATTAGATAGTCTTTTCTATTCGAAACTTCACACAAGAGCTTCAAGACATAAATAAGTAAACACGTGTTTTAGGTTTTTTCGAAATTCCACCCCTAAGAGGGTGAAATGGGGTAACAAAGTCTGAAAATCAATATTTTTTTGGATTGCGCTGAAATTTGGCATACAGGTGGTTATTATGACGTTAGTATCAGCTAAGAACGGATTTTCTAAACTTCACCCCTTAGGGATGAAACGGGGGTTCAAAGTTTCTATGGAGAAACAACATTAGTAGTCTTTTCTATTCGAAACTGACAGAAACGAAGTGCTTGAGTACATATATAAGTAAATATGTGTTTTGGCTTTTTCAAAATTCCATCCCTAAGAGGCTGAAATGGGGTAACAAAGTCTGAAAATCAATATTCTTTCGGATTGCGCTGAAATTTGGCTAACAGGTGGTTATTATGACGTAAGTATCAGCAAAGAAAGGATTTTCTAGAATTTACCCCTTAAAGGGATGAAACGGGGGTACAAAGTTTCTATAGAGAAACATTATTAGATAGTCTTTTCTATTCGAAACGTCACACAAGTGCTTCAGGACATAAATAAGTAAACACGTATTTTAGGTTTTTTCAAAATTTCACCCCTAAGAGAATGGGGTAACAAAGTCTGAAATTCAATATTGTTTCAGATTGCGCTGAAATTTGGCATGCAGATAGTTATTACGACGTTAGTTCCCTCTGAGTAAGGATTTTCCAAAATTCACCCCTGAAGGGGATGAAACGGGGGTTCAAAGTTTGTATGGAGAAACAAGATTAGATAATCTTTTATGTTCGAAACTTAACACAAGTACTTAAGTAAGTAAATACGTGTTTTAGGCTCTTTATAAATTGCACCCCTAAAAGGGTGAAGTGGGGTAACAAAGTCTGAAATCAATATTGTTTCGGATTGCGCTGAAATTTGGCATGCAGATAGTTATTTTGACTTAGGTATCCGCTAAGAAAGAATTTTTCAAATTTCACTCTTCATGGGGATGAAGCGGGGGTTTGGATAGTCATTTTATTCGATATTTCACACAAATACTTCTAAGTAAATAAATAAGTAAATACGAGTTTCAGACTTTTTCAAAATGCCACCCTAAGAGGATAAACTGGGGTAACAAAGTCCAAAAATCAATATTGTTTCGGATTGCGCTGAAATTTAGAATGCAGATAGTTATTATGACGTAGGTATCCGCTCAGAAGTGATTTTCTAAAAATTCCTCCCGGATACTGAACGGGGATTCAAAGTTTGTATGGCGAAATAATATGAGATAAAGTACGTGTTGTAGGATTTATTGAAATGGGGTAGTTAACAAAGTCTGAAGATTTGGGTTTTTCGGTTTTTATAAATATGAATTCCGAATTGCCTTAGTCACGCTGCTTGCTGCCAAGGAATGGAATTCCTTGCCGGTGTCTGTGTTTCCCAGTAACTATAACCCGGGGGTCTTCAAATCGCGAGTGAACAGGTATCTTCTAGGTAAGCGTGCTACATCGTCGATCGCATCGTCACTTAACATCAGGTGAGGTAGTGGTCAAACGCTTACTTATCCAGTATAAAAAAAAATAAAAAATAATGCGGTAACATGAAAATGGGTGAACCGATTTGGCTCATTCTTATGTTATGTTTTTACAATGGAAAGTTTTAAGTAAATAAAAGAAGTTTTTAACGCGGGTGAAGCCGCGGGGCACTTCTAGTCATTTATAAGATCGCATTTATAAGACGCGTTTAAAGTGGTAAAATGTGTGTGTGTGTCCCCCCCCCCCCCTCTCCCCTCTCTAACTTCTAAAGTAAGGGAGTGAAAAATCTAGAAAAAATATATTCTGTAGATCTCAATAAAAAATTTCAACAAAAATTGGTTTGAACGAGATACAGTCAGCAGTTGTTGAAATATAGCGACTGCAAGTATAACTTTGTTTTTTATACAAACACTATGAAAAAAAAAGTTATTTTTGTAGTTGCGAAAAATCATAGTTATAGAATACTCTACTGTGTTACGGAACCCTACGAGTGCGAGTCCGACTTGCACTTGGCCAGTTTATTTTATCTCATTTTAGTTTGCATATTAGAGAAACGCTACTGCTTTTCGTAAAAACCATTCTATTACGTTTCAATTCTCCGGCTTACTTGGTTATAATTTTAACCTGTGCCTATTATTTTATATCTTGTACCATTATCGTGGCTTAAGCTTAATACATCCCATTGTTTATGTGTTCCACGTGCAATGGGTGTTTTTCATGAGCAATGTTTGTTCAAGTATGTTATATCGGCGACGGTCTTTTTAACCGACTTCAAAAAAGGAGGAGGATATTCGACTGTATGTTTTTTTTATGTATGTTCACCTATTACTCAAAGACGCCTGGCCGATTGACAAAAACTTTTTTTTTTGTAAGTATATACTTCAGAGGTGGATCCATTTAAATTTCATCAAGATATGTTCAGTATCTCCAGAGATATGAAGATAAACACCTCAAACATAGTACTGAAAATGATCAGCGCGACGTTTGAAGTCGGTTATTATAGTTTTTTAAACGATCTTAAATTATTAGTACCTAGTGATTGAACTTAACCTTCCGTACCTTATGGATAGAGATCAGTTCTTCGGATGCATATTTACCCAAAGTTCAGAATTTGGCTATTATGGAAAGCATACCCTTCTAAAAAAAGAGATTTTACGAACATTAAGTTTTTCCGAGGTCCTATTTGTAAAATCAGTTAAAAAATATATTAATACTAGAAATGCCCCGCTGTTTCACCCGTGTTAAAGATTTCTTTTATTTACTTAAAACTTTTATTTTGTACAAACCTTTATATCATAAAAGAAATAAAAAAAGTAAAAGCCAAATCGGTTCACCCGTTTTCAAGTTATTGCATGACTAAGGGAAATAGGGATTCATATTTATAAAACCCAAAATATCATATTGATTTTCAGACTTTTTCACCAACCCTTTGCAAAAATCCTGCAATACGTATTAACTTATTTATTTACAGAAGTACATAAGTAAATCTATAAGTTTATACATATAATTAAAAATAATAAGTAATATTCGGGGGGAATTGGTAGAAAATCCTTTCTTAGCGGATACCTACGTCATAACAACTATCTGCATTCTAAATTTCAGCACAATCCGAAACAATATTGATTTTTAAACTTGGTTACCCCACTTCACCATTTTAGGGTGGTATTTCAAAAAAGCCAGAATTACTTATTTACTTATTTATTTACTGAAGTACTTGTACGAAGTTTCGAATGGAAAAGACTATCTCATCTTATCTTCTTTCTTCTTATCTTGTTTCTCCATAAAAACTTTGAACCCCCTTTTCATCCCTTTTAGGGGTGAATTTTGGAAAAAACTTCCTTAACAGATACAAACGTCATAATAACTATCTGCATGCCAAATTTCAGCGCAATCCAACACAATATTGATTTTCACACTTTGTTACGTTTGGTACACCCTTACGTACTGAGACAAATATACCGTCCAAATTTCAAGTCTCTACGATCAGCGATTTAGGCTGTGCATTGTCTGTCAGTCATTCAGTCAGTCAGTCAGTCAGTCAGTCAGTCAGTCAGTATGTCAGGACAAAGATTCTTATAGTATTAGATTACAAGGTGGTAGTCACACTTTTCTTATCAATAAGACAAATTTGCAACAAATGTTGTTAATAATTCCGTTTTCAATAAACCTAATTACGTCACCATCGCGAGTGATCGAGAAAAGGCTGACGGTAATACAATATTAATAACGTGAATGAGGAAGGAATTCTGTCTCCCGCGAGACAAATGCCCTATTAATGAGTACGTCGTTTCAACGTGTAGGCAGAGTAGTGTGATATTTAGAGATATCAGGTTGTTGATTTTTATTAGAATAATCGAATACGACACGATGGTATGACAAAAGAAATGAGGTAGTGAAAGTATTTCTCATCAATAAAAAAAAATTGATACATTATTATTTGTATGATTTTAAAATTGATACATTATATTACTATTACTTAGTACATTTTCACATTTTCCAGGCTTTTTTATTTGAAAGTGTCTCAAATGTACCACGATCTAACTTTATATAAAGTGACGCTGAAGGAAATGGTTGGGAATTCTTGGTCCGAAGTTTGTAAGGCGACAAGACAGTTTTATCTCTTTTCAACTATACAACTCAGTTACAACTACATTTTACACCATTGAATCGACGACGATGTGATTTTATTCAGTTGGTGGTTTATGCCATGGTTGATACTTTCTACAAACTTCTGCAGGTTCTCAAACAACTACATACTTAGTTTGTTAAGTTCAAAATTTTAAAATATTCTCGTATCCTTTTCCGCCATTTAACAGAGCTCTCCTCTTAGTATAACACTAAGCACTTAGTACTAGCTTTTAGCAATAAAACCGCCATCTGTACTTGTTAGTGTAAATATGTTTCTACCACTGTATGTTACGTCATCGTGTGCAAAAAAAAATAGTTATTGCATTGTACAATATAAATAAATTTATGGTTTTAGCGCAATGAGTCCCCCTATTACAATATAGTTATGTGTGTAAATTGCGAAAGATTAAAATTTACGATTCTAGAATATTGTTGGTAAAATTATAAATATGAGATGCGCGCGAAAAATTCTCTGTGTTCCACATAATCTGCACCCTCCACAGTCCGGCAGAGGGCAACGCGCGTGTGACGTTTAATTTTGTTTGGGTAATGATTGATGTTACCTTGTCCATTTTCATACTTTTGTGCCTTTGTGTATGGTCTACTATTGAATATCCTTTTATTGCACAGCTAACTTCATTTGTATCTATGTTCATTTGCATGGGATTTGTCCTTAATTAAGGCACAGATGCAGGCTGTTAAGATAATTATAACTGTTATTATCTCGCAAAGTTGTACCTACATAGATGTTAGAACCCATTACTTCCTATGCAGTAATATACGTGTGTATGGTATAAACCTATGCGCTAGTTTTGGTATTAGAATAATTATAGTATTATTGTTAGGATTCCGTAACTCAAAAAGAAAAAAACCAGCCTCAGTGGGCGAGTTGGACTCGCCCACTGAGGCTTCCATACCAACTTCTAAGGGACAAACTTAACTTTGTAGTTCGGTCAACTATGTATAAAATAAATCACATAATAGCACAATTTTATTTATTTACCTTATTTAAGGTTATAAATAAAGCTAGAAAACAATAAAGCTAGAACCCTGAATTGTATGAGCGCTCATATAACTCAGAGGCCTACAGACAGACAGACAGATGGACAGACGGACATAAAAGTGATCTTATAAGGGTTCCTTTTTACCTTTTGAGGTACGGAACCCTAAAAAAGAAACCCCAATAGGATCACTTTATTGTTCACCTGTCCATCTGGCCGTCTGTTTATCTGCCCGTCTAGATCAAGACCCTTTTTCTCAGGAATTTGTAGAGGTATCAAGTTGAAGTATATCAAATACTGTGGTGCTACTACTCTACGGACTCTTTCAGTTGTGAAAAAATCAAACTTGTAAATTGTCACGATAGATATTACCGTAAATGTTGCATATTTTTGAATATTTCGCGATTTCACAAGTGAAGTTAAAACCTATAAGGTACTTTCCACTTTGGCCCTCTACTTGTTTTAAAACTAAATTAACTCATGATCCCATACCCGAAGCATGTAAATTTTCTACAAATTTCTATCCCGGCTTCAATTCGCATTTACGACTATATCGAACGAAGCCAAATATGATTTCTCAGAGTATTTTCATTATTGTACTGTAACCATTGTTGACATGCTAAATTCCTATAAATAGCAGAAATGCGGGCGCGTGTCACAGTTTTCTGTTTAACCATAACTCTACAATATTGACAACATTACTGATCATACGGGCTTTAACACAGTTCAATGCATCACGCGTGTCAATTACAATAAGATATATGACGGATACTGAGTAGGTTTAATATACTAACTTGGACAATAAACTGTATTCTAAAATCGCTCTAGTGTGTAATATATTGCTAATAGTGTAAAAATAAGTATTTTTGAAGTGTGTTTGTAATATGTATTAAACCGTTTGCACATTTGTTTATGCCAGACAAGTACCTTACTACGTCTCACCTGAAGTCAAGTAGTAGTAGTGGGTCTTGCGTTCCCTTCTTGGGATTGCGTTGGTGGGTCTCGAGGCCTGGCCTCTTTACCCTGGTGGGGCGCCGGGGGCAACTACCCTCGGGGGTCTTGCGGGCTTGATATAGCCCTTTCTCGGCATGTTGGCCTTCATGGCGTGGTGGTCATCTACACCTACGTGGTATGCCGCTGTGTCTCCTCTTCGCTGGATCCCTCTTCCGTCACCGGGATGAGATCGCGTGGGAGTGCACGCCTGGTCGGTCCGCTCTCTGGCGGCCGGGCGTGGAGCGGCGCAACGTTGTGTAGGTGAGGGTGTGGTCCGTTGTCAGCGCAGTCATATTGACGGCGCGCCATACGGACCACGAAATCCCTCACTGTTTCGGCTCTCACGTCCCGGGCGATGACGTCGTTGCGCACGTACCGACCGGCTCCCGTGCACATCCGCAGGGTGACGTTTTGGACGATTTGGAGGCGATTTTTCTGTGACTCAGCGCAGAGGGCATACCACGCTGGGGCCGCATAAGTCAATCTGGATCTTATGTAGGTCTTACAGATGCCTACTTTGGTCTGTAGGGGCAGCTTCGAGTGCAGGACCGGACGGAGTAGGGCTCTGGCGGCTTTTGCTTGGCGAACAGCGTGGTCCACCTGTGAGCGCATTCTCAACGTCCGGTCGATGTAGACGCCAAGGTACTTTACACTGGTTTCCCATTGGACGTCTTGTCCTCGGAGCTGCAGCGGTCTCGGTCGTGAGCGATGGGCTCCGGTAAGCAGCGCGGCCGTCTTGCCCACGTTAACGGCCATGCGCCACTTGTCCAGCCATGTAGGAAGGATGTTGAGCAGCCTCTGCATCCTGTTTGCTGCTATTGCCGGTTTTTTGGACGAAGCGATGTAGGCGCTATCGTCAGCAAATAGAGCCAAGGTGACGTTTTGTTCCCCAGGTAGGAGGTGCTCTTCGTCCAATACGGGGATGTCGTTCGTGTACAAGGTGTACAGCTTTGGGGAGAGACAGCTCCCCTGTGGGACTCCTGCGGCTATGGGCTTCAGTCCGGAGACAACGTCTTCAACGGACACGCAGAAATTTCTGTCGGTCAGGAAGGAGGCCACGATACGGATGAGCGCCAATGGTGTGTCCGTTTTCGATAACTTGTAGATCAGGCCTTCGTGCCACACCCTGTCGAAGGCCTTTTCTATATCGAGGAAAACTGCGACGCTTCTCTTCCCTCGGTTGTACTGCTCAGCAAGGTGGTGTAGCACTCACGTTAGCTGGAGCGTCGTGGAATGGCGCGTGCGGAAGCCGTATTGTTCCTCACGAGGCGTGAAGTGAGGAGACAGCCGCAGCAGCAGACGCTCGAACAGCTTAGCGATGTGCGGGAGGAGTGTGATCGGGCGGTAATTTGCTGGCTGTCGTCTGTCTTTTCCTGCCTTTGGCAGTGCGATGACTTTTCCCGTCTTCCAGTGGTCCGGAAAGTGGCAGGTTCTTAGTATTCCATTGAAGAGCCTAGTTAAGCATACTAGGCCCCTCGCAGGGAGTTGCTTCAGGTCGTCATTTGAGATGCCGTCCATGCCTGGTGCCTTCTTCACCTGGAGTCTTCTGACGGCATGAGCTACTTCGGTGGGAGAGATATACTGATCTCCATCCAGCGGTGGGGCTGTGGTACTCAGCAGGGCAGCAACTTCATTTCGAACATGGGTGTGATGTTGAATGGTTGTGGTCGGAGTTGCTAGGGGGACTGGATGGTTCTGGAATTGTCCCTCCAGGTGGTCGGCAATGAAGTCAAGTAACGAGGCGGTTAAGTAAAAGAAAATATACACGACGAGTTTGAGAACCTCATACACAGAGTTACCAAATTTAGTAGTAAAAATGAAAACAAATTCTAGTTAAAATTAAAAGAACAGCATTACTAACAAACCTATTTATAACTACATCCCGACATAACAAACAAATTTGGTTAAGCGGCAGCCCTTTGACCGTTACTGACCTTAATTTGACCAAACCGTACGTTAATGACCTGTTCATTAAACCTAAGCCGTGAATTTACAGAATTACGCTTGCATTACTACAGTATATTATAAATCAGTTGCAAAGCCTTGAACAAAAAGCTTGGAACAGGCTCAATTTCAATGAATGCAAAAATTAATTTGCATGTTTGTTTTTTCTTGAAGGTCGATGAGAAAGGAATAATACCTATATACTTTTAAAACATACTTGTTTTTTTTTTGTATGGATACAAGAAACATGTTTATTTTTCATTATTATTTTAGTGAGAGCTAGTTCCCATTCTAAGCCTAGCGTGCTTACCATCTTTGACCGCATCAACACTTACCAACAGGTGAGATAGTGGTCAAACGCTAGCCTATAAGATATTAAAAAAAAAGAAAAAAATATTTTAGTCGATCTTATTAAATATTCTACGGAACCCTTTACGTGTGTCGAGTCTGACTCACCCTTGGCCAGTTTATTTCTATTATAATACAAGTAGTCTCTGTCTACCCCAACAGAAAAAATGCGTGATTGTACTCGTATGTGTGTATGTATAATACTAATAATGTTACGACCACAAAGTGCAAACATGATAAAATACCTGTAATTCAAAACTACATAAATTGCTTAATGTTTATCTTCTTGAGTGATTGAATATAAGCTATTTGTACATGGACTACTGTTAGCACAGAAATAACATCGCTACAAGCATAAGCTACCGAAACATCATCGGTCAAACGTGGGAACGTAAACACCAAAATGTAAGTTGCTTAAATTTGTACAGTCTAAAGAGAGTTTAACTATTATTTTGTCACGATTCATAGCTATATTTATCTTTTCTAAAATGTTAAATTGAATAATGTTTACGAACGCTCGCACCCATAACATTTTGAATCCAATCTTGACGTACTTTTAGCGATTAATTAAATTAAATTTCATTACCTACGTGGTTTTGCTATAAAGTTGACAAAATGGCAATAATACCCATATTGTATATATCTCATTAACCCCCAGTTTACGTACAGTAGTAATTCTGTAAGTAATTTCCATCTAATTCATTATAAGAATAGCTAAACTAGAATAGCGTGTAATGCTCAAGAGCTTAAAATATCGTGTCTCGTTTCGCAGAAAGCATCGATACAATTTATGGAAGGATTCTGAAGTGTTTTATTGCATTCAACTCAGTGGAAGGGACAAATGTGTCATCGACTTTGATATTGCAATCCAACTATCCCCAGCTACTTTTATTTCGAAGTGTCCTTCTGCACTTTGACTGGAAATAACTCTTAAATTAAAGATAGGCGTGGGTAGGACCTATGTTGGTTCGTAGAGTTTCAAGACATGTTTAATGATTTCGATGGTGATGACCAGCAGGCGAAGTACGACGTATAAAACATTCTAATTTTAATCTTACTACGTACAAAAGAGCGAGCTTCCTTAAAGCAGCATCTTATTTTTTCTGGGTCTTAATATTGAAATGATGTTTTAGATATGGTGGTAAGTCTGCGAGATTTGAAAAGTAATAAAATTATTATATTTATATGTACATGCGGACTTTTGTAATACAGTGACAGATCACCGAATTTTTTCATTCTATTTTTACACCCATAGAGATTATACTTCTAGTCTCCATGTGTACACCTATCCCAGAATATCTTAAACTACGTGGGGCTATCAGTACCAATTTTCCCATTTTTCTCTCAATAAGAGAGACGTGAAGCATTCCGAGCATTAAATGAAAATCTGAAGCAGTAAATTTGTCGTCATTTAAAGAGATTAAAAAAGAATGTAGCGTGAGATTGAACGGTGATTTTGTTTGGGCCTACGATAATACAATACGTATCAGTATGTAATACATTTACTTTAATAGGAGTGCAAACATTGATACCGTTTGATATTATAGAGCATCAACACATAGATAATCGACGAGCTTTCTCTATAAGCCAGCTCTGTTTATTTTATAGTTTACTTGCTTACTTTAACAAAGACGCTTGCCTGATGGTCTCATTGATAGTAAGCAATAAGTAAATAATGATATGGCCCGCCTATAATAGAGTTGTGGCATGCAAAGCTTTGGGCTGCCTGAAATAAGAGCGTCATTGCACTGCAATGCGCCCTGAAAGACCTGAATGTTGTGTCTTACTCTCTCTGTTATTTTTAGGGTTCCATGCCTCAAAAGGTAAAAAAAGCAACCCTTATAAGATTACTTTCTTGTCCGTCTGTCTGTCTATCCGTGTGTCACCACCGATTTTCTCAAGAACGGATGGACCTAGCAAGTTGAAATTTATACTAGATACTGAGGTTTATAGTTCCTATTAGGTGTATAAAAATCAAGGTTCTGAGTAAACATAATAAAAAGATATGGGCAAATTTAGATTTTCGCGAAACACAAATAAAGAAAATGTTCAAAAATATAAAAAAGTTAAAAATTAAAGGGTGTCCCCATACATACATTATTTCGCCAATTAAGATAGGCCTCTGAGTTATATGAGCGCTCATACGATTTAGAGGTCTAGCTTTATTGGTACCAACCAACGTTGGTACGAAAGCATCTGTGGACGAGTCCAACTCGACTTGGCCGGTTTTATTTTTTGTCATGTTACCTGATGTTAAGTGAAGATGCAATTTACGATTTAGCACACTTGCCTAGAAGTTACCTGGTTACTCGCGACTCTTGAAGACCTCTGCATTGTACTTATCGGTAAATACACTGGGCAAAGAATTCCATTATTTGGCAGTACGTATGGTAAAAGATGTAAAAAGAGTACCTACCACATTATTTGTAAAAAAAACCTTCACTAATCTACTTCAGATATTTTAGAAATCCACTCCAAGGACGATTCAATACACCAAACAAATGAAGTTGATATACTGTTCTATTGCGTCTCTACTTCGGGAATTTATTGCGACTTTGACGCTTTTCACTCAGTATGAGGTATTTTTGTGACTTTCAAGAATATAATCCACAAGTTGTCGCTTAAGCGAGCTGAGGTTAAATGGGAGTACTTTCTATTGAGCATAAAGTTTAGTACGAATATTTAGAGATGAGAATAATTTAGCGATGACTTTCATCAAATATAATGGAGCTAGGTCAAATAAAAATATCTACATTGTAGACTTAACGAGAGATGAGAAATATCAAGATGCGGTTCAACTGCTATTTTATTATGCTAATATTTCTACTTAAAAATAAGTGATAGTAAAGTTCACTTAGCATGTATACTTTGTAACTGAGAAATTTTATTTCTTAATCTGTTACAAAGTATATTTGACGATAGATGTATAAACTTGAGACTAATTTATTGTGTTACTTTAGTCAAAAATTAATAATACTATTAAATGGATATGAAGTAATTAATCGTTAGATAATAGAAGCTTTGTCCAGAGACTAACATATTACGAAAATTATTTTGTTACAGTAGGCGGCATATACAAATTTTAATATCAAGAGCACAATTTACATATTTATATTTGAAAATTGATATTTCCGTTGTCATACTTTGTTAACCATATTCCAAAAAGCAACATCACCAAGTAAAATGATCATCTGATCCAAACAAACTAAAAATTTTGAAGAGAACGACGACTATAAAAGCTTAGAAATAAAATAAAGGCAGAATAAAGGCAGATGCACATAAAGGTAACGTCACATATGATATACGAGCGCGTGACGGGAACAATGCTATGCTACTAAGCACATTGTTGACGCCCACTCTTGGACAAACCGCGTAATAAGTTTAATATTTTAATACGGAGCAAGATGGGCGCATCACGTTCCGCAAATACTGTATCGCAATAATAAATTATGTCGAAAATATACTAATGTTACTCGTGCCTTTTATACGGAATGTAATAATACCTATTTGAAGCCAGGTGTGGGTGTTTTGTGTTCGGAGTTACAGTTTGATTCAGAAGCGTGCTAGATCGTCTATCTCATCGTCAAACTTTTGTTAAACCTAAATAGATTAAACTGTATGGGTATGGAGACATTTAAGCCGAAGATCGGGCTCAGTGGCGTATCTCGGGAGAGGCCTACGTCCAGCAGTGGACTGACACTGGCTGATTATGATGATGATGATGATAGTGGAAACCTTTTTCGCCGTAACATAATATAAAACATTTTTCATTTAATATTATAAATGTGAAACTCAGATATTAGTTTGTTTGGGT
The DNA here is from genome assembly GCA_954871355.1 of Cabera pusaria. Classification (NCBI taxonomy): domain Eukaryota; kingdom Metazoa; phylum Arthropoda; class Insecta; order Lepidoptera; family Geometridae; genus Cabera; species Cabera pusaria. The sequence continues at coordinate 7,136,581 of OX940894.1, forward strand.
CTTCTTCACGATCAAACTGCTGGACCGATATAGCTGAAATTTTGTACAAGGATAGCTAGTACTGTGGATTACGCCATAGGATACTTTTTAACGCGGGCGATGCCGTGAGATACAGCTAGTGTGTCTATACGTTACCAATAACATACAAACCTATAGTAAGGAAAAATTCATCTATAGATAATTCAGCCTAATAGAGCTAGCTATTAGGCAAGCACTGGTGGAACTGACCCTAAGGAAACTGGCTAAAACCGTTATCTGACACATGACATCATATAAAAGTTCACACTTGGAACAATTGTTTGTAAATCACACAAAGAATTGCCCCTTGTATGAATTCAACCCAAGACCTCCGGTTTCGTGGACTGGCTCATTAACCACTAGACCAACTGGCTAGAACGTAATTATTATTACAAACAGTTCAAAATCTTCTCGATGCGAGGTGAACTAGCACTTGAGTAGTTTTAATTATATTTATTTCCACAGTTAGCATTCAAAAATGTAAACAAAATGACTTTATTTTCTCATTTCAGCAACCTACCTCTTAACAAGATCCAAAATTAAGCAAATCGAGATAAAGAAAATACTATTACTACAGTTAGTTTTCACTAACAATGTAGTCTTAATGTATGTATGTATGTATGTATGTGTCCTTTAATAATATTTTATGTGTTATTTTAATAAACATCAATATTATAAATGCGCAAGTCAGTTTGTTTTATTTGTTTCGTTGGGACTTCTTTACAGTCTACGGCTGGACGGATTAAACTGAAATTTTGATCAGGGATAGCTAATACTATGGTTAATGATAAGGGATACTTTTTAACGCGTGCGAAACTTGGTACAGAAAAGGACAAGCGCAGCATTTGAAGTTGGTTTTTCGTTTTGTAAATGATCTTAAACTATTTTATAGTAGCTGCGCCTGGGGCTTTGTTCGCGTAGAATTCACAATATAAAACTTATTCAAGAGTAAGAGTATCAAGAATCACTATCTATTGATGAAAACCGCATGAAAATGCGTTGCGTAGTTTAGAAGATCTAAAACTACAGATAAACGGAAGAAGTGACTTTATACCTATCGAAATCTGCAAAACCTGAGGTTTTGCCGGTAAGTCTCATTACCTCTCATTTGAAGAAATTCAGATCAGATTGCCCTTAAGAGGAAAATGTCTCCTAAACATTTTAACCCATTTTGCGTCTGAGTTATAAACAAACACGGTAACATGAACGTGAAATTAAAATTTCACGTATAACTTAGGATTAGAGAGCTTTTTGCCAGCGTTCTGATATAAGTGAAAATTATAGTACATTACTAACGTACAATACTTTTGCCAAGTAACCAATTTACTCGCAAATAAACACTTACAAATTTTACCGAGGGTTTAGGTAAATTTTACGACATTTGATAAATTTCAGTCTATAAATTAAAACATTGTCAAAAACGTCTGTTGACATTAAAATGTAAATATCCTTTTACATCCTCCTTATTCCAAGTGAGCGGCCGTTAAATATTTTACGACGTCACACGATGGACCCTGGCAAAATTTATGCCTTGAAAATTTATCGACGTCCCCATTGAATTTATCGTCAAAACTAAAAGATTTTATTACAAAATTTGCATTTTTATAAATATTTGAGTAAATACTGATGATTTCGTCTGTCTGTTATGTGTTTTTATAATGTGGACAAAAAAAGAATATGTCGCAATTAGTCTGTGTGTTGTTCATTTTTCTTAAAAACTAACACAACTTCAGTGACCTATTATATTTCTTTAATATGACATGCGCATTGAAATGCATACCTACAAATGTTCTTTGTTTTAATGTAATATTACTTGTATTTTATTTATACTTATAAATGTATACAAAACACCGATTGATTATATTTATCTGGGGATGTTCATTGTATTTTTATTCGGAGTAAAAAAAAAATTAAATCTGTTAGCCGAAAAAGCTTCCTGTATTTTGACGTTTCAAGAACAAGTAAAATCAAACACAAACTTTAGAATTCTGCAATTCACTTTAACATCAAACAGTGCAGGTACCATTTACTTTAAAGTCAGGATCTCATCTCGAAAATTTTTGTTAACTTCCGCTAATCTTAACACTATGTGTATTGTAATACCGGTATCTGGACGACGCGATGAAACCCTTGAAGGCAATGCCACAACTGTCGTACAGGATTTACAACTGTTAATCGACATATACTTTTTTATTTTACCGGACTTTCATAGAAAATTATAGGATTCTTACGTCATTAAGAATTTTTATGCAAAATATGAAAAACCCTATAAGTTAAAAATAATGAAAGATATAACTTATTTTAGTTACGTATACATGCATGTTTAACATAGTCTCGTTTCTCATAATCTGATAACAACTAGTGTTTGTAAATTTCGGTAAAATGCGTTACGTAGAGTATGCAAAGACATAGTGTATGTGCAGTGGCGCAGTTTTAACCAAACATTAGTCCAGTTGGCTTTAACGAACATGTAGCGAATTAAGGAATTGCTTCCACTGACTCCGTGCTCTACATTTGGTTATTTTAGTTCTGTGGACTGTTTGTTCGTAGTGTAGTTGAACGGCAGGTATGTTTCAGCGATTTTAATCTGTGGTTGTTGTTTGATTGTTGTTGTAACGTGTTAGGGAATTTGAATTGATGTCGTGTTCTTATCAACGACATTTTTGGGGTTCCTAACCCAAAGGGTACCAACGGAACCCTATACTGAGACTTCGCTGTCCGTCCGTCCATGTGTCCGCCTTTCAAAAGGATGTATCTCTTTTTCGTAATAGGTATTACTATATTTTTTTCGAAGTACTTATGTATTACTATAGGCATTACAAAACATACTAAAAATAAAATAAATTTAAAAATTAAAGTGATGTGATACAAGAAATGTGTTTGTTCGGCGTTTTTGCTAGATCTTATAAAATATTGTACTGTAAGAAAATGATATAATGTTGTGCTTTCATGGATATTGTAAAATGGTTATGTATTACACAATGGTTCTAAAGTTATTGCATAAATTTTTATAAAATTCTAATAATAGAATGTAATAATTAGTCTAAAAGGTTTAGTTCAAAAGTAACTAAATCATTCATAAAATTATTTACTACAATTTCAATTAGTAGTTGAATTTTGAATTGTTTGCTATTCAGACATATCGCCAATTTGTTGATGAAGATTATCACGACAATAACACATATTATTATTTATTTTATCCGCGATGCAGTAGGCCTGACTCCCGTGAAAAAGTACCTACATCAAAAATGTCGGAAACGTGTCGGAGTAATTTTGATATCATAGCCCGTAAGTGCAAAGGCGTTTTAAATAATTTGATATTGTTAATTTAATTACTCCACACCATAAAAATGGAGCAAACGAGCAAAGAGCATCCTCATCATCATCATGTCGGCCTATTTGTGATCCATTCCTTGATAAAAGGCATCTTCCCCTCTTCTCCATTCCTGGCTGCCTCGAGCCCGACTCATCCAGTCCCGTCCTGCTTGTCTTCTGATATCGTCCACATAACGTTGTAGTAGACGTCCTCGACTTCTAGTATCTAGAACAAAAAACAAGATATTCTAAATACTGCGATAAAATCTAATAAATAAGACATAAACAACCGTTATAAACAAGCGTACATACCTACGTACTTAAGATCTAACAAGAGCTTCTCAAAATACCAAACATCACCCAAACAATGTACAATCATAAAACCAGACCAATACAAGTCGACAGTACATATTACACAAGAACCAATATATAATTCTAATCTACCTATACGGTATGTATTTGTAAAGCAACTCAGACAACTAGTAGTACCGCCCTAAGCAACTAATGCCCTTGTTTGCGTTCCCACAGCGAACGTTTAATAAACCTTTGTTCAAAAGATGACATAGCCGAGGTGGAATAAATAAGCCCTCTAAGTTTGAAAACTTTGTTTGTAGTATTTTATATGAAACTGCTTTGTACATTAGTCTTTGTAGTGGAAAATCTGTTGCTGCAACTGTTCATTTTATTTTCGTTTAATTTTAGTAGTGTCCGTCAAATGCAGTGATGCGTGGGAATGAATGAATGTGAAACTACAATACGGGAATTGATGTTGGTTGGGCGAATTTTAGAGAATTTCGAATGGAAATGTTACAGGTGTGGTTTATTTATTAACAATATGGCCGAAAGTATCAACATTTAAATACCAAAAGACTTTTTAATGTATTAATGTTTGTAAGCCTGTAATTATCAGTGATCATTTTAGGGGTACCGTTTCCCAAAGGGTGCTAATGGGATCACATACTACTGAGACTCCGCTGTTGGGCCGCCCGTCTATTAGAAGACTGTATCTTTTGAACAGTTGAAATTTTTATAAATTGCGTATCACTGTGGCCGCTATATAAACAAATACTAAAATTACAATAAAGTGAAAAATTTAAGGGGGTCCCCATACAAAACGTGTTTTATTCGGCAAAGAGTAATAATAATTGTTAAATATTTCAATTTGAAATTACATTTCTATGGCCACTAGTAGCCATAAAATATTATAAAGAAGCGTTTTCGGCATTTTTTGCTGGGCGGTTTATATAAATCCTTAGATAAATAAAATTATTATCAAGATACAGTTTTTACCAACTTTCCTAACTGTTGTTTTTGAAATATCAAATATTTAGGATTATCAACACGAATGAAGCTCTTATTGGGTCAGATATTGTCATTGAAGACTTCCATTTGTAAAGAAAATATTTACTTAGCAGAATAGCAAAACTATTCAGCTAAAAACACTGAAAATTTATTTGACAAACTAAACGCACTTGACTCAGTTACGTAACCAAAAACAAGCAATACCTTTTGAATAAAATATGAATACTAAAATTGTAGGTGTGTTTCACAATAACATTTCTGATAATTAAAGTTATTCTTATTTAAAATTATGCAACGGAATGGCAATCTACAGGTGTAGTGACCTAAACACGGGACCACACTGTGGGGTAATCAATCAAGCTACGTCCAAACTACGGAATACAATTATGAACTTAGCCGGTGTCACCGGTGCGGGCCGTCGTGTACCGAGACATGATTAATTAGGCTGTGGCCCGAATTGTGGCATTGTTGTTGTTCAGTTCATTAAATAATTATACCTGATAAGTTTGTTTTAAGTGTTTGTGGCATGTATTTCTATATTTTGGCCAAGATATACTCGGTTAGAACCTATTTTAAAAGAGTTCATGCAGACATATTGAAGTGAGAGCATAGACTAGGTAAATACTTAGTATTGACCTGATTCTGGAGCATCTCCTGGAATCTGCAGAATACTGAGTTCCTGAGCCTACCATCTTATTGTAGAATTCTTGTGTTTGGGCTCATTGTAATTGTCTCATATATCTGACGTAATCGTAATCATAATATTCTGACGTAAACGATTGGATGACAGCTGAATGGTTCATTTTTTTTTTTCTAATTCAAAGCGTTAAATTCTGCTTTTGCTATGTTTACTTGATAATTGGTTATGATTTATTTTATGATTTATGATTTTGACGTGTATATGTGCGTATATTTATACTGCCTACATACTGAATAAATGCTTTGATTCTTGATTCTTGATTCTCAATGAAGATTCAGTCAGATTATAGTCCACGGACACCTTACTTATTTTTTAGATATAAGTGATATAAATGTTATGTTAATAGTCGTAAGTTTGTTCTGAATAAAAATCATTCATTCATTCATTCGTTATAAATAGAGCAGTCGGTGGTGGTTTTACATTTTTAATGTAATTTTTACAACAGCTACTATTTCACAAATAGATAATTTTTGAACAGAAACACGGGAGTATCGGCTCTCCACTTTCCAAACACAAATGGTACATATCTAGCCGTGAAAGGACATTGCACATAGCACATCTGTTATCTCACCACATAATGCACACATTTTAACAGGTAAATAACAATACACTTTTATCATGAAAACTGATGTCTGTGATGTTTTACAAAATACACCTTCTAGAAAAATTGGACGTCTAGAAAATAACCACAATAATAATATTCTATTAAATTGTTTTATTCAAATTCTTAAAAATAAAAATACATTAAGGCGCAACAATTAACGTTAATACCGCTTTCATTCCATAAATGTCTAACATTTTTAATTTTCAACGATCTAAAAAAAACTTATTTACGCTAAAAAAATATAAACAAACATAGATATCAAATTAGGTTTGCATCAAAGCAATTAAGTCACGTAGCAATTGTAATGGAACTTTTAACAGGCTTTATCTCTACTTCACGGCGAATTTATTTGTCCGTCACAAATCTTGCGATTGATTTTAGGGCGACTTCCCGGTTACTGATTCAGCTAAAAAAAATTGCATACATGTGTAAATCGTGTGTCAATGCAATATTATGATTACATGGTGCTGATATGATGATGGAGCTGGAAGGTAGCCAAAGAGTAGCCGTCGTGTTTGGGCTCGTTGGATTTGTCTTGACTTACTCTGGTCCTAGGTTATGTAAAAGCTCGTGTTTAAAAAGGTTTTTTTAAATATTACTCGTTTATTAATGAAACGTAACGTAATAACGACGTAATCGTAATATAGATCGACTTTACGTAAACCCAGTTTTCTTGCAGAGCAAACTGGATATCGGATCGGTCAATGTGTGGGGCGTCGTATTATATCCCGCGTGGGAAAATAAGAAATTAGTTGGGCAATCTGCACGCACTGGAAATGGCAGTAACGGCATTCTCGTAATTTGATTATCAATGTCGGTTGTTTTATTTTATTGACTACTGGATGTGCAATATTTTGTTTATTAATTTTTCGCGTGTTATAGAGTCTATTATTGGCAGTCGTAGTCACTAACTATCAGCGAACTAGTTTCTCCCTTTAGTATAGAAAATAACAAAATGAAAATACGACTCTTAAGTTTAATAATTCAAACGAATTAGTGAAATTATGTAGAAGCAGCATAAAGTATGTATACAACAGAAGATTAAATATTTGTATAGCTTTATATCCCATATGTCTACATGTGTTCAATAGATCGGTATACCAGTGTCGCGTGTCGTTATGATGATTTAAAAAACTAAAAAACCGTAAAACAAGTTTAATACGATAGCAGCAATCGCGGTTTCTTTCTGGTATTTATTGAAGAGTCCTTTGACTGTCTTCGAAACTCATCATCAGATCTTTGCGAAATTTAAATTAGCGCATCTCGGAATAAGCTTCTTTCGAACAAAAAAATAATTTTGCAAGTCTGTCGTTATATGACGGAGTAAAGCCCGAACATACATAAAAAAATATACATCTGAATTGAGAAACTCCTCTTCTTTTTATCGGTTAAAAGTATCAAGCAACCTTACTAATATAAACACAGTTTGTGGTTGATATCATAAACAGTATTTTTATCGATCCAAGTCACCTCTAGGAACTTTATCAAAGTGCACACGAGAGTTTGCGCGAATGTTTACGTCGATGCTGTATCGCGCCCGTCGGATACAATATTTTACCGGTTTAAAGTATTATGTGAACCTGTATAGACAGTGGAAACACGGAGATTTGAAATGTACTGCAGGCATGTTCCAAAGTAGTTTACTTATGCAAATTATAATTGAGAAATGTTTACTTATATTATAACAAGTTGCAACGCGAGTTTCTCTTAGTGTTTCACATTTTATATTTTTGTACATTGTTACACACAATCCAAAATATTAGTATTTTTGTTACCTATTCCAACATTTTTTTAAAATTTTATTCTTAATTATATCAAATGAATTGCAACTATTGTTCTACAACTAGCTAAAATGAAAACTATTAAAACCCCAGGGCTTAAACTTAGTGCGGACATTGTACGATTCGAATTCACGTTTCGTTCCCAACTTAGTTTCAAGTTAATGGAATTATAAATCTACTGCAGTTAAATCAAGAATAACTCGGTAACTTAGCGGCATTAAGTGATATTAACTAGTGTCATGTTCTTTGTTACGTTTCTTAGTTATACTTCAGCAGAATTCTTCGTGAGTCTATAACAAGACTATGTACTTTAGTGTAGCAAAGATTGGTACATGTGTAGTTAAAGTACGGCTACACCGCTGAGATCTGCGATGTCGATCAGTTACTGCAGTAGTATTTGTATCTACCGATTGGTTCACGCCTAACGCGATCAGACAGCAATTAAACGCGCGATAAGTGAATTGAGTATATGTAAATAAACATTGTTTTTATGTTTATATATTTTTTATTTTTGCATACTGCGGCAACGTGTAGCCTAGCCTACCAAGTAAAACATTGCACGCCACAGTGGTAGAATGAAAGAACATCTCAAACACTACTTCATTTATTTTTGTACTACATTTTCAGCAAAAAAAATATTTCATTTCACATCAAGGACTGAGATTTTGTTTATCAGCTATTACGTAGATTTTTTTTTGGCATCTGTAATACTACTACGTTGCTGGGAAAGCCGCCAAGCTAAAGTGGAACTGGGCTGGCCACATCCGCCGCATGTCGGACCAGCTGTGGGCCAAAATCACAACTAAGTGGCGCCCTGATACAGCTAATCGGCGGCGCGGCAGACCACGTAGAAGATAGCGAGATGAGCTCGACGCCTTTAGCGAATACTGGACTACAATAGCACAGGATAGAGATGCGTGGAAGTCATAGGGGGAGGCCTTTGCTCAACAATGGGACACTTAGGGCTATTCATAATAATAATAATAATCTGTAATACAGTTTTATTACTAGCCCAGGTGCCAAAAGTCTACTAAAACACATTTATCAGGTGCCAATATTAAAGCTAAGTTAAAAATTACATAAATGCCTAGACCAAGTTAAATTTTTACTATTAGGATTCACAACTGTGTTTACCTAAAGGTACTAAACACTGCAGCGTCCTGCGTGCGCGTTCTAGGCGGCGATCAGATAGCGCAGTAGTATTTGTACCGACTGGTTCACACCAAACGTGATTAGAAAACAATTGCAAAGTACTGAGATCGCGCCCGCAGATCGCAGGACGCCGCGGTGTGGCCGTACCTTAAGTCTTTTCTTTTGTGATAATAAAATATATTATTTTTATTATCTATTTTATTATAGTTCATACAAATCAAATTTATAAAAATAAATCCTACGTAATAACGAATTAAGTTAGTATATATATATATAATTGCATTTACATGTATTGCAATAAACGCATAGAGCAAAAAAATGCAATTATCATGCATCAACTTACAGTTATGTTTTTAAACTCATACGCTAATAGCAGGCCGAGTGCTGAAAAGAAGCCCTTTTACCCTATTCATCTAACGTATTTTACCAAAATACACACATAATTAAAACATACGTAACAAAACGTAAGGTTGAGCAAGTCAGAATCCCACAAAAACGAGCATTCATCGTAAAAACAAACGGAACCGTACGTCATTAGTCGTCGCCCTTAACCTGCGCCCTTCGTCCTAGGGGACAGTGTGATAACGTCCCGAGGAAAATGCGCTGAGGCTATAACATAAGCGGGTAAAGCTTGTATACAACAGCTGCATTATGATCTATGCGTAATCTAGGATAATATGAACAATAGGGTATTTTTTTCTATATGAGAAAAAATATATTATTGAGATAGCTTAGGCAAAAAGTAGTCGGAAAACGTTAGTTTTACTACATGAAATAGCAAAGTACATTTTAAATTTCAATTTAAGAGTTTCAGCTTTTTTAATCTCTTATTATATGTTATTACGTCATATGGCTATGTAAACTTAGAAGTGTCAACTGTCAACTATCATAATCACTGCATTTGTACACAGCCAACTGACGTCATGACCACAGAACAAAATGGCGTCGACTGCGTGCAGCGTTTTTGTTAAATTACGCGCGAAGTTTGCAGATGCAAAAATTATATTCATTCATTTTTATAGCACTTGACGATAGGCGTGATCAGCATGCTAAAAATGTTTTTTTTCAATTCACCACTTAAGAGGATGAAACGAGGGTTCAAAGTTTGTATGGATAAACAAGATCAGATAGTCTTTTTATTCGAAACTTCACACAAGTACTTATGTAAATAAATAAGTAAATACGAGTTTCAGGCTTTTTCGAAATTCCACCCCTAAGAGGATGAAGTCGGGTAACAAAGTCTGAAAACCATTATTGTTTCGGATTGCACTAAAATTTAGAATGCATATAGTAATTATGACGTTAAGAAATGATTTTCTTTACATTTCCCCCCGGATACGGAATGGGGATTGAAAGTTTGTATGACGAAACAAGAGATATTCTGTTTTATTTAAAACTTTACGAAAGTACTTCTGTAAATAAATAAGTAAATACGTATACGTGTTGCAAGATTTTTCGAAATAGGGTAGGTAATAAAGTCTGAAAATAAATATGGTTTTTCGGGTTTTATAAATATGAATCCCTATTGCCCTTAGCCACGCGATAACATGAAATCGGGTTAACAGATTTGGCTAATTCTGTTTTGATGTATTTTATGATAAAAAGGTTTTTACAAAATACAATTTTCAATAAATAAAATAAGTTTTTAACGCGGGCGTAGCCGCGGGGCACTTCTAGTATGTTATATAATAGTTCTATTTAAAAAGATAAATCTCCAACAATAATCGCAGATTCACTGGCCCAATATAATACACATCGATTAACCATTGAGCTGATTCGTATTGGATAGTGCGATCAGACGTTTTATTATTGAGCCGTGAGCCAGGTTTGCGCGGATTTGGTGACCAACGTCATCAAAATAATCTTATTTTATTTGTATGTTATGAGTATTGTGTATAGTTAGTTACGTACTGTTATATACTCTCAAAATCATAAAATCTCCATTACTTTTTTATTGGTTCATCATCATGATCAGCCTATACTTGTCCACAGCTGGACATAGGCCTCTCTAACTGCACGCCACTGAGCACGATCCTGGGCTACTCTCATCCAGCTCTTGCCAGCCAACTTGCGAACATCATCGCTCCACCTAGTCTGAGGGCGTCCTACGCTACGTTTGCCGATTCGCGGTCTCCACTCATGAACTCGTTTACCCCAGCGGTTGTCGGTTCTATGGCTAATGTGGCCGGCCCATTGCCACTTCAGCTTACTAATTCGATGGGCTGGTTCGATTTTATTTGTTAATACATTTGAATATAACTAAGATCATGTAAAACATAAAACAACTGACTTCTCATACTGCGTTAGTCATTTTCAGTAGAAAGATTGAGGTGTTTATCTCCATGTCACCGGAGATACTTATCAGATCTCATAATGAAAATAAATTTTCCAAATCCGTTTATGATTGGTGGAGTTCTGAGGTAACCCAAAAGATTATATGGAAAATACAGTAGAATTGAGAATCTCCTTTCTTTTTGAAGTTAGTTAAAAAATTCCATAATATGCTTAGTTGTGTTATTTGGTCAAAGATTTTTGTAGATATTCCTAGCTTTTTTCTGTAAAGGGTTAGATCAGTAGATCGATTTTTCTGTAGTAGTAACTACAGAAAAAACGTTAATATTTTTAAAATATATTTCACTGACATAAAAAAAAGTTGGAGGTTCTCAATTCTAGTGTTTTTTTTATTATAATTTTTACATACATATTTTTTTTTGTAAGTACTTAAGAACTCCGTTATTTATTGAATACCTAACCGATTTTGATAATTTTACAACTTTTTTGTTTTAGATTAGACAAAACATTGTTAATTAAATACGTTTTGTTACACAACTTACAACCTGTTCATCAGAACCTATAAACTTTAAATAGGCTAAGACTAACGAAGAAACGAACTCAATAACACAATTTATTACAAAAACAGAGCACTAAATCCCTGTTAATTAAATAGTAAACGATTCGTCTACGCTAAAGTCAGCAATCAACGAGTTATAGTCTATCAAAGAAGAAAATAAAAAAGACTGACATAAAGTTTACGAATCTAGAACGGTACCAGTAAAATCAGGGCCTAAGTCAAGACCCTGTGCATTATGGCCCATAAAACAAAGTCAAATTATAAAATTTTACGTAAAATTGAGCCCCTTTGTAAACAGGCCCTTGAGGGATTTACGATAAGATTCGCTACACATTGACTTAAATGTTTACAAGCAATCCTGCTAATATTGTAATTGCGAAATGTTATATATTGAACTTATATTGTAAGATGTATAATGACGATGCAAGTACCTCTAGTTGGACCGATTTTTATTTAGTTTTTTTTGTTTGATAGGTGTCTTCATCGAGAGTGTTCTTAGCTTTGTTTCATGAAAATCCGTTCAGCCGTTTGGATATTATTAGCCCTTTTTTGGTTGAAAAGACTACGACAGCAACTATCGTAAACTCGTAATCCTTTGACCGCGGGCGTCAAAATAATCAAAATGGCGATTCTGCGCACTACTTACCTGTCACACTGCTGTCGTCTGTTCAAATCATATGTATTAATTTGAAATTCAGTCATCTAGTTCTAGAATCGCGGCAAATATCGTTCGCGCGATGGAGGATCTAACACATTGAAGCAATATAATGTGCAACGTACTTCGGCCCCACAGATCGTTTCGGCCCCATCTAGATGCTTCTATGATAATATTAGATGGATAGATTTATGTTTGTTACTCTTTAACGCTAAAACTGCTGAATGGATTTGGATGAAATTTGATATACCTGATACATTATAAACTGGATGACCACATAAAATACTTTTTGACGTGGCCGACAAAGCCGCAGGGCGTATATCTAGTATATTTCCAAGAACACTGATGTACCGAAAAGTTTTCATCAAACATTTAGATTCAACATCAGTCAGATATTAAATACTCACAGACTTAAGATGACGTTTCGCTGCGCTTTGCTACCTTCGAGCATTTACCAATGGAGATGTTAACGTTTTAATCCGCAAAAATTTTTTTCTGCCTATACTTACGGGGGACGAGGTAAACACGCATTGCACACACACAAATTACTCACTTTAACGATCCCGCACACTAGCTTGAAACACGCACACAGTATTAAAAATACTGCGTAGTTACGCACGCTCATATGGCCAAAATTGGCTATATGGCCAGCAGAGGGGTACGCTTTGCGTTAACATCTCCTTTGGTAAGTGCTCGAAGTTTGCTACGCTACTTTATTATTTACATATAATCGCTATGGTTAATTATATATGAATCTTATAATACTAATTGACAAAGGATTGGCTGAACAGCCAATCAAGCTCCGAACTATATTTTACTGTGATGTAAGCTGATGATACGAGTATATAGCTGTTAACTCGGCTCTTTCATACAAATGAATGAAAGAGCGTTCGTCTAATGAACAGAAAGTAGAAAAATTTACTGTTGTAAGATTTTTGTGTAGAATACACATAGCTATTTTTTTTAATAAACTAAGAAGTATATGTATATAAAGAGACTTAGGGGCAGTTTCACCGATTCCTGATAATGCGTTAGACACTCATAGTTATCTGAAAGAAGCGCTATCAGAAACCGGTGAACCTGGCCCTAAATAGGCATTGTTACTCGGTATCTATGAGTATCTATCAGTAAACTTGTTTTTTTTTCTAGCACATTATTTATTCACAGTTTTCGAACTCAGTATGTACAGTGTAACAGTGCCCTATCAAGTAGATACTGATCTATAACGTCGTTGATAATGCGCTTGAAATATCAGCCTACTGTCGGTTACGCTACTCAAACTGCAAAGGATAAACACCATAACAACTGTTATTGCTACTGCTAGGGATGGAAATCCGTCCACAGTCCGTCACATCTAATTTTACATTTTACTATTGGTGCAAATAATCGTAAGAAATTTGATGAAATAATTGCCTTGTAAGAAAAACTAAACTCTAATGGAAATCAAAACTGTAAATCAGCAGTGTTTGATATGGTAATAATACATCTTACAAAACCAATAGGCGATATAGTGGTTAAACGCTAGCCTATAATAATAAAAAAAATATTAAACTCAAATTGCAGCCAATATATTGTTAATATATATCGTCTCTAATTGTGACCTTTTCAACCGACTTCCAAAAAGAAGGAGGTTCTCAATGCGTCTGTATGTTTTTTTTTTCTTTCTTTTTGTGTGTATGTTACGCGATTACTCCGTCAATTGTGAACCGATTAAAATGATTAGTTTTGTAATCGGTACGTTTCCGAGGTGGTCCCATTGTAATTTTATCGAGATTTGATTAGTATCTCCAGAGATATGACGATAAACGTCTCAATCTTGCTACTGAAATTGACTCGCGGGGCATTGAAGTCGGTTGTTTTAGTTTTTAAACTATCTTAAGCATAATTTAGAAAGTATGCAACAATTATAATACAATTTTTTTTTTGTTTTAGTTTAGATTTTTTTTTGCAGTGAACGTTGCCGGAGGTCGCTAGCCGGCCTAAAATTAAAACTTCACATACCTACTGTAAGAATAACTGGTATCTGATAGTTAGGAAATACCAGTGATTGTTTTAGCTTGGTTTACATTATGGGCATTGACAGTAGCTGGGTGATTTATACATACCGTTTGAACAGTATTGTCAGGTGATACCAGTGTAACTTTATCTGATTTTCGCAACTTCAATACTTACCTTGAAGCGAGTACCAATTAGACTTTATAGGCTTGGGCACAGGCTTGCCCGATAATACTCTACTTGGTTGTATCTTATCATTATTGTATCTCTGTAAAGTTGCTCCTTATAATCATTATTTTAACCGACTTTAATAAAAGGAAGTTTATGATTCGTTTATTTTGTTTATATGTTACTCAATTTTTCCGCTGATTGGGACTGATTTTATAGATTGTTTTTCTTTATGAGTAGAGTATATCTCCGCGGTGATCAATTTTAATGAGATCAGCATCTTTAGAGATGAAGAGATACTATTCACCTCAAACTTGGTACTGAAAATAATTAAGAAACCGACTTCGGCTTCTTAGCAGCGAGAGTCAGTTTCAGTTGCAAGTTTGAGATTTTTATTGCTATACCTCTGGAGATACTCGTCATATCTTGATAAAATTTACTAAAGGACGACTTAAATCTACTGAATAATTATTTGAATCGGTTTATTTTCAGTGACATGATTTAAATGTTATTTCTATATATCTGCAGATACTCAGCAAATCTCAAGTAATTTTATAATGGGACCACTTTGAAAACGTAATTTACCCATAAATAAAACCGGCCAAGTCGAGTTGGACTCGCCCACTGAGGTTTTCGTAACAACGTTGGAAGGTACCAATTAAGCTAGACCTCTAATTTGTATCAGCGTTCATATAACTCAGAGGCCTATCTTAATTGGTATATTCTATGTATGTATGGGGACACCTTTAAACTTCCGGTTGACCTAGAATTGTCAGTTTTGGTTAAAAGCAAGTCTTACAGCAAAAGTAAAGGAAAAATTCCGAAAAATAAAAAAATAAAATTAAGGTAAATTTTGGTACACAAGTTTTCGCGAAAATCTAAAATTGCTCATATCTTTTTATCGTGTTGACTCAGGACCTTTATTTTTATACACCTAATAAGGACTATAAATAGACCTCAGTATCTGGTATAAATTTCAACTTGCTAGGTCCACCCGTTCCTGAGAAAATCAGTGGTGACACACGGACAGACAGACAGACGGACAGACTGACAGACAGACGGACAAGAAAGTGATCTTATAAGGGTTCCTTTTTTTATCTTTTGAGGTACGGAACCCTAAAAAATAGATATAAGTTGTAGAAGGAGACCCTAATACTCCTGTCTACGATATAACTAATGGCTTTTTTTGGTAGTTTTGACATATTTTGTATGTTGTGATTTTTTAAGTGTCAAGTAACCTTTCATGTTATGTGTGTCTGTGAATGTTGGTAGATTAATTTCTGCACAGTGTAATTATGTACTACTTAGACTACAGAGAAAGTGCGAGTTTAGATCACACTTAACTATAAGGAATATTTGTTCTCTGCACTTTTATTACGAGATTTCATCGTAAACGCTTTTGACAGATCTCACATAGTTTTCGACTTATTTTGGCTGCCTGATTGGTCTAAATTTAGTGAAATGTAGTAAGCACTAGAGGCGGTTTACTATTTTTCATACAAAATTTGTTCGATGTACAATATCGAGTTTGGTATGAAAACTCGTACTAAGGGTACTGTTCTATTCTACGATCAGCTTCTTAGGTTTCGTTTGCACAGATCTGTACCCTTAGTACGAGTTTTCATCGTTAACGCTTTTGACAGATCTCACATAGTTTTCGACTTATTCTGGCTCCCTGATTGGTCTAAATTTAGTTACGTGTCAAAACCACTAGAGGCGCTGTACTTGTTTTGCATTCGAAATTTGTTCGATATACGATATCGAGTTTGGTCTGAAAACTCGTACTAAGGATACTGACAAATCAGTAGTCCTGGTAGTCCATCCAACATAACATAAAAGGCAGCAAAAAGCTGCGTATTTTGAAACGCAGCGAGCGCGGAGGGTAGACATCATTAAGTTAATTGAATTGACGATGCTTTCGGATAAGGTTTATCAGTATCGCTGTCAAGTCACAATCCATCGCTGGCTCGTTACTGTCAGCTTGATGCTAAAGTGATGGAAAAATTCCTTGGGAGGGTGAGGAATAGAATAAAATAGGACAGTACATTTTTTATTGTGATTCTGACACCGCTTATCTGCTAACAGTAAAGTATAAAGTCATAATGCGCGTCTTAGGGGTTAATAATTAATTATAATTTTTAAAATCCAAACGAACAATAACATTACCTACTCCTGTTTTGACTTTTTATGTGTAAAGCAATAGAAAAAGATTAAATCGAAGTTATACACTAAGTTGGTTTTTCTATTGTGCATTGTATGGCAAATAAATAAATAAAAGTTGTCTTCAAAAGTAAACTGTTCAGTATCTATAGCTCTCTAAACGAGACCGCATATCAAGCGTAGAGAAATACTCCCATTTACGACATCAAGTGACAAGCGCGAGCAGGTAATAACTTTTTCAATATCAAGAGGTCTGTCAAGGCTATCTCAAACGGACCCTTGAAAGCAAAGACCTTCGTCAAGTAGGGCTTCTCTTGACGTTCCACAGAATCTTTTCAATTTGAATCAGGATCATCAGACAGATATTGAGGTCTCCAGAGCTCTCTCATTTGCATGAAACTTATTAAAAACGTTACTTCATGAATTCAGACGACCTCAATATGAAAATGGTTTAATTTATGCTTCGAGGTCGATGGGGGTTTTAATAATCATTTCTTTTTGTTAATGAGCGGTTCAAGTACTTGATTGCGAGGAAGTTTCTTCCTACTTTCTTTTTTCAAGACAGTAACGTTTCTTTTTGTTTTTAAATTTTAATTAAATTAATATAAGAAGTATACTTTGATAGCCTGTTTTTATCCAATAAAAGGGGCTATCTACGTATACTTTTAATAATATACTAGCGGATACTCGGCGAGGGCTACATACGCGAAAGAAATAAATGTGAACGAATTTGCCTAATGCATTATTTTAGTGGTCTAAAACAATCTTCGCATTATTGCCTATTGTCAGTCTATCTCTATCGTCTATCGGATACATTTCGGAGAGTGTGCCATCGAATTGCACGAGTTAGTACCGCCATCCCCTTTCTTCTATCGGACAACCAGACGTACCGATGTGCGCCATCGTTTCATGGTGGACGTTTCATCTACACGCACGAAGCGTTTTGCTTCGTCCTGTATCATACGATCCGCTAAATAATGGAATTCCTTGCCGGTGTCAATGTTTCCCGATAGCTACAACCCGGGGGTCTTCAAATCGCGAGTGAACAGGTATTTACTAGGTAAGCGTGCTACATCGTCGACCGCATCGTCACTTAACATCAGGTGAGATAGTGGAGCAAACCCTTGCCTATACAGCATAAAAAAAGTCAGTAATATACAGATTAAGTAAGTATCTCTATCGAGTAAAACGCCAGCGATTCTATTTGCAAGCGTTTAAATTGTGTACGTAGATAAATTCAACGAATTTTTTTTATATATCTTATAGGTTAGCGTTTGACCACTATCTCACCTGTTGGTAAGTGATGATGCGGTCGAAGATGGTAAGCACGCTAGGCCTAGAATGGGAACTGGCTCTCAAGGATAGCTGCCGAAACACATTAGATGTTTGGCGACAGATTTTCTAACTTGAGGGTGGTAGCTGGCCAGGCGGACACTTGATAGTGTCTTACCACCATGCGAGGGTTGTTGGTTTCTAAACGATGTTTTTCCTTCACTGGAGGGCCACTGTGAAAGCGCACATACATTTTTCGATTGAAAATCTATTGTTGCACGGCGGTTTGAACTCGGTACCTCTGGCATCAAAGCCAACCGTTCTCCCGATTACGCCACCGGCCCCTCACGACAATGACTGCAGTTACATTTTATTTTCGTTTCTTAGGAACATTTCTCGTAAGTAAAGATTATACGAACATTCCCAAATTCAAAAGTAAAATATGTTTATATAAGCTTAGATACCCTTTATTGTAATTTCAAACATGAGTACAAGCACTGTTATCACATAACCGCCCTACAATGCTGAAGTTTAGAGATCCCCAACCACGTTTTCATACTTTTATGTTACCTACATTACCTCACATTATAAGTTCAAATGTTGCAAACCATAAAGTTCTCATCAGCGGGTTTCCGCCATAAATTTAAAAGCCTCGGGTGAAACTCCATTATCATAAAATAACGTGGTATCACTTTCTTTTCATGTGGTGTGAGTGACGGGTTTGACCGTGGATTTTTGTACGTAGATTTTTTATAAGCTAGCGTTGGACCACTATCTCCACTTGGTGGTGATAATGTGGTCAAAGATGGAGAAAACAAGGGCTATGTGCTGCCCAAATACCGTTAAGTTTTGGCGACAGATTCTATACTTGATGATGTTAAGCTACTATTTGGTGGTAAGTCTGGCAGAACATCGATATAATATGCTCGACTGTGGACGAACACCCGTGCTAGGATTTGAATTGGTGACCTCTCGATTAGAAGTCAAACAATCTATCCTTTACGCCAACGCGGCTCTCGAAGAATATACTCATAGGATAATTTTGTTACCGCTCTAACCAAAACCACCAAATGAATACGCACAGCGAAATTTCATCATAATCATAATCAGTCCACTGCTGGACGTAGGCCTCTCCCAAGATTCGCCACTGAGCCCGATCTTCGGCTCATTGGGAGAGATAAGCCCTAATCGCCACGCTGGGCAGGCGGGTTGGCGATCGCAGCGGAATTTACTATGAGACAATATAAAAATCAAACTTGATATTATTTGGCATATATTTTTTAAACAATGACAAACTTAGCATTATCAATTTATTGCATGTTATCCCAAGAATATGCTACTTCGAGTAATATGTGTTTAAAGGTGTCCATATCATGAATAAAATCTTAAAATCATGTTTTTAGTGTAACGACCTCTTAACTCATCAGCTATGTCACAAAATAATTTAAGAGCTTTGGCGAATATTTTTTATTAACCACAAGGGTTATAAAATGACCGGCCACAGCCTCAGCCCTAAAAGACATGAACAAAATAAAAGGCGGACTCGGACACGGAGTAAGTACCTATTCGGTCTACCTCATGGAGTGAAGGTAATCATTTTTCGTGATACATTTAATTGCAGTTAAAATTAATGCGCAATGGTAATGGCACGTGAAATATTTCAATGTTTATGTCATGAGGCCGATTTAAAATGAACAGTGGAATCGTAAGCAACGAACATAATGTAATGGTCCGGTAATGTTATGTATATGCTTATTCATATTGGTGACGCAGTTTTATATAATTAAATTTTAGTTTACGTTGTAAAACGGTTTTGTATCATTAAAAAACTGGAACGTACAAAGTACACTTTATATTAATAACTAGCTGTTACCCGCGGCTTCGCCCGCGTTATTTGAGTCTTTATGACCTTTGAGGTCAAGATCGATGATCTCTTAGGCCAAGTCACCATAGATGACCCTAAAGTCGAACTCAATATCCTCTATTGTTAAAGTCATTAATCATTTTAGTTAGGTATACGAAGTTGTGCTGTTTAAATGTTTGACTCAACACAAAAGTTCCTGAAACATTTCTTACAAAGAAAATAAGGTGAATAGCTGCGCGAGCGCAGCGAGAGCTATCATTGCGCGAGCGAAAATTTTTTATGACTTTTTATGACCCTAACAAATTTACGACCTAATAATCAACTCACTATAGATGACTCTTAGGTCGAACTCGATATCGTCTATTGTTAAAGTCATTAATAATTACTTGGTAAACCTAACCAAGGTTTACCAAGTTTTGCTGTTTAAGTATTTGAGTCAGTCTAATGTATGAGGCTGTTGAAACACGCTATTATACGCTATATAGCGTTATTACAGCGAAAAATTTTTACGACTTTTTATGACCCTGACAGTTTTTATGACCTACTAAGTCAACACTGATGACACTCAGGTAAAACGTGATATTCACTTATTTTAAGGTTAATAATCATTATGATTATTGAAGGTTGTACTGTTTAAATGTATGACTCGTTTTGATGTATATGGTTATTAATATACAAAAGTTGCTTATATATTACCTTCAAAGTAGATAAAACAAATGCCTGCGCAAGCGTAGCGAGCGGCGCTATCACTGAGCGAGCGAAGCGAGCGTGAAAAATTTTTAACGACTTTTTATAACCCTCACAGTTTTTATGACCTACTTAGTCAACACGCATGACATTAAGGTTAAACTTGATATCCACTTATTTTAAGGTTAATAATCATTATGATTATTGAAGGTTGTACTGTTTTAATTTATGACTCGTTTTGATGCATGTGGCTATTAAAATACAAAAGTTGCTGAAATATTACCTTTAAAGTAGTTAAAATAAATAATTATGTGAGCTTCGCGAGCGAAGCGAGCGCTAAAAGTGTTTACGACTTTTTATGACCCTGACAGTTTTTATGACCTACTAAGTCAACACTAATGACACTCAGGTTAAAGTCGATAATCACTAATTTTAAGGTTAATAATAATTATGGTTATTGAAGTTTGTACTGTTTCAATTTATGACTCGTTTTGATGCATGTGTCTATTAAAATACAAAATTGCTGAAATATTACCTTCAAAGTAGATAAAATAAATAATAGCGTGAGCGAAGCGAGCCCGAAAAATTTTTACGACTGTTTATGACCCTGACAGTTTTTATAACCTACTAAGTCAACACTGATGACACTCAAGTGAAACGTGATATTCACTTATTTTAAGGTTAATAATCATTATGATTATTGAAGGTTGTACTGATTTAATTTATGACTCGTTTTGATGCATGTGGTTATTAATATGCGAAAGTTGCTGTAATATTACCTACAAAGTTGATAAAATAAATGAGCGTAGCGAGCGCTATCACAGCGCGAGCGAAGCGAGCGCGAAAATTTTTTACGACATTTTATGACCCTGACAGTTTTTATGACCTACTAAGTCAACACCGATGACATTAGGGTTCAATTTGATATCCACTTAATTTAAGGTTAATAATGATTATGATTATTGAAGGTTGTTCTGTTTCAATGTGTGATTCGTTTTGATGAATGTGGCTATTAAAATTCAAAAGATGACGAAATATTTCCTAAAAAAAAGAGAAAATAAATGCTTGCGCGAGCGTCGCGAGCGTTATCGCTGCGCGAGCGAAGCGAGCGCGAAAATTTTTTACGACTTTTTATGACCCTGACTGTTTTTATGACCTATTAAGTCAACACTGATGACACTCAGGTTAAAGTCGATAATCACTTATTTTAAAGTTAATAAACATTATGATTATTGAAGATTGTACAGTTTTAATTTATGACTCGTTTTGATGTATGTGGGTATTAATATACAAAAGTTGCTGAAATATTACCGTCAAAGTTGATAAAATAAATGCTTGTGCGAGCGTAGCGAGCGCGGAAATTTTTTACGACTTTTTATGACCCTGACAGTTTTTATGACCTACTAATTCAACACTTATGACATTAGGGTTAAATTTTATATCCACTTAATTTAAGGTTACTAATAATTATGATTATTGAAGGTTGTTCTGTTTCAATTTATGACTCGTTTTAATGCATGTGGCTATTTAAATTCAAAAGTTTATGTTTTTTAAGACGAAATATTTCCTACAAAGTAGATTAAACAAATGCTTTCGCGAGCGCAGGGAGTGCTATAACTACGCGAGCGAAGCGAGCGCGAAAAAATGTTACGTGTTTTAATGACCCTGACAGGTTTTATGACCTACTAAGTCAACATCAATTATCCTAAGGCTGTTAAAACACGAAAGTTTTTGAAATACTTCCCACAAAGCAGATAAACACGTTGGGCAAGCAAAGCCAGCGCGTAAATTTTGATAACTTCTAATGATCCTGACAGTTTATGGCCAAATCAAGACACTAAATAAGTCATTATAGACGAACCTAAGGTCAAACTCTTATGATTATGTTAACTCTATGTAAAGTTAACAAAAAATATATGCACCCTCACTTAACTGCCGAAAAAAAAAGTATTCTTTGCCCTTTTATGCCCTATTAAATGTCTTTGTACAAAATGTCATGTGAATCGGTCAAGCCTTTTGGCCGAAAAGAGGCCAGACATATACAAAATTCAACAATAAAAAACTGACTACCGGACTCGATTGTAAAAAAAGTAACCAATGTGCTCGGATCTTGAACTCTACTCTTGGTCTATGTCTTATTGACTGTCTCTGTACAATTTAAGCTCGATCGGTCAACTCGTTTAACCGAGAAGAGGTCACACGTTTAAAAAATGCAATAGAAAAAATAAGTTATCCGAACTCAACTGTTAAAAAAATATCCTTTGTCGTTCTATGCCCTATTAACTGTATTAGTACAAAATTTGAGCTGAATCGGTCAAAACGATTGCCGCTAAGAGGCAACACATTATTCTATAATAAAATTATGGACACTTGAAATTGCCAGCCAAAAAAATAGTATCCTATGTCTTATTGACCGTCTGTGCACAAAATTTCAGCTGAAATGGTTGACCCGTTTGACTGAGAGGAGGCCACACATTTACAAAGTTCAATAAAAAAAATCTGGACACCTGGACTCGACTGCCAGAAAAAAAATATCCTATGTGCTTTTATGCCATATGAGCTATATATGTAGAAAATTTCAGCCATATCGGTCAAGCCGTTTAGCTGATAAGTGGCCACACATAACCCTAAATTCAATAAAAAAAATCTGGACACCCAGACTCGATAGCCAAAAAAAAGTATCCTATATCCTATTCTGCCCAATGAACTGTCTTTATACAACATGCAAGGCAAATTGGTCAAGCCGTTTATTCGAGAAGAAGTCTTATATTTACAAAATTCAATTAAACATATTTGGACCCCCTGACTCGATAGCCAGATAAAAAGTTTTCTATATCCTACTCTGCCCTATGAACTGTCTTCATACAACATGTCAGGCAAATTGGTCAAGCTGTTTATTCGAGAAGAGGTCTTATATTTACAAAATTCAATTAAACATATTTGGACCCCCTGACTCGATAGCCAGAAAAAAGTTTTCTATATCCTATTCTGCCCTATGAACTGTCTTTATACAACATGTCAGGCAAATCGGTCAAGCCGTTTATTCGAGAAGAGGTCTTATATATACAAAATTCAATTAAAAATATCTGGACCCCCTGACTCGACAGCCAGAAAAAAAGTATCCTATATCCTTTTCTGCCCTATGACATGTATGCACACACAATTTCAGGCAAATCGGTCAAGCCGTTTATTCGAGAAGAAGTCTTATATTTACAAAATTGAATTAAAAATATATGGGCCCCTGACTTGATAGCCAGATAAAAAGTTTTCTATATCCTATTCTGCCCTATGAACTGTCTTTATACAATATGTCAAGCAAATCGGTCAAGCCGTTTATTCGAGAAGAGGTCTTATATTTACAAAATTCAATTAAAAATATCCGGACCCCCTGACTCGACAGCCAGAAAAAAAGTATCCTATATTCTATTCTGTCCTATTACATGTATTCACACAAAATTTCAGGCAAATCGGTCAAGCCGTTTATTCGAGAAGAAGTCTTATATTTACAAAATTCAATTAAAAATATCTGGACCCCGTGACTCGACAGCCAGAAAAAAAGTATCTTATATTCTATTCTGCCCTATGGCATGTATTCACACAAAATTTCAGGCAAATCGGTCAAGCCGTTTATTCGAGAAGAAGTCTTATATTTACAAAATTCAATTAAAAATATCTGGACCCCCTGACTCGATAGCCAAATAAAAAGTATCCTATATCCTATTCTGCCCTATGTACTATCTTTGTACAAAATTTCAGCCAAATCGGTCAAGCCGTTTGACCGTGAAGAAGTCCCAAACAAACAAACAAACAAACAAATAAACAAACTGACTTTCGCATTTATAATATTGGTGTTGATTGGTGTTGATGTTGATTATTGTAAACATGGCATGGGGTTTCATCAGATACTATGTTATTATGCTTTCAGCGATAAGGCCGCCGATTGTAACACTAATAAAATGTATGCCTTGTATGTTATTTTTAAGTTCTGAGGTGTGACAATAAATAATTTTCTATCTATCTATCTATCTATGATTCTTTCAGAAAATGTTATCATTAGGTTGTTGAAACATTCCAGCTCTAGCTTTACTCTTTTAGGCTAAGCTTGGAATATTAAACAGAGTTTAATGTACGCATTAAGTTTTTTTCATTCATTAAATATTTAGGTATCACAAGCAAATTAGGAACAGTGTTCCTCAAAATAAATAGACAGTCTAGGATTTTTTACATTATTCGAAGCGATACGCAAGCTATTAACTACTACGCTAGTACGCTGCTACGCTACCGATAATATAACTACGATAAATAAATCTAACTGTGAATATTCGAAAGATAAGTAAGCAAATAATTGAAGAAAATGGGATTTGGGGATGGGATTGAGAGAAGGGATGTAAGGGAGGATAAATACCACCTCAGTGCTCCCAGCCAACCTGCATAACCTTTTCAAATTATGGCGTAGCTATAATACTATAGGCCGGAGACGGGCAGCAGCGTCACCGGTGCGAGGCGCTACGTCCTGCGATCCCCAACCCGCCTGCCCAGCGTGGCGATGAGGACATATTCCTCCCCATGAGCCGAAGATTGGGCTCAGTGGCATATCTTGGAAGAGGCCTACGTTTAGCAGTGGACTGACAATGGCTGGTTATGATGATGATGATGGTAATGAATCAAAGGACAACTGCTGGCATGGTGGTAGGAGACTGTCTAGAGTCCAGCTACCACCTTCAAGTTAGAAAATCTGTCGCCAAACGTCTAATGTGTTCCGGCAGCTATCCTTGAGAGCCAGTTCCCAGTCTAGGCCTAGCGTGCTACCATCCTTGATCGCATCATCACTTACCAACGGATGAGATAGTGGTCAAACGCTACCCTATATAATATAAAAAAGATAACCAACAAATCAAATAAATAACTTTCCTTCTCAAGCTTTTATCAAAACTCAATAATAATTTGTTGGCACGTGTTTCCCTCTGAATACGTCAAGTTATCCAAACATGCAAACATTAATAATGACCCAATTACGTATTCGGTGCAATAAACCAATAAATAGTGGGTCACGTGCCTCCACTTTCCAGCTTTGACCATTCAGTGCGATAATATTTTGTCGGTATTATAGTTTAGGGGGTGTACTGTCCGTTCGGTTAAGACCACAGATATATTAGTAGAATATTTCTGTGATAATAGTATTATAATTTAGTAAATTTACAATTTTATAAGATACTTTTTACTTACTATAACTATTTTATGATAATATTTATAAACCTATTACGTAAAAATAAAAAAGCTAGCCATATGTTTTTTTATCGAATTTAATTAAAACTCTCAGTAATCGCAAAGTTAAAAAAGATACTTTTTTTTTTCTTAATGCCTTGTTTATTTAGGTATTGTAATTTTTGTACACGTACTAACCGAGTACAAGTATAGAATAAAAATGTCTGCCATTTCGAAAGAGGCAGAGTAGGACAAAAAGGGAGGTGTTATTTGTTGAAACCTTAAAAATAAAGAACACCATATCTGGACCTATAATAAAACCGTCATGAGTACCGAAATCCACGACAATGATTATAATTCCGACAGGGCACGCGCCACCCTCGGCTTATCAGTTTGTTTATACAAAACTCAAAAACCCCCATGCATGAGCGCAGCTAGGATATGGTTATGGGTTGCTGCCCCATTTTAATCGCCGCTTTGGAAAAAAGATAAGTTTCACACATTTGAAAAGCACGGTACTGTTACAGGGCCAAAATATATACATGTTTTCAGTTTATTTACCGGCTTTGAGACCTACCACAAAGCTTTAAACATTCTTATTCTAATCTCATTTCGTTTGAGAGAAGGAGATGCTGTTTTAAAATTGCAGCATATCTGTCATAATGTTTTACACCTTCGAAAGATTTTTTTAAATTTTTAATTGACACACACATGCCATTATTACCCTAGTGAGGTAAAGACCTCACTAGGGTAATAATGGCCCCAAAAGGTTGCACTCTATGGATTGGGCTTAAGTGACTTTTGTCTAGCGCTTCGTGCCAATGTCATCTTCTACATCTTCGATACGAGTACGATTTCACTCTGCAACTGTATCGACGCAGCATCAGGTCAGGCATGGGGTACGCAATAAAAATAAAACAATCTGCAGAAAAAAAGGAAATATCTTTATCTGGAGTAGTAAAAGTGAAATAAGAATGTTTCAGGCTTGATAATCCGTACTCTGGCCAACCCCAATGTTACAGTTTACATCGTAAATAATAATTGAGTCAGTAAGCATCAGATAAAGGATAAACCCAAAATATGCTTGCGTTTTGCGAATTTCATCAAAAAAATATGTGCATGTTTTCATGTTACAGCTTTTTTGTATAGAATTTGATTCTACGAATTAAAATTAAAATAGTCAGTCGCTTTGTCGAAAAATATTAAAATTGTCAGTCAGCTTGTATTAAAAGATTTTTGTGGGATTTTAAATGGGATTGGATTTTAAATAAAATGACTGAAATAAAATTGAAAAAAAAGGCAATATAAAGTTTAAATAGTATCAGCAAAAATAGGTACAAAATGTAACGTTTGGGTTTGGGGCTTGTAAAAACCAAGCTGAAACTGACTTAATTTGATATGAAGTGTTTGACTTGAGTGTACCAAGTCGACTGGCGATATATCGAAGTGATGAGACGTCTGTATAATGCCGCAACGATGGGTGTACAATTACAGAACCAGCGAACTAAACATGTCCACCTGCGTCGAGGAGTGAGACGGGGGACGTCATATCTCCGATACTGTTCACTAACGCTTTGGAGGATATGTTTAAGACGATCGACTGGAAAGATTGTGGCATTAATATCAACGGCAAGTACATCGCTCACTTACGATTCGCAGATGATTTCGTCATTATGGTAGAGACGGTGCAGGACCAACAAAGGATGTTGAATGGCCTAGGTGATTCTTCTCGTTGCATCGGACTCCGGATGAATTTGGATAAAACCAAAGTCAATGTACAACGAGCACGTTGTTCCGGAACCGATTGCCGTAGATGAAATCCCACTCGAAGTTGTCACTAAGTATGTTTACCTAGGGCAGACGCTCCAACTAGGCAAACACAACTTCGAGAAGGAAGTTACAGAGAAGAATTCAGCTGGGCTGGGCAGCATTCGGAAAACTCCGTCGAGTCTTCTCGTCGCCTATACCGCAGTGTCTAAAGACAAAAGTCTTTAACCAGTGCGTTCTTACTTGTGATGACATACGGAGCCGAGACGTGGAAACTCACAGTTTGACTGGTCCACCAGTTTAAAGTCGCTCAGCGAGCTATGGAGAGAGCTATGCTCGGTATTTCTCTGCGCGATTGAATCGAACTCGGAACGAAGTAATTCGCCATAGAACTAAAGTATCGACATAGCTCAACGGATTATCAAACTGAAGTGGCATATGGTTATATCTGCCGCGGGACTGATAACCGTTGGGGTGGTCCTGCGGCCAAGTCACGTTGGACTCGCCCATCGATGCTTCCGTACCAACTTCTCAAACTAGTTTAATAGTAATGTACTAACTTAACTTTGCAGGTTGAGCCCTAGGCCGATACCATGACACTGTTCATTCACCAACCGCAAATAATAAAGTTTGTGATCGTAATTTCGTTTTCTTTTGTCTATTTATGGTTTTCAGATTTTTTCCTATATAAGTGTATCCTATATTCTTCAATACTTTGCTTTCGTACGACAACGGGAAATACCCTGGTTTAGATTCCCTTGTCAAATTGCAATATACGTCAAAACATGCGACATAAACGGTCATAGCTTTCGATCGCGTCGACTTGCAAGTTTCATTTTTTCACAGCTGAAAGATACCGTAAACCCGGGTATTTGGTATAAGTTTCATTTTGATATCTTTACGCGTTCCTGAGAAAAAGGTTCTTGACAGACAGATAGACATACAGATAGACGGACAACAAAGTCATCCTAGATAAGGGTCTTTCTTTCCTTTTAAGGTACGGAACCCTAAAAACTGTTAAATCTTTGTAATTTGAAGATTTCTTTTGTGAACAGTGTGAATACAGTTAATTAAATAAATTCCATTCCATTTTATTCCTAGTTTCATTGGATGTACCTGACAATTCATCACAAGATCACAGGCATTAATGTTGTTAACTTTTTCGAAAAACAAAACATTTCAAAAGTAGAATTATTATGGCAACACGATCTCGTTTAAATATGGTACTTAAGTTTTTAATATTTTAAGGAGATATTTAAGTTCCTAATTATTGACAGCTCTGTTTGTGTAGTGACAGCGTAATTGCACAAAACGTGTACGATACTGGCTGTGGTTCTCACGCGAGTTACGTAACGGGTTTCCCCTATGTTTAAATAAATATAGTTGTTTTCATTAAATTGGTTTCTCTGCTCGTAATACTGATTAATGCTTGTAACAGGACATATGAAACATAAAACATTCGTATAATATGTCACGAAGGTTTTGATCAGGTATTTTGATGATATTATATGGTAACAAGACGACTACAATAACAGCAACTGTGGTCTTTAAAACAGTTGAATGAGACCAGAACTTACTCCAGTGCACTTGTTATCTTATTACAATATCTTAATGTTGAAAGACGTTTCAGAGTTTTGGGATTGTGTTTAACAATTTATAAAAATATAAAGTGTGAGACACTTCAAAGAAACATAATATTTGATTTACGCAGTGCAACATCTCTCGTCGGATTTGAAAACTGTAATGATTTCTTCCGAATGATTAACTTACGTAATAAGTAGTCATAGATGGCGCCACCAATGCATAATTGGGTTAACAAATGCAATCCACTAATTTCGTCGTATCGATGTATCGAACCGTGGCTTAATTGGCAGAGCACCTGGACGTGTAATCCGAGGGGTGCGGGTTCGAGTTCCTTCGGTACGATGAAATTTTGGATTGTGTTTAACAATTTACAAAAATATAAAGTGTGAGACACTTCAAAGAAACATAATATTTGACGTTTCAGAGGCTATGGAATTCATTGAAACACTTTTTTTTCAAACGAAAACAAATTTCAGTTTCACGGTTATCTGCCCAGGCGGGTTAGAATAGTTCCACTATAATAATACTTAAATTAAAAAATATGTAATACCACCCCCGTCCGATGCTACCATATTCTAACAATATTGTTGAAGTAAGAGGATACCAAATTTCGAATTGATTAGACCTATGAAAGTTGATTTCATGCGCCATATGACGCCTTAAACCAGTAAAATAAACTGGAATCTATCAAATGATTGACTTTGAGAAAAAATGATTTGAATGGATGAACCTCAATGTCATTTTTAAAGAAGACCCCACACGTATAGGTTTGAAGTAAGAATGTCTTAAAAGTTTCGGAATAAAATAGGGATCAGGACCTCAAATGGTAAAAGGAACTCTTATAAGATCACTTTCTTGTCCGTCTGTCCGTCTGTCTGTCTGTCTGTCTGTCTGTCTGTCTGTCTGTCTGACCGCATCTTCACTTAACATAAGGTGAAATAGCAGTCATGTATTTGTCTGTCAGACATTATAATAAAAAAAATTGCACGGCACACAAAATTGCAACTTTCACTCAATATATAAATAAATACATACATAGTTCAACCAGTTAAGATAGGCCTCTGAGTTATATCAGCGCTCATACAATTTAGAGGTCTAGCTTAATTGGTACCTACAAACGTTGGGACGGAAGCCTCGGTGGGCGAGACAACTCGACTTTGCCGGTTTTTTTTATTTTATGATATAAGGCAACAGGACAAGAACGACGCTTGCCTGATGGTAAGCGATAACATCTACCTATTACAGATACAGGGACATCCAAAAATCTGGACTGCCAGAATTTTCCATGTCATTGCACTGCGCCTGTTACCTTGAGACAAGATGTTGAGTCTCATATGCTCTGTAATTTCACTGGACACCTTGCCATTTCAACTGAAAAACATTCCTATTTCACGGCTGGAAAATAATTGACAAAGTTGTGGTTTCGCCTCAGGCAGATTAGCAGAAGTCCTGCCACTACAAAATGAATCAAAGCCAAGAACACTCTGGATTAAGATACCTACCTATAACAGAAAACTAAATAAAAAATCGGTACATCCGTTTGGGCGCTACGATCCCACAGACAGACTCACACATACACAAAGACATAGATACACGAAATAAACTTATAATACCCCTTCTTTTTGCGTCGGGGGTTAAAAATATACTGGATAGGTCTAAAGTCAGTTACTGTTGTCCAGATAGTCATCTTACTAACATGAATGTCTGAACAAGCACGACTCCATCATCACCAATTCATTTTTAACCGACTTAAAAAAAAGGAGGAGGATTCTCAATTCAACCGTATATATTTTTTTATTGTTTTATGTTTGTTCGCGGATAACTTCGTCGTTTATGATCCGATTTAGATTTTTTTTTGTGTTGGAAACGAGATATCCTAAGTGTGGTACAATGGTAATTTTATCGAGGTCTGATAAGTAGCTCCAGAGATATTGAGATAAACACCTCAAAATTGGTACTGAAAATGAATAGCGCGGCATTGAAGTCGGTTCTTTTTTAGTTTTGAAACGATCTTATCGAGCTCACTTCTCAGCTGTTCACATCAAACATCGTTCAAACATACCTAACTGCTGAACATAGGCCTCTCCAATCGCACGTCACTGAGCACAATCCACGGTTAATCTCATCCAGCTCTGGCCAGCCACCTTGCGAACATCATCTGACCACTAGTCTGAGGGCGTCCTGCGGTACGTTTGCCGATTCGCGGTCTCCGCTCAAATGTAATCTATACTAATATTATACAGAGGGAACATTTGTATTTTTTTATTTTTGTAATGATTTGGCTCAAAAACTACTGGACCGATTTAAAAAATTATTTCACATTATATAGAATGGACTTTCGAAATCAAAATAGGCTGTATAATAAATATCCCGTTTAAATCAAAGGTACATTCGTGGAGACCTAATTTGCAACCAAAGTCGACAAAAAAACGGTCGAAAAAACACGTTTCTTACGAACGCTGCTCAATTGAAAATAGATAGAAGAATATTTTCTATGCAAGAGTTATACAACTTAATAAGACCTACAAAAAAGTCCGCAACAGCAAATGTCTATCTCTTAAGGTTAACTCACAGTAACCATTTTAATCTTAATTTTTTTGTTAAAAATATTACATAACTTCCAAGGCTATTTTCACGTATATAGTATTAATCCTTATCCAAATAATTACGTTAATTAGCTTAACTACATATTATAGATTAAATTGTCCTTTACAGTATATAATTCAAATGAAAACTCTATAAGATATCACGGATTTCACATACACGCATCGCAAAATTAATAAAATATTTGCAGTGAAACCACAGATTAGGTCATAGTTACTAACGAAAATATTATTATAAGCTTAGCTATTCTGTAGATCCCCACCGATCACAATTTTCAAACAAAATTTGAAGTCAATATAGTATTAATATGATCTATTGTATAAAATAATATTCATATATATATATATATATATAATAATATAATATTTTAAACCACCCCGACTGATCTATGTATAATATTTTTATTAAAAGCATTCCAATTACTCTAAACACGACATTTTAAAATCTGAGCTGTAAGTTGGTGAGGATTTGAATATTCTGTAGAGCCAATGCTTCCATGTTCTTACAATATCGTTGAAGAAGAAGATTTTTGCATTGATCAGACCTATGAAAGTTGATTTCATAGCGCAATTAACTAGAAAAAAGCTCATAGTTTTATAAAGATTAAACGAATTTTCATGAATCAAAGCTTAGAACACTCTCGATGAAGACATCTAATCTATCAAACAAAAAAAAACTATCAATAATAAAATCAAAATCGATTCATCCGGTTGGGTGCTAAGATGCTACAGACAGACAGACAGATACACACGTTAAACGTATAATGCCCCTACTTTTTGTGTCGAGGAACGCCGTAAGGTTACGGCGGCAGATGGCCTCCTTGGTGGTAAGCTACTTTTTAGGGTTCCGTAGCGGAATGGCAAAAAACAGAACCCTTATATATTCATCATTCGTCATGTCTGCCTGTCTGTCCAAGTTATAAAAACCTAAGAATGCGAGTCCGACTTGCACTTGGCCAGTTTTGGTAGATTTAATGATCCCACTACCTCTGTACGAAAACCCATGATTCATGAATGCACATAAAACTTTCATTGGTATGTATATATTATATAGCTAGGATTAGAACCAACGACCGTCGGGTTAGAATCAGAATCCTTTACACCAAAGGGCCGTCCAATGACTCTAACGTAAGTACGTAAGTATTATAAAACAAATTCTATCACTGCGTCTGTCTGTCTGTTCGCAATAATCTCAATAGCTACTGAACGGATTATCATGCGGTTTTCACCAATAGCTAGAGTGTTTATGAGGAAGGTTTAGGTGCATAATTCGTTAAGATTTTTGTGGTAATTGGTTGAAAATTATGATGATTGTTAAATATGTTAATATTTTATATTCGACGCAAAAAACTGATGCAAATTTTGTATGCATAAATGTTCCACCCGTGCGAAGCCGGAGCGGGCTGCTAGTATATTAATAAGATCGTTTTAAAAACTATAAGAACCGACTTCAAGTGCCGCGCTATTAATTTTTAGTACCAAATTTAAGGTGTTTATTTCCATATATCTGAATATACTTATTAGACCTCAATGAAATTACCATGGCACACTACATACGAAATATAGGAGATATTTCATGTGTAGTAGTAGTAGTAGTAGTTCCAAAAAAAAAAAAAAATATTCAAAATCGGTTCATAAACGACGAAATTATCCGCAAACAAACATAAAAAATAAAAAATATATATATACGGTCGAATTGAGAAATCTACTCCTTTTTAGGGTTCCGTGGCCGAATGGCAAAAACGAAACCCTTGTAGATTCGTCATGTCTGTCTGTCTCTCTGTCTTTCCGTCCGTCCGTCCATTCTAGGCCTAGCGCGTTCACCATCTTCGATCACATCTTCGTTTACCACCAAGCGAGATAGTGGTCAAACGCTAGCCCTCAAAATAAAAAAAATATATATAAATATTATATCATGAAATGACAACATTGAAATCGTATTTCGCCGAATTATTCAGTCTCTGTAGGTATGTCTTTAACATTTTACACGAAGCTTCATTCCCGGAACTAGGTATTAATGTTCTTTCACTCGATTTATGTCAACGTATTCGATATTGATCAGCTGAAATTGTATGGGCTTAGAACTTTGTCATAGTAAGCGTTTACAACATGCAGTTGAAAAATTTATTATCAAATATTTTGTTTATTTCCTTCATGAATAAGTTGAAGATAAGTTTGAATAAAAATAAATGTAACCAAGAAAAAAAAAGGCTTTTAAATATTATTAGAGAGTGGGGAAAAAGGACCAAATATAGACACTGTATCAGCACCCGAGTTTTAATTCAACATTAAGAGTTATTTTGCATAATTTATGCAAATCCAAGTACTTACTACAATATACGTATAATTAAAATAGTTTGAACACTAAACAACCGAACAACCGACTTCTATGCCCCGCGAGTCAGCGTCAGTAGCAAGTTTGAGACGTTTTTCGTCATATCTCTGGAGATACTTGTCAGATCTCAATGAAATAACAATGAGACCATCTCGAAAACGTACCCTACCGAATGGAAAATTAATCGGTTTACAATTGACTGTTTTTTTTTTGCTAATTGAGAACCTCCTCCTTTTTGAAAGACGGTTGAAAATTAATTTTTGCCTGCGTATATTGATATTTAAACTTTAAAATGTAAAAAAATATGTACAATAACTTTTAGTTCAGGTATCAATATCTAATCCCACCATACTATTTCACAATCTATATAAGCACTCTATAACTAAGTGTTGATCGACCTGAAGCCTGAATTTTTTTAACAAACCAAAAAAAATACTTACTCAGTTATACTATTGGTGGTGATGCACTATACTTATAGCTAACTACAAGGATTTCGATTAAAAAAAACTTATGAATTTTGATGTGTTCCATGAAAAACTACCTTTAATATGACAAGGTTCATAATATTTTTACTCAGCACTGTCAATGAAGTCGACACTTCCCCTCCAGGCTTCAATATCAACACGTCGATATATCAGACTCCCGCGACCATTTGTCAGACTGTCCTATTTATAAAACGAATTGGGATTCACTATTTGTGTAAAATATTGCGGAATATATTATATCTGAATCAAAACTTCGTTGAGAGTTCCAGCCAGCCAGCAGAGTGGCATGATTTTGACGACACTTTTGAGACTGTTTAAAATTAGTCGTCTTTTGACAGTGATTAAATTCAGTTGATATCATAACCCGAGTGTATCCATATACATATAGAACAATGTACCTTTTGATTTATACGATCTCCATCTAAACCACCGTTAGATAAAGGAACACTGGCCATATTGAGCGCCACTAATAGTTCTACCAACACTACACAGAATTAAAATGATACTTAAATAACTATATACCTGTAACTGAGTACCTTTAAAATGATTGAGCCTCTAGTGTTACTACGGAATTATACCCACTCATACTCCAGCAAAACCAATAACTGTCATTTATGCTTGTAGTAGGTAATTCATAAGGGTTTACAACATCAATGAATATTATGTTTCTTTGAAGTGTTTCACACTTTATATTTTTGTAAATTGTTAAACACAATCCAAAATTATTAATTGGCAAAGCACCGGAACATGTTATTCCGGAGGTTGCGGGTTCAATTCCCGTCGGTACGATGAAATTTTGGATTTTGTTTAACAATTTATCAATGAATATACTAAAACATTTTAATTTCAATGGCATAATATCAAACAAATAACTGAACTTTGAGGTCATTGTCACCGCCGGGATGGTCATTGCTGCCTTCCTGCCTTAAGGTACGGACACACTGCAGCATCCTGCGTGCGCGATCTAGGCGGCGATCAGATAACGCAGTAGTATTGGTACCGACTGGTTCACACCAAACGCGACCAGAATACAACCGAAAAGTATTGACTAAAGAGCGCCCGCAGATCGCAGGACGCCGCGGTGTGGCCTTGCCTTTAGACGTTATTCTTACACGTGAATCCTGGTCAGTGCTGGTGGCTATTGGTAGTAAGTTTTTACCTTAGATCCAGCATCTATCGAACAAAGAATTTCGCTTATAATCTCGTCGATTCCTTAACTTACTGCATAAACTCGTACCGAGAAAAAAGTAAAGTCATCACAATTTTGATCCCACTGCTGTGTCGTCATAGATCTGTCTGAAATGATATCATTCTTCTCATAATCATCATCATCTTCATAGTCATCATCATCATCATTAACAGCCCACATCAATCCACTGCTGGACATAGGCTTCTCCCCAACGCACGTTGCTGAGCTGAAAACGATTCTTCTCGGTTATGTGCATAGTTCGACCAGGGCGATCAGTATCACCACGACAACGTTAAGGTGCGGCATAATTGTGCGACATCCAAAGAAATAAACTGGCCAAGTGCAAGTCGGACTCGCACTCGTAGGGTTCCGTACCACACCGCAGTATTTTATAAGATCGAGCACAAAATACCACTATCATTTTTCGCCAGCAAAATATAATAATCAATAAACATTTTATTTCTTATAACGCCATCTAACGTCTAACAAAGGTATTAGGGATCGACATTTCAATATAACGCCATCTATGCTACGTTTACCTAACTAAGCGTTCATAGATGGCGTTACATTGAAATGCCGAAAAAAACATGTTTCTTGTAGTTGTCTTGTGGGGACCCTTTATTATTTTTATTTTTATTCTGTTTTTAGTATTTGTTGTTATAGCGGCAATAGAAATACATCATCTTTGAAAATTGCAACTGTCTAACTATCACGGTTCATGAGATACAGCCTGGTGACAGATGGACAGACAGACAGACAGACAGAAATACGGACAGCGGAGTCTTAGTAATAGGGTTCCGTTTTACCCTTTGGGTACGGAACCCTAAAAAGACGATAAAATTCAACCAAAGGTACGTGAATTACAGTGGGTTCATATTGTCGACAACACGACTTGTACAAATTACGCTTTGTGCGTGCCGGCAGCCAGCAGTATGTTACATGACCTATTAAGTTCTGTTACAGATATAACTACCAGATAGCCCGTAATGGAGTAGATGGGTGTTAGTGATAATTACTTTGAGGGTCTTTGAATTGAACAAGTAGTGTCGTTAGTCCGTTTTCGGGTCGAATAAATTATTTATTGCCGTGTAAATTATACTTGTTTTGTTTAGTGTCTGTCCCATTATTTGCGACAAATAAAGGGCTCGATTGTGTTGTTTGTGGATTTTGTTTGTTGTTTAAGCGCATTATTTTGGTTGTATTATTTTGTTTGGTTTTCTATAGCTGAGACAATCTATACTTAGCCTATTGTTTTTTAAAATAATTTAAAAATAATAGAGGGTCCCATACAAGAAACGTGTTTTTTTCGGCATTTCACGCCATCTATGAACGCTTAGTTAGGTAAACGTCCCATAGATGGCGTTATATTGAAATGTTGATCCCTAACACCTTTGTTAGACGTTAGATGACGTTATAAGAAATAAAATATTTTTTAATTATTATTTTTTGCTGGCGAAAAATGATATTGGTATTTTTTGCTCGATCTTATAAAATAATGTAGTGTGGTACGGAACCCTACAAGTGCGAGTCCGACTTGCACTTGGCCAGTTTTTTTTTGTTAGTGAGCTAAGAGAGTCATTAATCCGATACAGTCTATGCTTCATTATTCCTACAAATTATTATATTGCTAGTATTACTAGTATGTAAACGTTTATTTTTTTCAGTCTTATATTTTCGATTTCTACAGGTATTGAAAATAAATGTTACTACATACTACTTCTTATTAGTGAAATCCATTAAATAAGGAGTTCGTAGTATGTTCATGCATATTTTTTTATATATATTTACACGGTGTTCACGAATTGCATATATTTTTTGCAAGCAAATTTAGCATTACGAGAATTATGCAGATTACGTAGATATTCCGTAGATAGTAGAGTTTGACACACCCTATATTTTTTCGGGATCAAAATACACAGGTAAAGTTTTCTTCGTTCAGGCACAAATTAGGCAAAAGCTAACAAATTCTTGCCATTATTTACGCCTACAAGACAAAACACCTTAAAGACAGCAAACGAATACCGGCACTGGTAATTCTCCATTAGACCCTAGAGATTAATCAACCCAAGAAGCATTCTAACCCTCGAATTGGTGAGAACGATACCAATACTATCAATTAGGGAGATTGGTAGGCGATTGACTTTTGCTGCCTTTTAAGGAAGGATGGAAAGCAGACCCCTGTTTGATATAATTGCAGAACAGAATAAAATTATAACTATTGTATATTCATATTTGAATGCCTTTACAATTTGTTTTTCTACCTAAGCCGGTCTCTCACGTTGATCAATTTCAAAGTATTTTAAAATATTTTTCGCGATTGCAGAACAGAATATTTATCATAAATATTGTAATTAATGTTCCAATAACAATCTACAAAAAAAAAAAAAAATTAAATAGCGAAAGCCAAACGTAAACACACAGCACATTTTGCACACAGATTTGTAAGTTACTTTGACAGTTCTCAGATAAAATTATCAGGAAGGGTTCCAACGCACTCAATGTAAGTGGTGACATCATAAAACTCCCTTACCGCCTAAAACATGCACATCTTCTACCACAATAGAGTAATACTCTCAAGGCAGTAGTCTCCGCAATTACTCTCGGAAACACTAACATTTTGTTCCAGACAACCATCAGAGGGGAGGGGGTTATAAACCATAACATTCATAGTAGGAAAAGTGTCGCAAAGTACACAGGGCTACATACAATCGCTGCCAATAAAATGGCGGACACCCCACGCAATAAGCTGAGGCGAAATAGCGCAGAAACATCGGGGGAAACAGTATTAATACTTATGGTTAATTGTGTCGGCGTTCTGGGTACCTAAAATGTTTCGTCTACGATGTATTAGATTCGAAAATAAGCTTTTGATAAGAAATGCAGTATGCTAATCGTGTTGTCCTCTTTTTAGGGTTCCGTACCTCAAAAGGTAAAAAAGGAACCCTTATAACTTACTTTTCGTCTGTCCGTCTGTTTGTCTGTCTGTCTGTCTGTCAGTCTGACCGTCTGTCTGTCTGTCTGTCTGACCGTCTGTCTGTCTGTCTGTCTGTCCGTCTGTCTGTCTGTCCGTGTGTCACCAACGATTAGAAAATCAGTCATCAGTAGGTCTCAGGAACGGGTGGACCGTTCCTGAGACCTACTGCTGAGACTTTCTGTTCCTAAGACCGATTTTCTCAGGAACGGGCGGACTTAGCAAGTTGAAATTTTTACCAAATACTGAGGTCTATATTCCCTATTAGATGTATAATAAATTATTTTTCAAAGAAAATAAAACCGACTTCATAACTACAAACAGGCACTCAAAAGCGAAAAATAAATTACTTAATATAATTATTATAAGCGCTACCCACTTATCTATTTGAAATCGGTGCCAGCCAAGTCTATTGGATCATCATCATCATCATCATCATCATCAGCCTGTATCAGTCCACTGCTGGACGTAGGCCTCTCCCAAGATGCGCCATTGAGTCTATTGGATAGTAGATAGATACTATGTATGTAGTAGTATCTATCTACTACCTATACACATATAGACACACGGACGGACGGACGGACAACAAAGTCTCAATAAGTGTTCATTTGGTACCCTTAGGGTTCGGAACCCTAAAAAATTGACTTTAAATGCCGCGCTAGTGAAAATATTCACAAGTCATAATGATGTCATCAAGGTATCAAAGGACAATGTCCAAAATGGCCCTGTGCAATAAAAGCATCTGACACACACGATAATTAATTGTCTATTTTATTACGACAATTCCAAACACGGACTAGATGTCTTATAGGATTATAGGATGTAGGATATTCCAAAATGAATATTGAAAAGTATTATTTGCGATTATTAACATTGATTGCCGCCATATGGCCGACAGATTCTACTGAATCAAACTATTACGTTATAAGAGTTGGCACTTCCCTACATTGTTGATACCTACCCGAATTATGAAAGCACTGTGTAGCCAACCTAACAACGGAAAGTATTATTTTACTTAGTAACTATTATATAATCTGTGGTATTATGCTTATAATTTTTTTTTTCAGCGTTGGTTGGTACAAAGTACGTTCATAATTCTGAGTTATTTAATTATGTATGCTGTGTCGCGGGACTGATATGACCGCCATCTTCGCCAAACATCATGTCATGTCAAAAAATAGTAACTAACTTTGCACCCTAACAAGACTTTGCCCGGTAGAACATTCCTGTGAAGACAAATTAATTCTCCCCACCTTTTTTTCTATCTCGCTCACAGTTACCGTAAGAATATCTGTCAAAAACCAAAATCAACGTGAAGAAAGATGTAAAAACATTACTCAAGGTCATATTTTTAGGGTTCCGTACCTCAAAAGGTAAAAAAAGGAACCCTTATAAGATCACTTTCTTGTCCGTCTGTCTGTCTGTCTGTCTGTCTGTCCGTCTGTCTGTCCGTCTGTCCGTGTGTCACACTGATTTTCTCAGAAACGGGTTGACTTATCAAGTTGAAATTTATACCAGATACAGAAGTTTATAGTCCTAATTAGGTGTTTAAAAATCAAGGTCCTGAGTCAACACGATAAAGAGATATGGGCAAATTTAGATTTTCGCGAAACCTTGTAAGTACCAAAATTTACCTTCATTTTTAACTTTTTTTATTTTTCGGAATTTTTCCTTTACTTGTGCTGTAAGATCTTGCTTTTGACCAAAATTGACAATTCTAGTATGTTTACCTAGGGCAAACGCTCCAACTAGGCAAACATAACTTCGAGAAGGAAATCCAGAGAAGAATTCAGCTGGGCTGGGCAGCATTCGGAAAACTCCGTCGAGTCTTCTCGTCGCCTATACCAGTGTCAAAAGACAAAAGTCTTTAACCAGTGCTTCCTACCTGTGATGACATACGAAGCCGAGACGTGGACACTCACAGTCCGACTGGTTCACCAGTTTAAAGTCGCTCAGCGAGCTATGGAGAGAGCTATACTCGGTATTTCTCTGCGGGATCGAATCCGGAACGAAGTAATTCACCAGAGAACTAAATTTATCGACATAGCTCAACGGATTAGCAAGCTGAAGTGGCAGTGGGCTGGTCATATCTGCCGCAGGACTGATAACCGTTGGGGCAGACTTGTCCTAGAGTGGAAACCGCGAATCGGCAAACGTAGCGTAGGACGTCCTGTGACCAGGTGGAGCGACGACATACGCAAAGCGGTGGGCAGTGACTGGAAGAGAAGAGCCGAAGATCGGGCTCAGTGGCGCATCTTGGGAGAGGCCTATGTACAGCAGTGGACTGATACAGGCTGATGATGATGACAATTCTAGGTCAACCGGAAGTACCCTATAGGTTTTGGGTTGAAAACCTATTAGGTTCCCGTTGACCTTTTTAGAGGTCTAGCCTAATTGGTACCAACCAACGTTATGGAAACGGTACGGAAGCCTCGGTGGGCGAGTCCAACTCGACTTTGCCGGTCTTTATGTAGTCTTCAAAAATATTTGCAATAGCAACCTCCATTGTGTATAATCTTCTTGGGACTCTTCTTCTAAAACAAGTACGTTCTTTGAAATTTGATGAGTACCTTCAGAGATATAGAGATAACTACTTCAAAATATTTGTATTGAAAGTGACTAGCGTGGCATTTGAAATCGGATTTATTTCGTTTTGTAAAAGTTGTATTATTAGTTTTTGCATTACAAACAAATATACAATAAAATATGTTTTCCCTTTATAATACTAGTACAGATAAAGCAACACGTGTTACTAGCTGGTTTTGTCATAGTACTAGGTGTCTAGGTAATAGTATCATACCAGAACTCAGTAACGACAATTATTTTTTATATAATATAGGCTGGCGTTTGAACACTATTTCTCCTGATGGTAAGTGATGATACGGTCAAAAATGGTAAACACGCTAAGCCTAGAATGGGAACTGGCTCTTTAGTGTAACTGCCCGAAGACATTAGATGTTTGTTTTTACATATTCTTCTTAGTTTACTAAAAGTATTAACCGTAGTGGTATGAGCAAGCCTCTCCATTAATTTTGTAGCTACATTGACCACCAGCACCTTCTACAGATGACGTGCAGAATAAATAGTAAACAAGCCAATGATTATGAAAATTTTAGCTATTCAGTTTTAAATTCATTTACCAACAAACATAGACTCAGAACGACCTGATAAAATGTATCTTATACACAACATAATATGTACCTATTCCAAACTGTCATTTTAGTTCAATATTTCGCAAGCCAATTACAAAGAAACTTTTAACTATATTTCGTTTTGCAAAAGTCTAAAGGTACGGATACACTGCGTGCGCGATCTAGGCGGCGATCAGATAGCGCAGTAGTATTTGTACCGACTGATTCACACCAAACGCGATCAGAAAACCATTAAAAAGTACTGAGATCGAGACGCCGTGTGTCCGTACCTCAATACTACGTTTTATAACAATACCAATGCAACAGTAGAAAAGAACATTTTAGGTGCCAACAGACTCGGTAACTATTATATAATCTGTACCCACAGCAGCAATTGAAGGGTGACACCACTGTCTTCCCTCGCGACGTGGTCCGACTCTGAATGAGTCTCCGAGGTGAGATGCACCCAGTTCATTAGAGAGGAATGCGTGACTAGCCCTATTTGATGTGTCGAGGATGATACTGAGATTCTGAAGAAGTCAAATGAAATGGTGTGAAAATGACCTTAACTGTTTAAATCTGACTCCCAAAATGGAGGAGATTCTGAATTTGTCTGTATGTTTTTTTTATGTTTGTTACCCGATTATACCGCCATTATTGTGAACTGATTCAAGTGATTATTTTTGTCATAGGTAGAGTTCATCTTTGAGGTATTCCCATTAATATTTTATCAAGACCTGATAAGTATCTCTAGAGATATGGTGAAAACATCCCAAACTTGCTCCTGAAACTGACTGGCGCGGCATTTAAAGTAGATTTTTTATATATACTTACATTAATTTAGGAAGTTAGTTATTAAGTTTAGTCATAAACTCAAAACCATTAAAAAAATATATACTGAGGTATATTAACAGTAGTTTAAGAACTTCGGTATAAAGGATAAATAATAACAAAGGTTTATTATTTTTTACTTTTCAGTTTTTTCGGCGGTTTATATATTAAAAAGTTATATGTTATATTTTTTTATTAAAAAGTTTTATAAAACCTAATCTTAATAATTATGTATAAAAGCAACAGTGCATAACCTATTTGAAACAAAAACTAACTGTATTATATATTTTTTTAATCAAAAGCACTTATAGTTCCCACACGACCTCCTTCTCATCAAATATTATGTTTCTTTGAAGTGTTACACACTTTATCCTTTTGTAAATTGTTAAACACAATCCAAAATTTCATCGTACCGACGGGACTTGAACCCGCAACCCCCTGGATAACATGTCCAGGTGCTCCGCAAATTAAGCCACGGTTTGATATATCAATACGACGAAATTAGTGGATTGTATTTTTTAACCCAATTATGCATTGGTGGCGCCAACTATGACTACTTATTTCGAAAGTTAATCATTTGGAAGAAATCATTACAGTTTTCAAATCCGACGAGAGATGTTTGCACTGCTTAAATCAAATATTATGTTTCTTTGAAATGTCACACACTTTATATTTTTGTAAATTGTGTAATCTCTCTTCTCTTTCTCATCGCTGTCGTTAAGAAAATACAGTAAATTTAGTGCGTACTAGTTCTGTAAATGTTGATGACGCATGCAAATATCAACCACTACCAACAACAAGGAGAGTATGTTTCAGGCAATTAGTTCTGTAAAGTGTATACCAAAAGCTTGTACAACTTGAACTACAACTTTTGTAACTGAAATCTTTAAATAATGTAGATAAAAAGGCAAGATAAACACAAACATGAACAGGTAACTTTCTCATATGAGTTAAAACCAAAGATACTTTATTTTAACAAGAGTATCGTGGTGCCTCGCTTCCTTAAACACCACGATAACATTGCCGTGTAGAGATTGAATCATTAAGCATTTTTTTATATGATGGACGGCGAGAATAATTATCGCAGCGATACACTCGCACACA
Source organism: Cabera pusaria (assembly GCA_954871355.1). Taxonomy (NCBI): domain Eukaryota; kingdom Metazoa; phylum Arthropoda; class Insecta; order Lepidoptera; family Geometridae; genus Cabera; species Cabera pusaria. The sequence continues at coordinate 7,180,310 of OX940894.1, forward strand.
CACACCGTACGGACACACCGTAGCGTCCTGCATGCACAATCTAGGCGGCGATTAGATAGCGCAGTATTATTTGTATCGATTGGTTCACACCAAAGGCGATCAGAAAACAATTGAAATGTACAGAGACCGCGCCCGCAGATCGCAGGACGCCGCGGTGTGGCACGTACCTTTAGGCAAAATTAAGAGCGCTGTAAACAATCGCTACCTAGTTAAAATCTTTGGTCAACTACTGAACAGATAGAGTTTCTTTAAATATGTTGTGAAATATTATACCATCTATTGAAAATGGTAGAGCCATCAAATCAAATCAGCAACTAAAATATTTGACCTTGAAGTCTATTACTACCTAAAAAGCCGAGAAAAATAATATATTCGCAGCGACAAAGTAACTAAAACCTGTCAACTTTCCAATTATGATAACGAATAGCTACGAGTACATCAAGCCAAACTAGCTTTTATATTCAACAATACGTTTCAATTTCTCAAAAAATAACTACGTAACACTATCAAGGGGAGCGTCTCTTGACAATGTGTTAAATTAGTTGAATACGTGAGCGTCATCTATACTGCTTAGACTTGATTCCACTATAAAACGTAATAGCAGTAAGGAATGTCATAAAGTAAGTTTTGTATCTTCTTATGAACAAACATTGAAGAAATAAACTCAATGCATACAACTGCTTTGTCGATATCTTGCTTACGAAAATTGTCATGCGACAAAGTGGCATAAAGCAGTGTTAAATTCTGGATAGCCAAAATGTTGCATTTCATTTCACTGCACTGTGTCTTACCTCGCGACATAAAGATGTTAAGTCTCACATGCCCTGTAATTTCACTGGACACATTGTCATTCAACCCGAAAAACATTCCTATTTCACGGCTGAATAAATTGGAAAAGTGGTGGTACATTTGACAATTGAAAACTTCTTTAGCGGCGTTGTAAACTTTTTTTTGATATGGGTAAAAAATGTTAAACTCGCGTCAGGACATCGCGTCAGAACATCGCGTAAAGACACGTGACCTGATCGAAAATTCGTACGATGGAGGGAGAGTAGACCAAATGCACAACGTTAATGTTCAAGTTTTCTGCCGGCACTCCCAGAGTGCAACCGATTGTTTTTTATTTATTACGATGATGATTAAAAGAAGTTCTTCCACTACAAAATGCATTTGTATGCATTGTATATGCATTTTTTAAATTTTGAAGTCTGTAAAGCAATTTCATTCTAGAAAGTAGGTACCCATACTGCATGTATCGTGAATAATTCTTAGTACGTGAGATGCAGTTCGTAACAAGCAGATATCCAAAGCAACTTGTGAATAAACAGAATTATTCCACATCTTTTTCACAGAATAAATAATAGTAATACATATCTTCTTCTAAATGGCACAGGCGTGAGTTGCATGCGTCGGCGAATAATTTTTCTTTGTCACCTGCAAAGCTCTGTTTAAAAATGTTTCTCTTGTCTTCATTTTATGTATATTTGTAGGTATTATAATAGTATAAGTACTCCTTTTGTCTCATACAATAGAACTAGACTAGCCCTTATTGTGTCTAAATATTGTTGTTATAGGTAGGGTTCATTTTTACCAAGCTTTTATCAACTTGCCGTATTATATTTGTAGGGGTCAATTTAATCTTGTAACTGAATTTTTAAGCAACTATCCTCAACCTATTGAGCTGGGTGTACTTATGTATGTTCGGGGACAATAAATTAAATACGATGGTAATGGTACCTTCGAGCTAACATGATGATGAAGTCGGGCTACAGGGATTGGCGCTCTCGAATGGCACATGGATTTGTTGAATTGGGGTTGAAATTGGTGGATCGATTTTGGGTGGAATTATTGAAGTTAAATTTGGGCTAGTATGTATTGTTATCATAACTTTGTCAATAAATTAATATTTGTACTTTGTACAAATATACCCTGTCAGCGTGTTGGTAGTTATCTACTAAACATACGATTGAAAAACAAACAGACTGGCACGACAAAACATCAAAGGTTAATTTTTCTACTTAACCTTAAAAATTGCATTTAGCACTCAGTTATCAGCGAAATAGAAAAACGCACCATTTCGCGTCCCCTAATACATGTCTACCGTACCGTAATAGACATAAAATAGACCTTTCTGTCTCGTGAACAATATCCATTAAGGAAATTTTATCATTCGGGGCTATAAATTACATGTCCCCTTATAAAAAAGCCCTTGCACCAAGCGCCACCGGAAAGTTGTATTTAAACAAACTACATTACTTTCTAATGATCAATTTCGTTGACAATAGCCGGAGTTATACACTCAACGGTTATGTATGATAATTTGATCAGGTATGGGGTGCGTCCTTCGAGGGTTATTAGACGAACTAATGGCGGCTTAAGCAAAACAAGCGCCGATATTGCGTCATAAAAAGATCCATTGAAAAGACCCCATACGCAGTAGAAGCTATGCCACCCCTCAATTTAAATTTTCTATTGTTGTTCTCAATTTGAGCGCTCGAGAAACAATGCGTTGATTTAGTTCGCAAGATTAGATTAGTTTGAACTGATCGAAACACTGATAAGGTCTTATCGTGCTCTTAGCCGACTCTTAGTGTGTAGTTTGAAAATTTGTACATTAGTAGTACATTATATACATTGCTTGTCCCTACATTGCTTGTACGTACCCTATAAGAACTTTGATTGATTTTATAGACTTGGCTGATTAATTTCATCCGGTGGTTTAAGCTGCGCATTGTGTGTCAATCAGAGTTTTTAATATATTTTGAAGGGAAAACTTCTTTAGCGGCGTTGTGCACTTTTCTTGGGATGGGTTAAAAATGTAAAACTCGCGTCAGGTCACATGTTCTGATCGAAAATTCTTAAGACGGAGCGCAGGGCGATTGTGCGAGGTGTCATTCCAAAATATTCAAAAATTACGTCTTCAAGTTTTACCTTCTGCCGGCACGGAACTCCCAAAGTGCAACCCGTTGTTTTTTTTTTATAAATTAACTACTTACAACATAGCCAACTGAAAATATTTATTTTTAAATCGAAATAATCATAACTTCCTTAGTTGTAGGACTTTTTCTAGTTCAGGTCGGGAAGCTCTGTTAGTGCAATCGTACAATAAAAACTGTAAAAATGACAGTTACAATTCCTAAAAAAAAAACTTTATTCATCTGAACTAGATTTTCTAACCAAGGATTTCAAACCTCACTTTAATCCGGTGCAAACGGAACGCAAACAGTAAGCCGATAAATCTCCCTCGCAGAATGTCCCTCAATTCGTTTTAAAAAAAGAAAAATGCAACAACTTCATTCACGTCTCAAGGACGATAGTAAAGAAAAAGGGTACACATTTATCAGCGGGTGAGTATGCTAAGTATGGGTGTAGGAATCGCGCCTTCCACGGTATGCTAGGACCGGCGGCTGTAATAATGGATTACGAGTCTAGACGCGAGACAAAGCCGTTTCTTCGAGCCCTTGACTGGGGTATGGCTGAAGTTAGGAGAGAGGATGATAGCGGCAGACACGCTTTCTAAACGAACACGTTTTGTTTCCCACGTTTTCTGAATAGGGATGGTAGCCGTAAATCCTGTAATACGAGAAAATTTTAAGTTATTCACATTTAGCAAAATGTTTCTCCATAGAAGATTTAACTACTTATTACGTCTTCTATACTTTCTGAATTATATGTAATATAAGATAATTTGAAATGTTTAATAATAATTGTAAATATGAAAAAAACGGAACTACATAAATTACAAACAAGACAAACACAATATACGCTTGAAACGTTAAAAGGTTGCTGTAATTTTTCTACTGTCGATCTTTAATCGCTATAAATGCAAGCTTTTCTTGACAAGTTTTTTGTATTTTCTATATTTATTTTTACTATTATTGGTTTGTCTGCATCACCAGTATTGAGCTGATAACATGATGCAAATTTAGCTAAGGTCCAGTTTCACAAGATAGGAATAATAATAACATTGGGAGAGAAATACCACCACAGACGTACATACCACAGACACAAGCAAACATCGTAGTTATATAGGTACACCATTCAGGATGATTTAATTCAGACTGATCGAACATGCTCACGTACAAGGTGAAAAAGGCGGTATCTGGTAAATTAGGAAGCAATTTTCCGCTAGCGCTATCACCCGACCCCGCCCGTCCAACACTATGCGTGCGGCCGCGACCCACTCCAAGATTGATGGTAGGTTCACATGACATCGTTCGCCCTCACTCCCACCCTTTTGATGACTTCACTAACGGTTATTTATGGAGAGGATTTACTGTGATCCCCGTTTAAAATCCTCTCCAAATTTTAAATCCATTTTTAAATAAATGCTTCCTGAATCCTAACTCGATTGAGGATCTTTCGAATATGGAATGTTTTTTGTGACAGGCTTGCGTGGGATTTGTGTCCAATTGGATTTTTATATTGTATCTGAGTTTAATTGTCTTAAAGTATTTTAAATTGATAGCTTATGTTCTGGGATGGGAATTTTTTGTTTAATCAAGATATATAGATTAAATATTAATTAAAGATGTCCGTTCCAAAAACGAAACTAATCGAAAAAAAAAATAATGTCACTCGTGTTAATGTTTCTTTAGCTATTTATACTAGCATTATGCCAAAACGTTGGCCCAGAGTCGATACCATTTTGAAATAAGTAATTATAATATCAAAGTTGTTTAGTCAATATATAGATTGGTAAAATTGAGTCAAACGGGATGTAAGTGGTTAAAGTGACATCAAAATAGTTTGAAGAACTTGCTCATAAAATCCTTTGCATATACATCGAATAATCTAGACTTACCCTAAACTTGTAATCAGCGTTTCAAGTAAAATTATTGTAACGTATGCGCATCAACGTCTTTACAAAAGACAAAGTTACCACAAATACACCGCGGCACATGAAGCTGAAAAATTTTAAATTACAAAGAAAATAAGCAGAGAAGTTTTGCTGGAAACAGGAAGTTACAGCGTTGTTATGAACTTTCAGGAATTTACAAAGTTGAATTTATAAATACCATTTTATCGGAAACTTTCCAACCCCTTTCGGGTATTATGAGAATTAAGCCTTACTTAAATTGTATCAGGAAAATAATAGTCATTTAAATAAAAATATGAAAGGTAGACAAAAACAACACAAACCAGGTAAACACTTCCAGAGTAGATCAAATTTTGGCGTTTGAAAACGTAGGCTCGACCACAGACCCAAAATTTCACTACGTCAATCGTAGTGAAATTCTCTAGCTAGGTCTGTGGGCTCGACGAAGTTTGTAAAGCAATTATGTCATACAATGAAAGTCAATTATTGTATTACAATCTGTTCTCGTAATAGTTCATTTGTGGTAATTTTCTACGTTTGCAAATTCAAAATCTTCCACTCCATACGGAGTAGACTTCAAATTTTTATAATTTTTACTGAACAATTTAAGATCGTTTTAAAAAACCGACTTCAAATGCCATAATAGTCATTTTCAGCAAATGTTGAAATGTTTATCTGTATATTTTTAGAGATACTTATCAGATCTTGATAAAATTACAACAGGACGAAACGAGAAGCATACTCTCTCGCACAAAAAAAAATCCAAATTTTTTAATTAATATCAGAGCTCAGAGATAACAAACAAAAAAAAAAACAGGTGAATAATAGTAATGATGAAATAACAGTAATGTTGTACATATACTTATTATTGTACACCACCGTCTTATTCTTCTTGTATTTCTGTCCATACAACGGTTGTCTGGTAGAGATCGCTAATAGCGATAAGACGCCCATTGTAATACCGCATAGACATAATTTTTTATTTTTGTAATAGATATGTACCTAATTGGTTTGCAAAAAAGAGTTTTTGTATTGTATTGTATTGTGAATTGTGAACCTCCTCCTTTTTTGTGAAGTTGGTTAAAAACTGGAACAAATAAATTCTTTCGACACGGTACGAAACATATTTCGTCATAATTAAAGCATGTCCCGTTTTGCATTGGTCTCGGGGGAGCGTTAGGGGAAACAGACCACCCTGACGTTTACACGGTTTGCGGTGGCATTCCTTGCGTTCTCTCCTTTCCATGCTTGCGCTGCGGTTACATACAACCAGTTTACTTTTATGTTACAGTATACTAGCTGATCCAGTTTTACCTACCAGTGCTGAAATGGTGTCGGTGAAAGCATTCTATGTCCTTTTCCGGAAACCTTGTGGCCCTTTTGACTATATTGAATACATCTAAAATGTGTAGCGTATGTGGATTTTTTGAAATATAAAAAGCTTACTAGTAACGTGGGTTCCATATTACTATGTAGAATTCTTGCTAACCACTCCAACTAAGCGAAATATGTTTGTGTCTGGGTGCACGTCAATAGTGCGGCCAGACCACGACTTAGCCATTGGGCTATTACCGCTTCAAATTGATATCGTTAGTATCTTAGTATGGTATTCCAAAAGGATGTTATACATAATTGAATATACTAAAGATTTTGATATTGTTTTAGTTTTCCAGATACAATACGTATTTATGTATGTACACAAGTTGGATAGCAGCGGTGAGAAATGACTAGCTGAAGATCGAGCTCAGTGGTATGGCCATATATATAGGATAATAGTGGCCATAATATTTGTAGTAAGTAGTGGACGGTAATTTGCTAACGATGATGATGTATAATGCCTATCGTGAAAGTCAAATACCTATAGTTAATTGATTATTTTGTATATTGCCAATTGTTTTTTTTGACGATGTTTAAAAAGTTCCTGTATTTTGCCCGCCACTGCAATAAATCTTTTATCACCTTGAGACACTTACATTAAAGTTGGGAGATAAAAAAAATTACTAATTTTTTTTTACATAGAACTGGGTGGCACTTGACCACTATCTCACCTGATGTTAAGTGATGATGCGGTCGATGATGGAGCGCGCTTATTCAAAAGATTCTCACTCGCGATTTGAACCTATTCACTCGCGATTTGAAGACCCCATATTGTATTTAGCCGGAAACACAGACTCAGGCAGAGCATTCCATTCCCTGGCAATTCGCATCGGGTAGATGGTATATCCACCATAAACCGGTGGCGCTTTTTTGTGTCTCTGGATGTCCGATAATAAACTGAGGAAGGAGAAATCAAATTATGCAGTTCCATAGCACACTCTCCAAAATGTTACCGATGGTAAACCGATAAACACACGACTTTGCGGCGATGCGCGAGACTCTCGAGACAGTTGCTTACATGATGATCGTCACCAATGAGCTTCTTGGCTACATAATGTAATACATCATCAAACATCGGTTGTGTTCAAGCAATCACATTCAAAGTTTTTATTTTAAAATCAAATAACAATAAAACATACTTTTATAACTCCACAGGCATGGAACAGAAGCATGGTGGTTCTGTTTTTCAAAAAAAGAGACAAACCCTATTGAAAAACTACCGCCCGATTTCGCTTCTGAGCCATGTCTACAAGCTGTTTTCAAGGGTCATCACGAACCGTTTTGCGCGAAGACTCGACAAGTTTCAACCTCCAGAACAGGCTGGGTTTCGAACGTCCAGCAGTCGACTGATCAGGCTGATGATGATGATGACTTTTAAAACATTTCAGCCAACAACAACAAATTTTGTTAAAATAGCTGATACCCGCGACTTCGTTCACGTACATACACCAAGAATTTAGTAGCCTATGTTCATCCTCATGTTCATCATACGTTTAACGTGTGTATCTGTCTGTAGCATCTTAGCACCTAACCGGATGAACCGATTTTGTTTTTATTATTGATAGTTTTTTTTTGTTTGATAGATGTCTTCATCGAGAGTTTTCTTAGGTTTGATTCATGAAAATTCGTTCAATCGTTATAAAACTATGAGCTTTTTTCTAGTTAATTGCGCTATGTAATCAACTTTCATAGGTCTGATCAATTCGAAAATCTTCTTCTTCAACGATATTGTAAGAACATGGAAGCATTGACCTGATGCTGGGACATCTCCTGGACTCTACAGAATACTCAAATCCTCACCAACTTACAGCTCAGATTTTAAATGTCGTGTTTAGAGTCATTGGAATGCTTTTAATGAAAAGATTATACATAGATCAGTCGGGGTGGTTTAAAATATTGTATTATATTATATATATATGAATATTATTTTATACAATAGATCATATTAATATTATATTGACTTCAAATTTTGTTTGAAAATTGTGATCGGTGGGGATCTACAGAATAGCTAAGCTTATAATAATATTTTCGATAGTAACTGATGACCTAATCTGTGGTTTCACTGCAAATATTTTATTAATTTTGCGATGCGTGTATGTGAAATCCGTGATATCTTATAGAGTTTTCATTTGAATTATATACTGTAAAGGACAATTTAATCTATAATATGTAGTTAAGCTAATTAACGTAATTATTTGGATAAGGATTAATACTATATACGTGAAAATAGCCTTGAAGTTATGTAATATTTTTTAACAAAAAATTTAAGATTAAAATTGTTACTGTGAGTTAACCTTAAGAGATAGACATATGCTGTTGCGGACTTTTTTGTAGGTCTTATTAAGTTGTACAACTCTTGCACAGAAAATATTCTTCTATCTATTTTCAATTAAGCAGCGTTCGTAAGAAACGTGTTTTTTCGACCGTTTTTTTGCCGACTTAGGTTGCAAATTAGGTTTCCACCAATGTACCTTTGATTTAAACGGTATAATATATAGCCTTTTTTCATTCCGAAAGTCCATTCTATGTATTAGTGAAAGAATTTTTCAAATCAGTTCAGTAGTTTTTGAGTCAAATCATTACAAACATACAAAAATACAAATGTTCTCTCTTTATAATATTAGTATAGATTATAATTATTATTATAATTTATTAGTATGATTGGTAGTATGGACTAGTATGGATATACATTGTTCCTTTTAAAAGTTTTTTGAGATGAATATAAACAAAATAACCGTCAAAACATTTCAGCCAACAAATTACGAGATTATGAACATTGTTAAAGTTTTAACCTTTTATTTTGTAAAATCAAGTCTCTCTGACCGTCAGTTTGGCACGGAGGGGCGCGTGCCCTGTCATTGTGGAGTTATTGCTTTACCGCGTTCCTGTTAGCATCTACTACAATACCATACAAAACGAACTTTCTTCTGAGAGACTTATGTTTATAAAAGCCGTTTTTACTGCTTTTTGAGTGATTTCACGAAAGGAGGTCGCACCCAAATCGTGTGAATGATATTTTTTTGTGCGTCAAATCTTAGAAGCTGTATGAGAACCATTTCTTGACGTTCGTTTGGACTTGTATATCTTGTATGTTTTATGACAATGCAATAATATGGTACCAAGAGGCTGAGTCCTGATGATGGAACCGGGCTGTAGGGACTGGAACTCCGTAATGGCAAATAGTAGGATAGTTGAATTTAGGCTGATATACAATAATGATATCATAAGTTATCTTTATCATTTATGAAAACGTTATAACAGAAAGCTTGTGTTTAAAAATATGTTTACTCTTAATTTATTTATGGTTTAAAAAGTGACTAAAAATATGACTTAAGGATTGTGCAAGTAAATTTACATTACAACACTCGGGTGTAAGAGCAGCATCACCATCAGCAGCATCCATTCAGCGTAGTAAGATTCTGTATTCTGTAGCGATGTAACTCGTTAGGTAAGCCTCACGTAGGTACTTCATTATCAATTCATTTCCAACAATCAACCGCTAGCAAACTTTTCAGTTAGCAAACCAATCTCCACAAAAGCAATCTAGTCTACCTGTTTCCAATTTATTTTGAAACTCATTATGACATGCAATTACTACCCTGTACTAAAATTGCATTCAGAACCGCAGTTGCGTCTCAAACGCCGCCAGAGTCGGACGTGCGTTACGTGGCCAGCATGCTTACACGGTTCGTTTTGCCAACAGAATTGGCATGTTATACAAAAGCCCGATTTCAGATTGCACACGTAGAAAGACAAAGTGCGGCTTTTGTTATTGACAGCGTCCTTTGCCGAGATTTATCAAGATTTCTTGGCACTTGTCCGGATAGTGAATTCGTTGGCTTTACTTTTAGGTAATTTTTAAATAAATAATCAGGCAGCAGTTCCAGGCAATTCAGATGCCCCCCTACAAACTTTATTTTAAGGTTTTTAGGTAATTGAAATATTGATACACTTATAAAACAATTATGTCGATCGCTATTAGGTACCATTATAATTTTATCCTAGATAAGAGATGGCAGTATATTTAATAATTGCCTTAAGGCAAGGCAATTATTAAATATACTGCCATATACATTGCCAATACGCATTTTGGCATATTTATTGTAAGATTGGATTAGATGTAGTACTCACGATTTATTTAAAGTAATATTATTCAAAATTATTCGGCTTTATTCTGTTATAATTTTAACTTAAGATGAAACCTAACGGTTCACATAAAACAAGGAAAATACCGAACGGAAAGTTTTTTAAAATTAGTTTTCTTTAGTGAGAAACTATACAGTAATTAAACTATCATTCTCACAATTCTAGTAATAAACCCATTAAACTTTCAAGCCGAACTTTGTTGCTCATCTGTTTTCTAACATCAACATAAAAAGGATCCATCATGAAGACTACCAGTCAGAGCCAGAGGTTGCATGTAGAATAAATCCTTGAAGACTAAAAAAATATCATATATCACATTTTTTATTTCTTCTTCATGTTCATTTAAATGTTTGTTAGAATATTTCTGTTTTTCCGGTATAAATGTGATCAAGATAGATACAAAACGAGTGAATTAGTTTGACTTCACGGCAATATTCTGCATTGCAAGGTCTAGTTAGGGTGAAACGGTTTTGGGATTGATAGATATACTCGTATTTATAGCTTTGGGAACAGATGGATTCGACCCTTTAGCGTATACGACTCGCGAACTATTCGAATTAATAAAATTTAATTGTGTTGATATTTAATGGTGCACAGAGTCCCATTCGATAGTTTGTTTGGCATTAGATTAGACTCATAGAAGTAGTAAAAGTTTGACAGTTATCAATAGATAGAGATTGACTTGCAACATTTGTTTGTAATGTGTCAGGTTTCTGTAACGCGTTTACCACACTGAGTGGACCAGTTTGCCGCACTAACTACAGTGCAGTGAGCCGATCAGTTCGATGCGAGTGCCGTATCCTCCACTCAACTGTCAGATTGTTCGTGATTCCTTCAAAACGTATTTCAGTAGTCAGTCAAGTTTTGAGTCAAGTGCTCGAAGCAAGCGTTCACCGCGTCTTGTGTATAACCGTTTTGTAACTTAGTTCACCTCGAATGATACAAACGAACGTTGCAAGTCTTCGCGTGTACCATAATGACCTTCTCAAACAATTTTTATGAACGAGAAGATAAAGTCAAGTAGTACAAGCAAAAGTCGGCTTTATGTTGACTTAAGGTACGGCCACACCAAGGCGTCCTGCGTTCTGCGGGCGCGATCTCAGTGCTTTTCAATTGTTTTCTGATTGCGTTACGTTTGGTGTGAACCAGTCGGTACAAATACTGCGCTATCTGATCGCCGCCTAGATCGCGCACGCAGGACGATGCGGTGTGTCCGTATCTTTACCTTTTGTTAGTCCTATACTTATTCTTATAATTTTTGTCATATGCCAGACTATACGCCAATAAAAAAATCGTGACAAAATCCACTTTTCGTACCTATTTTAATTAAATTCTCCTTCTGAAGCTTAAATTCTACCAGGCTTAAATATATTAAAAAATACTAATACACAGCCGGCAGTAGATTCTTCAAACTTAGCCCGAACTTTAGTTTTATTCATTCGGTGGGCACTTAAAATAAGGCCACGGTTTCTTCGTATGTGCATTTCTCACATAAAACCAGAGATATAATATATTGAACGCACCTAACATATGATCTACCAAAAAAATAGATATGCCACGATAATTGTATTTGCCAGCTCTCAAATTCAATATAGTCCTATAAATAAAGAGCTTAGTTAAATATTATTGGTAACAATACACCCAGTTTCTCGATGTTTTTAATTCGATTAATGAATCATACCATTCTATCACATCACTAGAGAGACAGAAGCGCCATTTAAACTCGTTGTCTCGTAAACTCCTGAAATAAATTTATAGGGCGCTGTTTATTAGCCCAGTAAATAATGTGGCGATCGCGATGTTCCCTTTAATCAGTGGATTAAAATTCTTGAGGAAAATGTTACATTTTAAAAGCTTCTATTCTGTTTAACTTCTATTGTATGTAATGGAATCGTGCGATAAATATTATAATTTCGTACTTTGAATATCGTTTTGAAAAGAACGAATTGATTGAATCGAATACTTGAGTCAAGGATTGGACTATAAAATCGTTTAAAAACAAAAAAACTGACTTCCAATGCCGCGCTAGTCATTTTCAGTAGCAAGTTTGAGGTAACATACTCCATATCTCTAGAGATACTCATTAAATTTTGATGAATTTACAATGGGGCTACCTCAGGAGCACCTACTCTTTCGAATATAAAAAATATGTTAAAATCAGGCCACAATAATTGACAGAGAAATCGATGAACACATAGAAATAACTGGCCAAGTGCAAGTCGGACTCGCACTTGTTGGGTTCCGTAACACAGTAGAGTACTTTATAACTATAATTTTTCGCCACCAAAAATTTTACTTTATTTTTCATAGTGTTTGTATGAAAAACAAAGTTATGTTTGCGGTCGTTATATCTCAAAAACTGCTGAATGTTTCTCGTTCAAACCAATTTTCGTTGAAAGTTTTTATTGATATCTACAGCATATATATATATATTCTTAGCGACCAGAAGTGAAAAAGGCTAAAAAAATAAACACTATCACAATACCCACAGCTATATAATGCCACAGAACCTCAACATAATAAGTCTAAGCTAACAACATAACCATTACGTCCGAACAGTACGACGGCCACATGAAGACTGAGTCATGATACCCGCTCGCTGTCCGCTTTTATACTATTGAGCGCAATCGCAGCGTGAGGGTAGTTGGAAATCTTCTAATACGGCCTCTCCTGACAGTGGGACGTCCTCGACCGCTTCGTCAGCCACCTGGTTCCCAGCACCAGCACCTGCATCGATTTGCTCAACTTAGCATGGCATCACGCGCGTAACCGCAAAATAGCGCGATCAGCAACTGCAGGTCAAGATTGATGCAGAGCTCAGCACCATGCGCGCGCTCGGGCAGTGGCGCAACCGACGACAGTATAGCGCTTCAGCGCGCTGCCCCGCGTGGAGCTCAGCATGAAGTTCGCCACGCGAGCACCAGCGCGCAATGAGCACGCACAGCATGATACGTACTCGCGCAGTGGCGCGACTATCACGTTGAAGAGAGCGCGCACCACCATGGCGCGCACTCGCGTAGTAGCACAACTGCCGATAGCATCGCGCTTTAGCGCGCCGCTCTGCGTGGAGCTCAGCATGAAGCTCGGCATGCGAGCACCAGCACGCACAAAATAGCGCGCACTCGCAGAGTGGCGCGATCGCCAACAGATGCCGCGATGTTCGGAGCAGGAGATAGCTACAATATAGGGTCTGCGAACACCAGAAAGTCGGGGTACGAGTACCACAATGTCGGGGTACCAGTACCACAATGTCGGGGCACGAGTACCACAATGTCGGGGTACGAGATTGCCACAATGTCGGGGCCGCGAGTACCACAACGTCGGGGTACTAAATAACTACTCAAAATAAACACTCAATAGTCACCATACAAAACAAAAAATAAACACTCAATAGTACGAAATACAGAATAAACACTCAAAATAGTTACAATGTCGGGACTACTTAAGTAAAAAGTTACTACAAAGTCGGGGCACAGAGTAGCCGCAATGTCGGGGCTATTAAAATGATTCACCAGTGTTTAATAACGCTTCGCAAGTAATAGAAATAAAATTTAACTAAAATACAGTTTGCATCATAAGTAGTAAGTAATTTGCTTACTGTTTCTATCACCTCATCTTTAGCTTGCCGCTGTAAGTCTTATATTTCACCAGATTCAAGTTTCCTACGTTCGGCCCAACCTGATCATCGAAACAACGCCATCAGTTTATTGTCATGAAGTACTCACAACAATACCGCAAAAACGAACAAACTAACTGAACTTTTTTTTTTACTTAACTTCATATCGTGCATCAAACCCTGTACGTTGACAGGTAGCACACTCTCAATTTAACTAAATTCCATTACTCTGCTGATCAACCAACATCATAGACTTTAAAACGATTTTCAATCGCAGAAAATACGGCAAAAAATCTTATAACATCATACAAAGTAATAACAATGACACCCTGTGGGTGTAACAGCAAATACCAATGTTAACACGACCTATTTTAGGTTGTCGCACAATGATTTGACTACGCTTTTGCGTTTTTAGGTAGACAATTTACTCGCATCTAAATCTCTTGGGCTTGCCCAATTATTTAACACAGTCAACCTCTTCGCATAGTCGAGTAACGAAACAAAAGTAACATTGTAATCATACCTGTATCCACACTAACCATACTCGAATAATCTTGTCCGCCGCATTTACTTGCCGACGAGCATTATCAGCTATGTTGCACGGTAGTAGCACACCGAAACAGCTTACAACTACAGAGAAATCAAATCATTATGAGTAACGGCAATTACACGTGGCGTTTCGTATTCGGACACGGTGATTAACACTACCAGATAAAAAACCCTGGCAAACTACTCTTTATTGCAAAAAAAATTCAACGAAATTACTTTTCCGAAGTATTTTTTATCTTTAAGAAATATCACATACCCTGAATACCCAGACAAAGGTCTAATTTACACTTTAACTGACAAATATTCACGAAAACCCAGATCTCAGTATCACTTCGATTCAAAAACATTGTTGCACCTTAATTAATTATTCAAAACTGTTACTTTAATAGATTAAGGCAAATGTCAGAGACGGCTTATACGCGTAAAGTGCACGTGGACCCATCCCACTTCTGATCTTAGCGACCAGAAGTGAAAAAGGCTAAAAAAATAAACACTATCACAATACCCACAGCTATATAATGCCACAGAACCTCAACATAATAAGTCTAAGCTAACAACATAACCATTACGTCCGAACAGTACGACGGCCACATGAAGACTGAGTCATGATACCCGCTCGCTGTCCGCTTTTATACTATTGAGCGCAGTCGCAGCGTGAGGGTAGTTGGAAATATTCTAATAATATATATATATTGATTTTTCACTCTCTTACTTTAAAAGTTAGAGGGTGACACACATTTTACCACTTTAGACGTGCCTATCATTCAAATAACTGACTTTGAGAAAAAATGGTTTTAAGAATCTCAATGTCACTTTTATATACCTATCTATAGATAACCCGCACGAATAGGTTGGATGAAAAAACATTTTTTTTTTGTTTAAGTTCCATGTATGGAGATCTTCGCCCCAGATCTTAACATTTTTTTTTTTTTTTGTCTATAAATCTTAAGTTTAGTCTTAATAGTTCGGAATAAAGTGGCTGTGACATACGGACAAACATTTCAGTCAGAACAAACAGTCTTCTTTCATTTCCAAACATGTTCGATCTTAAACCGTTTCAGTGAGTTTATAAAGTTATAGCGCGGCGTAAACCTATATCTGTGGTGATATAGCAGTCAAATGCTAGCAAAAAATACACTTTAGAAATTGATAGCCTGTTCTTTTTAATTTACAAGTCGAAATAAGGCGTCATTTCCACGAGCGAGAGTATCGCAACGGGTCGCTCTAAAAAATCGACATCCTAAGGTACAGCCACACCGCGGCGTCCTGCGATCTGTGGGCGCGATCTCAGTACTTTTCAACTGTTTTCTGATCGCATTTGGTGTGAACAAGTCGGTACAAATACTACTGTACTATCTAATCGCCGCTTAGATCACGCACGCTGGACGGTGTGTCCATACCTAACTCTATGCTACAATAATTCTACAAAACATTTCAAATTGAATCAAAATTTTAGGTGCTCTAGCAATGATACACTCTTGTATAAATTACCTTATATAAAGTATACCTTAATAAATAAATTACCTTATAATCGAAAACAACGTTTATATACTGGCATCAAAGTTTAATTTTCCTTATTATGCCCTACTCCCAATAACGCAGTAGACAGATAACACACCAGGCACAATAATTAATGCTCCACACCCTCGAATTGTACGAAAAATTGCTCACCATTGCACAATTTGCATTACGTCATTAGTCCCGAGATAAACCAAAAGCAATTTTCAATGCTACAGAAAGGGATCAAAACTCAATTAGTCCCATCTAGGCGTTTACAATTCGGTACCAGTTTGAACTTTATTCTAGTTGTAATAAGGGACACCCTTAGTGTAGTACAAGAAATCAGATTGTGCCATCTGGCAGTGCAAAAGCTACTTATTAACAGCTTGGTGTCATGGGAGAAGGAGACGAAGTTGTGATAATAAATTGAAGTGTCGTCTATTGCTATTTGAATTCATATTTAGGAATTTTACCATAAAAATACTTACAGTTTGATAAACTCACCATGTAACATGTTTTGTCCATTTCGCCTTTTTGTTACAAGATTACTTATGGCAAAAATCTTTAATTTCTCATGACTCCTCCTCATCATCACCATAATCAGCCAATTTCCGTCCACTGCTGGACATATGCCTCTTCCATGGCACGCCACTGAGCTCGATCTTCAGCTATTCGTTTCCAACTGCTGCTGCCAGCCAGCTTGCGTATATACGCCCTCCACCTAGCTGGAGGGCGTCTTACACTACGTTTGCCGAGTCGTGGTCTCCACTCTAGAAATTGTCTACCCCAACGGTTATTGGTACTACGACAGATGTGAAGTCAAATATGCTTAGATTGAATATGATAGCCACACCATGGTTGTGTAAAATTCACTGTTATTCTTTAAAAGAATGCTTGTCGAGATTACGCCTCTTTCTGTTTATTATAATCGCGTTTAGAGTATTGCGATAAAGCCGCGGGTTGTCCGACAATCGGCTATGAAAACTTGGTTCGAGCACTTCGAGCGCTACGCAACTATACATACAAAATTGTTTAGCATAACTAGCTGATCTTCGATGTTTCCTAAGTTTTAACAAAATCCAATACTCAACTCTTAGATTAGACAATACATCAGCAGCAGTCAAAAAACATTACCCATCCTGTGTAAACCTGCGGAAAATTGAACTACAGCTTACCAATGCGTTATTCATGACAACCGCGCAACCATTGCACCGATGCAATTGTATTCCTGCATTTTGTACGAACAATTTCGGATTTTACTTGACAGTTTGAATATTGAAGCGGCAGGATTGGATGGGCTGTTTTAGGGTTGATCTAGATTCATATAGACTGACCAATGTCAAAGCAGGGCTAGTGATAGTTCAGCTTGTGGTTTTAATTCAGCAACTTTGTAAACTTTTGTATTGAATATAGACAATAAGCACATTACAGTGAAATGTTATGAATATAATTTTTATATGGAAAGAAGAAAAGCTTAAATTTTCTGTACGTGTCGTACTGGAGAATAGTATTTTTGCTAATATTATTATGAACTTATAGATTTAAATTCCCGTTTTTTAATCTATAAGTTTAAAATGAACGTGAGTTTTTATAATTAAATATTATTATGTTGAATAATTTAAGATCGTTTAAAAAACTAAAAGAACCGACTTTAAATGCCGCGCTAGTCATTTTCAGTGCCAAGTTTGAGGTTATCTGCATATCTCTGGAGATACTGAACATATATCGATGATGTTTAAATGGGACCAGCTGGGAGGTCTATTAAACACAAAATGAATTTTTCAAGGCGGTCCAGGCGTCTTCGAGTAATCGGTGAACATAGATTTAAAAAAAGATTCCGACGAGTTGAGAACCTCCTGCTTCTTGTAAAGTCAGTTATAAAGAAATAATCTTCGCGTAGTTAATTGAATGATGTACCTACTTAGGTATCTGTGCCTTAGCATCTTTCTGTGGTACTTAAGGTACGGACACACCGCAGCGTCCTGCGTGCGCGATCTAGGCGGCGATCAGATAGCGCAGTAGTATTTGTACCGACTGGTTCACACCAAACGCGATCAAAAAAGAATTGTAAAGTACTGAGGTCGCACCTGCAGATCGCAGAACACCGCGATGTGGCCTTACCTTTAGCCGCGTAGAGAAATTTACTGATTTACTAATGTTCGTGTCTTGACAGAGCTTTTAAATTAACTATCTTTAATATACAATAATATACCTACGATCATTGATAATCCTATGATATAATATGGTTATTCGTTACAGTTTAATTTTTAGGGGTCCGTACCCTAAGGGTAAAACGGGACCCTATTACTAAGACTCCGCTGTCCGTCTGTCTGTCTGTCTGTCTGCCTGTCTGTCTGTCTGTCTGTCCGTCTGTCACCAGGCTGTATCTCATGAACCGTGATAGTAAGACAGTTGAAATTTTCACAGATGATGTATTTCTGTTGCCGCTATAACAACAAATACTAAATCAGAATAAAATTAAAGATAATAGAGGGTCCCCATACAAGAAACGTGTTTTTTTCGGCATTTCACGCCATCTATGAACGCTTAGTTAGGTAAACGTCCCATAGATGGCGTTATATTGAAATGTCGATCCCTAACACCTTTCTTAGACGTTAGATGGCGTTATAAGAAACAAAATATTTACTAATTATTATTTTTTGCGTAAAATGATAGTGGTAATTTTTGCTCGATCTTATAAAATACTGTAGTGTGGTACGGAATCCTACGAGTGCGAGTCCGACTTGCACTTGGCCAGTTTATTTCTCCATTCTACGCTAAAAACTCTTTTCCTTTTTATATTTATCCGAAGCACATTGTAAATTCCACCCTTATTTTTTTCAAAATAATGTAAAAACAAAAAGTACAACAGATCCTTGCAAAAAACCCTCTAATACAATATAACATCTCAATTCTCTGCTTATATTTTACCGTCACAAAACCAGCGCCTAAGGTGTGAAAACATAAAAATGTTGCCTCAAAAACTGTCAACAAGATCGAGTCATATATCACAAGGATTTATTTCCCGCGTTCTCGATTTCTACAACGCTTTAATTTAATATTAAATTTTGTTCTTTTCCCCGTTCTTGCACAAGCAGATGTATATGCATGTTTTTTTATTCATATATATTTTAACAGAGATTATCTAAAGAAAATGCGAGATCTATTTTAAGTTGTCGTATATAATATGCCGCTTATATAATAAAAAAAAACAATCCAACTTTTAATAGAAAACTCTTCCTCACAATTAACTTTAACTTACTTCAACGAAAGAAATCATAGCAGGACTTCAATTCCCCCTGCATCCTATCCAAATTAGCTAGACACGTGTCACTGTATTGACAATAACACCTTCCATATTATAATTGGTTGCTTAGGGAGGGTCCAGGGGTCTTTGTAAAGTGGTGCGAGTATTGTCGAGGCGCGGCATGATTGTCAAAGTCATTATTCGGTTCCGGTTTGCTGTCATTCTGTCAGACGCCACGTCCTGTCATTAGATGGTAACAATAGGTTGAATAAAACAATCAATATCGATAAAAGTTATTGGAACCTAATGAGAAGTTTCACTGATTATGTCGTTTTAGGTAATTAGTCATAATTCAATTGTTGTGAGTCATTGTTTTAAAATTTCTAATCGTTTTATTGTACTGATCTTCTTTCTTTTATGACCTTTTAATAGTAATAAAGTTGATAGTTCAGTTATTTAAATATATGTATAATATGTGAGATACTTCATTAACTTGTTTTCTAAGAAATATTTATGATGTTTTCTGACACGACAAATTTACGTGTTTATGGAAACTAAATCGTATTCAGCCACTAAAGATAATTCAGCCACTAAGGATATGCAGCCAATAAACATTTTTTTTTAATATTACCGAGATAATTATGTTTAACATACCTAAAAATGTGCAGAAAAAAAAAATACATTTGTCTACAGAATCAATTCATACGAATTGCTATTTTTGTCTATAGATCACACATTAGGTTCAAATAATAAAACTAAAGCCATGTCGTATAATGCTTTTATACAATATTTTTAGGTAAACAATAAAAAATATGGACTGGATAAATGTTTCCGTTGGAGTAAATTCAATTGATTTTATAACAGATGTCAAAGGGCTTGGAACCAGGCAAAGCGTAAAATTCAATATTGAAAAAGGCAGTGAATTTTAATCAAAAGAGCATTAGTGTAATCGCTTTGGAATGTGCGTGACTTGGAGGGGGACACACAGACTATAAGTTTGTGTAGCGAGCAAACCTAACCGTCTACTAAAATCTAGAAAAATTACATTTATATGGGTAGATATGTACACTACAAATATAAACTATAATATTTCCCTGTAAAAATAGTAGTCATTTGCAAAAGTTTTAAAATTATTATATATGTTATGTTTTTATATTAAATAATAATAATAAGGTTTTAATGTATTCATTATAACTAATTTGATGTTAAATAATAATCTACCTACTCTATTCTCATTTCTGAAATCTATAAATTTACATGGAACATTTTATAAGCTTTTACTTAATGTAACTTAACTTCTTATGCACCCAAGTGCCTCTTGTATTCATTATGTCTGTCTATTCTTGAAATTTGATTATAATGTATTATAATTTAATTATGTCTAAAGCTTAGGATAATGTACTCGTCTAGTTAGAGGGAGACATTTAAAATCACGCAAAAAACGCCCAAAGACGTTTGTGCACGCGTTGTGTGCGTGACTCTTGTTTACGTATTGTTATAAAGCTGTCAAATACTGTCAATGCGTGCCTGTTTATCCCCATACAAGATGCGTTTTTCTGGCGCTTTTTGCACAATTTTATGAACCGTATTAACATTCGACAATTTCACAGTGTTTATTACTCTGGTTGCTATGGTAAGAAATAATAAAATGTTATTTAGGATTTTTATCAATCTTATGAAATATTTTAAAGTGGTACAGAACACTTCAGTTGCGGGTCTGACTCGCACTTGGCTGGTTTTTTCATTAAAGTTGCAGCGGCTTGCCGTTTCAAAATGCCGTGAGTATTATTTTTTCTATATTGTGTCACGTGGCTGATCATATCCATAGAATAAAACATAGGGGAAGTTAAAACCCCTGGATTTAAATTACATGTAACGGCTAATAAATTGAATATTTTATTTTCTTACTGTATTATAACAAAAAGCTCATTGCGGTACACATGAAATTGTCTGTTTTGGTTTTGATACACAAGGGATTGATAGTGTATCTGTGACTAGGGTACATTAAATAACAAACATTTTGCTTTACATTTTTACAGTACCCAGAGATGAATCGGACGCTCTACTAAATAGAAACTAGCCGATTATTTTATTTTATTTTATTTATTTTTGGGAAACTTACTGCTAAACAATTATAAAAATTAAAACTTAAATTTTGAAGGCAATTTACATATTTACACAAAAAGAAATTATATTATATCCCTCTTTATCCCAAATTATTTTTTTATGGTGTAAAAATATCTTATGACACTTACTAAATATGCATATAAATGAATTCTAAATATTAACTACTTATATTTTTAAAACAATATTTTTATTGGCAAAGTACACAATGTTTGAAATAACATTGTGCATTCTTAGTAGGGCTCTCCCAAGATGCGCCACTGAGCCCGATCTTCGGCTCTTCTCTTCCAATCACGTCCAGCTGTGGACAGACACAGGCTGATGATGAATGAATGAATTCTTATTAATTACAAGGTTACTGCTCACAAGACCTACACTGGGCTAAATGCCTGTGCTGTGGGTTCTGTTACGTCTTCCAAGTTCACAGTTGTCGTGGAATTTACAATATATGAGTATGAGTATTTTTTGTACATTTTATCGCATTGACTTGAAATGTACACTATAACGTCTGTCTGATCTAATGATAGAGTTGGACGGTATGTTGCAATTCCGTAACTGTAATCCTGACCGGCTTTTATGTGGAAGGTCAAAATGTTATGTATAGCAAAAAAATAATTTATAAATAATACAAAACGGAACACAAATTTAAAACACTATAAGTGGTTTGATAAATAAATTCCAGGTGCTCCAATAATATTTTTTGTACTTACAGCAGTGCATTAAGATGGCGCAGGGGGACTGACTAAAATAATCCATCAATTTCTATATATGTTTTTCAAAAGAAACAGCCTGCAGCATTGACATTAATACCTATTTTGATTTTAATTAAATTTTTAATAGAGTTTCAATTGAGAGACGGAATGCGCGTTTAAAAAAATAATTATAAACGGAACAACTTTTGTGGAGCAGAATACTAAAGGGGGCTTTAATCAGAGTTACAAATTGAATTTACCCGGTACGAGACCGATTGGGGAGGTATTGGTAGAATTTGCATAGTTATTATAAACATGGGTCACTCCTGCATAAACTGTCCGATGACAGCTACCGTCTCTCAAATGCAAATGTGGATGGAGCTAGGGTGGATGGAATGGGATTGCGTTATGCGATATGAGTTAATGATAGACTATCAATGAACTTTAGTGCAGTTGAAGTAGCATGACTTTCGTGTATCGTTTTTTTTATTAAATACCTATAACTCTTTTTGCTGATATGGACGTATACATTTTGCCATATAAGACAAATTTTACTATGATATTATGTGTGAGAGGGCCCGGTGGCGTAATCGGGAGAACGGTCGGCTTTGATGCCAGAGGTACCAAGTCCCGCTGTGCACTAATGGATTTTGCTTTCGAAAAATTAATGAACGCTTTTCACAGTGGCCCTCCGGTGAAGGAAAAACATCGTTAAGAAACCAACAACCTCCGAATAGTGGTAGGACATTATCTAGGATCTGCCTGGCCCGCTACCACCCTCAAGTTAAAAAATCGGTCACCAAACATCTACTGTGTTCCGGCAGCTATCCTTGAGAGCCAGTTCCCATTCTAGGCCTAGCGTGCTTACCATTTTCAACCAACAGGTGAGATAGTGGTCAAACGCTAGCCTATAAGATGTATAAAAATATAAAAAAATGTGTATAATGGTGACTTATATGAATATGCAATGCACCTTACAGCAGCACCAATATTATAAATGCGAAAGTCATTTTATATATTAATTTGTTTTTTGGGACTTCTTCACGGTCAAATGACTGGACCGATGTAGCTGAAATTTTGCACAAAGCCAGTATTATTGATAAGGTTATAGTATACTTTTTAATACGGGCAAAGCCACAGGATACTACTAGTCATTATGATTAGCTGTTTAACTGATTGGGTTTGGGTAAAATTTATTTAATTAAAAGTGAAGGATATGATAAGTCATTTCATTTTACAAACGCCAACACTCTAATGTCCACAGGAAACTGATTCTACACACACAAATAAATATAAAAACCAACACACATACCTATTCTACTAAACATTTACATACGATGTAGAGGGTGCTCCACCAACGCTTCAGGTAAACATGTCCAATATGCGTAGAGCCATGATAATGCTTTCAATCACCCCTTTATCCGTTGTAATCTCAAGATCTGGAGGGAGAAGGGTGGGTCACACATTCTGGTTGAGGTTTATATCAAAGGCAAGTAATCGGAGGGTGAAGACAAGCTTTGTGTTACATAATCAGATGCATCGCTATAATTGAATATGGATGGTCAAATTAGTATTGTAATTAGAAATGATGATATATTTCTGACCACAGCATTACCAAATATAAATAGTAGGAGACGTGTTGATCGAAGTTTCAAGATAATGTTTTAGGTGTTCGGATAAACATAATTGCAACTGTACTGCGAAAATGCGATATCTATAAATCTCTAAAATAGACACAACTAGCATCTATTTTTGTTCTGTAGCTTTTTTAATTTCGTATAGGCAGACGTTTGACCATTATCTCACTGTTGGTAAGTGATGATGCGGTCGAGAATGGTAGCACGCTAGGCCTAAAATAGGAACTGCCTCTCAACGTCTAACTTTTAAGCTTCTAACTTCTTGGCTAGAACGCACCGTATTATTATTACAGCATAAGTATTTTTCTGTAATCAAATTAATGGTGTCTGTTTAAAACAAAACTTTAAAAGTGAACGTAGCCAAAAGATTTTATAATGTGAATCTGCACACCTAGAATCAACAGTTTTAATTTATTTTAAGACTTTTTAGCTAGAGTCAATCTTAATAATAAAACTCTGAAATAATTATATTTATAATAATACCTCCTCATCTTCGTCAGTCCTTGTCAGTCATTGTAGTCAGTTTCACTCCCTGGACATAGGCTTCTCCAATTTCACGCGATTCTCGACAACTCTTAGTCAGCTTTTGCCGCCCGAAGATCTTTGTTCCACTTAGTCTGAAGGCGTCTTGTTCACATATTACTCTACACTTAATAAATACTTATTACTCGACTTAGTTCCTATAAAAAATGCATGAACGCATCAAAAGTCACATTTATTCCATTGGCCTGCACATACACACCTATAGACACAATATGTAGATTCCTAACCACGAATAGACTGGTCGATAAGGATTAAGCTGAAAGGTCTGAACTGAATAAACAATGTCACGACCACGATACAAAGTAACATACAGAAGGTGAAGTGGGGATTATGATGCAAAATATCATATCTATGCCCTTTTCTAGGGTTTAGAAAAAATAATCAATTTCAGATACTCAGATAATGCAAAATATTATACATATGCCCTTTTCCAGGGTGCATGCAGTAAAATAGCCTATTTCAAATGCTCAGATTTTGCAAAATATTATATCTATGCACTTTTACAGGGTGCTTTTACAGGTGTATAATTACCTATTTCAGATACTTACTAAAATATTGCCAAATATTATACCTGTGCCCTTTTCAGGGTGCAGTAAAATAACCTCTTTCAGATACTTAGATACACTCCGTAGTAGTTTTTTTTTAGGGTTGGCAAACAAGCTGTTGGCCCGCCTGACATGTTCACCTGTGAACATTTGCAACACCGTGGGCGCTGATGATACGTTGCCGACTTTTAAGGAATTGGTGGATACCCTTTTAAAACCCCCCATTCTATGAGCTCAATGGCAAGATCATGGCTGGAAGGTCACTCCACATCTTACAGGTGTCACAGAATAATGAATAGTACAAGTACAGGTGTGAAGCAGGAAGCCACAGTTAAAATGGGTGGTATATATCTGAGTCCAAGTCTGCAAGAAATGGATACCCCCATTTCTCAATAGTAGAGTACTAGTAATCTATAATTTGAAATTGTTTAACTATATACTAATCACGTGACAAAAAAAAATACAGTGGGAATTATTTTTACTGCCGTCTATCCCACGTGTGGGGTGTTGTTCGATAGGTAGTTAAAAATATTGTGGGTAATGAAGTCATTGACAACCATGAGAGCTTGTTTATTGTTTATTGCCTTCCTGCATAGCACACGTGATCTGGGTGGTGCTAACTTTTTTCAGTTTATTCAATTTTCAGTACCAGCCAGTATGGAAAATGGGTTAGGATAGCTGAGCTCTTTGGACTGGAACTAAATTGATCCAGTAAGCTATCCAGCATCTCGTCTCACTGTCGTCTTCCAATTCCAGACAAGCACGATTTCAGCTTAGAACGCATCTTCACTAAACATCAGGTGAAATAGTGGTCAAGTTCTTCTTTGTCCGGAATAAGATAAATGTATCTGTTTTCAAAATATTAAGTTTTAAAATACTAATTTTTGTTCGAAGTAAGTGATCTAATGATTTTACCCGAACGACAAGCAGAAACAAAAAAAATGTAGGTAGGTACATAGCAGCGTAATACCTATACTGTTACCTATAGTATTTTTATGCCAAGTAGACCAGCTTCAATTATATTTATTTACTCTAATAATCATAGTTTACTTTTATAGTATGTAGTTAAATTTTAAACCTATAATCCTTATTATAGAAAGCATTCAATGCATTTTATTTGTACAGTCCCTACTGCGCTTCCCTCGGTGACTAAAATCCTTACCCATGTGCATAGTGTTAATGTAAAAGAGACTAAAGCATTACATATTTAGGCCCAGACCTGTATTTTATGCAATAGTGGGTCAGATAGAGGTTAGACGACATTTGTTTCTATTTAGAAAATAAGGATCGTAGCCACGCTGTTGAATAATGTAATCATATTTGACAAGATTTCGAACCCAGAGGAAACATTCTCAAGTCATGCTGGTATGTTTATTTTGCTGTTACGAATTAGATTACGTATTTGGCATAGTATATATGGTATAGTTTATTATATATGGTATAGTTTATTATATATGGTATAGTATTAGTTTATTTTTTATCGTGAATCTGTAAGTCATTTCTTTGGATCGATCATAAAATTGTATATTTGTGCAATTTTGTAATATATAAGTCTTGTTTGTACTGATATCTAATATAAAGTTCCTTATAAGATTAATTGTATAGATTCCATAAAAAGTCATAAAAATTCTCAATGACCGAAAACCTAGCAATAACAGAAACAATACAATACAATACAATAACTCTTTATTGATTACCGTGAATATACAACATATATATTAAGTACTTACGTACTTAATATAAAAATATTTCGGTAATACAATCGGTGGTCTTATCGCTTAAAGCGATCTCTACCAGAAAACCTTAGGATCATCATCATCATCAGCCTTTATCAGTCCACTGCTGGACGTACGCCTCTCCCAAGATGCGCCACTGAGCCCGATCTTCGGCTCTTCTCTTCCAGTCACTGCCCACCGCTTTGCGTAAGTCGTCGCTCCACCTGGTCACAGGACGTCCTACGCTACGTTTGCCGATTCGCGGTCTCTACTCTAGGACAAGTATACCCCAACGGTTATCAGGATTATCAGGATCCTTAGGATGGACAGGAGTATTACAAAGAAACCCGTGCAATCATCATCATCATCATCATCATCATCATCATCAGCCGGTGTCTGTCTACTGCTGGACGTAGGCCTCTCCCAAGATGCGCCACTGAGCCCGATCTTCAGCTCTTCTTTTCCAGTCACTTCCCACCACTTTGCATATGTCGTCGCTCCACCTGGTCACAGGACGTCCTACGCTACGTTTGCCGCGCAATATTTGACAAAAAAATTTAATGGTCGGTTTCCGAGGTTAGTTTTTTGAGTTTATCTACTCAATTGTACCGTTATTGAATATATAAACTCTCAATAAATGTGCTTAGAAACTGGCCATGAGTTGTACTCGAATAGTGAAACATCAGTATATATCTTTACCTCTATCCAAATTAAAGTGTCACGAAACTAAAGGTCCCAAATCCTTGATCGCAGATTAGATCGTACGCAATTATATTGTCGTGTAAATCGGAGATTTACGTTCGCTATAAATCAGTCAAGGATCCTGCTAAGCTCGCCGATATGTCACGAGGCGACCACGGCATCGGTACCTATGTGTTATATCAGTCACTATTGAATAAGCTCTCTAGGTAAGGGTGTTCATAGGAGCTGGGGTTGTGTTTTTCCGTTTGAACTATCTTGTTACGCATTTCTTTTTATTTGACTTGCACAGTGCATTACTATTGCGTATAAACCAGTCAAAGAGCTCGCTATGCTCATCATTCATAGTACGATCACGGCACTTGTACGTGTTATATCAGTCACTGTAGGAAAAACTCTCTCTAGGGCATTCATACGAGCTTGGGATGTATTTTTTGCTTTGCATAGTTTCCTATGTTACGTTTTTTTTAAATCATATAGGCTAGCGTTTGACCACTATCTCACGCTGGGCCTAAAATGGGAACTGGCTGTCAAGGATAGCTGCCGGAACAAATTAGATGCTTGGCGACAGATTTTTCTAACTTGAGGGAGGTAGCTGGCCAGGCGGACACTAGATAGCGTCCCACCACCATGCGGGGTTGGAGTTTTCTTAACGAAGTTTTTCCTTCACCGGAGGGTCACTGTGAAAACATACACATGTATTGTGTGCACATACAATTTTTCGATTCTTCGAAATTTACTGCAAACTGTGTCTGCTAACAAATAAACTTTATCACTCCAAGCTATAGAAAATAGACTGCACCACACAAACACACTAACAATTTATTTTCCCAAAGTTAAGTCGTAAACTTAATAATATGTATCCAAACTCAGAGCTTTCAAACTCTAATGAGGTAGAGAGTGGCGTTCCTTGTTGCGCAAAGTGCGTAATACACATGACAGTTGCTTTGTCGGTCGGTGAACTTCACCCATATTTTATACTTTGGAACTTATAATATCAACTTCTATTCTTAGATAACTTAATAACAATTGTTATTGAATCTTCTAAGAATAAAAGTTACCTATAGGTAGATAGATAACATGATGCACGGATGCCTAATTGTTTTAAAGCGTAGTTCATTTTTTTTTTATATCTGATAGGTTATCGTTTGACCAATATCTCGCTTAGTGGTAAGCGATGATATAGTCGAAGATGGTGAACACGCTAGGCCTAGAATACTTTGAGTCTCAAGGTATTATTGCTGCCGGTATACCATTACGCCATGGCGGCAAATTTTCAATTTATGATTTGTAAAATTGTATGTATAATTTTGGGTAAATATTATTTTCTCATACCAAATCCGCTCTCTTATTATTGAACGCATTCATTGGCTGTCGCATACAGCCAATGAATGCGATATATACTACATCAAATACCACGATTTTATACATAATTTTATTTAGTGAATTTAGTGATACTACCTTAGCTAGTGTGACTTCTGTGTTTTGATATAATATTAACTGCGTCTCTGAAATAACATAGATAGATAGAAACTCTTTATTGAACACCTTAAAAATAAACTAAAAAAAAAAGGTCCCGACGAATTGAGAACCTCCTCCTTTTTTGTGAAATCGGTTAAAAAACATATATTTAACAATAGGTGTAACAACAGGCGGTCTTATCTCTTAAAGCGATCTCTTCCAGACAACCTTAGGGTGGAGAAAGAATAACTTACCATACATGGCGGTATATCGGTGTTAAAAATTAATAAAATAATAAATACATAAATTAGAATACATATTGATACATATCATTAAAACATATTGATTTATAAGGTATGAATAAAAAAAACCGATAAACGCCAACAGCAAAATGTGACACAGGGGTAAATGACCAATAGTATCAATTACCATATAAAGCTCATCACGCTGTAAACCATTATTAAAACTGAACATGATGCGTTCACGCGTTACAAAAGTAAAGTGAGAATAAATAATCCATTGAACGCATTTAATGGTAATTACTTCATAATGACTACAATAATTATTTATTATTCCGTGTGTGCGGTGCATCGTTCGTGACGGAGGATGCGTGACTATATTTTAAATTTTATGACACACGGTCGGATTATTCTGATGATTGTGAGAAACGAGCTTGTGCGTGAAACTCGGACGACAGACAGGTTAATGGAGCTATTGAAAACAATATATCGCAGGTGGATGAGGTGGGTAAAGTTGCACCCTATTATATTAAAGGTGAAATTTTTATCACATGATATAATAAAACCTGCTATCAACCAATATTTGATTTTTAGTTTGGCTTTGCAGTAGATAAGAAAATTATGTATTAGAATTAAACATATTATGTAGAACTTAGAAAAAAAAACTCAAAAAATAAATAAATAATAATAACTGGCCAAGTGCAAGTCGGACTCGCACTCGAAGGGTTCCGTAATACAGTTAAGTATTCCATAACTATGATTTTTCGCAACTACAAAATTAACTTTGTTTTTCATAGTGTTTGTATTAAAAACAAAGTTATCTTTGCGGTCACCATATCTCAAAAATTGCTGACTGTATCTCGTTCAAACCAATTTTCGTTGTTAGTTTTTATTGATATCTACAGCATATATTTTTTTGAGATTTTTCACTCCCATACTTAAAAAGTTAGAGCGGGGGGACACACATTTTACCACTTTAGACGCGCCTATCTTTCAAATGATTGACATTGAGAAAAAAATATTTTAGGAACCTCAATGTCATTTTTGAAGACCTATCCATAGAGACCCCACACGTATAGGTTTGAAGAATTTTTTTTTTGTTTCAGTTTCATGTTTGGGATGCCTCCCCTTAAATTTTTATATTTTTTATTTTTGTATAAAAATCGGAAAGCGATTCACAGAATACATCTACCTACCAAGTTTCAATTCTGTAGTCCTAACAGTTGCGGAATAAAATGGCTGTGACATACGGACGGACAGACAGACAGACAGACACACAGACAGACAGACAGACAGACAGACAGACATGACGAATCTATAAGGGTTTCGTTTTTTGCCATTCGGCTACATAACCCTAAAAACATTATGTACACATACATACATACAACATATTATACACATAGAAATTTTAGAGTATTCTCCAGCCGAAGGTGGAAAGACATCGCTTTATGCAATAAATCTGATGGTAATAGTGAAGTTCTCCACTACTATGTATTGTAATACATAGTGTTCTATAATGAATGCAACTGATCAGAATGTTTTTGTATTTGCCTCGATTTTATAAGTACAACTAGAAGTGCCCCGCGGCTTCGCCCGCGTTACTTAACCCCTCCCCCTTCAGGGGTGAATTTTGGAAAATCCTTTCTTAGTACATACACTTTTACGTACTAAGACAAATATACCCTCCAAATTTCAAGTATCTACGACCAGTGGTTTAGGCTGTCCATTATCTGTCAGTCAGTCAGTCAGTCAAATGTTGACTGACTGACTAACTGATCAACGTTAACTCAAACGATGTTATTTCTGATACTCACATACCACACACAAGATTCTGAAAAAAGCTTTTAAATTGAGACAAATTAATTGGTTAACTTGTAACGACATCGCAGTAATAATTATCCCGTATTTTTAATAAAAAACTGCAATAATTTTAAAATAGAATAATATTAAGGTGTATTTTTATTACATATTCATCAAGTTTGCCAGCAGTGTGTGTTGCATCGAACTGTGATTGCGTGACAGCGCCTCTTCTTGTATTTCTTTTAGTCACAACACGACTTTGTAAGTGGCAGCCTCTTTCAAATAATATCACTTACCTACAGCAATACGACATTAAGAAAACAAATTAAACCTCAAAAAGTCATTACCCTTCCCTTTATTGATCCCCTTGAGAGACCCATAAAAACTTTACGCATTAAGGTATAATTTCGGATGCATATTTTATGCTAATGCTGTTCTGTCTTGTCGTAAACTAGACGCTTCGAGCCTTTTGCTTCAAATTATTTGCAATTTTTCGAATACGATGATGGGTGAATTATAGTCTTCAGAAAGTGGAGAATTATAGGCCCAAGTTTTGTGGAATTCGAAAAAAAATTACTTTTAAATATTTAAATCAAATTAATGTTTCCTTGAACGAAAGTGGCGTGAAACATACGAGGCATCAAAATAAAAAGTCAAGAGTTAGAGATTCATAAACATCAAAGTGAGCCAAGAAATTTTCTCTCGTTCTGAATCGTAATAGATTGATCAATCCATCAGTCCCGAAGCAAAGCGAATCAGCAAAAATTACGACTCGAAATAATTTATTGGAGGCAATAACCGTGCCAGCAAAGGAGTAAAAAATCGAGAGCTCATTATTTTTGTGGTTGATTAGCCGTTCCGATATCCAATCCGAGGAATGAAAATAATCTGAATCAGAATTTTGACTCGGTTAATGAGGTGTGGAGAAAATGTTGGGATTGTACCGCATGATCACGTGCTCAGGGAACTACCCGCTTTGATAAAAGAAAATCAACTTTAGGTCTTTTAGCGTAAGGTTAAGTTTTGAATAATTTAGACAGAGGTAAAGATTTATTTGTTTGTATTAACGGGACATTTGCATAAAAATTACGACCATCAAGAATGGAGTTTGGACATGTTACCTAAATGGTCAACTAAAGTGGCATCTGCCCACGCTTGCTGGTAATCAGATATTCAGGCATGTGACTTGTCCGTACAGAATTTATGCCACACAATGTTAAATATTGCGAAAGTTTCAATTTAAATACCTACAGTAAGGAATAAATAATAACGGTAGAGGTGGTCAATAAACAATGAGTTCAGGCGAATGCGGTAGCTTCGAATGTAACCAAATATCGTTAAACGTTGAATATTATTGTAAATTAAAAAGTTGAAAAGAAAGCGGCGAAGTAAAATAACTGTGAATAATGTTTATTATTTTGGCAAGAATCAAGTTAAGCGTTTTTTTTTATGATACAGGCAACAAACAAGCAAGCGTGGGAAGTGGTCACTGTTAAATATGTCAATTTTAACAATACGCAATAGTAAATTGCGTACAATGAGGAAGAAATGAAAAGCGCTCCAAAATGCAAAGTCTTACGTGGGAATATATTATGAAAAGCTTTTAAACGAATACTGCAACAAAATAGAAAAATCCAACACAAAAGAATAACATTTTATACTACTCATTTCAAACTTTAATGTAGGTACGGTCATTGCACTCTGCTGTACCATTTATCAGAAATCAATAAAATAAAGTAGGACCATCGTTCTGGACGCTAATAAGGCCGTTCACTTGTTTATGCCATGTTATGACACTGAAGGTTATTATAGCTTTGGGGAAATCGTTACAGGGGGTGACTCATTAATAGGGAATAGAACTTGTAGGACTTCGGATATTTTTGGTAATTTTACTATGTGTTGTTGTTGATTGGATTGAGCGATGAAAACCTACTGGGCATATAATAATTATGGCCGAAGTAGATCAGGTCGTAACGATAATTGCTTTTTTATTTCAAAGCTTCAAATAAATTTAATAGATTGTACTTAATTATAGTTTTTATCACTTTAGGTGAGATAGTGGTCACAGGCTAGCCCATACGCTAGCATAGTATACGATATAAAAAAGTATATAATATGTTTACAGAAAGGAAGTCCAAAGAATTATAATATTATAAAATAAAAGTGTTTACCGTGCTGAATAATTTTTCGTCTACTTACAATATTCAATCGAACTAAAAAAAATACAAAGTAAAGTAAAGTTAAACAAAAAGAAAACAAATTGTTTTGCGTTTCGTAGAGTAATTAGTTAATAGGAGCCTCGGACTTATTGTTTAAAATAAAGTTATTTTCCACTGTAGAAAAGAAAAAAATTAAATAAAATGAATTCTACCCAACAAATTTCTAAGCTAAACACTTCACAAATTAGCAAAGTAAATTCCAATCAAAACAAAGTAACAAATCTAAATGACAAAGCTTTGCTTAGAAGCTTTCAAATCAACAAAACTTAATTACGACGAAACGTAAAGTTAACGCGAACTTCACTATATACCTCAGCTGTGAGTTTTTCTTAGGGGATGGTAATCAAATTAGTTATCTTGGAAATTTACAACACAAAGAGACGAAGAGAAAAGTTCCCAACAGTAGATCAGTATTAACTAGATTGATGGATATTTTTGGAAATGTCAAGGTTGAATGACAAATTTTACCCAAGGAGACTAATATACTTTTGGGTGTAACAGCGATATTTTTTTATGATATAAGGTATCAGGACAAGCACGACGCTCGCCTGATGGTAAGCGATAATGTCTACCTATTACAGAAAAAAAAATCTGGGCTATCAGAATTTTGCATGTTACTGCACTGCGCCTGTTACCTTGAGATAAAGATGTTGAGTCTCCCATGCCCTGTAATTTCACTGGACACCTTGCCATATTAACCAAAAAACATTCCTATTTCACGGCTGAAAATTAATTGGCAAAGTGGTGGTACCACCCCAGGTGAAAATGACTTTTTCCGCGAAAAAAAATATATTATGTCCTGTTCCTTAAATTAAACTGCTTGTTCAAAATTTTGAATTAGTATCTTTTATTTAGCTTATCTGTTAATGGAGAATGAACATGTATGTTTTGAACAGGCTTGCTAAATAATTGAACTCATAGTCGTTTTTTATCAGGCAAGAATTACCTCAATAAGAATCTGAGCATATTTTATAACCGTCTCTCTCATAGTCGATCTGTGTGATAGATATTTTTTCCTGCACCCTCCGTCATAGAAAAGATAATAATACTACGTACCTCCGTACAAACATCAATTTAACAAATTGTTAATCGAATCCGCCGACTTGTTTCAGGGCCGGTCATCTCTACTGTTCCGTTGAATTTGCCATGATAATACTACTGAAAGCAGTGCCTTAACTCTCGTGGACGAAAACAAGACATTTATACTCGCCTAAGTAAGCAATGTTGTGGTCGAAGATGGTGAGCACGCTAGGCCTAGAATACTCTGATTCTCAAGAGATGTTCGCTGCCGGAACGCCGAAAGGTTATGGCGGCAAATGTTCTCCTTGATTGTGGTAAGGTTGCAAGTCAGGCGGAACTTAGATATAAGTCAAGCCATCTATCCTTTAAGCCAACGGAGCTCTCACATCAGCAGAGCTTATGCGGAGACTTAATTATTTTTAGTCATAATAAATAGTACTAGTATACAATAATAGATAAGAGATAATACATAAGCTCTTGTTAAAGTTGATTATTATAATGTTTATGAGCTACATCAAATTTTGCATAGTCTTTTGTTGGAGACGCTGTAAATGATAACAGTGTTTCAGTTGCAATAATATAACTTGTACGTTCTCTTTGTTTAATATTTTCTTAAATATAGAGTTTGGTAACTATACTCAACTAGGTCGAATCTAATACAACAGCAACAGACGATGAAATCACTAACTATAATTCTTAATATTAAATTAGAATTTAGAATAAGTCATCAAATCAATCCTCACACCAAAGCTCACGGAGCATTCATTTGTTATCCCTCTGTCTCTCTCTACCTTCACTTTTCAACTGATCTGCTAATCTGCTTTCACTCGGTAGCATCCAGTTGAATACGGTGACAGCTGCTCGATAATTGAACTGGGAACAATTAGCCATCGAGTGGTTAATATCCGTGGCGCTGTCACTACACGATTGCGTCCCTTGACGGCTGGACACTCGACTCAAGTGTAAATCGATTCGGAGGACGTAAACTGGACCCACTACCCTGGCTCTATAGAATTGGGGCTATTGGATCGGATAACTTCGATTGTTTGTAGTGTCTTGGAAAAGTTTGGATGTTGAACAACAGTGATAAGATATCAGGAGATTGAGTTCTGAAGATGAGGTATTTAAGATATAATACTAATAGTGTTTTAGTGATTACAACAAAAATATTTTATATTTGATCATTATCAAATCAATAGTATAGTTACCCATCTTTTTGCAAATTTACTGGCTCAATATCCATACTAATATTATAAAAACTCACTCTGTCTGTTTGTTATCTAATTACGGAACGATTTGATCTTACTGAAATTTAACAAGTAGATACTCTATAGCATGTGTATTTACATAGGCTACTAAATTCTTGGTTCACGTATGTACGTGAACGAAGTCGCGGGTATTAGATTGTTTATTATACAGTGTGGAAATTAAACTCAGGCCCTGGAGGGAAACTACTTTAAATCCTTAAGCTAGCTCATTTTACTTAAAGGAGACATTCCTTTATTTTTGAAAAGAAACAAATCTGCATTAAAAGATTTTTTTAAACTTGCTTGCTTCGCCCGGGACTCGAACAATCTAAAATTAAAAAAAATAAACACTCTTTATTTTAATATACTAATCGGTAGTATTAATATTCAGGATAAAGTTTCTCTAACAAACATTAGGTCTTAAAAATAAAAATAATCGTTAAATCTAACATCAACTTTATTTTACTATCAATTTTGTAACACTTAAATTATTTAACTGATAAATTGTTCGAAATGAGCCCCGTCGTTCCCGCTACACAACATTAGTCGCCGTTGAAATTAATTTCTTGTAGCCTTCAGCAAAGTGTTGTGGTGTATGCCCCTAATAACATTTTCTATCGCAATCCTTAGCTCTTGAACGGTTTCATAGCAAGTTTCATAAACAAAATTTTTTACATGACCCCATAAAAATAAGTCCATGGGCGTCAGGTCTGGACTTCATGCAGGCCATCTAATCGTCCCGTTTGTCCAGGCATTGAAATTTTCATTAAGGTATGCCCTGGCAATTCTGCTGTTTTGGGCAGGTGCACCATCTTGTTGAAAAATGATATTATTTCGTTCCTCTTCTGGCAGAAGGTTTAATTGATTTTGTAAAAGCTCCAATATTTCAATGTATTTTGCTGCATTCTGTGTTGTGCAACAATCAACAGATGTTCTTCGTAAATGTGCATCAAAACAACCATGTTACTTTTGATTCCACACCAAACATTAAACGAAAATCTGACCTGATTGTTCGTTTCACGGACACGGAATGGATTTTGACGAGACCAATAATGATTGTTATGTCTGTTATACATATTATACATTCCATTATTACTAAAATTTGTTTCGTCAGACCATACAATACAGTCCAAGAAATTTGGGTTGCGGGCTATTTCTGTTTGAATATTTTCACAAAACTGTAATCTCCTGTCACTATCTCCGGGATGTAGTTTCTGCACCAATCGCCCATCACGATAACATTTGTATTTGTATTTTTTCAGAACTTTAAGTATACTAGTATGGTTGATGCCTATCTCTTGAGCAGCTTCCCTGCTTGAAGCCTTCGGGTAACACTCGAAGTATGTCAAAATGTTTAACTCAACATCGCTATAGTCCAAATTTTGTTGCTGTGGGCGTCCAGTCTTCTTTTTAAAACTTCCAACGGTCAGTAAATTATTCACAATTCGAGACAAAACTTTTCTAGATGGTAGTTCTCTGTCTGGATACTTCTCGCGATACCACTGCAGAGCTAAATCGTAGCTCTTGTTGCAAACAAAGTAAGCTTCTAATAACTCGAATTGTTCTTGATACGCCATTATGAGATAATTTAATTACGTAAGGAAAGCAACACTACTTAAATAAAATATGTTGATAAAAATCGTTCGAATTTTAAAATTATTGTCCCGCATTGCAAACAAAGTCAAACGTTCCATTTTTAAACTTCTCCACTGAACGCCTCGGATCATGTAAGAAGGAAATGTGCATAGAGGTATTACCACCATTGAACAATTTTCTCATCGAAGATTTCAACAAGGTACTTAACGATAAATTAGCAAGCGTGTACTTCATACGAAGTCTTTGAGTGTTGGAGAGATAACAGAACTGTTACGTGTCTTTTACTTGTTAAAAGTGAACAATAACCAAACATTTTTTAGAGAAACTTTATCCTGAATATTAATACTACCGATTAGTATAATAAAATAAAGAGTGTTTATTTTTTTTAATTTTAGTTGGTTCGAGTCCCGGGCGAAGCAAGCGAGTTTAAAAAAATCTTTTAATGCAGATTTGTTTCTTTTCAAATATAAAGGAATGTCTCCTTTAAGTAAAATGAGCTAGCTTAAGGATTTAAAGTAGTTTCCCTCCAGGGCCTGAATTTAATTTCCACATTGTATATTTATTTGGGTATGAGGCCGTCAAACTATAGACTAGTTATGCAACTTATAAATTTAATACCATTCAATACTTTCACTATAAATATACTTGATCATCGCCATGTCATAATTTAATATCGTATACAAAACGAAAAAAACCGACTTGAAATGCCGCGCTAGTAATTTTCAGTACCAAGTTTGAGGTGTTTATCTCCATATATGTAGTTGGAGATACTTATCAAATCTCGATACAATTACGATGTGACAACTTTGAAGATGTAGGTACCCAACTTATTTTTAAAAAATCATTCGAATCGGGTTCGAGTCCCGTCTTCGAATTTTGCATTGTATATAACAATGGATAAAAATATAAAGTGTAGTAGTAGTAGTAGTAACACTAAAGAAACATAATACTTTATTCAAATCGGGTTACTATTGGCAGTGTATTCGCGTAACAAAAAAATTAAAAAAATTACGACGAATTGAGAATCTCCTTTTTTACGGAAGTCGGTTGAAAAAAGTGATGACATTAAGCGCAATCGTCTAACTATAACATGATAGTCGATGGTGTGTGTCCAAAATACTCTGGAAACACTTTGACTGCGGCACTTTTTCGCATATTTTTAATTTTTTTATATTATTTTCTTTCGTAGGTGTGGCTTCAAATAAAAACTAAAATCCAATAGCAGAAGGTCACACGCACCCCTTGTGAAAAAATTAATTTAAAATAAATATGTATTATATTTTTTTTTTTTTATTTTACTTCCGATACCAAAAATCGAAAAAACGCACGGTGTGTGTTTTTAGCAGCGAACGTGGATCGAGCATTATTATTCAATTGAGTATGTGAGGAACACAATTAAACTATCAATAAGTATTTATAAGTATACTTACTTGCCCAGAAAATTTAGAATCGCAGAACTCGTAATCGGTCAGGAGGACATTATGATTGGGTTGAGAGCGCTAACGAATTATTATTGAAATCCAAAATCTACAACGGATTTTGTTTATATTGAATATGTCTTATGAGGAGGTTTACGAAATAAATGTGCAGAACGTAACTTGAGCTTATTTAACAGCGGTTAATACAACTCCTGAAAAGCATTTTTTTATAGATTTAATACAACATAAGACTTAAAATTTATACCCGCAACATACAATCTTCTTCATTATGTAAGGTCAAAGTTAGTACGAAACGGTATGAAAAATCGCAGTACTTTAAACTCCAACAGAGATAAGTAGGTAGTTATTACTTTTTTACAACGGCCTGTGACCGTTTATGCCGAGAATTAATGTTTTAAGATTTGCTGTAACTTTAGAGATAGCCAGAACAGCTGGCAGTCTGGGTGTTAAGGAAGATAGTTTTTATGGAAACTAAATGCAAACTGTCCTTAATTTTTAAATTAGTTATTTAAAAATTAAGAACTGTTTGCTTTTGAATGTTTAAAGCAATTATTTGGGGCAATTTGAGTACACTAGTAGAACAAAATTTCGCCTTGAATGATTTAAAGAAGTTAGTTATTTATTTCTGCATGCATTTTGCATCGTCAAGAATAATTGTGACCAACAGGGTCACAATTATTCAAAACAACATCACGAACGTTGTAGGAGAATGCACATCCCTGTTCAAAGTGCACTCATACAGACGCCAACTTGAGTAGGTATCTTGAAACGACCTGAATATTCTGTAAGGACCATTCGACCTCGGTACTTTGACTGTAGTGACCCAGTCCGCAGTCACGTACCAAGCATTTGTAAAAAAACCTTTAGGAATTCAACCTTTTTTGTTATATCCCTTATTTTATCGGCGCGCTGCCGCTGTTTTTTTTTTCAGATGCACTTATTTATGTTTCCCTTTTGTTTACAGGTTTCAAAGAGATACAACCTGAAGGCAAAAGTTAGTTGAAAAGGTGAAATGAGTTTTGAAACAGTTTTACATTCAATGGACAAACATTTTTCATGATCAATGTCAATGTTTTCTTTTATGTTTTTGTTTTTCTGGACGAAAAGTCTTAGGACTTATACCGTCTCAGAACACGGTTTTCACAAAAATCTTGAAATAATAATAAAACAGTCACATTTACAAACATGATACAATAAGATAGAATACACAAACCCAAAGCATTTCCGTTAAAACAATATATCACATTCTTTAAAACCATTTACGTAACGTTAAAACAATGGATACTTTTGTTTTTAAACACCAAATACCGAGCTACAGGAATCCAGAAGGTAAATGTTTGACATTACCAGCCATTTTTTGCAATACTCTTACTTTGTAAGCTATTTTTCCTTTGAAAGAAAGCCTGAGACCCAGGAATGAAGGACGTGATTTATTTTAATGAAAATTCTAATTAACTATCAATATAAGAGGTAAGTACAATTTAAATGTAAGAATTGGATGCTGATTAAGTAAGTGTGAATAAATTGCTAGTATATATATGTGACAAACAAAATATTTTTTAGCTTGGATAGCAAATTTTCTAATAAAATTAATGGTTTTAAGCACAATCATTTTTTAAAAATCTAATAGGCTAGCTAGCGTTTTACCTCTATCTCGTCTGGTACGCGATGATTGTAGTCAAAGATGGTGGTGAACACGCTAGGCCCAGAATTAATTATTTTTTTTATCAATGAAAAACTTTCTACGTTACATAATCGTTTATTCATATGATAAAAAAGTTCTTAATAGGTACAATCGCCTTCATTTGTGCGTATCCACCTTAAGGAATAATTTCCTGTGCACTCTTATTGAATTGGCATCTCGCTTCTGTCTATGTTGACATTTTTGACCAATGACAAGAAGGGACAAAGCCAAAAATTATGTTTTGTTTTTGGTTTTGGCTCTTCTGATTGGTAAGTAATTTTTTTTTTGGTTTTGGCTCTTCTGATTGGTTAGAAAAATAATCGACACTTGCAACCGAAAATGTTTTGAAACTGGATACGCACAACTATACGCGATGGTATAAAGTAGAAACGCTGACTTTATGGAGTAATATTAAAATAATACATTATTTAAGATCGTTTAGAAATCGAAAGAAACTGGTTTCAAATATAGCGCTATAGTCATTTTCAGTAGCAAGTTTGAGGTGTTTATCTCATCAGACCTCGATGAATTTACAATGGGACCACGTCAAAAGTAAAGTAAAGTGTACTATTTAAAATAAAAAAGAATTTCGAAAATCACTTCAGAAATCGGTGAACATGAACACACATAAAATCATGAGGTCGTTTACAAAACGAAAATGCCACGCTTGTTTTTATACTTAGTTTGAGGTGTTTATCTCCATATCTCTGGAGATACTTTATTTATATATAGGTAGATTACATGTGACCAAACAGGAATCATTCTCAATCTGACATAAACAGAATTTTCCAAATCGGTTAAGAAATGACAAAGTCGTCAGGTAGTACTTAAAAAATTAAATAATATCGTTTAAAAACTAAAATAGAACCGACTTCAATGCTGCGATATTCATTCATTCATTCAGTACCAATTTTTAGATGTTTTTCTCAATATCTCTGGAGATACTTATCAGACCTCTATAAAATTACCATGGTACCAAAACTTGGGATATTTCCTTTCGAACAAAATAATAATAATCAAAATCGGTTCATAAACGACGAAGTTATCCGCGAATAAACATAAAAATATATATATACATATATATATATATATACGGTCGAATTGAGAAACCTCCTCCTGTTTTTGAAGTCTGTTAAAAAAGTATAGGCGAATTAAGAACCTCCTCTTTTTTGAAGTCAGTAAAAATAGTGTAACAAACATTTAAACTGTTGATGTTTTTACCAGAAACTGAGCTTCAGAACGTTTTATGCTTGTCTGTGCAAAATACACCAGTAATAAAATGTCTAGCAAAGGATACAACACCATCACACCGTCCTAACCTAACCATAAAATTAAATGGGAGAGTTTTACGAACGCCTGCAAAGTGCGACTTTGGTCAACGAAAGGGTTATGAAAAACGGGCGTGTGCCTTTGGGACTGTGGGTAAACGAAACTTTTGTTAGGACGCGCAGCTTTTGGTTTCTTTTTAGGAGCGTATGAGACGTGGACTAGTCTAGACGCTTATTTACTAACGAGATGTAACTTTGTACGGGTAAAAGGAATTTCAAGTTATAACACTATCAACTATGCTACGGCTATGTACACAGAATTATGGATATAATTATAAAGTACTATGGAGTAACTATTATATACTCTGTGCTATGGAGACCGCTGTCGAGTTTGAGCATAAAATTCTCTCTCTCTAGCTCTCTCTCTCTCTCTCTCTCTCTCTCTCTGTTGAATCTGTTTCAAGTTATTTTGCTCAAATTAAATTTTAAGTCCAGAACCGTGACACTTTCACTGCCCTATGGTTAGCCTCAGTAAGGTCCTGTGCTATACAGGTTCCCGGAGAAAACATCTATAGGGAACGTTGTTCTGGTCAGCTTCACACTAATTGTCCATTTTATTTCTTGGATAAGGCTTACTTAGCTAGCATGGCGTACGTACTACGCAAACCTGTAGTATCTAATCATGTCTACTGCCAAAACACTACAGTATTCATTTTGAAGGGATTCGAGTCATAATACAACTAGATGCTGTACAAATCCTCTATATCTCTGTAAATCGTCTAGTGTAAAGAAAATGCAAAAAGCCTCGTTGAAAAAATGAGCCTATATTAGCTTGTACATGATCTTTACTGGCGATACAGTAGAACATCTAAAAAGTATATATAAAAATACATGTAAGTTACAGCAAACAAAAAAAAAACAATCGAGATTACAAGATCCGTTAACACGAAGAAAGTAAACAAGATGAAAAACAAGCCGTTACATGTATCCGAGTAATTTTAAAAATCGAATCGCGTTAATAAATTATTACAGCAAAAAAATCAC
The DNA here is from genome assembly GCA_954871355.1 of Cabera pusaria. Taxonomy (NCBI): domain Eukaryota; kingdom Metazoa; phylum Arthropoda; class Insecta; order Lepidoptera; family Geometridae; genus Cabera; species Cabera pusaria. Next base: position 7,222,536 of record OX940894.1, read on the forward strand.
GATTCCAATAAAGAAAAAAACACGGAGTTCGCGATAATTCTCTCTTATTTACTCGCGGAAGAGAAACGAATCCTTAAATTGGTATCTTGCCGTGACTTATCGACGTAAACATCGATTAGTGAGGCCAGTGATGGCTAACGAAATTATAGTCCTTCGGACCACCTGCAAGGATGCGGGCGGAACGTGTAAAGGGACTCTTATTGGAAGTTTGATTTTGCATCGAGCACTTGCAAAATTTATTAGTCGGGTTGGAAATAAGAGTTTTATTGTTGTTTGTAGCATTTATTGCATAATGATAAAATTATTATGATATGTATTTAAGGTTACATCTAATTACCTACCTCCCTACCCGGCACCCGTTCCACACCGCCTCACCTATAGGGGTTAGTTTTATTTACAACTTACTTACAACTGACAACTTATTTACAACTTCAAAAAGAGGAAGATTTTCATTTCGTTTGTAGGGTTTTAGAGTTTCATAGCCGAATGGCAAATACGGAACCCTTATAAATTCGTCATGTCTGTCTGTCTGTCTGTCTGTCCGTTTGTCACAGCCATTTTATTCCGAAAATTTTAGAACTACAGAATTGAAACTTGGTAGTTAGTTGTATTCTGTGAACCGCTTTCCGATTTTTATACAAAAATTAAAAATATAAAAGTTTAAGGGAACTTAAACTTTTATATATTATCCCCATACATGGATCTGAAACAAAAAAAAAATACTTCAAACCTATACGCGTGGGATCCGTCTATGGTTAGGTCTTTAAAAATAACATTGAGGTTCCTAAAATCATTTTTTCTCAAAGTCAATCATTTAAAATATAGGCGCGTCTAAATTGGTAAAATGTGTTTTGAGATGAGAGTTTTTGAGATATAGCGACCGCAAATATAACTTTATTTTTCATACAAACACTATGAAAAACAAAGTTTTTTTTTTGTTGCGAGAAATCATACTTATATAATACTCTACTGTGTTACGGAACCCTACGAGTGCGAGTCCAATATGCACTTGGCCAGTTTATTTTTTTTAGGTATGTTATCCGATTTCTCTGTCGATTGGCTTTTGAACCTATTTTCAAATTATTATTTTATTTGAAAGAGAATAATACTCCTGAAATGGTCCTATTATAAAATTTTAAACACTGCTCGCAATTTGGGTGGCACCTTACTTATAGTATTCCTGTTAACTCCTACAACTAAGCTAAATATACTTGTGTCTGGAGTGGGTTCACGTCAATAGTGCAATGGATGGGGTGGGAATCGAACTCACGACCTCTAGATCGCCAGTCCGACGCCTTATCCATTGGGCTATTGCTGCCTTGAGATTTGATAAGTTATACCTTCAGTCCACAATTGACAGAGAAAATGGTGAACTTAGAACCTCCTCCTGTTTGTAGTCGTTTAAAAGAACTTTATATTTTTTACTACACACCAGCATCGTATTTATGTTTACAACGTTTAAGACACTAATTTCTTAAACAGGTAAGCTTTCAAAATTACTTAAGAAAACATTTAATTCTAGTAAATAAATAACACTTATACTCAACGAACCCTTGAAAACTTAACACTTTAAAATATTTATTATGAAAAGTTCGAGTTTGCGTAGAAATTATGGCACTTGAAGTACATTAACATTCCTTTTAGACCACCTGGGAGGGCGCAATCTGCAATTACTGTGGGCCGCCAATGACTTGCCTCTAAATACTCTTAGCTACTTCGTTTGAAGAGCAGTTCCTCAGTTTCTAAGTTAGGTATACTTGAGTAATTACAGCTTATGTTTTTGTGGTTATATTTATTTTAGAAAATTGTGAGTATGGCAGTTAGTATTAGAAGTTACGCGTTTTGTTTGCGTGGTAAGCTTGTACGTAGTACCCGGTATTTACACCTGTTATTTTTATGAGTAAAACTTTGGTATTTGTTTGATTCGATTCTACTCGTTATTGTTTTAAGTAGCTCTTGCTGATCTTGGGATAAGAAACACATAGATAAAAATACTTAATTAGGAATGCGAAGTAGGAATATCACGTCGTAAAATACATTGTGTTTTTGTTACCTGAAATATCATTATATACAACAATATATTAAAAAGACCCGCCCTTATTCATAATATTTGTTTAATCCTTTTCTTATTTTTTATTTATAGGTTGTATGGAAGAGATCGTTATTAGCTGTAAGACTATCCATTGTTACTAAAGACTATTTGTTTAGAACTTAATACGTTTTGTTCAGGTATTTACTGTGTGATTGTTATATACAGAGTTTATCGATTTATAATTACAGTGGGCCCTAACTGCAAGGCGTATACATTTTTCTTAGCATTTTAAGAACAGTGTAGCGGAGAAAGAGAGATACAATTCACCTGTCCCGGTGCGATTTATAAGTGCTGGTTGACAGAAAGCGATCAGTGTATCAGAGTGCACTATGACGGGTTGCTTTTTCTATCCATATTTGTTTTTGGATTTATACTATTCTATTTCTAAGCTAATTAATAACAACTAACAAATAGTTTTATTTATCTGAATATATAAGATATTGAAATTGAAATTAAGCGAGTAAAGAGCAATTTGTCGCAAAAAGTTTAGTAGGAATACCGGTCTTTGTGGCTTATATAGCTATAGTATATGGTATAAACTCGAAATAAATAATTGGTCATCACTAATCTCGTGACATGTCAGCTAAATCATACTTCTATTCTAATAACTGCCAGCCAGTATCAATAATAAGCATATATCATCGCTCTGATGTAAGGGAGCACAAATACAACCTATGTGCTCCCAGCCAACCTCACCTGCCCGTAGTTCATCCTGCTGACCAACAAACTAGGTTCTGGCGACTGACAAATGGCGGTATAACCATTTTGAAATTATGGCATAGCTAAATACTACAGGCTGGTGACAGCAGCAGCGTCACCGGTGCGAGGAGCTACGTCCTGCGATCGCCAACCCGCCTGCCCAGCGTGGCGATTAGGGCATATCCCTTCCAATGAGCCGAAGATCGGGCTCAGTGGCGTATCTTGGGAGAGGCCTACGTCCAGCAGTGGACTGACACTGGCTGCGACGATCATCATATCGTCGCTCTACTTACATGAGCGAAAAAAAAAAACCAAGGCTAAGTACGCACTACGATTCCAATCGTTGCGAAATGAAATCGTATTATTGCGTACAAAACATACAAACAATTTTTTTCCCCGGTGCGCCGACATTGGTGTTGTTCAAAGATTGACGAAAGAAAATTGCAAAGAATAAAAATCGCAGTCCGCGTTTAGCCTTAACTATAAAAAAAATATAAAAATACTGCAAACTTGTTCGGTAAACAAACATGCCGTGTGTAAGCACGAATAAGTAAGTTCAATATACCTGTACTGTCTTTCCTAGGGGTATAACAAGCTTTGCAATAGTTCTACCGCTAGGAGCCTTTAGTGCTCATTTATATGCAATTATTTATCATAAACTGGAAGTTGATTGCAATCGTTAATTATAAATACTAATTACACTACTTAATTCTAGTACTTTTGTTTAAGGCCTTTGCTTTTTGCATTAATAGTTATTTAGTATGTCCGTAACTTCGTACATCCAAAGATGATTTACAGTGGTACTCGTAGTACTTTTTTTTGTAAGAAATCGTCGGTAGTGCGGCATCGACTTCGAATGCCGTACTAGCCATTTTACATATCTGGAGATACTTCAGATCTCGATAAAATACAATAGGACCAAACGGGAAGCAAAATCAACCAAATCCAAATTGGATAAGAAATGACGGAGGTCTGAGGTAACAAACATATACAAAAAATATACACAGGTGAATTAAGAACCTTCCTTTTTGTGAAGTCGTTTAAAATGGAGATCGCTCAAGTTTTATTATCACAGTTCTGATGCTCAGCAAACTCAAAGATATAAGGATATTACTAGACTAGATGACTCAACTAATTTAGCTTTAGTACAGTTTGCGTATAACTTTAACCACAAATCAGCTTAAGTCTAATAATTTCCTGGCTATATGCAATATATCTATGATCCTTATGTAAAGCAACTTTTTGTAATGGATGCAGCATTATTAGTATGTAATAGTTGATTGACTTGCACTACCTCCAATGAACAGTGGGTGGAATTTCGTGTTCATTTAGATGTGATGACACATTTTTACCAATTTTTTACTTAGACACGACTTTTTAGTTTTACCACATAATTTAAGTTATCGTTTCAAAAAGTTAAATAAGAACTGTACCGAATTCATATGTCGCAGTAACTTAGTAGAAATTTATTATAAAATGTATTCTACATGACTGTTAGATAAGATTGTTTTGTTTGAAAGTACAGACATTGATGCTTATGAAACTATCATATAACTATCTATACAGAATAAGTTGCTTCCTGTAAAGCTTCCAGATCCAGCTTAATGTCGTAAACTGTGTCCAGTACATTTCTCCAGACACTCCTTGAGAGCATTAAGGCGTGTACACACGACCGAGTGGCGATAAACGTCAGGAGCCGGATTTACTTGCAGTGTAAATGTCGCGGCTGCTTTTGAAGATTATTATATTTACTCTTGACGTGTTCCTGAAAATTCTTTTTATGGGCTGTGAAGTTGTTTCAAGTGAACAGGAAGTGGATGTAAAAAGTTGTTGTAATGTTTTTATATTACTAACCTACGATTTCAAATTGAGGCTAAGCTAAATTGTAATTCGATCGGTTAAAGTTTATTGAAAGCTTAATAATTATCAGTTAGTTATTACCTTTCTTTTATTTACTGCATTAAATAATAGGACAAGCACGACAATCGTTATATGGAATGTGATGACGTCTGCCTATGTAGCTTAAAGCAGCTTGCAGTAAGTTAAGTTATGACTCGGGCATGCGAAGTTGGTTTTTACCCGACTGCGCGGAAGGATTATGTGTTTATTTTCCGGTGATTAAGTAACATTTCTTCTTTGTAATAATGTAGGCAATCAAAAGAGCCTTGTCATAAATAATTAGGGCGGTAAAATACAATACAATATTTACAGATGAGCACTTCTTCCTATTAACTTTATCTCTACGTCTACAAAATTGCTTTAAGAAAATACAATATAGAAAGAACTACTACAACATTCCGGCTCTTACATATAATTACTGCAATCATCCAGACACCTGCCAATCGCTTATTGTAGCGAAGCCCTAAGGGCGAAGGTCCATGTTCAGCATCGGACTTCCTTACAAGACTAACTATTGGGTTATTACACTAAGGTACACTTATTATAAGGTCGCACAATCATGCGAAAATAAATGCAGTTGTATGCAAAGGATGCAAGGATAGCTGTCGGAACACATTCGATGTTTGGCGACAGATTTTCTAACTTTAGGGTGGTAGCTGGCCAGACGGACACTAAATAGTGTCCTACCACCATGCGGGGGTTGTCGGTTTCTTAACGATGTTTTTCCTACACCGGAGGGCCACTGTGAAGAGCGCACATACATTTTTTCGATAGAAAAATCCATTGGTGCACGGCGGTTTGAACTCGGTACCTCTGGCATCAAAGGCAAGCGTTCTCCCGATTGCACCACCGGGCCCTCACCAACTTAGAGCAGAGATGTCAAGTTTGGGCTCATTGGAATGGTATCAATGAACTTTTTTTATAATATACTAGCAGCCCGCCCCGGCTTCGCACGGGTAGAACAAATATACCTATAAAATTTGCATCAGTTTGTTGCATCGAATATAAAATATGAACATATTTAACAATCATCGTCATATTTCAACCAATTTACACAAAACCTTAACGAATTATGCACCTAAACCTTCCTCATAAACACTCTGGCTATTGGTGACAACCGCAGGATAATCCGTTCAGTAGCTATTGAGATTATTGCGAACAGACAGACAGACGAAGTGATGGACTTTGTTATATAATACTTACGTAGTGATATTGGACGGCCCTTTGGCGTAAAGGATAGTTACCCTGATTCTGACCCGACGGTCGTTGTTTCTAATCCTAGCTATATACCTACCAATGAAAGTTTTATGTGCATTCATGAATCATGAGTTTTTGTACAGTGGTAGTAGGATCATTAAATCTACCAAAAAGTAGCTTACCACCAAGGAGAACATCTGCCGCCTTAACCTTACGGCGTTCTCCGACGCAAAAAGTTGAGGTAATATACGCTTAACGTGTGTATCTGTGTGTCTGTCTGTAGCATCTTAGCACCTAACTGGATGAACCGATTTTGTTTTTATTATTGATAGTTTTTTTTTGTAAACTTTAAACTTTCGCGATTTGAACACATAGTTATAAATAAAATATCTAACTGAAATATTTAACTGTAATATTTAACCGAAACACTCAACTGAAATATTCAACTAAAACATTCAACATCAATTCAACATTCAACATTTATGTTGAATGTTTTAGTTGAATATTTCAGTTGAGTGTTTCGGTTAAATATTACAGTTAAATATTTCAGTTAGATATTTTATTTATAACTAGTTTTTTTTTGTTTGATAGATGTCTTCATCGAGAGTGTTCTTAGCTTTGATTCATGAAAATTCGTTCAATCGTTATAAAACTATGAGCTTATTTTCTAGTTGATTTTATGATATGATCTAGTAGATTTTCTGATCAATTCGAAAATCTTCTTTTTCAACGATATTGTAAGAACATGGAACATTTACTTGATGCTGGGACATCTCCTGGACTCTGCAGAATACTCAAATCCTCACCAACTTACAGCTCAGATTTTAAATATCGTGTTTAGAGTCATTGGAATGCTTTTAATGAAAAGATTATACATAGATCAGTCGGGGTGGTTTAAAATATTATATTATTATATATATAGATGAATATTATTTTATTCAATAGATCATATTATTATACTATATTGACTTCAAATTGATTGTGATCGATGGGGATCTACAGCATAGCTAAGCTTATAATAATATTTTCGTCGTAACTATGACCTAATCTGCGGTTACACTGCAAATATTTTATTAATTTTGCGATGCGTGTATGTGAAATTCGTGATATCTTCTAGAGTTTTCATTTGAATGATATACTGTAAGGGACAATTTTAATCTACAAATTGTGGCCAAGCTAATTAACGTAATTTTATATAACGCTAAATAACGTTATTTGGATAAGGATTAATACTATATACTTGAAAATAGCCTTGGAAAAGTAATATTTTTTAACAAAAATTTTAAGATTAAAATGGTTACTGTGAGTCAACCTTAAGTAAACCTAAAATATTTTTCTATCTATTTTCAATTGAGCAGCGTTCGTAAAAAACGTGTTTTTTCGACCGTTTTTTTGCCGACTTAGGTTGCAAATTAGGTCTCCACGAATGTAACTTTGATTTAAACGGGATAATATATAGCCTATTTTCATTCCAAAAGTTTATTCTATGTATTAGTGAAAGAGTTTTTTAAATCGGTTCAGTAGTTTTTGAGCCAAATCATTACAAACATACAAAAATACAAAAATACCAATGTTGTCTCTTTATAATATGATATAGTATAGTATAGATACATATATTTTTATACGTTATAGGCTAGTGTTTGACCACTATATTACCACCTGTTGGTAAGTGATGATGCTGTCGAAGATGGTAAGCACGCTAGGCCTAGAATGGGAACTGGCTCTCTTTAGTTAGCTGGCCAGGCGGACACTAAATAGTGTCCTACCACCATGCGGGGGTTGTTGGTTTCTTAACGATGTTTTTCCTTCACCAGAGGACTGTGGGAAGCGCATATAATTTTTTCGATAAAAAATCCATTAGTGCACGGCGGGGTTTGAACTCGGTACCTCTGGCATCAAAGCCAATCGTTCTCCCGAGAACGCCACCGGGCCCTAAAACTGATTTTGCATAAGCATATGCAATGGGGGGTAGTTTTAAAGTATTGTTATACTTGTTTATTTAGCATAGCATTAAAAATCTTCACTGTAAAAGACCATAGTTATCCGTGGATTACTGATAATATTAAGTTGATGATGCGATTACGAAATGAAGCTCTTGTCTTATACAAGCAGACTAAATTAGATACAAAATTAACATATTACAAATAATTAAAATCATTAGTTAATAAATCAATGTTTTTTGAAAAAGCAGCTTACTACAAATTTAATATAAACAACAAAATTAATCAACCCAAAATACTGTGGAAAAATTTAAAATCAAACATCTTATTTTCTTCACATGACAAAGAACTCCCAGCGCATATCACTGATGTGAATGCAATAAACCGCCACTTCTTAAATGTCCCCGGCAATACTAACGTCTCTATATCACATCTCACCTTCTTCGAATTTACTCGCTATAACATCCAAAATACATTTTCTATTAAAACTATAACTTCGGACACTGTATATAAAATTTTGAAAAACCTTAAATCTAATGCAGAGGGTTGTGACCTAATTACCTTAAACATGATATTTCTAACACTTCCAAATTCAATCGATACCATTACCTCACTTATAAATACTTCAATTAACAATTGTTCCTTCCCAGATGTTTGGAAAACAGCCATAGTACGGCCTTTGCCTAAAGTAAGCAATCCTAATGAGCTTAAGGATCTTAGGCCCATTAGCATCTTACCCTTTATGTCCAAAGTTATGGAGAAGGTGGTATGTCAGCAACTGACTACCTACCTAGAAAAGCATGATATTCTACCAGAGGTGCAGTCAGGTTTTAGAAGAGGCAGAAGTACATCAACTGCCTTAATAGATGTTACGGACAATATTCTGAACTCTCAAGACCAGGGCAAGTGTACATTATTGGTGTTGCTTGATTTTTCCCGCGCATTTGACGCCATAAATATATCTCTATTACTTGCCAAATTAAATTATTATGGTTTTGACATAGCCGCCCTAAAATGGTTTGACAGCTACCTAAGCAACCGACACCAATATGTAGAGCTTAAGCAATTGTCGGGACCAATTTTTAAATAATCACTGACCGAAGTAGGAAGAGGCATGCCACAAGGATCAATCTTGGGTCCAATCCTATTTATTCTGTACAGTGCTGATATCATTAAATGCATACAAAATTCTAAATATCATATTTACGCAGATGATATTCAAATTTATATTGATTTCGAACCAGGACATCTAGACATTGCATTACATAGACTTCGTGAAGACTTAAACAGAATAGTAGAATGGTCAGAAAGCAATTGCCTCTTACTAAACCCAAAAAAAAACTAAATTTATGATATTAGGTAGTAAACACCAGCTTTTATCACTTGTTGTTGATTTGTCACTCATGGGTGAAAAAGTTGAGCGAGTCTATGTAATTCGCAATCTTGGCCTGAAGGTTGATGTACATTTGAGATATGAAGAACATATTGCTGAATCAGTTAGAAATTGTTTCTACAGGCTTAAAATGCTCTACAAGCTCAGACCATATCTAAGTGAAGATCTCCGAACGCAACTTGTAGAAACACTAGTGCTTTCAAAACTTAATTATGCTGACACAGTATATGGCCCACGACTATTGTCTCGTACTCAACATTTAGTACAAAGGGTTCAGAATGCCTGTGCTAGATTCTGTTTCAACATCCCACCTCAAAGTCACATTACACCCTTCCTCAATAAGCACTATGCACTAAAAATGAAGTCACGGCGCAAACTCCATCTTGCATGTCTTCTTTTTGGTGTAATAAACTTAGAAAGTCCATCATATCTGCGCAACAAGCTCAATTATATTGCCAAGGGCAGGTCATGTCCCATACGCCATGTGTCTCAACAATTGTCCATACAGAAACATCGAACAATTAGCTTTCGCGGGTCCTTTCGATACTCTGCTACTAAGTGTTGGAACAATATTCCGCCTCCAATTAGGGATCTGAAAACATTAGGCTCATTTAAATACAAATTAAAGCAATTCTTAGTGGTGGAGCAAAGGAACCGTGGCAATATAAAGCCAGATGTGTCCATTATCTAAATAAAATCAGTAGGTAACTAATAGCTATTAAACACACGTCACACACTTTGACTTACCTATTTTTCCAAAACAGCTTCAGAAAATCAACTCGCAAACTCAATGCACCACTTAATTGATTTCGATTTTAGATTGCTAGTTTTACATCAATCATAATAATATGTGAAGTTCCTGTTCTCGATCGTTGTTCTCTCATTACAAGTTAGCTTAGGGTATTATGTTAGTACGAACTCTTTTTACAGTTTTTAACTTTTTACGTGGTTTTTTGTTTACAATTTTCTCTTGTTGAAAATGTCTCACCGTCATGTCTAAGATCTGATCTGACAGTGACAGGCATATAATATAATGTGACAATGACAGCATAATAATAAGCTGCGTTCATAACCAGCTAGGCTATTCTGTAAGCTATCTCGACAGCGGAATCCGCGGTGAGATTTGAATTTCGTACTACAAAATTCAATCGTATCACGTTCGTAATACGGTTGAATTTCGTAATACGAAATTCAAATCTCACCGCGGATTCCGCTGTCGAGATAGCTTACAGAATAGCCTAGCTGTGCGCCAATTTTTAAGAAAAAGTATATTTTTGTATAAAATTGTATTTATTTTAATTATTTATATATTCATTTAAATGTGTTTTGATTGCATGTATGTTTCTGTAATATTATTTATTTTTGTAATTTTTTTCGTGTCCAATCCGCTTAGGTCCATCTGAAAATCAGCGTTCCGGTTAAAACCTGAACATATGTGCTGAGATGGTCCTGTTCAGCACACACACACACAAATAGCTTAAGTTTTATTATTTATGATTTTTTGTTTTATGTACTACTAGGTTTAAGTTTTTGTTTTTATTTAAATACCTACGTTTTTTAGTGTGTAGCTGAATTTCATTTCATTTCATTTCATTTCATTTCATTTCATTTCATTTCATTTCATTTCATTTCATTTCATTTCATTTCATTTCATTTCATTTCATTTCATTTCATTTCATTTCATTTCATTTCATTTCATTTCATTTCATTTCATTTCATTTCATTTCATTTCATTTCATTTCATTTCATTTCATTTCATTTCATTTCATTTCATTTCATTTCATTTCATTTCATTTCATTTCATTTCATTTCATTTCATTTCATTTCATTTCATTTCATTTCATTTCATTTCATTTCATTTCATTTCATTTCATTTCATTTCATTTCATTTCATTTCATTTCATTTCATTTCATTTCATTTCATTTCATTTCATTTCATTTCATTTCATTTCATTTCATTTCATTTCATTTCATTTCATTTCATTTCATTTCATTTCATTTCATTTCATTTCATTTCATTTCATTTCATTTCATTTCATTTCATTTCATTTCATTTCATTTCATTTCATTTCATTTCATTTCATTTCATTTCATTTCATTTCATTTCATTTCATTTCATTTCATTTCATTTCATTTCATTTCATTTCATTTCATTTCATTTCATTTCATTTCATTTCATTTCATTTCATTTCATTTCATTTCATTTCATTTCATTTCATTTCATTTCATTTCATTTCATTTCATTTCATTTCATTTCATTTCATTTCATTTCATTTCATTTCATTTCATTTCATTTCATTTCATTTCATTTCATTTCATTTCATTTCATTTCATTTCATTTCATTTCATTTCATTTCATTTCATTTCATTTCATTTCATTTCATTTCATTTCATTTCATTTCATTTCATTTCATTTCATTTCATTTCATTTCATTTCATTTCATTTCATTTCATTTCATTTCATTTCATTTCATTTCATTTCATTTCATTTCATTTCATTTCATTTCATTTCATTTCATTTCATTTCATTTCATTTCATTTCATTTCATTTCATTTCATTTCATTTCATTTCATTTCATTTCATTTCATTTCATTTCATTTCATTTCATTTCATTTCATTTCATTTCATTTCATTTCATTTCATTTCATTTCATTTCATTTCATTTCATTTCATTTCATTTCATTTCATTTCATTTCATTTCATTTCATTTCATTTCATTTCATTTCATTTCATTTCATTTCATTTCATTTCATTTCATTTCATTTCATTTCATTTCATTTCATTTCATTTCATTTCATTTCATTTCATTTCATTTCATTTCATTTCATTTCATTTCATTTCATTTCATTTCATTTCATTTCATTTCATTTCATTTCATTTCATTTCATTTCATTTCATTTCATTTCATTTCATTTCATTTCATTTCATTTCATTTCATTTCATTTCATTTCATTTCATTTCATTTCATTTCATTTCATTTCATTTCATTTCATTTCATTTCATTTCATTTCATTTCATTTCATTTCATTTCATTTCATTTCATTTCATTTCATTTCATTTCATTTCATTTCATTTCATTTCATTTCATTTCATTTCATTTCATTTCATTTCATTTCATTTCATTTCATTTCATTTCATTTCATTTCATTTCATTTCATTTCATTTCATTTCATTTCATTTCATTTCATTTCATTTCATTTCATTTCATTTCATTTCATTTCATTTCATTTCATTTCATTTCATTTCATTTCATTTCATTTCATTTCATTTCATTTCATTTCATTTCATTTCATTTCATTTCATTTCATTTCATTTCATTTCATTTCATTTCATTTCATTTCATTTCATTTCATTTCATTTCATTTCATTTCATTTCATTTCATTTCATTTCATTTCATTTCATTTCATTTCATTTCATTTCATTTCATTTCATTTCATTTCATTTCATTTCATTTCATTTCATTTCATTTCATTTCATTTCATTTCATTTCATTTCATTTCATTTCATTTCATTTCATTTCATTTCATTTCATTTCATTTCATTTCATTTCATTTCATTTCATTTCATTTCATTTCATTTCATTTCATTTCATTTCATTTCATTTCATTTCATTTCATTTCATTTCATTTCATTTCATTTCATTTCATTTCATTTCATTTCATTTCATTTCATTTCATTTCATTTCATTTCATTTCATTTCATTTCATTTCATTTCATTTCATTTCATTTCATTTCATTTCATTTCATTTCATTTCATTTCATTTCATTTCATTTCATTTCATTTCATTTCATTTCATTTCATTTCATTTCATTTCATTTCATTTCATTTCATTTCATTTCATTTCATTTCATTTCATTTCATTTCATTTCATTTCATTTCATTTCATTTCATTTCATTTCATTTCATTTCATTTCATTTCATTTCATTTCATTTCATTTCATTTCATTTCATTTCATTTCATTTCATTTCATTTCATTTCATTTCATTTCATTTCATTTCATTTCATTTCATTTCATTTCATTTCATTTCATTTCATTTCATTTCATTTCATTTCATTTCATTTCATTTCATTTCATTTCATTTCATTTCATTTCATTTCATTTCATTTCATTTCATTTCATTTCATTTCATTTCATTTCATTTCATTTCATTTCATTTCATTTCATTTCATTTCATTTCATTTCATTTCATTTCATTTCATTTCATTTCATTTCATTTCATTTCATTTCATTTCATTTCATTTCATAGACGAGCAAGCTACCTGCACACTTGATATTTTCAGATGATACGGTCTACAATAGTATCTTCATTGTCTAAAAGAAGCACACTAAAAAGGGAGACAAGACGCTGAAAAATTAATCACTATTGATAGCCATGACAACACGTCCTATGAGAAAATATGTAGATGTTATAACGTCATTACAGTACAAAACGAGATAAATTGGGTAAAAAAACAACCAAACGTTTAGTTTACATACACAGTCTATATTAATGATACTGCAACCCTATACTGAACCGTAAGAGCCATGTTGAGCACCAATCAACAACACCTACTATGTATTGTGGGACAAGTATCTGCATAATGGCACTCTTTGATATACCTTAAGTCAAGGAGATAAGGTTGCGCTTCAGCTGATTATCTTTATTATTGGCGCTACGCACGCCGTTGAGCAGTATGGGAAATAAAAAGATTGACTGATGTCTTTGTGTAATAAGAAATTTAATGTAACTTAGTAATGTAATGGTATTACAATAACCAGTCATAAAAAAGTATAATGGAATGACATTCAGCTATATAGAGCAGGATCTACGAAAAAGGTACGAGTAGCTAATTGTAAATTGATGAAAAGAACCGAAAACTAGGTTCAGCAGTGCACATTGAAGAAGTCTATGTTCAACGGTAGACTATTACATGCTCTTCATGATTACAAACATTAAACATTTGCGCATGTAGTTGAAGCATATCATATCGATTTTCCGCCTGACTTACTACTAAAAAGTAGCTAACGACTATCAAAGAGAAAAATCAGCTGCCATAACCTTACGGTGATTCGGCAGCACGCAGCTCTTAATAGTCTGAGTATTCTAGGCCTAGCGTGTACACCATCTTCCACAACATCATCGCTTACCACCAGGCGAGATAGTGGTCAAACGCTAGTCTATAAGATAAAAACCTAAGACGTCAAGAAACAGTACTGTAACAGAACCATACTTGATTGAAATGCCCATACTGCTATTCCAGCAATAATGGGTACAAATACGGGGTCCATAAACAGAGATGCCCCATCGTGTATGCATTTACTAAATTGACCCTGGCTGCTGCATTAAACATTGGGTGGATGTTTGGGCGGGGCGTTGAAGTTATGATTCTGTTATACTTGCTGGAAGTTACTATGTGGTAGTAGCTGTCGAAAGGGATATTATTAAATAGTTATGCTGTTCGCACATTATTATTATTGGTTTTACTGGCTGTATACTAACTATGTCTAGAGTTTGATTCGATAAAGGTTTCAGGCGTGTAAAGCATTTTTGTCAGATACACATCAACATTGGGTTGGGGGTCATTGTCACCCACGGGAAGCTCATTGTTGTCTTCCTGCATTCGGAGGCTTAGACGCTAATCTACCTCACACGTGATCCCTAGATGATGCTAAATGGATGACCAGTGGTTGAAGGTTTCGATCGTAGCTCAAACCACCCACCGGATAAAGACTCGTCGCCAATCGATTTGCCGAGTTTCAGTATAATGTTTGATGCCAGCCAATATGGAGGACGGATTGGGTTTGTTTCAGTCTGTAGATCGGACTAAAGTTACTGGTCCTGTGCCTCGTCTCAGTGCTGTTTTTCGGTTCCTGACAGGCACGATTCTATATTAGACCGCATCTTCACTTAACATAAGGTGAAATAGCAGTCATGTATTTGTCTGTCAGACATTATAATAAAAAAAATTGCACGGCACACAAAATTGCAACTTTCACTCAATATATAAATATTATTTCATAGACCGCTAGGGCCGACATGAGAGACCGAGGACGTTCACCACAGCGTTGGATGGACGATATAAGAAGACACGCAGGACGAGACTGGATCACCCACATGCTGCCATGATGATGATGATGATGATGATGATGATGATGATCTCATAGATGTGTATGAATTAATTACCAAAAAAATATTGTAAGGAACGTTGCTAAATATTTAGAAGTGTAATTTTTGTCTAACAATTGAATTTTTAATTGTTTGATGACACTTAATGATACTATTGTAAAAAGTGTCCTTCAGAAGCTACTCAGGGCCGATACGAGGTCGAAAAAATCTTCCAAACAAATTGGTTTTATTTCATTTGTTATTTTATATTTTAAACTCGATAAAACACAGGCCATTTAGCTTACAAGTGCAACAGAAAATAATGCGTTTAAAAATAACATTTAATGATTGTCAGTAAACAGGACGGGACACCCGCGACGCCGGAATAGGTACTATTTAACTGCCCTGTGTTTATACCTGTGGACGCCGTGTCTGTAAATTTCATGTTGGGGTTGCATAGTTATAGACAGTTAGAGATTCAGGCCACCAGGTGCGTTGCATTGTCAAAATACTATTTATTTATATTATAGTACTGCGACGTTACAGCGCACCGTGTGGCATACCATCGGTATGATGTGTATAAATTACGACGCGCTTAGTCGTCAAAGCGAAGCGAAGAGCTAGTTTTCAATGTCTTACTATTATCAACATTAGGTTCGTTCAAATAAAATCGAAATTCAAATGACACATAAACAGATATTCTCCTAAAGCGCTAGAGCGTTGAAGTGACTACAGGAGGAATTGATATACGATTTTATGTCACGTCAGCAATTTCGATAATTGTTAACATATAATTAATTATAAATGTTAACACATTGAAAAATGCTCTGTACAGCGTTTTTACATACGTGTGCTGTGCCTGAAATTGCATAAGTCTAGCCACGGTAATGCTAGATAACATTAACGTGTATTTGTTTGTAGTGGTTTAACATAGAATCGGATATGCTAGTGCATAGAAGAAGTTTTATAATAGTCAAGGTGATAAAATGTTGATGAAATGTGCAGTTATCTTGTGCACCTACTCATTCGATAGCTTTAGCAAATTTTGTCTACTACCTAATCTATGGTATATTTTTTTATATATCTTATAGGCTAGCGTTAGACCACTATCTCACCTGGTGGTGGTGCGGTGATGTGGTGGAAGATTGCGAACACGCTAGACTTACTTTGACTCTGTCATCTATAAAGCGTATGTAACATTGAAGATCAAAGTTTCATTAATTCATTACAAATCATCATTTCAGAAACTCGATCATATATTTTAGACCCTGTTTATGGTAACAATACAACTAGATTTCTACATTTATCAATATGTAATTTTAATTACACTTTTATAAAATTGTAGGTACCTACGCTCACTTTTAGTGCCTACTCAGAAATTTTACGTGTTTCTGATAAAGTATAACGTAAGTGCATATAAATTAAAACGTCTACTAGCCAGATTTACTATAAAACCTAAACTCCTTATAACTCAATCCAGCACATAAACTTCGTTAGTCACCGACAAACAAGCGCCAAACTCATTAAGCTCTGGGAAGCTAATAGAAAATTTTACAGCCAAGAATTGTCATAGCGCAGTTAGCAGTAGGAGCAATTCGTATGAATAGGTACCTATAGTATTTTATGTCACTGTATGATTCCGATGTACTTTGACCAATTCAAATAATTATACTTTGCGGTAGATCGTGCTAGAATCATGATTCACGTAAACATGTAAGAAAACGCGTCAGAATGCATCAGCACAAAAATAAATTGGCCAAGTGCAAGTCGGGCTCGCACTCGTAGGGTTCCGTAACTCAGTAGAGTATTCTATAACTATGATTATTCGTAACCAAAAACTTAACTTTGTTTTTCATAGTGTTTGTATGAAAAACAAAGCTATATTTGCGGTCGCTATATCTGAAAATCTACTGACTGTATCTCGTTCAAACCAATTTTCGTTGAAAGTTTTTATCGAGGTATACAGAATATATTTTTTCTAGATTTTTCACTCCCTTACTTTAAAAGTCAGAGGGGGGGAGAGGGGGTGGACACACACATTTTACCACTTTAGACGCGCCTATCTTTTAAATGATTGACTTTGAGAAAAAATGATTTTAGAAACCTCAATGTCATTTCTAAAGACCTGTCCATGGACGTATAGGTTTGAAGGTTATTTTTCGTTTCAGTTACATGTATGGAATGCCCCCCCTTAAACTTTTATATTTTTTATTTTTGTATAAAAATCAGAAAGCGGTTCACAGAATACATCTACCTACCAAGTTTCAATTCTGTAGTCCTAATCGTTTCGGAATAAAATGGCTGTGACATACGAATGGACAGACAGACATAACATATCTATAAGGGTTCCGTTTTTTGCCATTCGGCTACGGAACCCTAAAAAACATATGAGGTATTAAAATGTTTCATACCTAAAATATCTATTATTGAACACTAGCAGTGCCCCGCGGCTTCGCCCACGTAAATAACTTCATTCATTTCTTTAATTTTTAGGGTTCCGTATCTCAAAAGGTAAAAAAAGGAACCCTTATAAGATCACTTTCTTGTCCGTCTGTCCGTCTATCTGTCCGTCTGTCTGTCCGTCTGTCTGTCCGTCTGTCTGTCCGTCTGTCTGTCCGTCTGTCTGTCCGTCTGTCTGTCCGTCTGTCTGTCCGTTTGTCTGTCCGTCTGTCTGTCCGTCTGTCTGTCCGTCTGTCTGTCCGTCTGTCTGTCCGTCTGTCTGTCCGTCTGTCTGTCCGTCTGTCTGTCCGCCTGTCTGTCCGTCTGTCTGTCCGTCTGTCTATCCGTCTGTCTGTCCGTCTGTCTGTCCGTGTGTCACCACTGATTTTGTCAGGAACGGGTGGACCTAGCAAGTTGAAATTTATAGCTGATACTGAGGTCTATAGTCCCTATTGGGTGTATAAAAACCAAGATCTTGAGTCAACCCAATAAAAAGATATGGGCAAATCTAAATTTTCGCGAAAACTTGTAAGTACCAAAATTTGACTTAATTTTCAACTTTTTTTATTTTTCGGAATTTTTCCTTTATTTGTACAGTAAGAATACATGTTTTCTATACTTACAAATTTATTTTGCACACGAATGTTGAGTGAATCAAACCAAGTATGTTATAAAATTTACCATAGAAACGATATCACCATTTTAGGGGATGATTTTTGAAAATTAAAGTTTTTTATTATGTTTTATTTCAGGAACTATACTATCTACATTTCCAATATCATCAAAATCGATTTCGTAGTTATGTAGGATACGTGGAAACAAACATTAATGTATTTTCTATGATTTCTCCAGATAAAATTAAATATTCACTCCGCCTAGGGGTAGATTTGAAAGAAATAAAAAATACATGTTTCATTATTTGTTTTAGTTTTATTTGTACCGAGTTTTGAGTAAACCGGACCAATGAATAACATTTTTCATAGAAGCTTTATCATTCTTTATAACCCCTTCAGGGGTTTAATTTTGAAAATCAAATTAACCTATGTGTTATTTCAAAACTTACACTATCTAAGTTTCAAATTTCATTGAAATCGGTTAATTCGTTATGCAGATACGTTGAAACAAACATGACTGGATTTTCTATGATTTTACAAACAAAATTAGTTTTACACACCCCCTAGGGGTAGATTTGTAAAATAAAAAAATACGTGTCTCATGTGTACGTGTTTTATAGATTACACGTACCGAGTTTTAAGTGAATCGGACCAAGGAATACGTGGAAACCAACATTACTGAATTTTCTATGACATTCCAAACAAAATCATTTTACACCCTCTTAGGGGTAGATTTGAAAAAATAAAAAACACGAGTCTCATTATTTGTTTTAAGGTTTGTTTGTACCGAGTTTTGAGTGAATCGAACAAAGGAATACGTGAAAACAAAAATTACTGAATATTTAATAATTTTTACAAATAAAATTCATTTTACAAGCCCTCTAGAGGTATTTAAAAAAAAATACACGTGTGTCATTATTTGTTTTAAGGTTTATTTGTACCGAATTTTGTGTAAATCGGCCCAAGGAATAACATTTTCCATAGAAATTTTATCACCCTATTTAACCCCTTTAGGGGATGATTTTCATAAATAAGATTAACTTATGTCTTAAGGTAGAACCTACACTGTCTACGTTTTAAATTTCATTAAAATTGGTTTAGTGGTTATCGAGATACGTGGTAACGAACATTCACACACACACACACACTTACTTTCGCATTTATAATATTAGTAGTAAGTAAACAGAGAGGTGGTGTAAACAGAGTGAACGTAAGCGACCACAAGTAGCGGATCGATCACCGGCTTATTTACCGTTCGTAAAAGGAGTAACGGACAGAATCGGATATCTTTTACGACGGAAATATGATGTCAAGACGATCTTCCGCCCACCAGGTCATCTTAGACAGATGCTGCGTTCACCGAAGGACAAGGACGAGCTGAACGTTCCGGGCGTGTACAGAATACCATGCGACTGTGGCAAGAGCTACGTGGGAGAAACTCGACGCAATATCACGACTAGACTTACGGAACACATAAGGAGCATTAAGAATTCGGACACGACAAGATCCGCCATCGCGGAGCATGCACATCTCGCGGACACAAACCACTTTATCCGTTTTGATAAAGCCTCCGTACTAGCTAGAGAGAAGTTCTTTGTACCTAGAAAAGTACGTGAGGCTATTGAGATAAATAGACACCCCAATTTCAACCGAGATAGTGGATGGACCTTGCCGTCAGCGTGGAAACCGATTCTTAATGCGTCCTCGAAAAAGAAAGTGTCAATCAGTCTAGAGTGTGACACAGTCAGCATTGTTTGCGACGGTACTTCTGGCGATAGGAGTAGCAGCGATGAAGAACCGACGATGACATCATTCGGGCTATCTCAGGCATCCTCGGTACCGAAAAGGAACAGCCGTTACCGATCGCCGCCGAGTCCGCCCCCACCCCGGCTATCAAGCCGAGCGCAGCGAGCGGCGGCCCGCAGTGAACATCGCGATCTCACCGCGTGACCTCACTCCCGAGGAAGAGCGACTGACTCGCTCGAAACCTAGGTCGAGAAAATTCGACTAAAGGTACGTGAATTACAGCCGGTATATAACAATAATAATAGTAGTAAGTAGTATAGTAAGTAGGAAGTAGGATAGGATAGGATAGTAGGATAGGATTAAGCACTTAACAGCGATTTTATATAACGGATATTCACGATTCACTCTCGTTCATAATGATAAAAGCTTATTGGTCTGGCATAAATTCAAAACATATAAAATTATCAATAGATACCTGACTGTAATAATTAAGATAGTTTAAAAACTAAAACAACAGACTGCCATGCCGCGCGAGTCAGTTTCAGTAGCAAGTTGGAGACGTTTATCGTCATATCTCTAGAGATACTCATCAGATCTCGATGAAATTACAATGGGACTACCTCGAAAACAAACCGTACCGATTAAAAAAAGAATCATTCAAATCGGTTTACAACTGACGGAGTAATCGAGTAACATACACAAAAAAAAAACATGACGAATTGAGAACCTCCTTCTTTTTGGGAAGTCGGTTGAAAAGAGCAGACTATCAAAAGATAGTCTGCTCTTTTCAACCGTAATGACAGTTGCATAGAGCACAAAAGTGCTCTATGCAACTGTCATTACTTTCAGCTTGCTTTTTAGGGTTCCGTACCCAACGGGTAAAACGGGACCCTATTACTAAGCCTCCGTGGTCCGTCTGTCTTTCTGTCTGTATGTCTGTCTGTCTGTCACTAGGCTGTATCTCATGAATCGTGATAGTTAGACAGTTGAAATTTTCACAGATGATGTATTTCTGTTGCCGCTATAACAGCAAATACTAAAAACAGAATAAACTTAAAAATTATAGGAGGTCCCGATACAAGAAACGTGTTTTTATCGGCATTTCAATATAACGCCATCTATGAACGCTTAGGTAAACGTCCATAGAGTGCGTTATATTGAAACGCCGATCCCTAACACCCTAACATGTGTTAACTTTCACTTAGATATGGTTTGACTTTAGATGGCGGTATAAGAAATAAGCACGCGGCTCACAACTCTGTTTTGATAAAATGTTTATTCATTATTTATTGCTAGAGAAAAATGATAGTGGTATTTTTAGCTCGATCTTATAAAATACTGTAGTGTGTTACGGAACCCTACGAGTGCGAGTCCGACTTGCACTTGGCCAGTTTATTTAAGGCTAATCGGTGTAAAAAAATCTTTTTATAGCTTGCTAGCAATATGGGTTTCTTATTATTATTATTAGTATTGTTAACCCCTCCAACTAAGCTAAATATGGTTTTAACCCCTCCAACTAAGCTAAATATGCTTTTTAACCCCTCCAACTAAGCTGAATATGCTTTTGTCTGGAGTAGGTTCACGTCAATAGTGCAATGGGTGAGGATCAAACTCACGACCTCTCGATGGCCAGTCTGATGCCTTAGCCACCGGATTATGCCACTTATCAAAACTGGTCATGCATTGATAGGTAAATAAGAGCTTCTAGTTGTCTCAAGTTCTCATACTGCATTTACTGCATCATTGTGCTGCTATTCCCTGGAGTTCTTGCAATTGCCAAGATTTATGCACGTAAGAATTGAAAAATGGACGAAGGTGAATGATAAAAGGCCGACTGCGCGCGCCATAAGTCATCGGCGATTGTAATTATGGGCTCTATAGAGAACGGACCAAAATTTTGCATTTTCCGCGCGATAAAATATACATAATGTGTGAAAGGTGTATAAGGTCATGTTTATGTGATTAAATTACTGATATACTGTGGTGTAAGTAAATCAAGTAAAATAGTACATACTACTCGTACTAAACGGCTGAAACTATATTATTATAGTTATAAATATTAAACGGCTGTAACTAAGACAGTAGAGAAGATTGTAGATGTGATATGTGCTATGCTAGGTATCGGATTTCACATCTAAGATAAATTCAAAGTAAAAAACTTTTTTATTACGTACAAGAAGAAAACATCAACACAGTTAAAATTCATTAACTATAACTAATATATAAACTACTTTGAACTTTTTTAAAAACAAACTATTTAACTGAATTCATAAAAAAGTAGGAGGTTCGCAATTAGTCGTTTTTTTTTAATTTATTTTATGTTTGTTCATCGATTACGATTTATTTACGAAAATGCCTGAACCGTTGTGGAAAATTCTTTTTTGTTGCAATGGATACCCTTCCTAGGTGGTCCCATTTTCCCCTCTGCCATTGTTCCCAAATTTTAACGTAATCTGTCGAGCCGTTTTTAATATAAGTATCTATCAATATTAATTATCTATCTTATCAATATTTGTATAACGTTGCATTTGTATACTTCTATGACATGCTAATTACTGCTGGCTACTTTCACGAGCGTGACGTTTGAAGTCGGTTCTTTTAGTTTTTTAAACGATCTTTTTTATTTATATAACAATACATACTAGCCCAAATTCGACTGTCCTGCCATTTGCCATTACGGAGTTCCAGTCCTTCAGCCCAACTCCATCACCTGGTCAGCTCAATGGTATCATATTATTGTATTGTTACCGAAGATACACAAGTATACTTTATTTAGGTCCAATCGAACGTCAGAATGGGGTTCTAATTTTAGCTTCCAAGTTTTGACCCGCAATATATTTTTTTTATATAAACTTACTAACACGATTAGTTAAATAAAATATTCTTAAAAGTAGTACATATTAGAAGAAACATTCTACATGCAACATTAGCTTTTATTAATTCCGAGCCCCATAAATGCAATCATCCTTAAGTTATCAAGCCCATCTGTCTAACTAAAACTTTAGTCCATCACCCGCTTTAGGCGTATCTGAAAATCAGCGTTCGGGTGGGTATCTGCCTAAACATTTTTATGCTAAGATAGGCCTTTTTAGCAACTACCTTACAAAAGAAATAAGTAACTGATATTTTCTTAGTTTTTATTACTTTTATTTTTAAATTGTGTAAATAGTTTGTTACATAGTTTTGTCATATTTTCTTGTTTTTGTGTAGCTTATCTGAATAAATGTATTTTATTTTATTATTTCTTTCTTTCTTTACCCTACCACAATAAATAATAGTTAGTACAAGACCCAACAAACTTTTAGTAAACAAAACTTTGTGTTATATGGTTATTTTAATTGTACTTTTCTTCAAAAGATACTTTACCTACACTTACAAAAGCACTTCATTCTTACAAAATGTTCAGCATTATTTTATCAAAACATAAATCAATATTCTACAGATTTCGCAATTTGATAAAGTATTATCCATTTAGAAATCTGTCCGATAAAGATAATATCAGAGTGAAACTGAGTATTGAGAAAAACTACTGTTTATGTAATTATGTCTAGGATTTACAATTTGATTTACTATCCGTTTGAGCTAAATACCTTTTGTGTTGCAATTCCTTGAACATGTTGAGTGCCATTTGTTCGAGCAAGTAACGTACTTACGGATTATTAATATAACGATTGGCATTTGTTTCCGCTTTGTATGGAAGTCATTTTCTGGATAAATGCCTGCTGATTATTGCTTCCCGCCTTGCACTGTAAGCCACAGCTCAAAAATCTTTAAATATTTAACTATACAAACTATTCTCCTATGAATCGGTCGTAGCAATTTGTCCGTAGTATTAATGTAACGTGATGTAAAATAACTAATTTTTACAATGAATTTTATATTGTATCATCAAGATTGTATTTAAAAAGTCAATATTTTGAATTTAAATTTCAACAGATCTACATATTAACGCCAGATGAGGGGAGTTTAAACAGGAATCTAATACTATAAGAATCTTTGTCCTGACATACTGACTGACTGACTCACTGACAGACAACGCACAGCCTAAACCGCTGGTCGTAGAGACTTCAAATTTGGAGGGTATATTTGTCTTAGTACGTAGGGGTGTACTAAGAAAGGATTTTTCAAAATTCACCCCTTAAGATAACAATAAGATAATAAGATAATACGATAAAGAAGATAATAAGATAAAGAAACAAGATTAGATAGTCTTTTCTATCCGAAACTTCACACAAGTGCTTCAGTACAAACATAAGTAAATACGTATTTCAGGTTTTTTTGAAATTCCACCCCTAAGAGGGTGAAATAGGGTAACAAAGTGTGAAAATCAATATTTTTTGGGATTGCGCTAAAACTTGGCATGCAGATAATTATTACAACGTTAGTTACCTTTGAAAAAGGATTTTTCAAATTTCACCCCTGAAGGGAATGAAACGGGGGTTCAAAGTTTCTATGGAGAAACAACATTAGATAGTCTTTTCTATTCGAAACTTCACACAAGTGCTTGAGTACATAAATAAGTAAATACGTGTTTTAGGCTTCTTCGAAATTCCACCCCTAAGAGGCTGAAAAGGGGTAACAAAGTCTGAAAATCAATATTGTTTCGGATTGCGCTGAAATTTGGCATGCAGATAGTTATTACGACGTTAGCTCCCTCTGAGAAAGGATTTTCCAACATTCACCCCTGAAGGGGATGAAACGGGGGTTGAAAGTTTGTGTGGAAAAACAAGATTAGATAGTATTTTCTATTCAAATCTTCATACAATTGCTCCAGTAAAAAAATAAGAAAATACGTGTTTCATGTTTTTTTGAAATTCCCCCCCTAAGAGGGTGCAATGGGGCAACAAACTGTGAAAATCAATATTGTTTCGGATTGCGCTGAAATTTGGCATGCAGATAAATATTACGACGTTAGTTTCCTCTGAGAAAGGATTTTCCAAAATTCACCCCTGAAGGGGATGAAACGGGTGTTCAAAGTTTGTATGGAAAAACAATATTAGATAGTCTTTTATATTCGAAATTTAACACAAGTACTTAAGTAAGTAAATACGTGTTTCAGGCTTTTTCGAAATTCCACCCCTAAAAGGGGTAACAAAGTCTGAAATCAATATTGTTTCGGATTGCGCTGAAATTTGGCATGCAGGTAGTTATTTTGACTTAGGTATCTGCTAAGAAATATTTTTTCAAAATACACTCTTTAAGGGGATGAAGCGGGGGTTCAAAGTTTGGATAGTCGTTTTATTCGACATTTCACACAAGTACTTCTGTAAATAAATAAGTAAATACGAGTTTCAGACTTTTTCAAAATGCCACCCTTAGAGGATAAACTGGGGTAACAAAGTCTGAAAATCAATATTGTTTCGGATTGCGCTGAAATTCAGAATGCAAATAGTTATTATGACGTAGGTATAGGTATCCACTCAGAAATGATTTTTTGAAAATTCCTCCCGGATACGAAACGGGGATTCAAAGTTTGTATGGCGAAACAAGATGGGATAAAGTACGTGTAGAGTAGAGATTTTTCGAAATGGGGTAGGTAACAAAGTCTGTAAATTTAGGTTTTTAGGGTTTTATAAATATTAATCCCGATTTGCCTTAGTCACGCGATAACATGAAAACGGGTGAACCGATTTGGCTAATTCTTATTTGATGTGTTTAATGATAGAATCGTTTTTACAAAATAAAAGTTTTAAGTAAATTACAGAAGGTTTTAACGCGGGCAAAGCCGCGGGAAGTAAAATAAGAAGTAAAATTGAATAAAGTCACAAGTAAATAGATCGTCTTTTAATGCAATGACGACGATTGTGCTAAGTAAGATTGGCACATAATATAATCAACTTTCTTTTACTTAGAAATTTAGAGGTAGTGTACCTATTTATCTAATACTATAAAAATCTTTGTCCTGACATACTGACTGACTGACTGACTGACTGACTGACTGACTGACTGACTAACTGACAGACAACGCTAAGCCTAAACCGCTGGTCGTAGAGACTTGAAATTTGGAAGGTATATTTGTCTTAGTACGTAGGGGTGAACTAAGAAAGGATTTTCCAAAATTCACCCCTTAAGGGGATGAAATGGGGGTTCAAAGTTTGTATGGAGAAACAAGATTAGATAGTTTTTTCCATCCAAAACTTCACACAAGTGCTTCAGTAACAAAATAAGTAAATACAAATTTCTGTTTTTTTGAAAATTCACCTCTAAGAGGGTGAAATGGGGTAACAAAGTGTAAAAATCAATATTGTTTCGGATTGCGCTGAAATTTGGCATGCAGATAGTTATTACAACGTTAGTTACCTCTGAAAAAGGATTTTTCAAAATTCACCCCTGAAGGGGATGAAACGGGGGTTCAAAGTTTGTATGGAGAGACAAGATTAGATAGTATTTTCTATTAGAAACTTCATACAAGTGCTCGAGTAAAAAAATAAGTAAACACGAGTTTCAGGTTTTTTTTTAATAACACCCCTAAGAGTAAATGGGGTAACAAAAGTGTGAAAATCAATATCGTTTCGGATTGCGCTGAAATTTGGCATGCAGATAGTTATTACGGAGTTAGTTACCTCTGAGAAAGTATTTTCTAGATTTCACCCCTGAAGGGGATGAAACGGGGGTCCTTAATTTGTATGGAGAAACAAGATTAGATAGTCTTTTATATTTGAATTTTAACACAAGTACTTAAGTAAGTAAATACGTGTTTCAGGCTCTTTCGTAATTGCACCCCTAAAAGGGTGAAGTGGGGGAAACAAAGTCTGAAATCAATATTGTTTCGGATTCTTCTTCTACTATAAGATAAAAACATAATATGCTTTACTGAGCATATTATAAACTAACAAGATGAAAAGAGACAATATGATCTGTAATGATAGAAAAGCCGTTGTGCCGAAAGCCGCTTATAAAAACATTTTCATATGTGGTACACTAAATCTAAATGTATCGTAATCCATTTTTGCTATTCGAAGTACAAAGTATAGCGCTTCGTCAGCCGCTACTACAGCACGCTCGCTTCGCTCGCTCGGCTCACGCGTGGTGTGGTGTCGCGGTTCAAATATAACCTACCCTAGTGATTTGCATAACTTTTAATACCATGACTATCTAGCGTACCATATATGAAAGATTTTCGTAAGAGCGGCTTTCAGTACAACGGTTTTTTTTTTCGGTACAACCACCTGAAATTGGTTTCGCAACAGATTATTATATTTTCTATGGCAACAGCGTGCATCGCAACGACGGTATTCAAAGCTACATTTGACTACGGCTTAAACTACAAGCAATGGATTATAATTGCTTAGACAGATCTTATTATATACCTACTCAAGATTTTATTAGATATCAAAGTAAATTAACCTGAATTTAAATTCAGTAGTACAAGCAAATGTATAATATTTTAGCTACTAAAATTACCTAAAGCAATATGCATATTTTAAACTTTTAATATATTTTTAACTTTAAATTTATGATCTGGTTTTGTTATAGTAGTACTGTTTATTATAAATTATCGCTGCATATGCCACTAAAACTGCCGTTTACAATAATCAACGGGGTCTATCTTTTACGTTGGTCATTTTACTTTTAATTATCTTTTTGATTATAAACTCTTAACATTTAATGTATTCGTTTTATTGTTAATGCTAATGAATTTAATTGAACGTTTGTTTTTTTGATAAAGGGGTTGGTTCAGGTTATACCTACGTTCCTTGTTTGTTCAGAGTAAATTGAAATGTTACTTGAATTCAGTGGATGGGTTAGGAATTGGGATGGTTACATTATTATATCACTAATTTTACTTGTCCACTGCTCCAATCTCTATCTCTCCGCCGTATTTCACTTCTATCAATGAAATATATCTAAACACTAATTTTTCCAACTAGCCGGTTCAAATCCTATTACGGGTTTCATCTATAGGTAGTAGGAGCATAATATTATATCGATGTTCCGCCTGATTTGCTACCAAAAAGTAGTTAACCACAATCTAAGAGAAAATCTGCCGCCATAACCTTACGGTGTGCCTGCAGTATACAGCCCTTGAGAGTCAGAATATTCTAGGCCAGCGTTTTCACCATCTTTGACAGCATCATCGCTAACCACCAGGCGAGATAGTGGTCAAACGCTAGCCTAGCTAGCCTGGCTAGCTAGCTATAAGATTGTTCTCGAGTACTGTAACAGCATTTATTATGTTCGTGAAAGGATGATACATTTCAGCGGCTCGATTTTGCGTGTTACATTACAATGGATGCTCTACTGGATACTCGTCATACACCAATACACGTCGTTACGAAAATATGTATCGATTCGAAGTATTCAGCACATTTTTATTACAAAATGCGTATTGCTGCTAGGTACTTATCACATTTACGAGTTACTTATATTTGTCTACGCAGTAAATTGTACGTAACATGATACGCTTGCACTACAACACCATTTCCTTTATATAGGGAGTTTTTTTATGCCAGATAGGCAATCTTTTGACCACTATCGTGAGATAGTGGTCAAAAGATGTTGTTGATGATGTTAATTGACGATGCGATCGACGATGTAGCACGAAGTATTCTCATGCCAGTATTGAATAATTATTTTAAACATGGTTTAACACATTTTACTTAACGAGGGAGAGATCCAAGGTTTATTAAATAAACAATAATAATTTTGGATTTATTTATTTAGAATCCATGTTTGTAAACAGATGTTGTAAACTTACACGTAAAGTTTGTTTAAAAAAATATAAATATTGCTACGAAAAAGTACAGTTACTGCAATTAATATGGCTAACACAAAAACAGATGAAAAGAATGAAATATACAGCTTAATTATTTACTCATAATCAAGAATCTTAAAACAACTATAATCGCAAAACTATGGAAATGCAAATCTACCTGAGCATATGAAATTATTTCTTCATAAATAAATTAATATTTAACATTTAAGTTGTAATAAAGGTTAATTTTATTGAATATACAATAATTTTCAAAAGAAATATATTCTATCTACAATATACAAGTAACAAACATTTATCTATATACATTTAATAGTCGGACTAGTACAATTGTAGTCAAAAAGGTTGTGAAGGATTTTTTTTATACAAATTTACATAGAAGGAACACTGCAGGAGGTCAGAGGTGTTCTCTAACAGTTTTGTTTATGGAATAGCACATGTGAAATAGGCTTTACAATTTCTAAATACACAAAAAAACAGAGTTAAAAATATTTCATGTTTTTAAAATTAACTCTACAAAATCAATTCTGGTGAAAAAATTGCCTATCTAGGTAGGTTATCTCGTTATAATGACTTTTACGACGATAGCAAGCTTCGGTACGTATGTAGACTACCCACGCTAAATACTACAATTCAATTAGTAATTAAATTAATATTAAAAAGTATATTATAAAAACTGAACTATCAAATTTCCCATAAAACAATACCTATATGCGTATGTACATGTACCTATGTACATTTGAATTTTGAGCTTGAATTTGAACTTGACTAAATTAATCCCCTATGTATAATCAATGATGACACGTAGATAATTAATTTAATTATTAAGAAAAATCTTACTATACAGGATGGATTTTTGAGATAGACGAAAAGGTAGATGAATGAAAAGGTAGTAAAAGTAAAAGTAAAAGTAAAAAAGAAACCTCTTCTGCTGCAGCTACAGTAAAAAACATTTCAAAGACTATTTTCATCCTTATAAGAATCCGGATCGATTGACATTAAAAAAAATGTTTGTGTAAATTGCCCATTTTCTTGTCGGCTGTCCATTTTCTCTTCCACCTGCTCTTACGGTACCATAAAAAAATTCACCCTGTACTATATAAACGAACATTAAAATAATATCTTATTATTACTAATTTATTTTTGGATATGATGACTTGTCCATCATATTAAAAAGTAAATCATTTACATTTCCATACAACATTGGTTTGGTCTCGCCATATTCGCTTGCGATGATAGCAAGTCTACACATAATAATACAGTTTGGTAGTCCATACGCAGAAAGTTCTTGTAACAATACCAGAAAACAAATATAAAAATTCCAACAACACAAACTCCTCAAGACTTTGTTATTCTCGCTTCGCAATATACCGATAGTACAGTTGACATACCACTCACAGTTTTACGATGCCTAGTCACAAGTGCCGCAGTCGTAAAGGATACCGAATGGTTACATCATGACTCGGTAGATTCAATGTGAAATTCTGAATTTCACTAGCTCTTAAACTAACCTGTACAGCATAAAGCTCTCTTACAAAAATTACAAAAGTCAACATATAATAATTAGCCTATCTATAGTTATTTACAATTATTGCTATCGAATGTTGCGCTTTCAACGCTCCAGTTATGCTTACAACTGGCTTATTGCCTTCGCTACAAATAATAAATTAAATTTATACAAAGATAAATGCTTCTCAATTTTGATATTCTGTTCAAGTTATTTTATCCGACAAACAAGAAAATTATCATTTAAAGATTTCTGTTTCATTTAAAATGCGTTCATTATACGCTTATATGATTATTGTAATCATAGTTTAATCGTTGAACAGAACACAAAAAGAAACAAAACTAACTAAAGCTACAATAATAAATTGTCGCCGTCAATGATATGCTTTAATAATTCATAACGGAATGATAAAGCGATTTCAAACTTTACTCCAATCTGAAATCTTTAACAAGCAACATAAACATTTTATCAAATACCTCATTTCAATTTTATCGATCATTGATTAATTTCATTTTATTTATTGAACTATTAACTCCAAAACTTTATTATCTTTAGAAGAAGACAAGAATTTCATAATTTAAGTGAAGACTACTAACAGTGAAATCGTTTAAGAACTCAGGTCAGTCTTTAACACCTACGTTTATAATAATTACTTTGATGAAAATAATTCGATTAGTATCTACATAGGCCTTTGTTAAGGTGATTGTATCTCTTCAAAGGGGTATTAAGGGAATAAGTAAAGACCGTTGTTTATATTACTTTGAATTTAAACAACCCACACACTAAAATTAGGCCACCCTAACGGAAAGACAGCGGAACTATAAATGGATGATCAGGCAGTTCAGTCTTATTTCAAATGAAAATATTATGTACAGACACGCAAACGAGGCAAAGATAATTTGGCATAGGAACTGGTCGCCAAGTTTTCTTTGGCCGCTGCTTGAGTGTGTTCAAAAAATGTAAATACTTGAGTTTTAGGACGAGGTTGATGTGTCTCTGTCTTAGCATTCGGGTGGCGTAGTTTCAAGGTCAGTGGGCGATGCGGGCGGTAGCGCTGACTGCGCTCGCGCCCGCGCCTTCGCCTATGCGAGCGCGGGCGCGGAAGCCCTCGCTCAGGGTCGGTGAGGATGAGCGGAACTCAATGACGAACTACTCACACCGGAATCACTGCTCTTTTCAGATGCGCAAGCTTCTCCGCCAGCAACGAATTTAACAACATTGAGCCTATGATCAGATTCGCAGGTGTCGTCTCTAGCACCTCCCGGGAGACCGCTACTGCGAGTTGCCGTGCGTTCTGGAACGGTTCCTGGATAGCGCTCGATCCTATCGCACTCCGCATCATCTGGCTGTCGACGACGAATGGATCGTTTCGCTTGCGGCGCTGGTTCGGGAGGCCTGTGCGAAGGCTCGTCTGCTCTGTGAACTAGAGGAGAAGTTCTGACGCGTACTCCGCCGACGCCTACTCCCGCTTCGTAGCAGCCGGAGTCCCGAGGGAACTGACGTCGTCCAAAAGGTGAGTCACCTCCCTCTGAGCTCGAACCACCTCCGTCATTTTCAACGTCGGCTTCCCCACCTAAACAAAATAAAGTTATATGTTATTTATTATACTATATATTATACCAAAAAAAAGAGACGTTCTATCACTTTAATTTCATACATCAAAACTTACATTCGAGCTGGTGAAGAAGTTGTACAGCTGCAAGGATTCTCGTACGATGTTCTGGTGTCATGATTCCTAAATAGTCTAAGTCTGACGGTTCAATTTCTTTAAAAAGTTCTATATCTTCATATCCATTTCTAGCAAAGGCCACTGTGTACTCCGGCAAATCTATCCTCCTCAGCAACTCTTCTACAGTTCTCGGTCGAGTCTCCCAAAGTCTTTCTCGACTTTTGCACCATTTCAAAGGCCTCGATCTTATCGGTTCTCTCTCAGATAGGACCTCTACGTTCGCAAATTTGAAATTCCCAACTTTGTTGTTGAGTACTCCCCGCCAGATACCGGACGCGTTCATGTTTATGACTTCGATGATGTCTCCTTTCTGTTAACAAACAAACAGAGGGAAGTTAGCAATTTTCTCGTGATCGTTTTATAGCGGTATGAGGGCGTTATTAAGAGTTCTTACCTTATATCTCAGGCCATCTTTGTCGTAAATATTGGGTATGTAATCGACGAGTGCTCGAGCCCGACACAGCATTTGCGGCACGAGTAAACTCCGCCCGGCCGGACTTAATTCTATGTTTTCTTCTGCCGAGAGAGATGAGTGATTACTACCGGCGCGAACCAATGCTTGTGTGCCTGTACATAAACATCGCTACGCTTAAAACCCTTTACAATAAATCTACCACCAGTACATTAAAAACAGATATACCTGTTGATACATCTTTGAATGACTGCGAAGTTATAAATTTAATCGATTAGTAGGGTATAGTGTGCAAATAATTATCGAATATACAATGTGGAGTAAGTAATAACAGTGGGAGTTATGGCACAAAGAAAGGAAAGACACAAATATTTACAAAACATTTATATTAACACATAACGATTAGTTTAATAAATCCACTCACTACTGCCTGATCCGCTGGGAAGACTTTCGAATGAACTATTGGAACACGGGAAGGCCTGGTCTCCGCTCGTTCTTCTGTCACCTTCGGGACCTCGTTCTTGTCTTAATCTTGATATTTTTCTTTGGACATCTTGCCTCAGGCCTCGCACTTTTCCCGCAAGATTGGACACTCCTTCACATTCTTCAGCCGACTGCAATGCAAATTGGTACGTCAATTGGAGGCATGAAAATCAAAAGCGATTTCATTTCAGCAACTTTATTGCAACAAATTCACGAAGCAACAATACATTTTAAAACTCTTGATTTTAAATTACCTGATGTACGGTGGCTATGTGTTGTGAATCGGTTTCACTCTCTTGATCTTCGTAGTCGGACGAGGCAGGCGAGAGCGGGTCTGCACCTATCCGGTACCCCGACATTTGGCGGTAACCCCTCCTACAATCACGTTCAGATCGACTCGATTCCAACGAAATGCCAGATAGCCGCGATCCTATAGATTGGATGTCAGACGCTGCGTAATCCCCGCTCTCCCGATCTCTCGCTGTTCGCAGGGGGATCACGGTGGTCGGGTAGGGGCCACTCTGCGGAATTATTAATCCTCTCCGAGGGGTCCTCGCTAAGCTTATATCACCCGCGCTTCTAAGGGATATAACGCCTTCACCTCTAGGCTCGTTTCGAAGATTGAGCGTGAAGCAGACTCTTCCGTTCTGAAAGGTTGCCGCCGGTTGTCCTCCGCCCATCAGAAAGTCTTCAGGGTCGCTCTCATACGGCGGTTCGTCGTACCAGTGACCCCTTCCGGATAGGCATCTCGCTTCGTCGTCGTACATATACGTGTCGTCTGTAAACGAGTCCTTTATTAGACTTCAGCGTAGCGTAGCTTCCGGCAATGCAAATAAAAAAGTACGTGCTAACAAAATTGCGAAAAAAGTTTACCGTAACAATGCCTCCCACATAGTAGCGGTTTCACTGACAACACTGCGATTAAAGCTGTGTACGAACATCGTAAAGCCGTGCGTGGTTGCAAAATATTTTTCCAAAACATGCATTCAGCACTTTGACGCAAAGTAAACATTGATCGGATGAATGGTGATGATCCTAGTTGCATACACTTTGTTACGTTTCCAAGTTTAACGTATTTTGTTGATGTTGCATATTGCAACATTTTACCATTTACCGAGATGTCAAAAATTGCGATGCACATTGAAAGTTAACCAAACATTCACACGAGTAATGGACAAATTCATTACCATTTCTTTTTTCCCAACATTCCGCATAACATTTGACTAAGTTCCAAACATCGTGCAAGCGTCATGCGGACATTTTTAATAGATTAGCTTTGTATGTATTTAAGTTCTTAGCACTTTGATATGTTTAATATAAATAAAGTTAATTTATTCATGTTTTTTTACTTATTTCATATCATTATATTTATTGCATTCGAAATGGTAAAATTAAAATCACAAAAGCCGCTGTAAAAAGCCAAAACACTAACAAAAAGCGTTATTAGAAAAATTTTGATCAAAATACCAGGAAGCGGCTAGAAAAAAACTTTAATGAAATGTATTGACGATTTCGAAAGCAAATACATAAAGAAACTAATTTTGATTTACAAAATAAGAAAATTACTTGAACTTAAAAAAAATGTTATTGTAGAAAAATACAAATGCATACCTCCAAATGGTCCTCTGACTCCATCTCTTCCCATGTTCATAAGTCCATGTCTTATGTCTCTCAAAATCTGTAACAAAACCAATGTTTTAACAAAAACATTTGTTAACGCAGATATAACCGCAGGAAACTCTGGCACCCCTTCCTAAATAAGATAGCGTAATTTTAATTCTGAGGAAAACTGAGTCGCCTTTTTGTAGGGGAGACCGGGCGCACAGATAGGAAAATTTTAATTTTAAAAAATAATAAACGATTTGCATCCGTTTCATCTCCCGCCTAACGTCTGGATCTCTTGTTTTCACTATAAACATCTAAGAAATATTTGCGCGTTGTCATAAATACCGCGTTTTACGCATAAAAAGTTTATGGTTTTTTACAAGGAAATAAGGGCAGGGTTTATTTGCCTATAATGTTGACGGAGGCCCATATTATACGACGCATGTATTAAAAAGATCTTACATTATTTGCAAGGTTAGGCCAAAAAAACAAGCTCACGTTATGAAAATCATATTTTTGAGAAAAATATTGCCTTAAATGCTTGAACGCGATGATAAATATTGTGAAGGCGCAATAAAAGCACCACTTTCGCGTAAGTACGAAAGTATTGAACATTAAGTTAATTTATGCACGCTTTGTAACCAAGACGGTGGCACGGCTTATGTGTGGCAGGGATTTACGTGCTGTTCATTTTAAATTAGACTTTAGCTGCATTTACATAAGAAATGAAATTTTGTACAGAAATGTAGGTCGACAATGCCATGTATTATTTCATCTTTTCCATATATTATTTAGATAATATATGTTTAAAGCTTCTTGTGGTATTATCAATATCTTAAATGTTAACACTTTTCAATTTAAACGATGCTAAAAGCGGACAGGGACGGGCTCATTAGAAAAACTAACACAATAATAATTGAACAGCAACAACTCAACGAAGCACCCTCATCAGAATAAACACCGAGCAAACAAATCAAGGAGGGCATAAATCAATACAACATTGATTCCTTTAAACGATAACCACCCCAAATTTTTAATAAGCCCACAAAATCGTTCGTTCCGGACGGTGTCACCCGAATTCGTGTCGCGAACAGTTTATTGGTGTAGTAAAATTTCAATGTTCAATATACCAAAGTACGGCATAGTTTTACGAGCAAAATGTGCTGAGAAAGGGCTTCCGAAGTTTCGTTGAGAAGCCATGCGACTGCTGCTAATAGGTTTAGCTTCAGATTAGGACGCGATTAGCTCATGACTCGGTGGAGGCTCGACTCGGCGGAGATTACAAGCAAATGCGACTCTCACTCCAGATTAGTTTGACGGATAAGGCGGAATTTTGTTTTCCCAAAGGATTGGTAAGACTGGAACTTGGGGATTCACTTGTTAGAGTGTTTTTTGTATCACAACATTTATCGAATAAAATGTTTTTATTATGGTTTTTTTGGTAACTGGACGTAAAAATAATTTAAATTTACAGTTACGTAAAAGTTGCACATGAGTATGAGGAAAGTACCTACGTGTATGACAAAATTACAGGGTTCATAAACGTGGCACAACACAACACACAAATATAATGCCTCTATTCTTTGGATGTACACAGTATACAGTAACGAAGGGGTAAGGTCTGTAAATTATGATTTCGATGAAAAAATGCTATTTACCTACACTTATTTTAACACACAATGCAATTAATACACTACTCTACTAAAAATACAACATTTGCGATTATTTTGCTTGTAAGTCTAATATTAACTTTGTCACTTAATATATACAAAAGGAGAAGGTAAAAAATTGTGCGATTACACTAGTAATTTAGTTGATGTAAGAGTGTATTCGTTTATATCTCCGGCATTTGATACTCTAATTTAATTAATTAATTATTGTTTTAAAGATATGCAAAACCTACAGGATACTACCCAATATTTTTTTTAATATACAAAAGTACATTTAGAATAAGGAGTAAATACACCTTCGACAGCTATATACAGAAAGAAAGTAATTTTGCGGCATATGAAGTCAGGCTATTTTAAGAATTGAATTTCGAAATATTTTTTCTTAATTTAAAACGATATTTGTAGACTTGTACACTTTCCGTTAGATCTTACCTCTTCCTGTTCTCTCGCTAGTTTATCTTTCTTCTTCATTGCTTCCTGAACTTTTAACTGTAACAAAGCATATTATAATTTAATTTGAAAATTACGCGTTGGAATCCTAAAACAACATCCAATTTAGAGGTTGGTTAGGGGTATTCAAGCGTACGAGTAGTGGCCGTATTTATGT
This sequence comes from Cabera pusaria, assembly GCA_954871355.1. Taxonomy (NCBI): domain Eukaryota; kingdom Metazoa; phylum Arthropoda; class Insecta; order Lepidoptera; family Geometridae; genus Cabera; species Cabera pusaria. The sequence continues at coordinate 7,259,371 of OX940894.1, forward strand.
TGAAAACTAATGATACATTATATTTTAAATGTAAAATTTACAATTATAAATACTAAGTTTGAACGTTTCGAATGTTCTCTTTTAATATTATTTATCTAACTCAAGTAGCACACGTTACGGTCATTTTAGGTATTTAAATTCCCACAGTTACGTGTATTAAGATACTTATAGTAATTTACGTAGAACTAAAACTGATTCATCATGCATTTCATGCATTCTTTGTTTTAAAAACATAAGTGCTAAGTGTTCGTGCATTTCATTCCAAGCAGTGCAAATGTATCCGTGTCGATAAGTGCCATGATATGCTAAGTTATTTAGTTTATTTGGTGTGAGTTACCAATGTTTAACAGGAAATAAAGTAGTCAGTAAAATAGGTTAACCTTCATTTACTACTGAGATTTAGTTAGTTACTTGAATAATTTTAAGAAACTTTTTGATCGTTATTAAAAGCAACTTTTTCTTGTTAGTCAGTTTTGTATCGTAATTTTATTTAATATAATAGGCTAGCATTTGACCACTACTTCACCTGTCGGCAAATGATTCAGTCGAGGATGGTGGGTAGGGATAGATGCCGGATCACATTAAATGTTTGTCGACAGATTTTGTCATTTGAGGGGCCAGGCACTTGACAGTGTTATACCACCATTCTTGTAATAAACTGTATAAAGTATATAAGTACTGAAGTCCTTCGTTGTGACTGATATCATTGTTTTTTTCTTCTTTATAATCCTGTATAACAATTCGACCATTTATATAACACTTTAGTAAACGTCGATTTTCAATTAAAAAAAAAACATTTTATACATCCACCTCCAATATTTAGAGCATGCCGATGAAACTTTAAAGCCAAAAATGCGGAATGAATTTTGAATAAAACCTGTTATATCCCTGTTGGCAGAAATTTAACAATCGTTGAAGCAAATAAATGATATTTGCAATGCGTAAATTGAGATAAAACAGCAATTTTATATGAAAATTATAACAATATACGTGAATACAATAATGAAAGTAAAAAATAATGAATATTTATCTTTTAAATTTAATGTAAAATAGAAAGAGAAATAAATTGAAAGGAAAAATGTAAAAATGTTATATTTAATAATTTTATTTTTTGTAAAACAACGGTTGTAAACAATATTTTTTTACAATCAGAGCATAACAGGTTTGTAAACCTTTTCTGCTATACGACTTTTCATTGATATTGATCAATAGATCAAGTTAATATTTTAAACAAATACAACTACTTTAATACATTGATACAATAAAATGTAATCTAAAGTTAAAAGAAGGTTAGCTACTATCACAAAAAAAAATTTGAAGAATAATGAAAGGCGTATCGCAGAAAAGCGGCATTTGCTCACCCTATGAATAGTTTCTTCGAAGGTGTTAGGATGGGCGGCGTTCATTTGTAAGAATCTGAGCCGGTCATAGTCTCTGGGGTCGACCATGGACCGGAGGGCAGTGTCCGGCCCAGGGCCTAACCCCAGCCCGCTCTGCAGTACGCTGTCCGGTGTGTCGACCTGGAGGAAAGTTGCACAATTTATCGCCGAGGGTTAAAACTTTTTATCGTTATATCAAACCTTTTTACTTCGACGCTGTTAAAACTTTGGATTCTTTGAATGGCACGATTGAACTGGTCTTTTTGTACCTTTAAAACGAGATTACGCTGAGTTTTATCCGATCCAATGCTGTTTTATTTGATTTTCTAACTAGGATTGAATGACATACATACGGCTCATCAATTTTTAATCGAGGAGCAGGCTTAAGTTTGTTACGCAATTACTCCGTAATTGTAAACCGATTTAAATAATTATATTTTTCATAGGTTTGGCATATCTCCAATGTGGTCCTATTATACGATTCATTTTGATCTGACAAGTAACTCTAGAGAAATATGGCGCGACGTGTGAAGTAGGTTTTTAAACTAATAATTATTTATTTCTCTAGTTATTCACAAAGTATTCTTAAATAACTTACTATGAAAAGGCACACAATTCCAGAATTATGTGCCTTAACCAATTTTTTGTAAGATACATAAATTAATATTATGAAAAATGTTTCTTTACAACTTTTTTTTAATAAGATAATATTAATTTAGAGCTTTTTATCTGAATATCTACTGCTAATAGCGTTTAAAATTAGTTTTATGAAGCTATGATATAAAAACCACGAAGTTAACTTTCTCATCATTTATCAACTCATTGAAGAGTCATTTTTCTCATAAAGATACAACGAAAATAAACCTTCTCTCAAAATTTTCTAACTTTTACCCGAATCACGGTTGTATGATAAATTATCGTCTATCTGGGAGGCTGGAAAACTTTTTGAGCGATCTTATTTTTAGTTTGACAGCTGAGAGAAACTTTAAAAACTTTTGAGTCGGTATCTAGTTTCGTTAATGTTTTGCTTTAGGAGCTCTTAGGAGTTTATTAATAGAATTTAAAATATAATTTCAGTATAAGAGCTATTTAGACACACGAAAGACATTTGAAGGTGCATGACGAATAAACTTATTTAAATTAACAACTTTAAATATGGATTTTATTATCGCTTTATTAACGTCAATTATATAGGTCATATAAATTATACACTAAATAATGTTAACATATTCGTTATTCATAGACATAACACAATATTATTGCTACATAAATATTTTGCAACTACCTTCTATCTAATTATCAATACAATCTAACGTGCGCTAGTTCCACCAAAATGTGTACACGATTGTTTATTCAGTACGTAACTTCATTAATTATTCAATATTTCCAGTCCACAAACAAACTAAATACACAAACACAAAATCACACTACTTGTAATTACCATACGGTCGTATCACCGATGAAGGCGTCTTCACAAAACATTCTCATTTATCATATTCACTTAAGCATGGAAAAAGCTAAGGATTTCTGCATCACAATGAGGGTAGAAATCAATTAATCATAGGAGGCACAAAGCTCGCCCATTAACTTCGCACTTGATAAGGGAATAATGCGAATGGCCGACAATGGCCGGCTATAATGCGACAAGCTGCGGACGCCCTTGCGCGCCGAATTTATTGGTCCCTTATCAAACGCACGCATTGTCTTCTTTCGATTTAAATTTTATTGAAATTTTCATGATTTTAATTTTTTTTTTTGATGATAATTATAATCAGTCAAGTACATTCACAGACTCGTATATGTACAAACAGTAATAAGAAAAAAAAGTACAACGAACAAACATCACGGAAGTGCTACCAATACTAAATTACGCAATAATACATTTCTGTAGATTTCGAGATCTATTATACTATCACTTTTACAACAACGTTTATGAATAAAGAAGTATTTTGAATTTGTAAATACAATAATGCTTATTACTGTTTCAGAACATTTTCTATCTATATTGTTCGCATAATTTTGAAAACAGTGCATGTGATATTGATTGACACTCTCGATGTCGAAGTCCAATTCACTGCTGACATCGGATCGTAATTGACAAACCGTTATTATGAGAGACATCCAATTATTTTGTAAAATTTATCCAATTAATTCGAATGTTATTTGAAATGAAACAATTGAGCATCACAAATGAACGGCTGTTTTAAAAATAAATAAACCGGTTTGAAATTCTATCGATAATTACCGCTTAAATTGCGGTAAAATAATCAGTCATCAAGCAAAACATTTTAAATAAACACTAACTCTCGCACAACAAAAGTCAACTAAGTGATTTACGTACGAATGCAAAGTTATTCCACGGAACTAACATAAAACTTCATGTTGCAAACGTGCAAAGAAAGTAATCTGTGTCAAAAACATTGTTATGAATATAGCGGGTAGCATGATAAATGTGCCGCAAGGAATAACTTTGCTAGTTGCACCAAACTGGGTGAAGTATTGTATAATGCTTATACAGTAAGTTTATTTTATTATCTTGTTCTATTTTGCCAAATATTTAAAATTAAATCACTAAGGGCAGCTTCAGGGCCGACTCCTGATAGCCGCAATATTAGAAACTCGAAAGTTGATAGATTTTTGACAACTTTTATATGGTCTCATCTGCCAGATAGCTATCTGAAACTGTATCAGGAACCGGTGAAACTGGCCCCTATGGCTGTTATTTATTATCGTAACATAGCATAAAACAAAGTCGCTGCCTATGTATGTACGCTTAGATCTTCTAACCTATTTTAATATAACGTATTTTAATGTGATAAGAGTCATTCAAGAGGAAGATTTATAACTAGGATTTAAAGCGGGAAAAGCTGCAGGACGCAGCTAGTGGACAATAATTCAAGCGTGGATTGGAACGTGATTGGTTACATCGCGCCTAGTCGACCAATCATATAGCTCCACTCAGTCTCAATAGCGGATCGGTACTGGGGTAATATCATTCTAGCATAAAGCCCTTATTATGTTATCGATGTTACTCTATATCAAACAAAACAACAGAACAACAAAGTTATAAAATAACCATGCAAATAGCCCCGAAAACACGGCAGTTAATTTTAATACAATAGTAACAATGATAATTACAAAATAATTCAATATAAAAATTGAGCTACTAAAATATATCCTATACAGTAAACCGCTATAACAGACTTTAGTACAACTTAGTTGCGTTTTAATCTATTTTCCACGAAAATCTCTTTCAGTTCATTTGCATACTTCGCCATGATTTGTTACGAATGAATCGTATTCAATCTGATATAAATTTAAAGCTGTAACTCTGTCAAATTATTCGGGGCTATAAGCTTAGCTCGGTTTGTTTATTAAAACGACTTGTTTAATTCATAAAGGATTAGAGATTTTAAATATGCATGACTTCTTATCTTGAGCCTTTGTGTTTTTATCGCGTTATCAAAGATACATTTTTTTAGTTTTATTTTCGGTTTTTAATTTAGCGTCGATTATTTTGTGATATTTGTTTATTGTGGGAAAATGTATACTTCAGTTTAACCACACCAGTACGCCACCAACACGTATAGGCATAAAATGTCGTCAGTATTATGTCGTAGCTGTTTATAGCTTTTTTTGCGTAGCAATTCGTAGCATTACGCAAAAGCGTAGAGTGATTGCACCAAATAAATGTAGGTAAGTATTCTTAACGGTACGTGTCCGGTAATAATTAATAAAATGGGTTCAGTAGTTTGTAATTTTCTCAACGTTTAACATGTCAAATTCAAACAATACATCCTGTGCATCAATTTTAGTGCCTGGTATTTCACCGAATTTAAATTGCCGCATTTCTATCGAAGGTATTGTCTTCCGGCATTGCTTGCTTATGTGCGTCTAAATCCAACTTATTCATACAAACATTAATTCCCACATCCGTTTCCTTTGACTTATAAGCAACGTATTGGCACCTTGCCTCACTTGCGGTTCTATTATTCTAGTATGCGAGTGTTGGCTCTGGATACGCAATAAAATGCCAAGACGAGTTTCTACGGTGCTTCCGACCGTTTCATAGATCGTAAACGTAACATCTTGTATCGATGAACGTATTGTATGCATTGATGGTGGACATTGTTCTTAGATATTGGTATTAGTATGTTAACTTTGTTGTCATAAGGTTTCGGAGTTACGAGTTAATGCTCGAGTATAAGCCGAATGTTTTGTTACCGTATCTGTGTGTTTAAGGTTATTTTAGTATTGGGTTACAGTATCTAAGATGTGTCATCTATATATGACTATGATTTATAACTAAGCCTGTAGGAATTGGCACTAATAAAATAGTAAAAGATTTCGTGTTTCTGCGGTTAACTTGTTTTATAACTGATCTGGTAAGAGATTTATTTAATTTTATTTTTTTCATATGGGCTAGCGTTTGATCATCTATTTCACCTGTTGGTAAGTGATGATGCGGTCGAGGATGACAACACGCTAGGCCTAGAATGGAAAAATAGTAAAAGATTAAAATAATTTTAAATTTTTCTCAGAGTTGTCGGCCCTGGAAATTGTTTTTAAATTAAATATTTTTAAAACATTTGAAACATAAATAACTCATTATTTTTGTTAGCATTTATAAATGCATTAAAACACGTTGAAAGGAAATTAAAATTAATTGAAGTAATTTTCTCAGACTCATTTCACTAAATGAGACTGGAGTAAAGTGGTGCGATGGGGAAGCCAAGATTGAGTTAGATGTTATCTAATAACCGGGAACTTGGATTTATTTTAATTAATAAGGAAATTATGTTTATTTCACAGAAAATTTAATTTCAATTATTTCACTTTTATCTGAGTCAATTGATTATTTTACGAAAAGGTAACATTCATAATTTAAAATAGAAAATGATAATAATTATAGGCCGACCGTTTATCTGAGTCCTCGCCTGCGCGGTACAGGGGCGCGGGGGTATGACGACAAAGGGGACTGAGACAGGTGCGGGCGGCGGGGGCGCTTCGTGAGATACACATGAGATGAAATTCGCCAAGATAGTTCCTCAGATATGTGACGTCATAGTAAAGAAGTCTAAAATATTCGTACACGTTTAAAGCCATTTGCTTGCACTGACTATTCACTTTATGACCGAAGATCTTACGATTCATCTTGAGATTGTTATCACATGTGTATCCTCACAAGGTGTCCGCAACAATTAACACTTGCGATCGCTGTCCGCGTTGCGATCGAAATGAGCGATTACAAAAATTCGCCCGCCGCCCGCACCTGTCTCAGTCCCCTTTGTCATCATACCCGAGCGCCCCTGTACCGCGCAGGCGAGGACTCAGATAAACGGTCGGCCCATATACATATTGTATTGAAAATAATAAAACATTGCTAGTTAATGATTTGAGGCCAGTCTAGTAAAGGTACGATCACACCACGACGTCCTTCGTCGGCGTGCGTGTTCGCGATCTGATTTTCAATCATTTTCTGATCGCCGTAGATCGCGTTTGGATTCGCGAACCAGTCGGCACAAACACTACTGCGCTATCTGATCGCCACCGAGATCGCGGAGGCAGGGCTGTGGTGTGGCCGTACCTTTATTCATACCTAATATGTGCAATTTCATAATAAAGATAGTTTAAAAACTAAAACAACCGACTTCAATGCCCCGCGAGTCAATTTCAGTAGCAATTTTGAGACGTTTATCGCCATATCTCTGGAGATACTTATCAGATCTCAATGAAATTGCAATGGGACTACCTCAAAAACGTACCCTACCGATTACAAAAAGAATCATTCGAATCGGTTCAAAATTGACGGAGTAATCGCGTAACATACACAAAAAAACATACAGACGAATTGAGAACCTCCTCTTTTTTTGTGAAGTTGGTTAAAAATAAAAATGAAAATTAAATTGATTTCCAAATATATACACATTTACATACAGACATGTAATTTAGAACCATAAAATATAACATTTAGACAATTGGAGAAGCCTCAGCACTGTTCTGCGCGGATAGGGTTAACGCAGGGCTGATTTTCAGGCCACCCCATTGCCTGAACTGAGTACATTACCACCGCTGACTGACGAAGTAATCCAAGTTTACGATACGATCTAATCTAATTCAGGTGTCCAAGTTGTCTCCTATAAACATGTGTGGTTATGTCTAGATCTACGACCAGTCATATGTGGCCTCGATGTATTTCTTGCAGCCTTTCACGAACGACTTCACTTCAACAGTTTTACTAAGCTGCTATAATGAAACTGAGATATATTAACTTTATATTTTAACTTAATTTTACGAAGCTGTCTTCTGTTGTAAGGATTGGTCAAACATAGTTTCAAACCGAGAGAAATGGGGGGTGGGAATAGAGGTATTTGCTCTGCAATGATAATAGTGGCTAAATTATAACTGTATGTGAGTACTTAGGCCATGATGATACGTAAATACATAAGATGGAGTTTTTTTTAAATAGTAAATAAGCAAGCGTTTGTCTACTATCTCACCTGATGTTAAGTGAAGATGTGATCGACGATGTAGCATAGAAGATACCTATTCTAAGTGTGATGATATACGTAAAGTTGATGGCAGCGGCTGGAAACAAAGAACTGCAGATATAGCTCAGTGGCGTGCCATATGTAAGGCCTTTATTCAGCAGTAGACGGATTATGATAGGCAGGATTATGATGAAGATGACTTATGCATTTTGATTTACCTGCATCCTGCGGTATTATCTTGTTGAATATTGTCTAAGGTTACAGTTTTGTAGCAGCGTCGTAATGTAGTTATCATATTCATTGATCATAACATATTTCACCAAAATCTGTTAAGGTATAGCTGCGCCTCGCGGTTTCACCCGCGTAGTTCCCGAATATGGGGATAAAATATAGCTTATGTTACTCGCTGATAATGTAGCTATCCATGAATGACAAAATTTTTGAAATAAGTAGATTATGAATTAAAATCTGACACACACGATAATTAACTGTCTATTTTATTACAATCATTCCAAATACTTTTAAAAGACGGACTAGTTGTATTACGAAATGAATATTAACAAGTATTATTTGCGATTATAAATATTAATTGCCGCCATATGGCTTACAGAGTACTGAATCACTCTACTACGTTATAAGAGTTGGCACTTCCCCACATTGTCGATACCCGAATTATGAAAGCACTGTGTAGTCAACCTAACAACGGAAAGTATTATTTACGTAGTAACTTTTATATAATCTGTGGTATTATGCTTATACATTTTTTTTTGCGGTTTTGGCTGGTACAAAGTACGTTCATAATTCTAAGTTATTTAATTATGTATGCAGTGTCGCGGGACTGATATGCCCAATCGTCATGTCATGTCAAAAAATATTAACTAACTTTGCACCCTAACAAGACTTTGCCCGGTAGAACATTCCTGTGAAGACCAATTAATTCTCCCCACCTTTGTTTCTATCTCGCTCACAGTTACCGTAAGAATATCTGTCAAAAACCAAACTCAACGAGAAGAAATACGTAAAAAAAAAGTTCAAGGTCATATTTTTTAGTCTTCAAAAGTCCTGCAATAACGACTAACAACTAACAACTAAATATGCAATAGCAACCTCCATTGTGTATAATCTTCTTGGGACTGTTCTTCTAAAACCAGTACATTCTCCTATGTTTGAGGTATTTATCTCCATATCTCTGGAGATACTAATTACATCTCTATGAAATTACAATGGGACCACCTCGGAAATATACCCTACCTATTAAAAAAAAGAATCATTTGAATCCGTTTTCAATTGACGGAGTAATCGCGTAACATACACAAAAAAACATACAGACTAATTGAGAACCTACTCCTTTTTGTGAAGTCGGTTAAAAAGCGTTATGAATGGGCTTCTATTGAAGAACAATGTATCATTATTTTTAACAAGCATTATTTTATGTTTGTTACACACTTTTTTCAACCGACTTTCCAAAAAGAAGGAGGTTCTCAATTCGTTTGTATGTCATTTTTTTGTGTATGTTACGCGATTACTCCGTCAAATGTGAACCGATTTGAATGGCTCTTTTTTTAATCGGTAGGGTTCGTTTCCAAGGTGGTCCCATTGTAATTTCACCGAGATCTAATGACTATCTCAAGAGATATGATGAGATGCGCGGCATAGAAGTCGGTTGTTTTAGATTTTAAACTATCTTAATTTTTTGTCGCTTCGATACGATGAAATTTTGGATTGTGTGTAACCATGTACAAGCATTATTTTGTTGCGTTTGATCACTTTATCGTAAGTTAAGCATTGATGCAGTACAGAACGCTTATTTATAAGAATAGATACCTTCCTTATTTATAGCTAGAAGTTTTTTCGTTGAATAAATAAAATGCCAGAGAAACAGAAAATGTAAGACCCAAAATAAGACCCAAAATAATTTCTAAACTCATATGGCTTAAAACCTTATTTTTCATCAACACATCGCATAAAACAAGACTAAAGTTTAGTAAGAACTGTTAAAATATTTTCATCTGCATCCCTTTAAAACGCCCATTGTCTTACAGTTTCTCGTTAGCAACAACTGTATGTAACCGAATCTTAGTTTCAAGCGCCCGCGGGGCGACTGTCTCACTATTTTTTTTTCATACATTCCTTTTGCCACCCCCATCCGCCATTATGTAGATCCGGCTCGACGCCGGTCCGCCTTTGACATACACTCGTTGCAATTAGTATGGAGCCGTATGGGGACGTACGTCCCCGGCTCAGTACAGTATAGGTGCGTTTAATGCAAAATTTGAGAGTATTGTTTACAGCGAGGATCGAGGTGAAATCGTGAAAAAATAAAACGAACGCCTGTAATTGCAAACATATAATAAAAAGATTTTTAACCACTGGATACATTTTGTTTTAAAATTTCACCTTGGTACGTTGTAAACAGTACCTAGTCTTTATTTTTGCATTAAACGCACCTACTTACTTATTGAATGGTTAAAGTCGTTCCAAATCGTTAGCTTGTAGAGTTTTATGTTATGAATGTATATATTAGGCACTATCTACATACATTTTATTTGTATTTGATTAGTAAATTTCATTATGAAACCAAATATATTTATATATTCAAATAATATATTTTAAATTATTTGATATAGCTATTGGAAATGTTTTACTTTTTAAAGATGGGGAATAAATTAGCTGATAATTATAACTATGTACATAAAAAGCCAAAATAGTGATGTACCTAGATCGTCTTTAATATTTCACGAAATTTAATAATTTCAAATCTTAAATAGCAACCTTAGCTATTTTTAACCGACTTCAAAAAAAGGAGGAGGTTTCTCAATTCGACCGTATATATATTTTTTTTTTTTTTTTTTTTTATGTTTGTTCGCGGATAACTTCGTCGTTTATGAACCGATTTCAATTATTCTTTTTTTGTTCGAAAGGAGATATCCCAAGTGTGGTACCATGGTAATTTTATCGAGGTATGATAAGTATCTCCAGAGATATTGAGATAAACATCTCAAAATTGGTACTGAAAATGAATAGCGCGGCATTGAAGTCGGTTGTTTTTTAGTTTTTAAGCGATATTATATAGTTTGGATTTTAATTATAATGATAAAAATGTATTTATTTGTCATTTTATTACCGATTTGAGACACATTCTCAAAATTGAATCTTTCAAGAAGCTTTTAAGATAATTATGAGTCTTAGTCGAGCCTCGAGTAACGACTTACTCGAGGCTGCAGCGTTCAAGAGATACGATTCAACTAACCCCACGATTAATACGCACCTTGCGTTCCTCGTAACCCTCACATGAGACCAAATATTCAGCAAAACATAAATTCCGCCAGCATCACACAATTAATAACCGAGTTATCAACGGGCACAGAGCCGCGTGTTCGCATTAGATACGCAACTCATTCCTGCCGAATTAAGTGCTACATTTTTCCACGTCCACCTATATTTATTAATCTCCTTGAGGGGTACGTCACCGCATGCCTTTTGAGAAATGACGGCTGCCAAAGTTAAGTCGGTTGAGCCAAGACAGGGTTGAGTTATGACCGCTTGTTGGGCCAAAGGATCAGGGCCATTAGAGCGGCGGCGTAATCCTTATCGGCGAACTTGCACTTAGGATTAGTGACGTCACAAGTTGCTTTTTTCGGTTATTGGCCGAGCTGAGTACAGCTGCGATTAAGGGATTTGTCAAGGATAAGTTTATGGGGTGGGATTTCCCTTGTTTTTAACATTTTTCACGAGTGACGGAATGTTCGGGAATTTCGGCGACTTACAAGGACTGCTGATGTAACGAGTCTTGTAAATAATATAAAACCAACGGCCGTACATTTTATAATAGAACAGATTTCGAAAAGAACACATTTGCCGTATATTTTGCTTAATCTATTGGATTCACTACGCATCGTCGATATGATTTGGTTTTACTCGATATTGATTCATAAACCTATTTCAAGAAGAAAACTGAGTTTGCGTGCGCTATCGTATAGGAAAACTATTTTTATAAGCAATGCCGACTGCTTAGCAAATCCACTGCGGAACCTTTATTACTGCGGCATAATCAAGATCTTCTATTATGTAACGTTTTATTTAGTAACTAATAATGAAAATAGATTTGGAATCTGAAAGAAATGCAAATTATAGGCAAATCAGAATTAAATACGGTGTGGCTGTTAATATGCGTATAATAATACTAAAATGTTTAATAACCCCAGACTAATTTGTATATGTATAATTTATTCATTGATACCATTCTAATGAGCCTAAACACGACATCTCGGACTTGAGTACTTGACGAATTGATTATTCTGCACTTCTGCAGATTTAAGGAGATGTCTCAGCATAAAATAATACGTAGCTAAGTTAAAGTTGTTATAAATACAAAATGTTAAACTTATAAAACTAGGCTTTTTGTGTCGGGGTTAATAAATAAGGAAGTATTGGCCAGTTCAGTTTTATTATCATGTGTTATTATCAAACAATTAATTCGTTTAATAAGTATAGTTCCCACATACCGTACACGTAATTAGTAAATGTAATCAACCTACACATACAGCCCTAGCTTGGTACTATTATTTATTCTGTGCCCTGGCTTCGTAGTTAGAACCTTAGAGCCTGAGGGCACTGTTAATAACCTCAAAATGGAAAGGTAGTTTTCATTTTAGGTTTCGATATACCGTAATTGCTTTCTATGTCGAAATAATCAACATTAAGTTGAGGTTTTCATGGTTGTAGTTGTATTAATTGTATGATGAAATAAGATAAAAGTGATTGTACTTTAGTGTAATAATAAAAATTATATTGTATTATTAGCACTTGTAGTCGTTGTTATAGCAGAGCCAGTGAGGATAATGTAGGAAACGGCCAAGTATTTCTGACTAGAAGGGTAATTTTGGTCTAGATGGCAGAACGAAGTAAACGTTTGAAAGCAGATTTACTTATACGGATTGTTTTTTTTACGATGTTTATTTTTCTAACATGTAGTGTTACTTTTTATTCGTCGTTCGTTTATCGCGATGTATAATAAGCGACACTCTAGAGATTGCATCGTATAGTATTACCTACAACCTCTTTGGATGAGTAATCGACACAACTCGTCCCATTGGTCAGTCCGGGCGTAAGCCGTCCATTCTTATTCATGTGTGGTTGCGGAATTCACCGTTGGTTTTCCCGCCGTTCGCCTCGTCATATCATGTTGCTGCTAAAGCTGGTTCATTGGTTCCCAGACGTTTTTGGTTTCGTCACGTTGGCATATCTGTCTTGAAGGACCTTGGAAGCCGCCAAAGCTGAGATGCAGCGATTGGAAGATATGTGTCAATGATTGGAGATGGTCCAACCCGATGGCGTATATCCGGGAGTGTGAGCGCCCCCTGGTGCGTAGAGCAACGAATTACTTGGCGACGCGAGGGCGGCGGGCCTGGCGGGACCGAGTGGTCGAGTTCTCGGACTTCAGTGCCAACCAGCGACAAGTGTGGACGTCCGTCCCCTGTGAAGACGTGGAAACGTAGCCCGCTTCCTTTCTGAAGGCGAGGGCTCGTTACAGGAGAAGTCGACGTAACTGTACTGTGAGGTCCTGGACGACTTCGGAAGGGGTGCAATCCAGTCGACGACGTCGTGCACGTAAGCATTTTCTGTGTCACTTTAGGTAGGTAGGTAGGTTAGCTCAGGTTTTAGGTTACATTTAAGAAGTATATTGTCAATAAACTGAGTGTTTAATGTATTTGGTTTCTTATTGTCGAGGGATCTCCCATTAAGTTCATAGAATCTCTTGTAGTTAATCACCACTCCTTTGGGGCCTTTCCGGCAGGCCTTATTAACACCACGGCCGAACCCACGCCCTGTTTCATTGCTCTGCCGGGGGATCCTAGCAGGTGGTATATTCTAGATTCTGAGTTAGGTAGTCGTCAGAGCTAAGGTGCAGGTTCGATCCCGGCACCTGTTAGGGTGATGACGACTCCATTAGGGCCTAATTTCAGGGCATTTAGGAAGTCGGTTGTTTGAGCTATAAAAAGAGCCCATCACGGATTACCAGGTGACAAACATTGTAAAAAATTCATTCAAAATGGCGTAGGTATACCTATATTTTTCCTTACGCAAGAAAACATCAATGGCCCTTTTGATTGGGTAACTATTATCATCAGAACTTGTTACTAAAAAACTGAACCGTGTGTGGTATAACTCACGTCATGCATAAGGCAATTTTTCGGTCTATTTGGTGGTATTAGTTACGCAGTAACTATTATATAATATGTGGTATTAGCTACTATAAAACGATACTTTGTGTGTACAAAAACATAAAAACTAAACCCAGCTCCGCTAAACACAACAACGAAATTGAACAATCGATTGGCAGCAGGTTTTTATTTAAAGGATCCTTCTATCGTTTCAATGTTGGTTAAAAAAATCTTGAAATATTCATGCCATATGATTGGATCAAGAGCTAGATAAGAGGGCAGTAAGTACCTACTCTTTGACACGGCACGCATCGCCAGGAATTTACAAACTCTTCCGCACTAGCTATCGGTAGCTTAGGCCTTGTTTCGCTGCCGGCGGCAACCAAACTTTTTTTAAGTACCTAAATTTAAAATAGTATTTTATTAAAAAAATATTTATTTTTGCTGGTAAATCAAAGTTCAAGAAAATAAATTTTGAGGTATTGGTCTATTGCTTTATATTTTGTAGTACGAAGAGGTAAGTAATTAATGAAATTAGGTAGGTACCTACCTTAAAATTTGATGACGCTGTTAAGCCGCATCTTTACCGTCAATCACGGTCAAGTGTTTGAAGTTTATATCTTGAATAAGAAATCTTACCCTCTGTGGTGGCATAGTTTGACGAGGACTGTGGGAGTGCTTCGGCGAACAGGACCCGTGTTTCTCTTTCCTATGTGACTTCAACCCGCGTAGCAGTCTTGAAAAAGTTGTGACCTTTTTCTTGGCGGTGCCGAGACAGTTATCTGCATAAAAGAGATAAGTATCAATGAAAGACGACCCAGAAATAAGAGAATTTATGAAGTATTAACAATATCTAACGTACATTGTTATAAACAATCCAAAATTTCACGGTTCGACGGGACTCGAACATGCTCCTGCCGGGAAAATGCTCAGGCGTTGTACCAATTCAGCTTCAGTACAACCCTATCGATACAACGATTCTCTACTGGGCCGGTAGCCTCTACATGAATAGCGATGTGTTTCGACCGATGATTGTCGTTATGAACAGAGATGCATGTATACAACTGTCTAGCTGCATCACCTTCTAGTAGACTTTTGCGATGACTAGACGCATCGCTATCAATGTAGAGACATCCACCCCAAGGCCGGTAGTCTCTACATCAATAGCAATGGATTTCGACCGATAATCGTTGATAAGAAAAGAGATGCAGATTTCACCACACACACAACAACTGTCTAGCTGCATCTCCTTCTACTAGACGTTTGCGAGGACAGGTCGCATCGCTATCAATGTAGAGACTTCCACCTCTGTTATTATGAAATTCAACCATATTACGATCGTGATACAATTGAATTTCGTAGTACAAAATTCGAATCTTACTGCGGATTCTGCTGTCGAGATAGCTTACAGAATAGCCTAGCTGGGGTGGAAGTCTCTACATTAGAAGGTGATACAGCTAGACAGTTGTATATTTGCATCTCTTTTCTTATCGACTATTATCGGTCGAAATTCATCGCTTTTCATAAAGAGACTACCGGAACTGGATTTAATTTTAACTAATTATGCATTTTCAAGAAATATAATAATTTTATAATTATTCACAAATAATATGAAGTCTCACAGTACGGAACAGACACATAGGGGAGGGGTATTTAAGCCAATTACCAATAGACAATGCTTTAGGAAGATCAGTTTGCTCCTGTCAAAATCTTCTTGAATACGGATATAAATGTCTCTTAACAACGAGCTCATTGGTATAGTGATGCACAAAATGTTAGACGGCATCGCTTTCAAATAGCCTGATCCTCTTTTATTATTAAAACCCTACTAAATAAATATAATATAAATCAATACTAAAAAAAATTACGTATTTGCTAATTTCGTTTCCACTTACTTCACACCAATTTGGGTGGATACAACATTATTTAGTCATTACTTATGAAAATCCAAACATTGAGTCAACGTTTTAATTTGTAATCATTTATTTTTTGTGAGATAAAAATAAAGTTATAATTCGTCGAGTTGTAGTTGTAGTTAGTGCACAATAAGACTTACAAATAACTATTATTTACTGCACTGAATCAAACAATTATAGGCACTAAGGACTATTTTTAACCCCGGCACAAAGCGAGGGGTGTTATAAGTTTGACGTGTGTCTGTGTGTCTTTGTATCTGTGAATCTGTGTATCTGTTTGTGGTATCGAAGATCCCAAGCGGATGAATAGATTTTGATTTAGTTCTATTTTATTTGACAAGTGACTTAATAAATATTAAAGTATTATATGTATAAATTAAACTTAGCTTTTGTTTAAAGAAAATCCGATCAGCCGTTGGAAAATTATGATATATGTAAGCTCTTTTCTAGTTACGAAAGCAACTTTCATATTTCTATCAAATCTACGTTATTTGCTATTCTGTTACTTCAATGATATAACAAGAACAGGATAACCTTGAACCGGATGCTTGGGAATCTCTTGGAATCTGCAGAATAATCAACTCCTCACGAGTGACAGAAACTTACAGCAGAGATGTCTTGTTTAAGCTTATTGGAATGGCCTCTATGACCAAATTACACACAGATCAGTCGTGGGTGGTTTTAAATTTTAAATGTAAGTTATTGTTTGTTATTTGATTTGAAAATTATGTTTGCATCTTTTTTCGTAACAGAACATTTGAAGCTAGTAATAAAATACTACTACTATTATAACAGACGCTCAAATTACATTTATTTATTTTTTTTATAATATGGAGCGGCAAACAGTTAAGCGGCCAACCTGATGGTAAGTACCGCCGCCTATTGACATCTGCAAAATCAGAGGTATTGCCGGTGTGTTGCCTACCTTTATCTGAGCACTACTCAGATTAAATGTTTCTGGAAAGGTTTCAGATGAGAGGTCATTCCACATCTTACAGGTACGTGGGAAGAACAATCGTATGAACGAGTAGTATGTGATGCCCACGTATCTATAATTTGCGGATGTGCATTTTGACGGTGTCAGGAGTTTCGATGGTAAAAACAAGACGCAGGTATGATATTAAAAGACTCTTCAGAACATTCCCCGTGATAGTACCTATAGAAAAGGCTAAGAAAGCCAAGGTCGCGACGATGACTCAATTCAATTTATCAGTTAGCTTGGGTTAGTGAACAAGTCTAACAGCTCTTAGATTTTTAATTATTTATCTTTAGAAGCGATAACAGTTTGAAACTCTTACATCACAAAAGCAAGTTTACTCAAAAATCAAAATCCATTACCGTTCAGGAAGCTTATATCCAAATTAACTTCAATAACTTCAAACATTTCAATCCGTGCCCCTGCTTTCAGTGTGTTTACTTTCATCACATCCTGTTACCGAGTTCAATTATAATTGTAATTGACTTTAATACGAGTTTCAGACAATTGATAGACTTCACAGGAGTTTGGCAATTACGCTGAAATTACTTAGGAGATGTTAGTTGCGTAAACATGGTTTCAGGAACTGGGGTAATATCGTTTATTTTTAATATTTTTTTATTTTGTTATATAATTAGGTATTATAATCAATTTTGGTCATATTTCATAAGTGATATGCCGAATATTAAGTTTTAAAATCGCTGTACGATTACTGCAATAAATAAAAAAAAAATACGCACTACGCATGCCCTCATATATCTTGCTATTGTGTACAATATATCATGATATGCGCTTATTTTTAATGAAAAATTATAGAAGAATTTGTGGACGATTAAGTTTAAGCTTGTTTTTTTTTTGAGAGCCCCTTTGGTGTAAATCATAGATTGCTTGACTTCTAAGTGAGAGCGGTCACCGGTTCAAATCCCAGCACGGGTGTTCATACACAGGTGGTAAGAGCATATAACAATGTTCCACCTGGCTTGCTACCAAAAAGTAGCTCACCACTATCAGGTAGAAAAATATGTCGCCATAACCTTCTGGTGTACCGGCAGAATACAGCCCTTGAGAGTTAGAAAATGTTAGATAGGCCTAGAATACTCTAACTTTTAAGGGCTTACGTGTTCACTACCTTAGACCACATTATCGCTTACCACCAGGCGAGATAGTGGTCAACCGCTAGTTTATAAGATTTCTACAAAAAACTTTATGTTAAGTTATATTATGTTTACAGCGGCGTCCTACGATCTGCGGGCGCGATCTCAGTACTTTTCAATTGTTTTCTGATCGCGTTTGGTGTGAACCAGTCGGTACAAACACTACTGCGCTATCTGATCGCGGCCTAGATCGCGCACGCAGGGCGCTGCGGTGTGTGATGTGGCTGCGGTGTGGCTTTATAGGTATACACATTTTCTTTCATAATTTTAGTTCATGATAAACAAAGTATGTATGACATTTGCCAAGAGCACTGCGGCGATTGTAATAATACAAGTAAAATTCACAATGAAGCAATAGATGATAACAATTTTGCACAGTTGCCATCACAGATTGCAGATTTGCAGTGGTAGGACTTTTGCTAGTCCGCCTGGGGCGGTACCACCACTTTGCCAATTAATTTTCGGCCGTGAAATAATAATAATAATATATCCATTAATTTCTCTCACAAAATGGAAATAGGAATGTTCTTCGGTTGAAATGGCAAGGTGTCCAGTGAAATTACAGGGCATGTGAGACTTTTCATATTTATGTATCAAGGTAACAGGCGCAGTGCAGTGACATGCAAAATTCTGGCAGTCCAGAATTTTGCATGCCGCTGTATCTGCAATAGGTAGACGTCATCGCTTACCATTAGGCCAGCGTCGTGCTTGTCCTGTTACCTTATATCATAAAAAAACAGAGCTTTTTGTTATTTAGCATTTGCTAGATTGGTTTTAGTTTAAGATATATATGTATAGAAGGTAATATTTCTAAATATACCAATATTAATAATATAGTTAAACAGAATAAGTACCCAGATATTTTTTTCATACATTGTTTTTTCTAGACTAAGTAACAAAATTGAGATTTTTAATATTACATTCGAAATTTTTAATAACACTTCAGAACAGTCTCGCTAACTTTCATAAACAAAAATAAGTCACTTTGAAGTCTAGACCATAAATCATACATTTAACGTCATTGTTATAATTTAATGCTTTATAAAAAATTGCGTGCCGCCATAGATTTTTATAGGTAGGTATTTTAATAGCTCAATCACAGTAAAGTGGTATTTTAATAATGCGGTAATAAGTTCAGGGGTGTTGAATTCTGCAAAATATGAATGGGCATGCAAGTTGTAGTATCTGGCTGCTAGTAAAAGCTTTACCAATTCCAAATTTTTTCCTATAGTTATGGTGGTTACATAATAGTAGATTTTATAACAAGGGTGAAAATTATAGTACATTTCTACGAGGCCGCTATTTTGAATCCAAAGCGAAGCGAAGGATTCTAGAGTAGAATCCTGAGCGTAGCATGGGATTTAAAGTACTTCGGCCGAGAGAAAATAATATTGCATCCGAGTTTTACACTCTGCTTTTCATCCCCCTCTATGAGAAATCGAAATAAAAAAGAGAATAACACAACTAAACAAAACACATATGACACATATACACACAGCACATACACAAGCGCATTTGATTTCTTTGTTTTATGTCCTTCAGATATGCTACCAATTTTGTATAGGTCCTGATTTGAATATTATTATTAGTATTGACTGTCGATATCAGCATCGAGTAAATACTCCAGAGTGTAAATACTCCAAGAATATGTTGATAATTAGCTAGAAATACAGTTTCTGAAAATGAGTTCGCTTTTTTTGCACTTCTCCACTCGATATATTTTGTATAGGCTATTAAATATTTTTTTGCGGGACTTTGTTGATAACAGATTGTTTATAACATTTGTTGCGTCGTTTTGTCACGTTTAACAGAACCCATTTTTTAATGAATTAATAGTTTATTTAGTACTGCAACAAAAAATAAATGTGAGGAGGACTTTGTATTGATTCGCGCGCTTATTGTTTTCTTATTCATACGAGATTCTTTTTAGGGTTCCGTACCCAAAGAGTAAAACGGGACCCTATTACTAAGACTCCGCTGTCCGTCTGTCTGTCTGTCTGTCTGTCTGTCTGTCCGTCTGTCACCAGGCTATAGCTCATTAACCGTGATAGTTAGACAGTTGAAATTTTTACAGATGGTGTATTTCTGTTGCCGCTAGAACAACAAATACTAAAAACAAAATAAAGTTAAAAATTAAAGGGGGTCCCCATACAAAAAACGTGTTTCTAAACGCCATCTATCTAATTAGTTTCGGCAAAATGACATAGATGGCGCTAGTAAACGAGCCCCGTCTTTCTAGATCGCGACCAAACCAAATATTCTTGGTAATATCAATTAATCAAATATATGAGGTTGAAACTCTGTTATGTTTCGTATTGTACGGAACCCTCCCTAAGTGTGCGATAAGAGGCGCGATGCTGACTCGCACTTGGCCAGTTTTATTTTAAATGCACTAGACTATAAACGACAGTTCGCGCGCTTCTTTTTTTTTCATCCTGGCTACCACACTATCAGTGTATTGAGCCACGCGTTTTAAACTTTTTTTCTGTATTATATATAATATATATAATATATATATATATATATATATATATATATATATATATATATATATATATATATATATATATATATATATATATTGTTTTATAAGATTAAATGTTTAGCTTCACGAGCTTTTTTTATTCATCAAGCGTCGCGCGCTATCTAGTTGATGACAGTAACATTTCCTGTACAATATTATTATTGAACCTCCTTAGACATGGCACTATAAAATAACAGTCATAAGCCAAAAATTAAAAAAATACTTTCCCGCCCCAGGGCAGAAATGACTTATTTTGCGCGCACTTATCAAGAAACAAACCATCACCTTTCGAATAGATGGGATGAACAAATATTTTCTTTAAATTATGTACTTACCACTTGGTGGAAATTCGTAGAAGTATGCCGATCGTGGACTGAGACAACTGAAACAAAAGAAAAGAAAATAAGTAATGGCGCAGCCAGACTTAAGTGACGTAGGACATAGATGCGTCCTTCTTCATCTGACTTCCAAAAAGAAGGAGGTTCTCAATTCGCCTGTATATATATATATATATATATATATATATATATATATTGTATGTATGTAACGCGATCAATTGTGAACCGATTCGTATGATTCTTTTTTTAGTCGGTAGGGTACGTTTCCGAGGTGGTCCCATTGTAATTTCATTGAGATATTATAAGTATATCCAGAGATATGACGATAAACGTCTCAAACTTGCTACTGAAATTGACTCGCGGGGCATTGAAGTCGGTTGTTTTAGTTTTTAAACTATCATAATTATATTATCTTTAAAGTAAAAGACGTCAGTGAGATAATTATTATGACCAGTAACTCTAATCCAATCCACAATATCCCACCCATCCTTACACAAAATCTACACACGCATTGTTTCAGCTGTCATTTTAGCTGCTAACCGTTCCAATTTGTTTCATCATATCAAATTCAGAGTGAACGTGCCACAATCAACCAAAATGTAATTAAACCGAAACTGCAGACATGCATAAAAAAGGAACGCTATCCCGGCATTCGGAAAATGGGAAATTAATCGACAACGACATTAACAATACTCCGCTAATGATAATGATTGCCTGAAATGAGCAAATCAAAAAAGAGGATACGCTCGCTACCTTTCTGCCGTGACAGAATATTACAAAAGACTTTTGACCCAGATACACAGCATAATGAACGGGTGATGGATCGGTTCAAAAAACAAACGCATTTTAGAGGCACTAAATATTAGACATAATCAGGTTCAAAATTCAGCGTTCTCCTTTGTTTCAATGAGGAGCTCTTCATAGCTCGTGGTATTCTTAGCACTATTTTTTAAATACTTAATCAGCATTTAATTAATACCAATGTCTTATATAAAAAGGTAGCTGTCTAGTAACTCAGACCTTTTAAAGGTCTAAGTCTAGTAAGGTGCCATGGTTTAAACAGAAGAACGAATAAGTTCTTTCTTGATATGTTCGTTCTTTTTAAGGAAAATTAAAAACGTTAGCTACAGATTTTAGAATAGAATAGAATAACTCTTTATTGAACACCATTCAGAAAACATTAAAAAAAACTTAAGTAAACATTCACAAATAAGTGTTACAAAATGCGGTCTTATCGCTGAGAGCGATCTCTTCCAGACAACCTTTGGGTAATGAGGATTTGTTTAATGAACATGGCGGGGTAAATATGGTGTTCAATACCTTAACTAAAATAAATAAGTAAATACATAAACACTACACTGCAGATACATATAATACATAAATAATATATTTATCAATAAACAATACATTGCAATAAACAACTATTCAAATAACTAACAAATAAACAACAATAAATTTTACTACAGTGATTAGCGGCAATTAGGAGCAAAATAAATAATCTCATCGTTGGAGCAATGATTTGCCTTAGACTAAATTAGAAGTCAACTATTTCTAGGCAAACTCGTTCCATCTTACACTGTTACTTCAGTTTACATGAGAAAGTTAGTACTCATGTGCTTATTTTTTTTCGTATTGACAATATATTCTCATGCCAACAAAAATTGGAGCACGTAATAACTTCGGCAACCGTCAGTCTAGATAGATTGGACTGATGAGCCCAGGGATCAAAAATGTACCGCATCCATTTCTGATTCATCAAAGGATATGAGTGTACGGATAATGAAATCGTAAATTCGTAAAGGATTCGTTTTGATGTCCTCGCGCTTAATAAGCTCCGTTGGTTCAGTTTTGTTTGTTTCCAATAATTATTTTATTATTCTTTCCATTTATGTAGGTAATTTATACTGATATGGTACGTGTAAAAATTTATGGATAATGTAATACGGCTCTTAATGAAACTATTGTAATGGATAATGTAAAGCCGATGTGTTAATAACGTGCTTGCCAATATGATCGAACCTGCTTGGTATAATGCTGGAGTTTTATTTGGTAAAACAGGCCAAATAATAAAACAGCGCTACATAGCTGCATATCCCTTTTATTCGTCAAAAATGCCTGAGCAATGATAGTATAAAACGCAATCATTTTATCGTATTTAAGTTTCTAGAGAGGTACTACTATTCATTCCGAATATATCTTCGTCTTGTTCACTGATATTACTGATGATGACAAATCATTTATACCATGTCGCGACTACAATAAATACATTTAAAATTTGAAGTATATAACAGAAATATATAGTTATTAATAATAGTTTTAGAATAATGGTAACCGTACCTACCTTCACCAGTCTGAGACCCTAAAGCAGTGCTAGATTTGTAATAACCTCACTTAGTTTCTGTTACCCGTTGCATAGCAATGGGGAAGATGTAAATAATAAAAAATCGCAATTTCTTAGCCTTAAAAAAACTAAAGCTTATTTTAATAACAACTGCGAAAAAATCGATATAATTAGGAATTATATTTTTATTAAATAAACAAATTCGCGGTTTCCGAAATCTTGCGCCGCCCGTGAAATGGCTGTGACGTCACATCGCCGGACTGGACCGGACTACGTAATATATATTATCTACTGCGCCGACGCGGTACGGGCGGGAGCTTGGACTTATCATTTTGTTTTGTGATTTTGAGTACTGCCTACGCCTTTGATAATCTAGATCTGCTAATCGTGCTACCAAATGGAACCAGGATCTTCACTTAGGCAAGCAAATAATCTGCCGAAAGTCGACCTTCTTATTATATTTGGGGATTATTTCATCAATCATGCAAAGTACCTACATTAGTGCAGAAATCCAAGGACAAAAACTTGCAAAGTGTTTTCAGGGTTCCATAGCCGAATGGCACAAAACGGAACCCTTATAGTTCGTCATGTCTGTCTCTCCGTCCGTATGTCCGTCCGTATGTCACAGCCATTTTATTCCGAAACGATTAGGACTACAGAATTGAAAATTGGTAGGTAGATGTATTCTGTGAACCGCTTTTCGATTTTTACAAGAAATAAAAAATATAAACTGTTAACATCCCATACATGGAACTGAAACAAAAAAAATAATTTCTTCAAACCTATACGTGTGGGGTTATTACATAGTGTTTGTATGAAAAACAAAGATATCTTTGCGGTCGCCATATCTCAAAAACTGCTGACTGTATCTCGTTCAAACCAATTTCCGTTTAGTTTTATTTGTCTTATCTACAGCATATATTTTTTTTAGATTGTTCACTCCCATACTTTAAAAGTTAGTTCACACACATTTAACCACTTTAGACGCGCCTATCTTTCAAATGATGGACTTTGAGAAAAAATGATTTTAGGAACCTCAATTTTATTTTTGAGACCTATCCATAGACATCCCACCCCATCCCACACGGTTTGAAAAAAATCATTTTTTTTTGTTTCAGTTCCATGTATGGGATGATTATTTTTCATTTTTATTTTTGAGATGATTATTATTCCCCTTAAACTTTTATATTTTTTATTTTTGTATAAAAATCGGTAAGCGGTTTACAGAATACATCTTTCTACTAAGTTTCAATTCTGTAGTCCTAACAGTTTCGGAATAAAATGGCTGTGACATATGGACGGACAGACAGACAAACATGATGAATCTACGCTATACGCTACGAAAGCTACGGAACCCTAAAAAGGAGGAAGTTCTCAATACAACGGTTTTTTTGGTAGGTTTGTTGCCTCAGAACTCCGTCAAATCTTCACCGATTTGAAATATTCATTTTTTGTTTCAGAGATTATGCCTTCCTTTTGATCGCATTTAAATTTTATCGAGATCTGATAGTCATCTCCGGAGATATGGAGATAAACAATATTAACAAATTTGTTTACCTTGACTACATAATAAAAATAAACTGGCCAAGTACAAGTCGGACTCGCACTCGTAGGGTTCCGTACTACACTACAGTATTTTATAAGATTGAGCAAAAAATGCCACTATGATTTTTCGCCAGCAAAAAATAAATTTTATCAAAACAGATTAGTGTGCCGTGTGCTTAATTCTTATAACAACATCTAACGTCTAACGCTATCAAAATAAAAGTTAACACAAAGGTGTTAGGGATTGGCATTTCAATATAACGCCATCTATGGAAGTTTCCCTAAGCGTTCATAGACGGCGTTATATCGAAATACCGAAAAAAAAAGTTTCTTCTATGGAGCCCCCTATAATTTTTAATTTTATTCTGTTTTTAGTATTTGTTGTTATAGCCGCAACAGAAATACATCATCTGTGAAAGTTTCAACCGTCTAACTATCACGGTTCATATTATACAGCCTAGAAATAGACGCACAGACAGACGGACGGACAGCGGAGTCTTAGTAATAGGGTCCCGTTTTACCCTTTGGGTGCGGAACCCTAAAAAATAATGACAATATGTTGCGTCTACCCCGCACCGCATGACATTTAAGATGTAAAATCGATACACCACCGTCCGTTACAGTCTCGCAATATCTTTATCTGATTGGTTGTCTGGAATAAATCGCTTAAAGCGATAGGACAACCCTTTGCATTACATAGCTTAAGTATTTAGGTCTAATATTTATTTTATAATTGGTGTGCAAATAATCGCGTTATCTATCGATCTATCTATCTTGTTTTTGTACGTGACAGCTCCTCCCTTTTCATTAATTTACACCATTTATTTCTCACTTTTTTTTCATTTGGGACATGAAAAAAGTTTTTTCCGGAGTGGTAACTGTTGTATTTGTACATAGAGGTACTATACGATATTTGTACGGTATTTTTTTTCCCATATTCACAGAATATTTACGAAAATACCACGAATAAAGCAAAAACACTGCATACGGTAGTACGCGCGGCCGGGCAATCGAGCGATGTGACGTCACACGTTGAGCGGTCAAGTCAGCTCTGGATTTAAGAACTCTGAACTTTAAAAAATTGCTAAAAATACAGTTTTTGAGATATTGCAAAAATACTTTCACTGATATTTTTCTAATTATTTGCTTGATTTTTTTATAATAATAAAAAATACACTCTTCTTCCCCATTATTTACTACCCAAGAAGACATATGAGCTGATTTAATTCAAACTACAACTAAATTGTTTTCCAATATGCCAAACATACTAATAGATATTTATTACATTCGTAGCTGAGTGGTGGTAGAATCAATATTCATAGCGTTCCGTTGCGTTGCACAGAACCGATATGATACTCTTTATTCTGATTTATTGTTCCAACAAAATGTTGGTATTGGCTTTCGATAGGCGTGATTGTAAAGGGGATTGTGGTTAATAAAATAGTGGCAAATTGTATTTGTTTAAAGGTTTTACAATTCTATTTGATGAGTGAAACTAACAATGGTGATGAAACATTTTGGTTTGTGTAACTTAGGATTGTGGCAGGTTGTTTCATATCAGTAGGACATGGTCAGTAGCGATACTGACCATGTATACTGTCTAAGCCAAGTTCCGTAGAAAAAGCTTTCTCAATTGTACGGGCAATATTTTCAGTTTTCTTGCCTTATAAAAAAAACTTATTCAAAATATTATAAAAATAAAAAAATAAAAATTAACTAAATCAATCCAGCAGTTCTCATATTTCGCTTTATAACGAACGCATTTAATTGTATGAATAATGTATTGTAGTTTAAAATAAAACCGACAAGGGAAAAGTAATAAAGTTTGTATTTAGCAACAATGTTTCAAACTAGGTTCTAAACAAAAGGATGGATAACTTTACATTATTACATGCAATATTAATTATTATAGTACTCTTATAACACAATTTATGAACATTGAAACCAGCAATTATTATATTATTAATACAGTAATTAATAATTATCATTTGTAAATTAATAAAAAAATATTAAAATGATTCCATATGAGTACTACTAGTTAGCGAATGTTAAATTAAAAGTACAAATAATACTTAAATTCAAAATTTAAAATCACCCTCGACTGATTTTTATATGTAGAATTTGTTCATTGAGACCATTCCAATAAGCTTAAATACGATATCTCAGACGAGGAGTTGACAGTATTCTGCAGATGCAAGGAGATGTTTTGTCTCAGCATTAGATCAAGTTTACCATATTCTTGCAATATCATTGAAGTAACGGGATACTATTTGATTTGACTAATGTAAACTTCGCTAAACAGACAGCAGCAGGGTGACAGGTAAGTAATGCGCAGAATCGCCATTTTGATTAATTTGACGTCCGCGGTCAAAGGACTACGAGTTTATGAAAGTTGCTATCGTAGTCTGTTCAACCAAAAGAGAGCTGATAATATTAAAACGGCTGAACGGATTTTCATGAAGAATGAAATGAAATTTGAAAATGAAATTTTCATTTGCTAAGAACACTCTCGATGAAGACACCTATCAAACAAAAAAAAACTAAATTCAAATCGGTTCATCTGTTTAGGCGCTACGATGCCACAGACAGACACACAGATACACAGACACAGATACACAGATACACATGTCAAACTTATAACGCCCCTTCGTTTTGCGTGGGGGATTAAAAAGTCCACAACATAAAACATTATTGATGTCAATTTTGATCAAGCGTTTCTTTCTCTAAACTCACATAGAGTAGAAAGAGTTATGATAAATATTATACCGGTAAAATTTAATAAGATAAATGTCAAGCTTTTCATATAATACGAGTAACATGTATTTTCCATCCGCTCAAAGCACCTACAACATCAAAGCTCTCCTACACCTCACATAGGTCTCTAAAGTAAACCTCTTGAAATGTATAGAGTACATTGCGTGGTATGTATACCAACTTAACAAAACATACCGTAGCAATACTACCAGCTGTACAATACATTGCGGAATTGCTACGAAGCTCGCGCATTTATTTAAGCACTTAGATAAATCCCGGCTTGTTACTGCGTATTCCGCGGAGTCCGTATCTAGCTTTTACACGTTTCTCGCAGCTAGAGGGCGCGATGGTCTAAATGTAAACTGCTAGCGGGCTAAGCGAGCTGTGTGGCTAAAACAAGTTCAAAAAACGGGTCAAAATAGTTGCGCTATTGTACTAATAAACCGGCCAAGTGCGTGTCGGGCCACGCGCAGTGTAGGGTTCCGTAGTAGCCCATTATCGCAATGTAGAACGATTCTGTTGTTCTTTATTCTGAATACTATATATAAATATAAATTAATATATATAAAAACAAAACACAATTCAATTCAATGTGTATTGGAAACACACAGCTGAACCAACACAACAAGCACCTGCACTCTACTTTCTATTCTAGGTTCTCTGAATGTCACTCCTTTTTATTTCGTATGTATATGTATTAATTTTTACTTTGAAAGGCTATTTTATTTTTATTTTTTTGGGATCAATCAAAAACGACCAATTTATTTAGAGCTAATATGTAATGCCTAACTACTACCTATTATTTATTGTGTGCCACTGCGAAAAAATTGATAAATTATCACTAACCTATGGTCCTATATGTCCGTCTGTCTGTCTGTCCGTCTGTCCGAGGTTTTGCTAAGAGACCATTAATACTAGAAATCTGTTATTTTGTTGGGGTGTGTATATCAATTACGCCGACAAAGTGGTGAAGTAAAATATATTTTTACGGTAGGTAGGTATTTATTTTTATTTTTAAGTCTTCCCGTCACAAACAAGCAACTACATCATCTTAGACACTTTAAAGGATTTTGTATTTACAACATTATCCAACACCCAAGTCCAACGACTATTACTGCTACACTAACAAAGTTATCTTAACCGCTATAGTTTCCCTTTGAAGATAATGAAATGCACTATTATCAATAATTTTTCCAGATTTTTCAATCCAGCACTTTAGCTTTTAGAGGGGGGGGGGGGGACGATCTTCTGGAACAAAAATTTGCACTTTAAAAATTATATTTCATTCGTTTCGTCGTCAGCCGTTAAAAAAATATGATCAGCTCTGTTTTGGTTAAAAACACTACGGTAGCAAATTTTGTAAACTCGTAGTCCTTTGACCACGGACGTCAAAAAAATCAAAATGGCGCTTCTGCGCACTACTTACCTGTCACACTGCTGTCATCTGTTACGTAGTTATTAGTCAAATCATATCCGTGTTCTGTGGTCAAATCCACAGAAATAATAATAACAATAGTCAAATCACATGTATTAAATGGGAATTCAGTATCCTGTTACTTCAATGATATTTGATTATTAAAGTTATCGTGAAAGTTACACATATTAAAGTTTGTAACGGCTATTATCACGTATATATTTTATTTAACGGAAAATTAAATTCAATGATATTGCCAAAATATGGTAAGCTGTATCTAATGCTGAGACATCTCTATGAATCTGCAGAATACTCTCAACTCCTTGTCTGAGATGTCGTGTTTAGGCTCATTGGAATGTTCGCAAGGAACAAAATTTTACATAATAAAACTTTTTATCAAAATAATTAAACCGCCGAAAAAACTAAAAAGAAAAACATAATTAAACTTTTTTATTTAACCTTATTAACGAAATTCTTAAACTACTGTTAGTATACTTGAGTATATATGTTTGTTATTGTTTTGAGTTTTTAAATAAACATAATAACTAAGTTCATAACTAATGTAAGTATGTATACCTAAGTAATTTTGAGTCGGCGCCAAACAAGCAAATTAATTAATTACGTAAAGCGTGATGCCCGGAAAAAAGTTCGCCGGAAAATGCCGAGTGTTGACGAAGTTAATGTCAGCGAGACTGCAAGCCGAACGGGCACCACATATAGTAATTTGTGATGGCCCGTGACGGGTACACGTAGTCTGCGAGTCGTGTGGAAGCGCATATTTTGGAATGTTTATGTTTATCGCTGGAGATTTCACGTTGCATTGTTAATTTGATTTGATTATTTCTTTAAATTTAAGAGGTTATTTAGTGATCTTTGCTTATTGATTATTTGGCGCCGACTCAAATTACTTAGGTATACATACTTACATTAGTTTAAGAACTTCGTTATTATGTTTAGTTAAAAACTCAAAACAATAACAAACATATATACTTAAGTGTACTAACAGTAGTTTAAGAATTTCGTTATTAAGCTTAAATAAAAAAGTTTAATTATTTTTTGCTTTTTAGTTTTTTCGGCGGTTTAATTTTTTTGTTAAAAAGTTTTATTTCATAATTTTTTGTGGCCATAATCTACTATGCTAAAAGCAGGCGTTATTGCTTACCCCTGGCCTAGACAAACTTTATATAGAACATTTATGCTCTACAATAATAATAAAAATAATCCCGCTTTGTGGCTTTGTGGCGAGCCGACGGTGAGTGGCGACACCGCGTACCCCTATCCCGTGAGGGCTAAGTGAAACCCTCTGACCACCGGCTCGCCTTGGCCGGCCGGTGGTGGGAATCGCAAGAGCTAAGACCTAAGCTCCAGGGTGGAAGTGTTAAAGGCATAAAGCTGCTAGTAGTATTTAGTGAAATTACAGCACACCTCTCAATATCCTTAGCTATCCACTCCAATGTTGCCCCTCGGCGCCAATATAACGGTTCGCCTTTATGGGGGGGCTCATTCAGTGGCAAGTCACCACCCGCCTAAATATTTTGTAATGAGGCATAATTGGCAGGTACCGTACCTCATCCCATAGACCAGCAATCCGACATTAATCAGCTCACCCAATAGTCTCATAAAATAATGTACCATCATTTTATAATATAGTTTCCCATATCTCCTCCTCATCCATAGATAATACCTAAGTTAAAATTGTAAAGGGCCTCTTGATGTTGGCTTAGACTCCATCAATGCCCTCCAAAGGACCGGGCTTATACGACCCATGATGTTAAATTCAATAAAAATCATTAAAAATCACATAAATAACTAAAAAAACCGACTTCCAACGTCACGCTAGTCAATTTCAATACTAAGTTTGAGGTGTGTATCTTCATATCTCTGGAGATACTGAACTTATCTCGATGAAATTTAAAATATCATCATCATCATAATCAGCCGGTATCAGTCCACTGCTGGACGTATGCCTCTCTCAACACACGCCACTGAGCCCGATTTTCGGCTCTTTATTTTTTCCAGTGTTTGTTGACATACATTGATGATATGATAAAATCATCCAAAAAATGACTTTTATCCATTATTTTTGTTGATTTATTCAAAACGGTTGGACCGATTTCGTTAAAATTTAAATGGGACCCCTTGGGGGTATAACCCTTTCCAATAAAAAAAAGAATGTTCGAAATCAGACTACTCTGTAAAAAGTTATGAGTGGTCATACATAAAAATAAAAAAAAATTACGCATTGGCTTGATAACCTCCTCCGTTTTTTTTTTCGTCGGTTAAAAAATACAAATCAGTGGGGGGTGGTTTTAAATTTTTTATTTTAGTATTATTTTACTACACATACTATTACAAGGCTCAAAGTGAAAGAGTTCATCATTATGAAGTTATTTATTTCCAATTATTCTGAATCGTATCCCAATTGTTGCCTGTTTGTCGTAAGCAGGTATCATGTAGAAGGCTTAGCCCTCATATTTAATAGATTTTCTTACACAGACATAATGAGCTCTATTTCACGCGTTAGTGAGGGTTTAATCTTAGAAAATTCTTGCTTGAAATTGAAAAGCGACATTGAAACAAGGTGCTAGAGAAACCGAGTTTTGTCCCATGTGCATTGGTATGAGTATTGCCAATCACTAATACATATATCGTTCAATTGTGATATTATTTAATGAATGGTTCTTGCTACGGGGAAAACCGTCCTCCAGTCTCATCCATTTACAAAGCGCAATACAGTTATCAGTGTGATCCAGTTATATAGTATATACTGTAGATTGTCGACTGAAGACACGGGTGTTTAACATTGATTCACAATAATATTTAAATTTTCTTGTCAAATAAATACCACTACCACACCATAGTTATAAATTATATATTATATTAAAATACGGGACTTATCGCGCCTAAAACAAATTTTTGTATTTAACTCGACGTTTAACACTAATCCCAAATGAACAATATTGAGTAACTCAATTAAATCGCTGTCCCCCTAAAACCTTGGCCTCAGCAGAATCTCCGAGCTAGTTAGTATGATTGCCGACTACATAGTGTTAATTGAGCAACGACTGCGTATTTCGTATTTAATGTCGCTACAGTCGGCTTGAACATGTTTTGGGTATTTTACTGGAATGCCAGGGTAATATTGTTGGTTATTGTCAAAGTGCACTATGTGCACACTACACAGATTAGCAGTTGCAGTAAGCTTTGAAGATGCAGGTTACGTTTTAGAGTTTATTAAGTGAAAGTAAATAAATTGGCAGCCCGTTGAGTTTAGCGATGTCTTAATGTTGAAAGACGTGGTTGAGGATAGTGGGGTATTTATAGGCAAGCGAGGCAAATGTCAAAACATGCCTTTACCCAGCAGTATTTAGAATAAGGACTGTAAATTATGTTGATGAATATACATAAAAAAAAGTATTTTTTTCTTCCTACGATCCTACGACTTGCAAAATGAAGGAGGATTTTTTTTGTATCTATGTTACGCGATTACTCCGTCCATTGTAAGACGATTCAAAGTATTCTTTTTTTAATCGGTAGGGTACATTTCCGAAGTAGGCCCATTGTAATTTCACCGAGATCTGATAAGTATCTGTAGAGATATGATGAGAAACGTCTCAAACTTGCTACTAAAACTTGTACTTTTAATTATTCTGTGCTGAAACTGACTCGCGTGGCATGGAAGTCGGTAGTTTTAGTTTTTAAACTATCTTACTTAATTATATTTATGAAAACGATCGTGAGAATAACACATTTAATTATTTAAAACTGCTTTACGGGGTGCGGAGTAATTTAGATATCTTAAACCCGTGGGGGTAACAGCTTTATCGTAAAGCCGTTTTCAATAATTATATAATAAGTATTTTATTCAGAATTTTAAGCCGGTGTCATGAAAAAGACTTTTTAAATAAAAGTTCCCCTTCCCACTTTAAGAAAAATCAATAATCGTATAATAACAATAACTCCACTTCATTAACTTTCCTAGAATTACATTTAAGAATATGACAGATGCAAAAGTTAACAAAAATACTAATAAAAATTATCCAGATTATGATAGTTGAGGTTTTTTTAAAATTATTTAACAACACCTTTCTATTGAAATCCATTAAAACCTTGCACTTGTTATGAAAACAGTCAAACATATTATGATGGTAAAAGTCACTGGCACCTTAAATACAGTGTAAACTAATTCAGAAGCTATCAGCTCAAGGGCTCAGGAGCTATGGATTCATAACTAGAGTTGTGATATATTTTTATGTCAATATATTATCTAACTTTTCACTTTACTAATTATTCTTTTTACCTGACTGCGCGACGCAAAGGAGAGGTCATGTGTATATCAGTATGAATGAATCTAGTATGTACGAGTATTTGTTTGAGGGCCGATTTTGATAAATTGCACGTCGTTAGATTCGCAATGCTAGCACGAGTGTCAACGAGAAAATAAAAAGTTTAAAAATTCAAAGTGGCGGATATTGGCCATAATGTGGGGTACAAAAAAATTTTTTTCTTCAAATCCTAATGAGCGCCGTATTACTTGAAAAGTTGACTAAAAATATATTTATTTCGTTTATACGTGAAAAAGAGAAAAGTTTTTTTTTTCGGACAATGTATTAAGGATATGTCATCCGCAGTCGGGTTTATTGTTTTTTAGTAAATGTCTTGTTTTATTAACTGTATTATATACGTGAAAACGAAAAGCATACGACATTGAATTGCAATCCCTTTACCACTTCATCAGAAAAGTAAATTTCTTGTTCAAACAACTAAGTTGTCTACAACAAGTCGTCAAGATACATTATTGGTTCCAGTTATCGACAGTCTAGATAATTTTTCAATTAAAGTACCTATTTTGCATTACAAAGTAACCTGCTTTATGTTTAGCTTTCTCAAATGTAGATCTTAGCGAATTCTCCATAAATTCTCTCTGAACCGGGCACATTGAGCCCACGTACTACCTAATCTGGTATGCCGACTATAGTAACTGTTGCTTAACCTGTGTTACTTCGTTGTAGTGACTATTATTTTAATCTATGGTCTCACAGTAGTAACTGTTATTTAACCTATGTCATGCTAATTAGATCCAGGAGCACTCTGGTCAACGGCGTGTTCTCTTTGGCCACTGATAAGGTTGGATATACATGGTGTGCGGGTAAGGCGGGCTGGGCTGTCTTTCGTTCGTACCTATACTTTTTATTTTCGATACATATAATCTGTTGGTTATATATGACGACGATACTTATAATTTGCATGGTGGTAGGACAGTTACCACCCTCAAGTTAGAAAATCTGTCACCAAAACATCTAATGTGTTCCGGCAGCTATCCTTGAGAGCCAGTTCCCATTCTAGGCCTAGCGTGCTTACCGTCTTTGACCGCATTATCACTTACCAACAGGTGAGATAGTGGTCAAACGCTAGCATATAATATATATTTAAAAAAAAAACTGTCTAATCGTCAGATGA
This sequence comes from Cabera pusaria, assembly GCA_954871355.1. Classification (NCBI taxonomy): domain Eukaryota; kingdom Metazoa; phylum Arthropoda; class Insecta; order Lepidoptera; family Geometridae; genus Cabera; species Cabera pusaria. Next base: position 7,293,827 of record OX940894.1, read on the forward strand.
CGTTGTAATTCTACTCATGTAAAGTTGTTTGAGTAATATGCAATTAAAGTTATTAAAATTAAAATTAATTTATTTCATATAACATTATAGTAATAGCATTCAATATTTACCCACGAGCGAACAATCAGTTCAGCTGTATTGCGTGATTGAATAAAAAGTGTACAAATTTTCGCATTTACAACAATTATCAATTAATTTCTTGAACATTATTCAATAAGTTCTGTTATAGTTAAGTATTAAAATTGTTATGACATTTTTTTTTGTTTCGGGGTTGGGTCAACCTCAATCACATACACAGAATAGTTTTCATTTGTTTTTAGTAAAATGTAGCTGAATCTGACACAACACATTACAGTGTGTTTCTAGCTTAGAAGTACTCGATCGCAAATACAGATAATTCGATCGACATACATACTAACGACCGAATAAATTAGTTTCGTGCAGTAAAATTGACTGCATTTGAATAAAGATATAGATCTGATATGAATCGAGAGAAATTTAATGATAAAGAAATAACGAAACGAAACTACAAGGAATGAAACCTACGCTGCTTTCAATTTGTAGTTGTCGTGGTACATTGATCGACTCTATTATGTTCCGCCACAGTTTATCTTAGTCCTAACGAACCGTCAGATTGCCGACTGGATGGAAATCACTAAATTAAACATTATCTAGTCCAAGACAAGTTTGTACTATTATTTATGTTATGGCCAAGCCCAAGTCTGACTAGCGTATCTTAAACAATGGTCAATGCCTCGTCAACATGTGAACTATAGTTACACACATCATCGCTTACCACCAGATGAGATAGTAGTGAAACGCTAGCCTATAAGATATAAAAAAAGTTCTTATTCGTCATTGATAAAATAAACGGCAATTAATGAATAACATTTTTGTAAATAATATGATTTGGCGCACTTGATGAATCTAACTAATATAATAACTAGCCACAGACATATCTCAAATTACAAAAAATATTTTTTTTATCAATTCTTCAAATGTACTTACCAAAGTATACAATCTTGTTAAGTAAAAATGCTAAATTCAAATTACAATAATAATAACCTATGTAACTATAACTAAACATTCATCCTCGTAACAATGTACGAACGGAGTTGACAAAGTAATATTTAATCAGTCCTTTGAAGACTTCTAGTTAAGTTACACTGTAAACTTCATTCAAAGACACCAAACTATTCGTTGGATAAACTAAACGAGACACACATACGTACAATTTCTTTGAAAATTCCCGGACATATCCATCAGTTTGTTAATTTGAATTTATTTTACTGCGAGCATGCACGTAATGATACCTTTGCACATACGTGGGACACACGGTCGTTATATTTGACGAATATATTGCCGTTTCTTAGAACGTTCAGATTTACGACTGAAAATGATACGACTATGTACGAAAGCAATCTCGAGTTTTGCGTGTAACTGTTCTTAGGTAATGTATTCCATTCGAGGATCTCGTGTGTACCTGTTCGAGTTGATTTGAGAAATACGAGTAGGTACCTTATTTATTAGCTCGAGGTTGAGAGGGATTGTAACAAAACGTTTTGTCGTTTACCCAGCTCTGTTTTGTTTTTGAAATAGGTTTAAAATTTCCTTCATTAGCTTCTTATGCGCTTTTGTTGACTTCATGTTACTTTTCTTCAACGGATCTAGTTATTTTAAATAAAGGTACAATAGAACATAACCACAGCGAGTTAAACAATGTAACCTACACTTATTTTTGTAGTACTTGTAGTACCTGTTTGTATTAGTTGGTGTAGGTTAGTGTACTTTATTTGTTGTACCTTTCTATTTAAGTTACGTTTATTTACTTTACTACTTACTTTTTTACATTTCATTTTCAGCACCCCGTTTCGTCATTTTCATACTGTCAATAATAGCCATAATATCATAATTTGGAAATAAATAAAGGAACCGACTTCAAATTCTGCGAGTGAATTACTTTTAACAAACTCCACAAACTTTCACTTTTCCACAAACTCCTCAAAGGTCGGCAACGCATCAACGGCACTCATGATGTTGCAGTTTTCCATAGACGACGGTAACCGCTTTCCATCAGGCGGGCTGTCTGTTTGTTTGCCTCACATGCATCATAAAAAAAGATGGCCTCAAAATAAATTCACATCATATATTTGAAGATTTCTGACGGATCTTAACACAATATATGTGAAACTAACCTGGGATTTGAACAAAAAAAACTAACATTTACGTTAATTGAGTAAATACACAGTACTTCCTACTTACTTAGATAAAGTCTGACAAAGATATCATCTATGTTTAAAAGCTAAAATTGCAGTTTACTCTAAAAAGCAACATTTCCATACAAACATTTGCAATTTCCAATGCCCGTGCATTCTAAGCTCGACAATTCTCAAACGCGGAGGCCTCGTCTGTCGCCAATCGAATGTCTGATTTCAATTTAGATTACCGACTTAAACATGCAGCGCGAACGTTATCTTGCAAGTACACCTGTTAAATTCAAATAATTTATGACTATGTGCCCTACTTGCCTCGTTAAAGAGTAAGCCGCAGTTCTCTTATCCTATAATAGGGTTTATTAAAATATATATTTGTACAATAATAGCGTATATTATAGTAATAGTATCGCTTTGGTATTTGCTGAGAGTTTAATAGAATAGAGGAAGTCTTAGGCCGATTGATGTTGGCATATTAGTTTACTAATAACTGGCGTGTTCATTAAGTTGGATTGTCAAGAGCTGGCCATTAATTGATTATTTTAAGCGACATCAAAAAGGTGGAGGTTATAATTTGGTTATAATGATATTTTTTTTATTTTATAAGTGATTCTCATTTAAAGTTATTTCTGTGATCATTAGAAGGTATTATAGTTCTTACAAATATATGTCTGATTATATAATAACACTAGGTATTGATTATGCATACCTAGAATTTTGTTAAGTTTATTTTAATCAGGCTTGGGTTCGTATTTTGAGATATTATTTTTAAAAAAATCAATGGAATGGACCAGCGTATTGACATTTTAAATCATATAACTTTATATTGTTATAACACGAAGTAATTAGATAATTACTGTGCTATAAACGTGTTTAAGTTAATAACTTAATGTTGAAACTCAATTATTTCATGCAGCATCTCTTAGACTATTTAGACAGACTCTAATGGCGGAATTGATTACGAGTTATTGTGATTGCGTTGTTTCAATTCAATGGGCTTTTAGGACGTGATTTGTAAACTTTTAAATCGGTATTTATAGTGTCGCTGAAGTAACAAAAGTTTATAGCTGATCGAATTGTATTTACGACGTTGTGAATAAGTATCAGCAGATAGTTTTACGACATTATATAAAGGCATATCTCTTTATAAGTAATCGCCATGAGTAAACTAGACTTTATACTGCACTAACAAATTAGTATTAATTGCCATTGTTCCCATGTAAAACTTCAAAGAAGGGATAATAGCAGTCAGGACCTTGGTATAAATTATATTTTAAATATTGCTAATTATGTTCAACAAAACGTTGGACTTGCCAACCAAACTAAGCTTTTATTAATATTGATCCTCTGGTAGTAAAAAAATCCCAATTTTGAGGCCATGGCTTGAACCACTTATTAAACAAAAACGTGTCACCAAGACAAGCAAATTTGAAAAATATGGGCTGGAATAGTTGCATTATGTAGATTAGACGTAGCTGATTTTCACCTCCTCTTTTCTATATCATATCATCTTCCTGTTTCGACAAGCACTAATTTATCTAGACCACAAGGTCAATTGCATCAGCTGATATGTACTGAAGTGATTCTGTCACTAATAAAACAGTTAATGTAAGTTCACTCACCTCTGATAATTATGAGGCTGGTTGTGCATCAAGGGCTGCGTGGGCTGGGCAAGCAGCAGCTGTTTCTGCTGTTGTTGTCGCTGCAACATCTGCTTGCCGAAGACTCCGTACCCGAACCCGTAGATCTCATCCTCCTCCTTGTCAGTCAGGCAGCTGGACGGCTGCAGGGACGAGAACTGTGTTGGTATGTTATACTTGGACTTTTGATGCAGGATAGAGTGCTAAGAAAAGGGAGAGAGTTATTAGAGTTCAAAAAGTTTATGCGAAGGAGTATTTTTAGTTTGGGAAGTCGTGCTGGATTTGGATGTATGATATCATGGTGGCATTTTCTTTGATATGTCTAAAAGAATATGACACTGTAAAGCTCGCTTCACACGGTACGTGATATTAGCCAGTCGAACCAGCGCATGACGGGTATAGTGATGTCTGTGAAAGTGCGGGCAAAGCTTTAAAAGGCAAAACGCCGCGTGGTTTGCGTAGTCGTCGCCGTACGTGTGAATTTACGTGGAATCACGCTTCATGTAAAGCTATCTTAAGGTTGATGACGAATTTGATAGAAAATAAAACAAATTTTAGCTTGGATTTATCTTACACGGATGTAAGTAATATAAAGTACTTCTAGAACATATTCTACGTAACAGTGACGTGTAGATTCTGCGGCAGAATTTCTTTGCGCTGGATTCCGTCAGATCTGTCATCAATCTCCTAAAGAAACGTACACATATGAAACTATGCCACTACGATGATACACGATCAACATTTTTGGTTAAGAGCACAAGTTTTGCTGTTGTGTACATTGGATAGGGAGGGACATATGCTAGCACTAAAGAAGTCTGATTTAAGTATAATACAACGTTTAGTCTCAAATTATGATACAACGTTTAGGAACATTTATTGTATTTTATAGCTGTTGATAAAAAATTAAGAAATATTTCTTCTTTTTGTATTATAATTTGCATGTCAAAAAGAATGACAAAAAGAAGAAATATTTCCTAATTTTTTATCAATCATTTGCATGTTTGATATATTCAAACATGCAATCAATATATAAATGATAAAAACTGACTCGTTGTTGCTGTCATCAAAACCATCTTATATTAACTTTTATATAGTTGTATACACACACATTATAAATACGTTACAAAGTCCTATTCAAATTGAGAATTATTCAAATACCTATTTCTAGCTTAATTACATTGTCATTGAAACGCCCTATTTAATAACATCTATATTTCTCACGTAATAATGTGGCGAAATATTCATATGCCACAGACATGTCTGACTAATATAATGTTAATCATTTTTGGAATGGCAGAGACTACGCAACAATAGAGGTCCAATAATAGACAATACATAACACAATTAACAGAGACAGATATACCCTACATTATCTTTCAAATCTACGAGGTAGGATAATCTGAGCTAATCATGTTTAGTAATAAATTAGTAAATGGTAAATACGTATCAATCAATATAATTATCGATTGATTGTACTCAGTGATATGCAATTGCAGCTAGGTGGAGCGACGATGTTTGTAAAATGCTAGCGTGCTATAAGAGAGACCTCTGTCCAGCAGTGGACTAATATAGGCTGATAATGATGATGTTCAGCGGTAGAATGGTATAGGCTGAGGATAATGATGATGAGAATTGAATGTGAATGTATCGGAAAGCGTTAAGAAATAAGAGCTTATTTACATCCAGCAGTTGGTGGAACCAGACTTATAGAATTTTTTTTTAGCAAAACTAGTTAAGCACGTCAAACGCTTAGTCGACGTCACCGTCTAGCTAAAACTTCTAAATAATATTCAATACGTCAAATAAAAGCTAGCTCTAGCTCAACTTTAACTTAACTTTAGCTTTAAAGCTAGAGTTAAGTTAAAACCTTCTAGCTTCTTAGATAATTTCCTGACTTGCTACCAAAAAGTAGCTTACCACCTGCACACAGCCCTTGAGATTCAGAGTATGCTAGACCTAGCGTGTTCACCATCTTCAGCACATCATCACTTACCACCAGGTGAGATAGTACTATATATACTATATATAACTCTAGCCTAAAAGATATTTATAAAAAAATAGTGATCTCAGTACTTGTGTTTGAAATAGCCTGTTATTTTCGCCCGTACCTTTGGTACGCTACATATTATAAAACGCTTTTCTCCTCCACCTTGCTATGTTTTCGACGCATACACGTTATATTACGTGGTCTAGTCATTTCGACGCTGCCATTTTACGATATAGAGTTAGTAATTGGATTGCATCATTGAGTCTGAACTAAATGTAAACTGATCATCTGAATTCCACATATTATTGTTAAATCGGACCTGTCTTTTGGATTGTAGAGAGTGGATGAAAAATGAACAAAACGATAATCGTTTGTTTCTTTGTTTATTCTACTTTTTTTATTTTGAGCTTAAAAGAAATCTATAACATAGTAGATACTAAAAGTGCTTGCTATCAGTAAAGAGTGCGTAATGAAGAGTTTTCATATTCACAATTACACTAATTATTGAACTATTTTATTTTAAGAGCATGTGCTTAGATTGTGGTGTGTTATATTGTATCGTGAATGTGTTATGATTACGACACAATAGCGATATGGCTCTATAATTATTGTGTATATTTTTAGTGTAGTTTTGGTCATGGTAGTATGGTTGTGGCTCGTGTGAAAAAACCTATATGAGCTAAATCAGCTCATATAGGTTTTTTCACATAAAGATTATGACAACGTCAACTCACCGAATACTTTCCAGGCACGTATATGGGCTGTGAATGCGATGTGGTCAGGTTGTTCAGCGTTAGAGATCCCGGGCTGGCTGAGGGTGGGGTCTGTGGGGTCCCGGGCCCCCCCAGCACACGCATGCGAGGCGACATCTCATCCCATTCGTGACGACGGAGCTCTTCTAAGTGGTCGAGGACATCGCCGTAGTGTGTTGAGAAGAGGTCGGCGTAGCGAGAAGCGAGGCCTTCGAGGTAGCCTCGATCGCCGTCCTGAAAAGAAAATAACGGAATTTTAAAACAAGTATTATTTAACAATTTATACAACGCTCGTTTTTGGTGCAAAAGTCTATCGTCAAAAATTGCAGTAACGCTACCAGCATTACGGAGGGCCGTCACGAAGTTATCCATAATGCTGGCCTTGTCTCTTACGCCGAAGAGATGGATTCACTTTAATTTAAATTAATGATTTATGATTCTATAAGGTTATTACTAGCCATAGGTTATGATAGTTTCGCTCTGTGAATTTCAATTAAATCAGATATCTACCGCATTAGTGCTCAGTGGCGTGCAATTGGAGAGGCTTATGTCGAGCCTTGAACTAAAATAGGACTAGCACGACCACGTGAGTAAAGAATTCCTTTACTCATGTGGCACGACTCCATCTTAGACCACACCGCCATAATGTCATATAAGATAACTAACTGTGCTTAGGGGCTTTGCCAGCGATAGCCTAATCCATAATACTGGATGTCCCTCCCTGTGCAAAATTTCAGCTAAATCAGTCAAGCTGTCTGATCGTGAAGAAGTCCCAAACTCTCTTATATACAAACTGACATGCGCATTTATAATATTGGTCTTGATGGTGCTTCACTGCGCAGCACATAAAAGAGATATCAACTTGAAAATAAGTTATAAAATAGATTCAAAACTACTAAATAATCTTCACTTTGCCGATTGTGAGTATGGACTGTGGACGACAGTATTACCAAGATTAGTACAGACTAGTTGTAAATACGACATTACCTAACTAAATGCTTATGCTTCCAAACAGGTGAACTAACTCCGTTTTTAGGGTTCCGTATCCGAATGGCATAAAACGGAACCCTTATAGATTCTTCATGTCCGTCTGTCTGTCCGTCCGTATGTCACAACTATTTTATTCCGAAACTGTTAGGACTACAGAATTGAAACTTGGTAGATAGATGTATTCTGTAAACCGCTTTCCGATTTTTATACAAAAATAAATAATATAAAAGTTTAAGGGGGGACATCCCATACATGGTAATGTAACAAAAAAAAATTTTCTTCAAACCTATACTTGTGTAGGATATATTGTATATGGATAGGTCTTTAAAAATGACATTGAGGTTCCTAAAATCATTTTTCTCAAAGTCAATCATCTGAAAGATCTAATATAAATAAAGGCGCGTCTAAAGTGGTAAAATGTGTGTCTCCCCCCTCTAACTTTTAAAGTATGAGAGTGAAAAATCTAAAAAATATATATGCTGTAGATCTGAATAAAAACTAACAAAGAAAATTGGTTTGAACGAGATACAGTCAGCAGTTTTTGAGATATGGCGACCACAAAGATAACTTTGTTTTTCATACAAACACTATGAAAAACAAAGTTAAATTTTTAGTTGCGAAAAATCATAGTTATAGAATACTTTACTGTGTTACGGAACCCGACGAGTGCGAGTACGACTTGTACTTGGCCAGTTTATTAGTGTGCAGGAACATAAATTGTAATTCACACAAGTTTTTATACTATTGTTGTGTCATTACAACTTTTCACGTTATTGAACTTGCATCCGAAAAGTTTTCAGACTGGAATTAAGTGTACTTTTGAGTATCGCAAAAATGTAAAAACTATGAAAATCAGTACGTAAAATTTTGTAAAAATTGCACCTTTCAATACATTTGCACCTAATATATATGACATTTTAAAAACTTAAGTAATAAGTAGTTTAAATTTGAATAACTTTACCAAAATATAATATATCTATCTAATACTATAAGAATCTTTGTCCTGACATACTGACTGACTCACTGACAGACAACGCACAGCCTAAACCGCTGGTCGTAGAGACTTGAAATTTGGAGGGTATATTTGTCTTAGTACGTAGGGGTGTACTAAGAGAGGATTTTCCAAAATTCACCCCTTAAGGGGATGAAATGAGGGTTCAAAGTTTGTATGGAGAAACAAGATTAGATAGTCTTTTCTATCCGAAACTTCACACAAGTGCTCCAGTAAAAAAATAAGTAAATACGTGTTTCAATTTTTTTTTATTACACATCTAAGAGGGTAAAATGGGGTACCAAAGTGGAAAAATCAATATTGTTTCGGATTGCGCTAAAATTTGGCATGCAAATAGTTATTACGACGTAAGTGCCCCCTGAGAATGGATTCTCTAAAATTCACCCCTGAAGGGGATGAAACGGGGGTTCAAAGTTTGTATGGAGAAACAAGATTAGATAGTCTTTTCTATTCGAAATTTCACACAAGTGATTCAGTAAAAAAATAAGTATATGCGTGTTTCAGGCTTTTTAAAAATTCCACCCCTAATAGGGTGAGATGGGGTAACAAAGTCTGAAAAACAATATTGTTTCGGATTGCGCTGAAATTTGGCATGCAGATAGTTATTATGACGTTAGTTCCCTCTGACAAAGGATTTTCCAAAATTCACTCCTGAAGGGGATGAAACGGGGGTTCAAAGTTTGTATGGAGAAACAAGATTAGATAGTCTTTTATATTTGAAACATAACACAAGTACTTAAGTAAGTAAATACGTGTTTCAGGCTCTTTCGAAACTCCACCCCTAAAAGGGTGAAGTGAGGTAACAAAGTCCAAAAATCAATATTGTTTCAGATTGCGCTGAAATTTAGAATGCAGATAGTTATTATGACGTAGGTATCCGCTCAGAAGGGATTTTCTAAAAATTCTTTCCGGATACTGAACGGGGATTCAAAGTTGGCAAAAATGGCGAAATAAGATGAGATAAAGTACGTGTTGTAGGATTTTTTGAAATGGGGTAGGTAACGAAGTCTGAAAATTTGGGTATTTCGGTTTTTATAAATATGAATCCCGAATTGCCTTAGTCACGCGATAACATGAAAATGGGTGAACCGATTTGGCTAATTCTTATTTCATGTAATTAATGATAGAATCGTTTTTACAAAAGAAAAGTGTTAAGTAAATAAAAGAAGTTTTTAAGGCGGGCGAAGCCGCGGGGCACTTCTAGTTTTATATAAATATTGTATGTATTACTACTTTTATGTATTGTATATTTATTATACGTATATAAATATTATATTCTACGTGCTGCTACGAGTACGTAGCCGCACATCTAATAAAGAGCTAAAAACAGCAATTTTGTGAGTCTATTAAGCAAGTCACTCTATAAGCCAACAAAATACTGTAATAAGTGTTATCTTGATTTGAGCCTTAAATGCCTCATTTCGTTAGTTTCAAAGAAGCTATTTTTAACTGACATTGAAATAAAACACGCTACACTAAATTGCTGAACATTCCCAATTTTAAGTCTTGGTCATAATTCTCGCTGATCTTAATTGCCTCCCCCTGGTACATTTGCCCTTTTTAAAGATACAGCGGAAATCGCGTGGAAGGAAGGGATCGCTTCAGCCAAATAGGTCTCTAGGTAAGATAATTACACTTTTTCCAGTTTGGTAATTTTGCCGTGTCAGCCGGTAATTACTCGAGTAATTGGTATTAATGGGCTTTCAGTTTGAAAATGCGAGTCCTTTTAAAAATCAATACGCGAGGAAGGAAATCAGGAAGTGACGCGATGCGCAATTGTTTGCTTTTTGCCTCATAAACATTCAATACAGAACGTAGCACCATCGCGGCTTCGTATATTTATAACTCCATCGCAGGAGCCCAATCGACATTGATTACAATTCAACCTCATCGATCAAAAAGAATGGGGAGTACATCAGTAGAGCGCCGCACTTAGAATTCAACTAGCGGTCGCTTCGAGTCAAAGATGGTCGAGGGTTTATTTCCATTTTTAAATGAGAGCGGCTGAGAGCTTTGTCGGCTACGAGTTTGTGCTCTGGATTTTAAGTGGATTAAATCGCTCTACGCTCGTAAAACCGACAAGTGCTTCAGCTAAGAATTAAAGTAACCGTTCGACTTTTGCATGAGAAAGTGCTCGCGGGGCCTTGCTTCGCACTTACTCCGCGCAATTTGATGCGGCAAACCTTTATTTATTTTTCAAAGCCTTTATTTTTTTTTATTTTACCTCTTTGTGGACGCACCACCACTTCTTTGTGAATACTGGTGAAAGAAATTCATTAACAATTTAGCAAGCACAGTTTGAATGAAAAATGCTGCGCCAATAGTAACGACACTTTCTACGCCTGCAGAACTGCTCAACTCTGCCAAGGAAAGTCAATATGCCGACAACCATCAAGTTTAAAAATATTTTGGAACAGATGAACTAAGTCAAAGAATAGCCATAAAAGACAATGATAAATAGCTCATGATGCCCGGGCAGAAGGCTTAGTAACTGCTCTTGAATTTAAATCGTATATTTAGACCACGTCCAGTCGTTTAGAGCATAGAAACGAGTTCATTGAATGGTTCGCAACGACAGCTGGAATGTTTGAGAAAAACGACCAAATGAAAAGTTAGGTAATAGAAACAAAACGTTGAATTCTTGATGCCGTTTTATTTGATATTCTTTGTGGAATAGAATTTGATGTGTCTTTAGAACCGATATGTTCGACTTGAGACACAATTGACTTCAATACACAATGTAACTCAATATGGTTCATAGAAAGTAAGTCAGGCTATTTATAAAGCTTTTGATGTGGAAAACAGACTTTGTCAGACTTTACCGTTAAACAGAATTCAATATTAGCATACTCATTTCGGCTGAGACTAACCGAACAAATTACTTCCAATATTGTCAGGATCTGTAATAATGGACGGCAAATTAAGGAGACCTTTACCTCCTTTATCATTAATCAAAGATCTGAGAGCATTAAAGTAATAATTTCCAATGTCAGGTTGGCAAAAACGTCTGCGCCGAAGTTACCTTAAAATTGATATAAATTGCAAAAATTGTGAAATATTTGCATCTCATTTCTACGGCAATTTACTTCGTTATTCATTTAAGGTTCTAACTACACCGGGCGTCCACACATCATTAGGAAAGCAAGTGATAATAATGTTGTGACAATAAAAAAAAATCTTCGTGGAAAACGACAAATCAAACCTTTACGGTAGGAAACTTTGTATTCATGTAGTTGATGGCATACATTTTGGTGCAACATTTAAGGGACCGAAATTCTGCGTGGATTTTATGTCAGATCGTTCATCACATCACCTACATCATATAAGTAAACAATACAAGATTCTCTTTCGAAAATTAATTAAATTTGGATGAAACTGAGATAGAAAAGTAGTTAAAGCATTATTCACGTCTAGACCGAGGTATGTTGCGAGCTTATTCAGTTTTCCAGTTTCATTATAACAAATATTTATAATTAAATACCGAGTCCGGTACATAAATTTAAACTTTTGGAATTAATTTAATTTGCTTACAATTAGTTAGACGTTCCTGATAATGAGCGCTAAATAAGTTGTCAGTTTAAAAAATGTTTAAAAATATTTAGTTATGACTATTAGCTTCTTATAAGTGGAGAGCGATTAAAGGTACGGCCACAACGCGTCGTCCAGCGATCTCTGGGCGCGATCTCAGTACGTTGCAATTGTTTTCTGATCGCGTTTGGTGTGAACCAGTCGGTACAAATACTACTGCGCTATCTGATCGTCGCCTAGATCGCACACGCAGTACGCTGCGGCGTGTCCGTACCTTAACAGGACGTGTATCGGATCCTTAGCTGCTGAGTTTAAAGTTTATCTTTATTGTACATTATTATATACAATCCGAAATTTCGCCATCCAGCGGGACTCGAACCCGTTCCTTCTTGGTAGTATTTCCCTGTAGTATTTCTTTAAGCACCTTCGTTCAGTTTCACATATTTTTATGTTGATAATGTAGCCTTCATAGTGACTGGCTGGCGATAAATAATTTAATAGAAAATACAAAACGATGACAACGAAAGAAATCAGAGGAGTGACATTTAGTCTATACAAAAAAATTAAAGGGGAAGGATTTTAAGAGAGTGTACGTACGGATCGGCCGATTAGGTAAGAGCTAGCCGGAGGTGTTCGGTCCGTCACGTTACAACAACGCCCTAACGTCTTTGACCAACTTGATATGATGGTTAAAATGCAATTCAGAAGTTTCGTTGCTCCGGTGGGAGACTTCCACCGCTGGGTGTGTTACTCAGGAGGCATGATTTCGTAGCCAGCTGGACGGCAATGTTTTGCATAATAATGTACTATAATATAAAGTGAAGATAACAGTTAAAAACATAATATTTCATTTTCATTGTCAGTTACTTTTAGTTTCGTCTGCTCCACTTTTTTGGTTTAATTAAGAACTTGCTTTATTTATTCTGTGATTGTTGCTTGTTTCAAAATTAGTTTGTGTTGTGGTTTATGCAACTTTTTTATGGGCTAACAAACGTGTTTCTTTTAATAACGGAAAGTTTCTTTGAAATGTCAATTGCTAGTCACATAATCTATATTACATTGTTTTCTTAACTCCTATCTGAAACAGTATTAGGCAGCGTCTTCGATGAAAGCTCCAAACGGCTAGATATTTTACGACATCTTCAACAATCTCCGTGATGTATTAACCAGTTCACACAAAACCATAGCGTATTGTACACTTGTACTTTCTTAGAGAATTACTCTGATATTATATCAAACCGCATGAAAATTAGTTTGGTAGTTTTAAATTATCGTGAACATACAGACCGATAGATAGACGCAGCGTTGGATTAAATTTCATAATACGTAGTGATAGTGCTTAATTGATTTGATTTAATTTAAATCTAATTAAAATATTATTTTAATGTACGTATAACTAGCAACGAAATATCAATGGAATAATAATTACATTAAAGCAGCATTTAATAATACTGCAATATAATTAATTTATGGCCGTCAAAGGCCTGATGCTGACAAGATGGGAGTCGCCATTACTGTCACAGAACAGGTACTGGATGCGCTGGTGTAAGTAGCTGGTTGATGAATAGAATAATTACTTATTTTGATGGTAAGTTTGAAATAGCCTTATGGACTTTTATTTTTTCAACTTACACCAATCAGTATTTAAAGTTATCTATTAGTAATAAACTGACATAAGAATAATTAAATTGGGCCAACGTTTGGTCTCTAGAACGCAACATAGAAAAACACTGTATGTGTGATTTTCTATTTCGTTTATGGACTGAAAAGTTACTAGATATCAATATTCATAATTTACATATTCTAGTATAACATGAACCCGTTACGGTGTTTGTATGTAAGAAATCAAATCTTGTAAGTTAAATTTGACCAACTTTTCCGTGTTTGATAGCGCTGAAACTTTGCAAGCATATGTAAATCGAACGACAATACAATATTATGACATCATCGAGCTTGTTTGACGATGGAGCTGGAAAGTGGCTAAAAGAACTCCTAAACTACACGAGATAAATACCCGTCGGGTTTGGGCTCGTTAAATTTGTCATGACACTTACTTTGGTCCTAGATGACGATATAGCTTGTTTTTCTAATAGATTTATAATTTTGTTTAGGTTTTAAATTATTATTTATTACATTCATAATCATAAAGGCGTGGATTACAGCTACATACCAAAACGCGCCCTCACTAACCGTACAAGCTGTGACAGTCCAGTCTTTTGTAATGTAGACGCGTGTCCCTTTAGCCTTCAACCATTACTGCCATTGTGTGGGTTCAATGTCCTCCGAGTTTATGGTAATTTGATTTATGTGCTTCGGAGGCATTTTGCTAAGCTCCAAATATAACTACGTATGATGTCTATCAATACATATATATGGATCTATATGTATATAGGACAAATGTTGTACGTCTTCCCGTTTTGCCTTTCTGCATGAACCAGAAACAATACAACCAGAGGGGTTCACGTTTGATGGAGAAAATAGGCATACGAGTATACCACAGAAAAGAATAGTCCTACGGAGTATAGTTCAATAACTGAGCTAAAGATACCTAGAAAAATTCGGTTTTGGCTAGCAAAAGCTCGATAATAATCAATTGCTTAAAGTAACCTAAAAAATATATTGATTGGACTTCCCGAAATGAAAAGTGTATTGTCGCCTTTTGACCTTTCATAGGTGACAAAAACATTTAAATTGCTTTGCCAATATTATATTCACTTAATTTTATTCTCAATTCTATTAATTAGGGCGAATACAAACTTGCATTCATTAATAAACATTCAAAGGCAACTTATTTTGTAATGTAAAACAAATTGCATACATTATTATAAATCAATAAAACAATAAATGTCTACGCTAAGTGTTAAAAACGTAATAATTAATTTATAGCTGCAATGAAATTACCGCTAATTAAGAATGTGTAATATCTTAGATAAATTATTTTAGCGGAAGAAGTAGTAGTAGAACATAAGTAGTCACTGATACCACAGAATAAAATTATAGTCTGATTCTGTCCAATATGTGTCACTGTCAAATATTTTAAATACTTGATTTCAATTTTTAACCGACGAAAAAAAAACGGAGGAGGTTATCAATTCGACACGTATATATATTTTTTTTTATGTATGACCACGCATAACATTTTACAGAGTAGTCTGATTTCGATAATTCTTTTTTTATTGGAATGGGTATAGGTACCCCCATTTAAATTTTAACGAAATCGGTCGAGCTGTATTGAATAAATCAACAAAAATAATGGATAAAAGTATCATTTTTTGGATGATTTTTTTATCATATCATCAATGTATGTCAACTAACACTGGAAAAAACAAAGAGCCGAAAATCGGGCTCAGTTGCGTGTGTTGAGAGACGCATATGTCTACCAGTGGACTGATACCGGCTGATTATGATGATGACGATGATATTTTACAGGTAGTACAATTTAAATTTCATCGAGACATGTTCAGTATCTCCAGAGATATAAAGATAAACACCGCAAACTTAGTATTGAAATTGACTTGCGTGACGTTGGAAGTCGGTTTTTTTAGTTTTGTATGTGATCTTTAATTATTTTTATTATTATTATAGAGCATAAATGTTCTATATAACGTTTGTCTAGGCCAGGGGTAAACAATGTCGCCTGCTTTTAACATAGCAGATTATGGCCACAAAAAATTATAAAATAAAACTTTATAACAAAAAAATTAAACCGCCGAAAAAACTAAAAAGCAAAAAATTAAACTTTTTTATTTAACCTTAATAACGAAATTCTTAAACTACTCTTAGTATACCTAAGTATAGATTTTTGTAATTGTTTTCAGTTTTTAACTAAACATAATACATAATACTCTATTTAGTCTGTGGGTCGTGTGGAAGCGCATTTTTTGGAATGTTTATGTTCATCGCTGGAGATTTCTCGTAGCATTGTTAATTTGATTTGAATATTTCTTTAAATTTAAGAGGTTATTTAGTGATCTTTGCTTATTGATTATTTTGCGCCGACTTAAAATTACTTAGGTTGCATACTTGCATTAGTTTAAGAACTTTTTTTTTGAACAATTTTTTTTTTTTAAATACTTTATAGGCTAGCGTTTGACTACTATCTCACCTGTTGGTAAGTGATGATGCGGTCGAAGATGGTAAGCACGCTAGGCCTAGAATGGGAACTGGCTCTCAAGGATAGCTGCCGGAACACATTAGATGTTTGGTGACAGATTTTTCTAACTTGAGGGTGGTAGCTGGCCAGGCGGACACTAGATAGTGTCCTACCACCATGCGGGGGTTGTTGGTTTCTTACCGATGTTTTCCTTCACCGGAGGGCCACTGTGAGAAGCGCACATACATTTTTCGATAGAAAAATCCATTGGTGCACGGTGGTTTGAACTCGGTACCACGGCGTCAAAGCCGACCGTTCTCCCGATTACGAACGATATAACACTTAGGTATACTAAGAGTAGTTTAAGAATTTCGTTATTAAGGTTAAATAAAAAAGTTTAATTATTTTTTGCTATTCAGTTTTTTCGGCGGTTTAATTTTTTTGTTAAAAAGTTTTATTAATATTTTTATCGCTATGTCGCCTGGTAGGCAATTATGTGTTCGAGGATGGTAAACACGCTATGCTTAGAAATGGTAGTTACCTGTTTTTTGGTAGCAAGTTAGGCGGAACATCCATATAGTGCTCCTACCAACTGTAAGAGTATCTGAAGGTCGAGATCTCACTGTGGCCTTGGTCCCGATGCGACGGACTCACTAGACGGTTTCTAGTGGGTTAAGCATATTCGAAGGTTCGAATAACAGCCGGTAAATAAAGTTTTATACGTAGATAGCAGTGAAGAAAGCCTGAAATATTTTCGATTCGCATAGCAGGATCTATGCTACGACACCGGTATTATAAAAACAACCTTATAGGTGCAAAGTATTTAGGCCGCGAATAGTTTGGCTAGCGAAACATTCTCACGACTTCCAAAAACTCATATAATTCACAAAAGTCCATAAAATACAAAATAAGTAGTAACTGTAGGCGTTTTAATACATTTAAGGCTCTGTTAAACTCTTCTATGGTTAATAAAATCTAATTTAGAGATGCAATTAGCTTAGTCTCCTCATAAATAGTTTAACGACCAATGATGTAACTCATTTACCTTTGTAAATAAAATTGGTAGTGTTCATTATGGACATTGCAAAATAATAAGTACCTACGTAGACTTTTTTAATAACACAGGATTTTATTATATTGCAGATAGAGAAGCACTTCATCATTTTCTCATCATATTTATATGACGCAATTATCGTAACTTGCTGGCACGCTTACTGGCATTGAACATTATTCCGGATATAAGAAAAACAATTGCGGGAATGCCATATTTTATTTCACAAGAAACCATAAAATCAAGAAAGTGTTATTAAAGGTATATACATCAAATAATAATAAGTTATTTTGCTAGCACAAAAAAGAACGAAAAGCCTTTGATAACGGACTTATTTCAAATAGATACAATTCCAGAATTAGGCTCTGCAGATAATGCGATTTTTATTCGTCAATCTGTGAACAACACCAATTTAGTCCGCGCGCTGCGGAAAATCATTCGTATATTTTGTACGTAATCGTGCGATTTATTTTCGCAACGAATCAAATCGTGGTGCGCCCTTAGCCTTAATATTCTTTAGAAATCATATGTTTTATACATCTTACATGCAACGTTCCACATGTCTTTCGTTTAATTAAGCGCAGTCTCAACATTAAAATTATCTTCATCAGATTAAACACGATTTAATGTTCCGTTCAAAACAAAAATAGCACCAGCAGTAACTCTCTTTACCATGAGACGATTTATTTTGGACGTAAGATCTCTAAGGACTGATTGGACGCAACTTTACAGAATGAAGTATTGTACCAGCAGTTTGCTGCAAACTATTACTCAGTGTAACTTGTCTTTTTCTGATTAGTCTTTGGGGATAGAGCTAAAAATGCTCAAAGTTTGCAAAATGTAGGGTATCTTTATGGACGGACTGATATTTGGGAATCTGGTAAAACATAAACTGTTAAAGTCAAAACCGATAATTATGACGGAGTATGATAGACCGAGTTTAATTTACGTTTTCGTAACGTCGTCGATACCGGTTATTTTAACACTGACGAAGAAGCTGTTTGATTTTTCAAAGCCACGATCATCATTTCTGACATAGCTAAGTTATTTCAAAACCACGATCACGTCGTCGTCTCTGACATAGCTAAGTTAAAACTGATCACAGCTAAGTAGTTTCGACAAGAAAAATGTCTCGGTAAAGTCTATTTCACACTTAAGTTTAGTAGCGTAACATCTACTCATTTTCATCATTATTTTTTTCTAAAAAATAAGTTAAGCATTGGAATAATGTTGGCTGAATGATGTTGGTAAATTAAATTAATATTGAACATTTTGATTGAAGTATTTAAGAGATTAAATCCATTTTGCCGACCAATCAGACTTTTTGTTTAATATTAATAATCATAAACGTTTAATAGTATCGCTCTATAGATGGATTTTAGCCAGCGTACGAGTTTATTTTAGTTTATAGCTAGCTGTGCCCCGCGGTTTTACCCGCGTAGACATCGTTCCCGTGTTCACGCGGGATCGGAATAAAAGTTTTCAAATCTAAAAAAAAACTATGTGTTATTCCAGGGTCTAGACTATCTACATACTAATATATAAATTTCAGAAAAATTCGTTCAGTAGTTTTAGTTTGAAGAGATAACAAAAATACACACAAATTTTCGCCTTTATAATATTAGTAGGAAGTAGGATTCGTCACATTTGCACTACAAAAGAGTATTAAACGTACCTCTGTTAAGTCAGTACTAAGTAAATTCTATGTAAAAAACTGGTAAAAAGCTTTGTGAAGTAGCGTGCATTATTTTAATACAGTCTTTTACATAAATTTCCCTAAAGTAGATTTCCAATAGAATAGCACTGGCAAAGGACTGCATTGCCCATTGTTACACAGGCATCGTGTTTAGTCTTGTCCTTTGGGGCGTGCGAGCTATTTTAGATTCGTGAATGTACTGTATATTTATACAGTAAAGACGGTGAATGAGTTTATGTAGATACGAATGTTTTTCCTATCTACATAAACTCATGACAAAATTAGGGTTTAAGCCTACATGCGATAGGCTCTGTTGCTGTTTTTTTTTTTAAACTTACTAGCAATGTAGGTTGCACATTACTAGTAGCCTTGTTAACCCCTCTTTTGCTAAATACGCTTGTGTTTGAAATGGGTTCACGTCATTAGCGTAATAAGTGGGGATCGAACTTTGACTGTCACTCAACACCATCGACCGAATAAAGAAAAGCAGGTATGATGTAAAGCTGTGAAGATGGGCAGACTCAATAGTGCTATTTTTTGACATTGCAGAATATAGTTTCCACTTCCTATAGTCTGCAATGTCGATCACTACTTCCAGACAGTAGTTAAATTTTAATTCTTACAAAGATCCACAAGCGAAATTATCTATACGGTGATATTGTTACATTTTCTTTCTACCCTTACTGAAAATATTTCAACCAACTTCCAAAAGGAGGAGGTTCTCAATTCATTTGTGTTTTTTCTTTGATGATTTTTGTTACTCAAATACTTCGCCAATTGTGAACCGATTTGAATGATTCATTTTCTAATGAGTAGGCTTTATATTCAGGATAGTCCCTTTTAAATTTTATCAAAGTTTTCAGTTTTGTATTTTTTTTTACTTTTCAAACCTTAATATTAATTATTTTAAATCAAGTCAATCAATCAATTACATTCCATTTTGTATAAACAGTAAAAATAAAACAATACTAGATGGCGCTTTTTGAATGAGAAGCCGCAATGCCAAAACAAAAGCAGGGATCATCGAATTATAAATTCGATGGCAGGGATATAAAACATTTCTCACTAGGTCTATATAAACACATCAGTACATCAAAATACCGCATAGTACAAGTATAGACACAATGAGTTAGAGACACGACTCGAGAATAACATATCCCGCCACAATAAGACTAAGTTCCGCGTGCCGACGCGATGCAACTGAACGCGATTTATTTTCGTTTATTTTGTACGGATTGGTTTCATTCAGATTAGTAGGTACTTGGCTGATATGGATGGATGTATGGTCGTTTGTTTGATACTCTTTCACGCAAGAACAACTTAACGGATTTGAAATGTAGCACACATATAGTTGATAATCTGGATGACCACATAGGTACTTTTTATACGTGAAGCCGCGAGTGAAGCCGCGAAGCATGGCTTATATATTAATAATCACCATCAGTCTCACACGATGTTGTGGCATGATTATAAACTGAACTACAAGTGATTTCGTTTTATGGACCAGTTAGCTCACAGGCAAAACTTTCAACTAGTGGTAACTATACATAGTTCCATAAAATAGAAAATCGTTTATTTTTATGAGCCCCAAAAGAGCTCTTACGAAAGTTGGAATCATAACAAAGTTACTTACTATCCTTATAATATTGAACTAGCTGGGTTGAATGAACATAGATCTTGGATAAAAACAGATAGGTTTAAGAGTATAAAAAAGTTGTTGATAAAAATAATGTACCCTGAATATTAGAGTAAATTACAGAAATAATATTTTATTACTATATACATACATAAAGTACATGCTACATGTAACTTGTAGTAGAATTAAAAGGAGATCACTGTAAACTTGAAAAGATTTCTACATATCGGGGAAGAAGTATTTTTAAGATTGGGTATAAAAATATGTCAGCAATAATTTAAATTACTAATTAAAATTTTTAATATAATTTTAAATTCTTTATTCTTTGTAATGTATACTTTACCTGATATATTATGAATATTGTCTATGGAAATAAATGGTGCGTATTTTTTTATAATAAGGAGTGGAATATCATTAATATTTTATTCAGAACGTGGCAGGAGTCCTGTTTATCCTGTTGCCTAATATCATAAAAACAAACTAAAAATAAAATCACTACATTTCTTTAATATTCCGTGAACATAACACCCTCAATTGCGATCCAATGACCATAAAACACAGTATTCCGACGCTAAGGGTATTAAATGGCATAACTACCAAATTAAACTACACATTGAGCCGAACCATCCAATCCGAGACCGCTTTATGGCAAACATAAGAGCACCCGATACTATTAGCCAAAGATTACCCAAACAATATCCCTAGAAATTCATGACTGCCGACACTCATAAAGTTTAATAACGCAACAAATATTGGAAATATGACTGGGGATATATATATATCTGAACTTTGAAATTTGGTAGTTTTAAAAAAAATCGAATGAAGCGATGATGCGACTACTAACGATACCTATCATTACTACATACCTATTTTTAACCGACTTCAAAAAAAGGAGAAGGTTTCTCAATTCGACCGTATATATATATATATATATATATATATATATATATATATGTTTAATATTTGTTCGCGGATGACTTCGTCGTTTATGAACCGATTTTGATTATTATTTTTTTGTTGGAAAGAAGATATCCCAAGTATGGTATCATGGTAACTTTATTGAGGTCTGATAAGTATCTCCAGAGATATGGAGATTAACACCTCAAAATTGGTACTGAATATTAATAGTGCGGCATTGAATTCGGTTATTTTTAGTTTTTTAAACGATCTTATGTATTAAACGTCAACTTGAAAATCTTCTCTCATATATGTAATAATACTTAGTACAGTAGTATATAACATGTTTCTGTATTACTTCAAGTAGATCATGGCTAGCTACTGCTTGCCAAGCATGACAAAAGAAACATATTTTTAGTACTGTGACAACATATGAAATCAATGTCCTGAGTGATAGAGTCAATAGAATTTACTCTTGCTCTTGTAATAGTTTTAAAATTAATAAGAAATACTTCACCCTTCCACGGATAGAATCATAACAAAATATCGGAAATATGAAATCTATAGTAAATCGTAACAACCAGATATTAAGTTTTGATGTCATATAAGGAGCAAGTCTGTTGCATTCTCAATGTAATAATATAATACAGCACTCGTATCTCCTTTCATACTTTATATTTCGTACAATATTGTATGGAGACAAAGATTATAAGAGACACAGATGGTGCTCCACGTAAACTTTATTAAATATTTTCGTATTCAGATTTACTACACTCATATTGCTCTCATGTTGCTCGATATCCTCTATAATTAAACATATTTCTGGGAGGATATGAGCAATCACATTACGGACTTTAATAAATGTAATGGAAATATTGGAGGAATGAATAAATATTGCATTAAGGAAATTGCGAGACTAATATTATTTTCTAGAATATCTTTGATATTCAGAGCAGATTTATTTCAGTATTTATAACATAGGTACACTGATATTTTGACAAGCTTTTTTTATATAAGAACAATAAATTTGCACTACGAATGATGTAGTGAATCTATCAATATTTTTGAACACTATCTCACCTACATTATTACGTTAATTAAGTGAAAATGTGGTCTACGATTTAGCATACGTATTGGTTGCCGATTTAAGTCGTTATTATATTGGTGTCTTCTATCCACAGGGAAAAATACAAGAAAAATAGAAAAGAAACACCTATCAATCATAATAACTTAATAAAATAAATTAAAAGTTAAACACTTTATTTAACACGAAGCTTTTTTGTAAGGACGTTTTTACATAATACATACTAGTTCAAATTCAACTTTGCTACCGCCATTCCGCAGTTCCAGACCCTACAGCTTGGCTCCAACATAAAGTCAGCTTGATGGAATTATAATTATTATTCCATTGTCACCAAAATTACATAAGTATGTCAAATTTCAGCGCAATCGGATATCAGGAAGTGGGTGAAAAATGTTGTTGCAAGATTTGAACAATCTGTTACTTACATACAAACATTCCAAGTTTTTTTTTGTTATATAAGGTAACAGGACAAGCACGACGCTCGCCTGATGGTAAGGAATGATGTCTACCTATTACAGATACAGCGACATGCAACAATCTGGACTGCCAGAATTTTGCATGTCACTGCACTGCGCCTGTTACCTTGAGACATAAAGATGTTGAGTCTCACATGCTCTGTAATTTTACTGGACACCTTGCCACCAAGTTAAATAAAAGCTTGTAATAAGAAACATTAAATCAAACTTTGAAGGTAGAAAACAAATGAACATTTCAAATCCAGAGACAAAAACAGTAAATCACGTCACAAAAGTCTCAGAGAAATTAATGATATTCAAATTGCGTAACCGCAATAAACACCTATCTGTGAAAGGTAAATGCTGACAAACTGGAGATTATTTATATAATTGGGCATCTCAGCGTGTCTCGAGATTGACATTGATGAATTATTTCCTCAAGAACTAAGATGTACATACACGAAATATATTGATAAACAGTATACAAGATTCAACTTTTTGTTATAATACAATCATAGTTATTTGTTTTAATTAGTTAATGGTTAAGAATGAAGAACTGAGAATGAATAATGTATAGAAGATGCCGTAACATAAAAGCAAGTTGCTAATAAAAACATTTTTTTGTGAAATCAGTAGGTATTTGATTAACTTTTACACCTTCTGTAAAGATAAAATAAGTTAAAAAGCATAACATGACTAAGTTGAAAAATATCGTAAAAAGGTGAATTTATAGTAAATTATTTTTTCATCATACAAACACTTTTATATAAAAGTATGGACTTGTCTGAAAATATTTAGCTATTTTTTAGCTTTTTTATATAATTAGTTTATATCTTATATCTATCAGCACTATTTTCTTTGTTCTATTTAACTGCGTGTCTTTTCCATTTTTAGTTTGCCAGCATTAACCACTGTAACACGGTATCTTTAGCGGAATTTCATTGTTTCCTATTCCAACTTTGCAGTTTATTTTGACTCATCATTAAAAACGTTATAATCTAATTCTAGTGTCTATGTATCCATATTATGTGCACCTTGCATGTGTGCTCAAATAGACTGATAAACAAAGGGTCTAACAAAAGATTGTATCATTGGTGTGGACAACAATAATTACAGTTCTTCTACCGTACCTTCTATCTATTGCATTCACTGGCGCATAAGGCACTGCATTTAAATACAAACGTGGGTGCCCAACACGTTGAGTGATAACTATCACTGTAATAATACGCCTGTGAAGTAACCGTGTGTCATGACATGACTCATGCAATATGATTTGTTGACGGAAAGCTTTCGTAAACAAAGACGGATCTGCATAGATAAAGAGGTTATCATCTGCCTACGTTGAAGTGACGACTGATTCTTTTGATGATAGCTACATCTTGGGCTAATGCCATTTTCATGTCACTGTTGTTGCGATATATAACTGTGGTACTATTCTTTTGTTATGATAAAGTTATGGAATGTTGAAAATGCATTTGATTAACTCAACTCAAAATGGACTTACTTATACAAAAAGTGAAAAAAAAAATTAGTGGTAACGTACCATTGCAATGGTATTAAAAGAATAGAGATGGCGCTGGCGGAAGCTGGGCCATTTATATCTAAAGATATTTTTTATCGTATTTGTGTGAAACCTTTCTTTCTGAAAGGCGTTCTAAATAATGTACAATGTTACTCTGACTCTTGGTTTAAGTATTTTTGTTGATCCAACGCCAACCGCAATAGCTTGGAATACAAGGTTAGAAAAGGAATAAATTATTTTATGAATTTAAAATAACCTGCACAAACTTAAACAACAACACAGCAACAAAGCGTGCACATTTACGATCAATACAACTGTCAATTTTTATGTAAAACCTCAAGTTATAGAATAGAACTTTGTTAACCAAAACCGCGGGCGTATTCTGTGAAGCCAATGTGAAGCATAAACCACGGATTGCATAAACAATAGCTTTTGAAACAGACACGTGGGTGGAAGCTGACAAGACGGCTATGCGTGCTACACTTACAACAAGGTTTAGCCATATCGTAAATAATAAGAATATTTTCTCAACTATAATTTTCACTTGTGAAATATATTTCGGTATTGATCTATGGAGTAACGAAGTTCGTAGACTTTATTGGTGACGGAAATCAATAGATGTCAATTTTTAAAGTCTTGTGATTTAAGATGATTTACGATTATCAAGTTAGACTTTGTATTTTTACAAACAAATGTGAACACGATTTAATTATATTTTATATGTCATTTTCCCATAGAAATGTTTTTGAAAGATTCCTAGGTTATTACTTATCTTGTGTTTTCTACCTTAAGTTCGATAGACTCAATTAGACATTTGTACGACTTTAATTGTCATACTAAACTCTTTAAAGTTTAATAAAATTCTTAAATCTCTTGAAATATCACCATTTTATATCAATTAATTTTATTTATTGCTGCGCTGTGATAATAACTTGAGCGAAAACGTCAAGCCAACGAACGGATGTCCCGAATGAGAGAATAATTGAGAGATTGACACTGACTGGCAATATTTCATTCAAGATTTATTTTCAAAATAAGGGATGCGCTCTAAATATAAAACGTCCAATCTGTCAACAGTCGAGCGCGCGTGTTGTGCGACGAATGCTTGCAAACGATACCTACATCTGTCTATTTTCAGATTCGTCACTTTTGAGTTGAGTGTATACCATCTGAACCGGAACTCAACTCTTTTATATGAAGGAAAATCGTACGTACGTACGCGAGGAGAACACGAT
This sequence comes from Cabera pusaria, assembly GCA_954871355.1. Classification (NCBI taxonomy): domain Eukaryota; kingdom Metazoa; phylum Arthropoda; class Insecta; order Lepidoptera; family Geometridae; genus Cabera; species Cabera pusaria. The sequence continues at coordinate 7,319,618 of OX940894.1, forward strand.
CGATAATTCAGAACATCGTCAGCGAATTTAGCAACGGTCTTGTTCCAATTCCGAAATGTTTTGATTGAATTTCGTTCGGAAGCGGATCGAGCTTCCCGCCTTCCTCGGTTATCGCGCAGCTTTGTGCACGATGCATTAAGCTAATTTGAATAGCGAAGGGCCGCTCAAAAAGCCGTTGTTCGAATTCTTCTCTTTAGTCGGGCGGTTGCCGGTTTGATTGTGGGAGCCGCCGGTGCACGGATTGCATTTTGTTCGTCGCACAAGAAGACTGCCGCATTGAACGCTGCTTTTTGATTTAACCGAATAACTCCGCCCTGAATTCAACAATTATTTTGTCGATCTTTATTGTTTTTATTTCAACCAATTAAAGTATCAATTAAACTTTTACTGCTCGATAATTTTTTCCGCCGTAATTTATTATTATGTGTTTTGATTAGCCACAGCTGAATTTGGAGGCACTCGAAAATAAGTCTTTGGGGACATTGAAATCAGATAATCCGGCGATGTTGTCATCGCACAGACTAATAGGCGCGTTCTGGGGAAATATTTACTCTATTAATTGGTCGGTAAGGTTCAAATTGCGGTCGGTAATAATTTTCCGAGAAGAACCGCAACGTGGGTGAAACCGGTGACAAACGAGCCGTTCTGTCACATCGGTGATAAATAACTGATTATGTTACACTGCATTTCGCCTTCATAATTAATTGACAAGAGTTATCTAAGCGGCGGTTACAAGGGCCAGCTTTGAGTTCGGCGCGGGCCGATCACCTGACAATTCATAATTTCCCGTCCATTACGAAATATCGGGTTGTTATTATCGCGAGCATTGGACGAAATGGAAGCAATTTAAAGCTCTCCACGCTTGAAACATGCACCCTGCGGAGTTGGATTTATTTTTTATTACTTTATTATTTTATTGGCGTTGCAAGCGCTAACTGCCTCTCGTTTTTACGGTTTACATTTCGGCCGTTCTCATGGCTATAAATTCCGCAAGGTTTGAATGCACGCCGCGAGCTAAAGTAGCCGCGCATTCATATCGGTAAGATCATTTGTTATTGCCTCCAGTTGTGCACACTTCTTGAATGTTAATAAGTATACAGATTAATGTGTATGAATGGAGTCGTTACGGACGCCAAACAAATAGTTGTCTAAACCAGTCTTTGATGTCTGGGTGTTAAAATAATTTGTAGATACGAAACGTTCCAATTTTGATGACAAAAAACGTAAACATATAATAACGAGCGAAAAGATCGTTTCACAAAAATAGTTGTGGTTATTTTAGTTTCATCTGTTGGTTAATTGCTGCATTTTTTCCGCGCCCGGCTGCCTCGGATTCTGTAATTTGTCTTCCCAGAAATGAGTCGCGTCGTCGAATGCATGAGACATGTAGATTCGGCGTCGAAGGCATTTTTTGTGAATGCCCCTCCGATTTCGGCCGGCGTAAATTACCTTTTAGTAGAATGCCCTAAGGGAAACGTTAGACGGGTTCTTTCGTAATTACTGTTTTAACTGCTGGGACAGAAATGTCAAACGTAACTTATTTTTGTGGGGTAAAATTTCCGCTGATGTTTGTTTTTTCGCCCGCGACATTATGAGATTGTTTCGGGCTACTTTTGGGAATACGTTATTAAATACGTTAATGTAATTTAAGTAATCATATTTTTTAATGCTGTTGAGTTTAGTTTGTTAAATATTATAAGCCTAGTAATAAGTGTTGGTCCCACAAAATTATTGTGTAACTCACAAAAAAAGCCTACAGTCTGACAAAGATACTTTCAAAAACACAATCCGTGCATTTTTTTTTTAATTACACTTCAATACACCAAAATAAATATTCGTAAGGACCTCCATGAACTCTCTCACAGTTTTCACTACATCACAAACCACTAAAATTCCATTTTAACCACTGATCCTGATTGACAGCGTCGTTATATCATCTATACTCAATATTCCGTGCTAACAATAGACGTAGAAAGATTTACACTTCAGTATTCCTCATATTTACGCAAATGCTTTTCATATTTTACGAGAGTGCTCACGCATTTCTACGGATTATCGTGTCCCTGACCTCAAATAAAGAAAAAGGTCTGTTGCCAATGGCTATTCTTTATGGGCTAGTTATTAGAGCAAAACTGTTATTGTTGAGGTTTTATGCCCTACATTATCGCTCCTAATTAAAATACCACGATACGTTTTAATATTTCCCTTAAAAAATGTGTGGCGTTTATGTTGCATTTAACTCTGGTTTCGAGCTTGTGAAACAGAGTAGTGATAGGATATTTGCTGACAAAATTTAAAATGAACGACGTGATAAATATTCATTGAAGAATGCGAATGAAATTAAAAACTATATAACTGTTATTCAAGTCATTTAATTTTGAAAGGAATTTCAAAAATTTGCTCCTTTACCTATAAGTTGGTATTGTTAATTTTGCTCCCGTGAATTTATTTTTGCGATAAACATTGCTTAGAAAAGTATAATTATTAATTACGAAACATATATCAAATCTTTAATTGTTTGCCTTAAAAACTACAACTGAACTTGTAGTTCCGTACTCAAAGAGTACCCAATGGCAACCTATTACTGAGACTTTCCACCTGTCCGTCTGTCACAGAGCAATATGTTCTGAAAAGGTAATATATGTATAATAGTTAGACACTTGAAATTTTAACAAAGTGTGCATTATTACTATTGCTGCTATAATAATATTATAGGTAACAATAAAATACGGGTACTCGTACAAGACACATGTTTACTCTAGCGCTTCTTGCTCTATTTTATGAACCGTTAGGATCAGCTCGCACCGCGACGGACGATTATTAGACAAAAGTATAGTATAAAAGTAGAGTATTACAAAAAAGAACTTTATTTACTATACAAAATGATACACATTTCATTGAGTTAGTTCGGCGGCTTCAGGCTGCGCCGCGCTGCGCCGCGCGACTCTAAATGCATCGTCGCATCGCGTCTCGTCACGTCGCGGCGCGGTGTGAACTGACCGTTAGAAATTTGAAACTTTCAAAGAGTGGGTACTATTACATACTATGATTGCTATGACAACGAATAATAACATTAAAATTATATATCATATAAAGGGGTCTATACAAGAAACGTGACGTTTCAACATTTTTTCCTCGATCTTATTAAAATATATTGTACAGTGATACGGAACCCATTGTGTGCGGGTCCAACCCGCACTTGGCCGTATTATTTTTTTAAAGTATCATGATAAGTCATTCACTAGCATTTTAATATTTGTTGATACGTTGAGCTTCTTCAGAAGATAACTATCAAGTTCCATTATGCTTAAAATAATGAAGCACAGATAGTTCCGAAAGCTTTAAAATGCTAGAATACAAATTGATAGTTAATAATGTTACTTCCGGAAAAACTATGACTGTTAATCGTTTCTATTCCTTTGAAGTTGGCCAGACTATAGCCGTGTACCACTCTAAATTATGAATTATTGCCGTTTCAAGTAGTAATTGTTCTGGAAACCATTAGAGATAAAAGTAATTAAAAATGACCCCAATATTTATTTTAGGTACAGCAGTTTTAAATTAACATAGAGATTTTTCAATGATTTTGGTACATAATCAATTAATCATTCAAGGAATCATTTTTCTCGCCATAGATTGGTTACTCGTAGAGCAACTATTTAAATTAATTGTTAGTTAATTATGTACCTTATTTTTTTTAATATAATGCACCTAAGTATATTGAGCTTAAAAGTTATCTGATGATAAGACGTTAGAATGTACTAGTACTGAGGTATTTATGAAACCCAAAATATCATTGACTGTTAAATAAAAAAATATGAAACACTTTTTTTTATCTATTCTACTTTTGAAACTAAATTTTTGATAGAAGGTTCCGGTGTGTAAACAAAGAGATCGTAAAGAAGCTGTCATGATTAGTCTATATTAGTGCACTGCTGGACAAAGACTTCTTCAATTGCACGTCAATAAGCCCGATCCTTGGTCTCAACGCAGGAACTCGTTTATCCCAACGGTCGGTCGGTTCTTCAGCTGATATGGCCAGCCAACTGCCATTTCATTTTGCAAATCCACTGTCCTATGTTAATGATTTTAGTTCTGTCTCTGTCAAATCACCTCATTTTTGCTTCGATCCTTCAAACAACCTTCAAAGCAACTCATACGTACTGCCAAGGAATGGAATTCCCTGCCTGAGTCTGTGTTTCCGATTAGATACAACTTAGGGGTCTTCAAGTCGCGAGTGAATAGGTATCTTTTGGGTAAGCGCGCTCACATCATCGACCGCAGCGTCACGTAACATCAGGAGAGATAGTGGTCATGCGCTACCTATTATCACATAAAAAAAGAATAGCCCTTTCCATAGCTCGCAGAGCGATGAAGATGAAACAAAACGATCTTCTCAGGAGAAAGATCTTTTTTTATAATGAGTTAAACTGGTGAAATAATGAATGAAAGTATCAATAAATAAATAGCCTCAAGCGAGTAAAACTGCGAGGCACAGCTTGAATATTTATTGTAATTCATGACATAGTTGTTGCCTGTTTAATGTAAATGACAGCAAAATCAAAACTTTGTATAACAGCTTTAAGCTATGCCCAAAACATCAAAGGTTTGTTATCATTAGATTCATTGCGATTTGAACATCTAAGTCCTAAAATTAGAAGGAAAGTCTTTGAACTCCAACTATTAACTGGTTCTACAAACAAAGGTGTACAATCAACTTGTATTGCCAGTACAATATTACTGTTTGCATTGTCCCACCTATAATAACATGCGTGGTATCGCAAGTAATAATATATTTACGACTGCAAAGTAAAATTATTTATCTATGCATATCAATGATATTCTGTTTTTGATCGAAGATGCATAAAAGTATTATTATCAAAGAATTTATAGTTGGTATATAATTTGGCTATTTGTATTAACATTAAATCTTTTTTTATATCGTATAGGCCGTATAGGCTAGTGTTTGTATTATATCCACTTAAGGTACGGAAGCACCGCGGCGTCCTGCGATCTGCGGGCGCGATCTCAGTACATTTCAATTGTTTTCTGATCGCGTTTGGTGTGAACCAGTCGATACAATTCCTACTGCGCTATCTGATCGCCGCCTAGATCGCGCACACAGGACGCCGCGGTGTGTCCGTATCTTTACCTAACCAATATCTCACCTGATGGTAATTAAGTGATGATGCGTAGTGGTAGCACGCTTGGCCTAATATGGGAACTGCCAGAAGTGCCGGAAAATGTTTTGTGACAGAATTTTCAGCTTAACATTGCATATAAGTTTGATAAACATCATTGAATTAGGTATCATACGATATCAACGCCTACAAATTATATGTTACAATATGTTTAATAAATGACTACCTGACTCAGTATTAGCACTCAAGTCTTTAAATAATTAATAAACTCGCAATAACTATTATAATTTACAACTTAATTAACTAAATTTAGACTTCAATCCAACTATGATGAAACAAAATTATAGTAATTTGAGTGTGCCGTCTAAACGTTAAACCTTTTATTGCTTAGAACCATATAATTAAAGCTTTAATACTGCATTTTAATGAAAGTCAATTAATTTCTCTATTGCTCGACTTATATTTTACAATCAGCAAATTTAATTTGAATGAATACTGGTTTCAATTTGAATAAATGAGTATAAACCAATAAATTCGATTGATACAGATCTTCAAGTAATCTTAAATAAGTCGAGGCGTACAATTAGTATGCAAAACGGCATGATACAATCTGAATAAAAATTAATGCAGGAGATACATTTAAAAAGTTTAAAGATACTAAGAGTTTAAAAGTATCGCCTCAATATCTTTACTCTAAGCTATCTCTGAAGGAAGCAAAACGTTGTGGCCGAAGCGGCTAGACGCATTAAATATTGAAATATCACAGGCTCTTCTTACACGAGAGAGAAAGAGAAGAAACACCTGCAATATTCAAACTAAACTTGGCAGACACCTTAGAGTTTAGACGGTATTGTACAATCGTTACCTATGCATATTATGCTCCTTTCTGCAATAGTGCCGTGACTCTTCGAGTTATGTTAAGTCTGGATTTCACAAAACGGCAAAATAGAAAAGAATTATATGAAAGTTGAAACAATGCAAAGTAATAAATAATGAAACAATAGCTAAATAAAAAATGCTTGAGAAATAATGCAGTCTGCGAATATAAAATTCTGGACTTGGTATAATAAAGTCACTGCAGCTTTGATACGGTTTTAAACTTCAATTTTTATTGGAATATTGTCAGTATTTCAAGTCTTCGAGTTCGGCACCAAAATCAGTCATAATTCAAATTTTTATGTCTTCACATTCCAAAAATTTGGCATCTTTCGATATTCCCTCACATTCGCAAGAATAGCGCGATAGGTAATACAAACTCAGCGGAAGCTGTGCCAAATCTCTTTAAGTTGTTTTGAAAGTACATAACATTACACAAGAATCCCAGTCTCCGAAGGCTGTAAAGCCATAAAGTTATTTGCTTAGAACAATGCCTTGATTTATATGTAAAGTTAGGAAGTTTTACGATACAATAAATGAAAATGTTTGGAGAAAAAGTCGAAAGTATTTTCGTATAAATAATACTAAAAAGGCGATGAAACGAAGTGGAAAATCTTGTTAACGAATGCAATAATTCAAAACCGATATTTTAATTTTTATTAAGTAAGTAAAGAAAAAATGGTAAGCATAGTATCTATATCAATTAATAATACCAACTTGCACATTTTAATATCCTTAGAACATAGCAAACTTTATGATTTTCAACAAAAAAGAAGGAGCTTCTCAATTCTATTTTTTTTTTGTAGATTTGATACCTCAGAACTTCGTCATTTATTAATCGATTTCGAAAATTCCTTTTTTTGAGAGAGTATACTTTTTGGTAGGTCCCAATTTAATTTCATCGAGATCTGGTACTACACATATATGGAAATAAACTCTTCAAACTTGGCACTGACAATGACTAACGTTGCATTCGAAGTCATTTTTTTTTATTTGCTTTGTTAATGATCTTCAATTATGTTATTGCCGATTTCTAATATTTTAGTGTAGTTTCTCTAGTTTCTTCAATTATTTAAGTATAGTAGTTGTTTTTTATAAGCTATGCGTTGTACAGAAATAACTAGGCATCCCAAGTACCTACCAGGCTAACAAATTCTATAAGAAGCTAAGCACGAGTCTATCGCTTACATCATTTAGACCGTCTACCGAACAAGCGGGAACGTAAATGACGCGTGCAAGGCAACGCGAAGCAATTTGGCACCAGTTTCCAGCTTAGTGCAATAAGACGACTCCACGGAACAAAATGCTGTTTTAGTGAGTATTAATATAGATTATGTCACGAACGAGTTTCGAGAAGATGGGAATGAGAGAATGGATGACTTTGGAGAAGTAGTTAGAAAAGAAATTACTGTAATGGAGAAGTCGAAGTGAAGATTGTTTATCTTAAGCGTCGGTGAAGAAGATTTTACAAATGAAAGTGTACTTGTGGCTTAGTCCTATCTAAGTTGAGTGTTTATTAAAACGATTCAATATTATGATCACATTTTTGTTATTTATATTCTAACTACGGATCGCACGGTATCGTATGACGTTTAATAATAAGAAGCGATCAGTTACTGAGTAAGACAAGATAACACCATTTCTTATAATAAAGACACTGGAGATGACGGTGTAAAATGAAGCGTCGTTAATTCAGACTACTCTTAATCAATTTATAACAGCTGTAATGAACGATGATTTGGAACTTAACAGATTAAACCTTACAAACAATAAAGTGTCAGAATCACTGCCTTAATTGTTTACGCCTACAGTTAGTAATTAAGAAAGACTTCCGAGGGTCGTATTAACTTCAATAGCCCGGATATGCGCTCTAACGCCGCTTCCTACCTTTACCAGGAATTTATCGACACCTTGTCTCTCTTTATTATTCTTCTTGGAAACGAAAGAGACGGAAGTAGACCTTTATCGTATTAAGAAGGTGGTTAATGAAATTTTAATGCTTTGACACGACTAAGTAGAATCAATTCGATGAAGATGGTTACACTCTTTTTTATTTTCCAACCGCGTAGTTAGAAAGCTTTTTCTAATCATTTGGCGTGATCGCGGTAAGTTATTCATGCGAGTAAGTAAGGGGATTTTTAAAGCTAGTTCTTTGCTTTTTAAAAAGAAAATTGCATAGTGGAGGTATTAATACGTCTTTGTCGACGTGTATATTATGCATGATTTAGTTTTAATTGGATATTTCAGCGATGTTTATTTTACCTGGAGGGTAAAAAGTTAGTGTGAAAATTATAATTGCATCACTATCAAACTAACAGCAGATATTTTACGTAAAGTACCTAGTGTTTTTTTATAACCGACTATATTGAAAACTTTCAGTTCCTACCTATATTTCTTTACACATTGACTAGCGTAATGTCAATAGGGTTTTAGTTTTTGCGATTCTATCTCACCCAAAAAGATTAAACTCTAACTGGAGCGTGCATGGTGGAATATTGATGTGAAGAAAAGTTATTTCACACATATTTTTTTTTCTATTTCACTCACACCTACCGTAAGAACAATCTGTTATATTCTGTCAAACACTGAAATCAATGTGATTAAAAGAGAAGTAAACACGATTTTACGCTAGTCAAATTCATATATTTAGTATTCACGAGTTAATTCTACATGCAATCTCTATTGAGTATAAACTTTTTGATCTCTCAGAATACTAAAGATAATGTGACGTGAAAAATCAACCATAAAAAGATAAATTACTGATCTTGTTAATATATTGTAAGGGTAAAGGTCAAACGCGTATATTAGGTGTATTCGTTATTATTTCTATAGTCTTTTCCTTACATAACCTTTGACTTTTAACTTAGCCCTAATGAAAATGTCATATATAAACACACTATTGGAACAATGGAGATAATAAATAAGCAAGTGGTTGGTCGTGAACAAGGCTCGGAAGGTGTACTTCGTTTGCTAGTAAATACTTTATTGCACAAAAAAAACTAAAGGAGGAGTGAATTATAAAAGCATTTTCTACCAGTCATTCAGCAGCGGTGAGAAACATTTTGAATCGTGTTTACATGATGCATTAGTGGTACAAAAAGATAATATGGCTTTACCTAGAAAAAAAGAGTGTGTGTACTTATGTACACGCGTTAGAAGTTATACTTCTGTGGCGTATGGAAAAAAATAACTAAAATGCAGTAGTGATTAACGGTAAATATTAAAATTAATCAAAAATAATGTATTTAAATAAAAAAGGTTTTATTAACGTAAAAATATGACGTTAATATACAACTTGAACATAGTCATGCCACCTAGAACTAACTTCACGGTGTAGAATTTAGGTGACGGTGTGCGCGCGCATCGTACCACCTAGAACTAACTTCACGATGCTAAATTTAGGTGTCAGTGTGCGCGCGCATCGTAAAAATTCACTCTCATCATTTTTCTCTATCGCGCCAAAAGAAGCATAACTTTAAAAACCGTAGAGGATACGCACGGTTCCATACAACGTAGCGTGGGGTAAAGTAAGAACTTAGGTGAGTGTACCTATTTTACCACACGCTCCGTTGTATGATGCGTAACTTTTAACTTTGGAACAGTGTAAACAACGAAGCCTTCGTTAATGAATTTTTTAGCAAATGTGTTGAAAATAATATTATGTAAACAAATAAACTGTATGACACTACCGAGAATTAGACTGACATCTCAGAAGGGGTCCTTATACATATAGGTTCATAATTTGGTGGCATACTATTCATATTATTATGCAGTACAAAAAGTAGTTTAAAATGTATAAAAATTATTATTCGAATTAAAACTTGTGTTTTTGCCTTTTCTTCGTTATGTTTATCTCGCGCTTGCGTCCCGTAATTAGTACCCGTAATTAGCCGTACTTCAAAACTAAAACAAATGACAAGTTTGGTTTATTTTACAAAGTTATATCATATTATACAGTACTAGTAAGTGACTGGCCTATGAAACAACATTTTGAGTTACAAAATATGAGGAGTTAATGAGGCTTGGTCAACCGCACGGTCAACCAACGTCGTTAGAGCCTGCGACGTTTATTAAATCAATGGGTTTTGGCTTACCCAGCTTTTTTTGGTACCCACAAAGTACATCTAAAAATGTGTAATTTTACAATCAATCATTTTTACAATTTAAGTAAATCAACAATATTTAACGATACATAAATATATAAATAAGTTATTTTTCAAAAAAAATAAAACCGACTTCATAACCACAAAAAGGCACTCAAAAGCGAAAAATAATTTACTTAAAATTATTATAAGCGTTACCCACGTCTCTATTTGAAGTCGGTGCCAGCCAAGTCTAATAGATAGTAGATAGATAATACCTACGAGTACATGTATCTACCTACTTACTAACCTACATGTACCTACTTACTACTACTACATACATATCATCTATCTAATATCCAATAGACTTGGCTGGCACCGACTTCAAATAGAGACGTGGGTAACGCTTATAATAATTTTAAGTAAATTATTTTTCGCTTTTGAGTGCCTTTTTGTGGTTATGAAGTCGGTTTTATTTTTTTTGAAAAATAACTTATTTTACCCTTTTTAGTGCAAAAAAAGTTTTAATGAAATTACATGCATCTATTAAATTTCGTGTCTGGGCCGTTATACACTGACGGATATATACTTTTTGAAAATTTCAAGTGTGTACCTATAACGGTTAAGAAGATACAGATCTGTAAAGTGCGCATATATAGACACACGGACGGACGGACGGACGGACGGACGAACAGACAACAAAGTCTCAGAAAGTGTTCATTGGGTAGCCTTTGGGTTCGGAACCCTAAAAAAATTGACTTTAAATGCCGCGCTAAAGTGAAAATATTCACTAGTAATAATGATGTCATCAAGGTCTCATAGGACAATGTCCAAAATGGCCCTGTGCAATAAAAGCATCTGACACACGATAATTAATTGTCTATTTTATTACAATAATTCCAAATACTTTTATAACACGGACTAGTTGTATTCCAAAATGAATATAAAAAAGTATTATTTGCGATTATTGACATTAATTGCCGCCATATGGCCAACAGGGTACTGAATCACTCTACTACGTTATAAGAGGCACTTCCCTATATTGTGGATACCCGAATTATGTAAGCACTGTGTAGCCAACCTAACAACGGAAAGTATTATTTACGTAGTAACTATTATATAATATGTGGTTTTATGCTTATAATTTTTTTTTTGCTGTGTTGATTGGTACAAAGTACGTTCATGATTCTGAGTTATTTAATTATGTATGCAGTGTCGCGGGACTGAAATGGCCGCCATCTTCGCCAAATGTCATGTCATGTCAAAAAATATTAGGTATGTTTAAAAAAGTTTGCACTCTAACAAGACTTTGCCCGGTAGAACATTCCTGTGAAGACAAATTATTTATATTTATACATAATTATTTATTATAATTATTAATATATAATTATTTATTGAGGGCCCGGTGGCGTAATTGGGAGAACAGTCGGCTTTGATGCCGTGGTACCGAGTTCAAACCGCCGTGCACCAATGAATTTTTCTATCGAAAAATATATGTGCGCTTCTCACAGTGGCCCTCCGGTGAAGGAAAACATCGTTAAGAAACCAATAACCCCCGCATGGTGGTAGAACATATCTAGTGTCCGCCTGGCCAGCTACCACCCTCAAGTCAGAAAATCTGTCGCCAAACATCTAATGTGTTCCGGCAGCTATCCTTGAGAGCCAGTTCCCATTCTAGTCCACTTCTCTATCTTCGACCGCATCATCACTTAGCAACAGGTGAGATAGTGGTCAAACGCTTGCCTATAAGATATTACAAAAAAAATTTCCCCACCTTTATTTCTATCTCGCTCACAGTTACCGTAAGAATATCTTATATGCAATAGCAACCTCCATTGTGTATAATCTTCTTGGGACTCTTCTACTAAAACTAGTACAACCTCCTATGTTTGGGGTATTTATCTCCATATCTCTGGTGATACTAATCAGATCTCGATAAAATTAAAATGGGACCACCTCGGAAACGTATCCTACCAATTAAAAAAAGAATCATTTGAATCCGTTCACAATTGATGGAGAAATCGCGTAACATACACACAAAAAAAAAAAAAAAAAAAAACATACAGACGAATTGAGAACCTCCTCCTTTTTTGTGAAGTCGGTTAAAAAATACTCGAAACAAAATATTATTGTCAGCTTCCTTTAAATAATGGCAGAGTTCATGAATAAGTTATTAAGTACATTTAACCTCGATACTATTGTTACAAAATATTAAGTAGCGAGTAAATTCCGTTCTAATATTTCAAATTACTCAGACCCATGGTGAAATTAAATTTCTGGGCTTAAGTTTAAATCTCAATCATTTAAGTTTTTCAAATGTTATCGGATAATTTTATTGTTATTGTAGACAATTATCTATTGAATCGTTTTCAAAAGCTTTTGGAAAGTTTGATTCGCTAAATTAGGCAGGTAAACAAAATAAATATCAGAAAGTAAGTGTAATAATGCTTAACGAATCCTAATCTATGTCATCTATGTCCAAGAATAACGTATAATTATTTACAACGTAGAAACTACATAAAATATTTATTATGTAAAAAACTTTGATTATCACAGGTGCAAAATAAATTTAATCTATGAATAACTGCCCGTGGCCACAGCACACATATTTTGAGCACAATTGCCACGACAAGGTACTGTTATTAACATTACCGTGTCGTGGCAATTGTGCTCAGAATACTGGCGGCATGCATTGACATGACACGATGAATGGCAATGTTGGCAATGCTTAGCCAGCGACAAATATACATAGGCCAGCATTTTGGTCATAATTAACAAGGCGGTCAGATAGTTCCTTATTTAATATATAAGTATACTCATAAAAATCTTTTAGTAAGCAAAAACACTGTGATCACTCTAAGCAATCTCTCCAACATAGATTTTACATTGGTATTTATATTTAAAAAAAAAAAATCGGCAAATAAAGTTGTCAGCTGGTATAATAGTTTAACAATATACAAAGATGTTATTAGTTTCGTACCCCGTTAAACTATGTAACCTAATGTAAGTAATAGTGAATATCTTTGATCTCGCCGTGAGTTATATAAGGTCTGCGCTTGAAGTCTACGCACGAAACTTTGCAGTGTTGCCAAGTTATAAGATTAAAGAGTACATGCGAGATTGACAGTTAGGCACTTTTATCCCTTTTTTAACGCAGTAAGAACATCTTATTTTCTAATTAACTAACTTTAGCTTCTCTCCTGTTTACCTGCGAAATATCATATATAATTATTAATATAAAATTTGTATGCCGTTGGCATGTAGAAACTCTTCCATTATTGTGCTGATTCTAGACTCAAGAAGTTAGAGGTTGTATTTTTATAGTAGGTCGAAATTACAGGTATTTTAATAGAAAATGTATTTTCTTAGGCTATCCGATTAAAATTATATGTCAAACAAAATGTAGAGAGAGTCTACAACTTGTTGCTGCCAGTGTTCTGGCACTGATTGCAACACAAAATTGATACAAACATCAGATTTTAGTATATAATTTATATTAAAATAATAAATAATGGTATACAACTTCAATAAAACCTTTATGCCATTTATATGTTTTTTTGTAATTCTTGAAGTAACAACAAAGTGAGCTGCTTAAATCAAATACCTGTAAAAACACTGAACTTCTCCGGCTTTGAAATCGTTTGGCCAATAATGATAACAAAAACCAAACAACCGATATGGGTTTATCTTTAAGGTCTTACGAATACAGTCGTGAATAACTTGGCAAGACAAATATTTCCCGAAAACAAAGTGCAGCTTAACTAAATTCTATCTTTTTAGCAGTAGTGAGTTGCGCCGGTTGGTAAGAGGTAAATCGAAGACATTAGATAATAGAAACATTGGATACAAATAGTAAGTTCAATAAGTAAGATTCAAGTTTCAGTAGCAAGTTTGTTATAATTTATAGTCATATCTCTGAAGATACTTATCAGAACTCGATAAAAATTAAATGGGACCACCTTTGAAAATGAACCATACCTGTGAACAAATAATCATTCTAATCGCCTATCTTTCAAATGATTGACTTTGAGAAAAAAATATTTTAGGAACCTCAATGTCATTTTTGAAGACCTATCTATCGACACCCCACACGTATAGGTTTAAAGAAAAGATTTTTTTTTGTTTCAGTTCCATGTATGGGATGCCCCCCCTTAAACTTTTACATTTTTTATTTTTGTATAAAAATCGAAAAGCGGTTCACAGAATACATCTACCTACCAAGTTTCAATTCTGTAGTCCTAACAGTTTCGGAATAAAATGGCTGTGACATACGGACGGACAGACAGACAGACAGACAGACAGACAGACAGACATGACGAATCTATTAGGGTTCCGTTTTTTGCCATTCGGCTACGGAACCCTAAAAAGATACATGAAGCCTTAAGCTTTTTAACATCATGGTTCGCAAGTAATGGTATAATACTAAATGCAGATAAAAGCATTATAATGCACTACCAAACAAAACAATATTTTATTAAAAACCAGATAATGACAGTTGTATCGCAATATATTTACAATAGCCTTATAGAAATTCATTTAGATAAAAATAGTCTGGCGAAAAACATGGATATACACAATTATAATTTAAGGAACAAAGAAAAACTTTATCTACCTAAAACTAGACTTCAAAAAGTTAGAAAGCAAGGTATCTATACTAAAATATTAAAATTACAATTATATAATAAATTACCCCTAAATATAACCAAACTGACATTACGCAATTTTAAACAAGCAAATAATTATTTCTTAAAAAATAATCCGTTTTATTCACTGAATGAATTTATGACTTGTTCTGTCAATTAATCTACATTTTTGTATAAAAACGTTGAATAGCTGTAAATGTTTTATATAAATTAATTTATTTGTATGCATATGATATTATACAATTTATTCTATTCTTAATTTTGTGATGAATTATTTATATTGTATTGTGACGTACCTAGAATAGCAACACTGTTATTATTATGGTCAATAAATTAATCTGACTCTGAATGTAATTAAAATTAAGCACTATCTTATAAATACAGCTTCAATGCTAGTTTGTGGGACAGGGACCCTTGTACTAAGAATTTATAGCCTTATAAACTGTGTAAAAGTTTAAATTTAGCATCAATGTATTAAATTTAAGGCCCAAGTGATCAATAATATGTACAATTATAAAACAGTACCTATATAAATATTTATTTACTAATTAAAATATTTTTTGTTCATGACTTTATGTCCTCTCGAGGGCGCTATATTTAAATTTAATGTGAAATCACGTAGCTTTATAATCAGCGGATAATATATGAATAATTCAAAACGAAACCTCATTTGTCAAATTGTGATAAGGAGTTTTAAGTTATGAGGTACCAATATGAGCATACATACATAGGTACATACCGCTCAAAATAATAATCTTCTTGTTGGTTACATACCACAAAAGTTTAAATTTAAGTCTCAAAATCATTGTTATATCGGTGAATCTTCGAAAAATGTTGTTTGTACACGATTTCATCACATGAATATATCTTTTAAAACATTATACTTATGAAAGCTTCACACTCTCTAAAAAAGTAGGTAATTGAATACAACAGCAAAAAATCTAAACAAAACCCAAAAGCTACATTACAGCAAATGCGAACAAGCTATGTTGGCTTAGGATACGTAATGGGCTGATGCCCATTTGCAATATTCATGCTGAGCTACAATATTCAGTCGACCAGTAAAACGCCTAAGGTTGTAACTTGCACTGTGTTCGTACGTGACTACATCGGGATCAATACGGCATCAGAGTAAATGACAATGAATGACCGGGTTTGAACGTTGCGTAAAGATAGGATGATAGTGCAGTTAGTAGTAGTGGTGGTATTTTAGTGTTGATAGTACTTGCAATGCTTTGAAGACTAAATTTTCGAAAAATGTATGTACGTTTTTCACAGTGGCCCTCAAACAGTGGTAGGATACTATCCAGTGACCGCCTGGCCAGCTACCACCCTCAAGTTATAAAATCTGTCGCCATACATCTAATGTGTTCCGGCAATCCTTGAGAGCCAGTTTCATTTAAGGTCTAGAGTGCTACCATTCTCGACCGCATCATCACTTACCAACAGGTTAGATAGTGGTCAAACGCTAGCCTATATGAAAAAAAACAACGGGTTGCACTCCAAGAGTGCCGGCTGAAGTGAAACGTTGAACATTAACGTTGTGCATTTGGTCTACTCTCCCTCCGTCTCACAAATTCTCGATCAGGTCACGTGTCCTGAGCTAGTTTAACATTTTTTACCCATCCCAAAAAAGTTCACAATGCTGCTAAAGAAGTTTTCACATAATAAAAAAGACATGAAAGCAAGATTACTCAATATATTACTTAAGGTGCATAACAATTAATACATTCAACGGTACAAATCATGAGGCAATCTGATTGCCTTGAGAATAGTAGGCTCCTATTGGTTCATTATCATGATGATGTAAGGTCACCCGAGTGGGAATCTAATATCACCTACAATTGCAGGGATCAAAGACTTGGAGATTATTTTCACCCGCGTATAAAATGTGACAGTATTTTCATAAGTTACAGCTATCGCTTCTCAGTGACCACACCTTAGAACACAAGTTAGATGTGTTAATAATAAAAATAAATACTTAGTACATCGACAAAGAAATGTAAGTAAAGTGACCCCAATGAAAACCAAACCTCACTTATTTACGTTTAATCAATAATTAAGTGAGACTTTCTGATGGATCGACTTTGAAATGAAGACATCTATCATTTATAACAATAAATATAATACATAGCTCAAAAGCTTAGCAAGCTGAAGTGGTATTGAACTGGTCCATTTGTCGAAGAACCTATAACCGTTAGGATAGACGTGTTCTAGAGAGAATAACAACCACGGCTTGGTCAACATAGCGTAGGACGCCCTCCGTCCAGCTAGATGGAGTGATGATATACGCGAGCTGGCGTAAAGAGGTTGGAAACAAAGAGCTAAAGATCTAGCTTAGTAGCGTAGCATAGGTGAGGTTTATGTCCAGTAGTGGATAGTGATGGGCTGATTATGATAATGCTCATGATGATAATATATATATAAAAGTAAGCCAGTATAATTATCTTTTTTATATATATAATATAGTGTGTATGTAACTGAACTCCTAAGCGGCTAGACCGATTTAGATAAATTTTGATATATATGTTTGAGTTAATCCGTAGATGGTTTAGATTCACAATTGGACCCGATAGGTTGCGCTACGATCGGGAAGGACAACGTCTGCAGGATCCGCTAGTAGTATTATATAGTAGGAGTAGATTATATATAGTAGTATATAGTACAGCTACTAATACTGGTGTTCACAACTTGACAGAGAATACAAGGTAATAACAACCAAATACAAGCATGAGATTCCAATAGTCTTCCCTGTTAATATTACCATTACGAAATCGCATATAGCAGATGTTCGCACTCTACGACACGTTCTCTATACGTAGCTAAGTACAACATTACGCGTTACATCCGCAGTTAAATTGCGTATCGCTGTTACTTCACTATGTGATTCGACGTTCGTGCTAATTTTGCCAATTTTCGCATGTACAGTATCTAAAATAGCAGTTACTAAACTAACAAAATTGGGCTCTATAGATAAATTATAACATCTAACCTGAAACTCATATAAATAAGTTGATCAGATATTTTCTTTTTTGTCTTTATTTTTAAGAAAACTCTTTTTCGTGGTGTGTGTTTTTAATATCGAGAATATCCGTGCCTACTGTGGTGATTTAAAATTTTGCACGCCACGTCAGAGATCTTTCTTTTAATAATTATTGTTCGTCGAAACAAAATTATAGTATGCCACGCGAAACTAATAAATGTGATAGTTAACAGGTGAAAATGACGAGTGATTAATCTAAATCTAAGATTTTTAAAACATATTGAGCTACAATCACAATCATCAAAATTGAACAATTCTTTTTGAAGGCACCTCCTTTCCATAACGACGTCGATAATTATTATCATAATATAACAGCAGCACTATTCTAAATTCTATGATGAAAGTTCGATAATTCCTAGCCAAGTCAATAACTATAAATGTAAGGGTAATTTCACAAACATAGTTTGGCAAAAGGCAGGAGCACACAGGAGTCAAATTGATTCGTTCATCACAATCAAATGTCACTGGTGCATTAGTGCCCTAAATACTCTACTGAATAATTAACATTTGATAGCTGAAGTTTTGACTTTACTTAATTAATACCTTATGAATTATTTACACAGCTATTTGCAGAAGTCTGACGAATTTAGTATGTACTATCTCTAGTACTTGGAAAATACTTTTATATATTTTAATTCGCTCCCTGAGCTCCCTGCTCCGACATGTTGAAATGGCTTAGTCAATATATTAATTGTGTTCGTATTTTGTATATTACCTTATTACAACAAACAAAAGTTTATTTAACATTTTTTTCGTGATGTGTGTTTGTAACTCGTTGCTAAAACAAGGTACTTACTTTTGATATTGTTAATATACCAACGTTTAATTTGGGATACTGCAAAATATTCAGTTAAATTTTTATTACATGCCAAAATATCTTAGGTACTAAAATATTAAGTTAATTTGTGCAAAGTAATCTACAGCTTAATAAAACAAGATATGTATAAATTATGCTATAATAATGGAAAACACAAAAATATAACAAAACACTACTTACTCAAAAGCTCGCAATCATCATTTCAAAAGGTGTCTAAGGAATTAAAATCTCATTACGTGATCTTACCAAAATTACCCCAATTTGGGTGAATTCGTTGAAAAGAACAATAGCAGCTGTCACCCTCGACTCTTATAAAGGTCATTAAATACTTAAAAAGAATAGATAACATCGAATGAGTTTTTTATGTCTTGATTCATATTTGTATACCCATTCATAGTCAAGGAATAATGTGATAAAAACTATGTCCCAATAAGTAGAGCTAACTCTCATAACTAATCAACAAGTCTTTTAATTTTTTTGTGATTATGTCCTGTTTGACCTGACCAAATCTAGTAATGTTTAGTGTTTCTACATATAACAAAAGTGACTTTAATACATAATGTAAAGAACAGTTTTATCGTAACATAACATAAAGCGGAATTATTAACTCAGTTAATATTGAAGCAGAATCATTCATTGATCACTTTATTTAGTTGGGTATATTACGTTACATTTAATAATATTATTACTTGAATTTTTATATAAAGTACTTGAAATATAAGTTCAAAACTAACGCTTGAACTGAACTATTAATAGAAACAGTCGTTTTAGACGAAAACGACTAAGATTATAAGGCGGCAATAGCCCAATGGATAAGGTGTCGGACTGGCGATCAAGAGGTCGTGAGTTCGATCCCTACCCCACCCATTGCACTATTGACGTGAACCTACTCCAGACACAAGCATATTTAGCTTAGTTGGAGGGGTTAACAAGAATACTATATGCAACCAATATTGCGAGTAATCTTTTTAAAAAAAATCTCTATCAACTCATGTGATGTAGATATCAATAAATTAATTAACTAACTGATATGCATATCACATGAATTGAAATTAATAACTTTTACAAATTGTTACACTACCAACGGTCCTACAACAATATGGCTTAAATCACTTGAAACAAAATCCTTATATGACCCTAAAGTGGGAATATACACATCACAATTCTCATTGTATAATAGTAACTCTTCATTGGATTGGTTTCGAGTACCTGCATCGGATATCGATCGATGCTCAGCAAAATCCCATGGGAACTTTAGTCTTCTGGTTGTCAAGAAGCACTTATAGTTCGGTACCTGTATTCGAGTAGTTTTTACCTCACGTATGTTATCTATCGACTAATTTAGGTATATTTAAAAAGATATAGAACTTTGATGATACAACATTCATACATTTTCTCATATTTACCATTAAGAAAAGTAAATCGATACTAAAAACCGTTTTCTATGGGTTTTAGCTTCACATATACAACGTTTTTCCATTGTAAAAAAGTTAAAATAAAATATACTATGTTACGTTTGTTTGATACACGTAAGATAATGTTAATTATTTGAGGCAATGTTTACGACATTATATAGACTAATGCTCAAGGTAAATGGTATCCATCATATTAGGTCGATCGCAGCGCAATCTTATATTCTGAAAGCGCTATATTCAATCAACATCTCTGTGTCAGTTAATGTTCTCTAATTTCAAATAGTTAATATAACCTCTAATAGCAGTTACTGAAATATAACCTACTTTGAAATCGTTTTTACTAAATTATCAGTTTGAAATCTGGAGAAGATTTCCAAAAACCATTTTATACAAGTGAATATCCTTGGCGAGACAGCTAGCCAGTATACAGTAAGAACTAAATCTATCAATCTATAAGGAATGGAAAAATAAAAGCATCGTCATAAAGATACAACAACTCAGCAACTGTGTCTAAATACAAACAATGGTGAAGCATCTCTCGTGACGCGGAAACCATAAAATTCCAATTAGACAACGTTTAGTTTCTAATAAATCTTTGGATCCAAAGCTTATCACAGACGCCGAAAGCCTTAGAAGTGTTATTTATTGTATCAATTAGGGAATTCTTCACACGAATAATAACTACCATTAGATAGTTCAAACGTTGAATGTTATCGAAGTGTTTTTGGTATTGATTTCAAACAAATTTCATTTTTAAAGCGTAAACAATGTCAACAAGTGCTTGTTTTTTATAATTAATATTAAATTATTAAAATATTAAATGCATTATTCTAATAATGTATTTTGACAGACTTCGCAATAGGATAACTAACGCGTTTACATATTTATGTAGATATACTTGTATGTTACTTTAAATCTTTTGATCTCCGTTCCTTTATTTATTATTAACAATATTATGTGGATATATTGAAAATGAAGTATGAATGTAAGAATGAAGATGAAGAAGATCATTACTATTTTAATGGATTAAATGATTAAAGCACTAGAATAGTTTTTATTAACGTTGTGTGACATTTCAGCTTCTAAAACACAAAGTTTTAGGGCTGTTTTTTTAATTGGAAACATTTAATTAACAATAAACACAAATTACGTTAACTAACCTATCTACCGTAAAAATTTCACAATATACTTAGATAGATAGATAGATAGATAATCTCTTTATTGTATACCAGAAAGAACCTTAATATCTAGACATAACAACCTAATTCGGTGATACAATCGGCGGTCTTATCGCATAGAGCGATCTCTTCCAGACAACCAAGTGTGGAGTAGTAACAAAAAACAAAGGGAGTTTGGCGATGGCGATTATTTATGTTAATTGGAAACTGCAATAAAATATTTATTTATTATTATAAGTAAAATACTAAATATACATATATGGACATAAATACAAATACATATAAATTACATAAAATATATATACATATATTACATAAACATACTCATATATTTTTAAAATTTATTGAATACATAAATACTTTATAAATACAAATAAATACATACACATAGCTGAATACATTCAAGTCTATAACAAAGTGTGATCAGTAGAATTAGCATGTTTACACTTAGGTACAGCTAAACGTCCAAATCTTGAAAATGCATTCAAACGAAACGCTTCACAAAGTTGGAAAGGTCTTACAAAGCACAAATGAGATTAGAAACCTGAAAATTCCGTAGCGCAGTAAGCTGCATTACAATTTCATCGCTCGTACAATCGCCCAAGATTTGATTTACGTAGGTAAAGTCTTATCCCAGATGAAAAGCCGACTCCTCAGAGATAAAAGGAATAAATCACATGTCAGACGACCGACTTACGCTGCACGAGATCCCCGGAAAAATATCGTCTGCTGTAGATTATCTTACACCTTTTCTTATTATGATAAATTCGGTATGTGACATACGAGAAAAGTGAGGGTTGATATAGGTAGGTATGTACGAGTATTAATATAGCTACTTACGCAATCGCTTTGGAAGAAAAAATCTGTTTTTCTTTTCACCTGCCCAAAACAGTCTATACTAATTGATGTCGGCTTCCTTTCTCTAATCACTTCCCTTAATGAAGACGTAAGAAGCGGTGAGTCTAGCAAGCTCATTAATGGCTCACACTCCAAGATAAGATAACGAATCGGCTCTTTTGCCCTTATCTTCGTGTCAAAATATTTTATGTCCCTGCGATTACTTGAGCGGACAAAACACTAAAAATGGGACCATTATTATGATTGTTTTATGATCTGGGAAGCGGGTGCTGGAAAAGGTTACTTAGAACTGCTTCTTTATGACCACTAGAGATAAATAAAGCTCTAGCCTTTTGTATCTCTACATTATAATAAAATCGTAGAAAATCTGGGATTGCTGGAAAATAAGGGCCATGATCGGGCTCAGTGGCGTATCTTAGGAGAGAGCTAAGTCCAGCAGTGGACTGACACCGGCGGATTATGTTGATGATTTTTACGTGGATGAAACTACAAAGTGCCTCTAAAGATAAGCTGATATATTGATGAAATTAGGTCAAATATCATTCAAATGACATCAATTATTGATTCAGTCTAACAACGCTTATGATACGCAAAAATATTTTTTAAATCTTATCATACCTATCTGATCTAGATGATTACAAACCTTTCATAAGCTCTGAATATTTAATTCAACTCGGCAATTTATAGCTTAGGAGGGATCGTCTAAAATGTGACAACTTTTAGCTAAGACCATAAAACCCATAACTTTACTAAACCTATTAAAATACAATTATTTTAATACCTACATTTGCATATTTTGGTATTAATATTAGGATTTTTACGACATCATTTGAAATTAAAACACCACAAATGGCATATTATCACAAGTTAAGTAACCTGTTCATTTGCCATTATCATGTAAATATTATCTATACGTATTACCGTGCCATGATTGTCCATTTATCACATCGATTCTTTACAGTGACTGTGATACCCCGACAGCGCGGGTGTCTGTCTCATCTGACGACCCATTAACTTCGCTTGGCTATAATTAATATGAATAAATTACGGTCATAAATAACTCTGAATTAACAGTGTAATATGATAAACTTATTAATTGAGACATCCTAAATTACCTTCCTAAATCTTCAAATTGTCGTTGTATGACCTTTTGAGGAGCCATGAGTATTTTGATGATACCGCTTGCTGACCTAACAGCAAGCATCTTACTTACTTTGTAATGGCAATATTTTAAGTATCTGCTTATTAGGACTTTAACTAACGTTACTTTTTTTTACTAAGTAGATATAAATAAAGTGAAAACTATCAATTAGGTACAGGTTAAAAAGACGACTTAAGCCGTTAAGATAACCAAATGATATAAGTTTATCTATCTGATCCATCGCAACTAGTAACTTTAACGTGCTCTTAAACTTAATTTAGTTTATTACGATATCAAGAGAGGCTAATTCAGTGTCACATTAACTCGCCTCATCAGTGACAAGTGTGTAAGATATACTTTTTACGTTTCCCCTCACGGTATTTATTACATTTGTCACTCCTACAGAGAGATGGCAATAAAGTCAAACATGTCTTATTTTATGTCACAGTGATCGGAATTGTGTATGTTTACGACTACTTTGAAGATTATTTATTAGATATTCAATTGAGAATCATAAACACTTTATTTTAAGTAAGTCGTAAAAGTATCTGCTTATTAATATTCAACTGCTGGGAAAGTTTGGTACTAAAATAAGTTTATTAGTGGTGGCAGGAGGTGTTAATTGTTATAACGCGGCATCAACAAAATAATTTACATACAATGTTATAAATTATACTAACAATCTTAAAGTGTTCTCCTGTCGACGCTACTTCACCATCTCATATATTATAACATGCGCTAGAGTTATGTAATATACAGGCTCGCCTTTGTTTACAAATAGTGATGTACCTATCAAAACAACTATAGAATAAAAATCATCGATACAGTCATAAGAGCACCAAAACCGCCCTTTGTGTAAGTGGATACACTAAAGGATGAAAGAATTTTGTCAATACAAATACACTTTCGTAAGAAAGGTCTCGTAAGTGATATCATGTTGACTCGAATGTAGGAGGGACTACAGCATGTTTGCTCTCGCCACAATCTCAGATTGGTAATAAGATGCGACACATGTATTATCCCGATTAAATCCCCTCGGAAAAGGGGCTTAAATATAGTGATGTCTTTATGTTATCGCCATCCAATGATACCCGATCCCTTGTCATATCGATAAACGTTCGACGAAATCGAGAAAAGTGTCAGACTATAATAGAATCTTCTAACTAATGGTTTTATGTCACAGAAACATTTATTAAATTATTCGTATACGTAAGACATAGAGAGTATAGCATTACATTTTATGTTATGCTATTTTAATGATTATTGCCTTGAAAATAACGACGCTTCACAAAATATGACGATAATTTGAATCAAGTAGTAGGTATCTAATGTCATAAAGATATACATTGCAACAGCGATAACACGTCAATTTATTGTGACCTCACATCATTTGTAATCGATAACTGAGTATAGGATAGCATCGATAAAGTTATCGATATCAGACTTAACAGGCACATCACTTAGCGATGATTGATCACTGTGCGTCCCGAGCGGGCTTGTCAAGACGAAGAATAACATTGTTAGGCCTCTTGTAAACGTCTCACTGCGAAATCCTCTTATAGCCGCGCCTCTGGGGCGTAACTATATGAAAAAGGATCTAGACGTTATATTTCCCATTGTACACCTACAACACATATTGGAGAGACCCAAGCGAAAACAATTTACATGCCAAAAATGTATAATTTTACAGGTTACTTTTAAAATTGATTTGCTTTCTTTTTAATTTCATCAGGAAGTTGTTATCAGCCGTAAATGATTTGCGTAGGCAAGGTTTACTCACGATTCGCCTATACGTCTAACTTTTCAATTCAGTTATTACGGTTGGTTATGGTCAACAAAATGAACAGTCAAATTACTTTTTGGGCCTCCACATTTTTAATCAAACTTTGGCCCAAACATCGGACATCAACAACAAACGGACATCTGTTTTTCACATTTTGCTGTTTATTTATTCGGCTCTATATTTCGTATTTTTGCTTCGAATGTATTAAATTAGCAATGGTAATGTCGTTGTGGGTGTTTGAAATGTGCTACATGCAAAAAACTCTCCGCGATTGAATATGTGCGATAAGTTTGAAAAAGGCAAGCAGGCTGACGGCTGTGTTGTTTTTGAAATTTTAATTGTATCGTTAAAATGTTGAAAATGGAGTTTGTTATTTTATCGTAGACTACATTTCTTGCGCTGAGTTTCAAGAAATAAATTACAATTGCTGCTAATATTGTTGTTCACTCAAAAGGCTCTAAGTTTGTACTAAACATGAATATTTACTTTTACAGCTGAGACAATGTTATAGCAATTTCGTTGATATATGAAAGTGTTATTGGAATTATTTACAATAGTAGTAGTAATATATCCCTTATTACCATGTTTTTCGTTTATTGTGAGTTTCCAAACGGAAGATCCGTGGGCAAGATAAACGAAACGCACCGTAGCATGTTGGGTAAAGGAGCACATCAAGGCAGTCAGAGACAATAACTCATATAAATATACCATCTCGGAATACCTACACTAAATCCACTACACTAAATCCAGTGGTTGGTGATGGAGTTCAATAACTCCATCACCAACCACTGGATTTAGTTACAGAACCCTCAGATACTTTCGACAGACGGTACATTACCAAGATTGTTAGGGTACTTTGTTAGTACAAGGAACTCTAAATAATCTTGGAATGTGGCTTGCCCACAAAATAAATAATAGTTTATTTATTTTGTTGTCAGGTAAGTGATAGAAAGAACGAAATTCAAAAATTTCAATCGTGAGGACAGCTTTCAACCGTTAAATATTATGCACCCAGTGGTAGGTCTGTGTAAGCCGTAAGTCTCATACAAATATAGTCAAACAAGTAGCGTGAAGATAATTATTGTGAGGCATGAACGAGTTTCAGCAAATGGTAGGGGTCCTAAACGACCATAACGAGTACGAAGGTGGGTAGATCGCTTCGTTTGCACATGATACCCTCTTCGCCTGCAATTTTCTGTTCTTCCGTAAACATAGCGCTAGTTACAATACCGAAATATCGGTAATTTACAAGAAATAAAAAACATTGTCATTACCAACCATTGATAATTCTAATAATAGTGACCATAAAAACATATTTTAAAAGTATATTAGCACAAATTTAAGCTTCGACAAGTTTAATCTAACAATATAATATAATAATATCTGACAATATAATTTAAAATATTGCTCATTAATAAATATTCTTCAAATATCCTTTTTGAAACCAAAACGGGCAATATAACCTTAAATATCACTAAAAGCATAACACACGTTCCAATTAACTTAAAATTCTTTAATTCAACCTCCACTTCTTAATAACGACCATTGGCTAACCGCAGAAATGGAACGTTAAATTCTAACCTGCGAATAAAGCTGTAAAACGGTCGACGATCGCTTAGCATAATGGCCGCTATGATACTATAATGGGTATATAAGCATAATGCGTATAGGAAGCCATATGCGAGACGTCGAGTGAATAAAAGGAAGAGACTGGACCACCAGCCGAGACATCAAAGGGAGTGTGTAGTGTGTAATCATCGTCGTGACAAACGCGGAAACATTGAAACTGGAAGAGGCTTAATGCGATGAAGAGAAAGGATATTTGCTAATGTGTCGTTAACGTTTAGAGCTTGCTTTTCTTTTTTTGCTAGTAATTTTATTGACCTTTTGCTTTATCATGTTTCATTATAACTCGTTTTATTTAATTACATCTAGAATAAAAATAACGGCTCTATAAATCATGTGCTATTTTTCACTAACTACTGTCATTGGCTCTAAATTTTTCTATTTATAAAAACTATGTAGATGCATAACAACTACATAACAAAATGCTCTATCTCGGTTTGAGTTGCAGACCTAAGAAATATTTTGCAATATTTAAAACAAGAAATGTACATTTCCACGAGTTATTATAACAAATATATCAACTTTATTTTATATTCACTAAAATAAATTCTGAAGTATACATTTAGGTATTTAGTTCAACCAGATGCTTGACATAAAAAGAGATTGGTTGTAAAAAAACATCATAATTTTATTTATGTCAAAGATTCGTCTTAATTCTAAAGATAGCAATCGATACGTATAAAAATGAGATTAAAAATTTGACTAGGGATGTGTACCATGTGACTAATTAACTTATTAAATAGACTACTACTTAATTGTATATTTTATATATTTTATAGATTTCATGGTCACTGACAATATTAATAGAACTATCAACATGATATTAACATATCCTGTATTTAATAATTTTATATTTCAGTAAGTATGTATAAGTATAAAATTTACTGATATATTACATATATCTGTCCCATGTAATGACCATCGATATATATGTACCTAAGTATATGTACCACACAACAACGATGGTAAACCTATTAATTTATAGAAATGTATATTGTAACATTTTATTAACATATTTTTTTTAAAACTTAATTTCATTTCATTTAAGTGAGTTTAGTTTTCAATCTCCATTGATTAATTTAATTTGGAATATGTTATTTTAATTTATTTTACCAACATTCATTATGTCTCACTGAACTGAACTGTCGACTGTACACCTTACTTTAGTCTTACGTGGCCATTAATGCAAAGTAAAAAAAAATGATTGGGCGCATACACAGCGACGCTAATAATGTGAGTATGTCTGAGTCTAAGAGTGAAACAGGACATAATAACACTAATAATAATTATGTAGTCAAGTCATATGATTTGTTAATCAAGCTAATATTTTTTTGGACCTGATGGTGTCGTGGGAGAATGGTTTACCACAGAATGGTACCGAGTTCAATCCCCGCCGTACACCAATGGATTTTTCTGTCATAAAATGTATGAGCGCTTTTCCAGTGAAGGAAAAACATCGTTAAGAAACCCCCAACCCCCGCTTGGTGGTAGGACACTATCTAGAGTCCGCCTGGCCAGCTATCACCCTCATGTTAGAAAATCTGTCTCTAAAGATCTAATGTGTTCCGGCAGTTATCTTTGAGAGCCAGTTCCCATTCTAGGCCTAGCGTGCTTACCATCTTCGACCGAATCATCACTTCGAACAGGTGAGATAGTGGTCAAACGCTAGCATATATGACATAAAAAATACCACAACAAAGAAAATATTTCCTCATCTACATGCAAAAAAAATAAATCTTTGTGGACGACATATTGTTGGACGTATTGTACCTTGAACGAAACGCAAGTTTCACACACGATTAATAAGTAGTCAGTAAGTAACGGCCTTAATTTGCCCGCAGACAAATGACATTTCTTCGAAACCGATCTATTTCATTGTTATTTATTGGATGAAAAATCTTATCGAATTGATCTTAGTAAGGATCCATCAATATCGTCGTATCAATTCATTAAAACTGTCGTAAAACTCATGTGGATACGAATTCGCAATAAAAATCCCAATAAAACTTCCCATTCAGTAATGAGCTCTATTCCGATAAAATTTAAAACTACGGTGACAGGCAAAGAGGGAAGACAGATCAGTTTTAAGGCAAGATAGATTTTAATGTTCGTGAATATAAAGTTGAATTTTGGTTACCGTAAGTGTCACATCCAGTCACACTGTTAACCTTTATGAGAGCAATCCAGTCACTCATTACAGCGTTTAACAGGTTTAGTTTTAATGTCCCGTAGAATGAGACCACAATAATTGTTATTATTTTGCCAACGTCATAAATGTGTATGTGCGTAAGACAGCTGTAGTGTAACTAGTTATTTTTATGTATGGAAGTATATTTGAGTATTTCTAGAAATACCCAACAGAGAGCTAAACTTTATGAAAATATTACTAAATAAATACTTTTTTAGTTATGTCGTCGTTGTATCGTAACTCGTTTAATCGTAATATTCATATTTTTTCAATGAGAACTTAAATTAAAACAAGCAATTATTGTACGTGTTAAATTAAATTAAAATTTATTTTATTCCATAAAAATGTACAATCAATTTGAGTGCGGTCCTGACTATCAAACTAGGTGTTAAGACCGAAGACTTAGACCGAAGACGAAAGACTTTGGTAGCTACGATCCCTGTGAAAGGCGGAAAGACGGACGGGCGGACGGAAAGACGGACAGACGGACGGCCGGACGGACGGACAGCAAAGTTTCAGTTATAGGGTTCCGTTGGAACCCTTTGGGTTCGGAACCCTAAAAAATTAATAAGAATTGATGGCATTTGTATCACTTCATCAACTTAATTCTCATGCACTTACTTTTCTTTTCTAGTACGATTACGCTGTTAGCTTACCTGAAACAAAAATATTTATTATATTACAATGATTATAAAATACTGTCCTCTATGATACTTATCATTACCGTAGATTATGTACACATTGACTTTACTTTACTAACTTTTCAAGACGCTCATGAAAGTGGATGAAGCGTAAAAGGTATATCAGGATCGTAGCATGTAGAAAGAAGTAGTCTCTGCCTACCCCAACGAGGAACAGGTGTGATTGTATGTATGTAACTTTGCATTTTCCACAATAATTTCTAAGGTCAAACGCGTAAGTGAGCAAACTGTAGCTGAATAAACTCACCTAAATTACCTAAAATTTGACATAAAATATTTAGATATTTGGCATTATTTCAATAAGTATGTGAGCGGATTTTACATATTTTTGAGCGCCAACGGATTATAAAATTAAATAATACGCTCAAGAAAAAGCAAATTGAATTCATAAACTTTAAATAAGATTACTTTAAATCTCATGAATCATGAATTCGAAATCCTTCTGCTGATATATGTATCCAAAGAATCTTGTAAAACGACAGTACATTGAGACAGGCAATCGAATATCACTGCATTTGAAAGACAATTCTAGACGAGGCTTCCAACTATAAAACCCACACAGGCACTAAACTCAAATGGACTACTTCATATTCTAACATACTATATTTATTATAATGTCTGCGCATTCCATGCTGGCTCCCCACATTGATTTTTATGGGCAAAGGTGTTTAAAGCACAACGTACACTCGACCACATTTATCTCGCTTTGTTGAAACCAGTACTGAATATGTTAACGTTTTATGAATCTGCTGAAACTCACATGGATATTGAGGTGTATGCCGCAAGTAGCATAAAAATAAATTATAGTAAATATTATAAGGAATGATAAATTAAAATTGAAAGTTGTTACCAACGTTTAAACTTATAGCGCAGGAAAATTTACGAGACTAAAAAAAAATGTTAAAGCAAAGGGAAGCACAGAAAAAGAGATGTTTCTGTGCTTTCCTTTGCTTTTGCCAATCTATACAATATCTCGCTATCCATATTCCTGCAGTAACAACAAACTATGTCTTTAAAGACAATTATTACGTTCTCAATAATCTAATCTAATATTTACGTTACAAGGCGGCGTTCTCTCTCCTCTTCTCTTTGCTATTTTCATAAATTCCATCTCCCAAAATCTTTCTTCTTCCTACCACCTGTATGCAGACGACCTTCAAATATATTGCCAAGCCTTTCTTGACAATTTGTCTGATGCTATTGCTTCCACGAACACAGACCTGCAGCGTATATCAGACTGGAGTAAAGCATTTGGACTTATGGTCAATCCTGCAAAAACGCAGGTTATGATAGCTGGAAGTTCTAGGCTCATTTCTAAAGTGGACTGGCAAGTACTACCAAAAGTTTACTTAGTGTTAATCGGCGGTATAGATATACCCTTTAGCACATCTGTTAATAATCTAGGATTAATAATGATCAATGCTTGACTTGGGATTTACAAGTCCAAAACACCAGTCGCAAACTATATGCAGCAGCAGCGTCGCTAAAAAGACTACGTAATTTTCTGCCTGCATCCACTAAAATTGCCCTCGCTCGGTCTCTCTTACATCCTATTCTTGATTATTCTGACGTCTGCTATCTAGATCTTAAGGAGGATCAGCTTAATAAACTTGAGCGGTTACAAAATTTTTGTATAAGGTTCATATTTGGTCTGCGTAAATACGATCACGTATCTCAGTTTCGTACAAAGCTCAAGTGGCTTCCCATTCGCCTTCGCCGGAATACACATAACCTTTCCTTTCTATTTAATTTACTGTTCAATCCTTATACTCCTCGTTATCTTAAAGAACGGTTTAACTACCTTCACGTCTCAAACTCTCTTTCTCATTGATTCAATAAGGTCATCAGAAAACCTTCTCATGTTTCCACTTTTTATGACAAATCTTTCTCTGTCCAGGCTGTTCGACTCTGGAACTCACTTCCTGAAAATATTAAATCTTCACAAACTCTCAATATGTTCAAATGTCGCTTAAAAATACTGTATCTTTCATTATGATTTGTGTCCTGCTGTTTTATTGATTATTGTTTATTGACGATTGTAGGTATGTTTTTGTTTTTATTTTTGTTTATAATTATATATATATATATATATATATTATTGTTTATTGGTAGTAAGTTAGTTTATAGTTATGTTATATTAGGTAAACTTTGTGTTTTTGTTTAGTTAATTTTTTTTTCTTTACTTTAATTAGATGCACCCTGTTGTTGACAGTTTTTTTAGATTCTTTCCATACTAAGGTTGTCTAGGAGAGATCGCTATTAGCGATAAGACCGCCCATTGTAACACTATAATGTAAGCTATTGTGTATGAATATTTAAGTTTTATTTGTGGTGTAACAATAAAGTTTTATCTATCTATCTATCTATCTATCTATTATTTTCAGTGATAAAACATGCAAATGGAATAAATATAATATAACAATTATGCATGTTAAAAATTGTGAAAATTTACGCAATCTCTCACTTGTTTTTTTTTTCGTAAATTAATGGCTTTAAATACGACTATTGGGAATGGTTTAACAAAAATACTTAATGAAAATAATACCAAAATAAGTTAAGAGTTTATTTGACATTCAAAATAATCAGTTGATTCAATATCCGTTGTAACAAGTATTATTCTAACCTCGCGATAGTTTTCATAACCTTTTAAAAAATATTCATTAAAAAATTAAAAAACTTTACTAACTCCATAGTTTACCGTAAGTTGCAGGTATGCGCTTCAACTTTACAGTAATCGTGACGTGATATTTTGTTACAGTATCTTATCTGAATGCTGTATTGAAATGTCAGGATTGACTTTCAAGAAGTGACTTTGATTTCAAATGGAAGCCGCCAATGCTGATATGCAGTTAGTTTATGTTTTCCTTAATGAGCGGTTAATAGTAACATAGATATTCATTAGCTCGACTTTACATTAGTTGGCTAGATACGGACTAAATTATACGTTTTATACTCGTACATGCATTTATTAGAATCGCAAAACAGTAATCATTAAAGCTATTTATGAAGTCGTATATTCACATTGCTGTACCAGGTACTATTAGTAAATGACGAGCAATTTAAGCGGTCTTTTGAGACTTAGATGGTAGCAATAAGTTTGTATATTAATTATATGCGATTATTTTGTCTCGGAAAAGGTTTTGCTTAGATGCGTAGGTTATTAGCTAAGCTATGTATACAGTAACATTTATAATAATATCATTCAATCAAAACACTTCACATTTTATTCAATTTCGCAAATTTCGTCATGTTAATTTTGCAGTAAACTCCCTCAAGGCGAAATTTGTGCTAAACTTGTTCATCCAGGGTTGGCTACACAAACTGATTAAAGCGGTATCACCTGTTTCAAATCCGGTTAACGCCTACATTTCGGCTTAATATAATCCGCAAATACTTAAAAGAAGTTATCACCGCAGAATTTATTAAAATCAATAAACTCGAGAAATAAAAGTTGTCGCCGTCAAACTCGTAATCCGCTTTAAGAAGTATAAGGCAACGTTCACACTAAACTTACAGATTTTAGTATTGTGTAACTTATTTGACGACAGGTATATTTAAGCCTTAAGTTAACTCGTAAAGGGCAAAATAATAATTTTATAAAAGTATTCGATTAACAAATCGAGACTTACAGTCATCGAAAGAGTCCGCTTCAAGTTACATTAGGCTAATAACTTTAAATTATAGTCAGTCGCTCTCACTCCTGCTCGAAATTCAATCGTATCACCTTCGTAATACGGTTGTAGTACGAAATTCAAATCTCACCGCGGATTCTGCTGTCGAGATTGCTTACAGAATAGCCTAGTTGATCCGCGTTGAGTTTTTCAAGTCCACACAAATAAAGCTATAGTGAGCTATTAACTTAAGAGCCTAGTGCGAACATATCCTTACACTGATGTATACCTACGTAGAAAATATGGGTTGCCAAATTCCCCAAGTATATCCGTCACTGTACAGCAAATAAAATTTTTACAACACCTTATTCTGGATAATTCAGACCGAATCGAGGTAGTAACAGGATCGCGTTACGCATGCAAATTGACGATTGCCGAATGGGGCACGCTTTTTCCAACCTTAATTTCGTTATTGGACCCTTTTTACCGTTCGAGTCGTACGTATAAAACTTTTCAATTTATTTTATTGCATTGCAATCAAAGCATTAGGTCAGTAATTCATTCAAGTCATTCAATGGTCGCGACAAAGCATGTTATTTGGAGCACTTCGGTATAATGAAATCACAAATGAAATGGATTCAATTTGATAGAAGTAGAGCTTCAAACAAACAGTTTTATTGACATAATAGATCTGTACAGTTACTGTTATGTACGTTGTGAAATCTAGTAGGTGTTATTTATTGAAGGTAAGTTTTTCAGCTATTTTTAATACAAAAATAGGTACCTGATTTGATCATTGATACATGGTACAATTTCAGAACAAAGTTTAGAGAAAAACGTACACAACATCATTTCTGCACTTTAAAACTCTAGTCTTTGCTCGCATTTAATTGAAATGTTTGTCGAAAAGTATTTTAACTACAAATTTGCAGAATTAACTGCGGTTGAATAACGTCTCTTAAAGGTTAAAAGAATCTAATTGTTAATTCAATGGTTTATCTTTGATGTAATCAAATATAACGTCCAAACTTGTTTTATCTTAATTTAGTGTTGTGAAACGTACTAAATAAGAGCTTATACCTGTTTGCTTACAAATAAAACCAAGTCATCGAGTTCCGTTCGCGTTTCGACTGCGTGCCTTGAATCCGATAGGTAGCCGCAAAACGCAACACAACAATTCGAGACTCAATAATAAAACAGTATGGATGTTACATCGACGTCATAGCAATTGTTATGTCCAGTTTTATTATATTAGAACGAGGATAACTGAAAACTTAAACTGAACTTAAACTGACTTAAGATGGTCATGCTGGATCAGGCCGCAGGGTTTGGTGCATCATAAATTCAGCCTTGCTAGTTGTATTGTAATATGGAATTTAATATGAAATCAGATTGGGGATATAATATATCTTGCGCCTGGGAGTAGCTGTGATCTCTGGGTGTTTTTAATTAATTGCTTGGCTTTGGCTTGCATACACATACAAACATAATATTGATTATAAAAATATCGACTATTATACTCACTATGATTTGATGTCGAATGTCTCGACCTAGGTTTCATGCATGTCCGATGCACTTCCTCGGGAGTTTACGCAGCGACATGTCGAGACATTCGACATCAAATCGTAGTGAGTATAATAGTCGGTATTTTTATAACCATGATTCAAACTCACTATAACTATAAATCTAAAACATAATATTGTCGTTCACTAATAACAATATTGGCATGGATTTGATTGGATCTAGTTCTGACATTTGGATATATGGATGTAGCCATTTTACTAAACGAGACGATAAATATGAGATAACATCTTGTTAATCTTCTGTCACAAAAACGTTGATGATGATGAAGATCAAAACGAAGTTCATCATTCTAAAATGGTGATGAGAAAATAGTTCCATAAATGTAAATTATATAAAAATAAAAAATAAATACATCCTTACTGTTACTTTAATTCCAATGTGAAACAAAGAAAATAACAAAGGTGCGTTTATACCCGACGATAATCTTACCAGCCTTTATTGCCAGTTGGAGAGGCGACAAGGCTAATAAAACATTTTCTCCGACGGTCTTATGGAGCCAAGGAACCTGATATTGGAGCCAGAATTCAATATTTGAAGTAAAATCTACTTTAGAATTGGAGAAATTCGATTTACTGCAAATGGATCTGACAGTTAATTCATGTATTTGCCGATTTTATATACGAGACATGCAATGATATCTTCGCATTGCATAATATATAAATGTCGTCGATCGGATGTTTCATGAACTTCGATAGTTGTCTGTATTTTTCCCCACTTCAAGAAAGTACTGCCTGCCATCCATTACACACTCAGATCGTGTAGTAAAGATTGCTACCATAAAATATTATTTTATGATAGGCCTTTAACTAAAATAGCTATTGTAAATGGCGTCACATATCGCCACTCGTTTTTCTTTAAAAAATAACATCGACTTGTAACCCGACTGTCTCGAACGCAATCGCAAGTGCAAAGAAAAATAAAATGGAAGTAGACACGCGGTTTAATTGGCTTGCCTTCGTAGCAGGCGACATGACCATTCGTTCGTAGAATTGAGGACTGAAAATCTTTTTACCGGTACACAATATTCAACAAGGTTCGAATTTTACACGATATCGTAAATCACAAAGCAATGCTGTAGGTACTAATTATTTTTGACATAGGTTACGATTACTTTGTGGCTTTAACTAAACTGACCTAACAGCACTAAAAATCATGCTATCCTTGTCACATCTTTCAAGTTAAACAGAAAAAGCAAAAATTTTAGTGTTATCAAATTCGTTTTATTTGGCAACAACAAAGTTGTCATCAACACAGTCATTATTTATAATAAACATTAATATTACTTTTTACATAATAAGTTAATAACAAACATTTGTATTATTTTAAATGCCAATATCGGAAATTAGAGGTGAAACAGTCCGTATTTCTCGAAATACGTAGGTAGCAATTTTTGCGTATGTTGCATTTGTACGACAAAGTTGATAATCTCAGATTCCTGTTGGGGACTTAGTACGTGATTCTTGTTTCTTAAGGAGGGATTTTTTGTCGTAAAATAAAAATAATTTAAGCAATTGATTTGGTTGGAAGGCAAATTATATAACTTTAATACACAATGTCTAAAGTTGACACTTGTACACATAACAACTTTCAGAACTACGACATTGGACACACAAGAAAAACTATAAAATGAATCCATAAAAACAGCAAAATTTCAAACGTAATTGGCTTACGCGCATGAATAAAAAATTCGTCATTCTTCTAAACCTCAAACATCGCTAAAGCCAGAAAATGCAAGCCATTTAACGCATCACAACCGAATCGCCGGATAAACAACGAAAAAAAAGGACCCGACCACAAGCCATATCGGATGGAAAACGGCATTTTCAGTTCGCCAGTTCATTCGTAGACGGACTATATCGCCGATATCGTACACGGGGCTGACTGATTGGATTCCGACGCTTCGCCGCTTTTCTTTGCCGTCTCGCGTGAAAATAACACGTCAGTCAAATACAAACGATAATAAATTCAATTTTCCCTCTCTGGAACCGTCGAAATGACGGCCGGACAGGATTAAACTCGTCCCATTCGCCTTTTGTTCGCCACAATTCCTCCCTTCGTGTCGTAATTTTTTTGCCAACTGTTTTCCGTGCGCTCACCGGACGGAACGTTACGGGTTTTCCGCGCCGTAAAAATGAGCTTACGGCTAATGAAAGAATAATGAAAGATTTTTTGGATCAAAATTTAAGTTATGTTTTTCATTTTCTGTCTCAATTTTTTTCAGGTCTATTTTGGTTTCAAAACTTTTCTGAACCGTTAATGCCACAAACAGTCAGCTAAGTTTTGTAAATTAAAAATTTAAACTTTTTCAATATTATTTAGGTTTAGTTTAGTATCAAGCGTGCTTATGATATAAATATTTATTTTAAATAGCATTAAAATCTCGAAGCTCTGCTGACTCTTTGACTTTGTGACTTTTGATTTAAACTTATTGAAAAAGTTTTCGAAATTCACGAATAACTTTGTAACACTTCAATCAATTTAGAAAATAAATTATTTACCATATTCTGACATTGAAAAAAAGATACCAATAACATTATAATACGGGTAATGTTCTTTAATATTTCCAATGGCAATATCTATAAAAAGGGTTCCATAATAGGTACTCTATAGAAAAAAACAATGGGTTTGTTCCCTTCATTTAGAATTCGAGGTAGGGAACCAAGGGCGGGGTTAAAGGGGTGGTCTTAAACCTATATTGTAGGCTAATTGGCTGCAAATATGGATGAAATAAAAACAAAAGAAGTTGACTCGACCAGAGGCAGGGTTTGCCAATCAATTATTGCAAGTTGATTTAAGTTGGATGGATGAAGTTATAAATTATGTACTACAATACAATTCAGCACCTGCAGCGAAGATAATACAATAATAACGAATATGTACAACTTAAACTAGTAATATTATTGTAAGTATTTGAGGGCCAGGTGGCGTAATCGGGAGAAGCCGATCGGCTTTGATGCCAAAAGTACTGAGTTTAAACCCCGCCGTACACCAATGGATTTTGTCGAAAAATGTATGTGCGCTTTCACAGTGGTCCTCTGGTAAAGAAAAAACATCGTTAAGAAAGCAACAACCCCCGCATGGTAGTAGGACACTATCTAGTGTCCGCCTGGCCAACTACCACCCTCAAGTTAGAAAATCTGTCGCCAAACATCTAATGTGTTTCGACAGTTATCCTTGAGAGCCAGATCCCATTCTAAGCCTAGCGTGCTTACCATCTACGACCGCATCATCACTTACCAACAGGTGATATAGTGGTCAAACGCTAGCCTATAAGATATAAAAAAAGTAATAAATTCTCTATGTGAATAGCCAATAGTTGATACGAAAAATCAATAACTAAAAGAGATCGAGTCAAACCAAAGTTTAAATAAGTACATATCTAGTAATAAAGAGTCTCCGAGTAATAAATATATAGGCAATGTTAGTAAATTTAATTAAATTCTCTGGATTTATTTTTGTAGAAAGACAACATGTGGCAACAAAAGCAAAATTTGTTAAAAACTTATACGTTCAATCAAATTCTAACTACCGTCAGTATTACACACAAATCAAAAGAATGATGCTATTTCAAAGAAAAAGTGTTTCCAGCTGAGAGAGCACAAAAATGGAGCTGGTTTGTACGTGATTTACATAAAACTTGTTTAAATGTTAATCTGTTGAGCTTTGGTCGGATTATGACATACCCTCTGACGTACGGAGATGAACTCTATGCAGTTTAATAATTTATATCCCCTTTTGTAGGGTAGGCTTCTAATTGTTTTGCATGAGCTTTGACAGCGACATGGCAAGCCCTTTGATTTATTATTTGAAGATCATCATACATCGAAATAATATTACATGTACTGATCCTAATAACAAAATTGACGACACGACACTTTTATTTTGTTATTGTTAATGTTATAATATGGAATAAAAAAAATACTTTTATTGTCAAACAGTTAGATCAAAAAATGTAATTGCTTAATTCATATTCAAAAACACGTAGATTAATTGCGATGTCCCAAATCAATCACCTGCGCGAAATAACTGTAGTCAGTTCCTAATTGCACTGACCCGTGAAACTGTACCTCATTATACTCTATTCTACTAATATTGTAAATGCGAAATGTTTCTATTTACGTTTTAAGATATTTATGACGTAGAAAGTGCATCTGAATCTAGCATCGCTGAGAATATTGTTTGCGCGATGCAGGATCTCATACATTGAGGCAATACTTACAAGGAAAACGATGCAACATGCTTCAACGCCATCTAGATGATTTTATATTAAGTTAAG
This sequence comes from Cabera pusaria, assembly GCA_954871355.1. Taxonomy (NCBI): domain Eukaryota; kingdom Metazoa; phylum Arthropoda; class Insecta; order Lepidoptera; family Geometridae; genus Cabera; species Cabera pusaria. The sequence continues at coordinate 7,358,581 of OX940894.1, forward strand.
TTGGTGAAAATGGATGGATAGATGTATGTTTCACGCAAAACCAGCCGAACGGATTTATATTATAGGTAGTAAATAAACCTGGATTACCACATAAGATACTTTTTAGGGTTCCGTAGTCCTGACAAGGAACCCTTATAGTTTCGTCATGTCCGTCTGTCTGTCTGTCTGTCTGTCTGTCTGTCCGAGGTTTTGCTAAGAGACCGTTAACACTATAAAGCTGTAATTTTGTAGGGGTATGTATATAAATAACGCCGACAAAGTGCTGAAATAAAATTTTGAAAAATATTTTTTTTAGGGTAGCTCCCCTACACAAGAAGTGGGGATGATTTTTTTTCGTCGTCTACCCCATCGTGTGGGGTAACGTTAGAATAGGTCTTTTAAAATGACTTGGTTGACTTTGGAAAAGGTTGGTGATATAATTTTTCGATTAAATGCTCCATTTACGAAATATTAAACATTAAAGTGCAAATTTTTGTTTAAGTAGGGCGTCCCTCTAAAAGCTAAACTGCTGGCTAGAAAAATCTGGAAAAATTCGTGATAATAGTGCATTTGATGAACTTTAAAGGAAAACTATAGCGGTTAAGATAACTTTATTAGTTTAGCAGTAATAGTCGTTGAACTTGGGTGTTGGATAATTTTGTACCAAATACGAAATCCTTAGAATAAATCCTTTAAAGTGACGTAGACGAATTACCTAGTTGCTTGTTTATAACGGGTAAAGACTTGCATTGAATAACGGGCTACTACGAAACACTACACTGCGCGTGGCCTGACACGCACTTGGCCGGTTTTTTTTACTCCAGTAAAGCCGCGGAACGTAGCTAGTCATAATTATGTATCTTTATTGAATAATTAAAATTTAAAAGTCAGCAAAGTATAAATTAATACTTCTAATGTTTAGCACATTTATTGAGGTGAGTATTTTGCATCCGAAGTAGCTGGCTTTATTTAGTTTTTGTGATGCGTGATTCATAGAGATACTGTTGCTTGTAATGGATTATTACAAATACAAAATTACAGTGATCTCAGTCAAATTATAGTGTTGAACGATGCGTTTCGATGTAATTGGACAGAGTCACTCGAACGGTATAAGCTAAAGAATTTTAGCGATGTTGGCGATACTTACTCATAATATTTGGAAATATATAACAAAAGTTTTAGTACGTAAAACGGATGGTGTGAATCTGGTGAATAAAGGTTTTGTCAAGGAAACAAGCATCAAGTATTTTCTTTTGTTTTGTGTGAAATGTTTCATAGCTAAATAATACTAAACGAACATGTGTCATTATATGTTTGTAAGAAAACAAAAAGTAATATTTGGTATATGAATAGATTTTTTTTTCAGAAAATGTCAAAAGTTTTCGATCAAAGCATTGTGAATTGCAAAGATCCGAGTCAAATGAAAGGAACTTTTTGGATCCCAATTTGCTTTCATATGATTGTGAACACCACAGGCTTAATACCTATGCAGGTCAGTATTTGCGCCATACACCATGAATCTCACGAGGATGCCGTGCGTAATGATGATGATCGTTGCCAAATAAATAATGGGCCTGCGTCGTTTGCGCTGATGGATGGACACTCCCGCCGGATGGCCGCCTTTCCTGTCACTTAATTGCATTCACCTTCTTATACGTAGACTAGAACTTTTACGTTCTTAATACGCTGCTATGGCTAAGCTTTGTAGGTAAACGTATCTAAATATCGACAAGGCTTATTTGCTCCTAATAATAAATTATACTTGATCACTTGTGACAGGCCATAACCTGCTTAATTATTTACATAATATTGAAGAAAAGACTAGATTTTCAAGCAAATCGATGTCTAAAAATTGAAAACTAGATACTTGGCTAAAATCACAGTAATTACACAGGACCATGTCTACGGTTTATCTCTTGACTACGTTTTCTTGTATTTGGGCCTACAAATAGCCGTTCTACTTGCCAACTCATTTCTTTATTATAATGTTATTACTTTACATTTAACAATATTTCTATTTTTTACCAGTGTAATAAACGAATAAGTAAGTAACCGCTTAGTAACAATAAATTTACTGATTGATTCATATTTATCTGAGCAATATGTTATTTTAATATATTCTATAGGCTAGCGTTTGACCATTATCTAACCTATTGACAATCGCTGATGTGGTCAAAGATGGTGAAGACGCTAGGCCTAGAATACTCTGACTCTCACAGGCTATGTGCTTTCGGAACGCCGTAAGGTTATGACAGTAGATTTTCTCCTTGATGGTGGTAAGCTAATTTTTTGGTAGCAAGTCAGGCGGAACATTGATATAATTAAGCTTTTACCACCTGTGGATAAACAGGCGTGCTAGGATTTCAACCGGTAACCTCCCGTTTAGAAGTCAAGCCATTAATCCTTTATGGAAATGGGCCTCTCAATCAATGTTTAATCAATACTAATAAGAGCCGTATCTTAATTGACAGCTTTATCCAATTCCTGTTTGAATGGAGTAAATCTGTAGATATGCTGCATTGAATAGATAAGATATCGAATCCAAACAGATCCATACGATGCAGGTCGATCGATACAAACCTCTATAAAATGACGATGAGGTCAATGCCCTTTACTCTTTGACCTTCAGTAATCAGCATCCTAACTTGAAAAAAGTAGAGATACATTTATCCCTTTGCTCGGTGATTTTTATTGCGATATTTTATTTATATTGAGAATATTTTCTCGCCATTTTCTTACACACTATTCTCGAATCCGCAATGTCTTCTAAACTTTCAAAATTGAATCTGGAACAATTGTACAAATTCTCGAAAACCGCATATTGTATCTTTCAAGCTGAATCGGCAACTTTAACATTTACTCCAGAATTTCTGTGCATTTTAGAGAAAACCAAGCTGAGTTTCTTCAACAGCTCGAGAGCTGAGTCGGTCTATTTGAAAGCAATATTGGAGTAATTGGATACTACTTGTTTATTTTTAAATTGATCTATTGACATTTCAAGTATGCTGATACAACCGCAAGTTAATTTAGGTTAAACTTATAGGCATTAAAGGTATATAAATGTATCATATAACATATACATATTCACATATTCCTGCAATTCTTTGTGAGAATATAAAACTTTCTTGCAGTCACAGAAATATTAATGAGAATAAGAAATGCTGAGTTAATTAGTTTTTTGCACACTATGGTTTTTTCCTCTATCTTGAATGTATTATATGACATTTTCTAATAGGTACTAACGTACGTTAACTAGTGTACGTATTGCGAATTTTCACTTATAATACCACAAGAGCTTCAAAATTATCGGATATTTGATATTGATTTTTCCTGAAAAACTTGACGACTTCATTTGTTTGCAGGGAACCTTGAGGGAAATGCCAGATAAATTTTGAAGCTCGTGTGGTATTCGGGGGATTATTTTTCCGACTCAAATATCGACCAATAGAATTGCACCATTCGACGTCACGTGGTACAACAGAGAAAATTTTCAAAAAATTTTCAGTATAATACCATGTAGGTTGTACCACGTGACGTCGAATGGTGCAATTCTATTGGTCGATATTTGGGTCGGAAAAATAATCATTAAAATAGAATAGAAACAAAAGAGAGAGGGGATAAAAGATGTTATATTTTGCCTTTTAGTACGTTTCTCTTTTTTTTTAGACTCTTTGATAGCAACTCTATCAAACTGTGCATAGTTTGCATACATTTTCCATACGTGTCCTCTCGATTCTGAACATTGTGAATATTTTGACCGCAAGCCACGTCAAGAGATCACTCAAGTCCTTACCTCTGACCGGCAATAAATTGTTTTGGGAAGCGACCATATCGTTGTAAATCAATCAGCTCGGTATGAAATACGATCATTTGTTATATTTATCAATATTGCTTGGTAACGCGTTTCTTGATTAATTCTGATTGTTTCGTCTTCGATTCTAGAGCTTGTTCGTGGGATGTTATTGATTGTATTTATTATTACAGCTTTGAGAATTGTGTCAGTAATGTTATTTGATTGGTCTTTTGATCCAATTATAGATTTGAAGAGAATTATATTTGGCCTTGTTCTTGTAGACAATTCATAGGATTAGGTACTTATCATTTTAGTGTATTGGTTGAGACGCATTCATTACAATATTTTTGATGCGGCAAATACTTAAAAATCATTAGCTTAGAAGATTAACACTCAAACCTAGTTTGATTTTGAAAACGATATTAAATTCTTTGTTCATTGATATATAGCTTTAACTAATACCAACAATTGTAAGAAGTAGGCTAAGCCAACAGTTCTTACCCACGAATCGACTTCGGCACCGAAAGTAGAGGTAATTTGTCAGCGTGCGCAGTTATTTATCCGCTATAATGAACACCTCGGCTTATCTGAACAGCAATAGTTTTGACGCCAACTTCTGATTTATTTACTTGCTCCGAGAGGTCACTAGACTTACTGTTGTTATGTTTGTTTTGTTGTTTTTGCTCACTTTTATTTTCATCATGTTGTTGTTTATCGGAGGAAAGGTTGATTATGGTCGTGGTTATCTATTTTAGTCGTCATCATCGTATAATTTATAAATAGCATTATATTTAATTTGTTACAAAGATTATCTGAAGTTTTTGCAGTAAATTATCTTTCTAGTTTTCTATGAAATCATTGAATATTAATATTTCAATGTATATAATTATGTCAAGCAATTCTAAAATTAAGATGCATTAAGATTGAGATTGAGAGCCTGGTGGCATAATCGGGAGAACGGTCGGCTCTGATGCCAGAGGTACCGAGTTCACTCCCGACGTGCATCGAAAAATGTATGTGCGCTTTTCACAGTGGCCCTCCGGTGAAAGAAAAACATCGTTAAGAAACCAACGACCCCCGCATGGTGGTAAGACACTATCAAGTGTCCACCTGGCCAGCTACCACCCTCAAGTTAGAAAATCTGTCGCCAAGCATCTAATGTGTTCCGGCAGCTATCCTTGAGAGCCAGTTCCCATTCTAGGCCTAGCGTACTTACTATCTTCGACCGCATCATCACTTACCAACATGTGAGATAGTGGTCAAACGCTAGCCTGTAAGATATTTACAAAAAAGTTGATTATTTATTTTGATGAATTCAATTTACAGGCTTAATTTATTTTAGAAGGTGACAAGACAAGCTCGTTTGATAGTAAGCGATTATGTATGCCTGCACCCGTTCTCAGATATCCTAGATGGACTTTTAGTTAGATGTTTCAGAAGACATTTTAACAGCATTAATATTTTTTTATACCTGATAGGCAAGCAATTGACAATATCTCACCCGATGTTAAATGACGATGTGATCGGTGATGAAGCACACTTACTTAGGAGATACCTGGTCACTCGCAATTTGAAATCACCCGGATTGTACTTATTGAGAACAACAACAAACTCCGACAAGGAATTATATGACAGTACGTATACTATGATGAATATAGAAGCAATCATCTTCATCTTTTCATCATTTTATTATATTAATGTACCGTTGTAAAATAATATTCCTAGTGCTATCAATATCATTAACTTGATTTTAATTGAAACTACTTTCGTTATCCTGTTTATAACATAAACCATTAGGCTGACCTTAGCCGCCATCAAAAACTTGGTAAAACTGCCACAACCTTACACCGTAAATAGCTATTCAAAACGTTTTGTGATATAGAGGGTACCTAGTAAGCAAAAAGGCCCACGATATCGTGACAAAGCGTAAATTTGCATTTTCAACCGACTTCAAAAGTTTCGTTCTAATTTTTTTTAATTTAATGTTCGGCCAAATAATCATAATATAGACAGACAATTTACAGAATTATTTGTTTTTTTTAAGAGGTTTATTCCGAAATAGTGCCATTTAATTTCGTAAAAATCTGATGAATTTCTACAGAGTTAATGAAGATAAGGCTTAACCTTATAAGTGAAAATGAATTGCGCAGCATTTGAAATTGAAAAAAGGGTTTTTTAAAGAATCCCTAGTAATTATTAAATATAAAATACCTAATAATATGACGTTATTATGTGCGAAATACTTATATATGAATTATATATGAAAATAATCTTTGTGACTCATAACAACATTTAATGTAAATAATTACTACTAAAATAATTTTCAGAGTTATGATTTAATTAAATTATTCACATTTGCTGCTTTCAATCATGTGAATATATTTTCATGTTCAATGTAAAATCGAAAGCTACTCACTTAATACTCGATTTATACAACTCAGCTCATTACACCTAAAGGCAATTGAATCACACATTTGAATAAACCTCGATCCATTTTATAAAACTACGAAAATTGAAATCTCAAATTGAACAGAGGACTATTCAAATCAATCGCTCGGATTCAAGCCAACTAGACGTAGCTTTTCCTGAATTCGGCTAACAACCTCCAAACACGAACGGACTATCTTTCGACTCACTTTCCGTACAAGGTGGGCTGAACCATGTCACCGCAAAGCAAAACATCGACCCCCTCAAACCCTAGATGAGATCGTCTGAGCACGACACCACGTTTAATTTGCCATTCTAAAGATATGTAAAACGAACAGATAAGGTTCAATTTAGTGGATCAAAAGTGATAAGCTAAGGTGGTTGAGTATACGTGCTTCGCAAATCAAGTGCGGTGAAGTGCGGATGGGAGACCTCTGTGAAAAATCGTGACGAGGGCGACACAATAAGTGAAGAAGGGGGGATACAAGGTGCTTTAATCGCAAATGCGTACCTTGCGTATATCGAAAATATTAAAGAATCTTGCCGGGATATCTCTTTTGAAATAGGCAGAGATCATTAGCATACTCAATTCAATGTCAGGGATTTACATGTAAAATAGAAAGGTGAAGGTCGAACCTTGTTTTTAGGATATTTTGTCTGAAAAGGTTTTTATGTTGGTGCTATGAATATTAAAGTTTTATTTTTATTCCATACCTAGATTCCCTCAGCTGAATAGGAATTGAGTTTATTTATACTATTGGTTTTAGTAGGCCGAAGTTTAAGAAAAATTGCGTACATGTCCGATCAATCGCACATTACATCTTAATAATTAGACAGACTTAAAATGCTTTTAATTCAAGTTGCTGTGCTATGTTTGTGTGGGTCAAATCTCTCTCAATTCAGCTAATTTAGAACCATCCTTTTTTAACCCCCGACGCAAAAAGAAGGGATGTTATAAGTTTGACGTGTGTATCTGTGTGTCTGTGTATTTGTGTATGTGTGTGTCTGTCCGTGGCATCGTAGCACATGAGTAAAATGTGATCGTAGCGCCCAAACGGATGAAGCGATCGCCTCCCCCCCCCCCTATAAAAGCTAAACTGCTGGCTTGAAAAATCTGGGAAAAAAACGTGATAATAGCGCATTTAATGATTTCATGAACTTTAAAGAAAAACTATAGCGGTTGAGATAACTTTATTAGTTTCGCAGTAATAGTCGTTGAACTTGGGTGTTGGATAATTTTGTACCAAATACAAAATCCTTAGAATAAATACTTAAATGTGACAAAGACGGAGTACCTAGTTGCTTATTTATAACGGGTAAAGACTTGCATTGAATAACATGCTACTACGGAACCCTACACTGCGCATGGCCCGACACGCACTTGGCCGGTTATTTAATTATTGAGACTACGATAGCAACTTTCGTAGCCCTTTGACCGCGGACATCAGAAAAAGCCAGGCTTTGATTTATAGAAAGTTAAACAAGCTCTAGCTGCTATTAACTAACTTCAGAAAACTTTCAAATTGCTTGAGCAATATTGAATTGTTGATTTAGTCAGCACCAAGAGACCTACTTGAATAGATAATGTACTTTTACAAAACACTTATTTATAAAACTATAGATAGATATATACAAAAGAAACGAACAAAGCCTTGAATACATCAGAAAGTCGGATGTAGTGAAGTAGCGGTACCTCCTCTACCACCGACCCCAGTACAGTTAATGAATTACCCCGTCAAAGCAAACACCAGCTGTCAATTTTCGAGTGATACCTACTGTATATGCAAGGGGTTTTTCCCACAACAGAACTTCAGCCTTAAGCCACGGAGTCAAGAGTCAAATTTAATTATAGGTAGGTAGCAATAGATTTGTACCAGGTACAGCGATTTTTTTTTATTTGGTTAAGCATGAGCTAATGTGTCATTTGCGTGTGAGCTTTGAAAATGTGCTTAAAAGGGGTGGAGTAAAGGTGTTAAGTGATTATATGAAAAGATAATAATGACACTTAGCCTCAAAATCTTACCTTTGAAATTGGACGAACATTTTATCATTTTGCTATTGCATATTATTATTATTTGCTATTTTGCTATAGCTATTGTTTCATAGTTTCAAGATTGATTGTTCATTTAAAATAGTTTTGTAGTCAAGTAATTTTGTAGTATTTATCCAATTCAATAACCAACTCATCAGTTTTCTGAAACAATACTACTAATGCATATATCATAAAAATATGAAAGCAAAAAGCAAAAGTGCGTATAAGTATACAGATGATGTGATACTTTTTCGCGTAAATACTACTGAATGGATTAAATTTGGCACACAGATAGTTTATGTTCTAGATTAACATATAGAATACTTTTTCAAATTGAGGAGAATTTTTTAAATTGAGGAGAAGCCGTAAGTTACAGCTAATATACAAAAATTAACATAAAAAATCCCGTTCTATTTCACAGCATGCAAGAATATTTAAAGACAACAAGCTTTCAATGCGATTCCAATTCGATATTCCATCCTATCTAAGAAGCAATTGCAATTACCTTAAAGCTCAGATAGCTATGCGTCTATGGTAGATAGTCCAGCTTTGATATGCAAATCCTTGGACAAGCAACATGTGGTGTCAGTGCAAGCTACGTCATCTGTGCGGTGTGCCACTCCGACCGAGAAATTGGCTTATATTGCAACTTGTAGAGCAGACTGCATTTTACTTATTTAAAACTGTCATTCTTATTCTTGTCTTCTCGTCTTGACTAAAGGTTTTGCAAAATGAGGATCAGTTAGTTCAAATGCTAAAAATATTTTTTTTGTTCACTAAACAGTACTAGGTGATAACCGCGACTTCATTCACGTACACCAAGAATATACCTAGTAGTCTATGTTCATCCCCATGCTATAAAATATCTTCTTATTAAATTTCAGTAAAATTGGATCGTTCGTTTAGGCGTGATTAGGTAACAACCGACTGAGTGACAACAAACGTTTATATAACATTAATAGTGATATATCGATAATAAAAATATGGATTGTTTTATAATGTAATTAATTAAAGCAGTTTTTTACAGTCATCTGAAATGTTTGTATGTCACTTTTATGAACATTTCTGAAGACGTATACACCACATAAATCATATCGTTTAAAAACTAAAAAACAACCGACTTCAATGCCGCGCTATTCATTTTCAGTACCAATTTTGAGATGTTTATCTCAATATCTCTGGAGATACTTATCATACCTCGATAAAATTACCATGGTACCACACTTGGGATATCTCCTTTCGAACAAAAAAAGAATAATCGAAATCGGTTCATAAACGACGAAGTTATCCGCGAACAAACATAAAAAAAAAAAAAAAAAAAAAAAAATATACGGTCGAATTGTAATCGAATTGAAACCTCCTCCTTTTTTTGAAGTCGGTTAATAAACTGAACCACTTATTGATGATTCAGAACTTCGTTATGTGAAAAATTTATGAATTCTGACGAGGATAAGGGAGATCACACTCAGATTTGAATGTCATTGGTTTTAGTGCCCATCAGTATGTTTAAGTGCCTATATAGTTCGACATTCTATGCGTTACTTGCTTCTATGCCATATTTTGATTCTTGTTTGAATTTAAAAATAATCAAGTACTTCAGTTGTGCATTGATATTTATAATTCAAATATCATATACTAGCAGCCCGCCCCGGCTTCGCACGGGTAGAACATATATGCCTACAAAATTTGCATCAGTTTGTTGCATCGAATATAAAATATGAACATATTTAACAATCATCGTCATATTTCATCCAATTTACACAAAACCTTAACGAATTATGCACCTAAACCTTCCTCATAAACACTCTGGCTGTTGGTGAAAACCGCATGATAATCCGTTCAGTAGCTATTGAGATTATAGCGATCAGACAGACAGACGCAGTGATGGACTTTGTTTTATACTTACTTACATAGTGATATTGGACGGCCCTTTTGGCGTAAAGGATAGTTACCCTGATTCTGACCCGACGGTCGTTGGTTCTAATCCTAGCTATATACCTACCAATGAAAGTTTTATGTGCATTCATGAATCATGAGTTTTCGTACAGTGGTAGTGGGATCATTAAATCTACCAAAAAGTAGCTTAGCTCCAAGGAGATCTGCCGCCGTAACCTTACGGCGTGCCCCGACGCAAAATGTAGTGGGGTGCTTTTCAGGATATTATCAAAATAACCCTTCTAGTCATATCTGTTTATAAAATATTTGGCACTATTGATACCATGCACCCCACGCTTTTTTTTACAATAAAATCATTTTTTCTTACACTATTTTTAATTCAAATTTATTAAAATTTATTTTCTATTTTTTAGTTGGATTTTCTATAAAAGCGTATTTTTTTAGTTTTTTTAACTATTATTTATTTGTTTGATAGATGTCTTCATCGAGATTTTTCTTAGCTTTGATTCATGAAAATTCGTTCAATCGTTATAAAACTATGAGCTTTTTTCTAGTTAATTGCGCTATGAAATCAACTTTCATAGGTCTGATCAGTTCGAAAATCTTCTTCTTCAACGATATTGTAAGAACATGGAAGCATTGACCTGATGCTGGGACATCTCCTGGACTCTACAGAATACTCAAATCCTCACCAACTTACAGCTCAGATTTTAAATGTCGTGTTTAGAGTCATTGGAATGCTTTTAATGAAAAGATTATACATAGATCAGTCGGGGTGGTTTAAATTATTATATTATATATATAGATCATTATTATTATTATTTCATACAATAGATCATATTATTATACTATATTGACTTCAAATTGATTGTGATGGGTGGGGATCTACAGCATATGTAAGCTTATAATAATATTTTCGTAGTAACTATGACCTAATCTGTGGTTCACTGCAAATATTTTATTAATTTTGCAATGCGTGTATGTGAAATTCGTGATATCTTCTAGAGTTTTCATTCGAATTATAGAATTATATATTGTAAACGACAATTTTAATCTATAATATGTGGCCAAGCTAATTAACGTAATTATTTGGATAAGGATTAATACTATATACTTGAAAATAGCCTTGGAAGTTATGTAATATTTTTTAACAAAAATTTTAAGATTAAAATGGTTACTGTGAGTCAACCTTAAGAGATAGACATATGCTGTCGCGGACTTTTTTGTAGGTCTTATTAAGTTGTACAACTCTTGCAAAGAAAATATTCTTCTATCTATTTTCAATTAAGCAGCGTTCGTAAGAAACATGTTTTTTCGACCGTTTTTTTGCCGACTTATGTTGCAAATTAGGTCTCAACGAATGGACCTATGATATAAACGGGATAATATATAGCCTATTTTCATTCCGAAAGTCCATTCTATGTATTAGTGAAAGAATTTTTTAAATCGGTTCAGAAGTTTTTGAGCCAAATCATTACAAACATACAAAAATAAAAATGTTCTCTCTTTATAATATTAGTATAGATTGACAGAATTTAAATCAAACCCGCATCTCCTGGAAAACATGTTGTATATAATAATATAAAAAATATATAAAGTGTGAATAATACTTAAAAGAAACATGATAATATATTTAATTGAGAACTTGTAACTTTTTATACCAAAACCGTCAGAATATTAACGAGAATGAAGCTCTATTAACAAAACATTTTGTTTGAAGCCAACATTTGCATATCAAAGCATAGACTAACTCTCAATTACAAAGAGGTATACCTACAAGCTCGCATAGCTATATTTTATGGGTATATCGTTTTACAGGCAGCATTAATGCTGTAGACAATTTAATGTTACTATGTATATATGTTTAAAGTATGCATCCATAATGTAGATATACAGCTGTTACTAGCTGATTCCCGCGACTTACTCCAAGAATGTTATCTCTATAGAGCTATGTCAATCAACATCTGTATGATCTGAGTGATTTAAGTTGTGTGTAAAAAATCAATACTTCATTTACACAAAAAGTAGCATTTATTCATCCTTATGCTATAAATTAAACATATCCTGTAAGAGTGGATCGTCCGTTTGTGATAATGTAAAGGTAACACACAGACACAGTGACAGAGTCACAAACGTTTTTACAATATTTGTCCGTGATGTTGATATCTTCATTATCAACGTTTTCCTTCGTGTGCCATTCATTTTTTCCAACCTGCATATTATACTTAAATGAATGGCACACAAATTACCTAAATATTATTAATCCACGGGAACCAGCCAGTTTCTCATGTCTTTCCATAATACTAACATGTATAACGTTGCTCTTAAAACATTCCACTTACCAATAACTGATTAACCAGAAAGCATAATTTCAACCCATAAACATTACCATAAAATGAAGTAGCGGTGAAGATATGTTAATTATTGTATAATCATTCCTTTCTTTCGAACCGACGGGAAAACACTAATGAGTTCCGAAGAAATAGCCTTTTGAGGTCTTTGTTTTAACATGACATTGTATAATTTTGAGTATTTTTACCGTAGCTATTTTGCTTTCAAGTTTATTATTAAAATACCTGTGGGAACGAAGATAAATTGTTTGAATACAAAACCAGAAAAAAATAAAAAAAATTTAAAAATTACTTCAATATATTTGACAGAGGCGTACAATGAAAATTGTATTTAAAGCAATAGTTATCACAACTAGATAGCGCGCCTGATGATAAACGGTAACGTTTGCCAATCTGGAAACTTCTGCAACAACTTGTTTGGGTTGCCAACCTTTCAATGCTCTAACAGCAAAATTGAATCGAAATAGCTAAGCCATTTACGCGTCAAACATAACCATGTACCATTTTAGCTAGAATGTAGGATTACAGAACACGTAACTCTAATCGATACAAATCTAAATAAGAGCTTAAATTATATATGTAAGAAGGTAAAGCCATAGTTAAATACTATACATTTGACCGAATGTCCATGCAGTATTTTCATCAGTATAGCCATACTACCGTGTGTAAATATTTTCCGGACTGTCCCTACCTTTGAATGCCAAAGTTAGATCATAAATCAGAGCAGGATTACAGGATAAAATCCATTTGTTACAACCGTATTACAAAGGTAATAAGGTTTAGAATATTAAGGGATTTTGATGGTTGTGCATTCAGTGTGAGAACCGCTAGTTTGGCAAAGAGCCACACACCCTCACCACGGGAGTTAGTGAAGTTAATAGGTAGGTATGACAACAACAAATCGAATACTGAAATGTAGACTCTATTATGTGAAATTTTATAGAATTTTTTCTTCAAACTCGTAACAATAATATATAAGAGTACACGTTACAAAAATGCAGATTAAGTTTATGATAAGAAAGATTGAAACGCTTCCACGTTTCATTGGCAGAATATGAGATTACAATTCAATAGAATAAACACTCAAAGAACGACGACGTGGGTCGTCCACAAAAGCGACGGCGAGACGACTTGCTTTAGACCACAGAACATAATAAAAAAGTATTCAGTTATCTGTAACTTCAGGTAATTAGCGTAAACTTATAAAGAAAGATAATAGATTGAAATAAGTTAGTTAAGTCTTATGTCCAGCAATGGAACCGACAGCTTACTAAGAAATCTAATGAACGATTAAATAAATAAATCACAATAGTAGAGCAACACAACATTTTGGTAATACTGCGGTTTTGTCATGAACGATGTTAAAAATAATTAATCTAACAGACCGACTAAATACTATAGATAAATAAACTTTCATTGAGCATGTCATTAAGCAAATTTTACTCATAACACGACCTCAAAATAAAAGCCCGTCAAGGTGACAAAGAGGCGTTGCTACATATCAATCCAAGTTGCACCAACTTTTGCATACAAAAACAATGTAACAAAAAACGCACGCGACAGTTGAAGCGAAGCCCTACCGGGATGACGGCGTTCGACTTTGCCAAAGTAATTAATCGCAGGGCGAGCTCACTGTCGTCACGTCGCGTCGCATCACTTGGCTCTTGCAACCCACTCTCGTGGAAAATTGGACCTGCTACGTCGACTCGACCGCGAAATACAATCGCGGCCACATTGCACACACACCAACTTAAAGGTACCCCTCAACATGCGCAAGTTTTCACGACAAAATGTGGCTAGGTTTTCGTGGCATCATGCGTTGTTTAACGCTCGCTTTGATTGAAACTTGCGTTATTTACTAGCTTTCGAACGTTAATAATTGTATGAGACATACATATGAACATACCTCCTTAATATTATAAATTAGGAAATTATTATTATTCCGTATTTAGGAGAGGTATGATGACTCTATTTTTAATTAGTATTCACGAGAATACAAAAAATACCTTAAAAAAAGATGAGGTTCATCGATTTCTCCGACAATTGTGTACCAAAGTTCAAAATAATTTTTTATTCGAAAGATTATACTCATGAGGTGATCCCATTGTTTTATCATCATTTATTTATCGAGATCTGATGACTATCTCCAGGGATATGGAGATAACCACCTCTAGTTTGATATAAATGACTAGCACTTGGTAGTAGAAACTTGGTTTTTTAAACGATCTTAAATTATCATGCATAAATGTTATCGCATATTCATTAAGTCCACAGCTAAGTATTTACACGAAACCACACTAACATTTATCGCCTCTGTAGTTAGACAGTGCGGGTTTATGATTCACGGTATTAACTCGCATAATTTATACACCATTGTCGTTCGCGAGTAATAAGAATTAAATAGAAATATATCTCTGTCGTTTGTTATTCATATTATATTACCGTATCTTCCTTTTCCAGACGTTTTAAGCGTTGATTATTCAGCGCTATCTCACCGTACCATCTGGCCGGGTGTTGGTATCGCGCTTTTAGTTTTAAGTTGTTGGGTATAGGGTGTTTTTTCGGACAGGCGGAATGCAAGGAGGTTATAGAGAAGAGACATTATTTTGTCACAATAGTAGGAGCCGCCCACGCCGGCGGCAACGGCAGCAGTCCTCCGTGATGCACTGCTCTAGAGAACGAATAAATTACGAGACGGACCGTTCACAAGACTTACTCCGCAAACAGTTGCAGTATCTCTCGAAAGAGTACGGAATAATGTCTCCCTAGACGCTTTAAACTACTCTGAATATAAATGGCCAAATATAAAGAAAATTTACTAAATTCGAAATGAAGTCACCACGCACCATAGTGAAGGAATTAGACACGTACAAGTTTGAAACAGTGCTAACCGTGAGAAGCTTTGTAACCACAATGCTCATGGCGTTCTCTTGAAACCGCAAAGAGTAGTAATCTAATACACGAAGCTCAGCGACACTGGCTTTCATGGCCGCAAATCTCGTATTACACGACCGTAATGTTTAAGTCATCAAAAACTGAAAGCGTGCGATATTAGACCTAAAATCTATGCAATAGGCGGTATTGTAACGTTATTTGGTGGCAGTGGTGTTGTGGCCGCCGGTGGTCGATTCATAGATTGCTTTTTGTCGAAACTCGAGTGAATAAAAAAGTAGTAACAATCCGCTTCGTTGGCCGCAACGTCGATGACTCGGTATATGTATGCCGCTTTGTTTAAAACTTTTGTCAGGATCGATATTTATAAATTGAAAACGCATGCTTGACCCATCGATATAAATGTACTACCTCGATGGCTTAGATTTTTTTATGAACTTTGCCGAGCATTATTGGTACAGTAGTTCTACTAAGCTCTTATACATGTGTGTACTATCTATAACTGCTTACGGCAGTAAAATAAAAATATCTCTAGAAACTATATATATTATATTAACCATCTGCACCCCGCGGCTTCGCCCGCGTTAAAATGTATCCTATGTGTTAATCCAGGTCATATTATGCTATTTGTACATAGAGTTAAACCAACTCACCAATTTAATTTAATATAAAAGTATCTAGATGGCGCTGGAGTAGGTTGCACAGTTCTCCTTGTAAAATGTATTACCTATATGTATGAGATCCTGCATCACACAAACGATATTTTCTGCGATGTTAGAACCAGATAGATGCATTTGCTTTGTCGTAAAACATTTTAAAATTTGAATTCTATACTTAGTGTTTCGCATTTATACTATTAGCAGGCCTGTCGCACTCAGCGCTGTATATTCATTATTCTGTGTTATTCGTAGGATTAATCATTACTCGTAGTACATACCTTCACTTTAAGATTTACTTGCAAAATGATGAATAAAAAACGCTTTAATTGCAGATGTACTCGTATCATAAAATCTTCCCCTATTATTATTACCTTTTACATAAATTAAGTTCTCGAGAATTAACTCTTGGAAGTTCACTGAGACTTTTAACATACATGAATATAAAATTGCCCATTCATCGCACAGGAGATTTATTGCAACTGAGCCAGTTATTTTAATTTAGGTAGGTACTCCGCTGGATTGAATACCCAGACTATATGAAGCCACTTTAAAAATATAACAAAAATAAATATTCAGATGTTAAACATGTCTGAATATTTACAGCCAGTTATGTTTATTGGCGTTGTTTTTGTAGTTCATAAAAAATAACTGTTATAAGGTCTGCATTCCTCCTAAGCTGATGTCGGTCGCGTACATCGGTCGATTTTCGGACGCTGCAAAGAACGTCGCATTGTGATGCTACATGGAACACAAAGTATATTCGTACCCGCGACCGAAATCAGCTTAGGAGGAATTCAGGCGTAACAATTACTTTAAAGTGAAATTATAAACAGAGACTGAATAGCCATTAAAAACACAAAGTTAAGTACGAGTTAACCACTGCTTTCACTTGACGAGATAACAAAGCGTAAAATTAGCTAAGATTATGAATTGGCTTTCAACGGTTGAGACTCTGTGAACTTCAATCAAGGAGAGAGTTTATAAGAAAAGCCGGGTCGCTTTTAATATGCACCTCACAATAGTAAGGGTTTGAGTTTTGAAGAGGTAAGTCCTTGTGAGGGTACTTTATCTTGCCGCAAACTCCCGATTTAACGCGAGGGTCGAGTTTGGAGACAGACGCACCATTATTTGTGCTCGAATCTTTAAAAAACGTTAGCAGCGGTAAATTTTGTCATATTAATAGATATCAGACTTTGTTAGTATATAATTTGTATACTCTTACGCATCTTGGTTTGTAAAACTCAAGCAACATTAAAGGTTAATTTTATGCAAGCATAACAACAGATGTATTAAAATAAACAACTCTAACTGATAACATGGTCGTTCGTAACGTTATGTTACGTTAAAATGTCAAAGCAAGACCCATCGAAGAACATGTTGCGAAATTATTCTGAACATGATAAGCGACGACAGATACGACGCTTTTAATCTCAATTATACTTGTCACTTCTGTTTCCCATCTGTATAAGCTTTGCTCGTTCATAACATGAGCACTTTTAAAACTAGAAATCAACTTTTAGAAATGTTAGGAAGCATTTCAAAATACGGAAAGCATCTGCTCTTGCAAAATGTTGCTTATACGATTTGAATATCTATAGTTTTGAGTCTCGTGTTGTTGGGAATTATTATTTGACAAAAGGGAGACGGTACACATCACTGTCTTTGAATACACCCTGAAGGGTTCGTTGCTTCAAATTTCGGTGGGTCAAACAATACGGCATAAAGGATGTTTTCACGTGCGGGAACTTGCATGTGAAACATGTTAATACAATCATGTTTTTAAATCCCCTGATGTTGTCAGAATCTTATTATAAACGTTGTTAGTTATTGTCAGCTGGTAAATAAGAGGGCCTTTTCACTGTTTGCATAAGACTAACAGTACAAATTGATACTTGTACCGAGTCGATGCTAAATCAATGACTGGTCTTTAGCCTGGCCACTTGACAGGGGTGTCATGTAATTTCATTAGCTTTGTATTTATTGGACCTAGATTGCAGATAAGTGCTTTTGATTTAATTATTTAAGAATAGAATTTTATTTTAAGTTTAACATAATATTATATACATTAATATATTTTTAAAACTATTTAACTATAAACAAACAAATATACCATATAAAAAACAATAAAAACTAAAGTTTTTAAAATTTCATTATTTAGGTTTCCGTACCTCAAAAGGTAAAAAAAGAACCCTTATAAGATCACTTTCTTGTCCGTCTGTCTGTTTGTATGTCTGTCCGTCTGTCTGTCTGTCTGTCCGTGTGTCACCACTGATTTTCTCTAGAACAGGTGGAACCAGCAAGTTGAAATTTATACCTGATACTGAAGTTTATAGTCCCTATTGGGTGTATAAAAATCAAGGTCTTGTGTCAACACAATAAAAAGATATTGGCAAATTTAGATTTTCGCGAAAACTTCTTAGTACCAAAATGTACCTTAATTTTCAACTTTTTTTATTTTTCGGAATGTTTCCCTTACTTATGCTGTAAGATCTTGCTTTTAACCAAAATTGACAATTCTAGGTCAACCAGAAGTACCCTATAGGTTTTGGGTCGAAAACCTATAGGGTACTTCCCGTTGAAATCATGAAATTTGGTAAGAAGCAAGGTCCTAGGTACAGCACAAATTAAGGAAAAAATCCAAAAAATAAAAAAAGTTGAAAATTAAAGGGTGCCCCCATACCATAGTATACGCCAATTAAGGTAGACCTCTGAGTTATATGAGCACTGATACAATTTAGAGGGGTAGCTTAATTGGTACTTACCAACGTTGGTACGGAAGCCTCGGTGGGCGAGTTCAACTCGACTTGGCCGGTTTTTTTTTAACTTAAATTATTTAATAGTTCCAACAAGTGACATCAACAATATTGACAGTATTTTTAACATTTAGGTTGATATTGCCGACAATGCAAGTATTAACATTTAGGGGTCTCTGGGTGATCCCGATAGCCACTGAACAAAACCTAAATATGTTCACCAAGATACGGTATAATTTTTATTGACAGCCTTATGTGGATTAGCACTAGTAGGTTAGATAGTGGATAAGACAATGATTGTAATAAGAACTATATAGGTACACTACTATATAATCTATAATATATTTTTTACAAAAGTATCATTGGATTTAGTATAGCATGCATATAAGATAATAATCAGTATAATGAAAAAGCTTTATTGAACGACCAAAATTAATTTCAAAGAGATTTAGCTACTCTACGCCTTTTATGTTTGGGATGGAAACATATAATATAACCATTTATATTGGAAGCATTGTGGAGGATAATAAATGGACTGGCAATATTATCTAACAAACTATACACAGAGCCAGGTATATTATTAAAACCTAATGATATTAGGATAGGTTGGCTGAGATTGGATTTCTATAAACAGAAATAATTGTTAGGTATTGGTTATTTAAGATATTGGATTTGTACCTGGCTTATGTTGAATAATAATATTATTTATGTTTATTTGAGTAAATTGATTGGATTACAAACAAAGTTGATTGGTATTGTGAATGTCGAAAAGCATATTATGTATATATAATTTTATATAAATAAATAAGTATTTGTTTATTTATTTATACATTTCAGCTTAAATACTGCTTTGGAATTCGCTTGCCAGATTTCTACAGGAAGCTCGTGCAAAGTTTTACAGCTTTGACAGAGGACTTTTCTAAGAAGGAAGTAGAGTGAAACAAATTGTTATCGGACCTCAGATGACGCTCGTGGGTCAATACCCAAATTAGAAGCACGTTTATATACTTACACAGAGATTGCTTTTAGCAATCAGATCGCCTATTGTTGCACTTTTGTATAATTTATGGCGGGGGCACTGCCGTGCCCCCTGATTGCATATAAGTATTGTTTCTTTATTTAGGGTATTCAATAAAGTGATTTATATTTTAAAGTATTGCTTAGATATTTGTCGCACAGTTTTTAGCTATAATCAACGTTTATAATTTAAATTTTTATATTCAAATCGGTTACAATACATTATAAATATTACACAACGTGAACGAGTGTATAAAAACATACATGACATTGTTCGTTGTATAATTTTAAGCCATTGCCACTACAAAAAAAGAAGCAAAATTGACGCGCCCATAAAAATAAAAGCCCAATTAAGACCCGCCAGCCAATGTAGTGTCAGCAGTCCGTTTAATGTATGCAAACAAAAAATCAGAAACTCAATTACAATAAGCTGTATCAACGTCCTCGTTCAAGCGCAATATTGAAATGCTTCAATTTGCATAGTTATTATAAACATGAGATTGGCACAGACAGAGACGAAATATACCAAAATACTCCACACGAAATGAGACAGCATCCACAACAAACTAAATATTCCTGGTGGAAGAACTTCCATTGACCACCTTAATAGACCTGCAAGACTTGTCTTTCCAAATTGAATTTATAGCTTAAGTGAATCCTAAAGAGGTCAACGTTAATTGGATGTCGTGATGATGATTTAGTGAGGCGTATGATTGTATAAATAATCGTTTTGATTAACCGTAAATGTCAAAGTAACGTATGAAACGGAAGAGAAAGGAGATGCGGATAGTAAATTTAAAATATGGTCCATATAAATAAATGTTTGAAATAGTTGGTTCATCAAGAGGAATGTATTAAATCTCAGGAATATAGTTGTTTAGTAAATTTATGATAGCAGGAAATGTTAGTTTCCGTGATTGGCTAATGTTTTATTTTTAAAGAGCCATGCATTTATGATACGATACATAAAAATGTGTCAAAGACAAACAGTTTTCAACTTTTATTCAAACATCAAGATTAACAAATAAATAGATAGATACCAAATTCTTCAAAGAAACCTTTTTAGAATTGCACAGAAAAAAAACACTTTCAATTAAAACCATAGTCTTTTTAGTACACCAGTCTCTAGAAATAAAGGCTGAAACACATAAAGCCTTTTTACCGGCTGCGGGCCCAAAACCGTCGTATCTTGTAGATACGTGACGCTGCCTTACGAGTATTTCAGCTGAACAACAGTATAACAACTGCAGACAGTGATCAAACTTTGCATAATTTACACAATAGTGAAATAGATGAGCTTACAGAATCTGGCCGTCTACCGTCACCGCACAGACTACTAAGAAGATACTGCCGTCACCGGATGCCGCAATACCGAGACGGTTATTTTATAGCTTCGAAAAAGCTTACATTTAGTTAAACTTCAACTACAATTGAAGGAGAAAAATAAATTATCTTCTTTTGTGGTTCTATGTGATTGCAATTAAATGATATTAAATAACAACTTTTAGAGATCTGAGTAAAAGTTTGTTGAGACATATCCAAACTAAAAACTGTTTTTACCTAATCACACCTAAACGGACGATCTAATCTTACTGAAATTTAATAAGGAATAAGGAGATATTTTATAGCATGGGCTACTAGTCTACATGAAAAATGTCGCGGGTGTCACCTAGTTAATAAATAAATATCCAACCCATCTCTATACAGGTCATATAAAAATATCTTTAAAAAATCTGGATATCTGAAAAGGCAGTTACGGTCAGCGCTTATTTTTTAAAGCGCTTCTTCAGGTGCTGACTGTACAAATACTGTCCCGAATGTTCAAAGGCCGAACCAAACATTCCGTCAGACGATCGATCCGGATTAGGTTGGCCGACGGCCGGACTGAATAAACAATGTGACGAGGAAGCGCACCCTTTTAACGAATCCCTCTGCGCGTAAACCTAGTAAGTGTTATTTTGTTTCTTTTGCTTGGGCTTTGTACGGCATTTGTAAAGTGCAGGAAATTTGGTGTGAAGTGCGCTGTGGTTTCGTTTTGATATTTTGTGATCTAAAGGGTAGGTATGACTCTAATATCTTTTTGTGCAGTTTTTTTTTAAATGTGCATGTGTTAACATCGCTTACAAACACTTTCAAATGACCGCGTGAGTTATTTTAAGTAGTGAGTTATTTTAAGTAGTGAGTTTGACGTATTTATCACCATATCTTCAAATAATACGCCTTGTACATATTTTATCGAGATTTAAATTATTTAAAAATCCATTCATTGAAGATGAGCCATTCTAAACAGTCATAGAAAAAAGTCCATGTGCATAAAACAGTGAACGCAAATAAAACAGCATAAGGAAATAAGCAATAAGCAAACCTATGTACCTTTATATCTGTTGCATTAATAAGTAATCAATAAATAAAATAAAGAATCATTAATATAGTTTGAAAAATTGGCTGACTTACAACGAACAAAAGATTCTATATTTTTTAAAGTAGAGATAGTCTCTACAAAGGTGGAGATAGTCTCTACCTTTGTAGAGACTATCTCTACTTTAAAAAATATAGAATCTTTTGTTCGTTGTAAGTCAGTCAATATCTGTGAAGAGACAAATAGTTCTTTTTTTTTCACCGTTACTCACAAAATTATCTTGGCTGGTACATAACTTGCAACTTACCTGCAAAGAAAAAATAAAATTTAAACTTTTTGCAAACACTAGCATGCAACAAAATTCATGCTTAAAGGAGCTCTATACAGTACTGTCTTTAGTTGCCGGAACATCGTAAATAGGCGTAAAAACTGACATAACGTCTTTTTACCGCAAATTGTTACACTCGCAACTAGAGGTAAGAAGTAGGGAAAAAATGGGACGTGTGGGGTATTTATTTTATTATTCGATGTCCTTTTAGAGATAACTTATTTAAGAATTTGAGTGTTGAGGTACTTTGGTAGGTCAGAATTAAATCAAAAACTTCACAATCCCTAAGCACATTGCAGTACATATAATCATGCGTACTTTACCACATTTAGTACTCTTATATATTCTAGCAGTTATTAGAAATCTATATATATATATATCTATGTACCCATTAAAATGATAAAATTAATCAATAGAATCTACGTGGCGTCCGACACTATTGAGTGTAGGACGCCGTCCAGCCAGATGGAGCAATGGTATTCGCAATCTAGTTGGAAGCGGTTGGAAATAAAGAGCTAAAGATCAAGTTCAGTGGCGTCATATGAGTAAAGAAATCTTTACTCGCATGGTGAAGTACCATAGGTGAGGCCTATGTTAAGAAGTGGACAGAGACAGGTCGATGGTGATGATGAATCTCAAAGAAAGAAAAGATTGTCAGCAATTAATTTTAGAATTTTGACATTAATTTTAATACGCAGTTAGAGAAATAATTGTCACGATGACAATTTTTTTTTCAGGGGGTTAAAGTCTTGGTGTCTAAGTTTATGAAGTCGCAAAACTTTAGAATGATGCGAAGCTATAACAAAAATACAGTAAAAACCTCCTACCTAAAGACTTCAAGATTTAATAGTTGCTTTTCAAATCGAAAATCATTGCACTCATGATGTTTACGATTGAATATTTGATAAAGCAGTGCACCACACCAATCGCACTAACAGAAGTTCTACCGCCACAATTTGATAGATACACATCTTTTCTCTCGCATATTATTCTGTAACCGTTCAAATTATTATACTCTAGTTCACAAGTCAGGTCGACAAGATCTCGACCGGCAACTATTCAAATGTGTGAGATATCGTAATGGCAGCATTAACTTCATCTTTCCAACCGATCGAGAATAAGGTCGGGTATACATTATCGTCTCGGGTCTGAAGCTGACATGGAACTAAGTTCCGATACCTGGATACGACATACAATAGATAAGAATATTTTAAAATTGTAAGCTTTTGCAATGCATATTTTGAGACATTTTGGGTCAAGTTTAAAAATTGTATGATTTCTTTAATAGTACGAATGCATCAGCGTCGCTAAAATGCATTGAAGTGTTGCAATTGAATATGAATTTATGAAAAATCGGCAATGTTTTAAATTATATAATTTTATCTCATATAATACCACTGATAGAATACGGTACACTGTTTTTAATAATAATTTGTAGGGTATTAAAAGTAGTTGGCAAAATTAATTTGTATTGAGATACCTAATGCAAAAAATTCTTAGCTTCCTTTCGATTTGTGTATTCATCCACTCATTCATCTTTGGTTAATTATTACTTTTTTATAAGCGTTAAATACGCGCATAATGATACATAGAATATACAATAGTATTTATTATAGTCTGTTTTAAAGACGCACAAAATTGCCTTTAATTTCAAATATTGCATATTTCCTGCAGATACCTAGTAATTGTTGACAACGATAAAGTGTATTTAAAATTAATAAAAGAAGTAATGATTTCTAGAATTTAATCAATACTTTAATTCTTATCTGTTTCATCATTTTCTACGAACCAATAAATAATGCCAGTTATCTCTTCCATTGTTCTTTTATCGGCGGTGACCGCTTTTTATACCGTTTCTTGTAATAGCCTAGCACTTTGCAATTCAAAGGGCACAGAGATCCGGTGGACACAACTAGAACCGTTGAGACAATGGGTGAAGAAAACTATAATTACGACATATGGGCACATGATTAAAGAATAAATAGGGGCATGGATTGGTAGTAAAAACTATTGAATAAACATATTTTTAAAAACGTAAGTACTTTTAGGGTTTCTTATCTCAAAAAAAAAAGGGTACCCTTATTGGATCACTTAGTTATCCATCGGTCCGCCTGTCTGTCTGTCCTTCTGTCCGTCTGTTCGTGTGTCCGTCTGTCAAGACCCTTTTTCTCGTACTCGCACTTGGCCGGTTTTATTTTCATTCATAATACCTGTATGTAGACACTATCTTCTACATAGTCATAGTAAATAATAAATAAATAAATAAATAATAAATATAAAATAAAAAAAAACTTTGGTAAAGTTTGCTGCCATCACAAATGTTTTACAAAGGGAGATGCATTGAGACAGTTGTATGGCTGCATCTCGTTCTATACAAAGATTATGATTAGTTAAGACGCAATCAATGTAGAAATTAATAAACCTAAATAAAAATTACTATCCCTCGATTAACAAAATAAAACTTATGAAAGAAGCGCCCAGGCCAAGCTACAAGCAACGCTCTGGATTTTCCTTTTATATATGAAATTTAACGAAAAATTATACCAACACTACCCTATAAATATTTCAAGACTGAGCCCACTGCCTACTAAATCTGTGTTGCAGAACTTTCCTGAAACCGCGCCAGAGCGTGTCTGTATTTAACACAACATTTCGCCATACTTTAAATCGTAACAAATCGTCAAAACTTCTTCTTACGTAGCAAAAGTTTGACCATTTACAAGAAATTATGCTATCGTCTATTAGAAAATATACCTACTGGAGCATCTACCCTGAGCTGTGGCATGTTTATATTCGCATCGCGTGTTGTTACCAAAAGCTCACGGAATTTGGAGTTGAAAACTAGATCCAAATTGAATAGGGATAAAATTCAATTTCAAGGAGCAGGAAAATTGTTGTGAGCAAAGTTCCGGTTACCGTTATACCTGTCATAGAATTGAAATACTGGCACTGCTGGCATACTATTTTTTCTAAATAGTAAAGGTGAAGAGTTTACTACATTTAAATGATTTGATTAAAGTTTTAATAGTCTTTGAGATGAAAGTGAATAGTGGAAAATGTCGCTTATGATCTTTGGTCAGCAAAACCTTAAACATTAAGCAGATTATTTTAATCTCTAAAATTGCAAATAATTTTGTATCCTAGAGGTTAACGTGATCAAAGTTTTCAAATGTAACTTAACCTATTTGCAACTGAAACACTATTATTAATTTACGATTTTAAAGATTGATTAACATTAATTATATTTTTTTTAAAATAAATTATTGATATCAAAATTTCGTAAATTTTGGTATCAATAATTTAATACTATAAACATAATTTAAACAATATTTTAGTCTTAGATTTATAGTTATCGTGAGTTTCAATAGTGATAAGAAACTTATAGCGACTATCAAACGCACTACTGTTTGTTTATGAAAATTATCGTGAGAATAACACATATAATTATTTAAAAGGGCTTTACACTCACGGGTTAAGATGTCGAAACTGTTTGTTGTTACCGCAGTGGTCGTCGCGATCTTACTGCGTAAAGTCCCGAATAAGTGCATCGGACATGCACGAAACCTCGGCCGAGACAGTCAACAACAAACAGTAGTGAGTATAATAGTCTGTAGCTTACACATAAGTCTTAACAATAAGGTACTATGTATTAAGATTTTGTGGTAGTATAAAATTAGTATTTCCGTTAGTAAAACTTTGTTAGTATCTACTTACTCGCTGTGTATTGGCCCAATTTTTATTTTATTGTCTGTTAGTATTACTGACAATAGATTATCTCATTTAATAGTTACTAATTACCAACTAGTTTACTAAAATAACAACATCGAGCAGATGTGAACTCTAATAATTATTCAGTACACGTTTAAGCATTCTTAAGGTAACTAATTGTCAATTGTACTGTACAAGTGTACCTACCTGCATTTATGCTCTTAACCCGTCTGATCAAAGGCCATCAACCTTAGTATCACTCAGTTCATTTTATACGTCATATGAAATCTCAGCAGTAAAGAGGCTTTAGCTATTTACTTGTCTTCTTGTCTTATATCTAGTTAGAGTATTGATTTTAAGGAAAAATATATTTATATTCAAAATCTGCGTCAATCGTGCTATCAAGATTCTTCTGAACTTTTCTGGGTCAAAGAAAATTGGATAAAATAATATATAATAATTTATGATCGTACAAAACGAAAAAACAACCGACTTCACATGGCGCGATAGTCAACTGGCTAGTTACAATCGTGTCGTTTAAGCATAGAAATATGAATAACAATTCATATTTCTATGCGTTTAAGTATATAAATTAGCTTATATTGTCTATCTCCATATCTCCGGAGATAATTGTCATACGTCGATAAAATTTGAATGGGACCAAACGGGAGGCATAATCTCTCTAACGCAAATATTTTTTCAAATCGGTTAAGATTTGACGGAGTTCTGAGGTAACAAACATAGATAATAAATAAAATAACCGGCCAAGTGCGTGTCGGGCCACGCGCAGTGTAGGGTTCCGTAGTAGCCTGTTATTTAATGCAAGTCTTTACCCGTTATAAACAAGCAACTAGGTACTCCGTCTTTGTCACTTTAAAGGATTTATTCTAAGGATTTTGTATTTGGTACAAAATTATCCAACACCCAAGTTCAACGACTATTACTGCTAAACTAATAAAGTTATCTTTACCGCTATAGTTTACTTTTAAAGTTCATGAAATGCGCTATTATCATGTTTTTTTCCAGATTTTTCAAGCCAGCAGTTTAGCTTTAAGAGGGCGTCCCCCGCCCTACTGGAATAAAAATTTGCACTTTAAAGTTTATTATTTCGTAAATGAAGCATTCAATCGAAAAATTGTATTAGCAACCCTTAAGTCATTTTAAAAGATTTATTCCACGATACCCCACATGATGGGGTTGATGACGAAAAAAAAATCATCTCCACTTCTCATATAGGGGAGCTACCCTGAAAAAATATTTTTGAAAAAAATTTTTCAGCACTTCGTCGGCGTAATTTATATACCCCCACAAAATTACAGCTTTCTAGTATTAACGGTCTCTTAGCAAAACCTCGGACGAACAGACAGACAGACGGACGTGACGAAACTATAAGGGTTCCTTGTCAAGACTACGGAACCCTAAAAAGCAGTCGAATTGAGTACCTCCTTCTTTTTTGTGAAGTCGGTTAAAAATAAAAAATATCAACTTTTTAAAATTATCACAAAACCTTGCCTTTTTTGGTAGAATTATGGTATCAAAGAAAACGGAATTTCATTAATAACGGGAATACAATAAACTGGCCAAGTACAAGTCGGACTCGCACTCGTAGGGTTCCGTAACAAAGTTAAGTATTCCATAACTATGATTTTTCGCAACTACAAAATTAACTTTGTGGTTCATAGTGTTTGTATGAAAAACAAAGTTATCTTTGCGGTCGCCATATCTCTAAAACTGCTGACTGTATCTCGTTCAAACCAATTTTCGTTGTTAGTTTTTATTGAGATCTACAGGATATATTTTTTTAGATTTTACACTCCCATACTTTAAAAGTTAGAGGGGGGGGGGGGGGTATACACATTTTACCACTTTAGACGCGCCTATCTTTCAAATGATTGTCTTTGAGAAAAAATGATTTTAGGAACCTCAATGTCATTTTTGAAGACCTATCCATAAATACCCCCCCCCCCCCCCCACACGTATAGGTTTGAAGAAAAACTTTTTTTTTTTCAGTTCCATGTATGGGATAAACTTTTATATTTTTTATTTTTGTATAAAAATCGGAAAGCGGTTTACAGAATACATCTATCTACCAAGTTTCAATTCTGTAGTCCTAACAGTTTCGGAATAAAATGGCTGGCCGCATACGGACGGACAGACAGGCAGACATTACAAATTTATAAGGGTTCCGTTTTTTGCCATTCGGCTACGGAACCCTAAAAATGCTTGTTAGTGATATATATATGTTCAATTAATATGTGAAACCAGTTATAAAAATAACATTGATTACGATGTATATGACTAATAATATACGCGTAGGTATGTCTTCCATCTTAGCAAAAACATGCATCGATTTTAATTTTAAATCCAGAAATAAATGTTGTAAAATAAATAAAAATACACTGTATGCTTATAAATAAGTATTTATACCAGTAAGTCTTTCTTTAGCTTTCTCAGTCTATAATTAAACAACAACAACTCAACCAATTTAACTAGAAACTGGAACTGTTGCAACAATTGTATCCCTCGAGCCAAGTCCATCAAAGCTAGCCGCGAACTTTGAGATAAGAAAACACATTCCTCACTGAATATTCGAATTATCTCGACTGTGTTGACACAGTTGCGTTTTGTAGTATGGGACAAGATCCGAGCGGACAGCAATGAAAACTTTGAACTGATTGTCTTCTAGGCTGAGTTCAGCGTAGCGGAGAAGAGAGGGGTATTTATTGTTGTAAACAACCAATAGATTTTTTCGTGAAGACGTATCAAATCCCTCTTGTGATTATAAGGTGAAAATTGAGCCTTAGTTTATTACCCGGATCCAATTTTTTACGCGTAAACTTACAGAATTTTACGCGAACAGACCAGCCCAGAACCAGTTTTAAATCGTTACGAGATTCGATTTTTTATACTTCTACTCCTTTTTTACAACAGATCGGTTAATTGCACAGAAAGTAATAATTTCAGGGCTGTTCCGAATATGGTTTAGCGACTGATGCGATCGTTGTGTAGAACGAGATGCAGAGTCCATTTCAATATCTTTGACTTGTCAACTAATAACTTTACAATTTAATTACTCGCTGTAAGCTTACATCTCATTCCTCTATCCCCTAAATCAAGATCTAAGTCGTAGCAAGATATCGAACTGTTGTATTTATGCAGTGCTGATTTTCGACTACCCTGTGTCAACTAGGGGCGATAACCTACGACACGAGACAATGTTTGACTGTTAATTACGATTACGCTATAGAACCAAACATTGTAGCATTGTACAAGCATTGAAATTATTTTGAACAAATATTGTTTTTGGTGTTGTAGACATGTTTAGACAGCACCTTCACTTGATAGTGGTTGTTTACACTTATTAAAAAGCATTATAATAATATGGTATCGTTTAAAATACTTAAAGCAAGTTTAAGGTATCCTCACAACTTTGAAAATACTCATCAGATCGCGATAGTTTACTAAGAGACCACCCCTTAAGATATGAGTGATGAAAGACTACTAATACTTATAATCCATTATCGTTTAAAAAACAAAAAGAACCGATTTCAAACGTC
This sequence comes from Cabera pusaria, assembly GCA_954871355.1. Taxonomy (NCBI): domain Eukaryota; kingdom Metazoa; phylum Arthropoda; class Insecta; order Lepidoptera; family Geometridae; genus Cabera; species Cabera pusaria. The sequence continues at coordinate 7,388,332 of OX940894.1, forward strand.
GCGCTAGTCAAAGTAGACAGTAGTTAATAGCATGTCATCGAGGTATACAAATGCATCGTAATATAAATGTTGATATATTAAAAACGGCTCGATCGATTTCGTTAAAATTTAAATGGGACTAGCTGGGAAGGGACTTTGAAACTAAAAAAGAAATTCGAAAATCGGTGAACATACAAAAAAAAAAGATTCGGCAAATTGAGAACCTCCTCCTTTTTTGTGAAGTCGGCTAAAAATAAATATTAAATCGATTCACAATTTATAACAACAATTACAATTATTGGTAGAGAAATCGAGTAACAGACACACTAAAAAAAATACAAACAAGCATCACTCGACTCGGTTTACAGTTAGCGGGGTAATCTGGTAACAAATTTACAAAAACACACAAAAGAATCGAAAACCTCCTCCTTATTGGAAGTTGGATGAAAAGGAGTCCTCTTCAAGTGAGTACTTAACTTTCTTAAGGTTCCGTTGTAAATACTGAGAACCTTTGTAAATTTATCATTTCCGTTTAGTCTACTGTTATATGCGGATGTATGGAATTTTGCGTAGCTATAGTTTGAGTAGCGTGTCTTGGGGGAGGCCTTCGTCCAGCAGTGGACTGATACCGGCTGATAATGATGATAGGTTAAGTATCATTATCATCATCAACAGGCTGTGTCTATCCACTACTTCAGCTATACTACTACTGAGCTACTGAGTCCGCTACTGAGCTCGTTCTCAAGTTAAAATACATTTTTTTCTTATTATTTTCGCGATATCTCTCATACATGTAAAGCAATGTATACTGCATTCCTATTAATAATAATTTAAAGTCGTTTAAAAAACTAAAAGAACCGACTTCAAACATCGCGCTAGTCAAAGTAGACTTAGTAACTATTACATAATCTGTGCCAGTAAGTAAAGTGCTAGCCAAGTAGTAAGTCGTCGAGATAAGTAAATGCGTCGTAATACAAATGTTGATATATTAAAAACGGCTCGGCCGATTTTGTTAAAATTGAAACTGAACCACCTGGGAAGGGTACCCTTTGAAACAAAAAATTATTTTCCAAATCGGTTCTGGCATCTTCGAGTAATCGGTGAACATACATAAAAAAAAAGAAAAGGTTCCGACGAATTGAGAACCTCCTCCTTTTTTGTGAAGTCGGTTAAAAATTAGAGCAAAAGTATATCTTAAATTAAATTCCTATGCCATATATGTCACCTCTTAACCTCACTGACCTTATTATAAATCGGCCACTCAAAATGGATCGCGTGCGTTTCGCGTTAAACCGCTAAACTTTAATAAAACGTATGAAAATATTTCAGGTGACGCGTGCACCGCTGTGGCTCATTAGTTAGATTTATGTGAGAGATTATACAATCGACCACTAATGCGATTAATTTAAAAGTGGACACGTTACACATACTGGCCGTTTTTATTTGTAAGTAAGCAGTTGAGTTTTGGCGGGAACGTGAAAAAGTTTGTGTGCTCTCCTTTTATTTTTACCCGACTGCGCGACGCAAAGGAGAGGTAATGTGTTTATCAGTCTATATATGTATGTATGTTTGTTCCTTTGTGGCACACTAGAGACCAAACGCGTGGGCCGATTTTGATAATTGGCACGTCAATAGATTCGCCATGCTAGCGCGAGTGTCAACGAAAACATAAAAAATTGAAAAATTCAAAATGGCGGATTTCAGACGCCAAAATTTGGGGTTCAAAAAAAATTTTTTTTTCATAACTTACCGAGTGGGGTATCGAATTAAAGGTCTTAAAATGGAGATTCAAAATATATTTATAACAAATAATTTATGATCGTACAAATCGAAAAAAAAAACCGATTTTACATGCCGCGTTAGTCACTTTCAGTAACAAGTTTGAGGTGCTTATCTCTGAAGTTACTTATCAGATCTCAATAAAATTACAATGAGACCAAACGAAAATCATATTAACTCAAACAAAAAAAGAATTTTCCAAATCGGTTAAGAATTGATGGAGTTCTGAGGTACCAAACAACCGTCGTTTAATAGTACAACTGTAAAGTAAGTAAGCTTAAAAAGCAATACCCTATCTATTTCACGCATTTCTGTTTTTTGTTCTTTTTTCCATAATTGTAATAACGGTCATAGTTATACATATTTTGTGAAGATTTCAAGTCTCTATCTATTATTAGTTTACAAATTCAAGCACAAAACGCCGAAAAATACACGTTACTTGTATGTAGACCACACTGTGATGTAGACCCCCTTTAATATTTAATTTTATTTTGTTTTTAGTATTTGTTGTTAAATCCCCCATTTTAATACATACTTAGTAGTGTAGACGCACAAAACCTTATATTTGCCAAAAAAATGCGTAAGCATATTAGTAAATATAATAGTACTGGAATCCTGCTGGCCCCATTTCATAAACAATAAAATATTAACGCTTACATACATACATACAATCACGCCTTTTTCCCGTTGGGGTAGGCAGATACTACTTCTTTCCACATGCTACGATCCTGACATACCTCCTTCGCTTCTTCCACTTTCATGAGCGTCTTCATACATGCTCGCTGGTTATAGGTACTTTTGACTTGGCCTTTTTTTAAAACGTCTACGATCTGGTCGTGAACGCTAACGTCATTATATATTTGAAATGTGAAATTTGGTACGTATATATACCAATTTCAATTCTAGAAAAAAAGAGGTGGTCCTAGAGGAGACAAAACAAGGTTCCAACATAACCTGATTCATCCCAGCTCTAAGCTGAAAATACACAGTTCCGGTACACATGCGATGGCGGTAAAGTCAAAGTCAAAGCATTTATTCAGTAAGTAGGTAGTATTAATATACGCACTTATACACGTCTCAAATCATAAAATAAATCATAATTGATGAAAAGTAAACATTGCAAAAGCAAGATATTTTATAAGCTTCCCGACTGTTTTACAAGTATAAAGTATAGAACAGGATAGAAGGAGTTACTAATTAACAAAGCGTATTTTACGCTCAATGGATACCTAGATGACAAAACAAATAAATAGTTAATTTAAATAAGTCTATAAAGTGAAACGAAATAATATATTATATAATATACATGCATACATACAATCACGCCTTTTTCCCGTTGGGGTAGGCAGAGACTACTTCTTTCCACATGCTACAATCCTGAGATACCTCTTTCGCTTCTTCCACCAACCTTTTTTTTAATAATATACATATATGATGATAATAAATAAAATACTATGTACATTTTTGAAAAGTACGAAATTATGTTATATTATGAAAATTATCTTTAATAATTATACTTACAATACAAATACAAAACTCTTTATTGTATACCATTAATTATATAGCTAAATCCACATAACATCAACTTTCTAAATGAAATGAGAAGATTACGGAATTTGCCGTCCTTTACTTAACTAAAAAGTGTAAAATAAAACATTAAATTAAAAAATCAAAAAACCCGACTGCGCAAAAAGTGAAGTGTTAAAAAACGAACTGAAAAGAAAAAAACAAGTAAGTCTAGTAGTTTAGACTTCTGTTTAGGGATATCAAAAAACTATACCATTTAAATTCTTTCTCGGTCGATACACTCATAAAATAAATTATACATTGTTATATGGAATATAGAGACTTTAACAGTCGGGACACATTAATACCCATTCGTTAAGCCATTAATGTGTCCCGACTGTTAAAGTCTCTATATTCCATATAACAATGTATAATTTATTTTATGAGTGTATCGACCGAGAAAGAATTTAAATGGTATAGTTTTTTGATATCCCTAAACAGAAGTCTAAACTACTAGACTTACTTGTTTTTTTCTTTTCAGTTCGATTTTAAACACTTCACTTTTTGCGCAGTCGGGTTTTTTGATTTTTTAATTTAATGTTTTATTTCCTAAAACTTGTGTTCTTTCGCGAGTTAATGTGTAATAAATGTGGGTTATTAGCTAATTAATGTGGCGGTGGTATTTGCGTTCACACTAAAATTCCACTGAAAATCTTTAGTTAAGTCCACAAATTGATCTTCAGTGAAGTGATATATTACTGAGGGTAAGACTCAGACTGGACTAAGAATTCAACTTGAAATGAGACTTTGACTCAACTTTACGATTAGAATTTACAAAAACTTTAAACAATTTAATACTTTGACACTGACTAAATGCACTAATCGTGTGGAACCATAAACAAAAAAAGTCAGCAGTGATGATAGTTCAAAAATGTTTCGTTACTTTACTTGTATTATTTGATTAAAGTTGGGATTAGAAATGACAACGCATATACCAACGAGTGTTGTTAACGTAACTAAGGGCAATTTTCATAACTTCTGATGAAGTTGTAAAAAGTTATCTGAGATAGGTATGACGCCTTATAAAATCTGGCAGATAAGTCCCTAATTAGAGCTATCAGGAACTGGACAGTTTGCTCCAGAGCCAGGCCCTTAGAGGTTTATAAATATCATGAGATACAGCCATGTACCGTTCGTTCGCCCGGAGATGGCGAATTACCATCATCAACAGCATTCCGAAAGAGGGTTACACGAAGCAGATGGCTCACTGTTAGATTATTGGCAAGAATCTTTGCGGCACGAATGAATTAGTTAGTTTATACATAGTGTTATGTAAGTGATTACCATTCAAAACCATTATTCTCTTTTTTGCTTCGCCGTATTAGAGTAAAAAGGCTGGATCTGTTTCAACGAAAATAAAACATCCGTGAGAAAATCAATCTTAAGATCAACCACTTTCAATCATCCAGAACTAGCCAGCTCACAGTCTATGGTTTATTATAGACTATTAATAACATCAGTTATTGTACAGCCGACCGGCAAGACCGGATTGTAGTCTGTACCACGTGTAACCATATACGATCGGTGTAAGCTTTTTTATTTTGATTAACAATGATATGTTGCAATCGTTAGCTTGGATCAAATAGCTAAGGCTCGGCGCAAACGAGCCACTGGTATTCGGAAGCTTCCACATTTTATGCACACGTATGATGGAGGGTGAGAGGGGAGTGGAGCTGCGCGTCAGTAGCGAATATGGACGTCTTTTGTGGCCCATAGGGGCCTCAAGTAAAGTGTCGCGGACACTGCCGTAGCGCGTGGCCGCCATCGGCCACACGTGTGCTGTGGGTCCCTACAAAATGTATGATAAAGTGTGTGGACTGTCGCTGGCCACCGGTGGCTATATGGTCGGTACCTCGTTTGCGCCGAGCCATAATGTATGAAATTGATTGTCAAAAAAAATCTTGTTATTATTTTAAATTTAAATTCCTATATTTAGGTATTACATTTAGTTCAAACTTCAAAACATTTGTTATAATATTGCATTAAAAATACGAGTATGTAAGTACTTTTATATTAGAAACTTACTTATAAAAACAACAGTCAAACTTTGATTAAACTTATAAAACAACTGGCATTGAGGCTTGAACGGAGACCAACTGACGCGAAATCCAAATAGCTTCCCGAAACTTCTTAGAAAAGACAACAATCCCTTTGCAAATCTGAAATTATCGCTACACAAACATTCTTTCTTGAAGTTTTAGTACGCATTCTAGCAGTGGATAAGAAAAGGAATTAATTTCGTAAGGATTCATTTCAGCTCCTTCAGATATATCCCAAATTCTTCCTTACGTACTGTTAACCCAAATCTTTACGGATCCCTTTGTCTTGCCATGAAAACAATTCGTCAAGAGCCCCACTTTCAGCATTCAAAAGGAAAAATAGAAGGCCAAACAAGCGAGCAACGAGTTAGGCCGTAACAAAATTCCAACAAAGGAATGATTAACGATTTTTTCCCTCCCCCTAAAACTCATTCAAGCCGCGTCGATATTGAATCCGTTAGAAGGCGTAAAAATGAAAGTTTTCCTCTTTTCTTGAAACGCATTGTGATCTACGAGGATTTTCAACATGCTACTACCTTGCCGAGCATGTTGGTCGAGCACTGAAGTATTACAACCTTTCCGTTTCCTTACTTTTGTCGGCATCTTTCAAGACTTACGAGAAGCCCTAGCAAAGCTATCTACTACTAAGTTTTGCTATCATAATATTTAATGATGTCTTTAAATGATTAGGTCACTTTATGTCACATTTTTATCCCATGTTGATATTTCCGTCATAACAACGACAAACAAAGAAACCTTCACCGATAAACAACGACCGTAAAAGTTAATGAATTCGTGAGAGACTGAAGGAAACCTCAATAAAAACTTAATATAATTTTATGTGTAGTAAACTGTAAGCCTTTATGTGCGGAAAGGTGAAGTCCCGTGTGTCCCGTTTAGAATTCATGGTGTAACTACTGTTTTAGCCTCCTTTAGTTAGTTTAGGAGTTGTTCGCAACGGATGGCTTCCATTTGGCGGGAGTGACAGGTAACTCAAAGTTGTGTCGTTACGTACCCAACTCCAAAAAATCCCGACTCAACTGACTCGATGCCAAAGTATTGTTTCAATAGCACTTGGAATAAACTTTTGTTTCGCAAAGAGCAGTTTTTAAAGAAATAATTGCTTTGGAAACGACTGAGGCGAAATTTGAGCAATCTATTTTTTTTCTTCTTGTGCTCCAAATTGTCTGGGAGTTTGGGCAGCTCATTGAGTGTATGATCGATGATGGATTTTCGTGCAAAACTTGTCTCGTTTATGTTGAAACAAAGCCGTCTTTATTTTCTTTATGTCCTTTGAGATGTCGCCGAGAGTTCGATCCGGGAGTAATTCAATAGACCGTGAGCTAAGTGGCTCAGTGGATGTGCCCCGACCGCGGTCACATGAGTTATCGGGTTGCAAATACGTTTAAAAAAATAAAATTAGCTCTCCGTATTAAGTTTCGCGATGCAGTACGAATTAAAACGAAGCAGGTGCGTTCAGCTCACCTGGCCAGCATATGTTCAAAGCACGTTTACTGAATTATTTGCAACAGGGGCTGAAATTTAAATTCAGACGAACAAGTGGCCACGTACTGGCACTAAATACGAGTTGTTGCCAGATTAAAATAAAGTATGATATAAAAACTTTCGTGAATCCTGTGCAAGAGTATATTCTATATTTTCGGTGTTTGTAACTTAACGAATTTATTCGAAGCGGGTTGGTTAATATAGAAGTTTTCCAAGTGCGGGTTACATAAGCCAAGTTTCGTAAGCCGTATAAATTACAACAAAGCGTGCCTCTACGGCGTTGAAATAGTTAATCAGTTACACGCACGCGCTTTGGGCCAGTTAATGACATAATTAAAAATCCCGGGGCCAAGGTAGGAAGTTGGAAGGTTTAGGGAGCAGCTTATCCTTACAGTAAACCGAACAAGTTGGCCCCGTTGGCTAATCTCCTAAGCCAAGTAATGGGGCGGTGCAAGTGATAAACTTTTGAGATTAGTTTAATCTGTTATTGTGTGTTGCTTAGAGGCTTGTTAAAGACTTGCCTAGAAGTTCTAAAATAGAGAACTGGGTACTTTAAAGCTTTGGTGTTATAGAACATACATATTAAGGCTTATCATTGAAAAAATAGTATTACACAAAGTAAATTATTTAAACAGCATCTAGTGGTTTTGATACCTAAAGTCTAAAGTTCTCTAGAATTAACTGTTTAAGCAATAATTAACACTCAATTGTAGTGGTAGGGACTTTAGATAGTCCGCCTAGGTTGGTTCCACCACTTTATCTATTAGGTAATCGTAAAACAGTTTTTGCTTGAAAAAATATAAAAATAACGGGTGCATTGCAGTGACGCACATAATTCCGATAATCTAAACTTTTGCGAGCCACAGTTTTATCACAGTAAATTATGTTTATACTTTAATGTACTGTGATTTTTGTTATAGACAGAATGTCAATCGTCACACAAACATCTTGTTTATATTGTTACCTCCTGTCATACAAACTTTTTATGATATAAGTAATTAATTATCTGTTTAGGTACGAAATTAACATATAATAACATTTTAGGTGACATACCGATGATCAGGCTCGTTTTCCATTTCAATAGATACAAAATAAAATGAACCAATCTTATATTTAAGGTCCGGAAAAATAAATTACGATTTGATTACAATACCATATCAGTTATTTTGCTAGACCGCCCCCACGTGCACCTTGCACCACAACCCCAACACTAGCTTGGCAGAGCAACCAGGTACTACACCCACGAATGCCGCCAAGTAATGAGTTTTGTTGTTCAACAGCCACGGTTGGATTAAAGGACACTGCGCATTGCATACAGTTAGCCAAGAGAAAGGACCCAAAAAGTTGTAACTTTGTGTGTTAAACCTTTGGCATGATATTGTTGAGAACTATGTTAATTTTCAGGAAATCGTCTAGTCTTGTAATTTCGTTTCTATTTACTTGATGCTTATAAGCAGACTAATATATAGTATGTATAATAGTAGTAGCATTTGGGCCCAGTTTCGCCGGTTCTTGACAATGTTTCAGATAATTAATTGACGAATAACGATATGCGGTCAGATATGTTCCTAATAGGGATATCAGGAACCGGAGAAACTGGCCCTCGGTGATCAAACGTTTGTCGATCACATATAACAAAACATTAGTCGCGTATCTCAGAAACGGTCTAAACGATTTGGGTGATAATTTGTATTTAGATCATCGATGTATATGTACTAAGTACCAGATGTGGCGTCGCGAACTAGCTTTACGTTCAAATAAAAAGCAGTGCTGAATCTACATCTCGCGTAGTTTAGCGTAAGTACTCCTCTTGCCCGATCACGCGCCGCTCAGCACGTAAGTCAGTTTATGATGGGCGCCTCTGGCTTACATGTACCTCGATGATTTAGATAAAATTAATGCTTTTTAAATTACCTATTCATTATACATATATTTAGAAGAAAATCCTACCACCATGCTGGGATTTTTTTACCAACATTTTTCTTCACCGGCACATATTATCTGTTCTATGACGGGAGGTCCTACTGCGCATTACTTGATACTTCTAATTAATAAGTCATTCATACTCTCATTTTATTGGAATCAGTCAAAAAAAGGCAATTTTTATTGGCTCATCATAGCACTTAAAACGCTCTACGTTCTCATTTATATAATATTATACTCTGTAATTATATTAATACTAGCTGTGCTCGCGACTTCGTCCGCGTGGAATAGTGTCTTTGGGTAGCATTAACGAAAAGACACATACGTATCCCAACTACACCGCGCCGTACCACGCCACGCTAATCCCCCCCTTCCCTCATATATCCTCCCCTCCCCCTTCCCCTCACTTCCACCTCACCCTCTTCCCCTCCTCTTCCCCTCACATAACTACCCTCCCCCTCAACTCCATTTACCCTCCTCCTCCACTCCCCCTACCCTACCCATCCCCTCTCCTCCCCTTCACTCCCCCTTTCCCCTCACAAACTTTAAATGTCATATTTATTTATGTCGAAACAACAGCCTAAAAAATAAATGTCAAGATTCTAGCTTTTAAAATGACGATACTTCCATACAACTGTTCATTCCCCCTTTCAACCCCTCACAACCCTCTTTTCGCATTAAAAATATGCCTATGTCCTTTCTTAGGCTCTAGACGATCTGTGTACTAAATTTCATTTAAATCGGTTTAGTAGTTTTGGCGTGAAAGCGAGACAAACAGACAGACAGAGACAGAGTTACTTTCGCATTTATAATATTAGAATAAAACCCAGAGATGGCCCTAGCGTAGATTTTAATAGCTCTCCTTTAAATATTGCCTAAATGTATGAGATCCTGCATCGCGCAAACGATATTTTCCGTGATATTGAAACTAATGCACTCGCTTCGCGGTTAAACATCTCAAATGTTGAACTCGTTTAAAAACTTTTCCTCCTTATGATATTAGTCTGGATATGTACAAAGGATTTTTGTGATGCGCAAATCACAAAAATCAAAAAAGCAACCTGATGATAAATGCTTACCATTTATATGTATTATTATAATTATAAGTTGCACAAAGTTACAATAATTGATTGAATTATTGACAATTCAATATATCTGACATCAATATGTCTACGACCTACGATAAAACATTTATAAAGTAGTAGGTACTTATGAGAATGTCTGTTCTATTACCGTACTTATAAAGTGCAGGAGTCGACAGTAAAAACATTAAAATACTGTCTGTCTCTGAGTGTAAACTTTACTGCCATTTAAAGTTATTACTTAGCAGTATCTTATTTATGTCTTTATTGATATTATTGTGTGGAGATCGTATACGTCATTGAGTTATATCGTTTTTTTATCCGACTACAGAGGCTAATGATTTTGACCGGTATGTATTACGTTCAACTGTTGCCTGATAACTTCTAAGCTTCTTTCTTATTATTAACGTAAAAGTTTTGTTGGAAACATCTTAATTGTCTGCTGTTTATAGTTATAAGGCTATGTGATGTCACATTAATAAATTGAATATGGCGCCCTCTAGAGGACAAATGTATGAATTGTAAAAAAAAAGTCAATTTAGCGGTGTTGGATGTTAAATAAAGTGAATTGATTTGCAACTTTCAAAAATATATTACATCGTTAGCTATAGCTCACGGCTTTGCTTGAATGCACTCGTTAAATAAATAAATAAAATAAAAAACACAACTTTTACAAGTTTCTTAGGTAAAGTATAGTAAATGCTGCAACTTTAAGGTTTAGGTTACAGTTAGGTGTTAGTCTGCCAGAACGCCGCTGAGGGTGCAGGCCTCCTCCAAAGGATTTTTTTTGTCCAATGCTATTTGATTCTAGATGATGATTTAAGTATCGTCTTTCGTTTCAGTAAAGTTCTTTGTACGGATTTTTTTTATCTTTTTCTTCTCATGCTCTACTTATATTTATGATTATTGCTTATTTATTTGTTTTGTTTTTGGGTTCGTTTGGTGTTGTTACTTTTATCTAATAAAATTCTTCCGTGAAGGTTTTTGGTCTCTGAAGGATTATGATCACATGCTATTGGGAATAATTTCTATTACTAAGCGTGATTTTTCAGTCACCGGTTTTTAGTTTTTTAACGTAAGGTATTATAGTGTTCAGCCGGTAGTCCATGGTTGAATACTCTTAGCTTATATAGTCTTGGAATGAAGATAATAATCTCTATCTCTTGTACCTATTTTATATCTCACGATTTAGGGTCAGGCAAAGTTATCAATATGTTATGATAATAATATCCTCAATCATTCTACAACAAATGTATTGATTCGTACATTACAGTTTAATAAGTAATTACTAACATCGACTTGCATCTACTAGAAATAGAGTCTAATGGCCAGTTTCATCAGGTTTTGACAACCCTATTAGGAACTTATCATCATATATGGCATCAATAGTCTAATAACTATCCGATATTTTATCAGGAACTGATAAAACTATTCCAATTCTATAAAAATAAACAAACAATAACCATCATAATTGATTCTAAAACAGTAAACATATCAGATCCATAATTCTTAGAAGCCAAGCTCTGTAAGCTCAAGCGCCACGGGTGCCTCAGCTATTATTAATGAAACTTTCGTCGTCGGTCAAACAACACTTCAACTTCGAACCGAGAACATTAATCATTTCAATATCGACCGACTATTACCGGACCGGATTTTCTGATAAAATCATGTTCGCAAGCAATCGGAGGCACAGGACAGATTGCTCCGACCCAAGACTATCATAATAATGTACTGTGGAATGTTAATCGAAGCATCTACGGGTCAACACTGGACGGTCCATTTAGTCCAGACAAACAATTCTGTTGCCCTTGGTATCGTATCGGATGTGAACGATGCGTAAATATTTTGCTCAAATATTTGTTAGGAAATTAGGCAAATATTGTCTTTAACAGTATTTGTAAATGAGCTTTTTTATTGTTTGTATGACTTGCTATTAACTGTTGTCATAGATTTTTACAGAGCAAGGAAATTATTTTGAACGAATAAATAAATGATATGGAATTAATTATTGATTATATTATTGCTTATAAAAAAACATATTTATATCCATTTATTTATATTATAATAATACAAACAGAAATAAACACAGCAATTAAAAGGTAACTTAACAATTTAAACATAAAATAAGAAGATGATGCCTGGATTTCACACTATAAATGGCAATTTATTCGTGTAATATATATTTATGAAGTTAATTTCGAGGAAAAGCAGGCATTTAACCGAAAATCTTGGCAAAAACGAAAAAGACAATTTCACTCCCAGAAATGAGTAAGTATAATAAGAATATGCAGGAAGTGCTAAGCAATGATGATGACCAATTTGACTCTTGTGTAGTTGAGTCGAAAAATATGCTGAAATCTGTAATATTATATTATATTAGCGCAAATATACAATTTTTCTCTATACTTGATTAATAAATGTTTGTCTTAGCCTTTCTTTATTTTCTTAAGTCTATTGTTATTGTTTACTGACACAACTTACGGAAGCAATAATTCAGTCGACGACAAAACGGTCAGCATTTTTATTCGCAGTAAATCGTTAAGTGCCCTTAACGTTTCCTTTTATTCTCTAACATCATTCAGTGACATTAATAATACAATGTTTACTTCTCTTTTCAGGTCTCGAGTCGTAAAATTAATCGTAAATGTTTATTCGCTTCTGCCTACCGAAATTATTCTGCACGCGACTAAATATTTAGTGAACTCACCGATTATAGTCATGCAAAACCGCGTCAAGTCGCATTTCTCCAATACAATTTATGACAATGAATACAAATTATTGAAATACTTTCACAGACCGCTGCTATAATAATCGTTAAATTAAACGTGTTCTCGTAAATGCTTATACGCCAGTAGGTGGTTATTGGGTGTTCTACTCCACCCACAGGGTGGTGGGTGGAGTAGAACACCCAATAACCACAAATTGATTATCTCTCGCCATTTGTGTTTTAGAACTCTCAACGACCCTGGTAAGAACAGGCAAAAAACAGATACAGAAATAGAAATAAAATAACAGAAACGAGCAAACGCAGTTGAGTATATAATTTTGATCAACATGTTTTAGAACTCTCGAAGCCTCCGGTGTAATAATTTTAATAAACATGTTTTAGAATTCTCAAAGCCTCCGGTAAGATCAGGCAAAAAACAGAAACAGATACAGAAATAAAAACAGAAACAGAAACGAGCGAACGCAATTACTAGTTTGCTTATTTGGTAACCAAAAAAAACTCAACCGTTCCGCTCATAAGGTATATCGTTCGATCAACTGATGTGTTGTGGAACCCTCAATATATTTAAATTGGTCTGTTATAGATAGAAAAGAACGGAGAAAAAACTGAATTGGTGTTAAAATAACAGAAACGAGCGAACGCAGTTGGGTATATAATTTGATCAACATGTTTTAGAACTCTCAAAGCCTCCGGTGTAATAATTTTGATCAACGTGTTTTAGAACTCTCAATGACCCTGGAGTAATAATTTTGATCAACGTGTTTTAGAACTTTCAAAGCCTCCGGTGAGAACAAGCAAAAAACAGAAACAGATACAGAAATAGAAACAGAAACAGAAACGAGCGAACGCAATTACTAATTTGCTTTTTTGGTAACCAAAATCCCAACTGTTCCGCTCATCAGGTATATCGTTTGATCAATTGGTGTGTTGTGCACCCTCAATATATTTAAATTGGTCTGTTATACATAGGAAAGAACGGAGAAAAAACTGAGTCAGTGTTAAAATAACAAAAAACGAGCGAACGCAGTTGGGTATATCGTTTTTAATACACTTGCTCATGAAGTGGCTTTTATTTCACTGCAATCAGGCACACAATGACGCCTGTTATCAAACTGTGACTTTTTAATTACTATTATTCGCAAGTGAGTTATAGATATTTTTTTTTAATTTTATTGGTTGTGTTGCTTTGTTCTTAAAAAAGTTTCGATACAAAAAAGATCGTGTGCAATAGCACAAATAAATTAATATACCTATTGCTTGCTCATTTTAAACAACTTCGTGTTTAAATAGATAATTTTAACTTGTACGTGTTTAATAAACAAAACTTTTATTTAATTATAACTTTTGTTTTGTCTGTAAAAACTATAATTCCCCATTCTGTACGTGGCCAAAACGCTAACCGCGTCAAACAAAAAAATAAATAAATAAATAAACCTCATTCTTTTAGTCTATGGCCGATCGCCATTGTTAGATGCGCGCGCATTGGAAAACTAATGAATTTTTTCCCACCATTGCGAAACATTTTTCACAACTCGTTTTCGCTGATGAAATTATAGTTATTTATTAATTGAAATGTCTAAAAGTACTAGTTATAAAGAAAATGATTTATGTTGTACAACGCCCAATATAAGATGTGAAGCCCTTTGAACGTTATGGAAAGTTTACTACCTGAAAACTCCAAGGTAAAATATCTATAATTGTCTACTATATAACATGATTTTTTTGTATTATTTTCTTCACAAGTGTGTTAAAAAACGTCGTATGATACACGTGTGTATTGATGAATACCGTCCTCGGCTCTCTTAAGACCTTCACCTAACGGCTCGGATCTCAATGGCGCCTCAGCGGTAATCACCAACATTACACACTTGTACCGTAATGTACTATTAATCAACTCGTTTGTTATATCATTTTATCTTAAAATTGATTATATCTCATGTGGTGCCTAAACACAATCGGCTGAGTGGTCCATGGTAAGTCTCACTCTGGAAGTCTGAGGTTAGATTATCTTCCACCAACTATGTTTCTAACACAAATGTATTTTTTTTTTTTTTTTTTTTTTTTTCGTCGGAGGGGGAAATCCTCATTGGATGCCGTTGAGCACAGACTCTTCGGTTATGTCAGACTCCTACTGACTAAAACCCCCTCCCTTATGTCATCCTGAGAGTCCAAGGCAGGATTATCTCTCGCCGCATGCGATGTATAAACACAATCGGCTGAGTGAGCAATATAAGTATAAACTGAGAGTCCAAGGCGGGATTATCTCTCGCTGTATATGATTAACTCACTCTGGAAGCCTGAGGTAAGATTATCTCCCACCAACTGTGTTCATAAAACATACGGTTGGATGAATTGTGTAAGTGTCATTCTGAGAGCCCATGGTAAGATTATCTCTCGATGCTCAAACACATACGGTTGGATGAACCATGGTAAGTATCATCCTGAGAGTCCGAGGTAGGATTATCTCTCGTCGTATGTGATGAACTCACTCTAGGAGCCTGAGGTAAGATTATCTCCCACCAACTGTGTTCATAACACACAGGGTTTGATGAATTGTGGCAAGTGTGATTCTGAGAGTCCAAGGTAGGATTATCTCTCATTGCCTAAACACATACGGTTGGATGAACCATGGTAAGTTCATTCTGAGAGTCCAAGGTAGGATTACCTCTCGCCGAATGTGACGGTTTACCAATTGTTCCACGGTTTTATAGCACATATTTTTATGTGTCAGCAAATAATATTCCAATCTAAAAGGTATTAAGTACTGATATTTTAACAAAACAAACGAAGTCTCGAGTTACGGCTTCATCGACATTAAAAGCTAAGGGTTTGTACATACGTTTTAACTCTACGATTAAAGTTTTCAATATATACATGAACTATCCAATGCTATTTTAATTTAAAACATTTAGTTAAAACGCGCAGCTAAAACTCTAGGTGAATATATAGATAGTTGAAAATGAATAGGCTGTAACGACATCATTTATGGGTACAGGAACGTTAAATCTTTGATCTAGCTACTCCCAGAAGATGGTCTACTCATTAGTAAAATAAGTACTTACAAATCCAAAAAATACAACGTGAAAAAAAGCCTATACATTCACATTCAATATGAATAAACGAAAACTTTCAAACTAAAATTAAATCGTAGAGTTAAAACGTATGTACAACACCCTTAGCCTTCAATGTTGTCGAAGCTGTAACTCAAAACCTTTTATCAACCGTGTGAAGAAATAAACTGGCCAAGTGCAAGTTGGACTAACACTTTACCATGGTTCCGTACCATCGAGCAAAAATACTGAATGAAAAATCGAGTTTTTTGTATACGCTCCCTAACTTAAACTTACTAGTTACTTAACTGAAAATATGATCAGTGATTCTGAATTAGTGATCAGCATTTTTAATTAAACAAGTAAGTAGTAACACACTTAATTTGTTTATATTGTTTATGTGAAATAAGTCTAAATTATAGTAAGTAATTTGTATTAAACATGAAAATATAGTACAGACCTATTGTTTTATTTATTATAGTTACATAAGCAAATAAACACTTTTTTCCTACAAAACATTCTATAACTTTTAATGTTTTAAAAATTTGGCAGACCTACATTTTAACACTTGAGCTATTAAATCTTTACCATAGACTAGATATATACTTCAAGTACTGGACAATCAAAGGTATTTTTGTACCAAAACCACAGAATAAGTAAAAAAGGTGATTTTTGTCTGTGTCGCGGACTGGTTGTATTCGACAGTGGTGCTTCAAGACGTTTTTTCCTACAAACCATTGTATATTATAATAACTAAAACAAAATCACAATAAAATATATAATACTAAAAATATATTATTATAACTTTTAATGTTTAAAAAATGTAAAAGTATGTTTATATGTTATTTATCCTTTCACGTCAAAACAGCTCAACAGATTTATGTGAATTTTGTATAAAGTTGGTCAGAGGACTTCGAGAGTGACATAGGCTGCAGTTTATCCCAATAGCATGTTACAATAATATTTTCTTAAAATGTTATTTGTACTTTAATTTTTATTTATCGATATTTTATTGATAAATGTCATGGAACGCACAAGGTAACCGAACTATAAACCGGTTACATGAAGATTTGTACGCCAAGTCGATTGCAGTGTCTTGTCTTTTTCTATTGAACTAATAAGTAATATTTGATGAAAGAGTGCGTACTACATACAAAACGATCAATGTAATGGTCGTCCCCCAGGCTTGCTACTAGCTCCGAAGATTGCGTTGACTCAAATGACATGAGAGAACCCTATTATTTTATCCGTCTCAGTAGAATACCTATTTGTCAGCAAATAATATTCCAATCTAATAGGTATTAAGTACTGATATTTTAACAAAACAAACGAAGTCTCGAGTTACGGCTTCATCGACATTAAAAGCTAAGGGTTTGTACATACGTTTTAAATCTAAGATTAAACTGTCATGTAGAGATAAATCATGTTCTTATAGTTTATTCATTTTCAAATATCTATAAACTCAAGTTTTCAATATATACATGAACTATCGAATGCTATTTTAATTAAAAACATTTAGTTAAAACGCGCAGCTAAAACTCTAGGTGAATATATAGATAGTTGAAAATGAATAGGCTGTAAGGACATGATTTATGGGTACAGGAACGTTAAATCTTTGATCTAGCTACTCCCAGAAGATGGTCTACTCATTCGTAAAATAAGTACTTACAAATCCAAAAAATACAACGCAAAAAAAGCCTACATGTTCACATTCAATATGAATATACGAAAACTTTCAAACTAAAATTAAATCGTAGAGTTAAAACGTATGTACAACACCCTTAGCCTTTAATGTTGTCGAAGCTGTAACTCAAAACCTTTTATCAACCGTGTGAAGAAATAAACTGGCCAAATGCAAGTTGGACTAACACTTTACCATGGTTCCGTACCATCGAGCAAAAAAATACTGAAAAATCGAGTTTTTGTATACGCTTCCTAACTTAAACTTACTAGTTACTTAACTGAAAATATGATCAGTGATTCTGAATTAGTGATTAGCATTTTTAATTAATCAAGTAAGTAGTAGCACACTTAATTTGTTTACATTGTTTATGTGAAATACGTCTAAATTATAGTAAGTAATTTGTTTTAAACATGAAAATGTAGTACCTACTGTTTTATTTATTAAAGTTACATAAGCAAATAAACACTTTTTTCCTACAAAACGTTGTATAACTTTTAAACATTTACCAGACCTAAATTTTAACACTTGAGCTATTGAATCTTAACCATGGAGATAGTACACTTCAACTTCAATTCAATTTTTATATATCGGTATTTTATTGATAAATGAGATGGAACGCACAAGGTACCGAACTATAAACCGGTTATATGAAGATTTGTACGCCAAGTCGATCGCAGTGTAATCGCCTTTTTCTATTGAACTAATAAGTAATATTTGATGAAAGAGTGCGTACTACATAAAAACGATCAATTTAATGCTCGTCCCCCTGGCTTGCTACTAGCTCCGAGGATTGCGTTGATTCAAATGACATGAGAGAACCCTATTTTTATCAGTCTCAGTAGAATACCTATTTGTCAGCAAATAATATTCCAATCTAAAAAGTAGTAAGTACTCGTATTTTAACAGAATATTTCACCTTTGCAATAGGCTTGGGTATCTGACAGAGGAGTGGAACTATCGTATATCCTTCCATATAATAATAAATTTTGATCATAAAAGGATATTGATCCGCTTGGTATAACTGCTTCTGATATATCTGAAACTCACTCAAAAAGACACATTATATCCGTTAGTATATTCCATATCCAAAATTAAGCATAGTCGAGATTTAAAACCTATATTATTTAACATTATTAGGTCGTAACTTGCATTTTTTTTAATTTTTTTTTCTTACCTGTTGTTATTGATGATGTGATCCAAATAATTATATATCACGGTTGAAATTGAATAATAAAAAAATCTTCATTAAGATATACCGGATATATAAAGGTTTTGGTAAGAGGAAGGAACGATCTAAATCTATATATCCGCTTAGAGATACATAATTGAAGATATAGGTCAGTTTATTTCCCTACACTGTTGATAAAAGGTGACTGGGTATCGACTTACGGCTACGTCGACATTCTATAATTAAGGCTTGATTTATGCTGTAGAGACAAATATTACATTTTAACCGACTTCAATATATGGAGATACGTTCTCGATTTGATTTTATGATTTTTTGTTTGTTGCCTCATAACTCCAGGTATGTTTCCAGATATGTTCCAGAGACAAAGATTACTTTTTTAACCAACTTCAATAAACAGAGATACGTACTCCATATGTATGTACGATTAACTCATACCTAACTGTTGTTTATGAACCAAATACTTCCTGTGTGCATTATTAGGCCTGCTTACATCATTACCTAACCACATATAAGTGTTTGCAATTAACAAACGCTGTTTCATAAAATCTTCGACCACGAAACGAAACATCAGGTGAGATAGTGAATAATGAAGACTGTTTTCAAATGTTAGATTTGATGATTAATTGACTTTTTTACTTGTTGTATATTTGTATATTTTTTTTATTATTAGTGTGTGTAATATTTTATACATTCACTTTTAATTCTATCGTAGTCGGGTAACAGAAAAGGTTTTTCTCATGTTATTTGAGTGCGACCAGTAGGTAGCTTTATGCTATAGATTAAGTTCAAATTTGTTTATTTTAATAAAATACGAATACTTATTGCAATTAAAACTCCATGTGTGTAGAGGCCTTCGGCAAAGATTACTATTTAACCGACTTCAATAAACAAGATACGTCGTACTCGATTTGTATGTATGATGTTTTTGATTGTAAACTCATATTTAACTGCTTTTTATGAACCGATTAGGTTTTTTTTTTGGTAAATTTATTTTTTATTACTCCCTAAAATCCACTACAAATAAATAAATTTGAAAGCGCATAATAATAATACAATAATTTTAATCTGTCGGCACTATTACAAGTTAGGGTCTTATAAATTTATAAGACTGAACTGACTGAAGAAGAATTAAAAAAATATTCAATGATAACATACTTATTGTAATAGTTACGTCGTTTCTCAAAGAGGGCACAAATCTTTAGCTAATTAATTAATAATATAATTATAAATTAATAATAGCTAATTTTTCATGTAACTGGGATTTGCAATGGTTTAAAATCTGCTCACAGACAGTTAATCATGAATATATTTAAGAAATTTATTATATAATCGTATACATTAACATCGTTGTTTTGAATTATTTCATTTATTAACACTTCCTAAAATCTTACCAACAAATCTAGCATAAAACTAATAAAAGTACCATAATTTAAATAATCCAATACATCCTTTTATACTAGTCCCACCATCTAACGGGAACACTAATAAACTCACCAATAACTAAATACTATAAATATATCTAAATAATTGCTCTCCAATAGGTAACTCAATAAATAAATTCAATCTAAATAACTCGATCAATGGATCCAATAAACTCCTCGTATATAATAATCAATATCGAACGGCTTCCTTATTTAAATTTCACGCTATCTGTCGAAATCATTACAAAGTTTTGGTCTAATCAAAAATTGATAAAATCTTACGGTAAATACTCAATGATAACCTACTTATCGTAGTAGTTACGTAGTTTCTCCATAGAGGACGCTAATGAATTAAAAATATACAGTGGTCGTCTCGCGACATTGCATACATTATTAAATAACCCATAATTATGAACGTACTTTGTACCAACTAACCCTGCAAAAAAAGTTTCTATGAAATGTATAAGCAATACTTTCCGTTAAGTTAGGTTGGCTATAAAGTACGTTCATAAATCGGGTATCAACAATGTAGAGAAGTGCCTACTCTTATAACGTAGTAGGGCTATTCAGTATCAGATCAGTACTCTGTGCACTGTGCAGTGGTCAATGGCACGCCTTGACATCCATTTTGTTTTTTTGTTCAAAGTTTTGAGGGACACTGAAACTGTGAGTTATCATATTTAACTTGTTATGCACGAAGTGTCCAAATTATATCGATGTTATATTCTAGCTTAAGCTTAAAGCTAGATCTCTGTCTAACGCCGAGATACAGGTATAATTTCATTGAAATCAATCCACTTTTCCATGCGAATCCGTCTAACAAGATGGGCGCATAAATTGTACATTTCATCCAAAATCTTGTTGTGTAGTGTTATATTTCTTACCTAAAAACCTTCCTTTAGACCTAACGGTCATGTACGTGGCATATTTATTAACATATAATAATACCATATATATTATAAACTTAAAAGCAGTGAGATAGCGACTATAACTTCCACTTTTCTACTCTCAAATCTTTCCCTAATATTATTAGTAAGGGTCAGGAAAGGCTTCTCTTAAAATGCTCAAACTTGTCCCCCGCGAACATACCCTTTAAATAATCTAATGATTACCATACATTGTAACATGTTGTGGTGTTTACCAGGTGGAATGAGGGGGCAGAGTAGCCCTAAGGCTGCACCAGGCCGGGTGTAAGACCCAGGCATCTAAGGTCTTAAGAACATGCATGCTGCAAACTCCGCCTAAAACGCCTCACTCACAGGCTTTCTTCCCCTATTTATTCTCCTAAGTATTCTAGTATCAGGTAATACTTCTATCTCATATAATAAACCTTGCCCCATAAACGGCAACGGTGTGCTTCTTTCTACCATATCATCGTGAACAGCGAAGAAGATGTTCCTCGCTTACTACAATTTAAATTTCAATTCTACATCCTTGCTTAAATATGCTAAACTGAAACATCTCTAATTACTAATATTACCTAGATACATAATCATGTAATGTAGAAGAATGGTACGGTAGTCATTTTTTTATCATATGGTTCTGCGTTCGTTACCCCACTAGAATTCCATTAGAATAAAACATTAAGCAGCTTTACATGCAAACGCAAACCTATTCTAGACGTCAAATAAAGTAATTTATCATGGCTGAAGTAAGCCTACTATAGTGTGCAAGAATATTAATTGACAAATTTAAAATTTTAACTATTATAACTAATATAAATTATAACATTAACTATTACCTTTCAAATAATTTAATTTTAAAATTAATGTCAAGTTGTATATGGCTGAGTACAGAGGGCTTTGTTAATCATTATAAAACGAACATTTTTTATTGGTATATTCTTAATAAATAAATTAATTGATTGATTGTTTTTCATTATAAAACCCCACAACAGGCACTCACATTATTAAAGTTTATTTTGATATACTCTTTGGTTGATCAACATTAATAATCTAATTAGGTAGGGTAAACCTACATTTACGGAATATTAAACTAAATCAAAGTCCGAGACGCCTTAGAAATAAAATATAAACGTTAGATTGAAACCTATAGTTTGGTTCGTTAACTTCATAGCAGCGAAGTATCATATCCTTAAGTGTATGTTTGTATACTGGAAAAGACCATTCAATTAATTCGAAAGTAATACTGAACTTTGGTGCAGTTTATTAGTTCGTGAGTGTATATTCTGTCAGATGATATTAAAGGGCAACATGCATTTACCAAAAATACTACGCCGCCACGACTTGGTAGTGAGCGACGCGCCTTATATTTTCTCTATTTTAACTCTATTTTAGCTCAATTTAAACGAACATTCTGATCAGCTACATTTCATTATTTAGCATTACAATACATCCTGTATACTACTATTAAAGCACCTAATCATGCAACAGCATGATTATTTTGAAAAAAATTAACATCATCGGTTCTGGCAACGGATTTGGTAAATAGGTAGGGGGCCCGGTTGTCCGGATTGCCTTTAATGTTTTACGTAAAATTAAAAGTCAGTGCATAAAATATTGCAATCATATTTTATGTGTTTAGATAATAAGACGGTATCTAATTATTTGAACTGTACAATACACCACACGGAAAGTATTACTATTTACATTTTTACATAATTTAAGATCGTTCACAAAACAAAAAGCCGACTTCACATGCTGCGCAAGTCATTTTCAGTACTAAATTTGAGGTCTTTATCTCCATATCTCTGGAGATACTTATCAGATCTTGATAAAATTAAAATGGAACTACACTGTAAACATATTCTATTTATAAAAAATAAAAACATTCTCCAAATCCACACACAGTTAATTAGTGATGAAGTTCTGAGGTAACAAAAAAATACAATTATACAGACGAATTGAGTACATCCTCCTTTATGTGAAGTCGGTAAAAAGAAAAAAACAAATCAGTTCATAAATGATTGATATAACAAACAAAAAAGTAATTCGTACAAACGCTATCTGTTAAGTCTGTTTAAAAATAATTTGTCGTAAGGCCGCTACACACCTTGAGTTTTAACTGCTCGTTTTCACTAAATAGTTTTGACTATACATATGAATGATAGTTTAACTGAATGGTTATAATTATAATTTAAAATCGTTAATAAACTAAAAGAACTAACTTCAAATGTCACGCTAGTCATGTGCCAAGTTTGATGTGTTTGTCTCCCGATATCTCTTGAGATAGTCATCAGATCTCGATGAAATTTAAATGAAATTACTTGGAAAGTGTGTCCTTTCAAACAATATAAAAAATATTCTAAATCGGTACGGCCATCTTTGAGTAATCGAGAAGCATACATAAAAAAAGATTCCGACGAATTCAGAACCTACTCCTTGGTTAGGTGTCGGTTAAAATAGCATTCAATTAACTGTACAGTGCAAACTTAATGGTATAAACATTTACAGGTTATAGGGACATGATTTATCTGTACCTACAGAACAATTCAATCGCAGAGTTAAAAACGAACGTGTATGCGAACCCTTAAAAGAAATGCTTACGATGTACATGTAACTCAATCCATCCTTCGTACGTTTGTACCTACTATCGAGCGTGTGAACAAGACCATTCATTCTATACTAATTAACTATTTGGAATTAACAAGTAAGTACCTAGCTTTTATTGTATAATACTTTGCAACGTAAACTTTTTTGATTGATTCGAAAATAAAATTACAAACAAAGTTTCTGTCGTATTATATAATAAAGATTTTCTCAATAACTAGAAATCGAAAAAATAAAATAGGTCTTCATACGACAAAAAGCCCTACTAACCGACTTAAAAAAAGGAGGATGTTCTATGTTTCACTGTGAAATATTTATTATTTTTGTTCTCTGTCAATTGTGGTCCGATTTTTTAAATTATATATTTATGTCAAAGATTATACTTTTGTAGTGGTTCCCATTGTAAATTTATCAAGATCTAATGAGTATCTCCAGAGATATGGAGATAATAACTGCAAACTTGCTACTCAAATTAATTACAGTGGCATTTGAAGTCGGTTTTTTAAACGATCCTAATTATTTTGAACATGTTATGTAAATGTTAGGTAAAGAAAATAATAGTAAAAAATTACATAAAAATGATTATTTTTCGATTGCTATTTATATTAACTACACACTGATTTAATGTTTAGTTATTTCCAAGTTTAATTTGATTTATTCTGAGTAATATGGAGATAATAACCGCAAACTTGCTACTCAAATTTATTATAGTGACAGTTGAAGTCGGTTTTTTAAACGATCCTAATTATTTTGAACATGTTATGTAAATGTTAGGTAAAGAAAATAATATTAAAAAATTACATAAAAATGATTATTTTTCGATTGCTATTTATATTAACTACACACTGATTTAATGTTTAGTTATTTCCAAGTTTAATTTGATTTATTCTGAGTAAAGATTTTTAAAAATAAAATTGTGTATTCTTAGTTTTAAACTAATGTGTACCAATTTCTATTTTACAGGAGCGACAAGCAGCAGGAACAATGAGATCTTCATGAATTTAATAAATTAAAATCCTTTAGATGAAAATGGTGAGTGACTACGCTTGAATTTTAATTTACGTATATACACACATTTCTTTAAAGCACAGAAAATATAAAAGTTGGTGCTTTAGGGGTAGCAGATTTTAATTTTGTAATATTTTTTATATTGTTTCAGATTTCCAGTATGAACACCTACGCTCTGGAATTATACAAATGTATCTTGTTTGATCTAATAAATATTTCGTCATACAAAATTAGTTTGTAAGATTTAAGTAAGTAAATTGTCAGTTACTACTAGTGAAAAACACCAGACGATATACCTGATGAGCGGAACAGTTGGGTTTTTTGGTTACCAAAAAAGCAAATTAGTAATTGCGTTCGCTCGTTTCTGTTTCTGTTTCTATTTCTGTATCTGTTTCTGTTTTTTGCTTGTTCTTACCGGAGGCTTTGAGAGTTCTAAAACACGTTGATCAAAATTATTACACCGGAGGCTTTGAGAGTTCTAAAACATGTTGATCAAATTATATACCCAACTGCGTTCGCTCGTTTCTGTTATTTTAACACCAATTCAGTTTTTTCTCCGTTCTTTTCTATCTATAACAGACCAATTTAAATATATTGAGGGTTCCACAACACATCAGTTGATCAAACGATATACCTTATGAGCGGAACGGTTGAGTTTTTTTGGTTACCAAATAAGCAAACTAGTAATTGCGTTCGCTCGTTTCTGTTTCTGTTTTTATTTCTGTATCTGTTTCTGTTTTTTGCCTGATCTTACCGGAGGCTTTGAGAATTCTAAAACATGTTTATTAAAATTATTACACCGGAGGCTTCGAGAGTTCTAAAACATGTTGATCAAAATTATATACTCAACTGCGTTTGCTCGTTTCTGTTATTTTATTTCTATTTCTGTATCTGTTTTTTGCCTGTTCTTACCAGGGTCGTTGAGAGTTCTAAAACACAAATGGCGAGAGATAATCAATTTGTGGTTATTGGGTGTTCTACTCCACCCACCACCCTGTGGGTGGAGTAGAACACCCAATAACCACCTACTTACGCCTTCCATCGCTTTGTGTCCACAGATTTATGACAGTTAAAACGGCGGCAATTGATATTCTTATGAATTATTATTTCGTTTTAACTGTTGTATCTACTCGTACCGACACAAAAAGTTTATAACTGTTGGAAAATAATAGCTAGTGGCTACTTTCAAATGCGTTATTCGTAGTTCGCAAAAGCGGATAATTCGACTGTTCTACTAAAACATTTCGGCAAACATTTCGACGCTTTTTTTGTATAATGTTTGTAGTTACAATTGCTGTTGTTACCGTATTTCGGGCTTTGGCTATCGCGTTGTTTACTATGAAACAAAACAGTCGTAAAAACAAAACGAAAATCAGCTTCCCTGTTTAATTTAGCGGGGCTGTCGACAAAAAATGTTTGTTCTTGTTGAGCCTTTTTGTTGACCGTAGCAACGTAGGAATGCATTGTTCCCGTTATACTGTCCCCGGTGCCAGGCTAGATGTTAAAGTTTTTTTTCTCTCTCAGCCACTGAATGAATCATTTCATATTTCCAATTCTTAGTTAGAAATTACGGCTGAAATAATATATGATCACAAGTAACTTACTTTTATGACCTTTCTAGAAAAAGAGTAAGTACTTACACTTTTCTCAGTAAAACTCGAAACCTAATCAAATAGACCGAGTAAGTCTGAAGTTAGACGAAAGAAATTGATTAAGCCCGACTAAAGTAGAAAAATAAACTCTAAATTTACCTGAAATAAAGTCAAAAGAGTTATCTATAAGAAAGAGATCCCTATTCCATTTTCGCCTTAATCAGTTTCGAAGAAACAAAGTGAAAGTTTCAATTTGGGCGTCATTAAGATTCCCGCCGGTGGTTGAAGCGTATCGGGATTGGAGGAGTTTCTTTTTAATTTCGATACCCGAATGAAAACAAATATCTTGATAAAATATTCGTGAAGATTTTATCTGGACGTGAAAAGCATTAAATTGAGTCATCTTAGAATTTTTGATGAGCAACGTGTCAGATAGCATCGGTCAATACTATGCTCGTTAAAATCAAAGTTATTAAAAATGAAGAATTTATTAATACGGAGGACAAATTGGAATGCTGGCAACAAAAGATGCTTACAAATCAAGGGACAATTTACAGACGTACTATAAATAAAATGAACTATGACCAGGATCGGGTCGAGGAGAATACCTGCTGGGAAGCCGCGGCTGAGGCGCCTTGCTTGATGGATATAAACATAAAAAGCTGTGTGTGCGTGGTCGCCCACACTGGCTATTAACTGAGACGCTTTATCGTCCATTCATGGTAGTAACATGAGCCTTGAACAGTTTAACCTCTAGAGGTAAATCTGATCATGTGAACTGACCATTATATTAAGTTACTTGGACAAATTAGCTTTTAGTATACTCGTGATTTTAGAGAGTGCGATGAAATTGTTTCTTAATCTCATAGATTGTTCTCTCAAAATGATTTATTGATCTTGAAAATTTCTTTTAAAATTATATATATTTATATATAATATAATAATTATATGTAAATATATAATAATTATATATATATATATATTTAAAATAATAATAATATTCACGCACTTTTTTTAATTTTAGCAGTGTTTTCAAACAGAGGGAGGAAGAGAGGCAACAAGATGAAGGAAGCTACCAATTACCACAAAAAGGAACACAAAAACAATACCATAGTTTGGACGGCAATAATGTTTTATGTAGTCTGTCATTACTAACCAATTTCGTTCAGGTATCAAATTATGATCGGTGGTCGAAAGTGATCATGAGTTAATACGAAAATAATAGACAAAGTTAGTCCGACATTATGAAGAGAAGCATAATTTTGCCTGAGTTTTAAACGTAGGTATGTTAAGACTACCTACAGACTAACACCCATATGCATAGTCGGTTCCTCAAGATTTCCTCCACTTGAATGTGATTTGACTCAACCTCAAGGACAAAATCGGTATGCAGAATTTAAAAAAAATCCTCTACTTGAGCAAATTCCTCAGTCGAGTCGAGTGAAAAACTGTCAAACTCAAGGTACGTCGCGATCTACCTTAAGGTCTCCTCAAAGCTTGTTATCGGCGCTTTGTACGTTATTTCTGAGGTTATATCAAGTTTTATTACATAATAAATATCGTCCCATAAAGCTTAAGATGAGGAATTCCTTAGTAGATTTCGATTTAGAAAAGACAATAATAAATGTCTCGAATGGAGGTTCCTCACTGGAGGGTGAAGCCGTAACTGAACATACTAATTTCAAGTGTGTTTTCAAGAATTCCTTGAGGTGACCTCGACTAAGGTCGAGTGGAGGAGGTCTCAAGAAAATAACTCTGCATATGGGTGTAAGCCTCTTTATCTTATTTTGTTGTTTTATGGCACCAAATCAGGTGCATCAATTTTTACCCGGCTGGCTCTAAGAAGGCAAAAGTTTTTCCAATGTATGTGTGTATGTATCTGTCAATGTATCAAACAGACTTTAAAACCTGAAGAGGTTCTCAATTAGATTGTTTATCCTGTTTATGTGTTTCTCGAAAATCCGTCATTTATTAACCCATTTTCCCATTCGGTCCTATTATACAATTTATCGAGATTGACTAGAATTTCCAGAGATTTAAGATACCTCAGACTTGCTAAAGAAAATTACTCGAACGGCATGAGATGTCCGTTATTTTGTTTTTAGGGTTCTGTACCCAAAGGGTGTTAACGGAACTCTGTGTTCCAAAACCCTATCCGTCCGTCCGCATTTCACAGAGGTGTGTGTATTTCTTTAACTAAAATGTGAAGATACTTGAAATTATAACAGAATATGCGTGGGTCCCCATACAATAAACGTGTTTATTGGGGCGTTTTTGTAACTCGTACAAAAGAAAACTTACTTTTATCACTCTATATCGTCAGCATAGCATAGCATCTGCAGTTGGGTTATCCGTCTTCTAAGCCAATTTTACTATTTAACTAGAAAAGTAAGTTTAAAATGATAACATTGTTTTTGTGGAAAAGAACTAAAATGTAGGTAAGCGTTATTTATTTATGACTCGTCTATTGTAAGTTATCTAATCTTTAACAAAGGATTTCTTTCAAGTATTGAGGTATTAACTTACCGTAATAAATAAAAAGTTAAAAAAATGCAGTTCCTTTGTAACGGAAGTTTATGTAGTGGTAGGACTTCTGCTAGTCCGCCTGGGGCGGTACCAGCACTTTTACAATTAATTTAGCTGTGAAATAGGAATGGTTTTCTGTTTGAATGGCAGTGTGTCCAGTGAAATTACAGGGCATGTATTAAAAGCAATTGATTTGAATTAAATTTGGCTTCCGTCCTTAAGAATATAATTTAACCTATTGATAATAAGTAAATAATAATAAAAAACTTACTTAAAATATACTCTAAGTGAATAAAAAAAATCACTACCATTAACTTGAGTAATTGTTTAGAAGCAATAATCGAAACTTGTAATAAGGAAGATAATTAAGCACTTACAAGAGATCTATCTGTAAATTATGAGTGTGTACGTAATCAAGCTTCGAACTAATTATTCCCGACTTAACTGCTACATGTAACAAATAATACTGACTGTAAACTTCTACTTAAATTACTTGTTTTATTTTCTCTGCTTGTAATATGTTTAAAGTCTTTGCGCCCTAGAGCAGTCATTTACCATTATGAAAATGTAGTAGGTATATAGATAGATAAACATTTTTTTTGCATACTAAAAAATATAAATTTGTGGAAGTAATTAATATACAAGACGTATTCCTTGTAATGCAAAGGGTGGTTTTGTTCTTATAAGTGACTAGCAGCCCGCCCCGGCTTCGCACGGGTAGAACATATATGCCTACAAAATTTGCATCAGTTTGTTGCATCAAATATAAAATATTAACATATTTAACGATCATCGTCATATTTCAACCAATTTAAACAAAACCTTAACGAATTATGCACCTAAACCTTCCTCATAAACACTCTGGCTGGTTGGTAAAAACCGCATGATAATCCGTTCAGTAGCTATTGAGATTATTGCGAACAGACAGACAGACGCAGTGATGGACTTTGTTTTATAATACTTACGTAGTGATATTGGACGGCCCTTTGGCGTAAAGGATATTTACCCTGATTCTGACCCGACGGTCTTTGGTTCTAATCCTAGCTATATGCCTACCAATGAAAGTTTTATGTGCATTCATGAATCATGGGTTTTCGTACAGATGTAGTGGGATCATTGAATCAAAATCGATCAAATCATTGGATCAAAGAAGGGGTATTACACGTTTAACGTGTGTCTGTCTGTAGCATCTTAGCACCCAACCGGATGAACCGATTTTGATTTTATTATTGATTTTTTTTTTTGTTCGATAGATGTCTTCATCGAGAGTGTTCTTTGCTTTGATTCATGAAAATTCGTTCAATCGTTATAAAACTATGAGCTTTTTTCTAGTACATTGCGCTATGAAATCAACTTTCATGGGTCTGATCAATTCGAAAATATTCTTCTTCAACGATATTGTAAGAACATGGAAGCATTGACCTGATGCTGGGACATCTCCTGTACTCTACAGAATACTCAAATCCACGCCAACTTACAGCTCATATTTTAAATGTCGTGTTTAGAGTCATTGGAATGCTTTTATTGAAAAGATTATACATAGATCAGTCGGGGTGGTTTATATATAGATCATAACTATATTATACAATATAATTTTAAATTTTACAGTAAAAATATATTATTATACTATATTGACTTCAAATTGATTGTGATCGGTGGGGATTCACAGAAAAGCTAAGCTTATAATAATATTTTCGTAGTATCTATGACCTAATCTGTGGTTTCACTGCAGATATTTTATTAATTTTGCGATGCGTGTATGTGAAATCCGTGATATCTTCTAGAGTTTTCATTTGAATGATATACTGTAAAGGACAATTTTAATGTATAATATGTGGCCAAGCTAATTACCGTAATTATTTGGATTAATTCTATATACTTGAAAATAGCCTTGGAAGTTATGTAATATTTTTTAACAAAAAATTTAAGATTAAAATGGTTACTGTGAGTCAACCTTAAGAGATAGACATATGCTGTTGCGGACTTTTTTGTATGTCTTATTAAGTTGTACAACTCTTCCACAGAAAATATTCTTCCATCTATTTTCAATTGAGCAGCGTTCGTAAGAAACGTGTTTTTTCGACCGTTTTTAAGTCGTCTTAGGTTGCAAATTAGGTCTCCACGAATGTACCTTTGATTTCAACGGGATAATATATAGCCTATTTTCATTCCGAAAGTCCATTCTATATATTAGTGATAGAATTTTTCAAAGCGGTCCAGTAGTTTTTGAGCCAAATCATTACAAACATACAAAAATACAAATGTTCTCTATTTATAATATTAGTATAGATTAGTTTCGGATAACCAAGCAGATAAAGATATTGCGAGACTGTGACGGACTGTGGTGTATTGATTGAATACCTAAAATATGTGTATATTATACCCATACATAAACATACACACATATTAAATTATACATGTATATAAATATATAGTTATACATTACAGTAATATTTATATAAATCTATATTACATAAAACTTACACATAATTGAAATAGATTAGTATTAAATAATAATGTAATAATGGAATAAACATTTGTTTCCAAAAAGAGAATGTAACAAGTTTAACAGTTGTGTTTATGATAAATAGAATTTGCTTCACCTTTCCTTACACATGTGAAAAGATGGAGAGTCTTATTTCCGTGAAAGATTACGATGTATTTACATGATAAGTATTACATATTAAAACAACTTTCTGTCTGGAAGAGATTTCTTTATGCAATAGGACTGCCGATTGTAAAACCTAACTACGTTATTGCTGTCAAAAATTATTTTGGTTAAATATAAAGAGTTACTGTTATATTCTATTCTAACTTTTTGCCGTAAAAAGTAAGTGGAGTGGCACTCTAAACTACATGGAAGAGAAAACGCTTGGAATAATGTGAGCAGACAATCAGATTACTATACCTATTAGTTAATAATATATGTAAGATTCTGAACTCATTAACTTGAATAAAAGTATGCTTGTGAACATAATGAGCATTTATGGTGGCGATGATTACATTTCTATACACTATTTGTGACTTTAACGTAATGCATATAATTTTAGATCGTTTACAATGAGACTTCAAATCCCGCGCTAATCATTTTAATTTCCAAGTTTGAGTGTTTATCTCCATATCTCTGAAGATTCTTGTCAGATCTCGATGAAATTACAATTGACTACCTTGAAAATATACCCTACAAATTAAAAAAAATCAATTAAAATTAGTTCACAATTGGTGGAGTAATTGCGAAACAAACATACAAAAAATCATACAGACAAATTTAGAATTTTTGGAAGTTGATTGAAAAACATAAAGCATACGATTTTCTTGATAATGAAGCTAAGGTCTAAAAACACCACACAGTATCAAAAGTACCACCACAGTTTAATATACGAACATAAAGCTAACGCAAATTAATATAAGGGTATTGAACGCAGAATAATAACTGCAAAATGTTTAGTATAACATAATCATGATACTGAAATTAGCACTTTGAAAACTGCCGCTATAAATATGTGTCATGTTTAAACGGAATATACTATCGATATAGAGCAAATTTGTTCGACAAACAAAACTGATAGAACAAGTGTTTGCCCTATGTTTGACCGGCCACCACCGCCGCACAGAGAGGCTAAAATTTAAAGCTAATAGACGAAGAGTACTTAAACTCTCCCGATGTGTTTTTTAACCGACTTCAAAAAAAGGAGGAGGTTTCTCAATTCGACCGTATATATTTTTTTTTTATGTTTGTTCGCGGATAACTTCGTCGTTTATGAACCGATTTCGATTATTCTTTTTTGTTCGAAAGGAGATATCCCAAGTGTGGTACCATGGTAATTTTATCGAGGTATGATAAGTATCTCCAGAGATATTGAGATAAACATCTCAAAATTGGTACTGAAAATTAATAGCGCGGCATTGAAGTCGGTTGTTTTTTAGTTTTTAAACGATATTATTATGGGAATAAGCCATTGATTGGTCAGTGAATATTATGTCATTAATTCATTTCCAAAAATATACGTTCATATCAATTCCAAAATTATGCATTTTGTTTTGGGATTTTTTTTAGGCGTCCATTACACATTAGGTTATCCGTCATTAGTTTCGATCAATTTGCATGATTTTCTAGAAGTGGTTATGTCTACAAGTAACCATAAATGCAAAGCTAACTGTAAGTGTGAGGCGGTGTGCAAATGAAACATTTGCCGCGACTTTTATTCTCGCTGTTGTTGCCAATTCGTAACGCCACGCGGAGCTTGTAATTTCCATTGGACTTTTTGTATGTATTCTGTAACATATTGTGACAAAAATATATATGTACTCATTTGATATTGTTACACGGCAGAAATATCATATATTTTTTTAGTAAACTTTATTTTTTTAATATAATTATTATGTATCTATGTATGAAGGGTTACCTCTTCCTAGTATACCTAGCTAGGGAAGTATATGTGTATCATAAAGTCAATAATTGGATTTCGTATCGTAGAGAAATCTACGTTGCGATAAGATACGAAATCACGTCTACCTTTATTATGTATTCGAAATAAAGTTTTGTCATTTCTTTCAAAATAAAATTAGAGATGCTGCTATGAGGGAACCTCTCAAGGAAACTTGTTAGTACCAAAATGTACCTTAATTTTCAACTTTTTTTATTTTTCGGAATTTTTCCTTTACTTGTGCTGTAAGACTGCTTTTAACCAAAATTGACAATTCTAGGTCAACCGGAAGTACCCTATAGGTTTTGGGTTGAAAATCTATAGGGTACTTCCCGTTGACCTAGAATCATGAAATTTGGCAAGAAGCAAGGTCAAGGTCAGCATAAATTAAGGAAAAAATCCAAAAAATTTAAAAATGTTGAAAATTGAAGGGTGCCTCCACATACACACATAGAAACTCAATAATATTTGACCAATTTCTTTTTGTTACTTTAGAAGCATTAGAGCAAACACTTTATAGGTATTGTCATCTATATTTTTATTACATTCAAGATCATTCGTTCAACCGTTAATTACATAAACTTTGCTACAGTCATAACAAAAACATCATAAAGCAGTTAATAAATACACAATACAAAGCTAAAACCCGAATAAGTAGAAAGTAGCCACCTAAGAAGCCAAAACAAAAGTTTCAACAGTTTATTTTGAACCGGCTTTCTTGGAAGGCCCTTGTATATTTGATTAAGAACTTTAAATAAAATCCAGTGGCGTGATGTTTGATCCTATAGACTCAGTATAATTTACGACGTGATGTAATAAAAGTAAGTTTGCTTTAACCGATATAGATCAGTAATATAGACGATATTAACAGTCGAGTTATTTTCAGAGTTGCTCTACTTATCCAACAGCGATACCGTTATTTTATAAATATATAGTTTCTTTTTAAATAAACCTTACTTCTTGTATGTAACATAATACAACAATAATAAAAGCGAATACAGCTGCTTGCTATATAATTGTTATAATGTTGACGATTTTTTCTCAACACAATTTTTTTTAAAGTTTAATTTGATTATAATTTAAAACATATTGTACCTACTGCTATAATAAAAAAATAACCCGCCCCTGAGCGCTCCGGGTGCAAAGGTGCCCATCACACTCGCCGCATTTCCACGTGGAATGGCGATGCTCATCCTTTGCACCAGGAACGAGCCGGAGCGGGAGTCACCTGTACTGTCCCTAAGCCTGTGACCTACTTCATGGACGAAGTTCTTGGCCTCTGTCCCCCAACAACCCAGGGTCTCCACTGCGATAGGCACGAAGTGGTAAAGCGGCTCCATAGCAGCGTACTTTAGCCTCTTTTTACTAGCCGCGTCTTCTGCTGCTGCTGACGGGGAGTGGACGGTGCGACTGAGGTGGCTGCTCTAAAGTGCTAACGCAAGTCGCGTCCCAAACTAGGCACTTGCCGTTTTTCTAAGGCACCAGAGTAAACCCGTCCGGCCTCTTACCGTCAGATCTGCTCAGACCTGGAGGCTCGAGCACGCAGGGAACGTTTGCCGATATGAGGGCTCTACGGACTATATCATTTAGCGCATGGTGACGAGGAAACCTCCCTGTGCAACGCCGACAACTCAATGCGTGATTGCCATCGGCCTCCACCATGGAACCGCAGGTGCATATGTGGGGTTCACACACCTTGCAGCCCAGACGGAGAGCCACCACCACACGCAGAGAGTCGTCATCCAGTAAAGTGCCCAGGTAAGGTGAAGGCAGCGCATGTAACCATGCACCGGATTCAGGCTGTGACACAGCCCGCAGTCTGGCCTTATCTGCTCCCGTGGTACCCTCTAATAATTGCTCCTGGAGCCGCTTCGTCCCTACATCGTCCCATGCCCGCTGAACGTGCTTCAGTTCTGGGATAGTCGCATCCAAATTGAAGCCAGACCAAGCTAACAACGCGTCATACGCAAAGGGAATGCTCCCACAGTCACCATTAGAATTGAGTAAAACAGTGGCCAGGTTTGCAACCCCATGCACCGACGCTAGAAAAGCTGGCAGGCCTACGTCACGTACGCAACGCACCCCAAGACCACCATATCGGATTGGCAGAGCCGCCTGACTCCACTGATTTTCATCTAGGGAGACATTAAGGACAGACTCCACCACCGATTTTAAGGCATTGTCAAATGAAGATACTTCCTCAGGACACAGCCAGGTAGGGATGGTACGCAACAGGTATGTGACTTTTGGGAGAGCAAAGCACATGTGTAACATGATAATCGCAACGTGTGCGGAAAGATCTTTTAAACTTTCATGAGCAGTAAGGAGAAGCTTGTTACGAGCATTGATGGCCTCTGGAACTGCACTGAGAAATATTGGAGATCCTAAAATATTGAAATTAGATGCTGATAGCTCCTTGAGGCCAGGAAGAAGAGTATCAAAGCGAGGGTAGTGTACCCGAGCCTCAACACTGCAGGGGAATAACTCACACTTCGAGGGGTTCACTTCCAGACCCAGGTCTTTAAGGCGAGGAATGAGGGCCTCCAGATCCTGGAAAACGTCTTCTGGTTTACCCCCAATAGTGCCATCGTCCAGATACCATACGTTTAAGGCCGATTTGAGCTCAAGAATTACTTTATGAATGGCCAAACTAAAAACAAGAGGCCCGAGCGGATCCCCCTGCTGGGCTCCTACTCGTGAAAGAATGAGACTATTGTCGAAAAAGAGATTTGCGGAATCTTTTAGACCTGGTGAAGAAAAGGATAGAGAGAAGGAATTTTTTCCTTAACCTCATTCAACAGAACGTCTCTGTCCAAAGTGTTGAACGCGTTGCGAATATCAAGCTTAAGCAAAATACAGTCTTTGTTCTCCGGGTTCATCACAAACGTTCGAGTTGCGTGGATTGCCGCTTCGCATCCCAGGCGTGTACCGAAACCCAATTGGTGTGGCCGTAGGTATCCGGTTATGTCATCTCTCACGGCGCGGCAAGCCAATTTGGCAGTCAAACAACGAAAAACACTACCAACGGCAATAGGTCTTATGCCGCCATCTTTCTTGGCTAATGCAAAGAGCGAGGCACCATACAGATACGGACACACCAATGGATTCAGCTGGCCACTTAACAAAAAATTCGAAAGCCTGGTTAGGCATCCTATGAGCCGTCTACCGTTCTCTCCTGCCGATAGCGACGTCAGTTCCCTAAGATGTCCCGGCCGTATCCCGTCCAAGCCCGCTGCTGAGCCAGTATGGAAAGTGCCAAGCGCCGACACCACGTCCTCTACAGTAACTGATATCGCAGTATGTAATAAATCCGGATCTGAGGGGAAACTGAGGTTATGTTGACGATAAAATATAAAATATTATATCTTAATTTTTTTTTCAAGTTAGAAACTCTGTTGCCAAACATCTAATGTACCTACCGCCAGCTCTATGTAAGTACATCACTAGGCACAAGCTCAGATTTATAAGTTCATATGACGGAAGAGAACTGGTAGCCCATATTATGGTTCTTAGAACCTAGTTTAGGTACAGTACCTAGTGAACCAGGGTTTTCCAATACCCATGTTGTAACCAATGCTATTTCATGAATACATTATGTGGCATATCTTGAACCACCTATTTCATTTTTAACCGACTTCAAAAAAAGGAGAAGGTTTTTCAATTCGACCGTATATATGATTTCTTTTTTGTTTGTTCGCGGATAACTTCGTTGTTTATGAACCGAATTTGATTATTCGTTTTTTGTTAGAAAGGAGATATCCCAAGTGTAGTATCATGGTAATTTTATCGAGGTCTCCAGAGATATGGAGATAAACACCTCAAAATTGGTACTGAAAATTAATAGCACGGCATTGAAGTCGGTTGTTTTTAGTTTTTTAAACGATCTTATAACATCATGCATCTATTTGGTATTTAAACGATTTATGTTTCTTTATGACGGAATGATATCAAAATTAAAAAAGGAAGGACAGGAAGAAGATGAGAAAATGGACGGATTATCCTGGAAGGACTGACATTGTCCAGGATACTAAATTATTCTTAGCATTTATCTTTTCTCTGAATAATTGCAGTCAATTACAAAAGGTCAGAATACGTAAAAAAGAGTGGCATTCTTCCTCTTCAAATGGGCTCCTATGTGTATATTGTAATTGGCAGAAGATGTGTGCTAAAAGACTGCTGCATGATAGAAGATAAGTATAATTCCGTGCTCGCAGCTGAGACTGTTGTCCCATCATTTGTTCGATACTCTGGTAGCCCTGCACGTCTCATCATCTC
Source organism: Cabera pusaria (assembly GCA_954871355.1). Taxonomy (NCBI): domain Eukaryota; kingdom Metazoa; phylum Arthropoda; class Insecta; order Lepidoptera; family Geometridae; genus Cabera; species Cabera pusaria. The sequence goes on from OX940894.1 coordinate 7,425,615, forward strand.
ATTACCTGAAAAATTACCGGATTCTGTGACGGAATATCTGAGGGGTCCGGTATTTACCGAGCTTCCCCGCAGGACATAATGGGCCCATTGATGAACTTTAAAGTTTTGTGGTAAATTAAGTAATGTAGAGTATTGTCAATATGTTATGTAAAAATGTGATAATCCGGGTTCATATTTTATCATCTAGGTTCCCTCTATTCATGCAGCGTGCGGTAGGTCTCCAGGCGCTCCGTTACGTTACAATTATTATGTCAAAAAAGCTCTCCTTGAGAGCTAGTTCCCATTCCAAGCCTAGCATGCTATCATCCTTGACCGCATCATCACTTACCAACGAGTGAGATAGTGGTCAAGCTCTAGCCTATATGATATTATGGTGATATAAAGAAACAACTGTCAGCAATCTTTGACACCAATAACTGAGCCGCAACTAACATACATCAAGTGGTCTTAATAGGTCAATGCATATCCACATTTTATCTGACAACTACTCAAGCTACACTTAGCAGTACTTAATAGCACTTTAATATTTCGAGACGAGATGTCAACGGCTACTGCCTACACGATAATCTTCTCAATAATAAACGTTAGTACATTAAGTAGTACTTATCTCAATGCTGCTACAAGAGAAAGCTCGGTTCTATTTTGATTGAAAACAATAATATCCGGCACTGACCACATTGTGGCGTCGTCAGATTTTATTGTACAATCTTATCTATTTCATATATTGGATGCGGACTTTTCTAGGAATCCAAATTTTCTCGATCGAAATGGTCGTTACATTTATATTTTCTTCTTTTTACAAAATTGACAGAAATACCTACCTACTATTTATTTTTAAAGGTGTGTGATAGTATGGTATAATAATGTAAAAATGATAATTTTAATTATGAATCTAGGAATAGATGAATTGAAAATAGGTAGGTAAATATTTTCTTGTTTACCATAAAAATTACATAAATATTGAAAAAGTCTATATGTACATAATACGCTAGATACTTATACAGATCTTACAAAGAAATAACAGAAGTTTAGACGTTACGAGTAGTATGAAAAAGTCTAAGAGTATAATAAATTTTAGTATCACAAAACTTCCGTTTACTATAGTAATTTCGGTGGGAAGAACACATTTGCACAAGTTCGCAACAGTGTGGCTACAACAAACATTGCGTAGCTTTCCACCTGCCAAGGTTTGTATCCGTCTATTGTTTTTTTTATAGGTACTTGGTTATTTTGATAGAAAATTATGTTTTAAGGTATTAAAAATTTGATGCACTATATCAAAGACCCTTATGTGGATCTAAGTATTTTTTTTTTAAATTTTTACCTACCACTATAACGTAGTTTTAAAGTTAGGTTTATTTTGGAAGTAATAAAATCATTATTTAGTTATAAATAGTTTCTGTACATAACTTTTGTCAAAACAAATAATAGAATAATCATAAAGACTAACAAGAAACATAATGAAATACATTTTAAAAGCAACTAATATGTGATTAGCGTAGATAATCTAAGGGTATAGATAATCTAATTACTTCAGTACCCAATTAAAGGTAAATTCACGTAAACCCAAAGTGATTAAGCTTGTTTACAACCTTGCCTTCCAAGTCCAGGGAAGTTGGTCCTCATTTATTTATCTCTCGCATTTTATGTACAATAAAAAGTTATACTCAGCAACACACACCTTCGCAATTTTACAACATCTATGTATGAGTAAAATTACCAGGCGTACATAAAACGCAAGGTGACGATGGAATACCAAGGAGCCTGGGACACTGCGTGACTTCGCACACATTCATTCCTAACAAAGCTACGGAACAGGTAGAAAAACCCGCCCTGCCCTGACTTATATTAAACCTTGTTTCAAAGCAAACAAGTCTCCAAAAGCACAATTTTAATTAAGCAAATACAACTACAAGCACGCACACTAAACTCAACAAAAATTAGACAACATTCCGTAACGGTGACGATAAATAACCAGAGGAAATCGGAGATGTCGAAACGAAAAACGTCTAATTAAAAACATAAACAAAAGCGCTTACAAACCAAATCTTGTATGATTAACAAAAGCTATTTGGATAGTCAAATAAAAATTCGAAGAAGCGGACGCTTTCATTTGCTTTAGTGTTTGAACATACAAATGTTGATTGCCTACGCGATGAGAAAACATATCAAAATTGTGACCAATGCTATGTACAATTGAATTCATTTATAAATGCCCACTGACCTTAATGGTACTTTTCTAGTAACGTATGTACACATACATACTCATTTTAGTGGCACGGTAATCATTTTTGTCTTTTGTAGGTAGAGCCTGTTTGTCGTTGGTTTTGAGAGATAATCGTAATCAAAGACATTAATATCTCTTAGTGTACGGCCGGTTATAGTTACTAAACACTAATGACAAAGAGACCGATTCTAATGAAGCTTCTATTAATGAACTTATGAGATATTTATTGTTCTTGTGAATTATATTGTTTTTACCTATATATCATTCAGTTGACACGCTTACTCTTCTTTTTAAATAGTTATTTATTAAATATACTCATATATCTAGGTACCTAAAGTGTTAAGCTATTATTTGGATTGTTTTTTTTTTAAATTTATTTAGGTAATTAAAATTCAATTCCTCTATGCCTATGCACAGGTTCAATAGTAAGCCTATGGTACTTACTATTGAATCTGTTACTTCCGTTCATTGTGTATTATTTTTATTACCGCTGAGGGAATTAAAAATTATTGCCACAGAATATGTTTCTCTAAATATACAAAAATGTATATAACCAAAGTAAATTAAACTATAAACAAATAACCATATCCATAGTTTTATAGTAGTTACAAACATACACGGTTCAAAACGGATGCGATGATTGAAGATTCACAACGGAAAATAACAAAAACAACATTGGTATCATAGTCGGAACTACGATATCGATGCATCGACTTTGTCAAACCTTTTGTGCAGAGTTCCGGCGGTAATCGCTTTACAAATGGCTTTAGATTTAAAAAAAAAACTTTTACATTGTTTGCCCTACAAACGGTTAAAGGAATTCTCCCAGGTAGACATGGGGGTGTATCTATAACAATGTGTATAGCGCTAATAGCGAGCATTGAAATAATTTAACTGTGACAGCACGTTCCGTTAATAATGGCGGAATTGATACAAATGGGGACATTAATGGAATCAGTGTCACCGCTGTTGAAATATTCGATTGAATGGAGGCAAATTTCATACTTAATTTGATCAAAAGTTACAGTTTTGCTACAAATAAAACTGTAGATATCAACATAGACGACGAGATTAAAACTGTACTGTCGTATACAAGGGCGCTCGACTTGTCTGGTAGTTTGTGATTCAGTGATTTCTTAGATCCTTTTTTTGCCGACGATCGAATGCTCGCCTGCTCAATGTGGATTCTTGGCGCTCTCGAGATCGAACAGGTTTCAACATGGGGACCAAAAACCGGTAAAAAATCATCAGGTAATTACGGGAGGCTCATCGCTTTACAATTCAATATAAAATATAATAGTCGATCTTGTTGAAAACAGAATATGAGTAAAAGGTTTTGAAATGTCTCTTCATAAAAACAAATTCTTATTGTTACAGTAACTACCTACCTAAGCAAAACTTACTTCCTTATAAATATTTGTTCAGTTAACAATGTTCTGTCCATTACTGTGTGCCATTTCCCCGACCACTTGTTAGTGAAATTATTAGAAACAGTGCATTTTGCGCGAAGTTGGAAACAAAGACATGCTGCATGTAGTAAAAAGTAAGGAATACGGAGAAAGGTGAGTATTTTCTGCAGTATTTAATACCCAGGAAGTAATAAGGTAAAACGGTTTAGAACCCTATTACCTAATTCTAAGTATTGAAGAATTATTTACTGATGCTTTAGTAATACAAAGTGTGTACAGATAAAATGAGATATCAAGAAACGTTCATAGCGTCCCTGATAAAAGAAAAATCAACGTCCGATAAGGTGTGAAGAATTACTCAAATTCCAGACGAATGTTATAATTTTACACCACACCAAAAGGCGTGCCCTCTCGGTAATATTCCGCCCTCTTAATCACTACCCACCGGAATAATTAATAACACCTCAATTAAAATATCAACTAAGCGCTTCCACCCATGTGATGAAGATAGGGTTCGCTGACTACTTAAGCATTTTTGTCGTAAATTTTATACTCGTTTATATTTTAAGTGATTGTTTTAATAGTTATGGCTCCTCGTTGTTTTTAAATTGACCGTAATGTAAAATGTATAAGGAGGGCCATAGTCATTTAAAGTTTTAGTTATGAGTTCTTAAAAACGTTAGCATTCACCTTAATTTTATTGAAATCAGTAAACGTATTCGTTTGAAATCGGTATTTGTATACAATGCAAGCTTCTAATCAAGATTATATCGCTTTGAACTTAACATGTTCAAGTTCAAGATCATCGGGTCTTGATAAACTTGTAATTGTGCAGTTTGTATGGGAACGCGATCTTTGTTTCATGTCAGACAAGTCGTATTACTAATTAACGCCTCAGGGAACTTGAACAGGTTTCGCGATTTATCGTTAAACCCAATTTAGAGCCTGGAGGCACGCGATTACAATCTTCTCACGACAGGAAGGCGCGCAAACTCCTCATCTCCAGGGAAATCACGCACGCAACAAACTTTATGGCAACACGTCCCGAGGAGCGATCCGCTCGGGGCGGTCCAAGCCCGCACACGGACTAATTCAAAAGAAATAAGACCCAGGCAGTGCCTCGCAGACGGTTCGTGTCATATCCCAAACACGTCTTGATCCAGGCACCCCTATTTCATTCATCAATACTCCAATACGTCACTTTCACAAACACGTGTGACCACCTCGAGTACACTGCCCAAAAGTTTAGGGCTAACACTGACCGTTGTAGAATACGGCTGCAGGCTCAGACGGATCCCATCCTGAGCAAGACGTTCCCGCAGCAACCGCTTCAGTTGCATGCGGGGAATCTTCACTAACTCCGCTTTTCCTTCCTCGTATTCATCTGCATACTTGGCGGGTTCCACTTGCGCCGTTGCCTGCTCCTTGCGCACTTCTTCGTCACATCGACAAGAATCTCTCGCTGCGGCCGCCTCCTCCAAAGTAAAGTAAACGGCAGCAGCGCCTTCTTCTCTCAAAGTTCTGACTGAGTGCAGCAGACGCTGACGATGCGCTGGATTGAGAACCCCGATAGCATCCAGATCTGGTTCCCCAACTTGTTTGCATATTTCTAAGTCGTCATACCCATTGTCTATAAAACTTTCCGCGTACTGGCCCAAGTGGAGCGATCGCAACCACTCGACGACGATGTTGCCGGTCGTGGACGAGGCCATGTCGCGTCAAATCGCTCGCATTACAAGGCGTGCTCGCGGCGCGGCGGTCGGCGAGAAACTGACGGCCAAGCTCCCCTTTGCCCCCCTTTCCCCTCTATAAGCCGCGGTCGCCGCCCCTAGTCCTCCGTGCTTTTGCTTTTTGACATTTTGTAGCTTAATCGTTTCATTTCATAGAGGTGCGCGCCGCACCACGTGATACTTTGAATAATTGTTTACATTCCACTTCGTACAAATAACAGGCATTTTTGACATTAATACCGGCTGTAATAGATTCAAATAATTTTTATTTGTTGTAATCTCGAACATTTTTTATGTTTGTTTTGTATTCTCAACGAGGATTAATGTGAAAGAAGCGATCACGAGTCAATAATATTGAACAGCGGGTGGTGTCTTGATGAATGATTTATGCGTGGATTCCAAACTAATATGGTAGTTGCCTCTACATTGTAAACTGCGTTTTATTTGTTTTGGGTCTAAAGATAAAGGAAATGTATGTATACAATAAATAATGTGAATTGTATATCTTGGTGAACTATAACAGGTAGAGTGTTAGAGTTGCTTGTGAGTTTTGAAGTACGTACATGTTTGGTTTTGCAGCTAATTACCCACGAGGCAGAAAGTAGGTCAAAGTTCAGTTGGGCTGAAGCTGTTACTCATTTAACTTCTTGAACCTGTTTTATCTCGTTTTGGCTGCAGCTAGAGGAAGTATGTTTGTTCGAGTTTGCATAAAACCGAGCTGATGCGGGCTACGGGATCTCAGATTAAAATACAAATGTGTTATACCTACATATTTTCTTACGAGAAATACACATAGGTCGTAAGCAATGAATAAAACTTGCAAAGTTAATAATAAATAGTGTACAATGATAGTAATAATCACAGTATCTACCTATATATATTTATTTTCATATTTAGCACAATACAATTCTGTTCCTCTGTTCCAGAAATGTATCCACACTAATGCCCCGTTACATGACGCCATAGCGCCTGACGCTAAAGTGCAAAATTATTATATTAAAAATATATGCAGTTTAATTATTTTTCCTCTCTTTACGACTAAACTTGACCGATTAGACTAAAATTTCAAAAGAAAGAAAAACTAGAAAATTGGAATTAGTTTGCACAAAGACGGTGAAAATATGTAGTTAGCCGAATTAGATTTGCGCAGACAAAGCCGCAACTTGTACTTTATACATACTTAGATACTATAGTATGCCTGAGAACAGAAGGGGGATAATAATTCAAATAAAACTTCGATAAAACAATGTATTCGTTGAAATGAAAATTAAATGATAATGCACCAGTTTTCATTGTCAGCAAAAGCTGCAGATAAAGTAGATTATTCCAATCTAGTTACGCTCTAGTTGCGGTGTGTTATTGCGTATGGAAAATGAATTTGGGTAATGTGGAGGAGATAGTTTTTTTTTTATGGAACAGACAAGCACTTGGGTGTCATTAGGTCAACTTATCAAGTGACTATTATCTGATCTTAGGTAACATGCCATATGTGATTGTATAAGCACGACTCGATATTGAATAATATAAAATAAATAAACCACTAACTAAAAAAGAAAAACTGAAAAGTACTAATGATAACAATAAATACTAGTTCAAATTCAATGGTCCAATATTACAAGAGCTTTTCTAAATTACGGTACCTATTTCATATTATTGTCACTGATTATTTCGATAGCCCCATGCCAAATAACATCGTATTTTAGCTCGAAATTCCTCAATAAATACAGGATAATAACATATTAATAGTACAAATACAAAGCATATTCAAATTTAAATTAGTACCTTTTGTGGCAATAGAAATGTATTTAGATTATTAACTAAACAAATACGCTAATTGTGGCTATCGCGTGTGAATTTGCCACCAGGGTTGCTAGTGAGCTTGGATTTATCGTGGTGAATACTCAAAGGATTTATCCCAAAGTGACATTATATCATACACATTACATTTGACATTTAAGTATAAATTGTTTGGCTAGACAGCTGTCATCAGGACTATTTTACTCTGTGGCACCACCTGGTGAGCGATAAAATAGTGCACAGTACAGTAACATAGGTAAAGGACTGTCAACGATAAATATATTGAGTAAAATTACTAATTATATCGATGCATTTTTAATATCTGACTATAAAGAATTATTATTTATTCTGTAATCTGACCAGCAAGCCTAAAATTTAGCGTGTTTGCAGAAAAATACTCGTGTCTTTTTTTTTGCTAAATATCAACTGAATACATACCTGAAAATCGCGAAATCGTGTTTACATACAAATATTATTACCAACATATATTATTGTATTATATGTATATTATATATTAGTCATCATATCTATACTAATATATATATAACTAGCTGACCCGGCAAACGTTGTTTTGCCATATAAATAAATGGCTATTAAAAAATAAGGGTTGATCGTAGAAGGGTGAAAATTGAGGATTGTATGTATTTTTGTATGTTGTATCATAAAAAAATAGAAAAGAAAAATTTTGTCTAAAAAATAAATAAAAAAATTTAGGGGTGGACTACCCCTAACATTTAGGGGGATGAAAAATAGATGTTGGCCGATTCTCATAGATACCGGATAAGCACAAAAAATTTCATCAAAATCGGTCAAGCCGTTTCGGAGGAGTATGGCAACGAAAACTGTGACACGAGAATTTTATATATTATATTATATATTATAAAGAGGAAAACTTTGTTTGTTTGGTTGTAATGAATAGGCTCAAAAACTACTGAACCGTTTTTAAAAATTCTTTCACCATTCGAAAGCCACAGTATCCACGAGTAACATAGGCTAAATTTTATTTTGGAAAAAAATAGGGTTCCGTAAGATATTTGGGTTTTAGCAAAACAACGTTTGCAGGGTCAGCTAGTAGCATATAAAATGTAAACATTTGATAACCACAATTTTTTTTTTTAAATTTTCAGTATAGGAAGACAATAACTTTACCTCTATTCTATGGAATGTTAGGTGATAATGCATTCTAAGACAGAATCATGCTTGTCTGAGTGTGAAAAAAATGTATTTACACAACATAGAAATGTAGCAAATAGATACCCGAAATTTGTCTAATTCACATCACGCAACTGGATCAACCAAAGAGTCTGTCTGAGTCTGTGACCGTCTCAGGGTAGCATCGAACATCATTCCGGAACTTGGCAAAACGATGGGCAATATTTAATTATTTTATTATTGGTTCGCAGTGTTGAAGGAAGAAAATAGAAGTAATGATTAGTGTTTCTAATTATGTTATACCACCACCGTATAATTATATGTAACTCCAATCAGACATCACTAACAAAACGCTAAGCAGTGAATAGAGATATAATATCAATCTGAATTTTACGATCAACATGAAATCAAATAGAAGGTACCTATACAAATTTTTGTCCCTGACTCATAGACGTACAACATATTTCGCTGAACTATTTCCTTACCGACATTATTTCGTTTTACGTCCTATTTCCATATTCGCTGGGCGTGAAAGATTTAATGGACCAAAAGATTGCTTCACTCGGCCTCCGAAAAGGTTTTTTAAGCCCTTGCGTCTATGTAGATGTCTTGTCTTTGCAGTTGTTAGATTTATTGTGTCCTTTCGGACAAGGCACTAGATCCAATTTATCTTATTACGAATCACCCTGAACAGGATAATCTTGATCATCAAGCAGTAGGTAAATATTGAAGTGGCTTGCTCTACGATGTCTCAAAATCTTTTTATATTGTTCTTGTTATTTGTTTGTATGAAATGGCTTTCTTTGGTTTTATGTGTAATTGTGGAAAGGCACAAATCTTATCCTGTGAACTTATGAAGTTAGTTTACAGTGATGAAGCTATTATGATAATTTTGTTTTGAGAATTATTAAGAAAATATTTAAGAAGTTTTTTGAAGATCTCGGAGGCCCGCGGCAAATTAAATAAACTTATTTTCGTATTGTTTTTCTGGCGCCGGAAAAGTGCGGGCGACGCGATGTGGGTTGTCGCCACAGAAATATTAATAATAAGGTAGTTATTAATATTTCTGTGGTTGCCGCCATCCTTACTATTCCCAGATGATGACCTACGTATTAACATAATTTAAAATATAGTGGAACGTAGTATTAGGACTAAACCTGGTCGGAGTATATCCAAAATTAATACAATGCGAAAGTTTTCAAACTGAAACTGATTTTCGTAATTTATTTTAAAATATTAGTACCGATAAGTAATCGCAACATCTACAAGTAACAAAATTAAATTTTTTTTAAAACACCCACGACAGCGAAAACTACCACTGATTAATTACAAACCGTTTAAAAACAAAATCGAACTAATAGTTATGGAAAATGGCAACATGGATATGCACAAACAAGGTTTGCTGTAGCACCCCCTGGTGAGTTGTCACCATAACTCTTATCTAAGAAGATGTGCACCAATCAAACCCGTACCCATCACTGAAAATTGCATAAAAATCGGAATAGTAGTTTTGGACAACATGAATTTGCACACACAAAACTCCTCTCACCCCAAACGCATATAACGTCTCCGTTTCGTCGTGGGTAAAAATAAACCCTTCAACAATTTTTCAGTACTTGATAAAATTTTAAAGAGTAGTAGTATAGAAAAACCAACTTTTTGCATAGAATCCTCGGTTGAAGAACAAAAGCCACTTCAATCTAACTCCTATCGATATTCCATAAAACCCGGAACTAAGCTCTTAAACCAGGCATTACCTCTAATTCGCACTCAACGGAAAACACTCAACAAACTCGATCCGACCCCACGTCCTCCGGAACTTCATTACGTCACTAACGTTACGTAAAATAATTTATTACCCCGTTGATTTCTTGAAAAACCCTATTCCGAGCCCGTCCTTATACGTCCTTCGTAGTTGCCAAAATCAGTGGCGCCCTAAGGATGTAGATAAATGCGCGTCTTCGCTCCTGCTGACACTTTAGCCGGGCACAGAGCGAATAATGACTTCGTCCGGGCTCCTTTCAACTATTTTGTGTGTCCATTTGGGTCAATTGGACCTTCAACCGCTTTGTGCATATTTCTCGTACTAACACATGGCTGAAAGCTTTTTTGCTCGCATCTAGAACGCGGTTTATAGTCACCGCTCTTGGTTTATTAGCTTTTGCGGGGACTTGTTTTGCTCGCATCATAGTTTTGTGTTCTGTTTTTGCGTTATCAAAAGGGAAACATACATTCATTATTTACCTTTGAATTCATGAATTGAAACTCTAAATTTAAAGTTTATTTCTCTGCTCTAAATATTGATGCTATTTAGTATTTTGTTACTATGTAAAATAAGAACTTAGTCTAATAAAATTTTAGGATACAAACTTTATGAGCTAAAGTAATTTTAGGAGGAACCCTTTATTTTAGTATCTTCAACTCGGAAGAAGTGGGATCAAAAGGAATCCCTGTGACGTCATAAAGGAGTCATTTTCTTAAAGTACCACATTTAATTTAATAGACACTTATGTGGAACCCGGATAAAAGGTGAGAGAAGGAAAAACTCGAATGAAAATGTTGTCTTGAGTTCACGACTTCATAAACCACATTTTCAGAAAATGTGGCTTATACCAGGAATTCGACGATGAAAACTTTTTTTAAGTTATGATTTTTATAAAGCGCTAATAAATTCATGCATACATATAGCTTCACAGTTTATTTCGTATTCTATCCATTAAAAAAGCAAACCATTTATTTTATAAATTATTTAAGTATTACATTAATATTAACCTATTTTTGAAACACATTTATCAACATTTTCACCAAGTATAACCGAATGCAGTATGAATTAAATTACCATAATGTATTGCTTGCCAAGCTGATTAATACCTCACTCGACGCACTAATAAAGGATTTTAATTAATTTCACTTCATTCATGTTCTGAGCACTAGGAATGTGTAATAGGAATCTAATATGCTGGTAAAGTGGTTGGAATTGGAATTCTAAAGCAATAGTGGCATTTTTATGCAAGCTGGCAAATGACAGTGCGCCGTGTCATAGCCATGGATGGCACGAATCGTTTCCTCTGATGACCCGACGTCCGACCCCTTGGGCGGCCTAGTGCTGGAATAGTGAAGGGACAGCAATGTTGATCCTTTGTCGATGTTTGATCTATATTTTGTCGATGAAGTGGTATAGAGCTTAGTGGTTTTTTGTTATTTGGCTCATATTTGGCTGATGAAATTGTTTGATAAAATGAAAATGTCATGTATATGATACTGTCTCATCCTATTAATTGTAGAGGATTGCAGAAAGTTTGTATAATATGATTGTTACTTCTTGACGCTAAAACTATTCAACCGATTGAGCTGAAATTTGGTATGTAGATAGCCTAAACCTTGGATAACACATAGGGCTATTCCAGGTTACTTATCCCGAAATTCCCACGGGAACGATATTTACGCGGGTAAAAACTGCGGAACACACTAGTATTTTAAAAAACGTGTGGTTTAGCTACGTCTGCAGCTTCTGAGTAACTATTGTCGGATGAAATTTAAATTTTATTACAACATTTATTTGAAGTTCTAACTGACGATAAGACTCTACGATAAGAATAGTATGATATTGTAATCTCAACTCAACTCAATCTCAACTGAATATCGACAAGAGACAACCCTTCACTGCGGCAATGCGGACAATTCGGGGACGTGGACAAATGTGCCCAGCGAGTCGCCCTGACACGTTCATTGAGCTTTCATTTGGGCAATTTTCGACTAAATCCCGGCCAATCGGACGCTCAGCTTGCCGACCTAACTGCTGTCCATTTGGCAGAATAAATACTCGCTTCTACTCCTATAATGTAGGAATGCATCGACCTTTTCCATAAACCAAAGATCCCTTTTCACTCAAGGAAAATAGGTTCACTTATTTAACCGTTAAAATTAATGAAGCAATTCTTTCCAGCCAGCATTATATTCTTATCATTACCGCACTTTACCTGCTCGTGATACGTTGTTAACGCTCAGACATTATCCTAAAATATGAAAAAGATAACAACGAAAATAACGCTATAGCAGCTCAGCATTACCAAAGGATCCGTTTTATATTCTAGAGCACGTATCCTAAATTCCGGCCACAAAAACAATGCCATATTAGCAAACAAGAGGGGTGGAGATAATCAAAAATTCACACATACTATAACTTTTATTTTCTACGCTAGCAAATTGAACGCCATTTTTCGTGCAACACACAGGACTTTATCAAACATTGGAAGAGACTTGAACATGATTATAAGTGTACGTGCTTCGAATTCGATTCTAAGTCGAAAGGAACTGTGGCACATCAAAGGAAAACGAACAACGCTTTGATTTTGATAAAAAAGTGCTCTTGTTATCGGTACAGAATAAATTTCTTCTTTGTGTGTTCGTTACGCCACTTCCTATGATAGGGGGAGCAATACAGTATGTGTCTATTAGGTATATATGCTTAGCAGAAGAAGATCGAGCTCAGTGGTGCATCTTGGGAGAAGCCTACGTCCAGCAGTGGACTGACACAGGCTGATGATGATAAATAGAAGGTGTATATAACGTGGATACAATGATTATTTATTATTATTATCTTTCCTTATCTTTCTCCAGAAAACGTAATAAAACACTTTGTTTAAACTTAGTCAGAGCCTTTAAAGAGATTTAGAAGCATTTTATAGATATTATGAACATTTGGAATCTCACATTGTGCTTTGTTACAACACGCATTTTACGTGGTACAATATTATACATTCGCATCCGTATTCAGCCTCTCGTACTATTAACCCTATTTGTTTCAGGCTTACCACTTGTCTTTTAACAATCTGCCTTATTTCAATCCCGATAAGGTTTCATATGAGCCAGTTAATAGTACGAAGGCTTTTATTGCATAATGTCACGTGAAGATCCCAGGTGTGGAATGCTTTTACGTGGAAAACAGAGGATAACTCGAGGCTTGTTTTAGTGCTTTAAAGAAAACAAAATTAGCTGACCACCATCACTTTGCGCTTTACATTACATTCCATTTTGGACCGTAAATGAATTTATGTAGAGCTTTTTGTAGATAATTATGATGAAGCTTAATATTTAGAGTTATTTTTGTTTACAGTGTTTGGCGTTAAGAGCAAATCCAACAATTACTAAGAAATAAATAAACTTCCTAAGTGCAGTCGAACTTGCACGCGTATGTGCTTCGTACCGGAGACAAAACACGTGTCTTGTATGGGGACCCCTTTCATTGTTATCTTTATTTTGGTTTTATTATTTGGTGTTATTAGTGGCTATAGTAATTATACTGTTTGTGTAATGAAAATTTCAAGTATCTACCTATTACGGTAAAGATTCTAAGCATTTAAACCTTCTAAACTTTTGTAACTTACAGACCTCTGACAGACGGACGGACAGACGGACGAACGGACAGCGAAGTCTCAATAATAGGGTCTCTTTAGGTACGCAACCCTTAAAACGGTTTACTAAAATTCTGCTACAATGCTAAATTATTATTTAGGTACTTAAATATGATAATAAAATATGTATAACGCGCTTTTATTAGTTTCACTTGTAACAAGCAAACAATGAAATAAAATCATGAAAGCAATATGATTTTAGTCTACTTATAAATGTCGTAATGAAAAATTGTATGTATGTATATGTGTGTAGTTTGGATGATAATTTAATATCTTATAGGGCTAGCGTTTGACCACTATCTCACGATGGTAAGCACGCTAGGCCTAGAATGGTAACTGGCTCTCAAGGATAGCTGCCAGAACACATTAGATGTTTGGCGACAGATTTTCTAACTTGAGGGTGGTAGCTGGCCAGGCGGACACTAGATAGTGTCCTACCACCATGCGGGGGTTGTTGGTTTCTTAACGACGTTTTTATTTCATCGGAGGGTCACTGTGAGAAGCGCACATTCATTTTTCGATGGAAAAAATCATTGGTGCACGGCGGTTTGAACTCGGTACCACGGCATCAAAGCCGACCGTTCTCCCGATTACGCCACCAGGCCCTCATCCGGGCACTAATCTGATGATAGAGCCAGGAGGTGGAGAATAGAAATCTTCAGTGGCTACTAGTAAACCCATAGAGTACGACCTCATAATTATTCGTTTTGACTAGTCCAATTAGGGTTGGTAACGAGATGAGTATAACAATGAAGTCAGGCGTCTTCTTTTAGTTCAAGCGTATTTTTTTTAGGTTTTTAATACTCTAATTTATTTATATAATAGTGAGTGCGTGTCACTAGACACGCACTAAGCTTCAACTACCACTATTTTGTATTCCACTGATTTATATCCAAAAGCACACCGTAAGAACATTAAATTATTTACAATTAATACCAGAATGGATTTATAAATGCTACGAAATTCAATTTCAAACGCATAATCCAAAATGGCACGTTCTAATTGAGCCTCCTCGTCAAATTGTTTTCACAGCTCATTGCATATTCTAATTTCATTGATAAATGGGTTGTTAAGTTTATCAGTTTTAATTTACACCCCTTTTGGGTACTATAGGAAGTTTCAATGGACTGTTGTAGAACTTTGTCACAATAAGTAAACTTAACTGTACAATTATATGCAACCTAACTGCACTATGCACATAGAGCACTGAGCTTTTCGCAAGACGGAGGATGTTTCTATAGCTCAGAGGTCATTTATGTACCACACAGTGCGCAGAAGCTAGAGTTTAACTACAATCCTTAAGAATGGGAGTAGGTAGACAGACAATGTCATCATCATCATCATCATCAGCAGCATCAGCCTGTGACAAAATGTCATATAGCATTAAAAACTGACAGATGAATATATTTCAAATGTTAAAAGGGTAAAACATCTCAAAATCAAAACTGCTGTGTTACTTAATTGTGCCTTAAAAAAACATGTTTTATCCATATGACCCTGGAGGCCTACTCCGAAATAACACATCCGAAATTTCGGGCCCGACCGAAACACGACTGAATTTGCCGATGACCAACGGATGTTTTTGACATAAAATGACGATAAAATTCTTGTCAAATTATCGGTCGGGATTTTTTCGTTTAGTAGGTTTACGATGCAAAAATATATCAAATGAATTTCGGTCGAACTGAATGATAAGTAGAACCGACCGACCGAACCGAATGTGATTCGTAGTAGGAAACGCCCGATAATTTCGGCCGATACTTCGGATTACCATTTTGGAGTAGGCCTACACACAGTTGCATGCAGTCCAACCTTTTCCTTCCTACGGAGAGCACGACTAGAAGTCGGAGAAACATACTTATAGCTTAAACTAATTATACAAGCATGTGAAAATATATGGCATGTCACCATTTTGCCCTCAAAATACCTACCTAACTAATAGATTACTAAAATTGGCAAGCTGTTCTAAAAATAACGCTTACTCGAGCTTACTCATTATGCAAAATTATATTTTCTATTGACTGTGATATAGTTCTATCACGAGAATATAACGAGTACTTACTTACTCGTATATTAATAGGTGTGTTTGTTGTATCCACCAGGTGTAAGTTGCTAGAGCGTGAAACGTTGTGTTATAGCATTTTGAAATGTCGCTATCGATTCTACTAGCGTTGAACTAAATGTCGGAAAGTACGTTATAGAAATCGAAAATACGTTATATAACTATGAACTATACTTGAACTATATAAGTGTTATATAGTTCAAGTATAGTTCATAATTCAAGCGTATGTAAAATATGTGTGGTCTTTGTTTGTTATTGAATACCTATAATTACTTATCTATCTGATGTATATATACGGCCTAAGAAAGTATCTTGCCTGTCTAAAAGTGGTAGAAAAGTTCCAAAGTTTAGCGATTATCCTGGTAGATATTTTTTTAATGCGAAAATGGGTATCGGTGCGAAGATCATCGCACCACCTAGTCTGAGAGTGTCCTTTGCTACACTTGCCGATAAGCGGTCTATACTAGCGACCCGCCCCGGCTTCGCACGGGTAGAACTTAAATGAATACATTTGTTGCATCAGTTTGTTGCGTCGAGTATGAATTAACATCTGAAACAATCATCGTCATATTTCAACCAATTTAAACAAAATATTCACGATTAGCTAGTTTATAGTTTTAAATAAAAGTATAAGTAATTAATTAGGCTTCGTAATTAGTATGTTAGTCAATCCCTTTCAAATATAAATATTTTATTGATAGCTGCAATAGAAACTAAATAGAAAGCAAATCGATTGGACGTAACTATTTGTCTCCCATTGGACATCTTTCTTCAATTCGAATCACTCGAGCGTCCGGTTTCCGTGCTAGGATATTCGGACTGCAGGAGCTCTGGTTAATTCAATGCATGGTCACGCACCGATGGAGTTGCAAAGCTGCCTCGGTTCTCTTGAACTTGGCTTGTGGCGGGATAGGATGTCAAGCCACTTGTCCTGTATTCTGTGTTCTGTATTCTTTGATGCGGTAAGCGTTGGCGAAATTATTTTGTTGCAAACGTAACACGGTCTTTTGGTGTAAAAGATTGATAGGTTGACTTCAAACCGGGCGGTCGCTGGTTCAATGGTGGGTTTTTCTATGTGCATTTATTGAATTTCGTTCACAGTAAGAGCATTTAATCGATGTTCCATCTGATTTGCTACAAAAAAGTGCTTGCCATCTTCAAAGCAAATATCTGCCGCCACCTTATGGTGTTCCGGCAGGACACCGGCTTTGAGAGACAGACCATTCTGGCGTAGCGTGTTCACCATCCTCTACCACATCACCGATCACACCAGGCGAGATAATGGCCAAACGCTACCCTATCAGATAGATTAAAAAAATACGTATTTCAAGTAAGTATTTTTAATGGTTACGTATCGAAAAGTTATTGATAAAAAACAACCTTGTACTCAATCGGAATAGTTACTATACCAATAACATAATTATCAGCCTATCACTATTTACATGTACATGTTGTTAACACCTACGTCACGAAGTTGACTCACGGCTTTATAAGTTTTATATGCTTGTGTGTTTCATATGTTTTAGTTGTAAGTGGGTTTTGCAGCTAATGCATGTATTGTGCGATCAATCTTGAAATATATGTTACTCTAAGCACTCTTTCAATCCAACATGAACGTTGCTATGCACTTAATTATATTCAGTATATCTATATTGCTTTACAATCTCATTAAATGCGAGGGCAAAAAAACTCTAAGTGACTTTTAATATGATCTAAATTAAACGCTTGTTTTGAATATAAAACTCTCTTCGCTATCTTAGCATTCAAACACAATTTCATTTTAAAATGTAAAATCCGTCCACCTCACGAACATCTTAAACATCATTCAAATTTATGAAAGGGTCCCTAAGGAAAATTATTTCCCGCTTGGCTGAACTTGCATTGCATCTTAGGACCACGCCGGGACATAAAGGCAAATGATGTGGGCAATGTCTTCTATAAACCTCTTGCAAAATATATTTTACATGCAAATATCATGGACGTTTATTTTCCCCCGCAATATTTACATGTGTGTATGAATATCAGCGAGATGGAGAAATTATATGGGATGCGGCAAATGCTTTTCCGTCACTGATTTTGTAAAGTTTACAATGTTTATTCATATTTTTAAACTCCGACTATTCAAAAGATGGAGAAACTGAACTGAGATATTTAGATCTTCTTATCGGCTTGTATGTGTCTGAACATCTGATAGACATATTTAGACTCATTTAATACAACTTTATATATTCTTACATATTAAAATGTATGTAGTCTTTTTTCAATTCATACCTCTAAAATTATTCTTTAATTTTTTTATTTAATGTATAGAGCGGATTCTGTGTTGGTGTTGGTGGTCTAGAAAAATTGTTGAATATCAGCAAGGACGTAGCAAAAATATTGTTTTATTTATATATAAAAACGTTTTATTCCAAATTAGTTTCGTCTCGCGTCTTTGCCAGCGTTGGTAATTATATTTTTTATATTTTTACTCGTATATATTATGCCATATCAGCAATCGTTGTCTAAAATTTCAACCAAATTCTACGGCGTCTAGCCCATAAAAGTTGACAGTTAGATTGAGTTTCTTTTGGATGTATTATATTAGATAGAATTATGGACAGTTTGAACTTTTATCAAGTCAATTTCTTTTAAAATGTCTTCAAATTGAAAGACAAAATTGAGATTAGCATTAAATTAGGAGAAATTTAAGACAAAACAGACGTTATTAAAAAACTTGACGCTACAAATTTCAAAGTTGACGAGCATAATAGAGAGTTTTCTAATTTTCTTCTTTCGTCGGCTGACACTTTTTAATAAGATAAATTATGTAAACGGGTCGGATGACGTAGCTTCTTAGGAGTTGATCTTGCAAAGTTACAAGTTGATGCTCAGAACACAATCATTTCTTATAAGGTCCCTTTAAGCGAAGGATCATCTTAAGTGGAGTTTTTCTTTCGTTCTTTGTACGCGATAAAATATATCACTTTGTAAGAGACATGGGATATACAAAATATATCTGGTGCCAAAAATGGGGAGCGTCTTAGCGAGATCGCACTTGAATTGTAGTCTTGGTAGCATTTTTTTTTTTTTATATAATATAGAGCGGCAAACAGGCAAGCGGCCCACCTGATGGTAAGTGGTCACCGCCGCCTATTGACATCTACAAAACCAGAGGTATTGCCGGTGTGTTGCCTACCCTTATTAGTGAGCACTCTCATTACTCTTCGTTTGAAGCTACCAAGGTTGAAGGTTTCTGGGAAAGTTTCAGATGGGAGATCATTCCACATCTTACAGGTAGGTGGGAAGAACAGTCGTGTGAAACGAGTAGTATGTGATGCCCACGTATCTATAATGTGCGGATGTGCTTTTTGACGGTGTCGGAAGTTCCGATGGTAGAAACGGGACGGAGGAATGATATTAAAAAGCTCTTCCGAATATTCCTCGTGATAGTACCTATAGAAAAGGCTAAGAGAGCCAACGTCGCGACGAAGACTCAAAGGTTCCAATTTATCAGTTAGCTTGGGGTCGTCGACAAGTCTAATAGCTCTTCTCTGAAGGGAGTCAAGTGGTTGCAGTTGATATTTCGGTGCACTACTCCATAGATGAGAACAGTACTCAATGTGTGGCCGAACCTGCGCCTTATATAACAACAGACGCTGGCTCGGGGTGAAGTACTATTTGGCTCTATTTAGTACACCGAGTTTTTTAGCAGTAAGTTTTGCTTTGCATTCAAAGTGACTCCCAAACTGGACCTCGTTAGAAATGTTGACACCCAATATGCTGATTGACTTCGACAAGGTAAGGGGAATGTTCTGAAAAAGCGGGGCTGCAGGAAATTGTGACTTTTTGGCCGAGAAAACGATAGCCTGTGTTTTAGTAGGGTTAAATTCTACTGTGTTTCGTAAACCCCAGGCTGAAACATTTTCTAGGCAACGCTCCACCTTACACACTAGCTCTGATCTCCTAGCATCGATGTCCGCCTTGTGGGCATTTTCTTGACCTGTGTAATGAGCATCACCCGTGCTGTCATCCACATAGCAATGAAACTGATTTGTAATAGGTCATTAATATGCAAGATGAGCAGCGTTGGGGATAGCACAGATCCCTGTGGAACTCCGGCGTTAATCGGCATGGTCTCAGAACAAGCACCATCAACGACGGCTTTTATGGTTCGACCATGCAGAAAATTGCCAATCCACATACAAAGCCTCTCAGGAAGTCCGTAAGAAGGTAGCTTAGCAAGAAGGGCCTTATGCCATACCCGATCAAACGCTTTAGCGATATTCAAGCTGAGAGTTGAGTTGAGCGAGAGTTTCACCTCTGCTTTCAACGGTCTCTCCCCAACGATGTGTGAGGAAGGCTAGAAGATCACCAGCTGATTGTCCATGACGGAATCCGTACTGATGGTCACTAATCAGCTGGTGTTCCTCTAAGTATCCTAAGAGCTGTGAGTTTATGACTTATGACCCGTTCCATAACCTTGGAATGAAGTGAGGTTATTACAATAGGTCTGTAGTTTGATAGGTCAGTTCGGTCTCCCTTCTTGGGGACTGGATGGACGTGGGCTACCTTCCAGCATGGCTGCACGATGCTTTTTTCATATGATAATGAGAAAAGATGCGTGAGTATAGGTGTCAATTCAGGGACACAAACTTTAAGCACGATTGCTGGGATGCCATCAGGTCCACTCGATTTTCGCACATCAAGAGATAACAGCTCCTTTCGTATTGCACGCTGCGATATGCGTAATTCTCGCATAATATTTTTACAGTACGGAAGTAAAGAAGGAACTGCATCTCCATCGTCAAGAGTCGAGTTAGAGGCGAATAGAGAACCCAGCAAATCTACCTTTTCCTTCGCGCTGTGGGCCAGAGTGTCATTGGATTTACGTAAGGATGGGAACATGGATTGGCAAAAATTACCTTCGGCAGCTTTAGCAAGCGACCAAAAAGCACGACTGCCGCAAGACGGGTAGCTAATTAATTGATCGCCAATTCGACTTATATGGGAACATCTTGCCTTTGCTGCAGCTTTCTTTGCGCACCTGGAGGCATGATTGAACTTCTTTTTGTAGTCAGCAATATTAGGATCCTTAAGCCTGAGAGCCTCAGTCCAGCTTTTGTAGGCTGCTAGCTTTAGATTAGCCGCTACGGCGCAGGTCTTATCGAACCAGGGCCGACTCTGACCACCAATGCGTATATTCGAATACGGAATGAAGCATTCCATACCCTGCAACACGACATCAGTCATGAGATTGGCACAAGCTGATGGTTCACCCGACAAGAAGCAAACCTGTCCCCAAGGATACGAGGCATAAAATTCGCGCAGACCATCCCAGTCAGCTGAACGAAAATGCCAATCCTTACGTTTGCCCGAAAGAGACAAGCGCTCGGGGCGCTGAACTTTAACTCTGGATTTGACCAAACAATGGTCAGACGAACCAAGAGGCGCATCAACCTGCACATGATAGTTGGATGGGTTGGAGGTCATCATAAGGTCCAGTAATGAAGGTACTACTACTAATGAAGGTACCAACAAATGTGCCAGATATTGTCGACCACGTACGTATCTGGCATTTTTGTTGGTTCAGTGACTAACTGAGAAAGACCATATGTAATAGCAAATTTGTGAACAGTCCGGCCAGCGTGGTCTGTTGTACGAGATCCCAAACATTCGGCATTATGTCCGTTACAGTCACCTAAGAGTATCATTTCTGCAGCTGGGTATTGCTCCAATGCCATATCAAATCCATTAGAAATGTGTTCGAAAAGACGGGTTGTCTCAGCGTCACCAGAATGGGATCGATACAGGCAAGCGTATATTCGAGTTTCTCTACCGTAGTCAACTCGCACCCAAAGCATAGATAAGTCTGAGACCTCAAAACCGTTAAGACGGCGACAGCAAATATCCTCTCGGACAAAAAGGCATACTCCAGCCCGACGCACAAAACTATGCTCGAGTTTGTAGCCGGGGTAGTGGAGGTATGAAGTATCGGGCGGAGAAGATATTTGCGTCTCCGTCAGAAACAGGAGAACGGGTTTGGCTATCTCGAGATGGTGATGTACGGCATTAATGTTAGAATGTATACCTCGGATATTGCAGAAATCAACGTCAAGAGTAGATTGAAAAGCCGCTGGTTTTGCTTTATTTCTATTAGTTTTTATTTCCATTATTGATATGAGAGTTGTGGTTTATATGCCCTTCCAATAAAAAGGTTCAAGGCAAAATATATAAAAATTATGTTCAAGGTAGACCGAGTTGAAAAATTAGTGAGTCATCGGCGTGGGGTACGGAAGGGCCCCCGGTCCCCCCTGGAAGCAGCTGCCGGGATCCACTCCGGTCTCCTTCTCCGGCACGACAGTTACTCTACAGGATTATGCACGGGTTGGCGAGACAGCCTCACAGGGCGGAGATTAGAGTAATCCCTGGGTTCAGGTCTCCTACTGACCCGCGGGCGGCCAGCGGACAGCCGTTTCATCGGGTCTCCCTGGACCCCACGACGATGTACCACATCAAACACCCCAGTGCATCCTTTATACACATTAAGGGACTTGAAGTGTTTATTGGTTTAACACAGCATCAGGGGAAGGGGAGCTGTATCCCTAGAACTAGCACCGGAACACGCTATTAAAGTTAACATTAATAACATTTAAGCGGTATAATTTACCAAGGTGGTGGTAATTTGTTAACAAAAACCCAGGCGAGTCCCTACAGAGACCCTACCACCTAAGATTTAAGTGGAGTTATAATCTAAAAAAAGATTAACGAAGGATACGGCGGGTACGCCTCCACGCTGATCCATCTGTTGTTGGTTGGAACCCTGGTTTCCCACTGCTGGTTTTCACAGCACCCACGGGATGAGATGGGGTGACCCTATTATATAGGCAGGGACCACACGGCCAGAGCATTTTGGCTGCACCTAAAGAATTTAACTTATTTCATTTGAGACGGAACAAAATCTATCTATATATATATATAAGCTTTATAACAGACACACATATTTAGGTACCCGTAACAATCGACTATGCAAATATGGCGAGATTGCAAAACCACACCTTGTATATATATATATACTAGCAGTATCCCGCAGCTTCGCCCGCGTTAAAACCTTCTTTTATTTACTTAGAACTTTTCTTTTGTAAAAACGATTCTATCATTAAAAACATCAAATAAGAATTAGCCAAATCGGTTCACCCGTTTTCATGTTATCGCATGACTAAGGCAATTCTGGATTCATATTCATAAAACCCTAAAAACCTAAATTTAAAGACTTTGTTACCTACCCCATTTCGAAAAATCCTACAACACGTACTTTATCACATCTTGTTTCGCCATACAAACTTTGAATCCCCGTTCCATATCCGGGAAGAATTTTCAGAAAATCATTTCTGAGCGGATACCTACGTCATAATAACTATCTGCATTCTGAATTTCAGCGCAATCCGAAACAATATTGATTTTTAGACTTTGTTACCCCAGTTTATCCTCTTAGGGTGGCATTTTGAAAAAGTCTGAAATCGTATTTACTTATTTATTTACAGAAGTACTTGTGTGAAATGTCAAAAAAAACGACTATCCAAACTTTGAACCCCCGCTTCATCCCCTTATAGAGTGTATTTTGAAAAATTCTTTCTTAGCGGATACCTAAGTCAAAATAACTATCTGCATGCCAAATTTCAGCGCAATCCGAAACAATATTGATTTCAGACTTTGTTACCACACTTCACTCTTTTAGGGGTGGAATTTCGAAAAAGCCTGAACACGTATTTACTTACTTAAGTACTTGTATGAATTTTCGAATAGAAAATACTATCTAACCCTTTTTTTCCATACAAACTTTGAATCCCCGTTTCATCCCCTTTAGGGGTGAATTTTGGAAAGTCTTTTCTAAGATGGAACTATCGTTGTAATAACTATCTGCATGCCAAATTTCAGCGCAATCCGATACAATATTGATTTTCACACTTTGTTACCCTATTTCACCCTCTTAGGGGGGAATTTCAAAGAAACCTGCAACACATATTTAATTATTTTTTTACTGAAGCACTAATGTGAAGTTTCGGATAGAAAAGACTATCTCATCTTGTTTTTCCTTACATACTTTGAACCCCCGTTTCATCCCCTTCAGGGGTGAACTTTGGAAAATCTTTTCTCAGAGGTAACTATCGTCGTAATAAATATCTGAATGCCAAATTTCAGCGCAATCCGAAACAATATTGATTTTCACACATTGTTTCCCCATTTCAGCCTCTTAGGGGTGAAATTTCGAAAAAACCTAAATCACGTGTTTACTTATTTATGTCTTGAAGCACTTGTGTGAAGTTTCGAATAGAAAAGACTCTCTAATAATGTTTCTCTATAGAAACTTTGTACCCCCGTTTCATCCCTTTAAAGGGTGAATTTTAGAAAATACTTTCTTAGCTGATACTTACGTCATAACAACCACCTGTATGCCAAATTTCAGCGCAATCCGCAACAATATTGATTTTCAGACTTTGTTACCCCATTTCAGCCTCTTAGGGGTGAAATTTTTAAAAAACCTACAACATTTGTTTACTTATTTATGTCCTGAAGCTTTTGTGTGAAGTTTCGATTAGAAAAGACTATCTAATCTTGTTTCTCCATAGAAACTTTGAACCCCCATTTCATCCCCTTCAAGGGTGAAATTTGAAAAATCCTTTTTCAAAGGTAACTAACGTTGTAATATACCCTCCAAATTTCAAGTCTCTACGACCAGCGGTTTAGGCTGTGCGTTGTCTGTCAGTGAGTCAGTCAGTCAGTCAGTATGTCAGGACAAAGATTCTTATAGTATTAGATATATATATATTAGTATTAGATATTTATATATATAGTATTAGATAGATATAGTTATATATATATATATATATATATATATATATATATATATATATACAGTGTGGAAATTAAACTCAGGCCCTGGAGGGAAACTACTTTAAATCCTTAAGCTAGCTCATTTTACTTAAAGGAGACATTCCTTTATTTTTGAAAAGAAACAAATCTGCATTAAAAGATTTTTTAAAACTCGCTTGCTTCGCCCGGGACTCGAACCAACTAAAATTTAAAAAAAATAAACACTCTTTATTTTAATATACTAATCGGTAGTATTAATATTCAGGATAAAGTTTCTCTAACAAACATTAGGTCTTAAAAATAAAAATAATCGTTAAATCTAACATCAACTTTAGGTTACTATCAATTTTGTAACACTTAAATTATTTAACTGATAAATTGTTCGAAATGAGCCCCGTCGTACCGGCTACACAACATTAGTCACCGTTGAAATTCATTTCTTGTAGCCTTCAGCAAAGTGTTGTGGTGTATGCCCCTAATAACATTTTCTATCGCAATCCTTAGCTCTTGAACGGTTTCATAGCAAGTTTCAGAAACAACATTTTTTACATGACCCCATAAAAAGAAGTCCATGGGCGTCAGGTCTGGACTTCTTGCAGGCCATCTAATCGTCCCGTTTGTACCTATCCAGGCATTGAAATTTTCATTAAGGTATGCCCTGGCAATTCTGCTGTTGTGGGCAGGTGCACCATCTTGTTGCAAAATGATATTATTTCGTTCCTCTTCTGGCAGAAGGTTTAATTGATTTTGTAAAAGCTCCAATATTTCAATGTATTTTGCTGCATTCAGATGTCCTTCGTAAATGTGCATCAAAACAACCATGTTACTTTTGATTCCACACCAAACATTAAACAAAATCTGACCTGATTGTTCGTTTCACGGACACGGAATGAATTTTGACGAGACCAATAATGATTGTTATATCTGTTATACATTCCATTATTATTAAAATTTGGTTTGTCAGACCATACAATACAATCCAAGAAATTTGGGTTGCGGGCTATTTCTGTTTGAATATTTTCACAAAACTGTAATCTCCTGTCACTATCTCCGGGATGTAGTTTTTGCACCAATCGCCCATCACGATAACATTTGTATTTGAATTTTTTCAGAACTTTAAGTATACTAGTATGGTTGATGCCTATCTCTTGAGCAGCTTCCCTGCTTGAAGCCTTCGGGTAACACTCGAAGTATGTCAAAATGTTTAACTCAACATCGCTATAGTCCAAATTTTGTTGCTGTGGGCGTCCAGTCTTCTTTTTAAAACTTCCAACGGTCAGTAAATTATTCACAATTCGAGACAAAACTTTTCTAGATGGTAGTTCTCTGTCTGGATACTTCTCGCGATACCACTGCAGAGCTAAATCGTAGCTCTTGTTGCAAACAAAGTAAGCTTCTAATAACTCGAATTGTTCTTGATACGCCATTATGAGATAATTTAATTACGTAAGGAAAGCAACACTACTTAAATAAAATCTGTTGATAAAAATCGAATTTTAAAATTATTGTCCCGCATTGCAAACTAAGTCAAACGTTCCATTTTTAAACTTCTCCACTGAACGCCTCGGATCATGTAAGAAGGAAATGTGCATAGAGGTATTACCACCATTGAACAATTTTCTTATCGAAGATTTCAACAAGGTACTTAACGATAAATTAGCAAGCGTGTACTTCATACGAAGTCTTTGAGTGTTGGAGAGATAACAGAACTGTTACGTGTCTTTTACTTGTTAAAAGTGAACAGTAACCAAACATTTTTTAGAGAAACTTTATCCTGAATATTAATACTACCGATTAGTATATTAAAATAAAGAGTGTTTATTTTTTTTTAATTTTAGTTGGTTCGAGTCCCGGGCGAAGCAAGCGAGTTTTAAAAAATCTTTTAATGCAGATTTGTTTCTTTTCAAATATAAAGGAATGTCTCCTTTAAGTAAAATGAGCTAGCTTAAAGATTTAAAGTAGTTTCCCTCCAGGGCCTGAGTTTAATTTCCACACTGTATATACTATGAATATGTGTGTCTGTTATAAAGCTTAGTCTACTTTTGTCTACTCTTTTTATATAGTCCTAAATAAGATATTAATAGGAAAAGTACTATATAAAGTAAAAGACACAGGTTATCAAATAAATTTATTTACAGTTTGGATTAACATTATTTTTGTGTAACATACAGTATGATAAAACTACCTAATGCATCTATTACCATTCGTGATCTATATATACGACTAACATACGACATGATTGTCGTAACTTGAACTTAAATTACCTATATATTTACATTATACATATACATATATTGCGATTATGCATATTACAACGGAATACAACTCCGACAATGCTATTTTAAATATCAACATAATATAAACATTAACTGTATTATTTCTTATTTTATGTCTTATTTCTATTTCTTCTTTATATTTCTAAATTCCTATCTATGATTTGTAAAACTTGTTATTATTATAATTTTTATTAGTTAACAATAATGTCTTTAAATCAATGTAATAAATGTAATGAAATTATTACGTAAGTAATCGAACATTTGTATTATGATAATGAAATATTTGTACACTACAAAAAGGTTGATTAGAGACTAGTTATTTTAATAAGTGTATATCATTCTACCACAATCTGACAAATAAATATATTGAATTGAATTGAATTGAATATTATTTTCATAAACTCCGACTATTTTTAACCCTCCGACGTAAAAATAAGGGGTATTATAAATTTGACTTGTGTATTTGATTATACGGAATGGTTTTAAAGTGACTAGCAAATGTCTGTCAATTTTGAGGTAAGCTTCGTTTCCCCTTTAATTACTTTTTACTTTTGGTTACGTTTATTTAATTGACTTAACTTAACTTTAACTCAACACTTATGGCGGCATGGTGATTAGCTATTTTTTGGTAGCAAGTCAGGCGAAACATCGATATAACATGCTCCCTACCACATGTACTAAGATTTGTACCGGTGACATAGAAAAGATAATAATACTAAGTACCGGTGACCTGTCGCTTAGAAGTCAAGCCAATCTATCCTTTCCGCCCTTCCGTCCTTTACGGGGCTCAAAATATTAAGTTATAAGTATAATAAATATTAATATTTAGTGTATTCAACATGTTAAGTTTCAAACATTGATACGGAACTCCAATCCCGAATGATGACTGATCCATCCATAGTGGGGTCCCACATCTGTGTAAACGACGTAGTATGTAGGGTCACAAAGTGTACCGCCTGGGGCTACTCCACACTTAGATAGCACCCCTCGGAGCATCCAGCTTATCATGTGGTCTGGTTGTAGGACGCTTACTGTCAGTCCACCGCCACTGTCGCCGTTGCGAGGGTTTGTGCCTGAAAATTAACGAAGAAAAACATCTTTACATAGCATAAAACGAAGTCGCTTCCTGCCGTCTGTCCCTCCCTCTGTAGATCTTTTAAACTACGCAACGGATTTTAATGCGGTTTTCATAAATACATAGACGGATAAGGAGGAAGGTCTATAATCATGATTAAACGCCGCGGGGTGCAACTAGTATTTGATAATTAAGATCATCATAATCAGCCGGTATCAGTCCACTGCTGGACATAGGCCTCTCCTAAGTCATGCCACTGAGCCCGATCTTCGGCTCTTTGTTTCCAGTCACTGCCCACCGCTTTACGAATGTCGTCGCTCCACCTGGTAACAGGGCGTCCCTACGCTACGTTTACCGATTCGCGGTCTCCACTCTAGAACCAGTCTACCCCAACGGTTATCGATCCTACGGCAGATATGACCAGCCCACTGCCACTTCAGCTTGCTCATCCGATGAGCTATGTCGATCACTTTAGTTCTCTGGCGAATTACTTCGTTCCGGATTCGATCCCGCAAAGAATCACCGAGCATAGCTCTTTCCATAGCTCGCTGAGCGACTTTAAATTGGTGGACCAGTCGAACCGTGAGTGTCCACGTCTCGGCTCCGTATGTCAAGACGGGTAGGACGCACTGATTAAAGACTTTTGTCTTTAGACACTGTGGTATATGCGACGAGTTCCGGTTCGGTTCCGGAACAACGTGCTCGTTGTACATGACTTTGGTTTTATCCAAATTCATCCGGAGACCGATGCGACGAGAAGAATCAGCTAGGCCATTCAACATCCTCTGTAAGTCGTGCAGCATCTCTGCCATAATGACGATGTCATCTGCGAATCGTAAGTGAGAGATGTACCTGCCGTTAATGTTGATGCCACAATCTTTCCAGTCCAGCGTCTTAAACATATCCTCCAAGGCGTTAGTGAACAGTTTCGGGGATATGACGTCCCCCTGTCTCACTCCTCGACGCAGGTGGATATGATTAGTACGCTGGTTCTGTACTTGTACACTCATCGTTGCGGCATTATACAGACATCTCATCACTTCGATATATCGCCAGTCGACTTGGCAACTCTGCAAGGACTCCAGAACAGACCAGGTTTCGATTAAGTCGAAGGCCTTCTCATAGTCCACAAACGCTAAGCACAGGGGCCGATTGTACTCTTCGGTCTTCTGTACAATCTGCCGCACTGTGTGGATGTGGTCCATGGTGCTGTAACCGCTTCGAAATCCGGCCTGTTCCGGAGGAACTGGAACTCGTCGAGTCTTCGCGCAAGACGGTTCGTGATGACCCTAGAACAGTTGAACAGTTTGAAGACATGGCTCAGAAGCGAAATCGGGCGGTAGTTTTTCAAGAGGGTTTTGTCTCCTTTTTTGAAAAACAAAACCACCATGCTCCCAATTCTCCCAGTGAAGAGAACAGAATTGAAAAGCTGTTGCAGCTGGCTTATAGCTGGGGCTCCTCCAGCTTTTAGAAGCTCCGTTGTGATTCCATCTTCACCTGGGGCCTTTCCATTTTTGAGCTGTTTAAGGGCCATCACGATCTCATCTCGGCTGACTTCGGGCAGGTCTTCTGTGAAGTGGCAGGTCAAGGTGGCTCTACAATCCTCAGTATCGGGTACGGGCCTTGAAGCGTGCGATGCGTAGAGCTTGCCGTAGAAGTCTTCAACTTCTGACAGATCTCCGACTTGGATGCGACGACGTTCCCCGTTGATATTGTCAGCTTTGTGAGGTGGCTTCTACCCAGAGGCTGGGCGAACACTTTCGACCCCCGATTCTGCTCAATTGATTCTTTAATCAATAGCGTGTTACAGGATCGGAGGTCTTGTCGTACCAGCTTCTTAATGGTTTTGTTGCGCACCTGATTAATTGACAAAGCTGACAAAGGGTCTGTTCGTCTCTCTTCCATTAGTCGAAGTGTTTCTGCCGAAAGTTTGGACTTTTTGACCGTACGCTTGCTCTCGCAAAACTTCGTCCCTTCATCCCTGAGGATTTCCATCACTTCTTCGAGTTTCTGGTCTACGTCATCTGTGGTTTCCAAGGCAACGAATCGATTTTACAATTTTAATTGGAATGTTTCAGACCCAACAACGGTTTGGAGTAGGTTTGGTCGGAGTGTGGACTTCATCAATCGGAATCTCTTGACTTTGAAGTCGATATCCAGAGTGCTTCGTACAAGTCGGTGATCACTTCCAGTATTGAACCTACTGATCACTGAGACGTCTCTGAATATGCGCCGTTTGTCCGTAATGATGAAGTCGATCTCATTTTTAGTCACAGTGTCGGGGCTTTGCCACGTCCACTTCCTTTGGGGCTGTTTCTTGAAGAACGAGTTCATTAAGAAAAGCCCCTCTTTCTCGAGAAAGTTGACAAGCATTTGCCCCCTGTGATTCCTACTGCCAAATCCGTGTGGTCCTATTGTCGGTTCACTGCAGGTCTGTACTCCCACTTTGGCGTTAAAGTCTCCCATGACAACGTTGTAGTGAGCCTTAGAGGTGGTATGTAAAGCTCTAGAGATGTCTTCATACATGCTCTCCACCTCTTCGTCCAAGTGTGCCGAGGTCGGGGCGTAAACCTGGATAACCTTGAGGCTGTACCTCTTGGTTAACCTAATTATGAGGTACGCTACCCTGGTCGACACACTGGAGATTTCTACGACGTTGTCACTGAGGACCTTGTTGACCAGAAACCCGACGCCGCCTTGGGATGGCTAGTCTCCTTCTCTGTAATACATAAGATGGCCCGATTCTAGAGTTATGGTGTCCTCTCCCTGTCTTCGGACTTCACATAACCCCAGAATGTGCCATCTTATGTGTCCCAGCTCCTCCTTTAGCTGCGCCAGATGATCATCCAGCCGAATCGTGCGTCCATTATATGTTGCGAGGGTCAGTTTGTTTTGGCGGCCTACCGTAGCCCGGAGATTCTTAGCACCCCCTGCCCTGCCGTTACCGTGACCGCCGCCGTGGTCAGGAATAGCAGGGCGGCCGGGAACTGGGGGCCGCGGCATATTGTGACTTTCCTTCTTCTTTCCTTCTTCAATCCTTCTTTCATCCCTTGGGAGGGATATGCCCTAATCGCCATGCTGGGCAGGCGTGTTGGCGATCGCAGGACGTAGCTTCTCGCACCGGTGACGTTGCTGCCCGTCACCGGCCTGTAGTATTTAGCTACGCCATAATTTGAAATGGTTATACCGCCATTTGTCGGTCGCCAGAGCCCCGGTCGTTGGTCAGCAGGATGCACCACGGGCAGGTGAGGTTGGCTGGGAGCACTTAGATGGTATGTGTGCCCCCTTACATCCCAATTAATTTCAATTCAGATCAAACTAAACAAAACTGACTTCATATGCAGCGCTTATCATTTTCAGTAGCAAATTTGAGATATTTATATCTATAACTCAGGAGATGCTCGTCAGATTAGGTGATTGATAGATTAGACTAGATGAATTTTACAATAGGAATTAACAAAAAGTAGGTATACCTTCTCGAACTAAAAAGGATATTTCAAATCAATTAATACATTTTTGAGTTCTGAGGTAACAAACATAAAAAATACAAGCGAATTGAGAACCTTCTTATCCTCCGTGTCCATAAATGTTGGATTGGATGGATTTTCGGGAAAATACAAACTACAATAACTTTGCGCATAATAGGTGAAAAGAGATCCTGTCAGCGGATCAGGATCAGGAGGGATCACAAATGATGAATGCATCATTTATGATCCCTCCTGCAACTGCCCCTTTAATGTGTATAAATAAGAAATAAATGCTTAGAACTTAGAATTGAGGTCTGAGCTTACGAATACTATAAGTTAAAAATTATCTCCTCCCGTAGATGACAACTGACAATGACTCCCAACATAACTTGCCTGCTCGCAGTCCACAACTTCGTATAAGCCAAACATAAGCCTATGATTTTTCCTAAATACAATCTAGAATCGAGGAGCGTTAGCTAGTTGCAAGATCGCTAAGAATATACTAATGTGTATTCTGGTATCGTAACATTACTTGGGAAGACACTGCTTTTTGCAACACAGTTTTACAAACTAAAGCAAAAATGCAAGGTTTTGAATCAAAAATTGTACCTAAAACCTTTTCACAATAAAGAATTTTGTATTTGTGTTTTGTATTACCGTAAGTAGGTCCAAATCCAGCACAAATAGTGAATTCATTCATCAGCCTCGTGTATACGTTAGGTGCGGAAGTTGTACACGTAGTATCGTTCTGCACCAGTGTATTTGAAACCCTCAGGATTTCGGCGTTTGTATCGTTTTCTGTTGATCCAAATCCGACTATCTGAAATCGTACAAAGTTGATTTGATTAGGCTTAACAAATTATACATGACAATGAAATTTGATTAATTATGTATTAAGAATGTTAAACTTTTAGTAACTTCTCGAATGGTATAAAATATAGATTCCCAACAATTTATATTATACTAGCTAACCCGGAAAACGTTGTTTTGCCATATAAATAATTTCGTAGTAATTTCTAGTGTAGACAAAAAATAGCTTACTTATTGCAAGTATGTATGGAGGAAAAATGATTAAATTACTAAAATGGCTATTAAAAAATAAGGGTTGATCGTAGAAGGGTGAAAATTGAGGATTGTATGTATTTTTGTATGTTGTATCATAAAAAAATAAAAATTAAAAATTTTGTCAAAAAAATAAAATAAAAAATTTAGGGGTGGACTACCCCTAACATTTAGGGGGATGAAAAATAGATGTTGGCCGATTCTCATAGATACCGGATAAGCACAAAAAATTTCATCAAAATCGGTCAAGCCGTTTCGGAGGAGTATGGCAACGAAAACTGTGACACGAGAATTTTATATATTAGAAGATGTAATATAATTTGAGCTAAACAAACTATCTATTCTTAGCAGTTATTTCATAAGAAACTCCTTATTGAAATAACTGCTATTATTAAATATTTTGCTATAAGATTTTATGTCAGTATCAGACAAGTACATTTTGTGCATTGGACATTCTCACAAATAAAAATCACTTGCTACTTGTGAATGACGGAACACGAGAAAGGAGCAAAAAATGGTACAACCGATTTAATAGATATTATATACTTACTGTAGCTTCCTTGCCAAATAAATTAGTTTTGTCATAAGACGGCCCCCAGATACAAATAGGCTGGACGTATTCTGTGAACATTAATGTATCTACTTTTATGATCCCAAGATCAGACGTGGCTAAGTCTGTGACGTATGCTGGATGAAGAATTAGTTTCTGCGCCTAGAAAATAATAAAAAATCTGTTTAGGAATAGTGTCGTCATATGGCTATGGCTATACTATAGAACTATAGATTTTGATCAAAGAGATAATATCCGGTGCCAAACAATTTGGAATTTGGTTTGCTTTTGTTATATCTGATAGGATAGCGATTGACCACTGTCTCCGCCTGAAGGTAAGCAATGATGTCGTCGAAGATGGTGAACACGCTAGGCCGAGAATGGACTACATGAATTGGACTAAATCCGGTTTTCAAATTCCCAATCCTAGTGCGGCAACCACTTTATAAAAAGCGCGATTGCATCTAGTTATTTATCACTAGGTGATACGAGTATACTAGGTAAATGTTGACTGTTTCTCAATTGTTTTATTGCAGAAAGGCAAGCATTTGATACCTCGACCGCATCCTTTATCAGGCAAATAGTTATCCCATTTGCCCGATGATGTGGAAGTAGTCTCAACATTTAAATAGGCAATTTAAATTAATACTTTGGATTTAGCTTTTTTCCATATAATTCATAAAAATGTACAGTGTAAGTTGTAGTTATTTTCTTTCATATTTATAAACATAAAAGCGAAACTTTGTTAACACTTACGATGCGCAATTGTCTACCAGGCTGTGTAAGATCATTGTAATTATTGGTGCCAGCGACTAAGAATACTTTATCAGCGTCTAACTGTAGTCCATCTCTAAAGAAACAGTGACCAGCTGAAATAAAAATTAACTTTATGAGTGTACGAAATTGACCTCAAACCAAACACTTCAAAATATATTACTTTTTATTATTACAGGAAGCAAAAAAAGTCGGCAATTGACATAATAATGAAGAAGCCTATGTCTAGCAGTGGATCTCTATCCACTGCTAGACATAGTTCATCATTAACATCTCTATGTTCTGATGATGATGATACGACAACGCATGTTGCTATTAATTTTTAGTTTGAAACTTTGTAAGTTTGAATTTGTTTTCTTGTTATATACTTGGTGTTGATTTTCCACATTTCAGACAAGTTTATATTGTGATATCAATATTGTTATTTTTTTTAATAGAATTCAATTTTTTCTGCATAAAAATTAGCGAGCCACTGACTAATACGTCACAATACTGCAAAAATATTAACTTTTCGTAGCTGAAATGTGGCACGAAAATTTCTATAAAATGTATACATTATCACCATCATAATCAGCCGGTATCAGTCTTCTGCTGGATATAGGCCTCTTCCAAAATACGCCACTGAGCTCGATCCTCGGCTCTTCAGTGTGAAGTGTATACAACCGCTAAGAAAAGGTTAAACAGTGGTTAAAGTTTGCATAAACGTCTCTGGTCTCAAGTGAAACTGCAAAGCGCTGCTATCTTACGTAAAACTTTTTATTTCTAGATCTAATAAAATATTTAATGTTACAATGCTACCAAAGACATCGGACTAAAATAAGAAACATGATGGCCAGTTTGTCTGGAATTTGTTTCACATAACGCACCTGTTAACACAGCAGTCCTAGATATAATATTCCCGCCACACGCATAAGCCACTGGGTCTTTGAAAAGTATAGCCACATGCCACGGCCAGTCTCCTGCTTTAGCCTCTGTCCTTACTGACACCAACTCGGTGTGTTCCATAGAACGTCTTCCACACACGTGAGCGTAAGCTTCATCTGGGTATTTTGCGGAGACGTTAAACGATTTTATTTGTTGAGATATCTGTAATAAAGATTTTATTTCATAAGTATAGCCTTTTTACGAGCTTTTTATTTTTCTTGTCCGGGATAGTTTGTGTGGCTCAAATCTTGGCAGCTTAATTAGAACCACTCATTGGCGTTCTATTTGACCTTAAGTGGGTGAACTTACGCATTTTCGGTGACAATGCAATAATATGGTACCATCGATCTGACGCCTTGATGATAGAGCCGGGCTTGTAGGGACTGGAACTCCGTAATGGCAAATGGTAAGATAGTTGAATTTGGCCTAATATGTTATCGTTATTACTTTCATCACACATGTTTTCTTTTATTTAAACATACGCTTTTTGTAAATATGTCTCTACAGAAAGCTTATGTTTAAACTTTTAATTTAGACTCACTATACAAAAAGAGATACTCAATTCATGTAACACCTGACATTTTTTGGTTAACCTCTATTTTACCTCAGAAATTTAGCGCCTATTGTTCTATTTGAGCAATTATATATTTTTTGTTCTGACAAGTAAGGTTTCAGAGTAGTTCAATAAATACATAATATGAAGCAAAGCCACTCAACACATACGGGACCCTTAATAAGAAGGCTTTGTAATCGATGTGCGTTGTATAGAAGGAGATGCTGTTAGACAGCTATATAGCTGCATCTCCTTTTAATAGACGATGGCGATACCAAAAAGTGGCGGTAACTTTGTAAACAAACATAGTCATAATTCGGAAAATGCAGTATAGCAATATAAACAAACACTGCAGGCCGCAACTTGAAATGTGATACAAACAAGATGTAATTTTATTTTAGAACATAAATATGCTTTATGACTTACCTTGATTTCCTTACTGCAAAGAGTAATTTGATTGAGCACAAACTTAGACACAGTAGGCACATCTGTTACATTATTTAATATCTCCAAATGAAATACGTAGTTTTTTGGTATAGGCGTAACATGTTTTACTAGTAAATTGTTGTATGAAGTTCTTTTCGCGTTAAAAGTTGTTTGATTTGGAACCTGAAACAGAACATTTATAATAAGTTTTCTTTAATTCCTAAAGGTACGGCAACACCGCGGCGTCTTGCGATCTGCGGGCGCGATCTCAGTACTTTTTAATTGTCTTCTGATCGCGTTTGGTGTGAACCAGTTGGTACAAATACTACTGCACTATCTGATCGTCGCCTAGATCGCGCACGCAGGATGTTGCGGATGCCGTACCTTAACAGACAAGCACTACATGACCTAAATTGTTACATATATTGTTTATTTTAAATTAATTGTAAAATATGCACGCACACACTACAAAAACCACACACACACAGTTTATTATTAAGAAATAATGTTATTAATGTAAGTATAAATATTATAGAAATGATATATATTTTTTAATTTAATGACATTACATAAATATCTTTAAATATCTTCAAGGCGCTGACTTTACTAAAGTCTACAATGGAATGGAACTTGCCTGAAAATGGAAACTGCAGCGAAACAAGACGCTGGACGTACTAAATTTGGTCCTATTCACAAAGCTTAACAAACCTCAAACAGTATTTTAAAATAAATAAATAGGGCCAAGGATATATTTTTTTAACTGCTAGGACTCAAAATACTTTCCTATCGTATTATCTACATTATAATAATACAGGTTTTCGCAAAACCTACAGCAGGTACCAGTTCTTCACAAAGTACATTTACTTTACTTTCTAAGTTCTACACATGCACTTATACTTTAGTTTTACCAAATTTTTTAATGTCACGAGAGAATAAATGGACATTATTAATAAATTAAAAGACAATTAAACTTACCATGTATATATTAACAGGAACTTCAAAATAAATTTCCGTATCAACCTCAATGAGGTTAGAATACAAACCGAAATGAAGAACCCCTCTCCAGTATTGGTCCTTTAATCTGTCAAAATGTATCACTCCCAAACCACAAGGGTCATACCGCGTCAAAACAGGACCCTTAATCGTCATTGAATTTACACTAACAAATAAAAGACAAAATAAACTGAGATACATCTTCATCGTTCAAGTTTATTAGACTTCAATTGATATTAAAAACAATTCAGTGATTTATATAAACTCTCGCGGAAAAATAAAGACAAACAAATTTATCTCTATGAAATACAGCGTGTCCGAAACTGGCCGACTCTTTAAATACAATGCTTAAGGACTGGTACCGCTTCTTTTAAGTAAAGGATTTTGTGAGTCATATTTGTAACAAAGTCCTTGAACAATAGGAAATTACATATTTAAAATTTAGATCACTACAGCTAGGCTATTCTGTAAGCTATCACGACAGCGGAATCCGCGGTGAGATTCGAATTTCGTACTTTGAAATTCAATCGTATCACGTTCGCAATACGGTTGAATTTCGTAGTACAAAATTCAAATCTCACCGCGGATTCCGTTGTCAAGATAGCTTACAGAATAGCCTAGCTGTTCAATTAGTCATAATTATGACAAAGTGAGTTTTTGACCGCATAGATATTGGATATTTTTATTATATCATAATTTCGCTAGTCAGTTTCCACCCTAGACCATATCTTCAATTAACTTCAAGTAGATATTGTTGTTTGACCACCATCTTGCCTGGTGGTAAGTGATGATGTGGTCAAATATGGTGAAAGGCTTTAAGGCTGTGAACTGCCAGAACCACAAAATAAATAATATTACTACATACTGGAACACCGTAAGATAATGGCGGCAGATTTTCTTCTTGATGGTGGTAAGCTACTTTATGGTAGTAAATCAGGCAGAACATTTATATAATACGCTCTTGCTACCCGTGGACAAACACCCGTGCTAGGATTTGAACCGGCAACAACTCGCCTAGCAGTCAAACCATCTATCCTTTACGCCAACGACGCCAACGTGGTACTCATTTCTATTACTATTTAACATTCCGTCGTCGAATAATTAATAGGTTTCGTGATACCAATAAAAAGTTTATTTAAGCATGTGTCAACTTTGAATGGATAAAGGAATTGCATTTGCCGCATTCTATACACATTAATAATATCTGTTTCGATAGCTGCATTCATAAAGCATTTTATAATTATCGTTATATAACCAGCTGTTGTTGAAAGTATTACATTAACCTCTAACAATGAAACATGTGTAAGGTGCATCAATCAATGGAGACTACTAGTTGGTTATTAATCAATTAATTATAGATATTCGTTTTATTATGCTTAATTACATGATAAAGGTGAGTGATAAATATGTACAAATGAGATCAATATATGGCTCGAGAGCTACTTTCTGCCGCTCGTTCTACAGAATCGCCGAATATTTGCAATAGGATTTTGATATTATTTAACTCGAACTAATGAATTCTGCAGGAAGAAAATACAGGAACCACTCTGAATACAATTTTTAAATAAAAACATATAGGTGTTGGCGATTCGGTTCGATTGGAATATTCACACAAATAATAAGATACCTCCTTAATGTGACCGACTTCATAAAACAAACACTTTTGTAAAAAATATCTGAATATGTATGTATGTAGTACGTTCAAAACTGATAATATATGATATATATTAGTTGTTAATTGACCTCGCTAGTTTTTAAAATAATATAATAAAATACATTATAAATAACATGGATGATCAAATTGGTATTTTTTAAATATAATATTTTGGAAATCATCTATACATTCATTATGTTTCTTTGAAGTGTTTCACACTTTATATATATATCACTTTATATTCGCACCGTGGCTTAATTGGCAAAGCACCGGAACATGTTATTCCGGAGGTTGCGGGTTCAAGTCCCGTCGGTACGATGAAATTTTGGATTGTGTTTAACAATTTATCTATACATTCATTTCACAATATCTTTAAAAAACATGTGTGCTTATAAAAGTAACTATAACTGGATATTTCATTTTAATTAATACTTTGATTTAATTTTTTACTCTTTATTCCGGGTATCATGACCCATGCCATACAAGTTAAAATTAACGCTTTAAAAGATCAATGTTGAATTACTAAGCTCGATAACAAAATTAATACATCAGTTAGATACAATATAATACAAAAAATTACACTCATTAAAATTAAATTGAATTGTAGGATATTATCTATGTCATAAAAATATATTCGAGGGCCCGGTGGCGTAATCGGGAGAACGGTCGGCTTTGATGCCGTGGTACCGAGTTCAAACCCCGCCGTGCACCAATGGGTTTTTCAATCAAAAAAATTATGTGCGCTTCTCACAGTGGCCCTCCGGCGAAGGAAAACATCGTTAAGAAACCAACCAACCCCCGCATGGTGGTAGGACACTATCTAGTGTCCGCCTGGCCACCACCCTCAAGTTAGAAAATCTTTCACCAAACGTGTTCCGGCAGCTTTGCATTCTTGAGAGCCAGTTCCCATTCATGGCCTAGTGTGTTTACCATCTTCGACCGCATCATCACTTACCAACAGGTGAGATAGTGGTCAAACGCTAGCCTATAAGATAAAAAAATATATATTTTGAATAAATTATTTTATTACAAAATAATATAATACACTTTAAA
The DNA here is from genome assembly GCA_954871355.1 of Cabera pusaria. Classification (NCBI taxonomy): domain Eukaryota; kingdom Metazoa; phylum Arthropoda; class Insecta; order Lepidoptera; family Geometridae; genus Cabera; species Cabera pusaria. The sequence goes on from OX940894.1 coordinate 7,465,066, forward strand.
ACTATCAAATCTAAACAAAAACAGTAAAAACTTAAAAAAAAAAAAAACAAATTATAACTAGTTAATGCTCGTGAGGATTTATCAATTAACAATCATCCTGTATATTATTGTCAGTTCAGTGGTCAGATGACCCCTAATTCTTAATAATGTTACCGTTAATGTTCAGATATTGTTGGCAAGATTATATATATATATATATGTATATATTATATATAGACCAGGCATATTAATATTTTGTGAAAACTGTAAAAACAAAATGTAAAAAAAAAACAGGTAGAAAATACGAGTACATGACAGGACAAAAATACACACAATAAATTTACTAAGGGCTTTAAAAGTACCTTCTACGGAATCCTACAAAATAATTAAAATTAAAACAATAAGTGATTTTATTCGTTGTATTGGTTTGAGTATAAATATGTGTATATCATGATTACGTAAGTTTTTTATCGTTTCATAAAGACTATAAGGTTATCAGAATAATTTTTAGGCAAAATTTTGTATAAACCACAGATTAAAAGTATGTGATTAAACACGAGTCTGATTTATTTGAGATGAGTACATTTTTAGGGTTCTGTAGTCCTGACAAGGAACCCTTATAGTTTCGTCATGTCCGTCTGTCTGTCTGTCTGTCTGTCTGTCCGAGGTTTTGCTAAGAGACCGTAAATACTAGAAAGCTGTAATTTTGTGGAGGTATGTATATAAATTACGTCGACAAAGTGCTGAAATAAAATTGCGAAAAATATTTTTTTTTAGGGTAGCTCCCCTATATGAGAAGTGGGGATGAATTTTTTTTTCATCGTCTACCCCATCGTGTGGGGTATCGTTGAAAAGGTACTTTCTTAGTAACTTTCTTAGTTTAGCAGTAATAGTCGTTGAACTTGGGTGTTGGATAATTTTGTACCAAATACAAAATCCTTAGAATAAATCCTTTAAAGTGATAAAAACGGAGTACCTAGTTGCTTGTTTATTACGGGTAAAGACTTGCATTGAATAATAGGCTACTAAGGAACCCTACACTGCGCGTGGCCCAACACGCACTTGGCCGGTTATTTTCTTTTATTGCAAACTGTACTAGTGTTTGGCCGCTATCTCACCTGTTTACACATAAACAAAATATATATAATTATCTACACATAAACACTTATGAAATATATTTTCGACTTCTATTAAAAATTGAAACGAAATACATTTACTATATATTTTAAGAGTAAGGCTATTTTAAGAGTAATAAATATTGTTTTTTACCAGAATTAAATAAAATTACTTATTGTAACCTATTTCATATTCATGATTAATCGTATGGACTAAATCTACAACTAGTATACATAATTAACTTGACTGGACACACCGCAAACTTTATAATTCCTCATAATTACCCTAACACCAACACAATAATGATAATTAATTATTATTTTGAATTCTTTGAATCGATCTCTTTTAATTCCCGTTTTTCCCACCTTATCACTATATTTATACAATAACATTACATCATACAAATAGTTTAGTATTTTAATTAAAATTGTTTATTTAAAACCTGCTCAAAATCTTAGATCTTTATTATGTCAATTTAACAAATGAAGCGAGTTTAGCTTTGTTATTAATAAAAAATAAATAAATATAGACAAGCACTTAACTAAACTTAAACGATGTCTCGCCTTATGTTTATTAGTAGATTTGTTTTTGTCATGATGTCAAATTTTATATAATTTTCTTGTTTAATCATCTATGCATAATACAGCTGAATAAATTATTATTCTTTCTTGTTTTCTTTCTTCTTCTTAGTAACGATGCGATCTGAGGTAGAAGCGTGCTTTTCTGAAAGTGGAGGCACTAAAGCAAGACAAGGGAGCTGGAAAAATTAATTTAGTCCAAAATCCACATAGCACAACCAATCCTAGGCTGTTTTCCAAATTTACTAGCCGCCGACATCACGTCAAGGCACTCTACGAAGAGATAGGCACCAACCACATCTTTGGTCGTTGGTTAGTTCAAACCATGGCCGAAGTCTATCAACAGTCCAACAATCACCTACTTAAAGCCTACAGTCGCAGGTCCCTAACAATGTCCCATGGTCGACAATACCTCAATGGCTGTAAAAGGTTTCCCCCTAAAAAGTATTTTGACCTCAGTATTTTATCAATTTAATTGTGAAAAAATGTGATCACAAAAGTAGCTAAAACAAATCATGTTTGAGCGAGGGGCAACTTCAAAGCGTTCCAAACATGCCAATCCTAGGGCGAGTAATTATTACAAGAATTAAAAACATGTATGGAATCTGAAAGTTTTCGTGGGCCTGTTTGTTAACCTTTTTACATCAGAAGAAAGGTAGATTTTTATATTATTTTAATAGTAACACATAGAAGGTCTGAATTGAAAGAACACCATATAATACGAAAAAGTTTGGTACTAAATAAAGTAAGGAAATAGTGAAACATTTATTTTCTTCTCAACTTAGCGCATTTTATTTCTATAACATTCATTATCAAAATCCCCACTGCTCGTTTCGATGTTTTCGAGTCTCATAAAACAAAGATTCATTGCCGTTTTAATTCACGTTTGCAAAGCCGTTTTTGCGTTACGAATATTTATTGCCCAGATGCAAAACTTGGAGCTCTGCTACCGTCCTGCTCCACTATATACATGTGAAACAGTTAAGTTACTTCATTATTTTCTTCGGGTATTACATATGTAAATTTTTTGCTTAGCACAATAGGCTTACGTTTAAACATCGAATTTCATGATAATAGGTAGCGATCTCGCTTGTACCACCTATTCAACTCTGACTTGGAGACAATCTAGAAGAGGAACTATTGGGAAAATACCATTTCATGTAAATAATTTAATAATCTAGCCGTACGAGTATGGATGATGTTATGGAATAGAGTACCTTGGTGCTCGTATCTGTATGCCAGATATGTAAATCAAAAGGTTTATAAATTGCAAGTGAATATGTAGGTATATTATCGACATGCGTAGTAAGTAAGTTATCACAAGGGATGTAGAGATTTTGACCTCTATCATGAAAATGTGTCTATCTGCAATCTTTTTATACCTATCATGAGTGCGCTACTCATTTTTTATCTCTTTTCCTTCCTCATTAAATTGAGTACTTAAGTCACTGTTGCGAAACTCTAGTGTGTCTAAGACAAACGATCCTGTACTCTTCGCGTACATGACAAAGAAGAAACTTTGCCAGTCGACGTCTCAGAAATATTTCTGTTTGTGTAAACTTTAATCTTGAGCCTGGAGAGGCTGAGATGTGCCACTCCGTGATTACTTGAGTACGCTATTTGATATGTGCAAAATGTCTAAGAATAGGTAAGGTTAGCTAAGAATATTTTTAGTCCTATACTGACCTAAGGTAACGGACTTATTTTTATAAGACTGAATTCAAATTGTGATTGGTTTTTGTAGGTTGTTGAGTTGAGAACGTGTTTCGTATTTTTAAAAACGCAACATAGGTTTGAAAAAAAAAAGTTTTTTTCGGGATAGGTTGAGAGTCGTTGTCCAGAGACTCGTGTCCATCTTCCAATGTGCCTTCTCCCCATCCCAGATAAGCAAGATCTTACCTGGTAAAATCGTGCTTATCTCTTTACTTGTCTTTTTAGCTCCCGACACAAAAAGAGCCCGGGTGTTATAGGTTTAACGTGGGTATCTGTGTTTCTGTGATGTGTGTGTGTCTGTTTGTGGCATCGTAGCTTCCAAACGGATGAACCAATTTTGATTGAATTCTTTTTTGTTTTGATAGGTGACTTAATCGATAGTTTTCTTAGTTATCTCCTGGAATCTTAAGAGTACTCTAATTCTAACTTACTTTTTTTTATGCTCAATAGGCAAGCGATTGACCACTACCTCACCTGATGTTAAGTGACGATTTGGTCCAAGATGTAGCATACTGGCCTAAAAGATACCTATTCACTCGCGACTTGAAGACCCTCAGGTGGTAAATATCGGGAAACACAGACTAAGGCAAGGAATTCCATTCCTTGGCAGTGCGTATGATTACAGCAAAGATGTCGTGTTTTAGCTCATTGGAATGAACAGATTACATTTAAATTTTGAATTCAAGTACATATTAATATAACAATTGAAATACAAGCGTCGTACATGTTAATTAAGATTATTTAAATGCCTACTTACTTACTACAAATGAAACATTTCACGAAATAATCAACACCATTATTATTATTATATTATTATATATTATAAATGCGAAAGTCAGTTTGTTTATTTGTTTGTTTGTTTGGGACTTCTTCACGGTCAAACGGCTTGACCGATTTGGCTGAAATTTTGTACAAAGATAGAACATACGGCAGAATAGGATATAGGATACTTTATTTTTAGCTATCGAGTCAGGGGGTCCAGATATTATTAATTGAATTTTGTAACTAAAGGACCTCTTCTCGAATAAACGGCTTGACCGATTTGCCTGAAATTTTGTACGAATACATGTCATAAGACAGAATAGGATATAGGATACTTATTTCTGGCTGTCGAGTCAGAGGGTCCAGATATTTTTAATTGAATTTTGTAACTAAAGGACCTCTTTTCGAATAAACGGCTTGACCGATTTGCCTGAAATGTTGTATAAAGACAGTTCATAAGGCAGAAAATAATATAGAGTTTTTTTTTCTGGCTATCGAGTCAGGGGGGGTCTAAATATTTTTAATTGAATTTTGTAAATATAAGATCTCTTCTCAAATAAACGGCTAGACCGATTTGCCTGACATCAACACCAATATTATAAATGCGAAAGTCAGTTTGTTTATTTGTTTGTTTGTTTGGGACTTCTTCACGGTCAAACGGCTTGACCGATTTGACTGAAATTTTGTACAAAGATAGAACATAAGGCAGAATAGGATATAGAATACTTTTTTTGGCTATCGCGTCAGGGGGTCCAGATATTATTAATTTAATTTTGTAAATATAAGACTTTTTCTCGTATAAACGGCTTGACCGATTTGCCGGAAATTTTGTATGAATACATGTCATAGGGCAGAATTGGATATAGGATACTTTTTTCTGGCTATCAAGTCAGGGGGTCCAGATATTTTTAATTGAATTTTGTAACTAAAGGACCTCTTTTCGAATAACCGGCTTGACCGATTTGCCTAAAATGTTGTATAAAGGCAGTTCATAAGGCAGAAAAAAATATAGAATACTTTTTTACTGGCTATCGAGTCAGGGGGTCCAAATATTTTTAATTGAATTTTGTAATCATAAGATCTCTTCTCAAATAAAGGGCTTGAACGATTTGCCTGACATGTTGTATAAAGACAGTTCATAGGGCAGAATAGGATATAGAATACTTTTTTTTGGCTATCAAGTCAGGGGGTCCAGATATTTTTAATTGAATTTTGTAAATATAAGACTTCTTCTCGAATAAACGGATTGACCGATTTGCCTGAAATTTTGTATGAATACATGTCATAAGACAGAATAGGATATATGATACTTTTTTTTGGCTATCGAGTCAGGGGGTCCAGATATTTTTAATTTAATTTTGTAACTAAAAGACCTCTTTTCGAATACACGGCTTGACCGATTTTCCTGAAATATTGTATAAAGACAGTTCATAAGGCAGAATAGAATATAGGATAATTTTTTTCTGGCTGTCAAGTCAAGGTGTCCTGAATTTTTAAATTGAACTTTGTAAATGTATGGCCTACTCTCGGTCAAACGGGTTAACCATTTAAGCTGAAATGTTGTACACAGACAGTCAAAAGGACATAGAAGGGCAACGAATACTTTTTTTCGGGTGGACATTTCGGTTGTCTATATTTTTATTATGGAATTTTGTAAATGAATGGCCTCTTTTAGGCCAAACGGCTAGACCGATTTAGATGAAATTTTGTACAAAGACATTTAATCAGGCATAAAAGGGTAAAAAATACTTTTATTCGGCAGTTAAGTGTGGGTGCCTATATTTTTTGTTAACTTTACATAGAGTTTGCATAATCATACCAATGCTTTGCTTGCCCAACGTGTTTTATCTGCTTTGTGGGAAGTATTTCAAAAGCATTCGTGTTTTAACAGCCACATTTAACCTTAGGGTCATCGATGTTGACTGAGTAGGTTATAAAAACTGTCAGGGTCATAAAACGTAAAAATTTTCGAGCTCACTTCGCTCGCGCGGTGAAAGCACTCGCTACGCTCGCGCAATAATTTGTTTGATCTACTTTGTAAGTTATATTTCAGCAACATTTGTATTTTAATAGTCACATGCATCAGAACGAGTCCATAAATTAAAACAGTACAACCTTCAATAATCATAATGATTTTTAACCTTAAAGTAAGTGGATATTAAGTTTAACCTTATGGCCATAGGTGTTAACTTAGTAGGTCATAAAAACTGTCAGGGTCATAAAATGACGTAAAAATTTTCGCGCTCGATTCGTTCGGGGATTAATAGCGCTCGCTGCGCTCGCGCAAACCCTTGTTTTATCTACTTTGCAGGTTATATTTCATCATTTTTTGTATTTTAATAGCCACATGCATCAAAACGAGTTTATAAATTGAAACAGTACAACCTTCAATAATCTTAATGATTTTTTATTTTAAAATAAGTGGATATCAAGTTTAACCTTAGGTTCATCGGTCTTGACTTAGTAGGTCATAAAAAGACGTAAAACTGCTCGCGCTCGCTTCGCTCGCGCAAACCTTTGTTGTATCTACTTTGTTGGTAATATTTTTGCATTTTTTGTATTTTAATAGCCACATGCATCAAAACGAGTTTATTAATTGAAACAGTACAACCTTCAATAATCATAATAATTATTAACCATAAAATAAGTAGATATCAAGTATAACCTTTGTGTCATCGGTGTTGACTTAGTAGGTCATAAAAACTGTCAGGGTCATAAAAAGTCGTAAAAAATTTTCACGCTCGCTTCGCTCGCGCATTGATAAGGCTTGCGACGTTTGCGCAGTAATAGCGCTTGCTCCGGTCGCGCAAGCATTTGTTATATCTACTTTGTAGGAAACATTTCAGCAACTTTTGTATTTTAATAGCCACATGCAACAAAACGAGTCATAAATTGAAACAGTATACAACCTTCAATATGCATAATGATTTTTTACCTTATAATAAGTGGATATCAAGTTTAACCTTAGGGTCATCGGTGTTGACTTAGTAGGTCATAAAAACTTTCAGGGTCATAAAAAGTCATAAAAAAATTTCTCGCTTCGCTTGCGCAGTAATAACGCTACATAGCGTATAATAGCGTGTTTTAACAGCCTCATACATTAGACTGACTCAAATACCTAAACAGCAAAACTTGGTAAACCTTGGTTAGGTTTACCAAGTACCAAGTAATGATTAATGACTTTAATAATAGACGATATCGAGTTCAACTTAAGAGTCATCTATATTGACTTGATGATTAGGTCATTAAACTGTCAGGGTTATAAAAAGCCATAAAACATTTTCACTCGCCCAATAATAGCGCTTGCTACGCTCGCGCAGCTATTCACCTTATTTTCTTTGTAAGAAATGTTTTAGGAACTGTTGTTTTGAGTCAAACATTTAAACAGCACAACTTCGTAAACTAACCTAACCAAAATAATTAATAACTTGAACAATAGAGGATATTGAGTTCGACTTTGAGGGCCATCTATGGTGACTTGGCCTAAAAGATCATCGATCTAGACCTCAATGGTCATAAAGACACAATAAAGCGGGCGAAGCCGCGGGTAAGAAGAAATGTTTCAGGAACTGTTGTGTTGAGTCAAACATTCAAACAACACAACTTCCTATACCTTACCAAAATGATCAATGACTAACAATAGAGGCAAATAGAAGACACAAATAACGCGGGCGAAGCCGCGGGTAACAGCTAGTCATTACTATATGGCAAAATATGCCGCAAAATATACCTGTTTAATGCAGAAACATAATTATTATATTCATTTTGTTTATTCCCTTGTCCGATAAATCCTCTGCAATACATAATAAGATTCTTAGACTTTTTTCTCGGAAGCTGTAAAAGGTCGTTTCAGCACAGTATCGGATACGTTAATGAAATAATAATCCTGTAATCGAAAGTCGGCAACCCTTGGACGAAAGATAAGTCTCAATAAGGAGGCGAAACGATATGTTACCATGATTAACTGCTGCTGGATATGGCTTGGCATATTATTTCTCAGTATATAGAAAAACAAAGGCAAGAGCTGGATGAGTTTAGCTGAGGATCGTGCTCAATAACGTGCAGTTGAAGAGGTGGCACCATTGGGTGGCACGTCCAGGAGTGGACAAGTGTTGGCTGGTGATTTTATAAGTACTTGTGAGTAAGCTTTGGAAGACCGGTTAAGACAGGTAAGGTTTATGGATTGGACAAATATGTTTTGGTCGTCCAATTAATATTGTCTTACTTCAGTTTTCTAATTCCAGACAAGCTTGATGCCTTCTTAGAAGATTCTAGCTAGTAAATGAATAGTGATAAGTGTCATATTAGTTTATTGTATAGTATCATATTATATGACGTAATCACATCATAGTAGTAATTTAACATCAGGTGAGGTATGATAAAGAGCTACAACATCATCAGCCACTACCTTACATTCTGAAGGGCAAGCACAGCAAAAACTGTGGATAGGTCAGCTAGTTCAGTATATAATGAATAGAATGTAAAGTATAATGAACTCATAATAGCCTCTTCCATTTCTCCGATGAAGCGTGTCTCAATTAACTCGAAGTCGAGAAAGTCCTTAATAGGTGCTTTATGTGTTCTAATACGCTCTAACAACTGGCAAACATGTCCGATGGTTAATGACTCTTAATTGGTGTGGTTGACAACATAGATATTGTTTGAGTGTGAATGATGAGACTTAATTGCCGCTTGTTGACTGTGGAATTGTAATTGTAAGTGGTATTAGGGTATGTAAGTAGATGGCATCGTTTGTGGTGGGCATATTTAGACGCTAATTTACCACTTATTTTGTGTGAGTAAAATTTGTCTGGCAACAAAGGCTTTGTAGAAACTAAGCCTTTGTGAATAGTTTTTTTTAACATGTATTTATGTCTAATGGTCGGTTTCTGAGGTACATTTATTGAGAGTTTATCTACTTAATTGCACCGTTATTGTATAAATAAACTCTCAATAAATATACCCTCAAACTGGCCATAAGTGTCACATATTAGCTACTATTAAGCAGCAAGTCAGAAGGAACATCTATATAATGTTTCTACCACCTGTTGCTTTCTACCATCCATGCATACTCAAACATCCATGATTTGAACCAGCAACCTACGGGTTCGAAGGCAAGCTATCTATCCTTTACGCCAACGAGCCGTCCGGATAATAGAAGATATGAAAATTCGAGTCGCGTCCAAAGCAAATATTTTACGTAAACGTAGTACGGTGAAGTTGTGTCTTGACAGATATTGGATTGTTCTGATATGTTTATGTGATTGCGACACAGGTGTCACACGTATAGTACTGCGAATATAACACCGAATAACTTTTCATCACATTCTTTTTTATCGTCATTCAGAAAATAAACGTACGACAAAAGTTTTACTAGTTTAAGAGTACTGAAAATCCGACAATAGGTTTGTTTTGTCAGTTGCACTCAATTTGTTTTATTTTATTTTTGTACACTGATTTAGTCAGTGCTTTCGATACCAGCAAGTCTACAAAAACATCTATGTTCACTCCAATCCTGTTCAATTTCCAAGCTTCCCCAGGTAGGCACCTATTGATTCACCTCGCACGCTGCTCGGGTAATATTTTCTCGCTTTTATTGCCCAAGAAAGATTCAGTTGCCAAGTAACGTCCAGACAGGTGGCAGACGGCACCTATCCGGTACTACGCCAATAAATCTCTCGACTACTTGGTATTGCGGCGTAGTCCGATACGCCACGATACGCCGGGATACTCCTGATTAATGGCTGGGTTTGACCAGGCGATTGGGTTAAAAAACTTTTTTTAAACTTCAGCCTGGCTGGAAATAAAGATTGTAACTCACTATGAGAAAACATATTTGCATCTCAGTAAAAATTTTAGATGCGAGTGTGTTGTATTTTTATATACTTAATGGCTATTTTTGATAATTAATGTTTCATTTAAAAAAATCAATTATAATAATTTTTCGAGGGCGCGAAACAGTATTTTTCATTGAGGGCCGCTATTTTGAATCCAAAGTAGAGAGAAGGATTCTAGAGAAATATTCAGTAGAAGTAGGATCCCGAGCGTAGCAAGGGATTACAAATATTTCGGCCGAAAGAAAATAATTTTGCGACCAAGTGATACTCTCTACTTTTCATTCCCTCTATGAGAAAAGAAAATAGATAAAAAGCTCTTTAAAATAGGAATTCAAGTAGTAAAATAACAATAAAACAATTTAAACATACAGTTTCCGAAAAATAGATGGGCTGGAATGTACATACATAATGTACATACATCTATATTCTCACTCCTTTTTACCCACGACGGAACGGACACTGTACATGCGTTTGGGGTGAGAGGATGTTTGTTTGTGTGTGCAAATCCATGTTGCCATTTTTCTCCAATACTACTAGTCCGATTTTGATGCAGTTTTCAGTTATGCGTTTGGGTGTAATTGGTGCATGTTTTCAAATTGGTGTTACGGTGACAATTTACCAGGGGGCGCTGCAGTAATCATTTCTTCGTGCTAATCGATGTTGCCATTTTTCTTTAAAACGACTAGTCCGATTTTGATGCAGTTTTCAGTTATGGGTTTGTGTTTGATTGGTGCATGTTCTTAAATAGGTGTTACGTTGTCAACTCACCTGGGGGCGCTGCAGTAAATATTTGTTTGTGCAAATCCATGTTGCCATTTTTCTCCAAAACTAGTTCGATATTGTCTTTAAACGGTTTGTAATTAATCAGTGATAATCTTAGACAGATGTTATGACATATTATGTTTCTTTGAAGTATCTCACACTTTATATTTTTGTAAATTGTTAAACACAATCCACAATCCAAAGATGTTATGACGTTAATTTTCTAAAGGACATTGTCGTGGGTGTTTATTAAAAAATTTAATATTGTTACTTATTGTGTAGTCTATTCTAAAATAATGGTTGGAATCATTGTTGCATAATATAATTGTAATAATATAATAATAAATCGCCTACCTTATCATCGTTTAAATATTGGTCAAAACGCTGGCCTATAAGATTCAAAAGAAAATAATGAAAGGTGTTACTTTCATTTATGGTAACTTAAGAAAATTCAATAATGCAAAGTAAGTAATATATTCTGTCAACCGTATAAAAGATAATGTAATTCCATACAAGCTATAAAAGAAACTTATCCGCATATTTTGCAACGACGCAAAAGGAGAAGTTTGAGTACGAGCGACAGAAAAATATCACCCAACTTAAGTTTAATCTCTTGAAAACGCTTCAGTAGTACAATTGTAAATAGGAACTCTGCGTTTAAACAACGACAATGTTTGTCGCGAAGATACGGATGTTTTAAATAAAAGTATTGAGTTCGTCGGGAAACAATATGTCTTTGTAAGGAGAAAACTGCATCAAGTTGTTCTCAAATAGTTTTGCTATATCTACTTGGGCCTCAAATTCGGTCCCGATACAAATAGGACTAGCTGAGCACTTTTTTTACCCAACTTCTAAATTTATGGTAAAAATTCTAAATTTGCTGATCATGATCATAATGATTTCCGGTAGCATTGCATAGCTGAAAACGTTTACGCTACATTTTTACATGAATTAACTCGTGAAATCGCCTCTATAACTAAAAATCGGGAGACATTTAGAAGAGAGACATTAAGAATTATTTTAAACGATACTGTCTATGATGATGGCATCATAGACAGTATCGTTTAAAATAATTCTTCTCAACAATTGAAAAAAAAATCCGAGACAGTCAACCAGGATAAAACAGTAAAGATAAAACAGTTTCAAATAATTATTGTAAACGATACTGTCTATGATGCCGTCATCATAGACAGTATCGTTTAAAATAATTCTTCTCAACATTTGGAAAAGAAGTCCTAGACAGTCAACCAGGATAAAACAGTAGTCTCCCTGAATCTTCTGATGGTACATAAAATGTAGTTATAGTGTTGAAAAACAAATAAAATACTTTTTCGCTGATATCTTGGCTGTTATATTTTATTTATAAGTCCTACCTATAAGCAAAAGTATAGGCAGGTAGTTTTGGACATTGATCCATGTGAATGTTCAGCAAACGATTAGTCTCAGACAGTAAAATAAGTTTATGGTAGACCTTGATCTAGTATACTCATACATGTCAAAAGTTATCAAATAGATTTAAATCAATTGTGCTGACATGGAATTCACTAGCTTATTAAGTTACTAGGGCTGAGCTAGCTTATTCTCTCAAATTGAAATACTATTCTCACGTATCGCGGTTATTAAAACGTTACATCAAAATTTCAGAACAGGAGGACGAAGAGGAGGAAATAGATTGAAATACTGCATTGCGCTCACTATATTGAGACATTCTAAGTAACTCATAATAAGATAATCTTCAGCGATATACCATCTTGGTAGCGCTAATCATGTCAGTGGCGCATTTCACTGTTTATCGTTGACAAGAGTATACCAAGACATAGTAATGTCGTGCCCTATTAATTAAATCTGTTTGCCGTTTGACTGACTCTATTTGCCTTGGAGTTAATTAACGTTCTCTGACGTACAGCTGTGCTGATTTATTTGTTGTAGGAGATAGCGGCGATATTCAAGCGTGCTTTGAGAAAATGCGTGTAGCGGTTAGAAGCCTTGCGTGGGCCACGTTCATTTGTTTCAAGTGTAAGAAAAGTCGTGCTTGAATAATTCTTGAAGGTATATTGGGCTAATTTTATACAATACAATACAATACAATACAAAACTCTTTATTGATTACCAAAACACAAAATACAAAATATACAATAGCTTCATTAAAAAAAAACAATAACATAATGGTAAAGCAATCGGCGGTCTTATCGCATCAAGCAATCTCTTCCAGACAACCTATGTAGGGACTGGATAAATGCATACGTAATGGTGGAGGGCTATTTCAGCTAAAACTATTTTGCATTTCATAAACATACAGTTTAGACCGATAAGACTAAGAACCTAAAATATCTACATTATAATTATAGATACATACACATCATTTTACATAGGTAAACACTGTACACACATACATACTCAATAAAAAAATATATATATATACCTACATAAAAATAAAATACCTATACATATATATGTATACATATAAATATTAACATATATCTGTATAAACAAAATACATCATACTCGTACATACTTACATAAAAATAAAATAATACTAATATAGCAGTGTGACAAACAGTTTTAACAAGGCAAGGATAAATAATGACGTTTAACCATGGACTTGAAAATTGGGAGTGATTTAGCACATCTAATGTCTTGAGGTAGCTCATTCCATAGTCTGATAGCAGACACTGTAAACGATTTTTCGTAAAATGTAGTGGTATGTTGAGGAAACATTAGCTGAAGGGATTCAGAGGAGCTGAGCGAAAGATTATTAGAAAGGTGCAAGAATAGGAAACGCTCTTTGAGATAAGAAGGTGTAGAAGGGATGAAGAGAACACTATAAAGTAGAGAAAGAATGTGGCTATTTCTACGAAGTCGGATCGGAAGCCATTGAAGTCTCTGCCGATACTCCGATACATGGTCGTATTTACGTAAACCATAAATAAAGCGTATACAGAGATTCTGCAGACGTTCGAGCTTATTAAGCTGCTCCTCAGTCACATCCGGGTAGCAGGTATCAGCATAATCTAAAATCGGTAGTAGGACAGAGTTCGCGAGTACAGTATTGGTTGAGACCGGTAGAAAATTGCGTAACCTACGCAGAGATCCAGCCGATGCGATAGTTTTCTGCTATCTTCGGCTAATTGCGGTACCCATGACAACGTTCTGTCAAAAATTACCCCAAGGTTCTTGACAGTTTCACTATAAGGAATATGTGTACCATCGAAAATTACTTGGGGGAGGCGGAACCAGTCGATTTTAGAAATCATCCTGGAACCGCCAATTATGATGACTTGCGTTTTTATTGGATTGACACTAATGCCGTAAGATTTACTCCAGTTATGAATACAACGCAAGTCAGAGTTGGTATGAAGAATAGCATCAGGCAATTGGGAAAACGGAACTTGCCTATAAATTTGTAAATCATCTGCGTAAAGGTGATAGGACGAAGTGAGTTGATAAGAAATAGAATTTATGAAGAGGGAAAAAAGAAGAGGAGATAGCACGCCGCCCTGAGGAACGCCTGCAGTCGTGTTACACCATGATGAGAAGGAGTCATCAACACGGATACGTTGCCGACGTCCAAGCAGGTAACTGTGAAACCAATTTATTACTGACGGTGATAGATTAAGAGTACGCAGAATGCCTAGTAAGATATCGAAATCAACGTTGTTAAAAGCATTGCTGAAATCAAGTAGCGATACAGTCACATGCCCATTATCCATGCCGTGCCGAATATTGTCGGTGATTTTAATCAAAGCTGTGAAAGTACTATGACCGGGTCGAAATCCGGATTGGCATGGATTAAAAAGACTGTTCCTGTTAAGGAATAGAGATAGTTGTTGATTAACTAAACGTTCGAGGACTTTGGAGAGGAAGGGTAATATGGAAATGGGTCGGAATTCAGAAAAAGACGAGGGATTAGACTTTTTAGGGAGAGGGATAATTTGTGCCTCTTTCCACAAGGATGGAAAGTAACCAGTATTAATCGACTCATTCAGGATGTGCAGGATGTTAGGTAGGATTTCATCTAGAATTGGCATGATCATGTTTCGGCTGATACTATCGCTACCCACCGCACTTGAGGTAATTGATGATATGCTTCTCCTAACGTCACCGTCAGTAAATTCACTAAAAGAAAAAGATGGATAGTCAGGAGTTGGTATAGAAGAAAGATGAGATAAGGTGGTAGATTTGATAGATGAGTCAAAATCGCTAGAGGTTGAAAAATGTTTATTAAGTAGTTCAATATCAATATTTTTAGGAAAGTTATCTTGATGCTGTTTACCAACTCCTAATGACCTGAGAAATTTCCAAACTTTGGAAGGATCGTCGCTCTCAACAGATGTATGGATGTGCTGGCGTTGTGCATTCCTACACACCCTATTGCAGTGATTACGAACTTCTAGGTACTTTTGTTTGTTGTTATCAGAAGGTCTAGACTTAAACCTGGACTTGGATGCAATCTTTTTGTGCATAACAGCTTTGATTTCAAGTGTGAGCCAAGGCGCAGGTAAGTGTTTAATCTTAATGGGGCTTAGAGGGGCGTGAACGTCGTATAAACAAGTCAAAATGCTATTAAACAAATTTACCTTATCATCTATAGAATCTGCATTATATACGTTTGACCAATCTGTTTCAGCAGCATCTTTGCGCAAGCAATCCAGGTCAATAGCACCAAAACTGCGCTGTAGCCGGATAGTCGGCTTAGCTTTAGGCGGCCGGATTTTATACGAAACATAGATCAAATCATGATAGGAGAATCCGTCTGCCGCACATTGACCATGTTTGTGGACGTGGTTAAGGGAAGAAACCATAATAACGTCGAGAAGAGAAGGTTCAGAGTGAGGGAAATGGTGAGTAGCATTTGAAGGAAGAATAGACATGTTGCAAGAAGTAGTGATAGACTGGAGTTTACGAGAGCGAAAATCATGTTTAAGAAGGCAAGTATTAAAATCACCCATAATAATAGAGTGATCATAAGAGGAGGAAAAGTCTTCTAATAACTTCTCAAAAGAAGCGAAAAAGTCGACACGGAGAGAGGGACAATAGTACACTCCAAGTAAAAGTTTAGTGTAAGAGAGGGTCACTTCTATGAAAAGATGTTCGCCCGCATTGGCAGGAGGAGGTTGCGCTGACATATTTATAACAGTGTAAGGAATATTTAAACGAAGATAAATAGCAACGCCCCCGCCTCCACTACCAGTACGGTCGTTACGTAGTAACCGATAACCCAGCAAAGAATACAAAGTTGAGGGAAGGCAAGGTTTCAACCAGGACTCTGACACCAAGATTGCATGAATATTTTTATGCATGAGAGACACCTGCATCTCCGTGAAATGTGCTGGAATGCTCTGTGCCTTAATATGAATAACGTTAAATTTTTTCGGAACATCAGAAAAATGTGACTCTAAAGTGTTTTCAAGGTCTGGAATACTGCTATAACTGTCTACACTAGATACAGAGTTACCCGAAGAACATGAAATAAAATCATCTTCACTGCAATCTAACATAAATATCATAAATTTTATTATAAAATATTACTACATAATAGTAAAATACTATGTATAAATAAATAAGTAAGTATAAATAAAATTAAGCTCAAAACTATTAACTGCTATATAAACCTAACTTAATAATTTTTATCCACCCACCAACGAGTTGTGCTAGATAAATTAAACAAAAGAGACAAACATCTTTTGCTGTAATACATTAGAAGCTTATAGTTTACTTAAATAAAAAATTATATTTATATACTTGTTATCTCAATAACAAGAAAAACGCTTCAAAACAACAATTAATACAATAAATAAAAGTCTGTAAGCAAATGAACAGGCAACAAACCATTAAAATAATTACTTAACAATTACCAATAATAAGATTCATGCTATAGAAAAAAAATTAAATTAAAAATAATAATAATACAAACGTATGCTAAAAACGAAACGTTAGCTTGCATTTTTTCACAGAAAAAGATGACGGTTAAAGTCTTTGCATTAAAATAAAATTCACATCGGTGGTAAAATGAGTTGAATGTGCAAAGCTAGTATTAAACATTAAAAGTAAAAGGCACTTCGTTTGACATTGATATTTGCTATCTATAGAGATCTGTCACTGTCAGTGTGCAGTGGACCCAGCGGTGCATTGACTTGACCTCGGAATAATGACTACATCGTTCCGAGGACTTGACAGTTTGAAATTTTTAACAATACATGAAATAAATTAAAATAGAATAATGAGAAAATATACGGTATTTTTAAAAACGTGAGAAAAAAGACGAACTAAAGTCCCCGTCACGAGAAGCTATAAATTATGTAAACAAGTGTTCAGGAGTTCACAACATTTGGACCAACAAAAAAAATGAATTTCGTACTCGTACGCATTCGAAACTCGAATGACGCGTTTATTTCAAAATGGCGTCCCGATAGTTTACAATCCCTGCGTCCGGTACCAAGAAACACAAACGATAGCGCTTTGCGTCGTTAAAATATGATCCGACTAAATTAAATAGGTTGTTACTTTCATATAACCCGTCTATATTTCATGTCGATTGAATATGGTCAATTTATTATTATCTCGCAGTATAAAATGTTTACTTAGTAAAAGATGTTTGTTTACATAATTTATAGCTTCTCGTGACGGGGACTATAGTCAGTAATTGCGGTAAAGATATATTCTACCTACATAACTCTAAAAGTAAACGAACACAATGTGTAACAGGCTCCTTGACCACTACCGTGGGCTTAGGGGCCTTGCGCTGAGGAACAGCCTCGATGTCTCCAAGACAGCATACTCGGTGCCGAACACCATCTTCTCCTATGACGAACACGGCGCCCTCCCTCGTCCAGCACTTCGAGATACCGAAGCGCTGGCGAGCCGCCATGAAGACATCGTGACGTGCTTTCGTGAGAAACTCCGATATGGTTATACCAGAGCCCTTGAGGCTGGCCTTAGCAGACCAAATCTTGTCTCGCACGGTCAGATCACAAAACTTGCAGAGAATGGGGCGGGGCTTGCCATCGCTTCCCGGACGACCCATCCTGTGGCATCTGCTGATGTCACCCGCAGAGAAAGAGGTTTGCTTCAGCCACTCGACCACAGCGTGAGCTACCACCTTCCCTGTATTTTCTGAAGATTCTTCAGCCAATCCATGCAGCAGCAATATCTTGCGCCTGCCTCGCATTTCCAGCTGGTCAATGCTGGCAGCAAGACATTCTATTTGCGCTTGAATGACACGCAAGGAGTTCATCATGAAGGCTTTGAAGCTGGCAAATTCTTCAGCAAGCGCATCCCGGCTGGGAGACGGGTCTGGTGTTTTAGCCAGCTTATCTTCAAAAGAGTCCAATCTTTGTGTAAATGTAGCCATAAGGTCGTTCATGGACTTCTTCATAGTAGTGGCATCCATATTGAAATGATGAAGTGAAATTTGTATGAAATCAGTGCAACACAGGGAAGATTGATTAAGGATTTTAAAGTGAGAAATAATTATAGGAAAACACACATTGGCAGGTGAGTTGTTTGATTATTTAGTTATATCATATTAGGCAGTTTGCTTACAATTTATATAATTAAAGTTTTGGGAGCAATAATTTTAGCTGTTTCACTTTTTAGCCTAACCGCAAAAAAAAAAACCTTTTATAGGTAACTATTATAACTAATAATCTATAATAACTATTATAGTCTGAATGCGAAACAACTTAACAATTCTTCTAGTAACTTGTCATTTTTAACCGACTTCACAAAAAAGGAGAAGGTTTTAAATTCGTCTGTATGTTTTTTTTTTGTGTGTGTATGTTACGGATTACTCCGTCAATTGTGAACGGATTCAAATTATTCTTTTTTTAATAGGTAGGGTACGTTTCCGAGGTGGTCCCATTTTAATTTTATCGAGATCTGATAAGTATCTCCAGAGATATGGAGATAAATATCTCAAACATAGGAGAATGTACTGATTTTAGAAGAAAAGTCCCAAGAAGATTATACACAACGGAGGTTGCTATTGCATATACTTTTGAAGACTAAATAAAGACCGGCAAAGGCGAGTTGGACTCGCCCACCGAGGCTTCCGTACCAACGTTGGTTGGTACCAATTAGGCTAGACCTATAAATTGTATGAGCGCCCATATAACTCAGAGGCCTACCTTGATTGGCGTTAACTATGTACTCGTATGTATGGGGATACCCTTTAATTGTCAACGTTTTTTATTTTTTTGAATTTTTCCTTTATTTGTGCTATAAGACCTTGCTTCTTGCCAAATTTCATGATTCTAGGTCAACGGGAAGTACCTTATAGGTTTTCGACCCAAAACCTATAGGGTACTTCCGGTTGACCTAGAATTGTCAATTTTGGTCAAAAGCAAGGTCTTACAGCACAAATAAAGGAAAAATTCCGAAAACTAAAAAAAATTGAAAATTAAGGTAAATTTTGGTACTTACAAGTTTTCGCGAAAATCTAAATTTGCCCATATCTTTTTATCGTGTTGACTCAGGACCTTGATTTTTATACACCTAATAGGGACTATAGACTTCTGTTTCTGGTATACATTTCAACTTGCTAAGTCCACCCGTTTCTGAGAAAATCGGTGGTGACACATGGACAGACGGACAGACAGACGGACAGACAGACAAACAGACGGACAGACGGACAAGAAAGTGATCTTATAAGGATTCCTTTTTACCTTTTGAGTTACGGAACTCTAAAAATATGACCTTGAATAATGTTTTTACATCTTTCTTCACGTTGATTTTGATTTTTGACAGATATTCTTACGGTAACTGTGAGCGAGATAAAACCAAAAGTTGGGGGGAATTAATTTGTCTTCACAGGAATGTTCTACCGGGCAAAGTCTTGTTAGGGTGCAAAGTTAGTTAATATTTGTTGACATGACATTACGTTTTGCGAAGATTGCGGTCATATCAGTCCCGCGACACTGCATACATAATTAAATAACTCAGAATTATGAACGTACTTTGTACCAACCAACACTACAAAAAAAATATATAAGCATAATACGACAGATTATATAATAGTTACTAAGTAAATAATACTTTCCGTTTTTAGGTTGGCTACACAGTGCTTTCATAATTCGGGTAGGTGTCGACAATGTAGGGAAGTGCCAACTGTTATAACGTAGTAGAGTGATTCAGTAGTATCTGTCGGCCTGTCGGCCATATGGCGGCAATTAATGTTAATAATCGCAAATAATACTTTTTAATATTCATTTTGGAATACATCTAGTCCGTGTTGTAAAAGTATTTGGAATTATTGTAATAAAATAGACAATTAATTATCGTATGTGTCAGATGCTTTTATTGCACAGGGCCATTTTGGACATTGTCCTTTGATACCTTGATGACATCATTATGACTAGTGAATATTTTCACTAGCGAGGAATTTAAAGTCAAGTTTTTAGAGTTCCGAACCCGAAGGGTACCACACTTTTTGAGACTTTGTTGTCCGTCTGTCCGTCCGTCCGTCCGTGTGTCTATATGTGCGCACTTTACAGATCTGTATCTTCTTAACCATAATAGGTACATACTTGAAATTTTCACAAAGTATATATCCGTCAGTGTATAACCGGCCCAGACACGAAATTTTATAGATACATAGAATTTAATTAAAACTTGTTTTGCACTAAAACGGGAAAAATAAAACCGACTTCATAACCACAACCAGGCACTCAAAAGCGAAAAATAAATTTTTAGAGTTTAAAGTTATTATAAACGACTAATTAACACTTATCTATTTGAAGTCGGTGCCAGCCAAGTCTAATAGGTAGTAGATAGATGGTAACCTACATGTATCTACCTACTTACTACTGCTACTACTACATACATAGTATCTATCTACTATCCAATAGACTCAATAGCGCATCTTGGGAGAGGCCTACGTCCAGCAGTGGACTGATACAGGCTGATGATGATGATGATGATGATGATGATGATCCAATAGACTTGGCTGGCACCGACTTCAAATAGATAAGTGGGTAGCGCTTATAAAAATTATATTAAGTAATTTATTTTTCGCTTTTGAGTTCCGGTTTGTGGTTATGAAGTCGGTTTTTTTTTTTAAATAATTTAAATAATTTAAGATCGTTTACATAACGAAAAATACCAAATTAAAATGCCACGCTAGTCATTAGCAGTTTTAGTTTTTTTTTTTATCTTGGGTCTAAAACAGAAGTATAAAAACATTTCTAACTCGTTACGTTACAGTAGTTATGCAAAACTTTTAAATTTAGTACACATTAATCTACTCATATTACCTAGCAATCTGTACTGCGAAATTTATTGTACATTTTCCATTGTATCCAACTTTATAATTAGTGACGTCATTGGTACTGCAGCTAATTGAGTGAACCCAGCGTAAAGACGAGACGGCGACATCTTAAAAATACATTTTCTTCAGTAATTCAGTTAGAGACGTCTCAGTGGAGCGAGGGTTTGTTTTTCATAGGTACCAATTGAGATATGATTGGAATAATGTTAATGTTTTGATTTACATATTTTTTAACATTCACAAAATGACTATTAAGTGAATAAAAAACAATGGCTTCCTTTTCCTATCGTTTCCATACTAAACAAGAAAAATTTACTTATAGTTAATGTTCTAAATACAATGAAGAAAATATTTTTATAAAATCATAATAGATATTGTAGAGACAAGTGCATTGTTTCTACAATATCTTAAAACAATTTTTTTTCATTTAATTAAAATTAAAGCTAGTCTTTTTGATAATTAACGGATTGAGGTGTAAATAAAATATAATAGTGTCGTATGACTCTGTCACTGTTTTTAGGTTCTGCAAAAACTGAAGTATTACATTTTCATTCTATTCATTTTAGTAGAAAGACTACGGCTGCGTAGTAACGTACTTATTATCGTAGAAGCTACTACGAGCGCAAATTGCACGAGCAAGTACAATTATTATAACGAGCAAGTATTTCGAACAAAATTGAAGAGCTTTAAGCTTCACGTACAACCAAAATTGGAATCATCAAACAAAGAACACTCTTTTGTCTCCCAAATAGCCTTAAAAACGCCACAGCACAGTCACAGAATAAATAATAGTACAAGCACAGTGAAAAAATTCTTTGACGGAATTAAGTTAAAAATACAGGCCTGTAAATGGCATCATCCTCATTTCCTAGGCCTTTTCCCTGTGGCGTAGATTAATTAGTAGCTGTGTGCATTGAGAGCTATTGTTGCAGTGTGACAAACACCTCATTGTGAGCGCGTCATTGTGCGAGACTACAGCTTGCCTCGGCTCATGCTGAAATGTACCGAAGGGTTATATTATGAAAGTAGAAGTTATAATAGGATTCGGATTTGCAGAGTGCTTTTCTTTGTCAGTTCTCACAGATCGGTGACACTTAATTAGGAGTCACTTATTATTAATGTAAAATTAGTTTTTAATGTAAATATTATGATAAGCTATATTCCAGCAGTTGTAGAAAGCTTTTTAAATCGAATTAGAATAGTATAAAGATATATTATTTAGTGCCTTTAATTATGTTTGTTTTTCTGATTTTATTTTTGTTTAGTTTTTTGTTTAATGAGTGATTTTTTTTTAAGTTTCTTACATGTATGGGAAATATATTATGAATATATTTCTCATTCAATTTGAAGTGTCGTTTGCGTAAACGAAAATTGCATTTGAGCTGCTACAGCTCTAATCCAATTTTAGCTATGAATTTGTGAAGCTTGACATAGGTCAGAATGTTGTTTTACAGCGTCACGGTCACTGCAAAAGCCATCTCTCAAATTGGTACAAAGTACAACTAGTATTACGCATGAGGACGCTCCGCAAACAAGCAGTACAATTGGATCTCAGAGTATGGTTTAGAAATCTAACGCTATCATGTAGCTATAATTATTTATATACATCTAAACTTTAAACATACACATAGCTACACAACTTAGACATAATATACAAGACAATAGATTACTGTTTGAAAACTCAGTTATTTTTAGTTTGTACTAGTTCGTCACTTAGTTATCTTTCTCATTTATTATCTTAAACTTACGTACGTTTAAGTTAATGATCACTAGCAGACTTCTCAGGTCTTTAGCGCATTAACTCCCGTATTATTACGTATGTGTTTAAAATGCAAAATGTAAAAAAAGCTTTACTACGTTTCATAATTCCCTTAAGGTACGACCACACCGCGGCGTCCTGTATTCGCGATCTAGGTGGCGATCAGATAGCGCAGTAGTATTTGTATCGACTGGTTCACACCAAACGCAATCTACAGCGATCAGAAAACAATTGAAAATCAGATCGCGAACGCGCACGCGGAATCAGGACGCCGTAGTGTGGTCGTACCTTTACTTTCAGAAACAAATAATTTCATAAATAGACTTGATCTACATTTCAAATGTAGATCACCCAACTTGGCTTTGGTATAATAGTTTTATAAACACCATTCTCCAGGCCCCCCATTTGGTTAGTTTCGCAAGCCATCACGCGTTCAATTTTATGAACATTATGTTATCATCGTAAAAGTGATATCCTGATCTTTTCACACAGAATCTTTGAAAGTCCATTTTTGTTATTATCTTATAGTTATAATTTGATGGTATCTTCTATATATATATATATATATATATATATATATATATATATATATATATATATATATATATATATATATATATATATATATATATATATATATATATATATACATATATATAAGAATGTCTTGTTAGTTACTACACTTATAACTCAAGATCGGCTGGACCAATTTTTATGATTTTTGTATTTTTAGAATTGTCTTTGTCAGGAATAGGATAATAAGTATTAAAAACAATGAATAATTGACCTAATAAAATTATATGAGATAAAATATTTTGCCGAAATGTTCCTGGGTTTAAAAACTGCCAATCATTTGATGTTCAATTGTTTTTGTTATTCCGCCGTATTTTTTTTTGTATAATTATGGCTCCACGATTAGTGTATTTAGCCAGTGTCACGTATAAAAATTCTTCTCATGTGTGGAAAGCATTACAATATTCGGGATTACCGCGTTTTTTTTTGTATAATTATGGCTCCGCAGATTAGTGTATTTAGCCAGTGTCAAGTAGTAAGTCAAGTAAAAATTCCTAAAGCTTTTGTGAATTCAAGTCATGTAGATTTAAAAAATGTCAAATATTGTCAGTAATGATAATTGTTTGACATATTTATTGATTGTCAAATATGCATGCGTTCAGAAATGTATGCTTACAAGCAACTTAAAAAGTTTATTTATACATTATATTTTTAGCGGGTCCTAATAAATTTACTTTAAAAAAAAATACTAGACCACAAACACAATTTAATTTTTAAAGAAATACTGATCATTTATATTAATAATTTATCCAACAATAAAACAAAAATACAGAGAACGACCAAGAGCTACCGCTCGCTATGAAAGTCGGCAACAGAATGGGGCGCGCCGCTGTTTCTCGCGCGTTTATATAGGTTTCGATGACTCGTCATCTTCAAGATGGCGCCGGAGTCGCTAACAATATATTATATTTCCAAAAATCATTTTTACCAATTTTTATTCCATATCTGTATTGCCATAATACATTAATAAACTTGATATGTCTTAAAGTTTGTATTCATTTACGTTTAGTTCAGCCGTACAGTTCGTTCATAAAAGCCTAAATTAAGTTCATCTAAAAGGTAACACGACATTCATTGTCTGTTAGGTGGTACGAAGTTCGCCGGGCCAGCTAGTTTATATATAAAAGAAAGTCGTGTTAGTTACTACACTTATAACTCAAGAACGGCTGGACCAATTTTTATGATTTTTGTATTTTTGGAATTTTCTTTGTCAGGAATAGGATAATAAGTATTAAAAACAATGAATTATATTATTATGCGTTATTGCGTTATTTTTTTTGTATTATTATGGCTGCATACGATTACTGTATTTAGCCAGTGTCAAGTATAAAAATTCTTCAAGTTTTTGTGAATTCAAGTCATGTAGATATTAAAAATGTCTAATACTGTCAGTAATGACAATTGTTTGACTTATTTATTGACTGTCAAATATGAGTGCGTTCAAAAATGTATGCTTCACCCCCCGTTCACACATGTCTCCGTTTTACTGTTCCGTTTTATCGTGTACATTTTTTACATACATTTTATTATACAGAATACTGTGCCATGTGTGAAGTCGCCCATACAACTACATACGCCATCGAGGAAAAAAAATCGTACTCGATAAAACGGAACAGTAAAACGGAGACATGTGTGAACGGGCCGTCAAGCAACTTAAAAACGTTTATATTTCTAAAAATAATTTCAAAGATCTATCATGGAGGTTAAAAGATGCAGTTTTTTTTGTGCGAGTGTTATTATAAACTAGCTGAGCTCCACAGTTTCGCTCGCGTGGAAGTTGATGCGTACAATATCAATATCAACAATCAATACAACAATATCAGATTCACACACGCTTACTTTTGCATTTCTACATACATTTCCAATTTAATTAAAATCGATTTTGTAGTCACGGAAATACGCGGAAAAAAAATGTCTATGATTTTTTTAAGCTAAATTCATTTTACACACCCCCTAGGTATAGTTTTTAAAAATTAAATATATTTGTCCATTATTTGTTTTAATGTTTATTTTTACCGAGTTTTGAGTGAATTAGACCAAGAAATATGTTCCAGAAACTTAATCATCCTATTCAACCCCTTCAAGGGAAAATTTTTGAAAATAAGCATTAGCATATGTCTTAAACTAGAGCCTACACTATCTACAAATTTCATTAAAATTGGTGTAATGGATATGGAGATACGTGGTAAAAAACATTCACACACAAAAACACACATACATATTTACTTTACTAAATCTATATAAAAAAGAAAGTCGTGTTAATTACTTTGTTCACTTATAAGTCTTATAACTCAAGAACGGCTGGACCAATCTTTACGATTATTATGTTTTTGGAATTGTCTTTGTCAGGAATAGGATAATAAGTATTAAAATATGATATTCATCAATAAAAAATATCAATAAAAAAACATCAGTCTAGCAATTCATTTGATCTTCCCCGGCCGATTTCGGCAATGGTGACTGTATATAAACTTCTTTTCATTTGTTTGATTTTAAACTCCTTTTACAGAACGCAACTGATAGCTCACCTTGAAAAACATGACAACAAAAAAAAAGAATGTAATCAAAATTGGCGGGATTTTTAGTTTTATTTAATTATATAGCTTCTATGGCATACCACCATTTAGCCAGCGAATAGGCACTTTCAGCAAGATTTATTTATTTTTGTACATAATTCGTATTTCGTTAATGTTCCAAATTCAAAATGTTTTTATTGCTATCTGCTTTTGATGCTGATAAGTGCTCTTTTTTGAGTGGCACTGGTAAAATAGTAGATTGTGTAACATGGGTGCAATATAGTTCATTTCTGCGAGGCCGCTATTTTGAATCCAGGGCGAAGCGAAGGATTCTAGAGTAGAATCCCGAGTGCAGCGAGGGATTCTAAAGTAGAATCCTGAGCGTAGCGAGGGATTTAAAGTACGTCAGCCTAGAGAAAATAATATTGCAGCCGAGTTTTACACTCTGCTTTTCATCCCCCTCTATGAGAAAAGGGAATAGATAAAAGGCTCTATAAAATAGCAATTCAAGAGCATAATATTGTAAAAGACGCTGACTAACATAAACAAACGTAATAAACCAATAAATACATACAGTTTCCGATAAAAACTTCGCACCTTTTGCAGTTTTCACCCGATAAACATTTTACCTTTTACTCATTGACATATTATACATAAGGACATGAAATACGTACAAAAAAAAGGTGCATATCAAAACCTAAAACGTATGCTATGAATTGTCCATTGATCCATTGCTAGGATTGTGTCAATCAAGTTTATCAATGGACCAATGGACAATCAATGGCATCCAACCAGCAAAAACTACACTTAAAATAATCTCTAGACCACTGTTTTCTTGCTCTTATACCATTATTATATCGTCGTATAAGCCTGGATTTGGGCACCATTTATAAGCGTAATTTGTTTATATCTTTCTAATATCAGTCTTATTGAATGTTGTTTTCACTTAAATTATTCTTACCAAAACTAATTTAAGCGTACATAGGCTTACATTGTTTTGACGTTAAGAGTCCTGTGAGCGTAAGAAAGTTTATTTTGATTTTACATAAGATCAAACACAATCGTAAAAAAACTTGGTGTAGTGTTTGTTTGAAAGTTACAACTAATAAAAAAGAAATCGAAAACAGTAAGGATAAAGGTATTTAATCATTTATATTGTAATAACCGTACCATTATTAACAAGTGTTTCGTTTTATGCTTTTCGATAAGTATTAGTATTGGAAAATATTATTTACTGTAAAGTAGACCGTAGTTTATGCTTCACAACTCGTGCGCTTCATCAATATATAGTATTTAGTATTCTTGTTTCATTATTTTATTTGTTAATTTGTATTAAAAGCGACGCCATTAGTATTGCATTTATTAGAATCACTATAAGACTATTTTAAGCTCATTTAGATTATTCCAACGTGACTCCATGTTGGAATAACTTAGAGATCCTTGAATTGACATAAAACATTTATTTTCATTTAAGAGTGAACGTTTGTGATGTGAAATGGTATTTTATGTGACCGCACTAAAATACTTTTGGTGAAATATAATAGTCAACATCAAATGTTACTCTCACAATTTTAGTCACAAATTCGATTTAAGATCAAACTTTCTTAAATTAGACTCGTTTTCTCTATTGTAAGTATGATGATTCAATATCACTCTAATACTGTGCCTATCCACTGCTGTTGATCTTATAATAGTTTTGAATAAGATCAATATTTACATGTTTTAAGTACTCTAATTAAATGCTGATAGTCTAACATTCTTACAATAGCATTTAGAAAATATGTAATAAAGTTAAATGAGCTTAGAAAATGTGGATATGAGAGCTAATTTATCTCAAGTGTGATAAGTCTTAATAAATGTTTTTTTAGGAGAGTGTGACTTACAACGGCACTGTAAATTTAAACTTATATGCATAATTAAGACAAGGTATTAAGATCAAGCGTATTAGAGCCTGTAACGGCTTGTCAGAGACTAATATAGGAGCGATAGCAATGACGAAAACAGATAAGAGACCACTATAAGCTCAGAACTCTTATAAAGTGAGAAACGTAAGACGATTTTGCTAGTTGGGGCAGTCATTTTCGGTTTCATTGTAACTTCCAGGCACTTTTATTTTTAAATTATATCCATACAGACAAATGTATCGCGGCACCTTCATGTCTATATGTATTTCCTACTCCATGGTTAAATGTAGTATTATGACAGTCTGTTACCACAGACTAAAAATGCCAATAATTCTAGCGCTTTTTTTTCTTCTTCTTGGCCACCACAAGATATGTGTATTGTGCCAATTTGGGCGCTTAATTTTTTTTTAATTTGTTTCCAAAAATTCAAATTAAATCCAAAAATTAAAAAAAATACTTTTAATTTAGCCAGTGTCAATACTGGCTAAATACACTAATTAAAAATCCAGAAAAATCTTTAATTTTTTGAGAATTCTATTCATAACACATTTTAGGAAGTCATAGTCTTAATTTAAGTTCAGTTTATATTAATTTCAAATACTATGTACGGATTAAGATGGGATTCAAATCCGCGCCTACTGAGAAAGATGCCCTGGCGCTCTAACCTGATATAAATAACTGTCATTGTTCAAGTGATGGTGATCAAATATAATATGACATTTGCCATGACGTTTCGTGACATACCATGACATTTAATGACATACCGTGACATTTCATGACATTACGTGACATTTCATAACATAAAGTGACATTTCATAACATTACATGACATTTCATAACATGTTATGTCATTTCGTGCCATTTCATTAAATTTCGTGACATTATATGACATTTCGATACATTTCATGACATTTTATGCCTTTTCATGACTATTCGTGACATTTTGTGACATTTCGTTACACTTCGTAATATTTCATGCCTTTTCATGACATTTTGTGACATTCGTGACGTTTCATGACATTTTGTTATATTTCATGACATTTTGTGATATTTCATGACATTGCATGCCATTACATGACAATTCGTGACATTTCGTGACATTTCATGAAATATCACGAAATGTCATAAAATGTCATGAAAAGTCTCTCATGTCATGAAATGTCACAAAATGTCTTAAATGTCACGAAATATCGTGAAATTTCATTAAAAGTCACCAAATGTCACGATATGTCATAAAATGTCAGAAAATTTCATAAAATGTTTAAAATGTCATGAAATGTTACAAAATACCATGAGAGGTCATGCAATTTTATGAAATGTCACCAAATTTCGCAAACTGTCATGAAATGTTACAAATTGACATGAAATGTCATGTTATGTTATGTTATAAAATGATAAGTGATGTCAGGAAATATCACGGGATTTCATTGAACCACCTTAGAAAGGGCACTATAAAAGAACATTCATAAGCCAAAAATTATATTATCTTCGACCGTATCATCACTTTCCAACAGGTGAGATAGTGGTCAAACCCTAGCCTATAAGATATAAAAAATAATTTAAAAAACACTTTCCTGTCCTATGGCGGAAAAGATCTATTTTGCGCGCACTTATCGAGGAACCAACCATCGTTTTTCGAATGGATGGGATGAAAACATACTCACAGGTACTCTTAAAAGTAAGGTGTACACTTTAAAAAAAATTACTAACTTATCTATTTACCATCATCTGTTACCATCATCTATTACCATCTATTATCCATTCATTCAGTACATAGACAATTATATATTAGGGTAATAAGTTTAGACTGCATGGCAACACTCACTAAGAGCACACATGATTACGAAACCGGCCTCAGTGCGTTGTTCGGTGGCTGGCGTCTTGACTTCTTATTCCGTCTTAGATAAAAACCAATAAAAACAAAATAAGTTTAAATAGTTAAGTGGGTCCCCATACAAGAAACGTATTTTTGAGGCTTTTTATGCTCAATCTTACAAACCTTAATAGATAAAGACTTGAAATTTACTCAAGGTGTGTATTGCAATCGCTGCTATAAGATCAAATAATAAAAACTAAATTAAATTAAAAATTAAAGGGAGTCCCGATACAAGAAACGTAATTTTCCGGCTAATATTGTTCAATCGGAAACCTGCGTGTGCGGGTCCGACTCGCACTTGGACAGTTCATTTATATTCGCGGTACAAAGTTCGCCGGGTGAGCTTATTAAAAAAAATTGAATTTATAGTTTTATAAAGATTTTTATGAGGTATTTTTTATTTACTTACATCAAATAACTACAAATCGTACATAATATAGATACAACTTAAAAATAATTTTAATTTAATTAAATTTTATTTTAACTTTATTTATAAAGATTTTAATTATTTTTAAGTGCCTAATTTAATCTGGATTTGATATTGTTTTATAAACACCAATATTATGAATTCCAAAGTCAGTTTGTAAATTTGTTTGTTTGTTTGGAACCACATCATGGTGAAACTGCTCGACCAATTTAGCTAAAATTTTGCACAGAGACAGCTAGTATAGTGGATTGGATACTTCTTAACGCGAGCGAAGCCGCGAGGCGCCGCTAGTATCTGATATATAAGCGTTAGACAACTATCTCGGCTGGTAGGAAGCGATAATGTGGTCGAAAATAATGAACACGCTAGGCCTAGATTGGTCAGACTGTCAAGGCATGTGTGCTGCTAGAACAAGGCCATGGTGGCAGATTTTTTTCTTAATGGTGGTAAGATACTTGTTGGTAGCAAGTCAGGCGGAACAACGATATCATGCTTCTACCACCTCTGGAAATATTTATATATTTATACAATGTGAAAATAAGTATATACTTAGTTAATAACTCAGAAACCGAATTAAGTTAGGTATTTTTAACCAACTTTTATTTACGCCACATATTTATTATTCTCAGTAAGTTTATATAGTTATATAGTTAGATAATGCAAAGCACACACGAACTTAGTATAAACTTAAACGGAGGTAAAGTTTCAGTCGCATGCGGGGAAAATATTGTTCGTACGTAGTTTAATTTAAAGCTTTATAAGAATGTATGCATTACTTAGCTGTGCTGAAACTTTGGACTTTTACGTTTGCTAAAAAAGTTAGATATATTGTTGCGGTAATTCTACTTTGTAAGACATGTAATGTTCAAAAGGAAAATATTTATTTTGAAAGTTTAATTGTTCTTGAATGTGTATGGAATATTATTTTGTGATTTTTCAGGACCCATCACATAAGTACATAGAAACTTGACAGCGACATATTAACTGTTGATCAAAAACATTGATTTATAGATTTATAAACAAACATAGTGTTAGGTAAATGATTCAGGCAGAATCTAAAGACTAGATTTACTATATAAATAGTAGGTACGTAGATACTTGCTTGTGTTGTTATCAGATTTATATTGCAATCAAATGTGGTTAAAATTGTCAAATTGTTTTCTTTATTAACAGTTCAGTAATATAAATGCCTGTGGAAAAAAATCATAATTCAGCTTCATCATCTAAATACTTATTGAAATTAAGCTTCCAAGATCAACAACACACATACGAGTACATACATACTACTAACACGGCAAGTAAAGTTAAAGCTTGAAAAGTGAAAATTTTAAACTCAATAACCACAATAACAGTCAATTAATGCATTTTTGTGTACTAATAGATATCTACAATGGTGAATGACATGAAACTAACAAAATAATATTGGCAGCGGTGGGATTCGAACCCACGCCTCCGAAGAGACTGGTGCCTTAAACCAGCGCCTTAGACCGCTCGGCCACGCTACCACTGCGAATGATCGCCGTAGTTACTGATTGATTTTCTCGAATGTTTAACAGTTTTCAGGTAGAATAAAAATAGTATCACACTCACTTTATCTTTCAGTATAATATGATAAATAGCTTGCAGTATATACTTTTTTTGCCATAACTGTTGGCAAAAAAAGTGGAGCTCTGCTAAATCAAGATGCATGCATTAGAAAATATATACGGTCGAATTGAGAAACCTCCTCCTTTTTTGAAGTCGGTTAAAAAATACAAAATGTTGCTATTTTTTGCTAAAAATCTTTGTTAGCATTAATAATATTATAAGCGTGAATGTTTAAAGTAATTTTTTCGTTGCAGATAGAAAACCATCTACTTGTTCACAATGAGATGCTATCTACAGGGCATTTTTAGTATTCGAGCTAATCACATCTGATGTAATAAAACAGTAAACAGTAGATACCATAGATAATAATGATAATATAACAAAAAAATATACAGTTAAAACATCACACTTACATAAATACCACAGAATAAACCATAATTTGAAACAAGACATTTAGCAAATTGTTAAACACAATCCAAAATTTCATCGTACCGACGGGACTTGAACCAACAACCTCCGGAATAACATGTTCCGGTGCTAAGTCCCGTCGGTACGATGAAATTTTGGATTGTGTTTAACAATTTACAAAAATATAAAGTGTGAAACACTTCAAAGAAACATAAAACATTTAGCAAGCTACAAAGTCTAACAAACTAACGTTGCGTCACGAACTCTTCAAATATTTTCGGAAAACCCGTCCGGAAAACATTACCGTCAACAAAAGCAATCGCACTCAGCACATGCAATCGAACGCAGTGGATTGAAAATATTGGAATGCGTCCAATAAGTTGATGTAATGAAAACAACTTTACAGGCGAGGGGCAACCTAAGTTAGCAATTTCCGAATCTTTGTCCGATTGAGGGGTGGACACACGATGTATAATCGTACTCAATTAATATTCTTGCTTACTTGCGTCTTGTTTCCGTGTTCATTAATAATTTCACAGCAAATAAATATAAAATCATGGTCCAAAATATCTTGTTCAAATGAACACATGATTTTATTGTACCACGAGGAACGGAAATTTGGTGAAGGTGCCATGGTCGTATTGACGACCATGGCACCTTCACCAAATTTCGTATTTCTATTGAGAAATAATTTGTGTAATAATATTTTTGTGTGTATTCTGTTGACAGATATGCGAATATATGCTTTACCTTGGCATCGCTACCAATCAACTATGAGCGTGACATAATTTGTTGTAAGAAGTGTGTCACTCCAAGCTTGTATTGGGAACAAATCATGGTATTCATTAAATCATCATATTTTAAAACATTTTGCTCATATTTAAATTTTTACAAAACAATAAACTTTGCTATAGACACGCGGCAGCGTGTCTGCCAAGAAGTTTGAAGAGAGCGACACCGGCCGTGTATATACAAACCGTTTTCAACAAAACTAACAAGATGTACAGATTTTCTTCAAGACCTAAAATTAACGAAATTATCGATGAAAAACTAAAACAAGTCGTTGAATCGTTCTAGTCAAAAAAATAGTAATCACTGTCGCTTCAACAAATAGCCCAGTTCTGAAATGATAATTGAGCTAGCTACTTTTGAAACAGTTTGGAATAGTTGTAGTCTATGTAGATTGAAATTAAAGTTGGTTGTCTAGAGCCTCGTTTTCCTGCCGCCATCCGCACCTCAGACCATAATATTCGCCTTGTACCATATACGATGCCGTCACCTATCATAAGGTGAGTTGGTGGTATTATATTGTAGTGTAAAAAAAATTACCGCGTACCACCATATTTATCACCGTATGTTCGCACCTTTTTCTGTCTTTCGTCTCGGACAAAACAATAGATGTTCACCGCCGCCGGCGACGGGCGGCGATGCGCGCCACTTATTTTACGGTCCGAGTCAGCCTGATGTGCCTCTATTTGGAATCAATCGTTGTGAAAGAGTTGCTGACAAAGTATTTTTTTAGTGCATCTTGAATCTAAAGATCAGCTATGTCAACGATATCAAGATTCTTGATATTTTGCTGATCCTTAGCCACATCTTAAACCGCTAAATGAGTTAGCTGCATTCCATTTGTAAATGACAACATACGACAAGCTGAGGCACTTTTTGTTCGGGTTGCGTATGCTTTACAAGGCTAGCAGAATGTGTTATCTGATGGTAAGCAAAACTTTCTGTTTATAATATCTGTGTACTTATGTACCATCACATAAGATATTCTAAATAACGAACATTTGATGAATATTTACTGAAATATGTGAAACGACTAATTTTACTATAGTTTTCTGTACGTATATACATTATCTTGAACTCTAAAATGGTTTCATATATTATAAAAGTACCTACTCTTTGATTTCATGGACCACGCTGTTCTTCTTACCAAAAAAAAACACTACAAATGCAACTTTACAAGAGCGTCGCAATTACCCCAGAACGTTGTTAAACTTACATAGCAGAGCTTAGCTAAAAGCAGGTTATTACGTCACTAATTTAGCCGCTCTACCTCTATTGTATCATAAATTAAGCAACAAAATCGCTAATCTAATCGCTTATCACGAGTTAGTAATAAACCGCAGTTTCGAATCTTTGTATAAAATTGTAAACACGTTTTCACAACTTTGTTGAAACTAAATTGTTCCCATCAGTAACACGTTTCGTTGACTAGAAACACAAACTCACTAGGAATAAAAAAATCTGGAACACTAGCGAAATCTCATTACAGAGTAACATTTTCACAAGATAGCGCAAATAGAAAGCAACATAGAATAATTTTTTGCTTTTGTTTAAACTCTATCCTAATAGGTTTTAACTGTAAAATATATTATAAATTGTCATAAATGTTGAAACAAGTACAACAACGGGTAAATCGCTTCGTTTGCTCGTGATAGGGGTTCACCCGCAATCTACAGTTCGTCCGTGAACTAGGCGCTTGTAACAGCACCGAAATATATATATATATATATATTATATAACATATAATATATATATATATATATATATATATATATAAACTCATAGTAAACGGTAAATATATCGTAAATCATTCTAATAAATACAGTGACCATGAAAACTTAAAAACTTATATTGTCATATAAAGTTGTGAAATATACTAGAATCATCAGTTTGTTTGAAGTGTCCCTTTATGTGACGCTCATACCATTAGCTTCTTGATCGGAACGTTGAAATTAAGCAATAAACAGCCCGGTATATATTATTTGGATGGATGATCATGAGCGACATTTTCAACTAGATGCTGTTGTATTTAATACGATAATATATCATATTTTTTTCTTGGAATCTGGTGTTAACTATCTTATTTCTGCACGTAAAAACTGTTGCGTTATCGCTATGGATTGAAGTCCAGTTATCTCGTCATATCACTCGATAAGCAGATTTCATTTAAAACTATTACGATTTTTAGGGTTCCGTAGTCCTGACAAGGAACCCTTATAGTTTCGTCATGTCCGTCTGTCTGTCCGAGGTTTTGCTAAGAGACCGTTAATACTAGAAAGTTGTAATTTTGTAGGAGTATGTATATAAATTACGCCGACAAAGTGGTGAAATAAACCCCTCCCCCCCCTCTAAAAGCTAAACTGCTGGCTTGAAAAATCTAAAAAAAATCGTGATAATAGTGCATTTCATGAACTTTAAAGGAAAACTATAGCGGTTAAGATAACTATTAGTTTATCAGTAATAGTCGTTGAACTTGGGTATTGGATAATTTTGTACCAAATACAAAATCCTTAGAATAAATCCTTTAAAGTGACAAAGACGAAGTACCTAGTTGCTTGATTGTAACGGGTTAAGA
Organism: Cabera pusaria; assembly: GCA_954871355.1. Classification (NCBI taxonomy): domain Eukaryota; kingdom Metazoa; phylum Arthropoda; class Insecta; order Lepidoptera; family Geometridae; genus Cabera; species Cabera pusaria. The sequence continues at coordinate 7,500,491 of OX940894.1, forward strand.
CTTGCATTGAATAACGGGCTACTACGTAACCCTACACTGTACGTGGCCCGACACGCACTTGGCCAGTTATTTAAAAATATAACTGGTAACCTACCATTTGATCACTATGTTGCCTGGTGGTTACTGATGATGCGGTCGAAGATGGTAAGCGCGCTAGGCCTAGAATGGGAACTTGCTCTCACTGGATGGAACTGGATGTAGTCGAAGATGGAAGAAGAAACGAATGAACGGATGATCGAAGAAACACGTTAGGCCTGGAATGATCTACGAATCTAAAATGCGTAATATTTATCCTGACTGACCCCTATCGGTCAAATCTTGTATAATATCTCCAATATATTAGTTTTTTATGACGGTTGTGTTTTGAGACGAGAAAACACTGAAAACTGAATTAATTCCAATCTACAAAGCGCAACTATTTTAACCCATCTTTGCAACTATCACTGATGATCATGATCATGCTGAAACTTTACAAAAAACTTAGTGATATAATAGATTTGATTGTGTTTCAAGTCACAACTGAAGCCTAAGATAGCTTTTTCTCTATCAAATATCAAATATATTTATTAATTTCACAAAAATAATGGAAAATTATACATTTCATTAGCACAATAGTTGACATTATATAAAAATGTTGCAACTATTGTGCTAATGAAATGTATAATTTTCCATTATTTTTGTGAATTCATCTATTTAAAGTAACAGTTACAATGATTTGCATATTGGACCTTGCTTGAGACTTGCGACATACTTTAACACATCGCACGTTTTCACTAAATTTCCTCTGCATCTGGGAACAATGGACGTGTCTGTACAGAAAACGATCAGTTCTAGATAAAACGGAATATCTCTGTCATTTTAGAGTGAAAACAACGAAAGACTTTCAGGAAGAAAATAATAGAAATTGGATCACAATTAATTCTAGTCTTTACTCATTTTTAAATATTTTTAAGAAAATGGGAAGGTTATAAATACTTTCGTTTATAATACAGGGAGAAAATCTACCGCCATAACCTTACAGTGTATACAGCCCTTGAGGGTCAGAGCATTCTAGGCCTAGCGTGTTCACCATTTTAGACCACATCATCGTTTACCACTAAACGAGATAGCGGTTTATGTTACAGTATGATAAAAGTGTATTCAATAACTAGTTATAAAAATGTATCCGTAGCACTTACTCGTTAGTAAGCAAAATCTTCATTGGTCAAAAAAACTAAAGGTACATCACAATAGTAGTTTCAATTTAGTTTTCTACTAACAAGTATCGATACAATTTTAGATGCTTTTTTTATCAGCCTAAATGACTCAAGCTGAATGGACTATTTATACCATAGTTAAATCATGATACAAATACTTTTTAGACTTTAATATAAATGTCTTAACGAAAATTGACAATACATCTTATATAGATGAACTATCCAAAACACAAATATTCTGCATAGGCACCAACATACCCTATTTCCCATAAGAAGTCTTGTCAAAGACGCCCTCAAGAAGCTAGTGCAAGGAAGGCCAAAAGACGCATTGAAGGCGTGCCAGACGGCGGCAAAATCTGATACGATTCATTAGCGAAACGAGCTTTTAATATTTAAAGCAAGGTTTTTGATTGGAAAGCTAGAGTGTGAGCCATAGCCCCGAGGTGGGGCAGCTTTGACGCCAGTCTCTGAGGACTTTCGTATAGGAATTAACACTCGAGTTTTTCGACACTTTCTTAGAAGTTTGGGTAGTGAATACATTTTGAGAAGAATGTGAAATTTCTGTTTGTAATTTTTTTGATGTTTTGCCTTATTTTACTGAAGGGTCATAATTGATAACATTTTCACGATACATTTTAGATTGGCTTGCTGAATAGAATATAAGTGTAATTTATTAATTCTGTTAATTAATTTGCCAACAAACTTTATAACATAGACTTTCAACAGTTTCCGATATTGACCAAATTTACACATGGCTTTAAAAGTATATAGATAGATAGATAACTCTTTATTGTACACCACAAATTACATGAAACTCTTAAATTATAATAGGCTTAATTTAAGTTGCACAATAGGCGCTCTTCCAGACAACCTTTGGATGGAGAAGAAACAAATCACGGTAAATCGACGGCGCGGTGTAGTTAAAAAAAAAGGAAAATAAAAAAAAAATACGTATAAGCAATTATCATAAAGATATATATCAAAAGAAAACAATTTTTTAATAGTAATAATTATTACACACTATAAGTATATGATATATCAAACAAGTTAACAATTTCGGTACCATTTCAAAACTTTACGAAAACAACGTTAACCCCTCAAACAGCCATTTGTTGCAACAATTAAATATTTTTATGAAATTCATGGGGTTCATGAAATGTAATTCTGCACCCCCAGTGGTCGTTGAAAGGGTTGAGTCCTCTGGGAGGTGTCGAATCATTCAAACGAACTCGCTAACACTCTCCCTAGGGTTTGATGCACCCGTTCTGTTGTGGGCTTAAGGTACGGACTTCAGCGGATAATTGGTGCCTTTTACCACTTAAAGAAATTTGTGTATCATCATCCTATCTCTGTCAACTGCTGGACATAGGCCTCACCTATTTGTGTATAAAGTCAATGTATCACCCAACCAAATGCATCCACATGCATTTTGTGACATTATACACAAATGTAAGCGTTCAATAATTATTATCCATGCATGTGTTAGATTATTTTCATAGTACATGTTCTGTTTGTTCTTAAAGTATACTTAATGATATTGTCTATTATAATGGTCCTGAGTCTCCTGATGGTACATAACATGTTGTTATAATGATGAAGGTACAAATAAAATGCTTTCTCGGTGATGTACTGACTTTTCTATATTATTAATAAGTCTTACCTATTAGCTTCCCACTTTATTATGAGGGATTAAGCGATCTTAAACCTTATATAATATATCTATTAAAAAGTAATCTCTTTGGAGGCATCATAAAATTGAACGCACTAATCAACACTACAATCACACTTTATATCGGAGTGCTATTACTTATTTGTTATGATTTATATCACATATTTACTAAAAGATCCATACATAAAATAATACCCGGCCTTAAAAATAAATATTTCACACACTTACGGCCCTATGCCACTGACAACAATAACACATCGTATTGGCTAAAATATTTCAAAGCATGTGGCTTTATTTTATATGCAAATGTGAACATTACTTACTTATTTTTTAAGTTTAATACTACCGCGAAATGGCTAAGGAAAATGTACCATACACTTCTAATATATTTTCTGATTTCATGCATATTTTTAACCGACTTTAAAAAAAAGAGGAGGTTGTCCACTCCTCAAAATACTTATTTTATTAGATTATTACACTTATGTACTCACGATGAAGCCCATAAAATACACACAAAATATTATTACACATACCTCATAATACCTAAAACTCTAGTTACACTCGTTTATTCTAGTGCCCAAACTCATTATGTTATTTTTGTCAAAAGACAAGCTACACTAACTAAAAACTATAACACATTTATAAATAACTCTAAAAAAGTCATCCAAAATGCAATCAGCAGACAACATACATTTATTAAATTACTAGTGGGTTGGAAACTATCTATTATGGCTAACAATATAAAACTGTGTCACTTAAAAAGATTTAAAAATGATAATGGATAAAATAGAATTAATCTTTAATCATATTGATAACATAAAGAACTCTGTTGCACAAACCTGCTTTCCAGAAAACTGTAAAAATCTCATAGTACGCCCAGCAAATAAATTAAAAATAATAACACAAAACATAAGAAGTGTCACTTGCAACCTCCCTGGATTTTTAATACTCTTATCAAGAATTGACATCGCATCAGACGTAATTGTTTTAACAGAATGCTGGCTGGCATCCCTAAACAATGTTCCAGAAATTCAGGGCTACACTTCTCATCATACATCACAATTACAAAACAAAAACGATGGTATTATAGTTTATTGTAAAAATGAAATGGTATTCGAAACGTATGAACCACCTATGAAAGACGCATCATGCCTCGTTACAAAAATTAATAAAAACATTATTATTATAGCTATTTATCGTTCCCCATCGTTTCAAAACCTAGCAGCATTTCTTAATTCACTAGATGAACTACTTATCTCAACAAAACAATACAAAAATGTAATCTTAACCGGCGATCTAAACATAAATATATCTGACCAGAGCACTGACACTAACGCCCAAGAATATCTGAACTTAGCTGCAATGCACGGCTTCCTTCCTGCACACACCCTCCCAACCAGAGGCAATAACTGTCTAGATCATTTAATGTTACGATCATCTCTAGACACCCAAACCTTTGTCATTCAAAATAGCCTAACTGACCACCACACACTCCTTTTAATAATGTCTACAAAATATACTAACGTTAAAACCCCTAAAACTATTTCTAAAACAAACTTTCCGTCCGTTAACAATTGTATAAATAATACCGATTTTTCGCCCATTTTCAAAATAACAGACTGCAATGCCGCAACAGATCTTTTTATCAAAACTCTATCCAAAATAATAAGTAACAATACAATATTATCAAACATACCAACAAGAAGAACCCCCCGAAAGCCCTGGATATCCATAGGACTTATTAGATGCATGCAAAATCGCGACCGTATGCACCAAAAACTACGTAAAGAACCCAATAACACTACACTAATCAAAACATACAAACGATACAGAAATTTCTGTAAATCTTATTCTCAAAAAAGCCAAAACTTCATACGAAAAAAATCAACTTAAATTAGCCTCCGATAGTAATGATTTAAAAAAAACCTGGAAAATTATAAACGAAATAACAAACTACAAACCCAAACCAAAAACATCTCAAAATCTCCTTGAAATAAATGAATGCCCTAAAACTGCTGTAAACTCAATAAACAACTTTTTCGTAAATGTTGGCAAATCTCTGTCACTGTCAATAACCCCAGATCATTTTGATTTAAATAACACTCTTACTTCATCGTACTCAAACTCTATGGTTATGCTCGAAACTGATGAGAAAGAAATACTCTCACTCATTGGAAACTTGAGGGCAGATTCCGCAACGGGCTGGGATAACATATCAGCAAATACCATCCGTCAAAACAGAATGGTCCTCGCACCTGTAATAGCTCACCTAGTAAATTTATCTCTAACCTCAGGATCATTTCCGAAAGCCTTGAAACACGCAATGGTTATACCCATACATAAGAAGGGGGACAAGAAGGTAATCGGAAACTGCCGACCAATCTCTATTCTTACAACTCTGTCAAAACTTTTCGAAAAAATTATAAACAACCGGTTAATACACTTTTTAGAAAATAACGGTCTATTATCTCCTAACCAATTTGGATTCCGCCAGAATAAATCTACTAACGATGCAGTTAATAAATTAATTAATTTTGTTTCAAATAACCTGGATAGGCAAATGAAAAGTTTAGCTATCTTTCTAGATCTGGCAAAGGCCTTTGATAGTGTTCCTATTCCACTTCTTCTTAAAAAATTAGACAAACTCGGTATTAGAGGAATCCAACATAAATTAGTAACTGATTATTTGACTAATAGAACTCAAAGCGTAAAAATAGGTGAATACGTCAGTGATCCATTGCAAGTCAATTGTGGCGTCCCACAAGGTAGCATAATCGGTCCAACGCTATTCCTTGTTTTTATAAATGACCTATGTAACATGACCATTGAAAACGTCAGTATCTTCACGTATGCGGATGATACAGCTATATTGGTCAAGGGTGAGAATTGGAAAGACGTCTACCAAACTGCACAAATCTCATTCAATCAGATATCATCGTGGTTGAGAAACAATTTACTCACACTCAACGTCGATAAGACCAAATACCTGACCTTCTACATTCGAGGCCCAATACCCAGTGAGTCAATTTCTTTATATGGACATACAACTGCGACGTGTCAACTATCTCCTCACTCTTCATGTAACTGCCCTGCTATCGAAAAAGTAGACTGCATTAAATACCTTGGAATAACAATTGATAGTAAACTGTCTTTTGCTCCACACATTAAAGTCCTAACAAATCGAGTACGCAGACTTACAGCGGTTTTCAGGTCAATTCGTGATAGTGCTGATTGGGATGTTATCCAGATGCTGTACTATTCCTTGTGTCAATCTGTATTGACATATTGTATTACCGCCTGGGGAGGCACCAACAAGTCTCATATGATAGCCCTTGAAAGAGCACAAAGAGGATTACTCAAATGTAGTAAGCATCGACCACTGAGATTCCCCACAATAGATCTTTACAAGGAATGCAAAGTGCTCACTGTCCGACAACTGTTTATTCAACACGCTGTTCTTCATCAACACACTTTCGCAAAATATGACCCCAAATTGAAAAAGAGATCTTCTCATAATATTTGTAACATTCCATCCACAAACACAGCATTTGCCACAAAATTTATACTTTTCCTTGGACCTTTTTTATATAATAGAATCAACAAACTTTCAACCATTCATCCTGATACAAAATTTAAAGCAAAGCAAAAAATCTTTAACGTACTAGCCAACATGGATTACACCAGAACAGAAAATTTACTTAAACTAATCGATTAATAGACGATACAAATGAGTACACCGAAAACATTTTAATCACACAAACACACACACACACACACACACACACACATACACACACAAGATTAACATACACATAATAGGACATATACTTTAATTAATATATTGTTTCCTACTATATAATAATAATTTTCTTTGTTACTAATTTTATATTTGTTAATTAGAATAATATAATAATGTAACGCATAATAATTGTATAATAATAATAATTGTGAATTAATTTGTATTCAATTTAATAATATTATAGTTACTAATAACTAGTATTATATAAAATCCCATCCAACGTAACCACCTAAGAAAGGCATTCCAAATCCGCTGTCATCAGACGGAAGAGGCCTGGAGCCTATCACACGGGTCTCGAGCCTAGTTTAGATTCCAGGTAAACCATTTACTTTGTTGTAATAAGCCTAAGTTTCCTCAATAAATTATTCTTATTCTTATTCTAGCTAAAGTATAGGCAGGTAGTTTTGGACGTGGCTCCAAGTGAATATTTAGCTCCAGACATATTATGGTAGACCACTAGACTACCACCTACCACCCACCACCTTGTTATTTGAGTAAGCTAACACATGCATGATAAATGCATGCATGATAATGATTAAATACTTATTTATACTTTATAGATTTTTTTTAAATTGTTGTACCCACAGATATAGGACTACTACCTTATTATTCCTATTTCTGTGGTTGTACCTATACATACACTTTTTTATAGGTTAGCGTTTAACGATGATCTCTCCTGGTGGTAAGCCATAATGAAGTCGAAGATGGAGAATACGCTATGCCTAGAATACTCTGACTTGCAAGGGCTGTATGTTGCCGGAATACCATATACATATTATTATACTTGTTAATTTAACTGTTTAGTTTCAAAATGTTAATTTTTAATGATGCGCCGAATAGTGGTTTCACCGAATAACCGAATACCGAATATTATCCGGTTTTGCCTTTACCACACCGGATATTCGGCCCAATTATTCAGTTTACCATTACATTGTTTTGCCGCGTAAACAGTTCTAACATGTACGCTACGTGTCGCGCTGGCTAGATGACGATTTAAAATTAAAATAAATGTTGATTTAAAGTTTAATAATAATATATTGTTTTGAGGTTTCAAAGTAAATGTTGATATAGGTGTAGATTTGGAGTTTAAAAATAAATATTGTTTTCAGGTTTAAATTTAATATTGATTTAAGGTTTAAAATAAATGTTGACTATACTAACTATAGGTTAAGAAATAAATATGTTTTTTTTACTTATAATATATCATACATCTTACATAAGAAGTTTTATCTTTTAGTTGTACACCTTGGCTATATGAGCTAAGAAAATAGAAATGCTTGCACCGAATATATTCGGCAACAAAACCGAATAACTTGGCCGAATACAAAAAGTGGAAAAGATGCCGAATACCGAATACCAAACGAATATTCGGCGCATCTCTATAAATTTTATATCGTTTAATTTTATTGAAAATTTAATTAAATCGTTATAATGTTGATAAAAAATTCTTTTACAAAATACTTATTTTCAGAAAAAAAAAATATAACATATGAATATATGAATCAGCACCAGGCGGATTTGATAATATGGTGCGTGGTAAGAAATGCGTCGCAGCGTAGTACACGTACTGATGGTTTTTAATAAGTCTGATCTCTAGTGGAACGCTTCAGCCGTGGCTCAAGCAACCCACTGATTAATTGGTTTGCCGAGTTTTAGCCTGATGTTCGGAGACATCCTTTTTAAATGATGGGTTGAGAGAGTTGCTTTATATGTGTACGAAATAACGTCTTGTCTGTGTACATTGCCTTGACTTACGGCTTGCTATTTAATAAAATAATATTACAGTTGAGATATTTAGATTCCATCGGTGGAAGGAGCATATTATATCGATGTCCCGCCTGACTTGCTACCAAGAAGTAGCTTATCAGTTATCACCATGAAGGATAACATCTGCCGCCATAACCTTACGGTGTTCCAGCATTTCCCAACCCTTGAAAGTCATAGTACCCTTGGGAGTCAGAGTATAATTCTAGGCCTAGCATGTTCTGCGTCTTCGACCACATCATCGCTTACCACCCGGTGAGATAGTAGTCAAATTCTTGCCTAAAAGTTATAAAAAGAAGATAGATTTATAATATTTTAATACAAAAACAATTTTACTTGTCAATTATCTTATAGGTATAGTCTAGTCTATATCTATAAGCCTATCCTATAAAATAATAACATTAGGTATACATTTTCCAAAAAGTACACATCAAGATTATCCTTAATCTCTGTAAGAAACCGCTTTCCTCCCATGTCTCACTCACTCCGCTAATCCAGCGTCTCTCGTGAATATTCCAAAACTGCAATTTCCGTATCAACGTGTAATAAATATGTAATGCATCATTCTGTATTCACACAGTATAGAACACTATTAACACCTGCATAAATTATATTTAAACGCGTGTTCATATTATGCATGTGATTATATGATTTGCCTGTAGAAATAGTAAATAAGATGACAAAAGTTTTAGAAAAGATGTAAGTCTTACAATCCAATATCGTATACTACAGAATTGAGTTTTCACAAAATATATCTCTCTAGCATATCTGTACGTGAAAGATCTTCTCATCATAATACGTGGGATTCCCTGTCTATTTAATGCTTATTTGTGAAGCAATACCTTGCGTAGTTTTACTATAGAACAGATGAAGTAGTAGTTACTATTATGTGGTTACAGTTGTCTTGTTACATTATTTATCTAGATGTAACAGAGGACCAGCTAAATAAACTTAAGCGGCTTCAGAACTTCTGCCTTAGGCTCATATTTGGTTTGCGTAAATATGACCATGTCTCCTATTTTCGACACAAGCTCAAGTGGCTTCCTATACGTTCCCGCCGGAATACTCACATCCTCTCTCTTGTTTATAGCATTCTTTTTAATCCCGCTTCTACCCACTACCTCAAAGACAACTTTAAGTATCTACACTCACAGCACTCACTTACGTTAAGGTCATTTGAAAATCTTTCCTTACAAATTCCTACGCATTCGACTACCTTCTTCGATAAATCTTTAACCGTACAGGCTGCACGCCTGTGGAACAGTATCCTAGTCCAAATAAGGCAATCTCCATCTCCCCTTACGTTAAGGAAAGATTAACAAAATTTTATATATCTCTTCAGAACTAGGTACTGAATCTGTTATATTTTTTATATATTTTGGTCGTGTAACTGATGATTACATCATTGTGTATTTTGAATTATGTGTATGTATTGTGTCATCATAATCAGCTGGTATCAGTCCACTGCTGGACATAGGCCTCTCCCAAGTCATGCCACTGAGCCCGATCTTCGGCTCTTTGTGTCAATCATCATCATCAGCCTATCTTCGTCCACTGCTGGACATAGGCCTCACCTATGGCACGCCACTGAGCTCGATCTTCAGCTCTCTGTTTCCAACCGCTGCCAGCCAACTTACGTATATCATCGCTCCACCTAGCTGGAGGGCGCCCTACACTACGTTTACCGAGCCGTGGTCTCCACTCTAGAACACGTCTACGGTTCCTTCCTTACGGTTCCCAACGGTTATCGGTTCTACGACAGATGTGACCAGCCCACTGCCACTTCAGCTTGCTGATCCTTTGAGCTATGTCGATAACTTTGGTTCTCTGACGGCTGACTTCATTTCGAATTCGATCCTTCAGAGAGACTCCAAGCATAGCCCTCTCCATAGCTCGCTGAGCGACTTTGAATTGGTGAACCAGTCGCACTGTCAGCGTCCACGTCTCGGCTCCGTAGGTAATAACAGGTAGGACGCACTCGTTAAAGACTTTCGTCTTCAGGCTTTGCGGTATGGGCGATGAACAGACTCGACGAAATTTTCCAAATGCTGCCCATCCCAGCTGTATTCTTCTGCGAGCTTCCTTTTCGAAGTTGTTTCTACCCAATTGCAAGATTTTCCCAAGGTAGACATATTCGTGAACAACTTCGAGAGGAACTCCGTTTAGGGCAATCGGTTCCGTAATAACATGTTCGTTGAACATGATCTTGGTCTTATCCAAGTTCATACGGAGACCGATGCGTGCAGAAGAATCAGCAAGGGTGGTCAGCATGTAATGCAAGTCCTGCACGGTTTCAGCCATGATGACGATATCGTCCGCAAACCTCAAGTGAGAGAGGTGCTCGCCGTTTATATTTATGCCCCGTCCTTTCCAATCGAGCGTCTTGAACATATCCTCAAGAGTGTTGGTGAACAATTTGGGGGAAATAACGTCCCCTTGTCTCACTCCTCTATATGTAAAAGGATATGTTCAGTCTGCTGATTTTGTACTTGGACGGTCATAGTCACGGCATCATACAGGCCTCTCAGTACTTGGACGTATCGCCAATCAACTTGGCACCGTTGCAGAGACTCCAGAACAGACCAGGTTTCTACAGAGTCAAAAGCTTTCTCATAGCCCACAAACGCAAGGCACAGGGGCTGGTTATACTCTTCGGTCTTCTGTATAACCTGCCGCACTGTGTGTATGTGGTCTATGGTGCCATATCCTCCTCGAAACCCAGCCTGTTCAGGGGGCTGAAACTCGTCGAGTCTACGCGCGAGACGATTTGTGATGACTCTCGAAAACAGCTTATAGACGTAACTCAAGAGTGAAATGGGTCGATAGTTCTTTAAGAGGGTCTTGTCTCCTTTTTTAAAGAACATAACGACCACACTTTGCTCCACGCCTATGGAGTTCTCCCCGAAAAGAGGACGGAATTAAATATACGCTGCAGCTGTACAAGCGTTGGAGTTCCACCAGCTTTTAAGAGCTTCGTTGTAATTCCTTCCTCTCCGGGGGCTTTTCCATTTTTAAGCTGTTTGAAAGCCATCACAATTTCGTCCAGGCTGACCTCTGGCAGATCCTCGGTATAATGGCGGGTAAGAGTGGCTCTAGGATCCTCGGACTGGGGTTGGGGACGGGACGCTTGCGAGGTATATAGTTGGCCGTAGAAGTCTTGAACCTCCCTAAGAATCTCCGGCTTAGAAGTGACGACACTCCCGTTAGATGTGGTCAACTTCGTCAGATGGCTTCGACCCAGCTATTGAACAAAAACTTTTGACCCCCGGTTTCGCTCGATCGCTTCTTTGATAGAGCGTGTGTTGGAGCTCCGGAGGTCACGTCTTACCATCTTAGAGATTTTTTTGTTCAAAGCCCGTTGGTCTGACGAAGTGACTGCGGGGTTTTCTCGTCGCCGCTGCATTAGCTGCAGAGATTCCTCTGAAAGCTTAGACTTCTTACCGGCACCTCGCGTCTCGCAAAATTTCGTCCCCTCCTCCCTGAGGATTCCCACCACTTGGTCGAGATCCTGGTCCACGTCAACGTCAATTGTGGTTTCCAAGGCAGCGAATCGATTCTCCAGTTTTAACTGGAACGTTTCAGAACCAACCACGGATTGGAGCATATTAGGCCGGAGCGTAGATTTCATTAGGCGGACTCGTTCAAGCTTGCAGTCGATATCTAGAGTGCCTCGGACCAGTCGGTGATCACTTCCGGTATTGAACCAAGCGATCACTGAGACATCTCTAAATATACGCTTCTTGTCCGTCATAATGAAATCAATCTCATTCTTGGTCATAGCGTCGGGGCTCTGCCACGTCCACTTCCGCCGGGGGTTTTTCTGAAAGAAAGAATTCATCAAAAAAAGCCCCTCTTTCTCCAGGAAGTTGACGAGCATTTGCCCCCTATGATTCCTGCTTCCAAATCCGTGTGATCCTACTACCGATTCGCCGCTTGTCTGTACTCCCACTTTAGCGTTGAGATCCCCCATGACAACGTTGAAGTGGGCCTTTTGGGTGGTGTACAAGGCCTTGGAAATGTCGTTATAAATAAAATATCCAACTGAAATATTTAACTGTAATATTTAACCGAAACACTCAACCGAAATATTCAACCAAAACATTCAACATAAATATCTCTATGATATTTATGTTGAATGTTTTGGTTGAATATTTCGGTTGAGTGTTTCGGTTAAATATTACAGTTAAATATTTCAGTTGGATATTTTATTTATAACTATGTGTTCAAATCGCGAAAGTTTAAAGTTTACACTTGGAAATGTCCTCGTACAATTCCTCCACTTCATCATCCGAATGTGCTGAAGTCGGTGCGTATACTTGAATGACCTTGAGGCTATACCTCTCGGTGAGTTTGATCACAAGATACCCTACCCTTGTCGACACACTGGAGATTTATAGGACGTTGTCAGAGAGGACCTTGTGTACCAAGAACCCGACGCCGCCTTGGGATTGTTGGTCTCCCTCTCTGAAGTACATAAGATGACCGGATTCTAAGGTTACGGTATCCTCTCCTTCTCTTCGGACTTCACACAACCCCAGAATGTGCCATCTTATGTTCCTCAGCTCCTCTTCGAGTTGTGCCAGATGTTCGTCGAGCCGTAGCGTGCGTCCGTTATATGTAGCCAGAGTCAGTCGGTGTTGGCGGCCTGCCGTAGCCCGGGGATTCTTAGCACCCCCTGCCCCACCGTTACCATGACCGCCGCCTTGGCCAGGAATAGCAGGGCGACCGGAAACTGGGGGCCGTTGTTTTGGTGTGCTTTCCATAGACAGAAATGCCCGTAATCACCTCACGCTGGGCAGGCGGGTTGGGTGATCGCAGAACGTCATTTTTATTGACTTTGTGTCAATAGGATAATAATTATGTATTATGCTTATATAAGTATTATTAGTATGTATGTGTTATAGTTATAGTATAGAAGTAGATATAATATATATATATTTATAAAGTTATTTAAGATATAAAAAGCGATACACCACCGTTACAGTCTCGCAATATCTTTCTCTGTTTGGCTGTCTGGAAGAAATCGCTTTAAGCGATAAGACCGCCCTTTGCATTACATAGTTTAAGTATTTTAAATTTGTTTATGTTCAATGTTTATTTTATAAGTGGTGTGCAAATAAAGTGTTATCTATCTATCTATCTATCTACGGTGTTTTTCAAAAGTCCCAGCTGATAGTAGAGGCCTGTATCGTCTTGTACAGATTTAGCTTAATAGTATAATAAAAATATAGCGCGTGAATAGGTACCTTCTAGGTAAGCGCGCTACATCATCGATTACATCGTCACTTAAGATCCAGGTAAGATAATGGCGAAGCGCTTACTTAGTACGCATCAAAAAGTGCAAGGCGATCCAGGCCTATGGACTAATAACCATTATAAGTATTAATTAATTATATGTGTTCAAGACCAATAGAAACTATAGAGGTAAAGAGCATAAATACTTGTCATTACACTGAATGCACACTCATTCAGTTCATTCACTCACTCACACACATTTACTTACGCGTGAAAACAACAGCGTACATAAGTAACTGTTTGAAACAGCCACTACTGCTTATAAAATTGAATCGTTAGAATGTGAAATGTTTTCGCATTTAATATAATCGTTATAAATGAATCTATTGTACTAGTTTTACAACCATGAATAATTCTATATTGTCACACCTTTTATCCTAAAATAACATACAATAAGATATTAATTTTTATTAAACGGGTTACAATGGGTGGTCTAACCGCTAAAGGTATGACCACACCGTGGCGTCATGCGTCCGCGTGCGCGTTCGCGATCTGATTCTATTGTTATCTGATCGCCGTAGATCGCGTTTGTGTGAAACAGTCGGTACAAATACTACTGCACTATCTGATGTGGTGTGATCGTACCTTAAAAGCAATGTCTTCCAGGCATCCAACTCTGACTTGAAGGCCCGGAGGCATAATTGGGAAAACGGTTGGCTTTGATGCCAGAGGTGCCTCGGCACCTCTGGCATCAAAGCCAACCGTTCAACAAAAAAAGTTCTTCAAAAAAAGTTCAAACCACCGTGCACCAATGGATTTTTGTATCGAAAAATGTCTATGCGCTTTTCACAGTGGCCTTCCGGTGAAGGAAAAACATCGTTAAGAAACCAACAAACCCCACATGGTGATAGGACACTATGTAGTGTCCGCCTGGCCAGCTACCACCCTCAAATTAGAAAAATCTGTCGCCAAACATCTAATGTGTTTCGGCAGCGATCCTTGAGAGCCAGTTCCTATTCTAGGGCTAGCGTGCTTACCATCTTCGACCGCATCATCACTTACAAACAGGTGAAATAGTGGTCAAACGCTAGCTTATAAGATATAACAAAAAATCTCATATCTACGTTTAAAATTTTCAAATACATCAAAAGGTGGCAGAATCGCAAAATCGCAGCAGAAATTCTCTCCACATTATCAATAGAGAGAATCCGCAATAAATAATTCAAAAACCTATTTCTACTTTAACACTCGAAGGCTCTTTTCCATTCAAACCTTACAGGAACAGTATCATGGAAGCATAATTTCCTGTACTGAAATATTTATAACGCCGCGTTCGTAGCAACATCTACGCCGTTACGTCGTTAAGGCTACGCTCGTAGCGGATCTACGACAGTGTACGATCGACCTTATGGAAATTATACGATCTGGAATAGGCGGCTAAAAGCTGTTTTACTATGATAATATGGGATTCTGATACCTTTTAAGTCGTGAATTTTTTACTTTTGTCGATGAAGTTTATGCAAAGGGCTGTCTAAGGTTTTATTATGTGGTTTTAGTAGTTTTGTTTTAGAGGGCATTAGTATAAATAAAATAATAGTTTTGTACATAATTTGAATTATAAATAGTTTTTAATTTTTTTTCAGATTGGGTGGTCAATGGTTTCCTCAAAAGTCTCATACAGTATATAAATAATGACAAGTCAGCAATAATTGCCTCAGATAAACACTTTTGATATGAAAATAAAACAGCATTATAATTACAATAAAATAATTACATTGTGTTAAATAAGCAAATGCATAAAAAATGTATAAAGGTATTATTCTATATGTTGAGGTAGAATAAAATATGCTGTATAATAAAAATATGCTTATGCTTTCTGCCTTTCGAATTTCCATTTCCAGTAGCGACATTTATTACAGTTCATAGTCACCATACATATGAAACACAACAAATAATAAAATAGCTTTCTAAAATAGGCAAGTTATGCGTAACCCCAAAACTGATACATAAAACAAAGCCTGTCAATTTAACTGATGCCCAACCCCCGTTTTATAACAAACATCTGTCATAACCTTTTTATAGTAACAAACCATAAAAGTTTTACGGCATTGACATTGGTGTAAATCTTCCTTTTAGTGGCTTCTTATGTCACCAGATATTGATATTTTATGTGTTAAAGTAATGAAGAAATGGCGATATTACTTTGACTATGGCTTCTGTATACATATAAGTTAGAAAAAAAATACTATAAGAGATATTATTTCTGATAAAAATATTGTTATAAGTTTTGAATAAACGGTTATTTTTCGATATATTTCTTAAAAACTTACAACGACATCTTTTTAGGGTTCCGTACCTCAAAAGGTAAAATAAGGAACCCTTATAAGATCACTTTCTTGTCCGGCTGTCTGTTCGTCTGTCTGTCTGTCCGTCACCACCAATTTTCTCAGGAACGGGTGGACCTAGCAAGTTGAAATTTATACCAGACACTGAAGTCTATAGTCCCTATGTGTATGTGTAGATGTATGAAAATCAAGGTCTTGAGTCAACACGATAAAAAGATATGGGCAAATTTCGATTTTCGCGAAATCTTGTAAGTGCCAAAATTTACCTTAACTTTTAACTTTTTTTTATTTTTTGGAATTTTTCCTTTACTTGTGCTGTAAGACCTTGCTTTTAACCAAAATTGACAATTCTAGATCAACCGGAAGTACCCTATTGATTTCGGGTCGAAAACCTGTAGGGTACTTCCCGTTGACCTAGAATCATGAAATTTGGCAAAAAAGAAAGGTCTCAGCACAAATATAGGCAAAATTTCAGAAAATACATAAAAATGAAAATTAAAGGGTGTCCCCATACAACCATAATTTTGCCAATTAAAATAGGCCTCTGAGTTTTATGAGCGCTCATACAATTTAAAGGTCTAGCTTAAATGGTACTTACCAACGTTGGTACGAAAGCTTCGGTGGGGGAGTCCAACTCGACTTGGCCGGTTTTATTTCGTCTTTCCCAGACATCGCAGATACATCGTGACGTCATCACCTCGGCGGGGTTACCCGCCGTCACAGATTATATAATAGTTACACGTCCGCTGTAGCCAGGCTTGCGGCCCATCGGCCACGTGGAGAGAGCTGTACAAACTTATTTTGCCGCTTATTCAACATAATTCTTACGCTATTGTAATAAGGTTACTAAGTTTCAACATGCGCGGCCATTTCTCCTGGTATCGGGTTTCCGTAAGCGCAGCGTCACCTAGCCATAGCCGCAGCGACGTGCCAGCGACGTTATCCGGTGACGTTCCGTTTAACGTATAGTGTGTGATGGCGCTATCGATAACAGATATACATTTACATCATACTGTACAGATTGCAGAATAAGTCACACAGCCTAGAGACTTATCTTATCTTATATCATTATTTATACCAAAAAAATATAATTGGCCAAGTGCAAGTCGGACTCGCACTCGTAGGGTTCCGTAACACAGTTAAGTATTCCATAACTATGATTTTTCGCAACTGCAAAATTAACTTTGTTTTTCATAGTGTTTGTATGAAAAACAAAACTATCTTTGCGGTCGCCATATCTCTAAAACTGCTGACTGTCTCTCGTTCAAACTTTCGTTGAAAGTTTTTATTGAGATCTACAGCATATATATTTTTTAGATTTTTCACTCCCATACTTTAAAAGTTAGAGGGGGGGGGACACACATTTTACCACTTTAGACGCGCCTATCTTACAAATGATTGACATTGAGAAAAAAATATTTTAATGTCATTTTTGAAGACCTATCCATAAACACCCCACACGTATAAGTTTAAAGAATTTTTTTTTTGTTTCAGTTCTATGTATGGGATGCCCCCTCCTTAAACTTTTATATTTTTTATTTTTGTATAAAAATCGGAAAGCGGTTCACAGAATACATCTACCTACCAAGTTTCAATTCTGTAGTCCTAACAGTTTCGGAATAAAATGGCTGTGACATACGGACGGACAGACAGACAGACAGACAGACATGACGAATCTATAAGGGTTCCGTTTTTTGCCATTCGGCTACGGAACCCTAAAAATGGAAGTAAAAAGCCCAACTCAAGCTCAACAGCAGTGCTAAAAGTATTCCAAATTCTGATGTAAAAACTGCACTTCTACAAACAAAAGTGGAGTAATCGAATCTATTTAGTAGCTAAGTGGCCTACATACTCAGCGCTAGATTGCCTCTCTTTTCAGTCCTGTTTTTGCTGCAGCGCAATCCACTGTATTGTTTGTCTAATCACAAGGATTCGCAGGCTTTGCAAAAGCGCTTTTACAACTTAGCGTTAATATTGACTAGTTTTCTGGCAACTTTTTTATAGGTGTCTGTTGAATTTAGTTTCTGCAACGTGGTCAGTGATCAAATTTTAGTCGCTAGCTCTATGTTAATTGAACTTTTTAATGTGCCAGATAGAAACTATTACAGTTTTTGAACGAAAGATATAATGTCGCTAAATATAACACAAACAAACGAAAAGATAGGTCCAAAGACATTACAGAACGTCGATGGATAGGTCAGTCGGGTGAGTTTTGATAAAATTAATGTTAATATAATAAAATGATTTTTGAAATTCTACATAACTACATCTAGGAATTAATATATCGATCGTCATTAACTTAAAAGACTTGCATTTATATCGGTCTTAAAACTGCAACATGGTCTGGAAATAGAAGCCATTTATTTATTCATTGAATCGCGAACATCGCGCGTCGGAGTGGAAATGTCTACAGTCATTGTGATGCGCTCAATTACCGACTGCTAAATGTTAAGAACTACAGCCCTAATTGGGGGGTGCTCATCGGAAACGGGGGTGTCGCTGAAGTGATTTAATGGTTGGATTGTTTTTACACTTTACGTGTTTCAGAATAAGTATGTATACATAGTTTACTTTAGAATAAAATACGGCAAAAGGCTTATAATTTAATGTTGTAAGCTGCCATAGGAGAAGCTTATATGCCCAACTATTTAAGCCACTAGTGGCTTAAATAGTTCATTCATGTTTATAGATGGGTACTAGAATTTCATATATTCCGATACCGACTAGCACCCCCTAGAATTTTACAAAGCGCTGCAGGATGAATAGTAGAAAATGCTTTAAACTAAGTCGTCCTTTTGTACACATCTGTGTGCTTGCAAGAATAAAAAAAGCTTGTAAAAAAACAACGAATTAATGAAGATAATGATCATCATGAGAAAATATAGACATTCTCAAGGTTAAATTTCGTTTTCGTTCGTTCTTTTGTTGTTGGAAACGAACATGCTCTTGACTACAAATCTAACGTGATGTGGGTATACTATATAAACTAAATATATATATATATATTACTACACTAGAAGTGCCCCGCGGCTTCGCCCGCGTTAAAGACTTCTTTTATTTACTTAAAACTTTTATTTTGTAAAAACCTTTCTAAAGCCAAATCGGTTCAAACTTTGAACCCCCGTTTCATCCCCTAAAGGAGTGAATATTGAAAAAATCCTTTCTTAGCTAATACTTACGTTATAATAACAATCTGCATGCCACATTTCAGTGCAGTCCGAAACAATATTGATTTCAGACTTTGTAACCCCATTTCACCCTTTTAGGGGTGGCATTTTGAAAAGTCTGAAACACGCGTTTACTTATTTATTTACTGAAGTACTTGTGTGAAGTTTCGTATAGAAAAAACTATCTAATCTTGTTTCTCCATATAAGCTTTATACCTCCATTTCATCCCCTTAGGGGTGAATTTTAGAAAACCATTCTCAGAGGGAACTAGCGTCGTAATAACTATCTGCATGCTGAATTTCAGCGCAATCCGAAACAATAATTATTTTCAGACTTTGATACCCGATTTAGGGGTGGAATTTAAAAAAAGCCTGAAACACGTATTTAGTTATTTTATTATTGAAGTTTCGAATAGAAAATACTATCTTATCTTGTTTCTCCATACAAACTTTGAACCCCCATTTCATCCCCTAAAGGAGTGAATTTTTGGAAAATCATTTCTTTCATCATTTACAGCTTTACGTACTAACACAAATATACCCTCCAAATTTCAAGTCTCTACAACCAGCGGTTTAGGCTGTGCATTATCAGTCAGTCAGTCAGTATGTCAGGACGAAGATTCTTATAGTATTAGATAGATATTGTTATGACGTTCTAATAGATTCTTCCAGAAAACAATAGTAGCCGTGTTAAAAAATAGACTAATAAGGGGCCATAAATAGCTGTCCGTCATAAAAAGTAACCTTCCGGAAATTTCGACCTTGGTCAACGTACCTAGTTTTGTATTTAAGTATACAGATTGAACCTTATTCTTAAGGTTTTAGAGACCAAATTTGCATGTATGGTAAAAATTGTTTACATCAGACGTTTCAATGGAAAGTCGTGCTATAGTTTGTAATTTATTGCTTGTTAACTATGTGATTGTAAATTGAATCAGTGAACAAGTGTTTGTGAAGTGCGAACAGTGAATTGAGTGATTGTGAATTACCAACGACCTCAGTGTGTGTTACCGGCCTTTTGATCATTATGCAAGACGACTTGGACAACTACTGTAGAACATTGTGCTAACTTAGTGTTCAGTAGAAATAAACGTTAATCTCATCGGATTGGCATTTTTATAACCCCCGCACGTAACAATACATATACAATAGACAGGTTCTGGTACTTAGACCAGATAATATTCGGACGTTAAATTATCTATCCTTATCTATTTTATTAATTGAATCTTCCTTACTCAATAATCACACTTCCAGCATCGCAAACTCTGTTTACTCAATGGGATAATAACCCAAAATTTACAAAATCATCGCGATGCGGCTTCGACCAAAATGATTTTCCAAAGAAAATAAGAAAATCTTTCTCTTTGAAGCTATTGCTCCTTCATTGCACACCCTACACTGCGTTAATTTCGAGCCCTCTGCCCTTTGAACTGCTCAAGTCAATCGAAAAGCCGATCCCTTGGTTAAACATGGCGAATGAAAAGTCTTCGCGGATATTTTAAGTAATTGAAAGAAAGTGTTTTTAAGATTTCTCGAGGTACAAAGGGAGGGATTGATTGATTTCATTTGAGATATTATTTAAGCTGATTGGCTGTTTTGATTGCAGTTTGACTTAAGTAAAAACACAGATTATATAATAGTCACTTCGCAAAATCTTATTTACACTCGTATAAGTTCATTGGATTAATTTTGTTGGCTTACACAAGCAAGACCTGCGATGGTCATTAATGTAAATAAATATTTTAATACGTGTTTGAGGGTTTTTTCAAAAGTCAACTCTAAAAGGATGAAATGGGGTAACAAAGTCTGAAAATCAATATGGTTTTTCGGGGTTTATAAACATGAATCCCCATTCACCTTAGTCACGCGATAACTTGAAAACGGGTGGACCAATTTGGCTATTTTTTTAAGTAAATAAAAGAAGTTTTTAACGCGGGCGAAACCGTGGGGCACTTCTAGTATTGTATATTGGTCTAACAAAGACTTTTAACATTTTACTAATAAACTTTACTAACTATGTACAATTTTAGTTTGTATTACAGCTTAGGCAGACAGTCTTATAGAACTACTGCGCCCTTTGACGATGTCAAGTCAATCGGAAAGTTATCCCACATTTAGTACAACCACATTTTATTATTTTGATGGATAATTTGGGGTTATGACAGTGATGACTGATGTTATTTGAAATGCTTAAAATTTAGAAAATATTATTTAATGGCGCTATGTTAAATTGCTATTATATTAATATACTCACTATATCGTTTTAGGACTCTTAACTTACATGTATTTTATAAAAGAGAAGCTGTTACCTCGAAGTCATAAATATGTTTAATGGTAGTAAGTTAGTTTATAGTTATGTTATATTAGGTAAACTGTGTTAGTTAATTATTATTATTTCTTTAGCTTAATTAGATGCACCCTGTTGTTGACAGTTTTTAGTTTATTTCCATACAAAGGTTGTCTGGGAGAGATCGCTATTAGCGATAAGACCGTCCATTGTGACACTTTAGTTTAAGTTATTGTGTATAAATTATCATAAGTTTTATTTTTGGTGTAACAATAAAGTTTTATCTATCTATATATCTATGAGTTGAAATCTCACAACTTAACTTATCGTAAAAGCATCTAGATGGCGCTGGAGTAGATTGCATCGTACTCCTTGTAATTATTGCCTCAATGTATTAGATTCTGCATCGCGCAAACGACATTTTCCGCAATGTTAGAAACAGATGCTCTTGTTTCGTCAACAAACATCTTAAAATTAGAACTTTACGTATAACATTTCGCTGTTAGCCAGCTTGGAAGAGGTGTTGGTGCAGTTGCTTTATTTGTATTGGACTAAAGTCAGTTGTTTTGTGCCTCGTCTCATTGATTTTTTCTATTTCTAGACAAGCAGGTTTCCATTTTATACCGTAGTAGTGACAATACGGTTTAAATTGGGATTGTGCACTTTATACCAATAAAAAGTGGCCAAGTGATAAACTGTTCAAAATACAAAAAAATGACTATATAAAAAAATACTAATCATTAATCACGATTTAAACCACATTGTCACTACTGCGGTATAAAATGGAAACCTGCTTCTCAATGCCTTTAGTAACGTCCTGTAAAGTTACCTTAAGCGAGTATTTAACTACACATTTCAGGGGTATTTCCAGTATGCGTCAGTTCTATTTTTAGCCCTTTTCAGGACTTCCGGGGATACTCTCGATAACGCGCCGCGAGGTTTTAAGTAGTTCCGTGGTACCTGAGAGTTTTGATCTCAACTTACTTTCAGGAAAAATCCTCATAGATTTTTTTCAATCTGTTGAGAATTCAGGTGGGTGAATTAAATGTAATCACTAATGAAACCTTGGAATCAATACTTTGGGAAGTACTAAGGATGCTATGATTCTATTTGATTTTTACCGACTACACATAATAAAGTTTTCCCAAGCGAGTATTTAAAATATGAAATAACATACTTACATGGCCGCAGCTCCAGCTGACACGTAAGTATGTTCCTTTACTAAGTTATTATTCTTATATGTGTTTATATATTCCGTATCTATGTATTTATTAATTTATTTGTTTCAGATGCAGTTGCGGCTCCGCCACACTAGGTACTCAATTTGTGTAAATATTACTTTGTTAGAATTTCGAAAACTCTTTCTAACCACTTGATTGTATGTTTCCGCTACTTAATAATCAGGGTATATATAAAATTGAACGTAAAAAACATTTATTTTTATATCCGAATTGGTATAAAGTTTAACTCAAAGATAAATAGGTAATCTTTGGATGATACACCAGTAGCGTGTTTTTATTTTAGATCTATCCAATTTTCATTTTTAATTATTTAATCCGAGAATCAATAAAACAATTCTTGGTAAGTTATTATCATCATCAGCCGGTATCAGTCCACTGCTGGACGTAGGCCTATCCCAAGATGCGCCGTTGATCCCGATCTTCTGCTCTTCTTTTCCAGTCGCTGCCCACCGCTTTGCGTATGCCGTCGCTCCACCTGGTCACAGGACGTTCTACGCTAAGTTTGCCGATTCGCGGTCTCCACTATAGGACAAGTCTACCAACGCTTATCAGTCCTGCGGCAGACATGACCAGCCCACTGCCACTTCAGTTCAGATCCCGCAGAGAAATACCGATCATAGCTCTCTCCATAGCTCGCTGAGCAACTTTAAATTGGAGGACCAGTTGTATTGTGAATCTTGTTTTGAAAAAAAAAGTACTTGGTAGGTATTATTTATAAATTTTATGTATTAACTGCAGACTTACTTAATTTTAACTTAACCAAATTACGTTATTTTTTGCAATAATAATCAATAAAATTGTGTAAATATTATTAGGACTAGGAATTATTTTTTTGAGGTTTCGTACCTCAAAAGGAAAAAGAAACCCTTATAGGATCCGTCTGTCTGTCTGTCTATCTATCTGTCTGTCTGTCTGTCCGTCTGTCCATCTCTAAGACCCCTTTTCTCAGGAACGCGTAAAGGTATCAAGACATCTTTCAGCTGAAAAGCAGAAATCAAACAAATAAGCGATCAAAAAATATGATCGTTTAAGTCGCATTTGTTCGCATATTTTGCGATTTCACAAGGAAATCAAAACCTATTAGGATACTTTCCGTTTACCTAGATTCATGAAATGTGGAATGATGCAAGGTCTTGAAACACTTACAAAGTATACAAACTAAAAACCTTAAATATGTGGTTTAGTAAGAAAATAAAGCGGATTTACTATTACAAACTTATTATTTGCGGTTGGTGCATTAACAGTGTCTATAGGCATGGCATAGGGATCAAACTGCAAAGTTAGGTTTGTTTTGACGTACGGAAGCCTCGGTGAGCGAGTCTTACTCGCACTTGGCTGGTTTATTTATATACCTTAGGCTAGCGTTTGACCATTTATTTCGTCTACGCAAGCCCTAGAATGATTTCTCAAGTGCTACGCTGCCGAAACACCATAAGGATTTGTACTGTCAAAATTGTGGTCACCATACCAGCAGTCAAACATAAAGATGACTGCGTAATTTCAGACTTAATATTATTTCTCTCGGTTCGTTTATTAAGAAAATTGAGAGAGCATCTGTAATGCAAAGTATGATGAAAGTTTTTGTCAGACTTGGCTGTATGTTATTAAGTTTATGAGCACCTTTATGCATAAACATTTTCATATTTACATTGCATACGTAGTACCTACGTGTTAGAGGTCAATGACACTTGAGATTAAATGAAAGCTACTTCAAAGGCTGCGCAGTGAAAATACATTCTGGGTTGCAGCTTGAAAGAAGTTGAACGATCCACTAATACTATTAATTTTTATTATTAATTATTATTTGATCTCATATAATTAGTTGACACGTAGTTTTACTACATTTCTTAGTGGTAGACTATTGCTAATTTTCATGAAACAGCACCACCATTTTGTCTGTAATTTTTCAATTGGGCGATGGTCTTGATTATCCTGTAGGTAATCTAATATTATAAAATAAATAAATATGTGATATAAATAAAGTAAATAAGATCGTTAAAAAACTTAAAAAGAACCGACTTCAATGCCGCGCTATTAATTTTCAGTACCGATTTTGAGGTTTTTATCTCCATATCTCTGGAGATACTTATCAGACCTTGATAACATTACCATGCTACTATACTTGAGATATCTCCTTTCCAACAAAAAAATTATAATCAAAATCGGTTCATGACGACGAAGTTATCCGCGAACAAACATAAAAAAATATATACAATTTATATATGTACGGTCAAATTGAGAAACCTTCTCCTTTTTTGAAGTCAGTTAAAAATAAAGTGATATGGTACCAAATTGGTTAACAATTTATAATAGAGGAGGAGGAGTAGGAGGAAGATGAGGAGGAGAGAGAGAGAGATAGAGACGGACAATTTTACTCAGACGAGATTACTCTCTAATCTTGTCTTATATCTCGACACACCTTTTTTAACATTATTTATTACATTACTTGGAATTTTTTTACTAATTTTTCTCATTTTTGACATTTAAACTCTAAGCTAATGGATACCACTCATCCAGGCATTTCGTCTAAGAATAAGGTATGCCATCTAAAGAGACCATCTGAATAGTGAATGAAATATATGCCAAAAGATAAAAACGAATAAAAATTTGTCCATAAATGCTCAACGGCTGTTCAGGTTTACAGAAATACAGACTATTATTTTTTAAGCTCGAGGTAATCACGCTATGACCTAAAGATATTGGTATAAGAAAATTTAATGTAGGTTTACTTTACTTCAATGTTCACCTATTAATATTAAGCGTGGTTTTCATTAAGGAAGTTTTCCGAATACGAATGTCACAAGATAACAATATACTTAGGGTCAGTTTCACCGGTTCTCGATAGCGCTAATATGAAAAGATTTTTGACAGCTTTTATATTATGGCGTCATGTGTCAGATAACTATCTAACGCATTATCAGGAACCGGTGAAACTGGCCCTTACTCTTTAGGAGACAACAAGCATTAGGTGCTTGTTACTTTAATAAGAGCTTGTCATACAATATTCTTGTACTTTGTTTTGTAATTTATGCATAAACAATTGAAAGCTGATAATTAAACGAAGAGTCGAAAGAAACGAAGAAGAAGTCTCATACAAACGAGTACTTAAAACAACAGGGCGTTTTCTTAAAAAAAAACATTAGTTCTTGGAGGCTCAA
Source organism: Cabera pusaria (assembly GCA_954871355.1). Lineage (NCBI taxonomy): Eukaryota > Metazoa > Arthropoda > Insecta > Lepidoptera > Geometridae > Cabera > Cabera pusaria. The sequence continues at coordinate 7,526,352 of OX940894.1, forward strand.
CAGATGGCTCTAAAAATGAACACAACGGTCTGTATTATACGGTGTGTATTACGACATTGTAAATCTGACAAGCCTCATGTTTTATTTTATTAATTTTTTTATTGAAAAATTAAAAATTTAACGCATTTATTCAGTATATGGGCAAATTAAAATCGGCACTTACACACGTCAAATAACATGAAATAAATCATATTATCAATCAAAATTATTCTAAATATAACAAAAACATAACTTATTGCTTCAAATAAATAAAAAATCAAAAGTAAACAGCCATTCAGCTTTCATCTAAACGTCGAACGTCACATTAAAACAAAAATATTGAATCCCCCTGATTAATGTAGGGTTGCCAACCGTACTATTACATGCACCTCCAATTCAATTTTTAGTTTATTTTAGATTCAGATTTAGTTCATATTGATGTCTATACCGCTTTAATTCCATACATTTCTAACATTTGTAATGTTCAACGATCTATTTTTGATAAATACAATAAAACAACAAACATAAACATCAAAGAAGGTTTGCACAGAAGCCATCTAGCGAGTATAGTTGAACTATTTTTTAAGTGATAATCGCTCAGTGTTTTTGCTCGCATCGTTAATAAAATGTTACTAGTCTAAACCAAGCTTTACTTCAAAGATCTCTTAACATATTGGTGTCTATACACTTATCTCAAAACGTCTATAGAATCTAAAGTTGGCAGAGATTACACGAGAGCCCATTTCCGGAACATTCCGTACTGTAACTTACGCATCTATACGTATATTTAGAGGACAGTAAAATGTTATGACGAGATATCAGACTAACATATTTTTGCCAACTTATTCGAACACTTAACTAAATCATCCCCATTCGGAAATCAACCATATATCCTCAACATTAAGGTTCAGGGTTGTAATCATTAGGGTTAAATTGAGTTGCTTTAACTTTGTTTACGCAAGAAAATGTTACATAGAAGGGGGCTAAACTTTTTACAACTTGAAATACTGTACGAAACCCGATAAGATCATATAAACCGAATATTGAAGAGTATGAATATACGGGAAATGTTAGTCTTTCATCACAGGACTCTTTGAGACTTCTTTGAAAAGTTATTTTGTCTGAATAAGCACATAGCAGTATAGTACTCACGTAAATATAAAGGACGATCCATTAAGACGGGTTACTATCGTAAAGTCACTCACTTTTAGTGCTAAACATTTGCAATTGAAAGAATGATTAATTTCGAAGTAAAAATGGTATTCATAAATAGAAATAAACTGGCCAAGTGCAAGTCGGACTCGCACTCGTAGGGTTCCGTACCACACTACAGTATTTTATAAGATCGAGCAAAAAATACCACTATCATTTTTCGTCAGCAAAAAATAATAATTAATAAACATTTCATTTTTTACACACCGTCTAACGTCTAACAAAGGTGTTCTATAGGGATCGACATTTCAATATAACGCCATCTATGGACGCTTAGGTAAACATCGAAAAAAAACACGTTTCTTGTATAGGGACCCCCCAATTATTATTAACTTTATTCTGTTTTTAGTATTTGTTGTTATAGCGGCAACAGAAATATATTATCTGTGAAAATTTCAACTGTCTAACTATCACGGTTCATGAGACACAGCCCGGTGACAGACGGACAGACAGACAGACAGACAGATAGACAGACAGACCGTTTTACCCTTTGGGTACGGAACCCTAAAAAACGACACGGGAATCGAACTTGAATTATTGGTAACCACCAGGCGAGATATATGCCCACTATACTGGTCAAACTATCTCGTTATAGCGCTAGCTTATTTGATATTAAAAATACTTATGAACATCGACTTGAGATGTTTAGAAGAATATTGCTATTAAATACAATTATTTTTTTAAATAATTAAATTCTATGTACGTTTGAAAATTTAACTGATTAAAAGCCCTTTTTACCCGACTACAGCGAAGCAAAAAGGAAGGGTTATGTTTTTGAGCGGTATGTGGGTATGTATGTATGTATGTATGTATGTATGTATGTATGTATGTATGTTTGTATGTATGTTCATCTGTTCCCTCATAACTTCTAAACTACTTCTCATAATTTGACAAATGAGGTGTCGTTGGACGCGTCTTATTTGTTTGCTAGTTATAGGCTATGTGACGTCACAACAAATTGAATGTGGAGCCATCTATAGGCAAAAAGTCCGGAAATAAAAAAAAATTCACCACACCCTATCGTGTATGGTATCGTTGAATAGGGATTTTAAAATGAATATAGGGTTTGGTACATCATATTTTTGTCGAGCGTAGCGTTGGCGAGATATATCCCACCGAAGTCAAGAAAACTCATTTTACCCCACGGCGTCGCAAAGAAGCAGTTGGGAGGGTTATGTGTTTGTTGATCGTTGTGTATTTATGTAAGTATATTTACATGTATACAATTATGCAAAAACCCCAAAATGCTTTAAATAAAAAATAACTTCAAAAAATAAAACCCGACTACTGAAAGATCACACTCTAAAAAGTATGAAACAAGAAAATATGTATCGTGTATTATATAAACATACTTTTAATAAATATTTTGTTGTATTTCATAAATATTCTTAGTGGTGTTCAGTGGATACCCGTGGTCGTATGCTTCTTTGCAGAGTGTATTGTTTTGTTACGGTTACACAGCCACGGCGGACGGACATACGACCATAGCTATCCACCGAGCACCACTAAGAATATTTATGAAATTTAATAAAATATTTATTAAAAGTAAGTTGTTTATATGATACACGATACATATTGAATAGTTTGTATATAGCGATCTCAGGTGAGAATATTTCTTGTTTCATACTTTTTAGAGTATGATCTTTCAGTAGTCCGGTTTTAGTTTTTGAACTTATTTTTTATTCTGACTCAAAAATTGATGGCTAGCTTCCTTACACAAATGAATGACCCTTTATTATTAACTAATAATTTAAAAAAGTAGTAGTAGTAGTAATAGTTTAAATAAGTAAATTTTGTACTGTAACTACAGTACAAAATTTACAATAGGTGCTGACGCATCTTGATGAATCACTCTAAATTCTACATACAATAAACAGTTTCAGTAGGGAACTTAAAAGAAAGAGGGATGTGAGAGCAATATTAAGCAATCGCGTTTACCCTATTTTGTCGTACTTGAAAAACTCACCCCTAAATCGTTTTAGATGTGTCTATTCCACTGCTTCTGTTGTGTAGAGACGATACCGAATGATATTTTTTACATATATTTTATAGGCTAGTGTTTGACTACTATCTCAGCTGTTGGTAATCCGGCTGAGGATGATAATATGGTTGGAAATTTGGATCTAAGCTGCAGCCTAAATCAAATTTGACTTGGTACCCATTTCACCCAATGTGCTTCCACACGTACATAATCGGTTCCGGAACAACGTGCTCGTTGTACATGACCTTGGTTTTGTCCAAATTCATCCGGAGACCGATGCTACGAGAAGAATCAGCTAGGCCATTCAACATCCTTTGTAGGTCCTGCAGCGTCTCTGCCACAATGACGATGTCATCTGCGAATCGTAAGTGAGAGATGTACCTGCCGTTGATGTTAATGTCACGATCTTTCCAGTCCAGCGTCTTAAACATATCTTCCAAGGCGTTAGTGAACAGCTTCGGGGACATGACGTCCCCCTGTCTCACTCCTCGACGCAGGTGGACATGTTTAGTTCGCTGGTTCTGTACTTGTACAGTCATCGTTGCGGCATTATATAGACATCTCATCACTTCGATATATCGCCAGTCGACCTGGCAACGCTGCAAGGACTCGAGAACAGACCAGGTTTCGATTGAGTCAAAGGCCTTCTCATAGTCCACAAATGCTAAGCACAGGGGCCGATTATACTCTTCGGTCTTCTGTACAATCTGCCGCACCGTGTGGATGTGGTCTATGGTGCCGTAACCGCTTCGAAACCCGGCCTGTTCCGGAGGTTGAAACTCGTCGAGTCTTCGCGCAAGACGGTTCGTGATGACCCTTGAAAACAGCTTGTAGACATGGCTCAGAAGCGAAATCGGGCGATAGTTTTTCAATAGGGTTTTGTCTCCTTTTTTGAAAAACAAAACCACCATGCTTCTGTTCCATGCCTGTGGAGGCCATTGCCGTAGATGGAATCCCACTCGAAGTTGTCACTAAGTATGTTTACCTAGGGCAAACGCTCCAACTAGGCAAACATAACTTCGAGAAGGAAATCCAGAGAAGAATTCAGCTGGGCTGGGCAGCATTCGGAAAACTCCGTCGAGTCTTCTCGTCGCCTATACCACAGTGTCTAAAGACAAAAGTCTTTAACCAGTGCGTCCTACCTGTGATGACATACGGAGCCGAGACGTGGACACTCACAGTCCGACTGGTCCACCAGTTTAAAGTCGCTCAGCGAGCTATGGAGAGAGCTATGCTCGGTATTTCTCTGCGGGATCGAATCCGGAACGAAGTAATTCGCCAGAGAACTAAAGTTATCGACATAGCTCAACGGATTAGCAAGCTGAAGTGGCAGTGGGCTGGTCATATCTGCCGCAGGACTGATAACCGTTGGGGCAGACTTGTCCTAGAGTGGAGACCGCGAATCGGCAAACGTAGCGTAGGACGTCCTGTGACCAGGTGGAGCGACGACATACGCAAAGCGGTGGGCAGTGACTGGAAGAGAAGAGCCGAAGATCGGGCTCAGTGGCGCATCTTGGGAGAGGCCTATGTCCAGCAGTGGACTGATACAGGCTGATGATGATGATGATGACGTACATAATGCGCTACTGTGGTTACCACCGGTATTTTTTGTGTTACTAAGACTTTAAAAACGTTTAAAAGTACGTTTAAAGTTTTAAAAGTTTTGTAAAGACCTTGTCACAAAACAATGAACGTTACACTGCAACTTAACATCAGGTGAGATAGTAATCAATTGCTTTTTTATTAAGCTAAACAAGTCTTATTCGTTTATCACATTCATTCTCATTGCAGCATTGTATGAACTCATAGTGATGATACAATCCTGCTAAGACCTACCATTTCCGGACGAAGCACGTCACAGTCGAGTCCAATTTGCTCTATTCTACACTAAACCTACTTAATTCGCGCTAAAGAGCCTGGCAAAATACCCTTGTTCATTTAAAACGACGATTGTGGGCCGCGCGGACTTTTCTACAAGGATATAAAATAAATGGAAATATTTTAAGAATGTTAATTGCCTATAACTCTTGATGTAAGTATAACTATGCTTATTATGTTTTTAATCGACTTACTAAAAAGAAGACAGTTATCAATTCGTCTGTACGTTTTTTTAGGTGTATGCTATGCGATTTAAGGTACGGCTACACCGCGGCGTTCTGTGATCTGCGGGCGCGATCTCAGTACTTTTTAATTGTTTTCTTATCGCGTTAGGTGTGAACCAGTCGGTACAAATACTACTGCGCCATCTGGTCGCCGCCTAGATCGCGCACGCAGGACGCTGCGGTGTCTGCATAAATTGTGAACCAATTTGAATGAATATTTTTGAGTAGTCTTTACTGCTGGGCTAGTCCCTTGAATTTAATCAAGCTCTTATGAGTGTCTTCAGAGGTATGGAGATATAAACCGCAAAACTACCCCTAAAAATAAAAAACAAAAATTGTTCTTTTTAGGGTATATTTTAGATCGTTCCTTTAAAAAATGCTATCAAGATCTGATGAGTATATTCTGAGATAATGGAGACTACTGAAACAGATTCGCGTGGCATGTGAAGTCGGTTCTTTAGTTTTTAAACGATATTCATTATTGTGTTTACTGTGAGTCAAAAACATCAGCTATGACCTATGACCGTGCCACTGAGCACAATCCTCGGATACTCTTATCCGTACTTTAAAAGGAAAAAGTAACTCTTATAGGATTACTTTGTTCTCCATCTGTCTGTATGTCTATCTATCCGTCTGTCAAGACCATTAATCTCAGTAACCCGTAGATATCAAGTTGAAACTTATATCAAATACTCAGGTCTCCAGTATCTTTCGGCTGTAAAAAAATCAAACTTGTAAGTCAACGCGATCAAAAGATATGACTGTTTAAGTAGCATTTTCATTTTTTTGCATATTTTGCGATTTTAAAAGGGAATCAAAACCTACAGGGTACTTCCAGTTGCCCTAGAATCATGAAATTTGGCGTTAAGCAAGGTCTTGAAGCACTTACATAGGAATAAATCTGAAAATTGTAAATATGTAGTGTAATAACTAAATAAAACTGGCCAAGTGCAAGTCAGAGTCGCGTCTCGCATCGCACACTTAGGGAGGGTTTCAACCTCATAATTATGTGATTAATTCATATTACCACAGAATAATGAATAGTACAAGATATTACTAAGATAATTTTGTTTGGTATACGAGTTCACGGAGAATCTTGACACCGCGATGTAGAAAGACGGGGCGGGCTCGTTTACTAGCGCCATCTATGTAATTTTTCCGAAACTAATTAGAAAGGTTGTTAGCTTAACAAACATAGATGGCGTTATACTAAAAACACGTTTTTTGTATGGGGACCCCTTTACTGTTTAACGGGCAGACAGACATACAGACGGACAGTGGAGTCTTAGTAATGGGATTCCGTTGTACCTTTTGGGTACGGAACCCTAAAAAAGTTTATTTAATAAAACAAACTTAATATATGTAATTGGTGCAATACATTTTCTATGGATCGAACTACAAAGTTAAGTTTGTCCTTTAACCTAGTCTGCGAAGTTGGTACAGAAGCCTCGGTAGGCGAATCTAACTCGACTTGGCCAGTTTTTAAATTTAAATCAGGTGCATCCTGTTAACAATATTTTGATATAAAGTAGTCTGGAAGACATTGCTATTAGTGCTCTAGCGATAAAACCCTTTGCAGATTTTTAATATTAAAAGCTGGGTAATTATTTATTTCTACTTAGTTGATTCCTGTAACCAGGTGTAACCAGGAGGAGCGACGACATACGTAAAGCGGTGGGCAGTGACTGGAAAAGAAGAGCCGAAGATCGGGCTCAGTGGCACATCTTGGGAGAAGCCTACGTCCAGCAATGGACTGACACCGGCTGATGATGATGATGATGATGACTTAGTTGATATACAAGTTTGGTGTGATAAAGAGTTATATATCGCACAAATAAGTTTTTAAGATTTAATTAAAAATGCAGTGTTCATTCTGCTAATTTGTGAAGTTATCACAACAGTAAAACTCAATGAAGAAAATAGTCGTCACTAAATAAATATAACATTGAATGTTACAAGTAAAGGTACGGACACATCGCAGCGTCCTGCGTGCGCGATCTTGATGGCGATCAGATAGCGCAGTAGTATTTGTACCGACTAGTTCACATTAAACGCGATCATAAAACAATTGAAAAGTACTAAGATCGCGCACGCAGATCGCAGGAAGTCGCGGTGTGGCCGTACCTTAAATTAAATACAACAAATTAGAAGATAACTGCGATGAGAATTACATACGCATTACATAGTTATCTTGACAGTAAGACTTGAGCCAATATAACGAGGTCTAAAACATTCTTAATTCACACTTTGATATTATATAATTTAATAGAACGTTTCATATATAACTGAATAAATTATACATAACGGTGTAGAGGAAAATTCTTGACGGTAGTTAATGCTCACGGGAAGATTATTGTCAGTAACTAAGCATAGAACTCAATCTTATGGGTGTCTTTTTGATAATAATAAGTAACGTTTTTATGATAGTATTAAGTAAAGCACGATGCTTGCCTGATGGTAAGCGATGACGTGACTTCTACCTATTATACGAGTAGATACAAAAGCATGTCAAATTCTGAACAGAGTGATTTGCACATTACGTTGACACATAAAGATATTAAGGGCCAGTTTCACCGTTTCCTGATAGCAAGTATTATAAAGAAATCTGACAGATTTTTGACAGCTTTTATATGGTGTCATATTGTGTCAGATAACTGTCTAATGCATTATCAGTAACCGGTGAAACTGGCCCTAAGTCTCACACTTTTACAATTTACACATACACTGGATAATTTCACTGGATGTATTGCCATTCAAACTGAAAAACATTCCTATTTCTAAGCGTGGTACCGCTGCAGGTGGACTAGCAGAAGTTCTACCATGCAAAATATGGGTGGTTCTAAATAGGTTAGCAGCTATGGCAGTCGCTCAATCCACCCTCTTAACAAAAGATAATCTCATTGAGTGATAGCATAAATGTTTTTTTTTTGCAAATTAAAGGTAACGAGACGCGGTGATAGAGAAACAGATCCGTGTGTTGATTGTGATGTTCCAAATCCTGAAAAATCATATTTTAGCCACATCTAGTAGCTTTATATCCGTAGCACTCATCGCATACTTGTTCTCATTGTGGTGTGCAGAAGAGCCACGTAATAGCGCAGGAGACCTCGCCCGTGAATTACAAATAGGAGCTGTAATTATACTATACACTGCGTCGCATTCTCTCTGGATTTATGCCTTTAATTCCACCTGAATTGGACAGAATTTGTGAGAATTTCAAATGGCGATTTGTCTTTTTATGGACTACTGTATACTAATGATGTTAAGTTTATGTTGTTGCCTTTTTTGTAGTGGTTTAAAGTTTAAAGTTCTTTCAACAGAGATGTACACGTATAAGTGTTACTATGAGAGAGTTGATAAATACCCAGTGTTGTGTTATATCTGAATAGACTTTACTCTGAAAGTTTTTTTCTAACAGATGTACATGGAAATGCATCTATAATACTCTATTGATAGATTTATAGACTTTATCTATTGTCTATAAGAGCAGTAGTGCACTAGCGGCTAGGTCACAGCGGCCAGCGAGATACACACATTAGTACGTAGTATTATTATCTTTTCTATGACATAGTAAGAAATCGCCACGAAGTACGCGCACCTGTCCGCTGCGGTTTGCTGCTGGCCGCGTGCGGCCAGGTGCGTGTGCTTCGTGGCGATTTAATTAATATCTGTAATATATACAATATACACATACAATAGAGTATCATCATCATCATTATCAGCCAATATCCGTCCACTGCGGGACATAAGCCTCTCCTATAGAGTATTATATGCATCCCGTTTTACAAAGATTGCTGAATTGATAAATGTTAACTAACGAAGTGATTAAATGCGTTTCCATTTACCTTTGTTTATATTTACCCACAGTCAATCACTACACATTAGTAACAACATTTACATTGAAGTAAGATTAATGTTGTATTATCTAGGGTGCAAATAAAACTTCTCCTTTTCGAAGCCAGTTAAAAACAGTCAGAAACATTTATTAACCTAAGCAAGAAAGATCAAGCTACATACGAGCTAACAAACGGAAGTGTCTCATTTTACGGTTCATGAAACAAAACCGATTGAATAGGACTTTGATATCTCCTCCAGTATATTATTGACCAAGCGCGGTCAAAGTCGTAAAAGTAACATTTAGCTACCGAAGTTTCGATAATGATGTCTTTGTCATATTGATACTTGCTATGTTAGGTTCTTTGACGTGCGTTGAGATAGATTTTGATGTAGTTTGATTTCACGCATCGCCAGTTTTTCAACCGACTCCCAAAAATGAGGTGGTTCTCAATTTGTCTGTATGTTTTTTTTTATGTGTGTTACGCGATTACTTTGGCAATTGTGAATCTATTAGAATGTTAATTTTTGAAGTGAAAACTTTTTTAGCGGCGTTGTGAACTTTTTGGGATGGGTAAAAAATGTTAAACTCGCGTGACGCGACACGTGACCTGATCGAAAATTTGTAAGACGGAGGGAGAGTAGATCAAATGCACAACGTTAATTTTCAAGCTTTTACTGCTGCCGGTACTCCCGGAGTGCAACCCCGTTGTTTTTTAGGGTTTCGTAGTCGAATGGCAAAGATGAAAAAGATCTCAATAAAAACTAACAACGAAAATTGGTTTGAACGAGATACAGTCAGCAGTTTTTGAGATATGGCGACCGCAAAGATAGTTTTGTTTTTCATCATTTTTCATTTTTTTAGTTGCGAGATACATAGTTATAGAATACTTTACTGTGTTACGGAACCCTACGAGTGCGAGTCCGACTTGCATTTGGCCAGTTTATTTAATTGGTATATTTTTACCATTGTAAGTTCATCGAGATTTGATGAGTATCTCCTGAGAATGACTAGCGCGGCATTTGAAGTCGATTTTTTCGTTCCGTAAAGGATTTATGGAGATATTTTTTAAATTATTACAATTTTACAACAAACAGGCTTTCATTATGGCCAAGTGTATTAGAGAGAGAGATATATATAATAAAAATTACAGCATATATTTATGGACGAAAAACTACATTAAAGATTTTAAAAATGAAACAATCAAGCATAAATCTCTATCTCCTATATTTACAAGCTTACTCTTCTACTTACCCTCTCTGAAACATTTTGATTGATCGCCTTGTTTACTACCCGGGTTGACTTTGAATAAGCAAATCACAAAACACGAAAGGGAACAATGTATTTTCCGATCTACAAGCTATAAGAAAATCATATTTAAAACGCATAGTCAAACAACACGAGCCTTCTCGCCAAACGTAGAAGTAAATACAATTATTGTTTTATCACGATAAGTCGTACAATACAATAAAACTATGTGTAAAACCAAAGTCTAAAAATATTTTGAATATTTTATAATTTATATTTTTTTATATTTTGTTTAACCCACGTTTAATATACTACTCTAATTCCGAAATTGCAATTACAAACATCTAAATTAACAAAGATCCTAAATAAAAGAGCTTTTCAACCAAACTTATTCGAAAGTTTTGAAACCAAATATGTCATAGAAAAGTGTAAAGTAGAAAAAAGTCCACCAGGAAAATGGATAACAAAGTATCTTTTTTAACACTCCAGACTACTTCAGAGGCAGGAGGAAAGATTCAAGATTAGAACAAAGACATAAAACCCAAGTATCTAAAGGATAATGATCTTGCTAAACTAACTGAACTTAATCCACCGTCTACCAGATTGACACGTACCAGTCCTTACTCTGGAGTAATGAAGCGAAGCATAATGAGGCACAGATACAACAATGCTACAAGCATCCATAAAAGCAATTTAGAACTATGTCACAGTGAAAAATTATCTCTACGCTTCCTGCTCTATAAAATACGTTCGGAAATGTTATTGTGGTAGGGTAGCTGCAAATTTTTGTAGTCGAATCTACAATGAGGCTTATTTTGGTAGTACAAAAGACCGCGTCACGCGCCAGCCCCGGGCGTCCAAGTGTTTTGAAGTTGTAATCGATACTGGATTGAAAGGCAATAGTTGCGGATTTTAGTTTTGGAACAATTTCATAATAAATGATTAGAAGTCATGTAGACATTTTACTCACAGATTTTGTATTCTAAAGGTATGTAAATCTGTTATTTTCCCATTGCATACAGACAAGCAATTGACTTACAATTTTACCTGAATGTTTACCCGTTCTCATTTTCCTAGCCTAGAAAATTAATCTGATCAAGATGAAAGGCATCTCAGTCTTTTGAACTGTCACGTTATCTTGGAACGTACGGTCTATAAATTGACTTTCTATCGTTGGATATTTGTAGTAGGTATACTAAGACATTTATTCAACTAAATTATATTAACAAAAGTACAGGAAAACAAACCTAATCATAGATATGTAAGTATACTTTTTATCTAATGCTGAATTCATAATAAAATAATAATAATAACTAAGGGGCGGCTTTGTGGCGAGCTGACGGTGAGTGGCGAACCTATCCCGTGAGGGCTAAATTAGACCCTCTGACCCCCGGCTTTGCCTTGACCGGCCGGCCGGTGATGGAAATCACAAGAGCATTATTGGAGGGTACCTCATCCCATAGACCAGGAATCAGACATCATTCAGCTCATCCAATAATCATGATACAATGTACTCTCTTTTTATTGTTTTCCATAACTTTCCATCCATAATTAAGCAACAGTTGTAAAGAGCCTCTTGATGTTGGCTTCGGTTCCATCAAAGCCTTCCAAACGACCGGGTGCGTACGACCCGTGAAATGTAAAAAAATGTATATGTCGCAGCATCAGCATTACGGCGACATCTATTGGAAACGCCAAGCAGCTCACAGACAGCTGCTTGGGTGTGGTCGATGCCAGTGGTGACGTTTGACGTTTCATGTTTGATATTTTGACTGTTGGACGTTTGACTGTATTATCTTTTCTGTGGTTTGACGGTCGAGATGGGACTTGACGGGAGTAAAGTGAACAACGTCATTCTGTTTTGAAAGGGAAGGGCGAGCGGTCGCACGAACGCCACGTGGCATCGAACTCACCGCGTTTCTAATCCTAATCCATCCGGTTAATCCTTAAACTGATTTTCAATCTTTTTACGCATTGGTTAAACCAACGATTGTGTCAAGTGTTGCGAGTGTTATTTGAGGTTTTTACAATGACCGACCACTCTGATAACGAGTCTTCCGAACGAACCTCCGTTATATATAATAATAGTATATAATTAGTCCAGTCAAGATATTAAACTTACCTTTTTTAAATCTGATAGGTTAGCGTTTGATCACTATCTCGCCTGGTTAGTTAGTTATTGTCACTGTAATGGGGGTAAACATACCTCTGCAATACAGGCTTATGGTCTAGCGCAGAGATATGTAGCTTTAGCAATAATCATATTTATAAAGTCGCATAAATATAATGTATGTATATTTCATTGTGCTAACTATTGTATTGTCATCCACAATGTTTAAAATAAATAAATTGAAAAAAAAATTTGGTGGTGTGGTGGTGTGTTACCTAAACGTATTACAATCATCATCATCGCATTACGCTGTGGTCCAAGCTTTGATTATAATATACTTGTCATATAATCAAAGGGTCGAAAATGGTCAACACGCTAGACCTATGAATAATTGTCCGACTCTCAAGGGCTTTGCGCTGTCTCGACACTGTGAGTTTATGATTATAGTGGCAGATTTTCTCCCTCACCATACTTAATTTCGATTTTACAAAAAAAAAATTCAGTACAAAATGATTTAACAAGTAAATATTTATAAATGACATCTCTGTGATAATGAGTACATTATTATAAAGGTTTTGTTGTCACTTACGCTATCTATCGTACAACTCTTGAACTATTATTATAACTGATTTCTCAGCTTATAAATGTTTCAGGTCTATTAACTGGGTTCATACATTTTAAACTAGATGGCGCTTTCCTCACATTTTTTAAGGCCTTTTACATCGGATTAGTACTATACATATGAAACTAGATGTCGCTGCGTTGACTATATCAAGGCATTTCACATTCCAGTGTTACTTTTTTGCTGTGGTTTCATCTGCATTTGTATGATTTATTGTATACGGAACGCATTTACTGTACTGAGTTGAATATGGGGTCTTTTAGAAACTTATCTATATGTTTTTACGGTCAATGTTATTGTGATTCTTCAATGATAGTTCCGTACAAAATATTAGGTAGGGAGGTAGGTAGGTACTTACCTACTTTCTTTAAAATCATACAGCAGATCAAAGTAGGTAATCTATATATATTTATATATAAGATTGCCAGATAAAAACAATAACAATAACAAACAGTTACATAACCAAAATCCATGTGTTATTCATGTTTTGCTTAATGTACCTATAGTGGCTCTGTAGCGGTTTCGTAGCTACTGCACTTACCAACCTAATTTATGTAATTTACCTACTTAGTCACTTGATCTTGTTATTAAATGCATTTTAAACAGTGGGGGGTTCATTTAATCAAAGAAAACAATCAATTCTCACTATCATGATGGAATTTATTTCTCATTGTTTCAAATATACAATAGTTATGAACTGATATTACTGGTATACAAGATACCTCTTCATAAAAGGTTAAAATTCAACAAAATAATATGATGGCTGAATTGTACCTAAACTACTTATTTCATCAATATCGGGCTCAATATGAGCCATCTTCTTTCTCGTCGGCCCTTTTACTTCATAATTGACAAGGTTATTAGGAAAAGTGAAAATCATTCGTTGTTTTATCCATCTCTCTTTATTCTCTCTTTCCTCCTTTTTACTTATATCACAGTAAGGACCGGGCGAAAATCTGTAATAACACTACCTTTGCATGCATTTAACATAACATTTAACTACTAGGTCATTTCTAATTCAAAATGTGATACATACAGTCAATAATATCAGAAAATATGTTTATTTGATATGACAATGAAGTTCAGCTTTACATTTCTACATTTAAATTGTACCATAATTCAGTCTCACTCACCAAATGAATGATACAAAAATACTGAATAAAAGAAAATGGTTCACAATCAACTTTCAACAATAATATACACGTATAATGACATACATTTGTATATAACGTCACAAAACTACATTTTGATCGATGTTCGCTTAGAATACGATCTCGTCTAGCTAAAATAAGTTAATGAACTACAAAATGCCCTAATTAGTCAAAATTACATTCAACAAGGCAACATTATTTGTTTAACATAATTATTGGATTTTCGTCACTATTATGCGCGACCGCATCTTCCTAATTTCATTCATATCTTTAAATTATTAATAAAACTAAATTCGACTATCACTCATGCGCACACGACATTTTTTGCAACGGAACAACACAAACAGACATCAGCTACTAATACTTAATAATACGATTCTAGGCATTTACATCACAAATAGTGCTGAATGAAACAAATGTTTTAGAATGGTCAAACATTACAATTAATTGGTCAAAAGATATGTTTTAAAGATATAATAAGGCTTCAGAGCCATGAAGATTTTCACAATAATTCTGATATTCGAGTTGAATTTAATTACAACCTTTGAGTGATGGTTGAAGTCAACGTGACAATACGCGTTTGAAGTATCCTGCTTCAGTGCTTGCGGTACGCGGCGCTTCTTCAGCTGACGGTTCTCTTAATACACATATATTTGTTTTAGCTGTGGCTTGAGCTCGGGGGGGATCGTGTAAACTTCCTGCTCAGGCTTCTTTTTCACCAGTCGCTTCCAGCGACCGCCAATGTTCTTGCGAAGGCTGCGGAAACTCGCACGCTCGTTGCCGTGCTGCATTAAGTTGTCCTGCAAACAACAAAAGGGTAACGGTTACTAAAGTGCATGTAGGTTTGTTGACTTAAGGATTTATGCCAAATTTCGCGGTTCCGTTACCGATGAATTCGACGAAACGTTCCAGCCGTTACACAATATTTATTATACCCTTGCTACATACAAACGGCTGTTACCAACCAAATGGCTGAAAGGTCGACACGACCGGTCGACGAGAACTTCTTGTAACCGCCATTCAATCTTGAAAGAGGATACCATTTATCGTCGAAGGTTTATTTGGCTTTGTTCTCTGGAAATCATATTCAGGTAGGCCAAATGAACGAGCTTTAACTAAGTGGGACGAATAGGAAGCTAGCAAAATAATGTTGCAAAGTAAACGTTGAGGCCATACGAGAGCGTAGCGAGCCTTGAATACTCTATTCAAAGACACATTAGCATCGCTTCCTGGTGTGTAGTCTCGGATATGTGATCACACAAATTGTTAGCGTTCGATTGTCAATGAATTGGCAGTTTACAGGTAAGCCTCGGGGAACGGTTATCAGAGCATGATATTGAGGTCACAGTATTTTATGAGATGGAAACATTGAGGCGAACGTTTGCATTAGCCTCTTTTGTTAGTCAGTCAACCTCAGGAAAGAAGGTCGCTATTACAACATGCTCGCCTTGTACAGCTTTCTATTCGGCAAGCGTGTCCCGACATTTAAATTTATTTTGCACATAGGTATCGTGCCCAAGCTACGTGTTGGTCCAACTCTCTCTCGAGGCGTCTGGCGGGGAGGGTCGTTACAATCACGATTTCTTTCGTATCATAATGTAACGTTTCTTTCCCAACTGTCGACTTTCAATATTGTTGGCGCCAGAGTCATGTCTGCACGAGATGCAAGAACTCGAGTGCATCCAAACATTGTACTTATTCGTGGATTGGGGTCAAGTATAACGGCTCGAACTGGTTTATAGCATCTTGAAATAGCGAATTAAGTGAAGTAGGTATTTGTTTTGCATGTTTGATGTAAAAAGTTGTAAGGTACTGACCTGATCGTGAGGATAGACGTAAGGCGGGGGCAGCGGCGGTGGGAACTGCCACAGAGGCTGCTGGCGAAAAGCGAGGGGCTCCGGCGGAGGTGCAGGCGCTGCCTGCAGCACTTCCGCTGGGTGCACGGAGGCAGAATGCTCCTCCCGCTTTCGCAGCTTGCTGTGGACGATGCGAATCGCCATCATAGTACCGTTGTTTCCAACCATGGCTCCGAACGGTCCGTCAACGCAAGAATCACCGTTCACACTGGGCTCCGTCACAGGTAAATAGTTCCAGTCGGGCAGTCACAACATTTCAATTTCACAGTTTTACACTCACAGCCGTATCGCGGTCAAATTAACTATTAACTAAATTTAATAAATTATCAGATTATCACAAATATTTTGTTTAGAGCTTATTGCACATATCACTGTTCGTAGGAACGCGCGGCAAACCGCGTTACGCGAGCTGCAGCTGCGCGGGTGGGTGACTAGAATATATCGAGAAGTGTGGCCGGCAGGTGCCTAGCAAAGCGCTTGCTCGTGCCAAACGACCTCTACGGAGTACTCCATGCGTCTGAGTTGAAGTGGAGGGGCGTTCACGGCTTTTATAGACGCGCGTGTGACGCGCTCACGGGCCTGAGGGGCGCGAGGGGAGGGGAAGCAGCAGGGACGGTTGACGATATGATATGACCGTTTTCCGCGAAAATCTACGAATGATGGCGGCGCCTGATGAGACGCCATAGTGCCGTAGTAGTTATGACGCACCAGAAAGCCCGACCGTTGGTTTGTCCCGTATAATCAGATATTAAAATAAAATATTCATATATAATTATAACATCCTAACGTTATTATGTGGGCTGTCTGTGAGTGTAAAAATGTCAAAAAATGTTGATGTGGATTCCTTATGTTCTTGATTCTTGCGTTAACCGGTTTTGTACATTTTCAGGTATCCTTTACTGTCTAATTTTCAATACTTTAAATAGTATTATGATGAAATTAATGTTCTTATATCAATATTTACAAAAATTAGACAGAAAAGTACATACAATTACAATAATTTAGTAAACAGTAATAAAATCTTAGTTTTATAGAATGGCACACACAATTTCAGCTTAGAAGAAACTAGTGGCAGTAGTAAAGCACACTTAAATACCTACACATCCTCATTACAACTACTTTGAGATATAAAATTAATAAAACATGCTGGTATCTATCGTCGACATGTAATATTACGATGAAGTTTTGCGTTTCACCATTAACCGAGTTCAAAGTCCACAACATAGAATATCCAGCCATGGCGATATAATACGCACAGCTGGGCCTACGGATACAGTAGACGCAGCAAATTTTAATGTTGCATCTCTTTTTAGTTAACCTGAATATGGCAATGTTGGCAAGGGAGGTGTATATTGTAAGCTTTCGACTCCAAAAGGCAAAGTAGGGCTGCAGGGCAAGGGAGAGCGGGAAGGTGCAATGCCCTTACCAGCTACTAACTTAAGTATAGCTGGGGCCTTTGACTCGAATAATACTCGACGAGATGAAAAAAACACAGGTAGTGGCTATTAAAAGTCGTTACCCTTGAGATTCGTCTAGAGGATACGTCTTTATAAAAAGGCAGTTAAAATAACATAAACCTAGCTTCCCAGATGGCGTAAATGCACTCAGTATCTCAATTAAATATTTATTTGTATTTAGTTAAACAGCTTTGTTTCGTATGACAACATTGACGGATCATAAATAAAACACGTTCTATGCTTGTGAAATAAAAATACAAGAAAGCACATTCTGAGTTAAAAATTCAGTGATATGAACAAAAACACGTCGATGATTCCCTATAACTGTCACAATATCGAAATAAATAGCACGTAGTACGTTAAGTCACTATAATTTATCAGTGTTAGTAAAGTTTGTATTCTATCAATCTGTTTCAATGTTATCAGTATGAGTTAAGTCACGCTTGATTCTTTTATCTTGTCAATTATAAAGAGTCATGTTGTATCATATCGTGTAACTTGAGATGAATACATATGAGAACTATGGGCTAAAGCTACACAATTGTTGGTCATCGAAACATAAGTAATAATACCCACTTAACAGGCACTGTTTAGTCTCAAGCTATAATTATTTGTTCAAAGCAAAGCATCAATTACAGTTGCTGTATGAACTTCAATAAGTAATCTTAAGTTGGAATAGATATTATATCCATCACATTTGCTAAGTAATTAATCAAAAAGTAAGAAGAGATGAAATATTATATCATCATCACATAATCAGCCGGTGTCAGGCCACTGCAGGGCGTAGGTCTCTCCCAAGATACGCCACTGAGCCCAATCTTCGGATCATCATCGATGAAACATTACAAAATGTTTTAATTATCCAAATCCAATTGACGTCATACCACGTTGTTTTGAAATGGAAATAAATAAGTAAGATAAGTTCAAAATTATGGCACCTTAGTAACCAAATATTATGACTTTTTGACCTCTGTTTGCGTCAATTAAAGGCTATCTTTAATGGATATCACGCCATGTGAACTGAGCAAAAATATTTTGTACCAATTAGGTGTTTGGAAATTTTAGAATGAGTAATTTTAAGCGAATTGACATCTTATTTAGAGGACCTCTTACGATTTACGAAATATGTATAACCGGAATTATTGGATAAAAATTGTCTGAGGTACTGAAACATGCACTGGATTGCGGGTGCACGTAATAGTACGGTTGGCAACCCTACATTAATCAGGGGAATTAAACATGTGTTTTAAGTGTGACGTTCGACGTCTAGATGAAAGCTGAATGGCTCAATACCTTTGTTTTATTTTTGTAAATTCAAAGCAATAAGTTATGTTTCTGTTATATCTATAATATTTTTTATTGAATATGATCTATTTAATGTTATTTGACATGTGTAAGTGCAAATATTTAATTTGCCCATATACTGAATAAATTATTTGACTTTTTGATTTTTTGACTATTGTTGTTCGTTCATCTACCTAGTTTTAGTCTTTGATACGATAATATGCATAACCGTTTTATATCATCAGCTAAAGCTTTTTCCATCATTGAATAACTTTCTTAGTAAAACTATACACAAGAAATATTCTTCCTATAATTGCATTATATACTATTGACGCGTGTGTTCGATATTATAGACAACTGTCAGCCTCAATTACGCACACGTTTTCTCTAACCTACGTTTGTTTTCTTTCATCGAAACACTTGTAAAGTCATTTCAAAAGGAAGTTTCCAACAGGACCAATAAATTTGATTACTAAACAATATAGAACATTCGATGTATTGATTAAATTGTTATTTAATGGTCGATCGTCCATTGACGTCAGACCACGATGAGAGTCAATAGGGGTACATTTTTAATACGGTGTAGAACTAACAATGAATTATCTAGTTAATTGCAAACGTCATACGTTTGCTTGTCGTTGAAGACACAGAACGGTTAAAGCTATTAAGTCTATTAACCTTTTACATTACCTCTATTCATGTCTGGCCTTCTCGTATGAATATAGTTTTATAATTCATTACTAACATTGAAATGTTACATGTGTTGATTATGTAGAAAAGTGGTAGCTTAAAATTCTGATATCCAAACATTCCAAACACTAAAAATATTATAAGGGTTGAGTGTTCTGAGTGATTGATTCTTAAGAGAACATACTCTATAGATAATTAGTATGATAAAATATATTAAGAGTTCTACTATTATACATTTCTTCTATATCCAAAAGACCGTGGCGTGCAATACATTTCATTTTCAATAGTTATACTTATCCTAAATTTACATTGTATCTTGTTGTTAATTGAACTTGGAAATAAGCATTGAAGTAAGTATGCACAAATATATTCATGGTCGGTTATTTAAAAAATGTTTATGTGATTCTGAACCTTGGTCCTGGGCCGTCCTGGCTTGTTGTTGCAATCATAATTCGTTGTATATTATCGAGGTTTGTTTACGTCTCCTGTGATGTTTATAATAGAGTTGAGATAAACAGAAAGAAAGTCCTCGTGCCTGCATTTACCCACCTGTAGGTGAACCTGTTACTAATATAGATAGAAGGTTATCGTTACAACCTCGCTCAATCTTTTTTACAGCGCATAATATGTTGTAATTAATTTCTACTGAGAATTTCCTGCACTTAGATGTTGTTGTGGCTTCCGCATCGCCTGCCATTTGATTTGTTGTCATTCGATCTATGCGTGATTGTATTTATGTACGAGATGCAGTTTTGTTGATTCCACCTTTGTCGTATGTTTGTAGATATAAGGATCATTTTGCAGATGTGTTTTAATCCCAAATGAATATTAATGAACTATAAATTATCCTGATCCATTCGGTTTGAAGGCATTGTACGACCGGCCACGACCTTGTCGATTCTTTCGATTCACAGTTCCTGCTGCGGTTGTATGCTACCTATATTCAGTCAATATCGGTTTTTTGTCCATCGCCGCAGTATTCTGACTCACACAATAGTTAGTTTTTAAATAGAACGGCACGATGGATAAAACACCCAATGGCTGAACACGGAAACCAGCACGGCACAGAATTAAAACGTCTATTCTTGTATATCTTGTACCTTTCATTTATAAACGGACACTGCATATTATTATGATGCTGATAAATGTCGAGACTGGAGTATGGCCAATCGCGAGGAATTTGCCTTGACCACATAGAAGACAGCCTTGGAAGCATATTGGAATAGCAAACTGGTTTTGTCGATTCAGAGAATATACCTATTCAAGAGTCGATATAATAACTACTGTTCGCGTGTGAAATGCGAAATATCCCGTGCACCAAAAACAAACGTTCGTAAGATATGTTATGACTTATAAGGTTGCGACGAGTCATTATGATCACTCGGTTAGTACGCTGATAAATTGGGCTTAATCAGTTAGCTTCGTACCACATGTGGAACGTTGAATTACCCGCGTTCGAAGGGATTGTGTCGATCTCTCCCGCAGAGGCAGACGATGGTCTTATCGACAGACAACACAATCAACGAATTGTGCTCCAGGACCACGCCAACCTCGCAGTTTTCCTCTTTACACTTCATCGCCTCGACAGCGATCGGAGCGAAGAGCATCGGAACGCTGGCACGGACACTTCACAGCTGCTTTTTGGTTTTTGTCTGTTTGGGATTGGAAACGCGGCGGTGTCGAGAGCCGCACTGGCGCACGTTTTGGCGCAGACTGGCAGATTGGCAACTCCGCGAGTTTTGTATACATACGGCCGACCCGACGGTGACTATTTGACTGGCTGAGCGTCGGACGGCGCGACCGCCAGCAAGCCTCGCGCAGCGGTGGGTGGCGACCGAGCACGCACCTCTCCCGTTACCTCATTGCTATGTCGTGGGGACCTGACCCCGCACTGCGAAAGCGCCCGCTAATGCGGCACTCTAATTTGCATTCTACTGTCACGAATCGCGACAAGGAAACACGTATTGTTAATTAACATTATAGCACACACTGATCGGTGCCGATTGTCACATTGTCTCCTCCAGTTAGCTACGTCTTTCGAATTCAAATCATCTCGGTGGACGGCATTGTTATACGGCGGCCGTGGGTTAACTGAAAACAGTTGGACGTCAACGGATGTCGGTCCCAGCGAGCCGCATTCATACATAACAAATATCACCGTCTGTTCCAGACAATCGAACACCCATTGTATGTGTAACACGACTGAATATTTTAAGACCATGTTTGCATTGTAATTGATTTCATTCTTCATTAACAATCGTATACATACCTACCTACAGGAAGACATACATAAGTGGATGTTACTTTGGATCAAATTATATAATCATGATAAAGTCCTCTGATTTAAGTCTAAAAACGGATAGCGCGATCGACTTCGACTGTCAACGTTGACGACAAAACAAGTCACCTGGGTCGAATTCAAATTTAATCAAATGCAAACTGATATTTTAAAACATCAGTATTTTAAATCAACCGACGACGCCGCGATGTCATTGACATAAAAATCGAGTCTATGCCAACCAACCGCGGTATGGCCGGCTAATGCCCATGCATTAATTCTTCATACGATTCGTGGGAACGCTATGGCCTGACCACTTCATGGTCTGTCACTACCTACAATGGCTGCCCTCGCCTAACAGAAACGGGTCAAGTGGGTGATGAAAATTCGGCAGCACCCACTGAACCCGTTTTTGTCGCCATTGAAGACACCAATCAACAATGCAAGGGGAAAGTTGGATATATTATTATTGACAAGTAGGTATCTATAGCGCTTGTATTAAATCAATTCAAATTATAACAATATCATAAAACGTTAAATATTCGTTAGCTCAATTGAATTAGGTAAGAAAAATCATATCATATTATTATGAAAATCACTTTTTGGGTACCCTACGTATTAGATATAAGCATACAAATTTTATGACATGACGAGAAAGTTCAAAAGACTTTAGAAAGAAAATTTAAATCAGTTGAAAGGAAAATGCCGAAAAAATTCACTTCCGATCTTGTGGCAAAAAAAAATTGGCAGTTACACAAAAAAAACTCGAAAAAAACCCAAGGGACCGGGGATTCACAAACATAAAAGCCGTAGGTATATCTTATTGATGATCTAAGTTGGAAAACTCAAGTAAATCTCGGTTTTCCTCTTTACCTACCGCATTTATCTCTAGAATTATAATAATGATGATGATGCCTAATGCTGTCCCAAATGCTAGGTAGTCCGAAATGGTAGGCGGCAAAGTAACTATTTCGGAGACCTTAAGGTCGCAGTCTTGCAAAATTGCAGTGATTTTGAATTTGGCATTGAAAGATCGGCCCTTAATGTGATTTGTCGAAATTTATAATCAACATTTCTGTTTCTACAAGTTGGTAGCTAGTTGGTCGCTCAGGGCATAGATCTCAGGGATAAAAGCAAATTTAACCTTTTTTTTTACTGAAGACAGAAGAAAAAAGTGTTGATGTGTGAGACGTCTTACTAGTTATATCGTCTTCCAATATAGTTATATTGGCTTGAACTAAGAATCCCAACCGACTTTAGTACAATCAACAATACCATAAAAAATCTGTTGATGTCTTTACAATCACAATAGATTGTAATAGAACCATTTCTTAGATTATTTAAGTGCAGACAAATAAAAACAAATTGTAAGTGCAAACGAAAAAGTGCTAACAAAAAGACGATCCACAGTAAATAATAATATTTCTGTGAGACGATCATTAAAAATTTAATCACATATTTACATACAACCAGTTACACTAATCGAAATAATTCTACTGTATATAAGTACTCAAATATTTTGTACATTACCCAGTACCTACCCGCAATTAAATAAACATAAACATTTAACAAAAAAATATGATAAAGCCTGTAAAAACAAACCAATGACAACTTCATTGTATTCTGTGGGCTAAGCACCTGAAGCCGAACAGTTTGAAATCTCGTCAAAAGATTTGCACAGTTTAAAAGCAAACGGTCAGTGAAAATAAACATAGATTATAGTAGAATGTCCAGACAGAGAAAATTGGCATTCATCCAGTTGCTAGTTGATGTTGGACCTTGAGCTCTTGAACGTGTTAAAACGTTAATTTTTCACTAACTATTATGCATGCGAAATGATTTGCATAACAACTACGCCTTGAAGCATGATTATACAATATTTTCAACCGACTTCAAATAGAAAACTCATAAGTTGACATAATATGTCTATGCTTATAATAAAATTAGACTGTAATTAAATTATACTAAATTTATACAATACTTCTACATAAAACAGCGAATACCTTAAAAGTCTTAATTTTTGTAAAAAGCAAGTATTGCTACCAATTATTATTTCTGAGGCGCAGGATTTATCAGATGTGAAATTTTCTTTAATTAGAAAAAAGAGTATTTGCTTTAACCATGTTATCAAAGCCCGTTTACTTTACATATTCTGTGAAAATCATGAAGGTAGGTATTATAGGCAGTTTTTCATGACTATTGTTAATGTTATATATTATATGTTTAATTAAATTGAATATTAAACACCATTTCTATGCGTGCGTTAATCAATCTAGTTTATCAACATATTCTGCTATTCTATTTATTAATTTAAATTTTATTATGTCATCGGCAAAATATGTTTCAAGCTTGACATTTGAGTTGACTATAATTTTTATTAATCCAACGATTCAGTTGACCTTGTATTCCAATTTACTTATGTTTAATGATAGCACTGACGTGCTCAAAACAATTAACAAATGTTGCGATGTAATGAGTACAGCAGTTTTGTATAAATATCACATTGCGGAAATGTACACTTAACAAGGGACGTTGATATTAAAACTAATTTGAGCTAGATAGTTTCGGTTTTCACCGGTTTATGCGATACTAACTAGCCCAATATAACACGCCCTAATATGGCTTCATGTGACATCCTATTTGCTGTAACGAAGGTTGTATCTAGTAAACTTCAGGCATGTCAATGTCAAATGACATTGACTTCATATTAGGAGAGACTAGTTTTTGATCCTGTCGTGCAAATACTCCTTTCCATATTCAGATTTATCTCATGAATACACCTCGTGATAGTAGTCAAATCTGCCGTGCTATTTAATGAAACGAATTTCCTGATTATACAATTATTTATTATTATACATTTATTTGTATACCATGCGTTATGGTATAATCTAATAATAAGGTGTGAAAAATGAAGCTGAGCTTTTTTTGGTATCGATACTTTTATATTTTATTTATCACAATCTAGAATAGAATAGAATCACAATCTAGATAACTTGAATATATTTTATACGATGATCTAACGTTCAAATCATCATATTTATGCTTTAAGGTACGGCCACACCGCGACGTCCTGCGATCTGCGCGCGCGATCTCAGTACTTTTCAATTGTTTTCTAATCGCGTTTGGTGTGAACCAGTCGATACAAATACTACTGCGCTATCTGATCGCCGCCTAGATCGCGCAAGCAGGACGCTGCGGTGTTTTCGTACCTTTAAGAAAACAACTACAACTCTTTCTAACTATCTCTGTACCTACCTACTTACCGAATTTTGTAAAAACTTGCTTTGCCGTCCGTGTTATTAAAATTTCCTAGAAATCTTTCTAAAGTAGGAAAATAGTTTTCATTTAAATTTTATCAAATCCCTTCAATAATTTACTAACCAGTTTGAAGTGTAAACCCAATTAACGGACAATATCTTTAGTGCATACGCCATTAACGAACTACGAAATGAAATTTGCTATTCCATTTCAATACCAGAAGCAAGGAAACTTTACTTTCATATAATAAATAAGTTTTACTTACATTTTCCTGAAGATTTTCTTAAATGACCGTTTTATAACGTACATTAATGAGAGCTTCATTTTGTCACCACAATCTTCAATCAAGTCAAAATTAAAATATTGCACTAAATTGTAGGTCAACTCGCACTTAGTTATTACTAAAATGAAGTCAAAATAAAACTAAAAGTAATATTCGGTCAATAACTTAAAAAAAGTAAGAGTTATGTTGTATAATAATTATTAATGTCAAAGACAATGATTATGTATTTCAAGACAATCTACTAACGCCAACACGAAGGAAATGAACGGGAGTGCCCATTTAGCTGCAAAGCTGTGCATCTACCCGCATTTATTATTACCACACTGCAAGGACTACCTACATAATAATTAAAATAAGTTTAGGGCATTTTAATACACAATTACATAAAATTACTTGTTATTTCGTTTTATTATCGCATGCTTATTTATTTTTGGTAATTATTAACCGAAGCTACTATAATAACTTATCTCTTTGAGTAACCGAGTCAACTGCATAAAAATAATTTACTTATAATCGTTATGTTATTAAGTTATTAATGTAACTCAAACAAACATCTTTATGAAGCATAGGTATGTGTGATCAAAATATAATTAAATTAATGAAAGTAATACAATTTAATTATCATAATTTATTAAATATTTATGATTTGTAACGAAATCACTAAAATTGAGTTACTTATATAAATGAAAATATTCTTGTAACGAAACGTTTTAACCAATAAGATAATTTTATTTTCAAACAAAAAACACAATTAACTTGATATTTAGCTGCGAAAATATTTAAAAAATGGTTTTACAATCGTGTGTGATGAATTCTATGACTTCGGATTACATTACATCCGAAATCTATGGTGATGACTGATAATGAATAGATATAGAGATAGTGGTAAAATGCTGACCAATCGCATACAAAACAGTCAATATGAAGAAAATGACATGATCATTATTCCGTTCATAAGAAACTAATGATGACATAAACATTATAGAATTCCTCCAAAAAAAACTTTACTGCCGTCCTGTCATGACGTCATAATATTATTCCATCAGGATTAAATTATCTTATGTGGTAGTAGTCAATGATGACTCATTTAAGTAGGTTGTTTAATAAGTTGTATTTCGCAAAACCTTGAAGTAACCTGGTACGTATCTCCGTTCTCTTGCCTTGGAAGAATGATTAGGCTTTAAATATACTTATTTGTAGGTACAATCCTATATGTACTAAAATAGTTCAGAGAGTGATTTAGGTTTCAATATCATGAAATTTTATAAAATAAGTCCTCCATTGTGCTTTGTATGTAGGAAAATATGGATTTGATAGTTGTTTCGGTTAAAATATTGTTTCAAGTACATATACCTACCTAATATATACAAATTATAGATATACCTATTATTACAACTACCCAAAATGCCTTCCCAGGCCTAGCCTGTTATAGTTGGCGGCTCGTAGCGATGATAGACTAGCCAATTTAGCCAATTCTTATGTACACAAAATAATTTTGATTTTCCG
This sequence comes from Cabera pusaria, assembly GCA_954871355.1. Lineage (NCBI taxonomy): Eukaryota > Metazoa > Arthropoda > Insecta > Lepidoptera > Geometridae > Cabera > Cabera pusaria. The sequence continues at coordinate 7,553,204 of OX940894.1, forward strand.
CGTCCGATCTGTAATGTACGATTTAGAATGTGTTAATAAAAATAATGTGAAATTTCATTTAAAAATATAACTTAGTAGATACCTATAGTTTTTAGTTGTAATACAAACAGGTAAACATCGGTTTAAAATAACCGAGCAAAGGGTGTTCCAGTACACAATAACCGGCTAAGTGCGTGTCAGGCCACGCGCAGTGTAGGGTTCCGTAGTAGCCTGTTATTCAATGCAAGTCTTTACCCGTTATAAACAAGCAACAAGGTACTCCGTCTTTGTCACTGTAAAGGATTTTTTCTAAGGATTTTGTATTTGGTACAAAATTATCCAACACCCAAGTTCAACGATTATTACTGCTAAACTAATAATGTAATCTTAACCGCTATAATTTTCCTTTAAAGTTCGTGAAATGCGCTATTATCACGAATTTTTCCAGATATTTCAAGCCAGCAGTTTAGATTTTAAAGGGGGGGGGGGGGGGGGGGGACGGTCTCTTAGCAAAACCTCGCACAGACGGACATGACGGAACTGTAAGGGTTCCTTGTCAGGACTACGGAACCCTAATAAAAACGGTAATGCGTATGTAATATATACATTTTTTGTAAACCTATTATATTTTATTTTTCGTATTTATATTTTTACTTATACAGATACTTTAATCTTTCAGATTTTAGATACTTTTTTGATACAGACACAATGGGAATCTACAGAGATATAGAACGAGACACATCAAACAACTAACAGCATCTCACTTATGAGATATGTTTGCTCTTTATAGAAAAGATTCCGAGTTCACTCCCCACCGTGCACCAATGATTTTTTCTATAGAATAATATAAGTATATGCGCTTTTCACAATAGCCCTTCGGTGAAGAAAAAGCATTGTTAAGAAACTCCCAACGCCCGAATGGTGGTAGGACACTATCCAGTGTCCGCCTGGCCAACTAACACCCTCAAGTTAGAAAATCTATCACCAAACGCCTTATGTATTCCGGCAGCTATCCTTGAGTGCGAGTTCCCATTCTAGGCCTAGTGTGCTACCATCCTCGCCCGCATCACCAACTTACCAATAGGTGAGATAGTGGTCAAACGCTAGCCTATTTTATGATATATAAAAAAGTGTAAGACATATCTAGGTACTTCTAAGATAAGATTAGTGCCTGTCTGCAATATTTATTATGACGGATTAGACGGATATGATCTCAGAAAAAATTACTATCATTTGTCTGAAGATATTATTATGATGTACGTAGTAGTAATATTTGTTCTGTGATGATGTTAAGCGGCTGCGGCCGTATTCAAAAAGATTTTGATGAACGCATAGAGCGGTAGATTTGACACAAGTAATAACAATTATGTATTGAATGATACTAGGCGTTTGCGTGCTATCCGAGCACTGTGAGAACTTATAGCGTTGTTTGTGAATATACGGGAGTGAGAATGCTAACAACTCCGAAAGTCTGCCACAATGGTGTCTCTCTGCGCTATTATCCTACGAATGCACTATTTATAATGCAACAAACTCCGAAAATGTGGTGTAGGTTAATTATTAATGGCGCCTAGAACATTTACAAAAATCTGAACTAGTTCAATAATGAACGGATTCAAACGTTATACATTCGCGACACTAGACACTTTTTGGCCTGAGCCCAGATTCTAATTGTGGGCAGATTAGATAATAGTTGCTAGGCAACTTGGTTTGATGGTAATTTTTGTAAGATAGATAAATTTGTGTGAATCTATGCTTGTTACACGAGTTGCCGGAGAGAGTAATTTGATCTATTGTATATAAAAATGTTAACTTTTTTTAACCGACTTCAAAAAAAGGAGGTGGTTTCTCAATTCGACCGTATATATATATATATACACATATATATATATATATATATGTTTGTTCGCGGATAACTTCGTCGTTTATGAACCGATTTTGATTATTCTTTTTTTTGTTCGAAAAGAGATATCCCAAGTGTAGTACCATGGTAATTTTATCGAGGTCTGATAAGTATCTCCAGAGATATTGAGATAAACATCTCAAAATTGGTACTGAAAATGAATAGCGCGGCATTGAAGTCGGTTCTTTTTTTTAGTTTTTAAACGATATTATTAGTTTGACGGGCTCACATTTGACTACCTTACATGTTGGTGTGGTGGCGGTGATGTTGTCGAGATTGGTGAACACGCTAGGCCTAGAATAGTCTCTCTCAAGAGTTGTGCTACCGGAACACCGTATGGTTATGGCGGCAGATTTTCTCCTTGATGATGGTAAGCTGCTTTTGATAGCAAGGCAGGTGGAACACCAATATAATGCTTCTACCACATGTAGCCGGATACCCTTAAATGTACATGAATTTCAACCTGCGACTTCCAGATTAGAAGTCAATGTATTTATCCTTTGCTCCAACGGGACGTCCGCCCGAAATATGATATGATATGAATAGCGGTTGTCTGGAAGAGATCGCTATTTAGCGATAAGACCGCCGTTTATACTTTGTCTTTTGTATTATTCTTTGTATCATGTTTCTTTTGTGTGCAATAAAGTGTTATCATTCATTCATTCATGATATAAATTCAACCGCGCTGAGCCGGGGCGGGTTGCAAGTATGAAATATAATAATGAAGTCTTATATGTAACTTAATGGAAGGGTACGCGACCTATAGATTTAATGACTTCGATGAGTCAACGACTCATGACTGAACAAGGTGGAATCAAGGAGGTGCTACAAGCTACAATAACTCGAGATGATTGTAATTACGTCATCTTTAGTTGTGAATACCTTCATCATTTATGTACATTTATAAACAATCTTACGCTAATGAATCGGCTGGTTATATAAAGCTGTGTAAATCATAATGCATGTAAAATGAGACCTAATTTGATATGGTTAAAATTAAATGTATGGCCAAATCGTCGATGTTTAAGAATTTAATGAAGCGATTGGATTTGGTTGAGTCAATTTTTCATATTTTATTACTCGCATATTTGTATTATTTTTGTGATATCATCATATTGTTAAACTAATACCCATTGGGGCAACATCAAGGCACGCCACTTAGTTTGGATTTTTAGGTATTTATTTATATAACCTGTATTTAGAAGAATCATACACTTGCGCAATGTTAAAAACTACTCGTGAATGCCCGCACTTTACCTTACTATACTACTTACCTACCTATGTGTGTTATTATGAAAAAGATTGTTCTATCTTAAAATCAAATTATTACTACTTTCTCATATCCAGATATTGTTTTAAAAGATAGGCATAGACTTAATATAAAAAGATAGTGCACTGCAGATGTTATGACAAATTCAATTTAATCCGTATGATCATGAGGCTGTAATTGCTTTGTAGAACAAAACGGCCCAAACGAAAGGCACCTAGGTGGAAGTGTGCCCTTGTCTAACAACCTGCCAGTGCAACAAATGTACTATACTATGTATAGCATATATATGTGGTCCAAACAAAAGAAAGGGACAAACTCCGTTGAAGGTCGGTCTCTTGTGGGCCGGTTTTGCGGTTTAGTTCGCAGTCAAGTTTAATATATTAAGTCTGGTATTGATATTAAATAAATAAGATTATCCACAGATACTACGTATACAGATTTTCTATACTTAAAAGTAACGGTGTTTAAATTGGCAGCAGCTCCTGACATTTAGCTCCAAACGTTTTGATTTACGACCATCGTCTTTCATTCCATCCAATTTCCCGGTTATGAAAATAATGATTTTTCGAACGTTCACTGTTTATTTTATGACTACTTTAATTTAACGAGTGAGAATAATCGTAAATCGCATTACTTCTATAGCTAGTACTAGTACTTGAAGAGCTAGGCACTGATTTGAGTATTATGCTTCAGAACAAAGCTAGTTTGCTTAATATTTTAGAGTTTGGACTGAGGCACAAAATAAATCAAAGTTTTTTTAATGATATAAGGTAACAGGACAAGCACGATGCTCGCTTGATGGTAAGCGATGACGTCTACCTACTACAGTATACAGCCTGTACCTCGAGAAATATAATTAAGATAGTTTAAAAACTAAAGCAACCGACTTCAATACCCCGCGAGTCCATTTCAGTAGCAAGTTCGAGACATTTATTGTCATATCTCTGGAGATACTTATCAGATCTCGATGAAATTACAATGGGACCACCTTCCAAAAAACGTACCCTACCGATTAAAAAAAGAATCATTCGAATCGGTTCACAATTGACGGAGTAATCGCGTAAAATACACACAAAAAAAACATACAGACGAATTGAGAACCTCTTCCTTTTTGTGAAGTCAGTTAAAAAATGTCTCAAAGTGACATTCCATTTAATTTCCCTGGATACTTTGCCATTCAAATCAAAAAAGTTTCCTAATACCCGGCTGAATTTATTGGCAAAGTGGTGGTACCACCCCAGGCCGATCAGCTAAAGTCCACTACAATTACAAAGTACAATGGTATCTGAGGTTAAATGATAACCTAAAAGCTTACATAAAATAGTTAACGCTAAATATCTACACATAATCGGTTAAATAACTAGATCTTCTGACATAATTATTCAAAGTGATATAATAGATTGAGTCACTGCAATGTTGACTAGGAAAATTGGCATTTCAGGGTTCCCCACCTCAAAAGGAAAAATAGGAACCATTATAGGATCACTTTGTTCGTCTGTCCGTCTGTCAAGACCCTTATTCTTTTTTAACGCTTTAACTTATTACATTGAAATTCATATCAAAAACACGGGTTTTAGGGTTTTTTCAGTTGTGAAGAAATCAAATCAATAATGTCGCGATCAAAAGATATAACCGTAATTATGATGCATATTTAATTATTACACAAGAACCTTTCCGTGACCTAAAATCATACATTAAAATGTAGTTTATTTAAAAAAAAGCGAATTTAATAAAACAAACATATTATTTACGGTTGGTGCAATAACTGTTTCGTGCGGATCGAACGGCAAAGATAAGTTTGTCCTTTAACCTAGTTTATCTTTGAGTTAGAGCAATAATGTTTGTATGGAACCATTGGAACGCGAGTCCAACTTGCACTTGGCTGGCTCTCATATTTTATGTGTTAGTTGCTTGACCATTATCTCACCCGATGCAATCGATGATGTAGCGCGTTTATTTAGAAGATATCTATTAACTCGCAAAACGTATTCACTTTCTAAAATTTCTAGAATATCTTTTCTAAATTGATAGCTAATCCATGAAAGTGGAGTAGCGTACCTATTGCATAATGACGGAGTGATAAAGATAAAAAATCTGCAATGCCGAAATAGGTTCAATGACTTTCCCTATACGATGTCGGTGTATCGTTAAGTTATGATGATGGATGGATATATCGGGTAACACAAGTTTAACCTGTGCCATGGAATCGCGTGCAAAATCTAAATATTCATGTTACTAAGTAATTAAGGCTTAGGTACTACAATCACTTGAACTATTATTTATTCTGTGCTACAATGTAGATCCTACTATTATAATCCTGTCCTATTCTATCCTTGTATAATAATTATAAGTGCGAAAGATTGTAACTTGTACTTAGGTATGGAAGGATGTTTGTTACTCTTCCACGCAAAAAAACTCAACGAATTTTGATGAAATTTGGCACACAGTACAATTTGTGTACTATATATATATATATATATATATATATATAGTAAAGTATACATACAGTACTTTTCACAAATACTTTTTAACGCGGGCAAAGCCGCGGGGTACAGCCAGCTAGTATATGACTTAAATAACAATTGAATTGTTGTATAATTGACACAATTGAAGTAAGTTTTTTAAATTTATTAATTAATTAAATTAACTTTTTTTAATGTCTCACAGACTAGCGTTTGACACTATCTCACCCTCAATATGATCTTGCTACGTAGTGCTTATAATTATTCTGTGCTATTACATGTGAAAAACTAATAATAAATATATTTTTTCCAACAAGATATGAAGCTTGAAATCAATTTTACTCGAGAACATGAATCATGAAATTTCAATGGCTTCATTTAAATTGCAAATGTCTTATATTGTGAATAACGCGACCGAGAAAATTAATTTGCTAAGCTAATGAAAAATATTAAATTATTAAAGGCTTGACTAAAATCTGGTAACGCCTTTGCCGAAACAGTAACAAAAATAGCAGCAATTGTAATGAGGTTTGTGAGGTACCGAAAACATAATATATATGCATACTTACAACACAATTTAAATAAACAACTTACTTTATTGTTAAGGCCAGCAGGACAATGATCAGCCCAACAAGGGCCATGGCTATGACGACGCCGCATATCATGTAATTCGCATCATTTGGGGCATCTGAAACAAAGAAATGAAAATTGAGATATTTAGATTTACATAAAACTTAATAATTGTGTGATGAACAGATGCAAATAAATCTTCTTTTTAACCGACTTCAAAAAAAGGAGGAGGTTTCTCAATTCGACCGCATATATATATATATATATATATATATATATATATATATATGCGGTCGAATACATAAATATATATATATATATATATATATATATATATTTATGTTTGTTCGCAGATAACTTCGTCGTTTATGAACCGATTTTGATTTTTTTTTGTTCGAAAGGAGATATCCCAAGTGTGGTCCCATGGAAATTTTATCGAGGTCTGATAAGTATCTCCAGAGATATTGAGATAAACATCTCAAAATTGGTACTGAAAATGAATACCGCGGCATTGAAGTTGGTTCTTTTTTAGTTTTTAAACGATATGAGGTATTATTTTTAAAACTAATTGCATAAACGTAATTGCTTTTGCAGTAGGTATGTGTGCCAAAACAATTAATACCTTAGAGAGACAATGGATATCTAATTTTTGAGCTATCGTTGACTCACATATTTTGTTGGTTAGGTACATAATATAGGGCGTATATTTTTATATAAGGTCTAACCTTGACCTTGATATGGGAAAATAATCCTTTATCGTATGATGAATAAGTTACACATTGAAGAACCGGCACTAGATTTACAAAATATCATTCATATTGAATAATCGCAGTGGGGCATGTATGCCATGTTGACATTCTTTCATGTGCTTGAGACATTTCGTTTACAGTTTCATCTACATAATGGTATAAAGTATAATGAATAGAACGTTTTGATTTTATTGAAACCACTGAGCGATGGCTCATCAAGGTGCTTTCCATTGTGGTATTATGAAAAGCTAGAATATAAATAGCTGGCAGCGACAAAACATGAGGAAATTTGTGAGAATAACACTTTATAATTATTTAAAACGTCTTTATCCTCACGGGTTAAAATATCAAAAAGGACATTAATGTTAAATGTCCGAAACGGGTCTGATTAATTTGGATTTGGACCCATGACCGTGAGTGTTAAGCCGTTTTGAATAATTACTACATATGGAGCTTAAAATGAAACTCACTAATTTACCGATAAGCTTAAACAACGGCCTACGTCTAGCAATTGTTGAAAACGTAATGTGATGATGATGATAATGTAGAGTAATCTAAATCTAAAAATATAAGTAGTGGATAACAAAAGAAATTATTATAGTAAAAACAATCAATAACATTTATCCATTGCTTTTAATATCGAGAACGTCGAAGGATGTGTCTAAGTTCTGGGTTATTTCGGATGCAAGAACAGAATTTCTAGGAAGGAATCATAGCATCACCACATAAGAGTACTGAAACAAGATAGTAAAATATTGCGTAGTATTGAAACAAGATAGTAAAATATTGCTCGATTTACTTTATGACATTTCAAAGACGCAGCTAACTTAACTTAAACAACAGAAGGTTTATTGAAATATAATATAAGGCTATATTTTCACCAATATCTAACCTCTTACCAAGTGACAATACGGTCGAGTTAGTAGTAGATAGTAGGCTGCGCGTCACACGCTAAGCCTAGAATGGGGACAGCTTTTCAATTATTGTCCTACAGATGAGAATGTACTCAAATCATAAACTGTCTTGCACGAAAAGCAGTAGGTATTTGTAGTTACTCATTGTTAGGGTACAAACTACTGCACACCAAACAACTGTATACTTAATGTAATTGAACCGCTTGGCGTCAGTTAACGGGTGTGCGTACCACTTTGCCAATTGAACGGTGCGCCATCCCTAATTCGTTCTGTTGATCGATATGCTGTGGAAAATACCGGATCGATAGGTTGTTTGCTCTAGAAGGGTTTGGTTTTGATATAGAGACATCATTGTTATCGGTATTGGTAATATAGTGTAATTTGGTTTTTGGTATTGGTCAATATAGTATTAACGAAATGCAAGTGAGCAAAATTCCACCTGGGTTCAACCTCTCCTGCACATGGTGCATCCTGCCGTGGTTCTAGCGACCGACGACATATGGCGGGATATCAATTCAGACAACGTAGCTAAATACCACAGGCCGGTGGTGAGCAGCAGCGTCAACGGTGCGAGAAGCTACATCCTGCAATCACCTAACACGACTGCCCCGCGCGTGGTGATTATTCGGGCAAAACCTTTATGGCACACATCTACATAGGCCCCCAATTCCCGGTGACCCCACTACTCCTAGCTAAAGCGGCGGTTATGCTAACGGTGGGAAAGGGGGTGATAAGAATCCCCGGGCGATGACGACCGCCAAAGCTGACTGACACTAGTTACGTTTGATGGACGCACACTACGGCTCGGTGCACACTTGGCGCTGCAGGACGAAGAGCTACAAATAGAATAATATTTTGGGGTTATGTGAAGTCTGAAAAGAGGGAGATGAAATCGTAACCATAGAATCTATCTTATGTATTTCAGAGGCGGAGACCAACCTTCCCAAGGCGGATTCGGGTTCTTGGTCTTTAAGTTCCTCTCTGACATAGGGCTCAGTGGCGTACCATAAGAGAGGTCTATGTCCAGCAGTGGACGGAAATTGTCTAATAATGATGAAGGAAGAATCAATAGCCACAGAAGGTAGAAGCATATTATATAATTCTTCCATCTGACTTGCTACCAAAAAAGTAGCTTACCGTCATCAAGGAGAAAATCCGCAGCCATAACGTTACGGTGTTACGGCAGCACACAGCGCTTGATAGTTAAAGTATTCTAGGCCTATGGTGTTCACCATCTTTGACCACATCATCGATTACCAACAGGCGTGATAGTGGTCAAACGCTGGCCTGAAAGCTATAAGAAAGATGAAATATAGTGCCATTTCACTGTTTTCACTTATATGGGAAGATTATCTATTGAAGTATCAATGATACGATAATATTTAGCCAGTATCGCCACATATTAATTTTATAGGAAAGTCCCTACAGAGACCACCTATCTAACTTTCACATTTTCCGAGAACCAATAACACGTTTGCCGTTCACTGCACTTATCAATGTAGGGTGAACTAACAATTTGGTTGATATTACGAAAAAACCGGTGCGTTCTACTTAATATGAGATTTGGGGTGAATCAACAGATCCACTATACTAGTGTAATAACACGCAAATTGGCGAATGAAAACGAAAATAGGACTACATAATAAAATAAACTTAGATGTTCTACAAAGTAGCGTACATTACAACAAGCATAAGGGAGTTCATGCGATAAAAATGTTTAAAGCTAATATAAGGATTTTGTCATAACTAGAGTAATTTGATCAAGTATAATGATGGTAATTTGTTTAAATATAATTTAATTGGACATATGGTAATATTTTTTAAATTATTAAATCCTCAGAGAACACAACTTTTACAGCGGTCAATTGATTTTTACATATATAAACAAGGCAATGTTTCTAGTATCTAATTCAGTGAACAGGATAATGGAATTCCCAATGATGTAAATGAGCACGACCAATTAGCATGATTTTGATGTCTGGGACTTTGTAGGTACTGATGGGATAGTACTATGAGGAAACCGCAAATACATTATGAATTATAAACAAACATATAGCGACATCGACCTTGAAGGTCTAACTCATCATTTTCAGAAATGATTCCGCATGCTTATTGTTCTGGTTACTAATAAGAGTATTTATTAGTTTTAAGAATGCTTTCTGAAGCAGAGTTCGTTGGAGATTTTACTATCAAGAGCTGGATAGTTTATATTGTTTGTTTTATCACTCAGTATAGGCATTCAACAAGAAATATGTTAAGTCAAGCACGTACCTAAAGCACTTTTCAACTATTTTCCCATTATATTATGTTAACTGTGCATCTGTTAGTATTTCAAATTCTAAGTAAAAAAATATATACCTAATATAATAGTTAAATAAATGTATGATCGTACAAAACGAAAAAACCGGCTTCACATGCCGCGATAGTCAAAGTACTCGTACCAGCTAGTTATAATCATGTCATCTAACTATATTAATTTGCCTATACTGTTTATCTCCATATCTCCAAAGAAAATTTTTATATCTCGATAAAATGTGAATGGGACCAAATGGAAGGCATAATCTCTCAAACAAAATAATAATTTTTCAAATTCAAATTTCAGTCAACAAAAACAAACATACAAAAAAAACAGTCGAATTGAGAACCTATCACCATATATCAAACCTATAAATTTTTCAATTCGACTTTCTAACAGGAAATAATGCAATATAACTACCCACGTAGACTTATCTGTACTGGCATAAAAATCAATCACGTTACCAATACAAACGAATTTGTGCTGTTGGAAAACATGTTATTTTGTTAAACGGAAGCTGAGAGATAACTTGTTGTGTAAGTGTTTCGCAGTAATCTTAACATCTGGATAATTTTGTTGTCACGACAGTTTGCTCCATTGTCGGTACAATAAGCATTTGCATCATAGCTTGGGCAAGCGTTGCTTCAGTACTTCCTAGTGTTGGAGAAGTTTCCTGGATTGCAAGTTAATGTAGGTGAGGTTACGTGTGTGGTGTGCTCTAAATGTGTAAGGAGTTAATACTCATAGGAGAAAACTGTAATGTCGATCTTGAATTTAGTAGTAAGTCATTTATAAGACGGTTCTTGGTCTTTAATTTCTTAATTTTGTACGGATTAAATCGTTTGCTTCCAGGCCTCGACTAAAACTAGAGTAAACAGTTAAACTATAGGTTTAAGTGTTTGTGAATTCCACCCTAAGTTATTAAGTTACAAATATACTGCAAAACTGTGAAAAATATAAACATTGCTATCAAAGTAATAAAAAGACGTACAGATCTCTCCTAAGTTAGATTTTATGGTTGTGAACACATCGTTATCATGCGTACATGCGTACTACGGGAATACAAGTAACAGACACGAAGGCTGTTCTTATCTCAAAATAATTCTGTAGAAAGTACTCATAACCATGAATATATCTGTATACCCATCAAAGAGAACCTAATAGCTCATTGGTTTCATATTCCCCTTGTCATGGAATAAGGTGGTAAGTGCATCGCACTCGTCCAAGTGAGGTTAATGCACTCAGCTCGCCTTTTTGCTTCTGGGGCAATGTTCCTTAGGATGATACCCACCACTATAATTGCTACGATGTTGCTAACGGTTTAGCGCTTAGCAAAAGTAATATTGCGGTTTTGTTGCCAGATCCGTGTTAAAGGTTGTGAGAATGCCTATCTTGCTTAGAACTAGTTTGTTAGTTAACAGGTTTAACTGCTTATTCTTTGTGTCTATCCTGTGAATTAGGTTGTCTGAAGCGCTTCTCTCACGAGACGATTTCGTCAGCAATTTGTCCAATCAAACAGCGATGAACGGATATTTAGCGTATGCTGCATCGTCGGTCAAATTGCCAATTAAATTATCTTGTGTTGCGGGCACTTCCACTCAGAAGACGGAACTCAATAAAACCTGTACAACCTAAGTAGCATGGACCTTAAAATAACTAAGTAATTATGCTCAAGAGAAGTTATTTGACTAAAGAGTAAGTAAATATAAACAGCAGTATGTTCAATGACAGTTCATCGCTCCTAGGACAACGTCCTGTTAGCTACTTGCATATAGTTGTCCTTCACTTAAACCGGGTTTGAACCGCAAGTTATCTGTTATGGCTTACTTTTTGTTGACACGTATGTATCCATCATTATTAGCTTGCTCGAGAATTCCTTAGACATGGAATCATTGACCACATGAAATTACACGTGCTTTGCTAAGGACGGTTTAATATTTAAAAACGTTAGCAAGATTTAATTCTTTTTATTAATTTTATTAATTGCTTCACAATCATTTATAACATATATAGTTCCGGTACGATGTTCGGTGGCAGAAAAATCTGAAATAGAATACATTTAATGATATAACTCACTATATAATTAACACGCTAGGTGATAATGATAGAAAATTCTATTTTAGAATCTAAGTTCTCCGTGTACAAGTGTTTGTGTGCAAAAGTAAAAATAAATAAATAATGCAGAATATGTACGTCAGTATACCCACGTCGGGAAATCAATTATATACAATAACATATTACAACAACAATAACTATTAATCTTAGCTTAACCTTATGAATTAATTGCACATTACTTTCAAATGTATTAATATGTAATAATTTCAAATTAATTTAAAATTAATTACATCACCAAAATGGAAAAAAAAAATAGGAATAGTTAGTTATGTGGACTGGAATAGAATATAATAGAAATATGTACTTTTTATTGAATACCAGCACAGTAACATAGTATACAAACAACTTAAGGTCATTGGTATTACAATCATCTGTCAATGGTATTAGTAATGAATCTCTTCTAGACACTCTTGAATAGACAGTATCGTAATAAGAATTGGCTGGTAGTACAGTCTGACAGCGCAGACTGTACTGTCCCTTCTTTTTCTCGCTTCGTGCAACCGTTTATTTCCAGACAAGTGCGATTCCGTCTCACAACCGCGTCACCACCTTAAAATAAGGGTGGGATAGTGAATCATAAATCAAAACAACAACAAGATTACTATCACAAGAAGATTCGAATAAAAGGTACATTGTACATGGCGGTAAGGCACTGTCCAGTGTCAGCCTGACTAGCTAAAACGCTCAAGTAGGAAAATCTATCGCAAAACATCTAACGGTGTGTTTCGACAACTGTCTAGAGGTGGAAGGCTCTACATTAATAGCAACTCTGCTAAACACTTGTATAATTAAATCTTTTTTCTTAATTATGATAATCGCTTGAATTTCATCGCTATTCATATTTTAGAGACTACCGGCCCTGGAGAGCCAGTTCTCATTCTAAACCTAGCGTGTTAACTTACTATCCTGAATACAATCGTAACTTAATAAAAGGTAAAATAGTGGTCAAGCACTATTCATATGCAATAGAATAAAAAATTAATCGTAGTACATTCGGTACAAGTTCTACTTCCTACTTTGCACCTAACAACCAATCTTGGATAATGCCCAATCATCAACTTATGTTACACGTGTAGCCTTGTGTCTTATATGGATCGATTGCTGCACGTCCATAATGCACACGCATCGATTCTGATAATGCAAGTGTGATGATTTTATCGAGGCAGGGCGCCACTTTGCTTTACATACATTATTCACCGACTAATCAACCTTTAGAAGCAATATGCATAAGAAATCAAGATAATGTCATCAAGAGACGAGATATAACGCTGTGGTTCCAAAAAGGAAAAAAACAAAGTGTTAAGATAGGAAGGTTGCAGATATCTAGACAGCCTGAGACAATTATGGAATTTGTATTCATATTGACATATGAATGCATATCACCTAGTCACGTTACGGCTACACGATGTCTGTCTTTTACTAAAATTATCTTAATAATGCATTCAAATTAGAATACAGTTTTGGTACAGAAATAACCTAGCTTTGTCACTAGCATGACGAGTCAGTCTGTCTATGAGGTCTGTCTAGCATTTGAACTAGCTATTGTATGTTAGCAGAAAATACAGCAGGCGTCAGTGATTCATACATAATCGATATGAACATTATTAACCAATCCAACCATACAACCTTGTTAACCAGTTAAATCCAGATTTTGTAGTCATGCTGTGTCAGGTTTATGTAATTACAGGTGAAATAATACAGGGGTATATTAAAGCAGGTGACTTTATATATGGTTTCATATTAAAGCTGCGACGAATGAAAGATGAATCACATGCTGCATAAGTAGGATCTTTGTCTATACTTTAAACAATATTACTATACACAAGGGCTCAGATTGAGAAACATTCAGGGCAAAAGCACTAACAATGGCGATTGTTATGGTAGTTTACACGTGACCATTCTTACTTCATATAATGTACAATGTTTGGATATGAAACAAATTGTGACCGTTAAGATTTGAAGAGATTACAGATATACAGCCATAAAACAAGATTTTAGCACGTCTCTCACAGTAAACAAAAGACTTTTGCATCAATTATTACGAATAGGCTTCAATCACTATAAAAGAACATATCAATCAAGTATAAAGACGTTTTTGAGAATAAATATTGATGATGTTTACTTTACACACAACACAAACAAATCTGCGTCACTGTAGAACAAGTTATCGTAAATTTTGAAGAACTAAAACTACGCGCTAATGTCAATCTTAAAAACGTTGCTAATAATTATTGGACAACAGTTTTATAATATAATAGTTTTAATGGACAAAAGATTGTTTGTTGTGTAAGTTATTATTATCGTAGCAAGTAGTCAAAAACATTGCAAAACGTTAGCCAAACTATATCTTAGAACGTCGAGTAATTGGAGGTATGTGCTTAGAACGACCATCGTAAGAAAGTTATGAAACCCAAATTCCATTTATTTATTTAATCTATGTAGAGTTACTTAATTTTACTAACATTAATATCATAGAAACAGAATATCAATAGGTTTGATGAATGCTATATTAATATCTAAATCTACAGGAATCGAAATCCTATAGTACTTACTGGTACTAACCTAGTAAAACCTAGTACTGGTAGAAACCTACCTGTTGTAAAGACCATATTTTATCTGGTTATTCTAACAGACTCAAGATCTATCCTAGTGGATGGTTCCACTGAAGAACAGAAAAAAAACAGTTCACAAATAAATCTTGATCCTCAAATACTGAATGTTGTTTTGAAATCCCGGATGCGTTATATAAGCTAATTATATCGAAATGACAGTTTGCATCGATAAAATAAAAACTCGGCAAGTCTTGAGCATGAGTATTCTTGCAGGTGACTTTCACTGGGTAAAGTCCAATACTATTATGATCGCACGGAAGCATGATCCAGTTCCAGAGAAAGCTAAAGGAAACGGTGTGCATAACTGTTTAGTACAAGAGTTTAATAATATTAACCTAACAACTAACATTATGAAAATAGACAAACCAAAATAAATTTTGAATAAACTATACTTATTTAATATCATCATACATCAAGGTAAGAAAAACATTCGTACAAATACTGTAAACATAGTGTACAGTCTAAAAAAAACATAGATTACTTTGCCTAATGCACAAAACATAAACCCTGCCGAAAAAATTGATCTTCATGCAGATTCAGCAAAACAATTTCCATGTAGTAACAAACAGACTTGAGTACGTAGGTATCCTTACTTGGAAAACTCTTTTTATATGATTTGGTTGCTATGTGAACATCTCGGCTTACTAATCCTGTCGTTCCCGTTTTATTTTAGTTCCAACCCTAAAAGGACGACGGAAAGCAACAAAAGGAACACACGATCGGAGTCTGGGCATGCGATCCTTTGTTGGCTACAGAACGGTTTGAATCAGATATATTATACTTGCTTTGTTTCTAGGTATTTTATTATTTTTAATGCTAGTAATTATAGTGATGTTAAATGCTAGTAGTATAATGTTAGTAGTATAAAATGTATAATGTTATTATCAATGTTCTTGTAATAGCATATTCAACAAAGTACAGGTTTATAACTAGATGAATCGTAATTATTTAATAAGGTGAATAAATACATTTCGATGTTTTAGACAAAAATCACGTCAAGAAGTTTTATTATATAATCTTCATTCCATAACTATACTTTAAACTTAACACTGAGTTAGCGTACAGGATGTACTAAAACGATAACGCTGTGAAAATAATATTTTGGACAAGTTATAAGTATCAAATTTCTATGCAGAGCAAATCTGAGTAGGGTATTAAAGATCGCAGAAGTAACTAATCCTGCGAAAGTTTCTTAGTATGCATGAATGGATGAATGTTTGGTACAATTTAACAGAAAAACGTCTGAAACTGCTAAAACGGCTGAAACTTATTTAACTGTTTGTCAAATATATCGTTTAGGACCTGGACATTGGATACTTTTTAACGCGGTCGAAGCCACGGGGCTCATTAAGTCTTCTATATTTGTATTCAAAAGTTCAAAAGAACGGTTGATATATGCAGATCTATAAATTCACTTGCGGTCATTTGTTGTTCGCGTACTACAAAGTAAACACGTAGTCTCACCCAAATCAGATCTTTTCTTTGAGTCACAGTCTAACCACGTTGTTTTGTTTACATTTACATTAAGGATATTGACCTGTTCTACGCATTAAATCTCTGCATTTAATGGACTTTGCAACAATCTTTGGTGCATCAGCTCGGATAAACATTATCTTGTTTACTGTGTTAATGTTCAACGCGATATGAAACACATAGTTGATACTGTTGATACAGAATAAATTATCAGGAACAAGATCATTGCATTGCTATGATGGTTTTTAAAAAGAAGCAATTGAAATTAAATAGTATTTAACCGCAATGTTTAAAATAAAATATAAATATTTTTAAAAAACTTAGTTAAGTTTCATTGAATTTTATATCGCTATTAAAACAAAATGGCAAGATTGCAGAACTTACAACATTATGAAATCTGTTATATATTATTTAATAACCTTTCATCATTTTGATGAAGCAATAGTATTATGTAATTCTTATTTGATCGAAAATTTACCAACCTATCAATCGATAATACTTCTTTATTTTATTTTATGCGACAATTTCCGTATTGCGTACCACAGCTGCATACGTAGTAAAAACTGAATATGCATGTGATCAAGTCTAAAGTTTAGAACGTAAATAGTTTAGTAATTGAATTATAAAATCATCATGTCAGTTTCATGGGCTATAAAATCTACTACTTAGATCCTAACGGCAAAGAATTTTTATTCCTTTGTATAGAATTTTTTCATTCAAATAATTTATTATCATAATATAAAGATAGATAATATAAAGATTGTAAACAAGATTAGCTGTTGATAGCTTTGTAGTGGCCCGACTTCTAACAATGTTTGTTCTAACGATGTCAACTTGAAATTGATTGATTGATTAAACATTTCGCAAAAAAGACTGTTTTTGCAGCAGTATACTGCAAATTATTACGACAAGTGTTTCTTTGGGCAAGCTTCAGTCAAACTATTGGAGAAGACTATAATATGCAATAATATTAACTAGTGTTGTAGGTCTGTCTGGAAATGTAGACGTAGTTATAAATTATAATGCAATTAGAATGACATAGCTTTTTGGAATCCGTACCCAAAGGGTGCCAAAGGATCTATATTACTGAGAATCGAATGTCCATCCGTTCGTCCGTCCATCTATTCATCATCATCATCATTATCAGCCAATTTCCGTCCACTGCTGGACATAGGCCTCTCCCATGGCATGCCACTAAGCTCAATCTTCAGCTATTCGTTTCCAACCGCTGCCAGCCAGCTTGCGTATATCATCGCTCCATCTAGTTAGAGGGCGTCCCACACTACGTTTGCCGAGCCGTGGTCTCCACTCTAGAACTCGTTTACCCCAACGGTTATCGGTTCTGCGACAGATGTGACCGGCCCACTGCCATTTCAGCTTGCTAATTCTCTGAGCTATGTCGATTACTTTGGTTCTCCATCTATTTGTCACAGGGCAAATATCTTCGGAACCGTAATAGGTTACTTGTACCATCACCATGATCATGATCATGATCACCAATGATAGTGGTAAACTTTTAACGACTATAGAGCGTGCCAAAGAAATATACAGACATACACTCGAAAAACATAACCTTATTTCTGGCGCAGTCTGGCAAAAAATAATTAGGTATGTCGTCATCCAATCATATCAGCGCTTACCTACCGAAGAGATCCGCCCAAACCCTGAACCATGGCTCATTTTCACTAATATAAATATCGCGTGTCTTAAAAATTGTTAGTCATTGTGAATAAAATATGTAATAGACACCATTTGTCTCAAAGGTCGAGGTTGTTAGCAAGCAATCAACGAAAGTAAGACGCAGTTTGTGTTATGAATGAGTTATGAAAAATGATACAAGCAACAAAAAAACTCTCCCTAAATAAACTTATGAATTCTCAATTAAGTAAAACACTTTCTAATAAGTCAATAGATAAAGCAGTTACGAATAATTGTAATTAAACTATGTAGGAACTACAATCTATAAATTAATAACGTGAACATTTGAAATTGTTTGCTTACATAAGATTAAAACAGAGGTTAAATTAAAGATTTCAAAAGCTAATTTGTTTATTTACTGCCTCTTTACAGATCATCTAATAACAGTAAATAACATATAGTACATACAACTTGTAAAAATATTCTAATTTTAGGACGGCAAAACTGCGGGACGCAAATATTTTGCTATATCTTGACCCGATTTGAATCTATATTTTACTCTTAAGCTTAGTTATTCTAAACAAACAAGAATTTGATTATTAGATCAAACAATGCTTTACGCCCACGACATAAAGTTTAATCTACAGAATATCAGAACTACTAATTATTCTACTCTACTGTGGTTTAATAAAACAGATGCAATAAACGTTCATAACAGTTACGAAGAATAAATGAAAGTGCAATGACAAATGAAGCGAAAGTGAAACTAGGCAAGAAGTGGGCCGAGACGTATTGACGAAAAATAACATTCAGTGAATGTCAGTGGGACTCGTTAACATTGCAAATGAGACTTGTGAGGTATGGAATACCAACTCTTTACCCCTGAGGCGACACACGTATGGGACGCTCAGATTGTGGTACTTTCCCAAATTACGTAATAGAAAGTTGAACAAGATAGCTTCTAATAGATACTGACAGTCTGACACTTGCTATCAAAGCAAACGTCAAGTATTCGTAGCACCGAATAGAGGCAAATATCATCAAGAAGATCTACCGCCATAACCTTACTGTGTTTAGGAAGCACACTCCAGTAGCCCTTGAGAGTCAGACATAACTAGACCAAGACTATTCTTAGCCCAGTGTGTTTACCATCTTCGACCACATTATCGCTTACCATCAGGCGAGATTTAGGTCAAACGCTAGCCTGTCGGATCGTATAAAAAAACTAGACAGTTATAAAGCTGCATCCTTTTCTACTATTGCTCCTGAGTGTCCTAGTGCTCCTCCTTTATTGTTTATATGAGAAAAACATATTCCCTTGTGCTTTAATTCCCTTGGCATTATTACAGCACAATCTTTATAATTATAATACTTCTTTGATATCTATATTATCTCGGTAATCACGATTTTGATAGCTCAGTAGAGTATGTTGTACCAATAATACGTTATTTTTTAACTTTCGTAAATCTACATTACGTTGGTCTTCGGTTTTTCTACTTTCCAAGAAAAATCAGAGCTTATTTTATTCATGCCCTACATCTTGGTAACAAGCAGAATGAATAAGCATAAAGAAACCGTTTTTTTATAAGTACAGTTAACACCGTCTGTTAGATTTTACAAATAAATTTCAACCTTAAGAACAGAGCATTTAAAGCGATTATAAAAACAATAACCCTGGCTTTTACCACGGTATTCTTTACAGTACACAGGCTTTGTACACAATATTCTGTAAAGTTTTTGAATACTGTATTCTACCGCTACGCCATTAGGGCTTGAATTACATGCCTTTGATTATCTCCTTCATACTGGAGAATGCTTTCAAATATGAACTTTGTAACTAAGGTTATTAAGTTGAAAATGTTATTAGCTCTGTCATAAAAGTAGCGGAACTCACACATAAACTTTAACTTTATGCCATTTTAATTAGGGTCATAATTGCGTAAGCTTAATTAATGAGTCTACCTCGTCTGGTAACTGGTAAGACTTCCGTCGGTGTCACGCAAGGCGACTAAAGATGTTCTCAAATGAGGTCGTAGGATTCAGGAACAGTTATGCACATGAATTGATATCGTTAAGTAATAAATGAAACCTTAATAAAGGCGTTCAAAACTTTCTCGTGCTTACTTCATAAGTTAGTTCACAAGATATGCAAGCCTTATGTATAAGTTATATTTTAAAAGAATTCATAGAAATTAAGGCATGAACGAAATGAGAGATATGCTGCTGTATAATTGTTATAGCAATCCTATTCTGTGTATAGCTGCAATTTTGTCATTTTGTTTATTACAATCAAGATCTATGTATATAGGTCGCTTCAAAAACTCCAGGCAAGTAAGGGAAGATCTGGCAGTGGAAGACAAGTCTTTCAAGGGCGTAGAAAAGTTCCGTTATCTTGGCTGCACTGTAACAGACACCAATAGGAGAGAAGACGAAATAGAGATAAGAGCTCAGAACACCCTTTGCTGCAGTGCAGCCCTACACATTGTTCTTCGCTCACAATTGCTAAGTAGACGTACAAAGTTCCGGATATATAAGACCGTGATAAGGCCCATTCTAATGTATGGCCGTGAAGCTTGGACACACACCCAAAACGGCAGCTGGAGGATAAGAACCAACAGAGAACTGGAGAGACTCTATGCTGAACCCAGCATCGTGGGCGAAATTAAAGCGCACAGGCTTCGATGGCTTGGGCATATCGAGCGGATGGAAGATGATCATGCCGTGAAACGTGCATACCTAGGACGTGCAAAAGGTTGGCGTCCCGTCGGAAGCCCCAGATACCGTTGGTTAGACGAGGTACAAAAGGACATAGCCCAACTCGGAGTGTCCGACTGGAAAAAGACCGCGCGATCTAGAGAGCAATGGCGCCTTTTACTGTCGGAGGCCAAGACCCACTTTGGGGTCACCGCGCCATCCTAGTAAGTAAGTAAGTACAATCAAGGTCCGTACTCATAATTAAGGTTCCAGGTTATACTTATGTTGTTTTTCTTAGACAGTAAAACATTATTTTAACTATTATGTTAATTACACAACAATACATAAAAACTAGGCAGGTAAAATTTAATTATATAATGCCGATAAAATAGAAAGCAGAAATAGTATTTTATTGTAAATTAATCGGAACATAATCCAATATAATATATAATAAATTTAGGTTAAAAACCATACAAGAAAATTTACAGTAATATTTTTTTCAGCCATATTACTTAATGAAAAACATGATCACAACAAAACGTTCGATTCTGATTCAATTATTTCAGCGAAACTAACCAGAGAGGCGGTTCTTCGAATGAATCATTTTGTAACCTAATTCAACATATGGAGTAGCTGAGTTGGTAACTATAAATAAGAATACACGAGATGTTTATGAAATCATCAACCGTTGTTCATGGTTAATATTGTCTTTGCTTATCAACGAGAACGTTTAATTTAAGGACTTCAGCCTGTTATTGCCCATTGGTGAGTATAGTCTTCTCTTTGATCTTCGCAAACTCCTGCCACCTTCGTTTTTATTCTTCCTGCTTCATTTGTAAATGTCGTTGAATCATATTGCCATTGAACGTCCTCAATCAATGTGACTCATTCTGAGCCACCATGCTTTACAGCCACCTACTTTCTTTGTTATTTTCATGCTTATGTAACCTTTTCGTCATGATCTTACTCATAGTCATGTGAAGCTCTTGCCATTTCTCTCTTGCATCAAAGTTATAAAAAAAGAAGCAGAATAAGACAACACCATTAAGTCTTGCTTAGATAACTCTACCTAAAAACGATTTATGTTGTTCTAATATTACTACCACGTATGAATGTGTTCTCAAAAACTATAGGTACTCAATGTTTATTATAATTAATACAATTACCTATTTAGTACAGAATCCGTACTAAAGGGCACGCAAATGAAACCTACTCTATAGATGTCAAGTTCAGAGTATTGAGGGCATGGTTTGTTGCAATCACTCGCATTACTCACGATGGACGGAACGTAAAGCAATTCAATTCTACTAAAACAAACCCTAATGTTTGGAAAATTAAGCTTCATTTCACATGTTTAGGATATAATAGCTCATGTATTCGTTTACACAAGAGTAATAATTTACATGACCTGTCTATAACGCTGAATTAAATTCTTGACACATACATAATGAATAAGGAATAAACCATTATCTTTAAATCATTCAAATAATCATAATTTGTAAAGATTTAAGGAATGTAACTTTAGTCGGCGAGAACAATCAGCAATCATTGATCTATAAACATATGTAATTATGCATTCCTACGAGGTCTTTTACTGAACCACTAAACTCTATTTTGCTATACCTACACCAAACTACAATGACCAGTTTTTCTTTATCTCATTTATTGATATTATGCAAAATATTTTCTAGCTCGTCTACTTTGGTGATAGCTTAATCTTTTGAAAATCTACCTGATTCACTTTTACTTCACATAGTTCATTATTATTCTTTAAAATTAATATACGCAGAAGACATGTACACTAACGTTACTCAATAATATAATGAGTAAAAAACGTACGAATTTAAAGTAAATTATCAATAGTCGATACCGTGGTGTTTCAGTCCTTGCTCGTCGAATTAAGGACATACACATTCTAGCAATATCATGTTATCGTGCCATTTTAATATATTTTTAACTGAGCTCTTGAACTTTAGTGTCGAATGGACACTTATCCGTAAAGTTCATTTTATAGTCGATTTTATAATTATTTTACTTGATATGGATTTACTTGCATGAAGAATTACGAAAAAGGTTGATGATGACGAAGCATCATAAGTCCTGTGTCGTGGTTCCACAAAATATAGTTTATAATTATACCATTTAATTAGTCAAGCGTGAGAATCAGTAAATGAAAAGTAAAAAATAAAGTCAGTTAATGATCGTGATATAGTCGTCTCAAATGTAATATAATTGGGGAAGAGACAAAAGGAAAGACAGCTATAAAACGTGTGAACATTGACAATACATGGTTCAAAACGTAACGATGAATGAATTCCATTCTACGAAGTGATTCCTTATAAATTAGTTTTAAAGAAAAAGAGAAGCAGTTGACCATCTTCGAGCTCTTGTCATCTTATTTCAAAGTTAATATTATTGTATGTATGGAACCAAATATGTTTGACGTCATTGAAATTTTTTTTTTTAATTATGCATATATATATATATTATCGTTCTTGAAGGATCTGAAGAAGATGTATGAGTTATTAAATAGGAAATAATTATTATCGAGATACAGGAGATATCTCATAACTGTTACCTACTTTAGACACAACCCTAAAGGTCTATTGATGTACATACTGATAGGTAGGTAACAGCTGCGAAATATCTAACCTCTAAGTATGCCAAGGCAAAACCGCACTGTCGCCTACTTGCTATAATGCGTACTTGATAAAATTATGATTGTTTTTCTAGTCTCAAACGTAGAATTCACACTTACTAAGTAACCCAATTAGGGTTGCCACTCCAGATGAGATGACTAAAATGTCTAGGCAAAATTAAAAAAAAATCAAAATTTTGGTATTACGTGAGTTCCCATATAATTTTGACTTTAATGATGATGATGTGATGATTAATGATGATTGATGAGATGGATGGAAAGAGAGATAAATAACAAAAGATTGATTCTTCGATGAGTGAATCGTGTAAAAAAAAATAAGGAGAAGAAAGAAGTGATGGATAAAATAGTGGTGGATAAAATTTAACAATCAGGGATAAAAGAAAATTGGGTGGAATATGGGACAAAATATGTATAATGACGGTTCGCAGACATTCTACACCAATGAACAAGATTCTTATAATTTTATTTTAGCTGCCATAAGACAGATATTAGAAAGATAAGAAAGACAAATCATTTATTCAGCCGTCCTTAAGTTACACATTTTATAGTATTAGAATCATTCAAGACGTA
Organism: Cabera pusaria; assembly: GCA_954871355.1. Lineage (NCBI taxonomy): Eukaryota > Metazoa > Arthropoda > Insecta > Lepidoptera > Geometridae > Cabera > Cabera pusaria. Next base: position 7,577,108 of record OX940894.1, read on the forward strand.
ATTTATTGGCTCACTTAATACCAACCAATGCTGCTGATATCATAGTAATTATATCATGTATTGCTAGGTATTATGTCATGTTTAATTTGTTGCATACGATTAGAAACATGACAAGCAACCATTAACACAGTTCAAATAATGATAGATTTTCAATTATTGTTGCATCAGACGGTATTGAGAAGAAATCTTATTAATGTTATCGTCATTTCCTTGATAAGGTAACTTAACTGTGGTAAATGTTTTCTGTTTTAGTCGCATTGTAGCAAAGTTAAAAAAATCTGAATGTTCTAAGAAACTGTACGTTGTCAATAATTCCTAATATTAAGATGTACTTACACATAATATTTATAGCATAATAAACTACTCAACACTTATTTCTCTGAAAAGTAAAGATGTTTGTACCTTAAAAGCCTTTTTAGGGATCCGTTCCTCAAAAGGTAAGAAATGGAACCCTTATAAGAATAATTTCTTGTCCGTCTGTTCGTCTGTTTGTCTGTCTGTCCGTATGTCACCACCAATTTTCTCAGGTGGACCTAACAAGTTAAAATGTATACCAAATACTGAGATCTATAATCCCTATTAGGTGTATAAAAAACAAGGTCCTAAGTCAACACGATAAAAAGATATGGGCAAATTTATATTTTAGCAAAAACTTGTAATTACTAAAATGTACTTTAATTTGTATTTTTTTCATTTTTCGGAATATCTTCATTATTTCTGCTGTAAGACCTTGCTTTTAATCAACGTTGACAATTCTAGGTCACCTAGAATCATGAAATTTGGCAAAAAAGCAAGGTCTTACAGCACAAATAAAGAAAAAAATCCAAAAAATAAAAAAGAGTTGAAAATTAAAGAGTGTCCCCATACATAGATAGATAGCCAGTTAAGATAGGCCTCTGAGTTATATGAGCGCTCATACAATTTAGAGGTAATTGGTACCTACCAACGTTGGTATGAAAGCCTCGGTGGGCTAGTCCAGCTCGACTTGGCTAGTTTTATTTTAATTTAGAACATTATTAACAGTGATAATAATGACTACGTATTTAGAACTATTACGTTATGAATAAAACTCTCATAGATAACAAGTACATTAGTATTAAAAATACATAAGAGCCCTTGAAAAACTTCCATCATTATTACATTGCAGAAATTTCTAGTGAAATCTTTTTGCGCAGTTTTTCCAACATAGATAGGTAGGTAGGTATTGCGACTACTCAATTTACATAAATAACAACCTTGTCAAAGTTCGCTCAGTTCAATAAATGAGAAAATTCTGGCACAATAAATGTTGCGTGCTATATGAAAGACTTATTCTGTTAAAGTACTACAATGAGCTCTTGTCTGCATGATTTACGTCACAATAAAATGCGGAGAAAGTCCACCGGAACTGATTATACCAATAACTGATATAGGTTCGGTTAACCAAGGTTCAACGGAAGATACGTCAATGCCAGTAAAGGAGAAATTAAAAATTATATGACTCATTATTGCAAAAGACAAAAATGTAATATTTCTAAATCTGAGTTGATATATTTGTTAAAATACTAGCTGTTCCCGTGGCTTCGCTTGTATTAGAATGTGTTTATAAAATTAATCGATAGGTATACATTTAACAGTTTTTGCGTGAGCGATTAACACAAACATTTTGACATTTATAATAGTAGAATAGGATGCTTATAATGTCGATAGACATGCAATAACAGCAAGTAATTCCGTGATAGTGCATAACAAAACTATAGAAAGAACATCAATAAAAGATGAGTCGAACACAGACCTTCTCACCAGTCACGACATAGCAACCCCATACATTGAAAGAACGATAGACTCGAAACACAATGTTATAGACATGCTATCAACATTTTCAGGCGTGTCAGTAGCACAAAACAAAAGTATCAAGAAATACTACGATTAAAATTTGAGTAAGGTTATTCCTAAAGCACGTGTGGACACAAATGTTTTTTTTTTTGTTGTACAACTCACGTGTTTTTTGTAAGTGACCATTTGCAATTAATATTTCATAACAATTTACTTCAGGTCCAGTTCAAGAGTCGCTGATATGGTGTTACGTCAATACCACGAACCTGATTGATGATATATCTCAATTTTCAATTTAACTTCCAGATAAGGTGCACTCAAGCACAGAATATTGAATTGACTCAAGTGGTAAGAGGTTTTATTTATATGTAGATAGGGATGTAAATTATATTTTATTATATGAAGCATATTTTTGTATTTATAGTTTTTAACTGTTAATTTTAATAAAAATGCCTTGATCTTCTTATTGTTGAATACGGTGGAATATGGTTGTATTCAACTTTTTAACTAAGTTTTGAACCAACGATACCTATTTATAATGCAATGGATTTTCAGATACATTTCCAAGGATAATAGACAATTTGTTTAGGATTGTTTCTATGATGTCACACAGCTTCTAAGAAGCACGATTTAGAAGTATTATGTTCTGATATAATAATAACCACGTTTATGACCACGTGTCGTGGTCCAAAATTACTAACCTTGTTTTGGTGACACGTTTGGGATAAATTGAAAAGCAAAGATAACACTCTGTGGGCACGTGCCTGATAAAGTTACTTATTAGTTATCTGACATGCATCCCCTTTTAAAAATGTAATGCATCTGGTTGATAGTGGCGTGAGAAGAACAAACAGAGTACGCAACACAAATCTGCGCTCAAGAACTGGTATAGCTAACGTGGGTAACAAGACTGTCAGACTAAAATGGGACTAGGTGGGTCATACTTGACGCATACATCCTGACAAGTGTGCTAAAATTGTCACGCAATGGATACCTAAACACAGCCGTCAACGTAGAGGAAGGCCTTAAAGGTGGCAGCGAGATGATATGATGTTTTTCACTAAGACCGCAAACGGCAATGGATAGGGATAGGTGGGAAAAAATGGGATAGAACTTTGCCCAGCAGTGGGATCAAATAGGTTTATAAATAAATAATTTAACATTAGGCAAATGAGTTCTTAATAAGATCAGGGACTCTATCAGTTACCGGTGAAACTAGCTCTTATGTATTTTCCGAAAGTGACCTATCATGCACTAATTATTTATTAGTTCAATGATATCAAGTTTAACCTTTCATGTCATAGAATGCAACATAGTATATTTCAAATTATTGACATTTTATGTACAGTTTCCACATGAGTCGACCAACGCAGGCGTGGGAACTCAAGTAGGCCATTTAATACCACACCGGCACCACCGTGACGGCAAAGCACTGATGCAGATGAATGAAAACCACATGTAATTGATGCTGCCTATCATATTTCTGCACATTTATGTACTCTCTAAGTAGTTTCCTTTCCAGGAATTCCAAACATTTTTAAAAAAGATAACGCGTATGTCTTAGATTTAGAAGATGAATGAGAAAAGAGTTTCAACGACGATAAAATAACTAGATTAAGCATTTAAAGAAACAATTTAAATAACGGTTACGGGGCAAACATTTTTACCAAACATTTGACCAGTATTATTCATAAAAATAACAACACATCTATCTAATACTATAAGAATCTTTGTCCTGACATACTGACTGACTGACTCACTGACAGACAACGCACAGCCTAAACCGCTGGTCGTAGAGACTTGAAATTTGGAGGGTACATTTGTCTTAGTACGTAAGGGTGTACTAAGAAAGGATTTTCGAAAATTCACCCTTTAAAAGGATGAAATGGGGGTTCAAAGTTTGTATGGAGAAACATGATTAGATAGTCTTTTCTAACCGAAACTTCACACAAGTGCTTCAGTACAAAAATAAGTAAATATGTGTTTCAGGTTTTTTTTGAAATTCCATCCCTAAGGGGGTGAAATGGGGTAACAAAGTGTGACAATCAATATTTTTTCGGATTGCGCTAAAACTTGGCATGCACATAATTATTACAACGTTAGTTACCTTTGAAAAAGGATTTTTCAAATGTCACCCCTGAAGGGGATGAAACGGGGGTGCAAAGTTTCTATGGAGAAACATTATTAGATAGTCTTTTCTATTCGAAACTTCACACAAGTGCTTCAAGACATAAATAAGAAAACACGTGTTTTAGGTTTTTTCGAAATTCCATCCCTAAGAGGGTGAAATGGGGTAACATAGTCTGAAAATCAATATTGTTTTGGATTGCGCTGAAACTTGGCAAACAGGTGGTTATTATGACGTTAGTATCAGCTAAGAAAGGATTATCTAAAATTCACCCCTTAAAGGGATGAAACGGGGGTTCAAAGTTTCTATGGAGAAACAACATTAGATAGTCTTTTCTATTCGATACTTCACACAAGTGCTTCAGGACATAAATAAGTAAACACGTGTTTTAGGTTTTTTCGAAATTCCACCCCTAAGAGGGTTAAATGGGGTAACAAAATCTGAAAATCAATATTGTTTCGGATTGCGCTGAAATTTGGCATGCAGATAGTTACCTACGTTAGTTACCTCTGAGAAAGGATTTTCAAAAATTCACCCCTGAAGGGGATGAAACGGGGGTTCAAAGTTTATATGGAGAAACAAGATTAGACAGTATTTTCTATTCGAAACTTCTCATAAGTGCTCAAGTTAAAAAAGTAGGTAAAGACGTGTTTCAGGTTTTTTTTTAATTCCACCCCGACAAGGGTGAAATGGGTAACAAAATGTGAAAATCAATATTGTTTCAGATTGTGCTGAAATTTGGCAGTTATTATGACGTTAGTATCCTCTGAGAAAGAAATTTTGCATAATTCAAGAAATTTTGAAATTCACCCCTGAAGGGGATGAAACGGGGTTTCATCCCCTTCAGGGGTGAATTTCAAAGTTTGTATGGAGAAACAAGATTAGATACTATTTTCTATTTGAAACTTAACACAAATACTTAAGTAAGTAAATACGTGTTTCAGGCTCTTTCGAAATTCCACCCAGTGAATCCAATTCCATCCAACAGTGAAGTGGGGTAACAAAGTCTGAAATCAATATTGTTTCGGATTGCGCTGAAATTTGGCATATAGATAGGTATTTTGACTTAGGTATCCGCTAAGAAAGAATTTTTCAAAATTTACTCTTCAAGGGGATGAAGCGAGGGTTCAAAGTTTGGATAGTCATTTTATTCGTCATTTCACACAAGTACTTTTGTAAATAAATAAGTAAATACGAGTTTCAGACTTTTTCAAAATGCCCTTCTAAGTGGATAAACTGGGGTAACAAAGTCTAAAAATCAATTTTGTTTCGGATTGCGCTGAAGAAGCTATAGAATGCAGATTGTTGTTATGGCGTAGGTAGTAGCTCAGAAAGGATTTTCTCAAAATTCCTCCCGGATACGGAACGGGGATTCAAAGTTTGTATGGCGAAACAAGATGAGATAAAGTACGTGTTGTAGGATTTTTCAAAATGGGGTAGGTAACAAAGTCTGAAAATTTGGGTTTTTCGGGTAAAATAAAAAAATTACTTCATTTATAATGAATCCCAAATTGTCTTAGTCACGCGATAACATGAAAACGGGTGAACTGATTTGGCTAATTCTTATTTGATGTCTTTAATGATAGAATCGTTTATACAAAAGAAAAGTTTTAAGTAAATAAAAGTTTTTAACGCGGGCGAAGCCGCGGGGCACTTCTAGTTATGCAATATGCGGTTTTACTCCCTTTATATCCAATCCAGTCCATAGATGGTCTGCTTCCTTTAGAATCCGCAGATTTGCATTCATAGATTTATGAAAATGTAACATTACCGTCTATACCGCCTAATCTTATATTTCTAATAACCTATGATCATTGTCATAATTTTGCCTAATTCCTCATAAAGTTACTCTTGCCACTATTCTTGATCTTACGAGTGCGCAGTAATCATTCACATCTTTCCTTCTAACTTTACGGCATCGGTTACTTAATAAATCATACTGTATGTATAATGTTGAGCAATGAACATTACCGCTTATAATCCTTTCAGGTGTATTATATGTATGCAAAAACCGAAGATAACTAGTGACACTAAAAATGCCTCCAAGTACTCGTATTTAGCCTTCCAAGAATTCTGAGCCGGCAGTTTGGACAATAAAGTAAAGAACAAAAAAAGACCTTTACTAATCAACACATCTATTCAAAGTCCTAATAATAGAGAGGAGAATCACCTTGGTGGAGTCATATTGAATACTTAATTTATTTTCATTGCTGCTTTTGAAGCACAGTTCGAGGACGAAGGTTCGATACCATTGCCATTAGTACCTATTCAGTTTCACCCCAACATTTCGTTGTGTTTGTTACCCTTTTGATGTCAAATACCTCGACCAATTTAGCTATATTTACATATAGGTACTCGTAGATAGCCTATAAATATTAGGTAATTATAATCATCATAGTTCACTATTACAATACTGATATTATCTGTTATATTTACAAAATCTTTGATCTAATATATTTTTTATAAAATACTTGTGTCTCGCAGTAACCCTGTAAATCCTGTACAATATTTCAGCGAAGATGGTTCACCAGTGCTATCGTGAAAAACTAAAAGTAGTACAATGGTCTAGTGTTACCACTAGACCATTGTACTACTTTTGTGAGACTGTCCACGAAACCGAAGATCGTGGGTTCGATTCCCACTCGGGAGAATTCTTTTTGCGATTCACAAACAATTGTTCCGGGTCTGGATGTAACTGTATCAGTGATTTATATATTTCCCACGTGACACAGGGTATCCTAGTGAGTGGTCTTTAAAAAAGGTGAAGAATTGAAGAAAGGATGTCTAGGAGTAGTTTGCAATTAAATTTTATAATAGAGGCACCACACACTTAATGACATATTTCATTTCAACTCTCAAGATTGCAATGTTATCCAGAGGGATCTTTAACCTTATTACCTTACCAAAAGATCTAAAACTAAAGAGACTGTGGCTATACACTATACAGCCTAATAGCTAAATTTTCCTAATGAGACTGAAATAAAAATGTTTGTACATTGTTGTAGACTCCTCAACCAAGTAACAATGCCTAGGCCGGTCCCTACACCAATATCGATTCTGCCTTTCATAGCTAAATTTAGTAGAGAGAGATGCTGCTAAACACCTGTATATTCTGCACCTCGTTCTTGATGATAATTGTTTACAAATCCAACTAAATCAATGTAGAGACTACAAAGCCAACTAGAAGTCGCTAACACATAATATCGTTTAAAAACTAAAAAACAACCGACTTCAATGCCGCGCTATTCATTTTCAGTACCAATTTTGAGATGTTTATCTCAATATCTCTGGAAATACTTATCATACCTCGATAAAATTACCATGGTACCACACTTGGGATATCTCCTTTCGAACAAAAAAAGAATAATCGAAATCGGTTCATAAACGACGAAGTCATCTGCGAACAAACTTTAAAAAATAAAAAAAAATACGGTCGAATTGAGAAACCTCCTCCTTTTTCTGAAGTCGGTTAAAAATAGTCGTATGTCGAAAATATTAAAACTGTCGAAAAGCTCTTTACTTGCAGATCTATATTAATGAAGGTTTTACTTACAAAAGTTGTATGTACTGCCATCTGCCTACTCAAGTCGGTAAATGTATTGCAGGAAGGAGTGGGAAGACAACGATAAATATAACCACGGATAATAGTCTATTCTCCGTGAGTATAACATTGTACCTGTGGTATTACTCAATTCAATTGACTGATAAAATTATCTTACATTTTGCAATAATTTCTGACGATTTCGTAATATTATTATTGAACTTTATTGCCATAACATAATGATAAGGTATATGCACTTTTCAATGCAATGTTTGTGTTGTTTATATGACTCATGATTTATTTTATTTATTGCATCTGTTACTCATAGTTTGAGAATAATACCACTACAAACAGAACAGAAGTAGCAATGTCTGTGCTTAGAATTGACGGTTAATAATCGTTATTTTCTACTAAAAATGCGAATATTTGTGAATGTGTGAGTATATTATATACTTTTTCATGCTGAAAATAACACATGAGCTGCTTATACCTAGAATAAACAAACATGAACAGCGCTTTTATCCCTGTAAGTAAACGCTGCAGGGTGTTTTTGCATGTCCAATATTGATGATAATGATTTACTCATAGATATATTTTTATGATAGTTTGCCTATTTGCGGTCTCTAATCCAAAACTTATCTAAGTACCCCAACGGTTATCGGTCTTACGGCAAATTTAGCCCACTGCCACTTCACCCTGTTAAAACGATGAGCTATGTCAACAGACTTTATATTCTGGCGAAACATTTTTTTCCGTATTCGATCCCTCGTTTTTTATAGGTCTAAGTGATTTTCTTATCGATAAGTGATTTTAAGTCTGTGTCCTAGTAGTACCGTGAGCGTCCACGTCTCGACTCCATATGTCAGAACAGGAAGAACTCACTGGTTGAACAGGAAGAACACACAGTCATTTTGGTCTTTAGAATATAAGTAGAAAGATTAAAATAGATTAGAAAATAAATTATTTTATTATAACGGCGTCAGTCTTTATGATTGGTATTTCCCCAAACACTTATCGTGCAATTGTAGAATGCTTATTTATAGCAATTTCTATTGAAGCTTTTTATAAATATTTATTATGATTCTCGATAATAACAACCATATCAGATAATGTAATGCAACATTGATTAGATCAGAATTGTTTGACTACATCAAGGACGAGGTTGTATTAAGGATCTGTCCAGACGCTTGATAAATGTATACCAAGACCACACCCCAGACACTCGCTAAATCTCCATACAAACTAGCGTTTTAACGACCGACACTGTGACACCGACACAGACACTACACACGGGTCGTTTTTCTATACGTGCATTTGTGTGCGTGATGTCTAAGGTTGTCGCCCGTATCACAGATTATATAATAGTTACTACGTACATTCGTACTACGTACTGACCGTATGAATATTTTTTCTACACTTACCCAAAAAGCTTTTAACACTAAAAATATTAGTCGCTATATCGTAAACCATCATCTCCAGGTCCAGTCGACTTGCATACAACAAACTGCACCACAGTAACTATTTTTTATTCTGTGTTAGGCGGCCAGCCAGAGCTGTACAAAACAATGTCGTGTGTCTTGCTCGCACGTTAGAGCGACATCAAGTAAAGAGAATATAAATACTACGTACCTACATCAAGTTCCCAATTGCTGTGTTATAAAAATGTTTAAACGTGAAAGTTTTTTTAAATATTTTACAAATTAAGCGTTATTTACGCACGAGTATATATATCGTTGTTTCATTAATGAAAATGAATTCTAAAATACGAATATGTAGGTAGGTATACTAATATAATTAAGTGTTTATTATATACTTACGTAATAAGAACCTACGTAAATTTGAACCTCCAGTGTCTACTGGTCCCAACATAAATGTATGAAGGTGATGTTCTTCTCTCCGTGAGTAGTAATTGTTCTATAGTCGTACGCGTGTGGCGTCCTTGCTCAGCGCAGCTCCTCGACAGCTCCAGAGCGGTGGTGGGGTGAGGAAGCCCGGAATTGGTGGGGGGAACAGAGTGTCCGTTCTATACGTAGTATTATTATCTTTTCTATGCCAAGATCAAAGAGCTGGCACGTAAAATATGGTATTTATTTGTATAATGTACGACTGATTTTCCACCCCTTTTCCATCCAATCGCCTGATCCTAATTAAAATATACCTAGAGTAGGTATTATATAGACCTATTTAAGTATGAGGATATCCTCCTCACATTGCGCATGCAGTTAAATTTTCACATTTGAATTTTCCTTCATAGTATTTTTCCACACACTTTACTTACTTACAACCATTGCGTTGTGTTCCCAAACGATAAGACATGAATCAATACTGTCATATTCTACAACTATTTATGGGCTGGATAATTATAAATAAACAACGTCATATTGGAAAAATAAAATATGTAGATAAATAATTGCGCAATATTTTTTAGATATTTTTTGTGGAATATTACAAAGTTAAATACTTTAGATAGGTATTGCGTGTGAATCAGTTTTTTCATAGTTTCAGCACAGATTATATAATAGTTACTACGTAACTACCAGTTAAATTATCAGTGAACTAGCGTAGTATTTTTAGTAAGATATAAGTTCAAGGTATAATGCCAATTGAATAAAAAAATACTCTCTTACGTTTGTGATCTTATAAAATACTTTAAAATCTAAATTAATTAGCTAACGATTAGGTAGGTAGTAACCATACAATTAGTAAAATATACTGCTTCCTGTAAAAACTCAAATCGTGAACTCAAGCCATTAGGCTTGTTGAAATCTAACTAAAATAAACAATATATCAAAAGGATGAGGAGGAAGAACAGTTAGTTTCCAATTTAATCATATACCAATATTCCAGTTATTTATTTATTGGTATGCAACGTATCACTAGGTAGGTAGTAATACGTTACGTACAAAATGCTTGTTACTGACGAAGCCTTCCAAGACACACACTAGAGTCTGACGAAACTACAACTAAAAGTTCCATCTGAAACAATTGAGATAAAGAAAGTACTGAAACCTAACCCGTATCACAGAATAATGAATAGTACAAGTACCCGCATACGATTAATCAGCGTAGTGTAATGAAAACGAAGCACGCGTTCCGAGTGTGATCGCCGTTAACACGTGACGCTGTAGAAACTGCTACTGTATCTATGGCAACACGTCATGCGGCCACAGAATACCGAGACAGAGGGTCGGTTTCAGTTTCAGGCCAATTATTTTATTACTCAATGGAAATTTAACAGTCATATGAATCGTCGATGAGCAAAGAAGGTGATGTCAAGTGTATGTCATTCCACATTTTTATGATTTATCTCTTTTGATGATGTTATTTATTTACTAGCTGAATGGTGCAGTGAGTTTATTGAGATGAGTATAACATTACTATTTGCTTGTATTGCTTGCTTTAGATAAACATATATACATTTTATATAACATTAAAGTGAGTCATGAAAATTGTAAAAGCTCAACTAGTCAATAGTATGGTAATATCAATCAGTTGCATTCGGAATATGATTTGTACCTGCAATTAGTCTGCGTTTTATTTATTTATTATGTTTCATTATTTCACAATTTTTTGAATAAAAATTGTCTGAAGTACTGAAACATCCACTGGGTTGCGGGTGCTCGTAATAGTACGGTTGGCAACCCTACATTAATCAGGGGAATTAAACATGTGTTTTAAGTGTGACGTTCGACGTCTAGATGAAAGCTGAATGGCTCAATACCTTTGTTTTTTTTTTGTAAATTCAAAGCAATAAGTTATGTTTCTGTTATATCTATAATATTTTTTATTGAATATGATCTATTTAATGTAATTTGACGAGTGTAAGTGCAAATTTTTAATTTGCCCATATACTGAATAAATGCTTTGACTTTGACTTTGAAATAAAGTTAAACATATCTCCTAGGGGGAATGATAATTGAATACATATATAGATTCCCGCAGGCGATGCCGTGAGCAAGTTAGGTAATATGTATATACGGTATAATGTAATGGGCTGTAAACGTTTAAGTTGATTATATTCCCAAAAGTTGAACTGTGTCCACAGCTAAAGCATACCATAGTTTATCAGACTTTTATTACAAGAAAATGCCTACGTCACAGTGAAGTAGGTACAAAAGAAAATTCTTGCGTGAACCAACTTAAGAACACACACATAAAACTCTCACACTTAAACAATAATAATGTGTAGGTAAAAGGCGCGTGTACTGCTCAAGTGCAACCGACGAGAAACTTTTACTTGTGTTTATAGTTTATCGATATAAGATTAAACACAGCATATTAAACAAAGCATATTAAATGAATGGAAGGTGTAGGTTTTAGTTTGTTATGTAAATTAAATTATTAGTAGCCAAGTGAAAGCTATTTTATTTTTTAAATTATCGTGAATTTGTAACATTATTATTGTTATATACCGGCTGTAATTCACGTACCTTTAGTCGAATTTTCTCGACCTAGGTTTCGAGCGAGTCAGTCGCTCTTCCTCGGGAGTGAGGTCACGCGGTGAGATCGCGAAGTTCGCTCGAAACCTAGGTCGAGAAAATTCGACTAAAGGTACGTGAATTACAGCCGGTATATAACAATAATAAGTGAAAGCTAATGCGTCGGCCTGGCAATCGAGAGCTCGTGAGTTCGATTCCCACCCTTTGCACTGTTGACGTGAACCCACTCCAGACACAAGCATTTTTAGCTTAGTTGGAGGGTTTACAAGACTACAACTATACTGCATAAAAGATAGCTTGATCTCTGCGACAGTGACATTTACATAGAAGATAGACATTTTTAGAGTTGGGATAGTGGTGGAAAAAATCGATTATCAAACAATGTTGTAATGAAATCGAATGAGTAGTTGTAGGTGAGAAATTGGATTTTACGTAGGTAAATAAAATCAAATTTCTCACCTTCAACTACTACTATTTAAGATATAGTATGTAAACATGTAAATAATATTAATTAAATAAATTATAATAATGTTACGATAGTATTTATCGACGTTTTTCACTATTGTCGATGCTAATGTAACATACAATTGGGTTTAATTTAATTACATATATAAAAATTTATAAATTAAGTTTTATTTAAAATATCGTTAGTATAAACTATCGATATTTTAAATAAAACTCTATCTAAAACTCTGTGGTCGCGATCATTGGTCGCCCATCACTAATCGGCATGCCCATAAAGTATGATATTGACAGGTACGGACTGTACTATTAAGAAATTTACTACTTAACTTAATACTTCATAGGCGTGATTTTTCTGACAGCTGTCACAGAGATCAAGCTATATTTTATGGATTATAGTAAAGTGCAAAGGACATTCCTAGTAAGCTTTAAAAAAAAAAGATTTTCTGTTTTAATTGAATTTAGCGACCCGCCCTGGCTCCACACGGGTACAATTTGCGAATGAAGATAATTATAATTATAGAGATATTAACTACCATGCTAGCAATATTTTTGTTAAGATGATATCATGTGTAATAAAAAGAACCAAATATATCAACACATACTAGCCCAAATTAGACAAAATTACGGAGTTCGAATCCCTACAACCCAGTTTCATCTTCAGGTCAGCTCATGGTACTATATTATTGCATGTCACCGAAGATACACAAGTATACAAAATTGAAATCCAATCAAACCCACACAAAATTACATACATACTACTAACACGACAAGCTAAATAAAAGCTTTTCAAATATATACTTACATATTTGTAAGTATATATTCGAAACGCTTTTTTTTCAGTAAACCTATTGGTCTACTGATGTCAGAGTTCGTCTTTACTTCTTTAACATTAAATTACGAGTATACTCAACTTTCTCACGAATTGAGTGCTTCTTTTTTTGTGGAGTCGGAGTGAGACAAAGCAATGAGTAAGTAGTCCAAGCACGCGATCTATTCCATAAAATGATGGATAGGACGTGAGATAAAGCTTATCAGCCGTAGGAAAATGTTTATGTGACATTTTCAAATATTAATCCGCGTAAAACATATCTGAAAGACCATCCATAAAAACGTTGTCTCTGATATAAATGATAGATGACAATTTGTACCTTACTTAATTCCCAGATTAGTAGACATATAATGTTGCAAATCTAACTTGTTTTTTTAGGGTTCCGTACCCAAAAGCTAAACCTATTACTAAGACTCCACTGTCCGTCTGTTCTTCTGTCACCAGGCTGTATCTCTTGAACCGTGATAGTTAGACAGTTCAAATTTTCACAGATGATGTATTTCTGTTGCCACTATAACGACAAATAAATATTTAAGGGGGCTCCCATACAACAAACGTGAGATTTTTTCTCATTTTTTTCGATATTGATAACGGCAACAGGTACCCGCTTGAAATATTCACAAAATATTGAGTTATATTATTCACTTTAAAAATAAATAATGAAATTAAAATAAAATGAATATTTTAGGGGGGCTTGGGCTTCTATGAAACAGATATAATTTTTTGCCGTTTTTATTAGATTATAGTGCGCGAGTCCAACTCGCACTTGGCCGGTTTTTTAATTTACTTATATTGTACGAACTTATGTACTGTGAATCAGTTTGTAAATTCTACAGAAAAATATAGCATCATGCATAGTTTAGAAAAATACTATGAACTATGGGTTAAACAATAATGATATTATTATTATCATGAAATGGAAAAATACTCAGATGGAATCGTAAAATACCATCTGAGTTATCATTCAGTGAATCTAACATTAACGACATGAATGACATCTGTATTTTAGTAAATATACATAAAGCAAATATAAACAGTGTTATATGACCAAGTAGTTTTCCAAGCACTTGGACGCAGCGTGATTGTCAGCCATCACGAGTTATCATTTTAATCAGACAGTTGGCATTTTTTCGTATTTGTTTCTAATCTTAAGATTATACAAAGGTGAAATGGATTTTTTTTACATAGAATTTGCACGTCTCATTTCGTTGCACTGCACTATTTAGGGAAAAAGTGTGCAAAAGTAACGTTAAGTACTTAACAAACGCAAACCTTGGTTTATACAACAAGTTTATTCGTCGACTTTATATACTTTTGTTGTCTTGTTTAGTAACGACTTCGTAGACTATGTAGTTTTTTTCTTCACTTTGATTTTAGTGTTTGACAGAATATTACAGACTGTTCTAGTTTAGCTAGTTAGTTAGTTTGAGCGAAATAGAGACAAAACCGCGGTAAATTTGCCTATTTGACTTCACAGCAATGTTTTACTTTGCAAGATCCAGTTAGAGTGTAACGTTTTTGATGCCTCAGTATCTTTTACGACTAGACGTCATATGTTACCATATAATTCTCGATTCTCTAAAATACCACGCATCTACCTGAAAATAAATCACATGACCTAGACTTTTGACTCAAAAGCATAGAAAAGATAATAATCAAAAGTCAAAATTTCTAACAGAGACTTCTTATATTCTTTTTACAGAATTTTCAGCATTTCATGGACTAAAATTAAATTCTTTTGTACAGTTCCTTGTAACAGTTCAATTAACAATACATCAACAATAGCGTTTCCAGACAATACTTACATTTAACACACTTGTGTCTATTGATATTTAAATGACGCTCTTAATATGGGTGAAGTCCAAAATCATATTCACGATTTTTTAAATGTTATAATATTTATATTCGACTGACTGTCCTCAATTTATTGTATTTTTTTGACGTTTGTTACCTCAGCGTCATTTACTAAACGATCTTGAAAAAATATTTTTTTGATCGACTAAGTTTAGTATGCTTTACGTTTGGTCAAATTGTAATTTAGTAAATCGTACAAGAACGTAACAGTTTATTTACAGGTTATACGTTTATAAGCCAATCAGGTTCCATATTCAATAAACAACCGCAATTTGATGGAACTATTTCCTAAAATATCCGAAAAGGTATTTGATGTAGAGTACTTTGTGGAAATACATGTTTCTAAATGCAAATACATATTTTAAAATGTAGGTACAAAGTGTTTAATAAGAAATTGCTGTATTTCTCATTTCGTGACCACGCTAAGAAAGTCGGCACGTGGAAACAATAATTATACGGCAGTCGTGTTCCATTATAATTTTATTTATGAACAATGGAGATGGCTATGCAATAGAGATAACTACATTAGCATTCACATGTATGCACTATGCAGTACCTATAAGGAGATGGCAAAGTTGTCTTGTCATTTATTACAAACTAGGAATATGTTGAATTTTATTATTTTTAAATACTTACGCCAGAAAAATAAATCTAATAAAAAATAAATTTAATAAAATGTGTAACATAAATAAATCGAACTAATTTATCGAACATTTAAAAATAAAACAAACATACAGTATAGTGTAACAATGGCGGTCTTATCGCTTAAAGCGATTATTTCAGGCAACTTTTGTATTGAGATAAATGTAACATGAAATTGGGTTAATAACGTTGAAGCGCGATAGAAAGCCATGTCACCCTCCGAGTATTGGACATGGTACTATTTTATTTCCAACAGAAGAGCGCTCCAAAGTCTGACAGCATGTACAGCAAAAGACTTATTATAAATAAAGCTTTGATGTCTGGGAATGGACAGCATTAGATACTCTGATAACCATTGTGGAGGATCTCAAATAATTTTAGGTAGGAACGGGAATTGGCTACATTGTGGGTATTTATATAAAATTCATAACATAAACTTTCAACTTAATTAATACAAAACAAAATTTACAAGCGCATGGATACCATACCAGTTGAAGAAGTAGGTCTAAAACTTTTTCCTGAAACCAGATAGACAAAACTAATCTAGAACATGATTGGCAAGTCTATGAACCTTCAATGACGACTGAGACAATTAATGTATCACAAAAACCGAGGCTAACCTTAATTACAAACGCATGACGATGAAAAGTCTAGAATTCGCTCGAGACAATTAATACTTACTACGTAAAACTACATTGGATACACTATAAAGAAATTGAAATTAGATCGAAGCATTTATAATAGAACATCGAATGAAAACATGCAAAAAATAGGAAGATACAGCATTTTTTACAAGACAACCATTAGATGGACAGGGATATAATACCGCCGCAGCAAAATGTAAAAAGAAGCTCAGATATTATAATAATATATATTTAAAAAAATTCAAAATAATAGAGGTAAGACACCGCAACTCTGATATACGTGTATCAAAGTATATATAACAGTTTTTTTTTTAAACAAGATTACTCACCACACACACTCACTCATGTGTGTTGCATATTACTAGTATTCTTGTTAACCCCTCCAACTAAGCTAAATATGCTTGTGTCTGGAGTGGGTTCACGTCAATAGAGCAATGGGTGGGGTGGGGATCGAACTTACGACCTCTCGATCGCAAGTCCGACACCCTATCCATTGGGCTATTGCCGCCTTAATATAGTTTACAATTGATATTTGCAAATAATACGTTTGGGACAAATAAATAATAGAATAATTGATATTAGAACAACAATTTGAATATATTTCAGTTATTGATTTCTATTATTTCCTAGTTTATTACATAAATTAATTAGCATAAATAGTAAAAGTAAGACTGTTATCGATAAAGACAATTGTTTAATTGTTTTTTTTCTTTCTTTAAATCAATCGAAGATTTATGCCATATCAGGCACTATTATTATCGACAAATGCAAATATCTCAATACAATTGTAACTCAACAATAACACATAGCTATTGTACCTATGTTTATATTTCAAACAACATTATTATGTGCCATAGCGAACATAATTTAATAAATCATTATTATTTTTATAATGTCATAGACAATATAAAACAACATAAGTTTTGTAATAAAATTACATTCACTTGTCTTGGTATAATAAAGTATAGCATAAGATTGTTCTTATACATGTATTTACTAAGTTAGTCAGTCATACTTGTTAGTTGCAAATACCATCTATTTTATTGTATTAAAAAAAAAATATATAAACGATGGAATTTTGTGATGGGACCGTAAGGATAGGTACTTTTACTGTTAAGTTGTAGCTACAATCAATGATTCTTCACTGTCCGCATGTTTTTTAATAAATTTTGAGCTGCATTCACAGAAACTGAACGCAAGTACTAACTACTGTGAGTAATTTCTGTGAATGCAGCTCAAAATTTATTTAAGAAAAGGTCAACTAAAACACAAACATTTTTTGATGCTAAGTCATCCGATTTCTTAAAGGGATCAAGGGACAAAGGGAGAAGGGATCAAACAGTCTTTCGGAATGAGTGAATATTAAACTGACAAAATTTTACCATTTTAAATTTACATTCCATTAAAGAGACTACAACATTGAAAAATTTCCATGCTAATTTCAAGGATTAGCTATATGCAAAAACTTTGTCTTTGGCTATACGCGAGACCACAGATGACTTATTATTACCGTTGATTCTATAAAAACTTCAAGGGCAGGAGTCGGAGACCCGTAGATTCTTGACCCCAAAATGTGTCTGGCTCCATATATTCACAGTTTTTTTACACATTACTAGAACGTTACCCTGCTGTTATTTCCAAATTTGAATAGCCTAATAGATACAATAGAGGTAAAGGAAATTGAACACACGACAAATGCAATAAAATTCAAATTCATTAACCTCGAATAAAATGTTCATCATGAAATAATAGCTGTTCTGTTCAGCTATATGAGTGGCATTTTAAAATCCGTGCTTGTTTAAAATCAATAATGCAAAAGGATTACCAGGAATTTTTACATTGATCTATTACTAACACCAAATCTTGTTTACAGTGTAAACGCGGTTGGACAAAACACGTTATTTACTATTTGGCACCAATATTCAAGAATATTGGTTTGAATAGACGCCAAATGCATGAATTGCCAAATGAAATAACAATCCAGACGGAGCTGTATATTCCTACTTCATTCATAGGTATTGACTCAAGTCTGGGACTATAATTTCTTATGACAATCTTCTATTTGCGGATAACCCTGGCTCACCTACAATGCAATAACATCTTTACTTCAATGGTGCAAAATATATGTTCCAATTCCAAATCAATTTGAAGATTGTAAATAAAGTTTGCAACATCGGTTTGCATGCTAGTGAAAGAGATGCCAAAAATGACATTAGTCACGAAACGTTTTGAAAACATATATGCTACCAATATGCCGTAGTACAATCGCTAACAAGGCAAATCATTTTGTACTCAAATTTATTGCATTATTTGTATTCAAAATACTCTTAGCGTTGAACTAGATACGTGTATAGTAGGTACCTTATCAGTTGGGCATGTGGTTAACTGAGTCACGGTCAATGTAATTCATATACGATAAATTGCTCCATCGAAATGTATTGCCCACACCAAATTCATATCAGAACTACGCCTATTTATTCTCATTACACAACGGTTACTAAATGCGTTTATACTAATAGTTTTTTTTACATCACATTGACGTCATGGCTGATCAATATCCTCAAAGAATATGGGTCAGCTTTCCACTTTCTTCTCTACGTCAATCACCAAACAGCAATAAAGATTAATAACATTACGTTTGCATGAAAAAATATATTTAATTTGAATCATCTACTTTATTGCCATGAGATTACTTATTGGAGTTTCACTGGACATAAGCATGTCATCAGATACCATTACTTGGCAAAAAATTATCGATATTCATACTATCAATTCATGAGTATAGACAGATATATAGATTTAGTTTAATTTAGCTCTGCTTTAGTTTTTGGGTCACCTCAATAATTATGCAAAGGTAGGTAACAAGATACACGTGTTCCAAATCGAGAATCGAAGAAAAATGTAACTAATTTTATTTTTACAGAATTCTTTTCGTAGAAAGTTTTGACAGTTTTCGTGTATTCTGTAATAAATGAAGTATGTTAACTGACGGGTTGGAAAACTAGAACAGCTTTTGCATGATTAAGTAACAGTGCTAAGCCAAACAAAATATTATTATTCTGTTGTAATTAAGGAGAAGTTCTTATTTGTTAGTTGTTTGTCGGATGCATTATATATACATACTATATATGTTTTATATTGGATACATAATGCTAAAGATCTCTTTAGATTACATAAAAAGTTTTGGCAGCGACGAAACAGGATGTCTTTTAGAAATAAATACAAGAATTGGATTTTAATATATAGTATATAGTACTATTTATAAATTTTTGTGGCTATGGTTTTATACCTAAATGTGTTCTGGAATGTTCGTGGCCCTATTTGAAGCGTCTGGCCGCGGTCGATTTTGTACAACGTGATAGTCTTTACTTCAAAGTTCGAATAGTGAATAAAGGTTTGTGAAGAGCGAACACTTATTCACATAAGTGAATTACCAACAACCTCAGTGTGTGTTGGTATTAATATATCCGTTATAGTAATTAATTAATCCGTTAGATTAATTAATTAATTGATTATTGTGTACGATAGTTAACCGACTTCACAAAAATAAGAGGAGGTTCTCGTCCGTCGATTCCGATATAAATTTGATTCGTCGAATTCTTTTTTTTTATGTACTTATGTTCACCGATTACACGACACAGATGACTGAAGCGATTTGGAAAAATATTTTTTTGTTTCAAAGGGTAGGTACCCTTCCCATGGTTGTCCCATTTGAATTTAATATATCAACTTTTGTATTACGATGCATTTATATACCACGATGACATGCTACTTACTGCTGGCTACTTTGGCTAGCGCGACGTTTGAAGTCGATTCTCTTAGTATGATTTTAAATTATTTAGACGATGATTTGGAATCACTATATTGTACATTTTCTGTTTCATGAAAATAAACGTTATATCTCATCGAATTGGCATTTTATAATACCCCGCACGTAACAATAAAAAATTGCAATACAGTTTAACAAGCCTTTGAAAGGTCGATTGCTCTAAATCAAATCTTGGTTCCATAAATTCTAGATTTGTCGGCACGTAATCGAGCTCCGATAAAGATATCAAGCGGAACAACTGAGCTTGTTCAGGTATACGATAAAACATGACCTAAATAGTGAAGAAGTTAGCGTAATATTGTGTTCAAACTATTTCAAACCTTTGGAGTAAATTAACAGTGTACAGTAGTAAATGTGTCGAAGCATGATATTGATGTTGGCTTATTGCTAAAATACAATAATATAAAGTTATGAGTCAAATTAGTGGAGAATAAAAAAAATGAACCTTGGTGCTAGATTTAAACTTGGTGGTGGAATTTCGAGAGCTCCGTTGGCGTAAAGAATAAATTACTTGTCTTCTAAGCGAGAGGTCGCCAGTTCAAATCCTAGCACGGGTATTCGTGTGCAGGTAGAAGCATATTATATCGACGTTTTGCCTGACTATGTCTGATTTTATTAAAAAGATGCAATAAAATACTGAATACTTTCTACCAAAAAATAGCTTACCACCATCAACGACATAATCTGCCGCCATAACCTTACGGCATTCCGGCAGCACATAGCCCTCGAGATTTAGAGTCTTCTAGGCCTAGCATGTTCAGTTCACTATCTTTGACCACATCATCGCTTACGCATCAGGCGAAGGCGTGATGGTCAAACGCTAAGATATTAAAAAAAATACGTATTGTAGAATCAGTTTTAAGTTGAAATAGAAAACGAACACACATTATGACACCCACGTATTCATTCTATGAATTGAAACGAATATTTCAATGGCAAGATTAGACACGATCATCGACATGCCAAATCATTATTATTTTTAGTTACTATGCGGCCCCCTATTTTATTCTGTAGTCAGGTATGGGCTGTTACTACGTTGGTTATACCCGTAGTTATCGCTCGAAGGTCAACCTCGCTGTTACTACCTATTTCAATCTTTAAATTAAACTTGAAATTATTGTACCCGTAGATGAAATTATATCCTTTATGATTTTTTCAGTTGCACTGCTCTACTTTGTCAAAGCGTTTTTACGTGACTCTGTATACTATTACTACGCAGCATTCTTTTTATAGTATTACATACAGCAATAATAATAATTTGCTAGACTAACTTTAGGCCTTCAAAACTGTCAATCACTATTGATTGACAGTTTTCTATGGAATTATCATTACTTTGCATAGGCAAAGTAATGATAATTCCATAGAAACTTAAACATTACGTCATTATTTCAAATACGGCTACAGATTTGTTGGTTCTATTCATATTTTCAATCGATCTATTTCAATATTTTAAACATCTGTATTGTGAGGACTGGCCTCGTCTATTTCCAATAAATGTTTTATTAGGTAGGTGGTCGGTACGTTTTTTTTCGATCTTACAAGACCATTCAAGTGTGTTAAATGGAAATATCCATTAGTACATGGGCCAATTCCACCGGTTTCTGATAAAATGCCAAAAAGTAATCTTTATACGACTCCATATAAAAGTTGTGAAAAATCTGTCAGATAAATTCTTAATAGGTCTATTAGGAACCAGTGAAACTGGCCCTCAGTCGTATATTTTCTTCAGCAGATTTTTTGTCCGTCTTGTCGATGAACTATTTACTTACACGTAGATTTTTTTAATACTAATTATTTATTATCTTTAAACTCGAGACTCTGGTCTGATGAAATTATCATTATTGCGTTGATGTCAAAAGTATCATTGACTTCTGTTTGGACAGATGTGTAAAGAACACAGAAGGTTAAAAGCGGGATATCTTAAGCTGTCGTTGGGTGATGCTTATCGTAAATACTACTAATAACAAGTGTGTCTACCTCTTTAATATTCATAAATATTACTCGTGTCAGCTGCGGCTGTATTATTGTAAAGCTTTGTTACTCTAATATCTGTATAGACTTCTCACTGGATACTTTGTTGAAGTGTGATCGAAGGTTAAGTTAATTATTTTCTAGAGATAATATTACAGTAGATTTGACTGAAGAGATTCTGATAGTAAAATAAACCTTGCGATATTGTTATTTCTGACTCTGATGAATGTGATTTTGTTTAATTTTTGAAAGTTTTTTGTGAACCGAACCTAGCTCATACTCTAAAAGTGTGAGCTAGGTTCAGTTCACAAATGACTTGCTAATTATCGTTTGAAGTACTTGCCACCCAGCCTGTAGTATTTTATGGCCACTTGTTATGTTTTTGTTGTTAATATTTTTATAAGTAAGGAAAAGAGGAAGTGCAAATCGGTTCTCACCTTACCTTGTAACAGTTCATTCGCTTTAAGCAGATTTTTGTATTTAGTTTTTACTAAAGCCTGATGTGACCCTGTTGTCAAACCCTGGCCGGTAAGGTTGAAATTATAACCAAGGTTTATTTGTTTGATGAATATTATATTATAATATTATTATTATGTGTTCACGCGTAAGGCGCAAGCCAGAGAGAAGATACCTACGTTAGGCAACGACGGGGCGCGGACGCGAAGTTTTTTAAATTTACTTTCAAACAAAATTTAAGGAAGTCTGGCGATTTATAACAAGAAGAGAGAACAGAGCGGAGATGCGTCTTTGTCCTACGTCTAACATCATACATCCCTTTTGTCTTTACTATCTCATATATTAGTAAGTTATAATACGGTCGAGGATAGATAGATAAACACTTTATTACACCATACTAATTAAAAGTAAAAAATTGTACATAAAACATAATGTGAACATAAAACAGACGGTCTTATTGCTTAAAGCTATCTCTTCCAGACAATTTTAGGGTGGAAAGGAATAGCTTAGCATGCATGGCGCTACATAGGTGTTAAAATAAAACATTAAATTAAAAAATCAAAAAACCCGACTGCGCAAAAAGTGAAGTGTTAAAAAACGAACTGAAAAGAAAAAAACAAGTAAGTCTAGTAGTTTAGACTTCTGTTTAGGGATATCAAAAAACTATACCATTTAAATTCCTTCTCGGTCGAAACACTCATAAAATAAATTATACTTTGTTATATGGAATGTAGAGACTTTAACAATCGGGACACATTAATAGCTTAACGAATGGGGATTAATGTGTCCCGACTGTTAAAGTCTTTATATTCCATATAACAATGTATAATTTATTTTATGAGTGTATCGACCGAGAAAGAATTTAAATGGTATAGTTTTTTGATATCCCTAAACAGAAGTCTAAACTACTAGACTTACTTGTTTTTTTTCGCGGCATGTAAAATCGTTTTTTTTTTCGATTTGTACGATCATAAATTATTTGTTATAAATATATTTTGAATCTCCATTTTAAGACCTTTAATTCGATATCCCACTCGATAGGTTTTGAAAAAAAAAATTTTTTTGAACCCCAAATTTTGGCGTCTGAAATCCGCTATTTTGAATTTTTCAATTTTTTATGTTTTCGTTGACACTCGCGCTAGCATGGCGAATCTATTGACGTGCCAATTATCAAAATCGGCCCACGCGTTTGGTCTCTAGTGTGCCACAAAGGAACAAACATACATACATACATACATACATATATAGACTGATAAACACATTACCTCTCCTTTGCGTCGCGCAGTCGGGTAAAAAGGATGAAGAAAGAAATGAAAAAGAGGATAGTAGTACGCTAGGCCTAGAATGGCAACTGGCTCTCAAGCACAGCTGCCGAAACAAACTGCTGGCCAGACGGGCACTAGACAGTGTCCTACCATCATGCATACAATCATAAGAGGTTGAGGGTTTCAAGTTTCACTTACTTTTCGTTTTCATGGTGTGCTAACAAATAAATAAATAACCAACATAGTGTTCCTCCTTCCAGCTATATGGAGCGAGCGATAGCGAGAGATAGGACAAGCGTTGTCTTCCCTTATATTACTCACACTGTATTTACAGATTAGTGGTAAAAAATAAGAAAGTATAATACTTCCAGTACATAATACCTACAGATATAGTTAACTGAGTCCTTCAAATATTATGTGTTCTTAATAATGTCTGTCAGGAAGAACTGGCTTCCACGACACAGGATATCCTAGTGTGGAGTCCACGGACCACCTTAACACCTTACTTACTTTTTAGATATAAGTTATATAAATGTAATGTTAATAGTCGTAAGTTTGTTCTGAATTAATCATTCATTCATTCATTCATAGGCTCCAATTTGCTTTGTTTAAAGTCTATTATGTCTAATTTCAAAGCTTAGAAGTTACACTTAAACACAAATAATTCCACATTTATACGATCGAAACGTGACGTCGCCGTATCGTACATTTTACTACGATGTACGATGCGGTACGTCAAGAAGCCACATGACAAGCAATGTGACCACGACATAAAAAGGCCACGAAATTTTCCTCAGCTTACATAAGCTTTCACGTGGGTATAGAAAGGAAAACAATGAAGATAAAAAAAAACGTTTAACTAGTGAACTTGGATCTTAGATACTTTATTATAAGGTTGAAATTAATTGGATAGCAGTTATTATATGTACATCATACACACATACATCATAATTACTATTAATTGATGCATTTTTTCCTACCTTTGTAGAACTAATTAGAAAAGTAAGTAGTAACAAATTATTTGATTCTAAACGATTACGTTTTTAATTGTCCATAGGAAACAGTTAAAGAGCGATTTATAATATTATACTTTTTAAATGATATACTATATACACATAAACATTATACTTGTATTAGTAAATAAAGTATATAATCATAAATCAAATACCGAATAAAATAATATAAAAACCATTTTGTTTATAAATAAATGTCAACCTATGCATAGGCATAATAAGAAACTGCCGGCGGTTGCTGAACTTAAAATCTACTGTACTTTAAAAGTTGTGAATATTGGTTGTGTCTTAGTGTTTGTTTCTTTAAATTGATTTTGTTTATACACGTGTTGAAAAACTTAGATATCATGACAGATGTTCAAATCATTATAACTATACCCATCGTGGCTCCGCACGCGAGTTCTATTAAGACTCTATTGTCTGTGCATAGTACGATCAGAAGGATTGTTATTATTATTACCCACACATAAAAATAATAGACTAAAGAGTTATAATAATTTTGTTGTACGTACGCCGTGATATGTACGTACGTATACGTACGTCTACTGACTATCTTTTCTATGAAAGAAAATCCTCCATAAGCACAGTTTTATTAGCAAATTTACATTTTGTACATTTGTGAATTATATTAATGTTTTTATTGAATATATAAACCAGAGATAGGAAATGAATTTAGAAAAACATAATATCTAGTAAATCTTGCTTCCTATTGTGCGTGCGTGCTATGGATTAGAGGACTATTCATAATTCTGTGCTATTAGTTGCATGTGTGACGATAACGGACAACCATACACCGGTTTATCCTATACCCGCTACGGATTCTTCCGCACTTTCGCGAACCTCACTCTTCCTACGGTGTGCTGTCCCCTGATTCTCAATCATTCGAAAACCTATTCGGATTCGGATGTTTTATTTTTAATGTTAATAAATCCGTGAGCCATTTTGTCGCCCAAACCTTTCCAACCAGAATAACTGATTTTTTCGAATTGAAATATCAAAAGTAACCGATCGGTGCATTGTGAATTACAAAGATCTAAGTCGAAGCAAAGGCAGTGTACGAATTCAAATTTGCTTTCGAATGATTGAGAATAACCCTGCTGGTCCGAGTGGTTCTGTGTCTGTCCGCAATAACATGCACCGTAGGAAACGAGATTTAAACGTAAAGAACTGATTAAACGCTTTGTATATTAACTTAGCATCTAGCGAAATTATTACATTTTTAATGTTTAAGCTAATAAATACGACTTGAAATGTGATAAACTCATCAAAAAATTGCGTTTAAAGTTTGATTCAAGTTAGATAATATTATGTGTGACTTATCTGTGACTTAAGTAAGTATCTACTTTAAAAATATTTTAATAACTTAGTTACGAGATATTTATTAGTTGGTGTAAAACATCTACACAAAACTTGAAACTCAGCATACAAAAAATAGAAAAATAAGTTTCCCTAGAACATTTTATAATCACGTTTTTGATTCACGTGCCTGGTAAAATTTGGAACGATTTCTGGTCAATGATTCAGAATATCAAATTCGCAGACGGAAACGTCATTTGACTCGTAGTTCATTTGCCTCTTGTTGTAGGTCGTAGGTAACTTTTTAATGAAGACAATAATGAATAATTTATTCAAGTGGGTGCATGAACTTATGACATTACCATAAAACTGTGGAGGTAAAATAGGTATTTTACAGAATTGCTATACACGTTTTACGCAATTCACATACTACTACATACTAATACTATTCACTATACTACGTTGCTATGAATGTGTTTAATATCCACCAATCATATTCTTTGGTCCACATAGCATAGCACTGCTTGCAATGGATCCTACTCGCTTCGCTACATACCTTGGCATCAGTTGAAACGGTCACATAGTTTCGTATATCCGCTTTAAAATCTACGCAGCAAAGCTGCATAGCACATCTCTGTACGATTACCACCTTTAATGTTATAGATAGTTGTATTTTTAATATATATATATGTATATATATAGAAAGATATATATTTAAGGTACGGACACACCGCGGCGTCCTGCGATCTGCGGGCGCGATCTCAATACGTTTCAATTGTTTTTTGATCGCATTTGGTGTGAACCAGTTGATACAAATACTACTGCGCTATCTGAACGCCGCCTAGATCGCGCACGCAGGACGCTGCGGTGTGTCCGTACCTTTATATAGATAGTTGTATTATTATAGTTTTTTTTTAATTTTATACTTTATAGGCTAACGTTTGACCACTATCTCACCTGTTCGTAAGTGATGATGCGGTCGAAGATGGTAAGCACGCTAGGCCTAGAGTGGGAACTGGCTCTCAAGGATAGCTGCCGGAACACATTAGATGTTGCGTTAAATTATAGCCAATACTGACTAATTAAAAATTGATTAATTCCTTGCCAAAGTTGCCAGACTCAAAAAGAAGGGGTGTTATAAGTTTGACGTAGGTATGTCATTCTGTGTATGTGTGTGTCTGTCTGTCTGTGGCATCGTAGCGCCTAAACAGATAAACCGATTTTGATTAACTTTTTTTATTTATTTAATAGGTATTTTCATCAAAAGTGTTCCTAGCTTTGATTCATGAAAATCCGTTCAGCCGTTTAAAATCTATAAGCATTTTTCTAGTTGATGGCGCTATGAAACCAACTTTCATAGGTCTGATGAATTCAAAATTCGGTATCCCCTTACTTCAACGGCATTGTAAGATTATGAAAGCATTAATCTGATGCCGGGACATCTCCTGGAATCTGCAGAATACTCAACTCCTTACCAACTTGCAGCAGAGTTGTCGTGTTTGGGCTCATTAGAATGGTCTCAATGAACAAATTATACATAGGAGTAGTTTTAAATTTTGAATTTAAATGTTATAAAAAGAATACATTAACGGTTTGCAGTTACCTTTAATTTGACTATACCTTTAGGTTGCCTTTTCATCATCATCATCATCAACAGCCGGTATCAGTCCACAGCTGGACGTAGCCCTCTCCTAAGATGCACCACTGAGCCCGATTTTCGGCTCTTCTTGTGACTTTCTATCATTGGGAGGGATATGCCCTAATTGCCACGCTGAGCAGGCGGCTTTGCGACCGCAGGACGTAACTTCTTGCACTGGTGACGCTGCTGCCTATCACTGGCCTGTAGTATTTAGCTACGCCATTATTTTGAAATGGTTATACCGCCATTATTACCTGAGTTAAAATTTACTTTAGGTTATTTTAGCTTGAAACTGAGGTTATTTATGGGGGAAAACCCTCTAGACTGGACGATAAATTATGTAGATACCACTATCATGCGATGTGGTAAACCAAATATTATTAACAGCAGTAAGGTTGCCGTCATATATTTTTCGAATGATAGCGTGTACGAAAGAACATGTATTCAACCTGTAGGTGCTTGGCTCGTATGCACGATTTTATTTAAATATAATAGTTTTATTAAATAAAGGTATGTTATTGATTTAAGGCGGCAATAGCCCAATGGATAAGGTGTCGGACTGGCTATTGAGAGGTCGTGAGTTCGATCCCCACCCCACCCATTGCACTATTGACGTGAACCCACTCCAGACACAAGCATATTTAGCTTAGTTGGAGGGGTTAACAAGAATACTAGTAATGTGCAACCCACATTGCAAGTAATCTTTATTTAAAAAAAAGATATAATATGATGTAGGTATTTCTAACCACAATTCGTTCAAGTTTAGCTCAAGATGTGTTATTGCATAATGCAGATTTTGTCAAGACTATCCAGTCGGCATGTATTAAAAGATGCAGCAAAGATTTTCTTTTATACATCTTTCACTGCATGCGTGCATTGAACATTTTTTTTATTTGTTAGTATTGATTGAAAATGCATTCAAATTAAACATGTATGACGATGTAGCACTATTATCTATTTATAATTTATAGACAAAATAACGAATATCTGCAGTTTCCCAGAATTTTGAATATCAGGCCACTTTTATTTTTATAGGGCAATATATTATATAGCAGCGGACTGATTTAGGAGGACCTCGAAGTTTACGTTCGCCAGACAGTCTGAGAGTTGACAGTCTTTTAATAAAATACTACGTCAATTGCTACTATTACTTATCTGTGTCAAAATTTGGCTGAAGTTCATATTGATATAATTTTGTCTGGATAAACACAGGAAAAATGTCCTCTTACTCGAAGATTACAAATTGGAAGAAGACGGCATGATCCTAAGTGATCAGACGTGGACTCAATTAGACGATTCGAATTAGCACAGCGAATGTTCTAGAACACACAACACAAACTTCTTGTCAGTTGTGGTTTTTGTCCGATGGGAATTGAGCTCGGGGTAAATAATTATACTTGCTAAACGTCATAAGATGTAAGAGTACTCTCAGTACTCAGTACCAGTACCAGTTGGCATATACGCACGTCTCAAATCTCAGACACAACTCCTCGAATCAAATCATTGATGTTCAAGTACTATAAAACTTTTCAATTGACAGCATGTCTCCACAGTTCAAGTTCAAGGTACGATTTACATATATTAGTGTGGAATGGTGTCGCCACACGCGTCCATCTGACCTTACTCTGTCGAAAGAGTCGGCACTCAATTGGAAGCCTGTCATAACGATCCCTAGACGATTATCGATTGTTTTACTTGATGCCTGAATCCAGTTTCAGCCAGTTTCGGATTTCGTCGGGCCACCTGAGAACAAATCAACTTTATGACGTGTTTGCCTATTTCACCTCCTTTCCATCAATTAATATCCAACGTTGTTTGTATTCGAATCAAAAATATTGTATTTCTATACTATATAATAATAATATACAATAGCACACAGGAAGATCTCAAGAATCAAATCACTCGTAATCTACATAATTTATAAAGTATGTAGCTTTAAACCTCTTGTTGCAGCTGATCTTGCAGATCAGAGCTAGTATCTATATTGAGCCGACTGTTTATTTTCTATAAATTATTGTGTTTTAGTTGGAGCCGGTTCTATAGTTTCTCTGTTTACGGAAGTCGGTTCAGGAAGAGAAATCAGCTCAGCAAGATGAAGTTACCGTTTACCGTTAATGGTTTGAGTGATTGTCTATTAATGTCGAGTGAAATATTTAAATTACATTTTCATTTCCAAAACTAATGCCAACCAATAGATTTATTCTCTAGAAAAACAGTATATTAAGTCACAGTAAGTGTTCATAAAAACATATAATTATTTCTGTATCTGTCTACACATGAACGTGGCTGCTACCAAAAAGTAGCTTACCACCATTAGGATAAAATCTGCCGCCATAACCTTACAGTGTCCCGGCAGAGAGAAAGAGAGTCAGACCAATCTAGGTATAGCGTGTTCACCATCCTTGACCACACCATTGCTTACCACCAGGCGAAATAGTGGTCAAACCCTAGCTTATCTAATACTATAAGAATCTTTGTCCTGACATACTGACTGACTCACTGACTCACTGACTCACTGACAGACAACGCACAGCCTAAACCGCTGGTCGTAGAGACTTGAAATTTGGAGGGTCTTAGTACGTAAGGGTGTACTAAGAAAGGATTTTCCAAAATTCACCCCTTAAGGGGATGAAATGGGGGTTCAAAGTTTGTATGGAGAAACAAGATTAGATCGTCTTTTCTATCCGAAACTTCACATAAGTGCTTCAATAAAAAAATAAGTAAAGACGTGTTTCAGGTTTTTTTGGAATTCCACCCCTAAGAGGGTGAAATGGGGTAATAAAGTGTAAAATCAATATTGTTTCGGATTGCGCTGAAATTTGGCATGCAAATAGTTATTACGACGTTAGTTCCCACTGAGAAAGGATTTTCCAAAATTAACCCTCGAAGGGGATGAAACGGGGGTTCAAAGTTTGTATGGAGAAACAAGATTAGATAGTCTTTTCTATCTGAAACTCCACACAAGTGCTTCAGTAAAAAAATAAGTAAACACGTGTTTCAGGTTTTTTTTAATTCCACCCCTAAGAGGGTGAAATTGTGTAATAAAGTGTGAAAATCAATATTGTTTCGGATTGCGCTGAAATTTGGCATGCAGATAGTTATTACGACGTTAGTTCCCTCTGAGAAAGGATTTTCCAAAATTGACCCTCGAAGGGGATGAAACGGGGGTTCAAAGTTTGTATGGAGAAACAAGATTAGATAGTCTTTTCTACCCGAAACTCCACACAAGTGCTTCAGTAAAAAAATAAGTAAACACGTGTATCAGGTTTTTTTGAAATTCCACCCTTAAGAGGGTGAAATGGGGTAATAAAGTGTAAAATCAATATTGTTTCGGATTACGCTGAAATTTGGCATGCAGATAGTTATTACGACGTTAATTCCCTCTAAGAAAGGATTTTCCAAAATTAACCCTCTAAGGGGATGAAACGGGGGTTCAAAGTTTATATGGAGAAACAAGATTAGATAGGCTTTTCTATCCGAAACTTCACACAAGTGCTTCAGTAAAAAAATAAGTAAACACGTGTTTCAGGTTTTTTTGTAATTCCACCCCTAAGAGGGTGAAATGGGGTAATAAAGTGTAAAATCAATATTGTTTCAGATTGCGCTGAAATTTGGCATGCAGATAGTTATTACGACGTTAGATCCCTCTTTGAAAGGATTTCCCAAAATTAACCCTCGAAGGGGATGAAACGGGGGTTGAAATTTTGTATGGAGAAACAAGATTAGATCGTCTTTTCTATCCGAAATTTCACATAAGTGCTTCAGTAAAAAAATAAGTAAAGACGTGTTACAGGTTTTTTGTAATTCCACCCCTAAGAGGGTGAAATGGGGTAATAAAGTGTAAAAATCAATATTGTTTCGGATTGCGCTGAAATTTGGCATGCAGATAGTTATTAATTACGACGTTAGTTCCCTCTGAGAAAGGTTTTCCAAAATTCATCCCTGAAGAGGATGAAGCGAGGGTTCAAAGTTTGTATGGAGAAACAAGAATTGATTGTCTCTTATATTCGAAACTTCACACAAGTAGTTTAGTAAATAAATGAGTAAATACGTGTTTCAGGCTTTTTGAAATTCTATTCCTAAAAGGGTTAAGTGGAGTAACAATGTCTGAAATCAATATTGTTTCGGATTGCGCTGATATTTTGCATCCAGATAGAAAGTTTGACGTAGGTATCCGCTGAGAAAGGATTTTTCAAAATTCACTCTTCAAGGGATGAAGCGGGGGCTCAAATTTTGGATAGTCATTTTATTCGACATTTCACACAAGTACTTCTGTAAATAAATAAGTAAATACGAGTTTCAGACTTTTTCAAAATGCCACCCTAAAGAGTGAACTGGGGTAAAAAAGTCTGAAAATCAATATAGTTTCGGATTGCGCTTTATTGGGTTTTCGGGTTTTAAAAATATGAATCCTGATTTGTCTTAGTCACGCGATAACATGAAAACAGGTGAACCAATTTGGCTAATTTTTATTTGATGTCTTTAATGATAGAATCGTTTTTACAAAAGAAAAGTTTTAAGTAAATAAAAGGAGTTTTTAACGCGGGCGTAGCCGCGGGGGACTTCTAGTGAGATATATAAAATAATATCAGGTCCTCACAAGGTGACAATACCAAACATTGTTCAAATTAGAGTTCACTTTCACACGAGTATTTTGTTTGTTTGCTTTTAGGCTAAAAGGTTTTTCTTTAATTGCTCTCATTTAAATGTCAGTTCAACGTTCTTCAATTGTTATAATTACATTTTGTTTACATTTAATTAAGAGTTTGATAAAGTTAAATGAACTGAAGGTGCTGCAGGTTAATTGTTTATTTAAACAGTCGTTTAAATATTTGCTCAAAGCATTGTGCAAGGATTCTACAATCACAATTTCTGCTATTATTACTCTCCAAATTATACTGATAGCGAAAGACAGTTAGTAGTTTATGAGTCCAAAGATATTGTTTTCAAGGACTCGGTACGATTTCCATACAAAAGTATAATGCACAAATATGAGCAAAACTTGCACTGGAATCACATCTATTAGTCTATTAGAACTATTTACATATGGGAAATTATTTTTACTTACATAATTTGTTAAAATAGTGTCATTTATTTGTGCATTTATTTTATTACGTAGAAACTAAACTTGAAAACATTAGAGTTCTATAAAAAAACTCGATCTCCTTGAAGTACGCTTTTGAAAAGATTGAAAATAGTTACAGAAACACTTCCCGGTTGAATAGCTTTGCAATCCGAATTCATGTAATATTTCGTATTTATTGTTTCCGCGTAAATGCTTTTGATCTCAAAGTCACAATAAAACGGGCGAGCTAAAAACAAATTATTAGTCAAGTCAAGGATGTCATTGACCCTTATCAAAAATTACCAATGTAGGTTAATTTCCAGACACAATTTTTCTTGTGAACAAATTTATTTCAAAAAAGCATGTACTTACTGCGTGTTTGAGTTTGATTGATTTTGCGAAGTCTCTGATCGCAGTTTTGCGTGTCACTGCTTTGTTATTACCCTGATAAATTGATTGATTGTCGTATTTGTTCCGTACCTTTACTGATTGCTTTGCCCTGAGAAACTTGAGGACACGCTACTAAATTATAAACAAATCTATAAAAAACCAGATGAACTAAACTGCGCATTAAAATTGTTATTAGAAAACTTCTCGTAAAACAAAATCCAATTCATGATGCGACGCAAGTAGTCAGACTAATCAATATCTTTCATTTCGTTTTCAGATCAAAGGAAGATCAAGATTTTTCTCGAGCAATAAGGAATTAAAATATTCCTTTATACTAAGTGATATATACATCCGATACATTTATAAAACTCTTCAGACTGCGCGTCGGCTTCTGATTTGTTTTGATTATGTTTATGTACCAATGTTTTATGCGTTATCGTACCTACTTGGGAGAAGCCGGAGTGGTTTTCCTGTAAATCATGTTTGAAGTACCAGTTGCGAAACTTTGGGGATTCATGTGGAGATGACTGTTTAACTGCGCAGTAAAACTGAACGAAAAAGTTTCACAGGTTGCATAATTTGGATCAACGATGCAGTTGGATGTAATGTGTTGTGGATGTTATGATATTTCTGTTTAGGAGATATATTCAAAGTTTTATAGTAAACGCGATGGAATCTGTTTGATTTTACTGAAGCTACATCGACGTTCTTATTTCGCAAAAAACATTATATTACCATTTATAAACATGTATGTATATCAAAATTGATAAAACAGTATCAAAGAATTATAAGAACTAACTGACTAACTGAAACAAGTTGTCCACGAATTGAGAGTATTAGGTCGTTACAATTTGTGTCCACCTCATGCCAATGTCCTATTTTGCAGGATGACAGCAGGAAGTATGTAGTTATTCTGTACATTAACGCCATGTTTTACTACTCACACAATAATTGGGATTTAATCAAATAAACGCCCAAAATAGTAGCACATCCCACACACTCCCATTTTAGCGTCACTTTTAGTCAAATAGTAAAACGTATAACTAAGCTTGAAGTGTTTTTTAACTGACTTGACAAAAAAGGAGCAGGTTCTCAATTCGTCGGAATCTTTTTATTTTTTTTATTTTTTATGTTTGTTGACTGATTACTCGAAGAAGACTGAACCGATTTGGAAACATTTTTTTAAATTATTTCAAAGAGTACCCTTCTCAGGTGGTTCCATTTAAATTTTAACGAAATCGGCCGTGCCGTTTTTAATATATCAACATTTGTATTACGAAGCATTTACTTATCTCGACGACATACTACTAACTACTGGCACAGATTTTATAAAAGATACTATGTCTACTGGCTACTTTAACTAGCGCGACTTTTGAAGTCGGTTCTTTTAATTTTTTAAACGATGTTAAGTAATGCTTTCTCATTTGATCAAAAGACTATCCGATCAGAAATGAGAAGTGCTTGTGCAGAAGCGGAAACCGATAACATCTGATATATCTGTAGCAATTGATATCGGTTCAAAGCGCTAAAGTATTTAAAGCACAATTTTACATAACGCAAGTTCTGACTCATCTTCCGAACTGCCTATTTCAAGCATCAGTATTTTGATTTCTACTAATCTAAGTAAGTAGGTATCTAAGAAACTCAAAGGCAAAGTCAACTCTCAAAATATATAAACAAAAATGTTACCAAGCCCTCACCAGACAATGCTAATGAGTGAAACTGAACACGACTGCAAATATCCTATGGTGTGGCCACGATTAATGCGTGATCGCCGCTATCCATCCATGTTACATTACAGTGACATGTGATCATAATGCGACAGTATCATAATTATTGCCACCAATAACTCATGGCCCATTAGACTGTTACCACACGCTAGGGGACTACAATATAATCTGTGGCCACAAGGCCCAAATGTCAGCATTGACGTCACAGGGGCGGGACGCTAAATATACTGAAGCAACTGTTATTTATTCCATGACTGTAGTAGAGTTGTGTGCGTGACCACACGTGTGAAGTTTTCAGTGTTCGGTCATCATGGATTAACAGCTTATAGACACTGCATCACAACAGTGAAAACATTGTAAACGCACCGCACGTAACTCTAAATAGTCCAAAAACACACATTAGGAACAGCTTTATAGATTTAATCAAGTGTTAGGTACTCTCCATTTTTTTTGGCAACTATTTCACCAGATTTAGTAGATTTAGGAGAAATTGTAATCTATGATAGAATTGTGTTTGTCTAGAAGTAGAAAATGGCAGTAAGACACGGCGCTAGACAACAGGTTCTTCAAAACTGCATGGCGTAACCACAAATATCTAAATCTAAATTTATAACTATGGGAGTAACTGTCTTTATTACACCGGACATCATTCGCGAACTCAACGAGCATTAGTGACATATTTCAGGAGTATATAGTACGAACTATGGCCACAGTCTACGTGATTTTAGAATTGAATTGAATTTAGATCATGGATCGAGTGACTATCAAAACCTACTAGGTACTACTAACTACAAGGTCACTTTATAAATGCCACCTAATTATTACAAATGTAGGATAAAGCTCTACACACACAGGTGCGTAACGTTCTCCCGTCGTTGGTGACAATGATAAGTTCTGCATGCGGCATCTATATAGAAATATCTATGACTATAATAAAAGGTCGGTGCTTACGACCTTTTGTATCGCTCGTCAGTCACGCTAGAATAGGTGTGACATTATAGTTCTAATGGCGATGCGATTAGATACTATATGGGTTAATTTTGGCGATAACTGCGTTAATGAGGAACAGCTAATTGAACCTTTAGTATTATTAAACAGGCCTCTACATAAGTTAAAAACCGGATTAAGAATACAAATTCAAAGAGATTAATTTGCTAGATATGGTGAACATTTCTTGAATGTAGGACATTTGCTTCACTTAGGGCTTAGTATATAATTTCACAAGATGGCGCTATGTGGTGTCTACTGGTGGCTTCAGGCGTTTCCCGTTTCACTAATTAAGATCGTGGTGTCTGTTTTGAAAAGCCATCGATATACCTGTGAGTGTCGCTAGAATTTAAGTAGATGTTTGAAAACCTAAGATATACCTAATAATAAATGCATCTGTTTGAATATTTTTGCAATACAAAAATTGTACAAAATAATGTGTGCTTCCAGATTGGAAACAGGGTAAACATTTTGGAAATGTTTCTTTTCTGCCTATCATCGAAGGTAAAACATTATAAAATTTGTATCTGTAAATTGTTATTGCTACCGATAGATCTATAAACAAAGCATTACGAAATGAAACATTAGCATAAAAATAGACGTCTTGCATCTCAGAATAACCCTGTGAAAAAGAACTAAATAGTCTGGCAGCTAATGGTGGCCGATATAGGGCAGTGCTGACGTCAATCTTCCCGAAATGCATCGAGCCCTTTCCACACCAAATACACGTGTGTGCTATTTAGTTATATTAGAACTGTATATACTGTACACATATAACTGTACATGCATATATATATGTACACATGATCCCTGGGTGACGTAGTGGGACGTGGTTTAAACTACCAGGACAAAGACATGATGTTCGGTGCCAGCCATAAAAGACGAGTTGGTATACTTGGTATAGTTGCGCTTCATAAATTGGACTAAAGACCTAAAGTGGGACAATCAAGCGCAACTATTGGACTAAAGTCCCATCTATCAAGTGCCACAAGTGATCCCTGGGGTGCGCTAAATGGGTGACCACTGGTAGGCTTCGGACGTGGTTTGAACCACCTGTACAAAGACATGAAGTCAATCAATTCACCGTATAGTTGCGCTTCATAGATTGGAATAGAGGACTAAAATTGAATAATGATGCGCAACTATTGGACTAAAGTCCAATCTATCAAGTGCCGTCTTCTAATTCCAGACAAGCACGATTCCAACTTAGACCGTATCTTCACTTACCATGAGGTGAGATAGTCTTCAAATGCTATCAGTAAAAAAATCGACTTATTTTTGATACGATAGCATGCTATACAAACCTTGGGAATTTAATCGGCTAATAAAATAAAAATATATCTATGTCGTATTATCGAGTGGTTTTATGATCAGATTTTCCACAGTTGATTGAGGAAAAGTTTGTCTATTCTGCTTATAGGTTTTTCTATTATGACTTCATTATATGATAGAGGTATTTTGCTTTAGATTCAGTTTCACATATGAATATCATCATTTTTCACCCCGGACGCATAACGAAGGGGTGTTATTAGTTGGACGTGTGTATCTGTGTATGTTTCGGTCTGTATGTGGCATCGTAGCGCCGAAACATTTAAAATCAGTTCGTCGGTTTAGGCTTTTGAGTATTCCTTTGGCTGAATACTCAAAGGCTTAAACGGATAAACTGATTTTGATTTAGTTTTTTTGGTTGGTTGGTATATCCAGAGTGTTCTTCGCTTCGATTGATGAAAATCCGTTGTGTCATTTTAAGACTATCAGCTTTTTTCTGGGTGTTGACGCTATGAGATCAACTTTCATAGGTCAGATCAATTTGGAATTCGGTATCATCTAACTTGAATGATATTGTAAGGACATGGTAGCATTGACCAGATGCTGGGACATCTCTTCGAATCTGCAGATAATTCAACTCCTCACCAACTTACAGCAAAAATGTCGTCTTTGGGCTTATTGGAACGGTATCTAATGAGCACATTATAAATAGATCAGTTGGGGGTGGTTTTGCAATTTTGAATGTAAGTTTTATTATAACAATAAACTAAAGATGCCTCTTTTTAACCAACTTCAAAAAAGGATGAGGTTTCTCAATTCGACCGTATATATATTTTTTTGTGTGTTTTTTTATGTGTGTTCGTGGATAACTTCGTCCTTTATGAACCGATTTAGATTTTTCTTTTTTTGTTGGTAGAAGATATCCCGAGGGTGATACCATAGTAATTTCATTGAGATCTGATAAGTATCTCTAGAGATATGGAGATAAATACCTTAAACTTGGTACTAAAAATTAATAAAGCGGCATTTGAAGTCGGTTTAGTTTATAAACGATCTTATAATTTTTAGTAATAACTTGATTAATTATTGTTATCGTAAGCTAGTAATTTTTCTTACCAACTTAGCATGACATTGAAGGTCTTCATTGAATACAATTTCAACCATCCTGATACTTTTTAACCGCCTTAAAAATAATTTAAGCTCGTTTACATGACGACAAAAAACCCACTTCCATAAAGGAGGTTTTCAGTTCATCATCATCAGACACGTGACCTGATCGAAAATTCGTAAGACGGAGGGAGGGTAGAAACATTTTTTTGAATGGGTAAAAAAATGTTAAGCTCGCGTCAGGACACATGGCCTGTTCGAAAATTCGTAAGACGGAGGGAGAGTAGACCAATGCAAAACGTTAACGTTCAAGTTTTCACTTCTGCCACAGAATAAGGAATAGTACAAAACTTCTGCCGGCACTCCCGGAGTGCA
Source organism: Cabera pusaria (assembly GCA_954871355.1). NCBI lineage: Eukaryota > Metazoa > Arthropoda > Insecta > Lepidoptera > Geometridae > Cabera > Cabera pusaria. Next base: position 7,615,857 of record OX940894.1, read on the forward strand.
ACCCATTGTTTTTATATTTTTTTGTATGTTTGTTTCCTGTTACATTTTTTTTCATGGGTAGCGTACATCTTTACGCTGACGGTTGAAGTCTGATGATTATCTCCAAATATATGGAGATAAAAATCTCAAATTTGCTACTGAAACTTACTCGCGCGGCATGTGTATTCGTTTTTTTAATTCTTAACAATCTTAATTATTGTTTTCCGAGTCTTTGATCTTATATACCAAAATATAGCTTTAATAACATACGTATGATGATACAGAAACATTTTCACGACATAATTGATGACGCATCTACGAGTATTGTTTTCAAAACATCACTGACATTAGTAAACTTTAGTCAAATGGAAAATGTGTTTTTCAACACGATGGTCACCTTTATCAACTTAGAACAGAAGGGTCTCAATTAGAATGACGGTATCTTTACTAAATAGTGAACATTTTTAACTGACTTCAAAATAGGAGGAGGTTCTCAATTTGTTTATTTTTTATGTTTGTTACCTCAGACCTCCGTCATTACTAACCATTTGGAAAATTCCATTTTGTTTGAAATGGAATACTTCCCGTTTAGTTCTTTAAAGTCGGTTTTTGTTTTTTTTTTTAAACATTTGTATTATATTTGTATTAAGATTCGACGTGAATAAAACATATGTGTAATATTACGTAATTATTAAAATAAACAGATCAATTCATAACACAAAACGTGGAGGTTTTAACATTTGAAGGATTGTTAAACGTGAATGTACACATATTTTTATGTATTTATGTATATGTATTCATACTGTTCCAACAACTTTTGCAAATCAATGTTTCTCAGAACAGAGTTCTGTGTCTGGACAATGTCTGTTCAGCCGATACGTAGAATAACACAAAGTAACTATGCGGTTTTCACAGATTAATGTATAGTTAGTAAGCTAAAGAGAAAATTACTGCGTATGAAACCGATTTATATGGTTTCGCAGCCAGAACGAGTTGGTGCTAATTTTACGCCAGTAATGGTCGTTTTATAGAGCTAAGCGGAGCCAAAATGCTGGGAATTAAAGGTAGATGTTGTTAAAACGGCACATACAAAAATGATAGCATTTCAGGAATGTTTAAGGACAAGGTAATGCTGAAAATAGGTAAAAATATCTGTATACAAGATGTTTATACAAGACACAAACTAAAATCGCCTTTGATCACAATCTTACCTGATACTAAGTGATGATGTGATCTAAGATGTAATACGCTTGTCCAAGGGATACCTCTTTACTTGCTAAGAATAATATTATCCTACTTCCTATCCTATTATCCTATCCTACTAATGTTACAAATGCGAAAGTAAGTGGGTATGTGTGAATATTTGTTTCCACGTATCTTCGTAACTACTAAATCGATTTGAATGAAATTGGAAACGTGGATAGTGTAGGTTCTGGAATAACAATAACAAAGATAATTTTATGTTCGATAATTATCCCCTAAAATGGTTAAACAGGGTCTAAAAATTTTTATGGAAAATTTTATTACTTGGTTCGATTAACTATAAACTCGATTCAAAAAACTTTGAAATCCTACTAATATTATAAAGACCACAAATTAAATATGTGTGAATCTGATATTGTTTTCCGCTTGCCACATAATCTGCACTTTCCACGCGGGCGAAGCCGTAGGGCGTAGGTAGTTGATTAATTTTGTATTTTGGCCTTTCAAAGCATTTGTATTGATTTTCTTTAAAAGCTAGGTCATTACGAAGGACAAGGTAAGGCCACAGTGCTATAAATTCTAACTGTGAATTTACAAATAATTTACTTTACAAATTTTGTCATTTACTTGTAGGATTAAAACCCATTTTCACTTATTTATCAGCGATAATATTTTTACAAAACAAATCCATCATAACATATTTTTTGCATTATCACGTGATTTGCAATACCAATGATAAAATGAATATACGCAATATTTTTATCTAGTTTCAATAACATATTTATTTATTTACGCAGGTAAAACTGTGCCATTTTCAGTGGAATATTTGGAACTCATTGGAAACATTTTTCAATGTCGCAGATAAGACGTGTTGTAAATACATATTGTTTGGCAGGAATTAGGGCCGAAATGTTTGTAAACACTGGATTTCATCATCAAAGTGACAATTTTCTAAGAACGTGATAAAAAGATTTTTTAAACTTTAAATGGTAATGAAAACTTTCACATAATATATTAGAACTAAATATTTAACACGTTTTTACAATTGAGTGAACAATGTGAGTATCATAGTTGAATTATTCCGTGTAGAATATCAGAAACTCGTAATGGTACCGTTCTAATAACACAGACAATAGGCTTATGAAGGTAAAGGATCAAAAAAGTGTTAAGCTGAGGTGTTAAGATTGACAACTTCTAGCAACAGACAGAAACCGACTGATGACATGTCGGTGGTGGTAGAATACGTAATTTAGTGATGCTTTCATTCGATATTTGCTAAGGAGGCTATGTAATTAAAGAAAGTGCTCGATACAATCCAAAATTGAACGCCGAAAGGTGATCTCTATATTCTCGTTCAATAAATCAAAATTTTACCAAGTGAAAACAATTGAGTACATAAAGAGACTTATTGAAATTATGAAATATCAAACCGAAGGTTGGCGCTTGCGTCAGTATTGGCCAAGAACATTAGTTCAACCCTCACTCCACCGGACAAAAATAAAACGCACTTGTCTTTCCGTCAATCACACACTGGCTAGCTAATACTTCCGATTTTTTTATTTCGTTAAATATTTACATCTAGACTTCATCTACAAGATGTCTCAGGGTTACAGACGCAGTGCAATGGTGCGTTATGTTTAACTAGAGCGACTGACTGGACTAAATTGCGTAATAATTTAACTAGAGTGCAGTATGCTAAAGTTTCTGTTATAATACAGACAAAGTTGCAATATCTATATGTTTTAATACTGGTCACACAAGCACTTGATAACGCAATTGAAGTTAAGTAGGTATAATGCAGTATTTGATGGATTTCATGCGTGCCTGGTAATGTAATCATTTAAGATTGATTAAAAACAAACAAAAAGACACAATGACCACAAATACCGTGGCAATTTTTAATAGCAAGTTTGAGATGTTTATCTCCATGTCTCAGAAGATACTCATTAGGTCTCGATGAATTTACAATGATACCAAATGGGAAGCATGGGTTCTCATACAAAAGAAAAAATTTACAAACGGAGTTCTGAGGTAATAAATATATAATTTTATAGACAGTTAATCCGATAACCTTCACTTTTTTTTAGTGGGTTAAAAAGATAGTGAGTAGAAGCACCTACTGCACCTACTAGTTCCCTTATATTAACCTAGTAATGGGATTTCAACGCATTATAATATCAAGAACTTCAACGACTTCAAAGCTTACTAAATAACGGTGAATTTCTAGAAGTCCTACATTTAGATGGTAGTTAGTGGTAGTAATAGCAATGACGTCTTTGTTAGAGTAAACAAAACAATTCAAAACATTGAATGAATAACCACTGTTTTTCAGTTTGTGGTTGATTTATTTCTCTAGAATTGACCACATTTTAATAAAAGTTTACATTAAATTTGATTTATTATATAAGTATTGTTTATTTACTATTTTTAAATACAACGGTAAAGAAATTATTTCCAAACTATTCCATCCAGTTTTAAAGAGAGATAGAATAGCACTCGTAACAAAAACATTTTAAAGTTGCTTCAAAATTCATTATGCGTGTTTTCTTAAATAATATATCTATGTCAAAAAGCCTCATTAAACGAATCTCGTCGTTTGAACCGACTTAGAACCGACCGTAGAGGAGGTTTCTCAATTCGACCGTGTATATATATATATATATATATTATGTTTGTTCGCGGATAACTTCGTCGTTTATGAACCGATTTTGATTATTATTTTTTTTTGTTGGAAGGGAGATATCCAAAGTGTGGCACCATGGTAATTTTATCGAGGTCTGATAAGTATCTCCAGAGATATTGAGATAAACACCTCAAAATTAGTACTGAAAATGAATAGCGCGGCATTGAAGTCGGTTCTTTTTACGAGCTTTTATTTTTTAGTTTTTAAACGATATTATAGCGTATCAAGACATCAAAATACAGAACACTTCAAAAAGTTTAAAACGTAGTTTTAAAGCTCCCTAAATATGTTATCTTCCTTGCTGAAGGAGAGGTCAATAGAGGACTTCAAACAGTTAAAACAGCTCGAATGACTTTCTTTACGGCCTCTCAACCTTAATGTCATAAACAAGAGTATGTAATAGCAAACATCCTACTCAAACGGACAGTTAAGGCCAAGGCGCGACCAAGGTCTGATGGTATCTTGGACTTGGACTGCATCGAATTATACGTAAACTCTTTGTACTATAGTGTGTATGTTCTTCGAATATGAATAATACTCTATTAATTTGAAGTAGTTTTAACTTGTGAGTAGTTAATTAGACATACTTACATAGACTACAGTAGAATAGAATAGAATAGAAAACACTTTATTGAACACCATAATAAAGAAACAGTACAATACAATAAATAAAAATAAAACAAGTGTAACAATAGGCGTCTTATCGCTAAGAGCGATCTCTTCCAGACAAACTTCTGATGGAGAAACAATTAACGTGATACGGCGGTGTATGGTGATTTATCAAATTAAATATATAATATATAATACATACTAAATAGGTATATGTATGTAAATACGCTTTTAAAGGAAAATAAATAAATAAGTATATATATGGAAATTGACTAAATGATAAAAGAAAACAATACGTTTATGTAAATAAGTGAATTAGTGACAAATAAATACAACAATGATTACTGTTTAGCAAGATAGTAAGTCTTAACGCGTTCCTTAAACGCTGTACAGTAGTTAAACCACAGACTAGGATGACGTTTCGCTACGCCACCCACACCTCGCGTTCAATTTCACCAGGTGCAAAGAGACAGTGCAGTATTTGATAAGGAATAGTGAAAATGAGTGGTTCATATTTTTTTTTTATACCTTATAGACTAGCGTTTGACCACTATCTTACCTGTTGGTAAGTGATGATGCGGTCGAAGATGGTAAGCACGGTAGGCCTAGAGTGGGAACTGGCACTCAAAGATAGCTGCCGAAACACATTAGATGTTTAGCGATAGATTTTCTAACTTGTGGGTGGTAGCTGGCCAAGCGGACACTAGATAGTGTCCTAACCACCATGCATTCACTGATGTCACTCTGCAGATTTTCATTGCAATGCTTGATTGCTTGATGAGTCAACATTTTCTATAGATACTTCGTGTTTAAGCGAAGCACGCGTAAAAACTTTCAAAAGACCATGAGGTTTCCTTTCCTGCCATCCTAGAATACTACTTCAACTTGTTGAAGTTTTATTCATAATTTTTCAACCGTCTTCAAAAAAGAAGAAGGTTCTCAATTCGTTTTTTTTTCTTGTATGTTAAGCGATTACTCCGTCAATTGTGGACCGATTTGAATGATTCTTTTTTAAATCGGTAGGGTTTGTTTTCAAGGAGGTCCCATTGTGATTTTATCAAGATCTGAATAGTATCTCCAGAGATATGACGATAAACGTCTCAAACTTGCTACTGAAATTGACTCGCGGGGCCATGCCCCGCGAGTCAATCGGTTGTTTTTTGTTTTTAAACTATCTTAATTATTTCATAATCGTACATTATCTTTTTTCTTTTTGCAAATAGATCTTCAATACAGTTTTATGATATTAAAATGGATACGTATACATTTGAGTAAAGCCCTATGAACACGGAAGACACGTAACATCTGACAGGTCAAGGTTTGCCCAAGGCCGAGCAACCTCGACCATCTTAACGTCATCAGATATCGATCCGTCTAGTAATATGTCTAGTATATTTTATTACGATGGTAGCCTTCGACGAGTATACCTTCTGACGCGGGTTATAAGACAATATGAAGTATGTTTCATTGGGTCTCGTAATCGCCTATTGTTACCTATGATTTGATGGCTACAGAAATAACTGTTGATGCAAATAGTGACGTGGTTAGCGGAAATAGTTCCATATTACTCAATCGTCTTTATATGAGTTCCAAATATAATTTTATGGGAATAGTTTAGCTGTAAGTACATACCATTATAATCTGAAAATATCTTAAAGTATATGTTATTATTAAAGCCATCTTAAATTTTTGACTTCTAGACATGAAGTAAACATATGAAACAGTTTATAAAACCAAGTCTATCTCTAAAAATATACCCAAGCATATACGAGTAAGTAGAAAAAATACCATAATTTCAAGTGAGATGCAACGCTATGCTTCAACCATGTATGTATCTCTAGCCAATACACATAATAACTATATTAAATACTTAGTACATTTTTAAATCAAACAAAATATTCTCCACTCATAAAGACTTCAACATCTGTAGAATATAATTAATTATGGTAATAACGTATATTCAAGAACAAACATTTATGTAGCAGAAATCTGCACTCGTAAAATATTGTCAAGCTTTTAAAATTATGGGTTCCCCACTTGCGTTGACCACTCCACTAATATTAACTTTCTTTGATCACAATCCAACGAATAAATAAGTTAAAATTTGATGCGATTAGAATTAAATGTTGTTGAAAATGTATCAGGCAAATAAACCGGGATGAGGTTAATAAACTGTAGAATCGAGGTGAACTAATTGTGTTTACTGAAATTGGGCAAAATTTGGGGCTCATTAATTAAAGCTTTTTTATGGCGGTATCTTCATTTATATATATATATATCAGAAGTGCCCCGCAGCTTCGCCCGCGTTAAAGACTTATTTCATTTACCTAAAACTTTTATTTTGTAAAACCATTATATCATAAAAGACATCAAAGAAGTAAAAGCGAAATCGGTTCACCCGTTTTCAAGTTATTGCGTGACTAAGAGAAATAGGGATTCAGATTATCTCTGGAAGGTTTAACACATTAGATATTTGTAACATTTTCGGTCCCCAAATTCACGTGAAATACTCATAGACAATCTCTAGACAAAATGATTCGACTACGTCACTAAAATGAAGCACTTGTGCAAATGAAATTCCTTAGCCACAACGAAATTTTCTCTATAAAAATCCATGAATTTTGTAAGTTAACCAACAATGAATTTACCACTCTCAGATCAAATTGTATACTATAATTTTAGAATAATATAAAATGAAATAGATTTATAAGATATCTAATTCTAAACCATCAGGTGACCAACTGTGACATTGCCATTTCGCGCGATTATTTTGCCTTATTTCCTTAGAAATAAGGTTTTATTTTGTACGTTTTTTACGTTTCATGACATGGTGACTCCTACGCAGTCTGTATACGTCATTAGTTTCTTATGTTTCGTGTCAATTTCCACCACGTTTGTTTTAGAAAAACGATGATGTTGCTATGACATCGATGTTGAAACGGATTGTAAAAATACTCGCTACGTAAGCGAGCTGGCGCCAATTTTCATGAAGACTTTTCTTGGAAAAGAAAAAGAAAATGATGTTACGAAACATTTTGGAACTTATGTTTTAGGTGACTACGTGTCTGAGTGCCCCACAGTGAGCCACAATGGAAAGGTACATAAAGGTGCCTCGAAAATGACACAAATTTTGACACGTGAGAAAATTTATGGTAATTTTGATACACCTTATTATAATAAACATAAACGCATCACACACGGCAGCTATTATATAAAGATGTATATTATAGCACGACATATTTTAAAACATCTTAATACATCTTTCCATAGAAATCGTCGTGAGACCACAGTATATTTTTATATTGTAGTTAGATACGGAACGATACGAAGTTTTACGTAAAAGAAATTTTATACATTCGAGACGTATACCAATGGAATGAAGGGTAAGATACACATTACATTGCCTCCTGTGTGTATGATACTTTGAAATCATTGAAATGTATATCCCGGGATGTACATTAATATACATTATATCTGGCATGTGTGAAGACCCTTGAACTTTGAACTTAGTATTCCCGTCTACTACTACCTTCTACTACGTCATTTTTGCTTTCAATATTTCCCCCTTTTAACCCCAACGCAAAAGGACTGGTCCGAGGTATAGGTATATCTTCTTTTTAGGGTTCCGTAGTCCTGACAAGGAAAACCCTTATAGTTTAGTCATGTCCGTCTGTCTGTCTATCTGTCTGTCCGAGGTTTTGCTAAGAGACCGTTAATGCTAGAAAGCTGTAATTTTGTAGGGGTATGTATATATATAAATTACGCCGACAAAGTGGTGAAATAAAATTAAAAAAAATTTTTTTTTTAGGGTAGCTCCCCTACATGAGCAGTGGGGATGATTTTTTTTTTTCGTCGTCTACCCCTTCGTGTGGGGTATCGTTGAATAGGTCTTTTAAAATGATTCAAGGGTTTCTGATACTATTTTTCGATTGAATGCTCCATTTACGAAATATTAAACATTAAAGTGCAAATTTTTGTTTCTGTAGGGCGTCCCCCTCTAAAAGCTAAACTGCTGGCTTAAAAAATCTGGACTCGTGATAATAGTGCATCTTATGAATTTTAAAGGAAAACTATAGCGGTTAAGATATTAGTTTAGCAGTAATTGTTGTTGAACTTGGGTGTTGGATAATTTTGTACCAAATACAAAATCCTTAGAATAAATACTTTAAAGTGACAAAGACGAAGTACCTAGTAGCTTGTTTATAACGGGTAAAGACTCGCATTGAATAACGGGCTACTACGGAAACCTACACTGCGCGTGGCCAGATACGCACTTGGCCGGTTATTTTATATATATTTTTTTTTTTTATACAGAACTGGGTAGCACTTGATCACTATCTCACCTGATGTTAAGTGATGATGCGATCGATGATGGAGCGTGCTTACCCAGAAGATACCTATTCACTCGCGATTTGAAGACCCCCATATTGTACTTAACCGGAAACACAGACTCAGGCAGAGTATTCCATTCTTTGGCGGTTCGTATGATGAACGAAGAAGCAAATCGCTTCGTTCGGGTAGATGGTATATCCACCATAAATCGGTGGCGCCTTTTAGTGTCTCTGGATGTCCGATTATAAAATGGGGATGGTGGAATCAAATATATCTCATAGGCTAGCGTTTGACCACTATCTCACCTGTTGATAAGTGATGATCCGGTCAAAGATGGTAAGCACGCTATATCTGTGGCATCATAGGCCCTAAACGAATGAACCAACATTGATTTTGTTTTGTTCGGTACGTGACTCCAACAAGAGTATTCTTAGCTATGATTGAAAAAATCTGTTTCGCCGTTTGAAGATGATTACTTCTTTTTGGTCGCTGCCACAGGTCTGATCGATACAAAATCCGGTATCCTGTTATTTTAATAATATTGCAAGAACTTAACCTGCTGCTAGGCTTAGGACATGACACAGGCTAGCATACTTCTCGCCACCTACAGCAGACATATCGTATTTGATAATGTCAATAGTCTCAGTGAGTAGATTATAAATACATACTTAGATGAATCATTCGGGAGTTTTGAAATTTCACTGTTTTATTGAGTTATTACATGTTCATTGTTTTCCTAGATCTTGACAGAAGATGTGGCACTGGCATACTGACTCTATATCAATAAAATGTTGAAAATATACATATCTTTTGATACATGCCTATGTCAGGTATAAGATATTTGAATAACTCGAATGCATAACAAGAATTTCTTAAAATCATAACATCGTAATAACAACAATATGTGTTTGTTACTTGTTATCATACGTGTATTTGTTATCAATACCTAAAAATCTTTGCACAAAATCAAAATTGGTTTTATATTATCGACACGAGTTATCATTATAGTGAAGATAAGAGGGACTTCCCTTTTCACAAAATGTATTTCGTATATACATTTTATATTATTGTAACTAAATATAATTATATTTTATATATATTATTCCTTATTATTGGAAAATCACTTATCGTGTAGGCGTACTATTCATTATTCTGTGGTGTAGGTAAGAGTGGTTTACAAGAGAATATATTTCAGACGGCTTAATGGCGTAGTGAGGGCCCAGTGATGAGTAGGAGAGAGGTCGGCTTTGACGCCAGGGGTACCGTGTTCAATCCCCGCCGTGCACCAATGGATTTTTCTATCAAAAAATGTATCTGCGTTTTTTACAGTGGCCCTCCGGCAAAGGAAACACATCGTTAAGAAACCCACACCTCCGCATGGTGGTAGGACACTATATAGTGTCTTCCTGGCCAGCTACCACCCTCAAGTTTAAAAATCTGTTGCCAAACATCTAATGTGTTCCGGCAGCTATCCTTGAGAGCCAGTTCTCATTCTAGGCCTAGCGTGCTACCATCTTCGACCGCATTATCATTTACCAACAGGTGAGATAGTGGTCAAAACGGTAGCCTATTAGATATAAAAAAAAACTGTCAAACTGTCGCTAAATATTTAATGTGTTCCGGCAGGTATCCTTTGAGAGCCAGTAGCGCTTACCACCAAGCAAGATAGTGGTCGAACGCTATCAAATGTATAAAAAAAGCTCTAAAGTAAGCTTATTCGAGATGTAATTACCAAAACCAGGTGTCTGTCTGTGCCATAATAATAGAATGTACCGTTTATGGTCTGTATATATTTCACCTCCTATCAGGAAAACACGAAAAGTGTTACACGTAAATACATAATTATAACATTTATTACACATAATACAAATATCGCATCATCAATAATTTCAACCTCCTTTATGGATTTGTTTTCTTAATGTCCTTTTTTGACCTGCGACTAATTCTGTCCTTTAAAATGTCAGACAAATATGTCAACAAAAGAATTAACCTTTATAATTTTAGGCTACTTGACTCACACATATACCTACCATAAATATGTATAGTACACATGTATAGATTTAAAACAAATCTGCAATAAAATCTCAATCACACAACAAATGTGTTATTTCATAATAACAAAGATTTTTCATAAATACTTAAGATGCTGTGCTCCGCCGCTTCTCCCGTGTCAAAAAGTATTCTATTACCTAAGATATAAGAACCGAACTCATTAATCCATAATACTAGTGCTCTCCTAGTGCGACGAAATGACCAAGCCACATAGTTTGACTAAGGTGTAAGGGTTCTAAAGTTATAGATTGTACTGTTAGTGCGTGTATAGTTAGAAGCATGTAGAGTCATCTACATGAGATCTGATAACTTTTTGACGTATGCGAGCCGCATGGTCTTGTCTTGCTACATTTAATATGAAGATGTTTTTTGGTGGGATTAAGTAGTACAAACAGTAAATACTTCCAAACGGTACAAATACTACTAACCAATTAACTAATTCTAATCAATCATAAAACCTTAACAACTAAAAGTTATTTATAGTTCCTCGAAAAACTTTTTGTTTTGCTACGAATCTACGTACAAGTGAATCGCAAAATATTTTCGCCTAGTCTATGGCACGGCACCATTATAGCACAATAACATTTTCTCGCTGGAATTGGAGTTTAAGGAAACATTAGTACAGAAACAAAATTCTGAAGCACTGCGATACTTATTCGTAACACAATTGCAATTAGGTTTACTAATTCTAGGTTAAAAATCTGTAGAACATCTTTGACGTCAATCGCTTTTGTAAATCAGTCTCCGCCACTTAGAATTGTAGTAAATAAGACGGCTCATATTATCCCAATACACAAAGGGGATAAAGCTGAACCAAGCAATTAGTTCCAGAGTTCTGCTTCAGTTTCTGTATAATGCTCGTTGGTTAGCAATTCACGCGACTATAGCGTGATTTCTGCGGTTATGTAAGTTACAGAATTTAGACCAAGTGGCGTGTAAGGATGTATTTAAAGTATTATTGCTATTAAGGAAGTGAGTTCTAGTTGTATAGTTAAAGATAAATTATTAAATTTAGTGGAACATAACAAATTAAATTATGCAAACGAAATATACTTTTTAAATGTACTAATTAAGCACTTTCATTTGATATCCAACATTGTATCACTAAAAAATGTATTCATGGCTATATGTCCCCTAGAAGCCGCCGAAGCTTATAACCAGTAGACAATCAAGACGCTTACAACGAAACCTTATTTGTCAAATTATGATAAGGAATTTCGAAGTTGTGAGGAAACAGATGAACATACACATACCAGTTATAACCCTCGACTGTAGTCGGGTAAGAAATAAATCATGGGCAGATGCGGCTTCAACAACTGATAAATAACATTAATAAAAATATTAGGATTATAAATAGCTAATCATACCTTACTTATATTCCCTACACACATTCGTGATTCTCCAATCGTAATCACAACAACAAAGACGTATACACGTCACGAGTCACGATATACCTGCGATGTACACCACAGAGGCTAAACGTTGCGCAAAACGATCTCATCTGCGCAAAAACTACGTAACAGTCGTGCCCCTTGCATCGACCGCTATTAATAAATCAACATTCATCGCTGACTTCCTAGTCAGCTGACATATCAACCTTGGTGATGAGCGAGCGATGATTACACTGCGAGCGATGATTACTATATGGCAGAAACGCATTCTCTCATCTGATAAAAGATTCAGCATGCATACTTGAGTCTAAACATAAATAAGTAACTATAGAAGAAAAAATAATTAAATAACATAAAAAACGTTTACCCTACATTGTCACGAGAAGCAAACGGGTATGCCAATTTACAGCGAGATAGCTTCAGTGGAAGTGTGTGAAATATGCTTGCAAAATTCCAGGACCATTTCGAAATCAGTCAATTTCAAATGTATCAATAAATTTCAAATCCATATAACAAAGCTTTAAAAAAAAGTTTTTATAACCGAATAAGTTGTGAGGTAATTTTTGTAAAATGTATTAAAAATAAAAGAAAGAATTTGCAGTAAATCCAATATACACAATAATTTAGAAACTGACATCAGGAATGTGGTAGGCATACCTCATATAACTATTAGAAGAATTTACACTCCATTATCCATAAAATTTTCATCGACATCGTTTATAGATTATATCAATACTAAATTATAAACAGAAGTGGTAATAAAGATAGCTATTTTAATCGCATACGCAACTTTAAAGGCCTATGAATGACCTGAAGATAGCGCAAGATTATGGTTGCCAAGAAGACCATATTTAATACGTGGATGACACAGAATTATATATTATTCTAGAAAAGGTTGCGAAAATCTATATTTTATAAGATATTATTATTATAATAGTATTAAATAATATAATGTCATAGAAGAATTCAATTCTATGGAAACTTTGTGTTGAAGAATTCTTAGGATGATGTGGATAGTTTTCCTCTATTTCGTAGGACTGTCTATTTCGTGAAAGATCAGAAAGTCTTCAAGAAATTTCCATGAAAAAATGTGTTTATATGAAAGGCATAGCTTCCTGAAAAGCATTGTTAGGTCAAGATCGAATACACGCCTATAACCAATTATTTTGTTAATGTTATCAACGTACGTTGATTAGTACTTAGATTTTATCGGTTCAAGTAACAAGCAAATATTTCCAGAAATAAGGAACCTTGAGCAGATTTTATCAGCGAAGGTGGTTTCAATACAAAGTACAAGATGTCTAATCGATATCATGCAAGGTCTATCACTCGCTAACCTTAAGACAGTACATCGCATATACTTATAGATTTTCCTGATGTATGCAGGAAACGATGGATTAGTTTGCTACGTGCAAAATAAAAATATTTTATTTTGCAGGAAACATGGTCCATTTGCACGAGTTTAACAAATTGGACGTGGAAAGCGCAACAAGCAACAGCGACATAGATTTTTTATAATGTAGGTCACTAGGCCAATGGTAAAGACATGCATGTAAAGTACATACATGTAAAGATATGACACTGCAGTGTTTAAAATTAATTGACACAATAGGTATTCTACCTTAAAACAAAGAGATATAAAAGCAAGAAACAAGGGCTAAGGGAGATATTTTGTTGAAACTAGAACTTTGAATGTGACCTGTAATAATTGCTCAAATATGATTGACCATAATTATTTTAAGCACAGTATAAATAACAGTACAAGTTTAGGTGAAACATTGAAGTAGGTTGCAACTTGCAACTAGACGAAACCGGAATAGATAATTTTATTATACTATGCAAGAGTTATTTCTAGACACGGCACGTGTTTTATTTCAACGATGCTGATAAAATGTGTTTTGTTTGAAAGTTAAACAATGAGTGTAAGTGAAATCACGTTTGCAAAAGTTTCAAGCGGTGTGATCATAACTGAAGAAATCATTGATTGCAAACCACAACATTTTATAGCAAAATTTTATTAATTTACAGTGTGTATTGACCGCTGGAATATAGAAACATTTGTGATTGTATTGTTTTCAATTTTTGGTGCCAATTTATTGTTATGTGCTATTGACTGACGTTAATTCATAAAACATGTTGGGATCTACTGTGTTTTTTTTTTTTCAATTTTTAGCTTTCTTTTACTACTAACTACTTCCTATGGGTAAACTAACTCATACTAACGACTTAAATTTACCGAGTCTTAGAAGCATCAACTTTTTGTAAATAATTAATAATCACCGTTCCTCATCAACTAGGCTTAAAACTAACACAATTTAGACCCAAACAAGAGCAAAAATTGGCTGATAGTGCAGTGCGCAAAACATCAATCTACAAGCAAACTTATGGATTAATTAAATTTGATACCAAGAGGCCTCTGTTGCTGTTGTGAAAAGTGTCGATTTACAATTCGAAATACTTCTGCATGAAGTAACTCAACGTGCGATATATTGATGTTTTAACTTACTGCGCAATAGATCAATAACTTCCGTAGGGTATATAAAACACGGGGATAATAACAAACTATTTCCGCAACATGGCAAGATAGTTCCACGTAAGATGTTCTTTGTTTAAACTCACATGAATATACAGTTTTTTTTAAGGAAACAGGTAAATAATAAGGATATTTTTTTAAAATTCGTAAAGGTGAACGACCTTATGACCTATAGTAAATTTGTTGCAATGTTAGCCTAATGAGACTATTCAATTTGGACAAAAACACAAACGAATTTTAGTAACTAAAATTAGTTTAGATAGATTTTTTTTATTATTTATAAGAATATTACCAGTTGTAAGTTATTATTTTAATTTTTATCTCAAATGTAAAATAAATGTAAATTATGTTATTTATTATTGTGTACCTATAAGTTAGAGCTATTCCGCATCCAGTATGGGATGGCCAAATGTTGAAAATATGTAAAAAGCTTGAGGAAAATAGCTTTTATAAATAAATCAAACAACAATTGCGAAAGGAACCATCACCTAATCCTTCTTTGCCCTCAAAATACTTAGAATATCTGCCGTGGCCTCCTTGATAAGATATACCCATCAAACTGATATATGACGCCCTAGACACAGATCCATCTAGAAGAAAACCTTGATATACATTTTTTTTGTTTACTTTGAACGATCAAAGCAAAATTGCGAATCCAGTTATATTATCAGGGTCTTCTATATCTTCATAAAAATCTTTATTTACCTTTCCGAACTGTGAAAACATACCATACGCCATTCGTTGGAAAAACCTATATTACTGATTAGACGGTGATTTATAGGAGGCATTTCCTGCTCAGATACTTTCAGATAAAATACCTAGAAGTTGTGCGGTGTTAGTAATGTATTAACATAATTATAAATATTTTTCAAATATTCGAAAAGGTGTGTTAGCATACGCTTCTTTTCTGTGTAATGGCCAGAATTTTGCTTGTCACGGCACTGCGCCTGCTACCTCTAGACATAAACATGCCCTGTAATTTCACTGGACACATTACGATTCAAACCGAAAGACGTTCCTATTTCATGACTGAATTAATTGGCAAAGTGTCGGTAGTTCTTAGTTTAACAATAGTTAGCAGTTTAGGTCAAATTTAAATTACTTATTAGTCTTAAGACTAGATTGTAATTTTAATGATGGATATTGGAATATTATGTGTAAAAAAAAACACCCCATCGTGCGTGGTATCGTTGAATAGGGATT
Organism: Cabera pusaria; assembly: GCA_954871355.1. Lineage (NCBI taxonomy): Eukaryota > Metazoa > Arthropoda > Insecta > Lepidoptera > Geometridae > Cabera > Cabera pusaria. The sequence goes on from OX940894.1 coordinate 7,631,842, forward strand.
TTAAAATGAAGGTAGAGTTTAGTACATCATATTTTTGTCAAGCGTAGTGTTTGCGAGATATATCCCGTCGAAGTCAAAAAAACTAATTATTACCCCACGCGGCGTCGCAAAGAAGCAATATGGGTTATTTGTTTGTTGATCGCTATGTATCGATGTAAGTATGTTGACATGTATGCATGTATACATTTATGCAAAAACCCCAAATTACTTTAAATAAAAAATAAGTTCAAAAACTAAAACCCGACTACTGAAAAATCACGCTCTAAAAAGAATGAAACAACAAAATATTCTCATCTGAGATCGCTATGTACAAACTATCGAATATGTATCGTGTATTATAAAAACGACTTACTTGTAATAAATATTTTATTGTATTTCATGCATATTCTAGTGGTTCTCAGAGGATAGCCGTGGTCGTATGTCACCTACCATAACAAAACAATACATTCTGCAATGTAGCATACTACCACGGGTGCGTAATTTTTCAGTAGTCGGGTTTTAGTTTTTGAACTAATTTTTTACTTTAATATTTTTTTTATTATTTAATTCATTAACATTTCCATGATCTCTACGAATTTTACGTGACTATCTCCTCGCACCAGATAGAGCGATGATATTCGCAAAGTGACTTGCGATTGTCTATTGGCGAGGACAGCTGATGAACGAGTTTAGTTGCTCGCTAAAGTTTTGAGGCGTTCAAATCAAACTACAGTAAATCAATATGGACTTATAATGAACAATCCTAATTTAGTGTAAAATATAGTATTTGGTTTATAATATAGTTTTTGTCAGGTTAGAAGACCGGAAGATCTCTCTCCCCTTTCTTAGCAACAAAACTTCTAGTGCCTTTAATATTATGTAAAGACATAGATACTGACTTTTTATTTGTTATCGAGAGTATCGTTTTTAATATGGTGAGACGACAGCTACTGCATAATTGCTTCTCGTTATATGCAACTAACATCGGTTGCAAAGCCATCTGTATTAATGTAGTACATACCCCTACCTTGCTACTTGGGCTGGTATGCAGTACTGTTTGTTATAGATTGCATTAATTATCACTTCCCAGAAAGTTAAGATATATTTAGGTTTTTATATTTATATATAAAAACTAAAAATATTCTAAGGGAAGAGTAAATCTGCGGATTGCAATCAAATTCGCGGCACGTATATTCGCTGCGTAGTTCGTCAGATGTTTTTTCGTCTGGAAAAATAATCAAACCGCCGTTTTAATTGTTCACTTGATATCCTCTGGACAGTTTCAACGCGAGCAAAACATCGGGCTGTCTGATAAAATTAAAAATAGTCAGTTGCGAGAACAAAACACTAGTTTTATTCACGTTTTATAAGGTTACGCCGAAAACGTGCAAACTTTTTGTTGGCAACAAGGTAAATAGTTTTAGCCACATGGGCTATAATGTGGCATATAATCTATAGAATGATGGACTTTAGTGTGTTTTTTTCCTCGTACAAATTTTAACGGGTCTTTTTCTTGTGGACATTGTTATAACATTTTTTCTAAAATGCTCTTCAACCTATATCAGATAGGCCTTTTGAATGATGGGTCTTTTAAAGAAGATATTTTAATTAATACGTCATTTTCTTTGTTTTTTAGGGTTCCGAACCCAAAGGGTACCAACGGAACCCTATTACTGAGACTCCACTGTCCGTCTGTCTGTCTGTCTGTCTGTCTGTCTGTCTGTTTGTCTGTCTGTCTGTCTGTCTGTCTGTCTGTCCGTCTGTCACCAGGCTGTATCTCATGAACCGTGATAGTTAGACGGTTGAAATTTTCACAGATGATGTATTTCTGTTGCCGCTATAACAACAAAAACTAAGAACAGAACAAAGTTAAAAATGAAAGGGTTTAAAACAAAAAACGTGTTTTTTACGATACGATACGATACGAAATTAATTCACCTCGACGCAGCTAGATGGCAGCACAGGAAAAATTAGCACGCGCAAGCGTTTCATTTGTTAAATTTGAGGGCCTCGGTCGATTTGTTTACTTAGTTAAGGTTAATTTGTACATGTGTAGTGTACAGTATTGAATATTATATCTTCAATTTTAGTACATAAAGAGCTTCAATTAGCTAGAATCAATAAAAAGTTACTCACTCGGTACACTCGATCGTCCAGATATTTAATTTGTGTTAATATTTACTTAGTTGGTGTAAGAAGTTCGTGGCGTTCGGACTTCGGAAATTCGGAACCCTCCGTGTGCGGGATAAAAGTCTGACTCGCACTTGGTCAGTTTTATTTATATCTTATAGGCTTGCGTTTGACGATGATGTGGTGGAAGAGAGTAAAACACGCTAGGCCTTTAATACTTTTTGAGCTCAAGTTATTTTCCGTTGCAGTTACATCATGCATTGCATTATGCACAATTTTGATTTGTATATTATAAGCAATGTGTATAATTATATCGACGGGTTCCGGGCTAATTGTATTAAGCGACACTCTGGGCGATATAGACTTTTATACATGTTTGGAATCAGCGAATTTTTCTGCGTCGTTTGAGCTGGGGAGCGACAAAAAAATGCTCCGATCGTCACCAAGACGATCGGAGCACTTTTTTGTCGCTTAATACAACCGCATTATTGGGCCCATTTTGGACTGCAATGTAAGAAGTGACACAAAATATTGACATGTTTAGGAACTGTGTACTTAAGCTCACAACCAAATACCAGACAGTCGTTTAAACTATTTTTCCTGGAGCAACAATTTACAGGTAAGGTACGTTAAAGCATTTAGCCTGACCTTATAAATATAAAAAAATGTCGCTTCATACAATTAGCCTCTTTGTTAAATTATTATCCAGTGTCGCTTAATACAATTAGCTTTACCTTATAAATATACAAGAATGTCGTTTAATACATTTAGCCTCTTAGTCAAATTCATACCCAGTGAAAGTCCATACATTTAGCTCTGTACATGAAATGTAAGATGTTGTCACTTCAACCAGCAGGATAAAGATATATCGGTCGCATAAACTATTTAGGATTAAAACAATAAACATTTAAAGATTATGGTTAAACCTATTTTTCTTATTAAATGTTTGATTTGCAGTGTCGTTTCAGTTATAACAAAAGTAAAGTTCTTGCACTTCAAACAGTTTATCTTAAACGGAATAAAAATAGTATAAACATTGATACAATCAAAATTTTATATGGATTGACTTTTATGACGTTGGTTAAAACAATGATTTTGGCACCAACGCGATAAACCGCGCGAATTTAAATACCGCGGTATCCCGCGCGGGCGCTTCGGGTAGTCCCACACTTCGCCGCGTATTTCCTCGCCGCGGTCGATCAAACGATCGCTTTAGTTGACGCAAATCGTGAGCAAGTTCGTACGATTTTTAGTGTTTTGTGGGACCAAATCGTTGTTGGGTCTGAAACATTCCAATTAAAATTGAAAAATCAATTCGCTGCCTTGGAAACTACAGATGACGTAGACCAGAAACTTGAAGTGGTGGAAATCCTCAGGGATGAAGGGACACAGTTTTGCGAGAGCAAACGTACGGGCAAAAAGCCCAAACTTTCGGCAGAAGCACTTCGACTAATGGAAGAGAGACGAACAGACCCATTGTCAGCTTTGTCAATTAACCAGGTGCGCAACAAATCCACTAAGAAGCTGGTACGACGTGACCTCCGATCCTCTAACACGCTCTAGATTAAAGAATCAATTGAGCAGAATCGGGGGTCGAAAGTGTTTGTCCTACCTCCGGGTAGTAGCCACCCACAAAGCTGACAACGTCAACGGGGAACATCGTCGCATCCAAGTCGGAGATTCTGTCGGAAGTTGAAGACTTCTACGGTAAGCTCTACGCATCGCATGCTTCAAGGCCCGAACCCAAAACTGAGGATTCTGGAGCCACCTTAACCCGCCACTTCACAGAAGATCTGCCCGAAATTAGCCGAGACGAAATCGTGACGGCCCTTAAACAACTCAAAAATGGAAAAACCTCAGGAGAAGACAGAATTACAACAGAGTTGTTAAAAGCCAGAGGAGCTCCAGCAGTTCAACAGCTTCAGCAGCTCTTTAATTCCGTTTTTCACTGGGAGAACTCTACAGGCATGGAAAAAAACATGGTGGTTCTGTTTTTCAAAAAAGGAAACAAAACACTATTGAAAAACTACCGCCCGATTTCGCTTGTGAGCCATGTCAAAAAGCTGTTTTCAAGGGTCATCACGAACCGTCTTGCGTGAAGACTCGACGAGTTCCAACTTCCGGAACAGGCCGGGTTTCGAAGCGGTTACGGTACCATAGACCACATCCACACGGTGCGGCAGATTGTACAGAAGACCGAAGGGTACAATCGGCCCCTGTGCTTAACATTTCTGGACCATGAGAAGGACTTTGACTCAATCGAAACCTGGTCGTTCTCGAGTCCTTGCAGCGTTGCCAAGTCGACTGGCGATATATCGAAGTGATGAGATATCTGTATAATGCCGCAACGATGACTGTACAAATACAGAACCAGCGAACTAAACATGTCCACCTGCGTCGAGGAGTGAAACACGGGGACGTTATATCCCTGAAACTGTTCACTAACGCCTTCGAGGCTATGTTTAAGACGCTGGACTGGAAAAATTGTGGCATCAACATCAACGGCAAGTACATCTCTCACTTACGATTCGCAGATGACATTGTCATTATGGCAGAGACGTTGCAGGACCTACAAAGGATGTTGAATGGCCTAGCTGATTCTTCTCGTCGCATTGATCTACAGATGAATTTGGATAAAACCAAAGTCATGTACAACGAGCACGTTGTTCACAGTTGAACAGATTACCGTAGATGGAATTCCACTCGAAATTGTCACTAAGTATGTTTACCTAAGGCAGACGCTCCAACTAGGCAAACACAACTTCGAGAAGAAAATCCAGAGAAGAATTCAGCTGGGCTGGGCAGCATTCGGAAAACTGCGTCGAGTCTTCTCGTCGCCTGTACCGCAGTGTCTAAAGACAAAAGTCTTTAACCAGTGTGTCCTACCTGTAATGAAATACGGAGCCGAGACGTGGAAACTCACAGTTCTACTGGTCCACCAGTTTAAAGTTGCTCAGCGAGCTATGGAGAGAGCTATGCTCGGTATTTGTCTGCGGGATCGAATCCGGAAAGAAGTAATTCGCCAGAGAACTAAAGTTATCGACATAGCTCAAAGGATTAGCTGAAGTGGCAGTGGGCTGGCCATATCTGCCGCAGGACTGATAAACGTTGGGGTAGACTTGTCCTAGAGTGGAGACCGTGAATCGGCAAACGTAACGTAGGACGTCCTGTGACCAGGTGGAGCGACGACATACGCAAAGCGGTGGGCAGTGACTGGAAGAGAAGAGCCGAAGATCGGGCTCAGTGGCGCATCTTGGGAGAGGCCTACGTCCAGCAGTGGACTGACACAGGTTGATAATGATGAGGTAGGTATAAATTAAAAGGTACATACATAGGGTGTACCTACACCCTATATATGTACCTTTTAATATATCAACGTTTTAAACGCCAATTTCTTCAAACTTCATTATTCAAGTGGGATTACAAACAAATTATTTAAAAAAAAACCAGTCGCATAAACTAATTAGCCTTACATGAATAAGTTTAAGATATGGTATTTAAATCAATTAGTTTAGGTTTGAAATATGACCAACTCTTTGATTAAAACCCTTTGCTTAGATCCATTATTTGCATGCCTAGGCGGTTAAGTCATTTAGCCTGGAACAAAAAAAAAGTAAAATATTGGTCATTTTGTATTAAGCTACATTTATCTTCGGTAAAAATAGGAATATTAGAAAAAAAATTAAATCAGATTATGGGGAATATGTTATAAAAACCGTTATATCCTTCTTTTTTAAAAAATAATACTATTTGCTTATGTTATATATTTTTTCTAAAAATCGAAACTTTAAACTGCTCTGGTGTAAAGTTTCAAAAATGTCGGTTAATACAAATAGCCCGGAACCCGTCGATATACTTCTACCGTATGGTTTAACTAAATACATTTTAATGCGCTTTATTGTGGTATTGTGATGAAATTGTATCGACATATTACATGTAAACACATTTGCGCAAACCAAGCGAAGCAATGACGACAGATTGATTTTCATTTCAACAAAACAATGATGTGGAAAATCAAAGATACAAAGAAAATAGTTTCTTCGCATACTAGACCAATAACATTATTCAATCTAACATAGAAATTATCTGGTTTTTAATACCTACCATTAAGGTTCAAAATGCTGTTTAACATCTGATGATAATGGGTGTAAATTATTCTATGAATTGGTCTATTAAGAAATAAGGATACCGTGTCAGACCGACTAAATGAATGGTGCATGTGGTTTGCAATGTGACCATTTATGCTACGACAAACAGCCATTAGAACAAATGAGAGAAATCTTTTACGCTTGAACGAACCAACACAAAAGAAGGACATAAAGGACAAATAACTGTAAACATACAACATCATTATTCTTCCTTCCTATTCATGTACTTGGCTGAGTTTCTAAGGGTACAGTTTTACATGTTGTACTTGTCATTGGTTTTTTAAATATCTGATGTATATCTGTACTATTAATTATTCTGTGCTAGCGGTTGACCACTATCTCGCTTAAAGATGGTGAACACGCTAGGCCTAGAATACTCTGACTCTCAAGGGATGTGTGCTGCCGGAACACAATACGGTTTTGGTTGCAAATTTTCTCCTCGATGGTGGTAAGCTACTTTTGTGGTAGCAAGTCAGGCGGAACATCGATACAAAATACTCCTACTACCTGTGGACGAACACCTATGATTAGAACCGGTAACTTCTCGCTTAGAAGTCAAGCCTATCCTTTGTGCCAACGGGGCTCTGAAAGCAGTTCTGAATTCTCAAATTCAGCAGTCGAGGTGGTTTACTGCAACCACCTGGAGTTATTTGCCCTATTTTTGAACGATTATAATGTATATTGTAAAACACAATCCGAAATTACATCGTACCGACGGGATTCGAACTCGCACCCCCTTGGAAAACATGCCCAGGTGCTCTGACCAATTAAGCTACGGTGCGATACTATCGATACACCGAAATTAATGCATGTTTTTAGGGTTCCGTAGCCGAATGGCAAAAAACGGAACCCTTATAGATTCGTCATGTCTGTCTGTCTGTCTGTCTGTCTGTCTGTCCGTCCGTATGTCACAGCCATTTTATTCCGAAACTGTTAGGACTACAGAATTGAAACTTGGTAGGTAGATGTATTCTGTGAACCGCTTTCCGATTTTTACACAAAAGTAAAAAAATAAAAGTTTAAGGGGGGGCATCCCATACATGGAACTGAAACAAAAAAAAAAATATTTCTTTAAATCTATACATGTGGGGTGTTTATGGATAGGTCTTCAAAAATGACATTGAGGTTCCTAAAATCATTTTTTCTCAAAGTCAATCATTTGAAAGATAGGCGCGTCTAAAGTGGTAAAATGTGTGTCCCCCCCCCCCCCCTCTAACTTTTAAAGTATGGGAGTAAAAAATCTAAAAAAAATATATGCTGTAGATCTCAATAAAAACTAACAACGAAAATTGGTTTGATCGAGCTACAGCCAGCAGTTTTTGAGATATGGCGACCGCAAAGATAACTTTGTTTTTCATACAAACACTATGAAAAACAAAGTTAATTTTGTAGTTGCGAAAAATCATAGTTATGGAATACTTAACTGTGTTACGGAACCCTACGAGTGCGAGTCCGACTTGCACTTGGCCACTTTATTTAACCAATTATGCATTGGTTAATCCCGTTGGTACGATGAACATTTTGGTTTGTGTGTAAAGTTGTTCAAAAAAATAAAGTGTGCAACACTTCAAGAAACATAATATTTGATTATAATGTATACCTAATTTAAGATCCTTTCATAAACTTAATAAAACCGCTTTCAATTCTATTGATATTTTGCAAAAAAATTGCTACTTCGTCGGAGTTCAAAGTTAACATGTTTCTCAAATGATTGTGTAACATAATAAAATGTATTAAAATTTGAGTCCCTCAGCATGTTGTCTGTTTCTTAATCTGCCATTCGTGATGTCAGTCCAATAAAAAATTAAGTACTCAATTTGCATTACACGATTCGCGGATATCAAAAACATCATCACTGATGACGCCAGTACATTTACGTATTAATTTGGCTTTCCGTGAACCGATACAACGTTGAGATAAATATTGTGATGAAAATGACTTGACATCACGACGACGTAAGCAGACACCTCTAAAACAATCCATTGCATCCTTCCTTGAACATTGCTTGTCTCTTGCCTGCCTTATTTTAGAAAGCTTTGTAGTCTTTGTACAATACGGTTTCCATATGCAATCACGCGCAAGACAATATTACTTGACTTTATTATTGCTCCCATATTATGTACTTTTGGAGAAGTGCCAACTTTAAATCTTTACTTACTCACAGATTTGAAGTCAATTATAAATAGCACTTTATAGTGTACTTGCTGAGACAAACAAATGGGTAACCGTCAAAACAAACAAGCCGACAGTTCAACATCTGTTGATAACTTACTTGTTACAAGCTTTTGAATTTGAGAAGTTCTTTAGATCTCTTTCTTGCCTGCGTTTGAATAAAAAAAATTGGGTGAGGTTATTTCAATTCCATAAACGAATTAATATGGTAACTAACTTTTCTAGTCGTATTTTAAATCAAATCCGTTAAATTTTATAATTTATACGAAGGCACGAATTCACAATGGAATATTATTTGATTTTAACCTTTTCAGTGGATTCTATTATTATTTCTACGTTACCTACCGGTAGAAATGATAACAATAATGAATTTCGTGCTGCAGTGGCTAAAGATTGAATAATGAACCGAAATGTTTTATAAGGCTTTGCTTTAGACCAATAAGATCACTGTTGACAATATTTAAAGCACTTCTTACTGGCCATTATTAGATCTAACGGCAAGTCATATTTCTAATACAAGAAAATACAGCTAATCATGTAGTAGTACGAAAACGTTTCATTTCTAAAATTTATCACGTGGCTGTCAACTTAATATTTTAATGACCCATCATGTAAATAAGACGTGACTTCATAAAAGTTTTTGTTGTGTCTGCTTTCATCACCAAACCACCATATTGATGACAATGATTGGTTGCATGCCAAAATGTCTGAGAATTTTAATGACTTTAGGTGAATGACGTGCTCATTGCACTTGGATTTTTGAGAGAACATATTGTTGAACTTTGAAATTTCTCTCCCTTTGCTTGCTGCATTTATTGAGGTTGTCGACAAGTTTTTTATTCGCTTTGAACATGGTAAAATGCTATGAAATGTCAATTCAGACTCGAAGACAAAAAAGAAAGGTTCATTGGTAAGCCGGTTTACTTTATCTAACAATTTAACTTTCTTATTCCTCAGTTTGGATCTATGTTGCTTTCAAGGTTTATGTAATCCACTAAAATACAAACTTGTATGAAATTGTCCTGTATCGGACTGAACATATTTTCAGTAAGCCATAAAGGAACAGAGAGAAAATAGCCCGGTACATAAACTTTTGTTTTTTATTGCACTGGAAGCAAACAATTCTATTAATTATAGCTGTTGGTGACTAAACATCACAATTATACTCATAGACCTTAATTGAAGCGCGTGTTTGCAATAGGACACCCAATGAGACCATACTGTTCGTATATTTCAACGATTTGTACATATCAATAATATAAAATATAAGCTCATTGATTGGCTCTCTCAATGAATGTGTCTCGTTCATTATGACATGATGGCTTATTATTGAGATCAATAGTACTATCGATGGAGAGGTCAAAGCTTCCATGTATCTGGTACCAATAAAGTTTAATCAGAGCTACAGTTTGACTTGGAATGAGCAGAGCGTCGGTTGATATGCTAAAATATGGATAGATGAATGGTAATATCACAGTTCAATATGACAGGAACCCCAGATAAAACTATTTGAATGCAAAATGAGATGCCAATTATTATTCGTATCGTACTGCAGTGAAACAGTAATGTAAGTTAAGACCATAGATACTGATAACATTGAGGTCTGTGGTAAAGACAGTAAGTATTATAAGAACAAGTCATATAATAACATTCTTAATAGATTTAATTATTTCGTCCTTAGTAATATTGGTATGAGGAAGAAATACTGAACCAGTCATAATAGCCTTACAAATATATTCTAAGCTTCGGTATCCATATTTATTTTGATCTTATCCGGCAACGATCAGTATTATCGAAGTTTCTACATCAGTCGCTAGTTGACATTTAACTCAAGTCTTGAAATGTTAAGTAGGTTCGTTTCCATACCAACAAAAGAATATAAAACCTGTTATAAATTTATGATACGCACTCATTTCTATCCAAGTGTTTGTTGACCAGGAAGTCTAGTCTAAACATTAAAAGTATGATTGGCGTATGTCTTGAATGTATATTTGCGGAAGACGCCATTAGTAACTCAACATTTTTTTCATATCACGAGGCGCCATCATGTCGTTATGAAATTCTTTTAACTGAAAATAATATAGCGAGCTATCGAACACTATAATATTGAAACTATTATCTATTATGATCTTTTCAAAATCGTATTTCAACGATTGAGTGGATAAATGATTGATTTATTTAGAACAAAATTTACGACTTACGACGAGGACAATACTTTCAAAAATTATAATTAGACTATGTATAAGCTAATAAAATGTAAAGGTGGCGTGTGGACTCTACGCTAGTAAATCCTGATTGATATCTTTTGTGATCTTTTTATTTTAATACCGTTTCCTCAAAACAATTAGGTTAGTTCCAAAAGTATACATTATTGCTTACTGTCAGACGAATTCCTTGCTTCTACCTTATTTATATAATCATAATTAAAATAGTTGAAAAACTAAAACAACCGACTTCAATGCCCCGCGAGTCAATTTCAGTAGCAAGTTTGATACGTTTATCGTCATATCTCTAGAGATAATTATCAAATCTTGATGAAATTACAATAGGACCACCTCGAAAACGTACCCTACCGATTACAAAAATAATCATTTGAATCGGTTCACAATTGACGGAGTAATCGCGTAACATAAACAAAAAAAAACATACAGACGAATCGAGAACCTCCTCCTTTTTTGTGTAGTCGGTTAAAAATTACTTTTAAAGATGTAATGAAACGCGCAGTAACATAGACAATCAATGACAAAACAGTGTTCCAAGAGTAGTTCCAAGATTTAGTATTCCTGCATAAGGCCAAACACGTAGCTAACAACGGAAACAAATAAAACCTTCAATCCATCAATAAATTAGGCGAATGTCAAACTCATAAACCATGTCAATATGACTGACATACTTATCTAACAGTTACGCAACGCAGTTTCAGAGCACCCTGACTTTGCTATTCATTACTTTCTTAGCTCAGAACAGTTTTTCCTAGATTGCTTACAAATCAGCAATGGTTCGCTAATGATGTAGATAATCGGTAGTTTCCAGATTTATGGAACAAAAGCATCCTCGTAAGAATAGATGTTTATTTTGAGTAAACGCCTCGTGCCGCGCCGGTCTGTCCAAAACATCCTCTTTATGAAGTCGTTTATGTCTGTTATTGGTCGGTTAAATGCTTGTATTAGGTTATTACTCCAACTGCTTATAGGAATCTTCAATTATTCTTACAACTTCGTGTGTATGTAGAAATAAGTGCTGTTGGTTTTGCTAGACTCACAATCAAATAGATACATATTATTACTTATGATGTAGATGAGTTTCACCTACATCATGACATTAATTTATTTTATTTCAAATATTTCATAGGCTGGTGTCGACTTTTATCTAGCCTCGATGAGGTCAAAGATGGTGAACACACTACGCCTAGAATACTCTGACTCTCAAAGGCTGTATGCTGCCAGAAAAGCCTATGGTTAAAATCGTATGGTTATGGCGGCAAATTTTCTCCTTGATGGTGATAAGCTACGTTTTGGTAACAAGTCAGGTGAAACATCGATATAATAATGCTCCTACCACCAGTGGACAAACACTCGTGCTAGGATTTGAACTGCTGACCTCTCGCTTAGAAGTTAAGCCACCTATCTACAGCTACGCCAACAGGGATCTCAAAATGTTAATTACTATAAATCTTTCTTAAATCCTGTCCTTTATTCTACCCTAACAGCACATCTTAGAAATATTCAATTCAAATTGACCGAGCCGTTTAAACGTGAAGAGGCAAATAAATATATTCTCCTCTGCTATTATAATATTGGTGGCACATTCTTCGGCAATCTATGTCTGGTAGGGGTTTAATTAACATAAATAATATGAAACACAATGTAAATGAACTTTGTTAAACAAATACAATGATTGATGACTTACCAACGTGCGATAGGCTCGTGAGATCTGATTCTGAAAGAAAAATAAAAATGTGTAAATCATGATGCGTGCGCAAATGTAACACAAAGACACAATGAACAAAAATAACAAAAATGTAAACCACATTGATATCACAATCATATGACAGATATTTGTATGAAAAATATTGCCATACTGATACTGAGACATATAAAACCTTAGGGTCAATTAAAGTGAATAGCGATTGCCCCGTTTTTTTCTTCTTATAGGCTATCGTTTGACCACTATCTCGCCTGGTGGTAAACGATGATTTGGTCGAAGATGTTGAAAACGCTAAGCATAGAATACTCTGACTCTCAAGGGATGTGTGCCGCTGGAACGCCGTAAGGTTATGGCGGCAGTTTTTCCTTGATGATGGTAAGCTGCTTTTAGAAAGCAAGTCAGGCGGAACATCGATATAATATGCCTGCATGAACACCTCTGATGTAATTGTTTTCTTTTAACACAAAAAGGCTCAAACTATCATGTTACTTAATGTAGTTAAACAGAACAGACGTATTAGTGATGAGTAAGCCGTTACAACACATTGTAATATTAATCTTAAGAACATTATGTTTACATGGAACATAAAATAGGTAGATGATGCCATTGGTAGGTAAATGAATCAATCAGCTACAATATATACCTAATAACTGTACATAATTAGGTTATTTTTATTGAGAGTACTCCAGTATGAACTAATTTTAGGTGAAATAATTGTATCGTACTAATTGATTTTTTAGTTAGACTACCGCGACGCCTTCGAAAGAAACTGGCTTGAACTGTTAAAGTACGGACATACCGCATCGTCCTGCGTCCGCGATCTAGGCAGCGATCAGATAGCGCAGTAGTATTTGTACCGACTAACAACAAACGCGAACAGAAAACAATTAAAAAGTACTGAGATCTCGCCCGCAGATGCCGCGGTATGGCCGTACCTTTAAAGGATAGAGAGCTCTGGAAGAAAATAGGGGAGACCTTTTCTCAGCAGAGTGATACCAGGCTAAATAAAAAAATCTTATGATGACATTTTAATGGTTGCCTTATATGAGATTACGATATCTATATCTAATATTATAAAGAGAGAACATTTGTATTTTTGTATGTTTGTAATGATTTGGCTCAAAAACTACTGAACCGATTTAAAAAATTCTTTCACTAATACATAGAATGGACTTTCGGAATGAAAATAGGCTATAAATTATCCCGTTTAAATCAAAGGTACATTCGTGGAGACCTAATTTGCAACCTAAGTCGGCAAAAAAAGGTCGAAAAAACACGTTTCTTACGAACGCTGCTTAATTGAAAATAGATAGAAGAATATTTTCTATGCAAGAGTTGTACAACTTAATAAGACCTATAAAAAAGTCCGCGACAGCATATGTCTATCTCTTAAGGTTGACTCACAATAACCATTTTAATCTTTAATTTTTTGTTAAAAAATATTACATTACTTCCAAGGCTATTTTCAAGTATATAGTATTAATTCTTATCCAAATAATTACGTTAATTAGCTTGGCCCGATATTATAGATTAAAATTGTCCTTTACAGTATATAATTAAAATGAAAACTCCTAGAAGATATCACGAATTTCACATACACGCAACGCAAAATTAATAAAATATTTGCAGTGAAACCACAGATTAGGTCATAGTTACTCCGAAAATATTATTATAAGCTTAGCTATGCTGTAGATCCCCACCGATCACAATCAATTTGAAGTCAATATAGTATAATAATATGATCTATTGTATAAAATAATATGCATCTATATATATAATAATATAATATTTTAAACCACCCCGACTGATCTATGTATAATCTTTTCATTAAAAGCATTCCAATGACTCTAAACACGACATTTAAAATCTGAGCTGTAAGTTGGTGAGGATTTGAGTATTCTGTAGAGTCTAGGAGATGTCCCAGCATCAGGTCAATGCTTCCATGTTCTTACAATATCGTTGAAGAAGAAGATTTTCGAATTGATCAGACCTATGAAAGTTGATTTCATAGCGCAATTAATTAGAAATATAGCTCATAGTTTTATAACGATTGAACGAATTTTCATGAATCAAAGCTAAGAAAACTCTCGATGAAGACATCTATCAAACAAAAAAAAACTATCAATAATAAAAACAAAATCGGTTCATCCGGTTAGGTGCTAAGATGCTACAGACAGACACACAGATGCACACGTTAAACGTATTTTACCCCTACATTTTGCGTCGGGGAACGCGTAAGGTTACGGCGGCAGATGTTCCCCTTTTTTTTTATATCTTATAGGCTAGCGTTTGACCACTATCTCACCTGTTGGTAAGTGATGTTGCGGTCGAAGATGGTAAGCACGCTAGGCCTAGACTGGGGAACTGGGTCTCAAGGATAGCTGCCGGAACACATAAGATGTTTTTGGCGACAGATTTTCTAGCTTGAGGGTGGTAGCTGGCCAGGCGGACACTAGATAGTGTCCTACCACCATGCGGAGGTTGTTGGTTTCTTAACGATGTTTACCTTCACCGGAGGGCCACTGTGAGAAGCGCACATAATTTTTTCGATGGAAAAATCCATTGGTGCACGGTAAGGTTTGAACTCGGTACCACGGCATCAAAGCCGACCGTTCTCCCGATTACGCCACCGGGCCCGGGCTCCTTGGTGGTAAGCTACTTTTTGGTAGATTTAATGATCCCACTACCACTGTACGAAAACTCATGATTCACGAAAGCACATAAAACTTTCATTGGTAGGTATATAGCTAGGATTAGAACCAACGACCGTCGGGTCAGAATCAGGGTAACTATCCTTTACGCTACAGGGCCGTCCATTATCACTACGTAAGTATTATAAAACAAAGTCCATCACTGCGTCTGTCTATCTGTTCGCAATAATCTCAATAGCTACTGAACGGATTATCATGCGGTTTTCACCAATAGCCAGAGTGTTTATGAGGAAGGTTTAGGTGCATAATTCGTTAAGGTTTTGTGTAAATTGGATGAAATATGACGATTATTGTTAAATATGTTCATATTTTATATTCGATGCAACAAACTGATGCAAACTTTGTAGGCATATATGTTCTACCCGTGCGAAGCCGGGGCGGGCTGCTAGTTTCTAATAAGCCTTCAAGACTTAGGTGAAATCAGAAGATCAAAATATATAATCATATTTTTTTTATTAATTAATATCTAATAATGATAGTTAATTGTTAATTTGATGTCAGGCAAATATATCGTTTACACCTAATTTTTTTTAGTTCAAGATTTAAATTTCAGCTTTAGTTGACAGCCATAGCATCTGAGAAATGGACACGGTATATAATCTACTTACATTTGGTTCCAATTTACTGTCAGTCTACTGACAGTACCACTAGCCCAGAGGTCTGATGATATCGTGCACTAAAACAGTATGTGGGCAAGAAGGGTTTAGCAATGAAGTTTTTAGCAGTGAATAGAATGAATTAGGTTCCTTATCAAAAATATAAATAGGTGCTACTTATTTGCTATCTATATTCACTGTATGCAAATAATAAAAAAAAAAAAATTGCAAGAAAATACGCAAAAATCAGACCCCAACGCAACATTCTCACGGTTCTATAAATTAATTCATTTGTCTCGATAACCTACATAGTTAACATTTGACGTTTGTTTCCGCATTAGCATTATTTTCCGCTGTTCGCCGTAAGTATATGGAAAATTATTGGAAACTAACATGTCGTTCCAATGACCAGCTAGATATAAAAATTCCACTGTTCCAATACTAGTTTTGTCATTAATCTGTTTTCTAGAATATGTCAGTCACCCAGTTTTTAAACAAAATTATTTTAAGGGCCAGTATCGACGGTTCCAGATAACTTTCAGAGAAACTTATCTGACAAATTTTTGACAGCTTTTTATCTGTCAGAAAATTTTAAGAAAATTTATTGAGAACCGGTGAAACAGGCACTAAGTGTTTGTATTATATTCAAATAAAGTATATTTGCTAAAATTGCTTGGTAACAGCGTATAAAAAGATACATGTTCGCTATATTATTTTAACTATTCTGTATTAAGTTACAGCCACTCCGCGGCGTCCTGCGATCTGCGGGCGCGATCTCAGTACTTTTCAATTGTTTTCTGATCACGTTTGGTGTGAACCAGTCGGTACAAATACTACTGCGCTATCTTATCGCCGCCTAGATCGCGCACGCAGTACGCTGCGGTGTGTCCGTACCTTTACCATAAAAAATTGCGCTTAAATAAGCTTTACTTTAGAGTACAAATTTATATGAATGGATGAAGCTTATTAATATACTTTTAGGTATTAAAATAAAGCTACTTTGAAATTTATTCGCAGAGAAGATACAAAATAGTTTAAGATCGTTTTCAAAACAAAATAAAACCGGTTTCAAATGTCGCGCTTGTCATTTTCAGTATGAAGCTTGAGGTGTTTATCTCAATTTCTCATATTTCTAAAATTATAATAGGACCAAACGGAAAGTATATTCACTCAAACAAAGAGAGAAATTTCGGAATCGGTTAATAAATGACGGAGTTCTGAGGTAACAAATATATATATCTTTTAAATAGTCAATTTAAGAACCCCTCCTTTTTTGTGAAGCCGGTTAACAAAACTATAAGTGTTAGGGTATTGAAATGTAACACCTACAAAAATGTTGTTTAGAAAATATTTATTTTACGTAATAATTTACGAAAGATTTGTTTTGATCGAGCGGCGTGCGCCTCGCGTCGTACAGAGTTAAGCACTGAAGTGAAAGGCACGCGGCGCACGCGCATGTGGCGAGCGGCCGCGAGCCGCATTCCTGTTATCGCTCGATGGTGCGCGTTCATCTATGGTCTCTCGGGTGCACGTTCCTTCTACGAGTATTTGACTATTGTAAGTCACTACATCACTCCCCTCCAGAGGCCGTCCTACGGTCGATAATAATTTGGGAATCTGACCAATCTGCCTGCACGTGTTCTAACTTCTTCTTTCACAGGTGGCGTTTCTACGGTGGTACGAGCGGGAACCTGAGTAGTGTTCGTGCACGCTGAGTCTGCAAGTAAGTATGCTGGTTTCAGCCTGTCTATTGATACTTCGTTCTCTTTTCCTTTTAGAAGTATTTTAAACGTCTTGTCATTTCGGCTTAGGACTCTGTGAGGACCTGTGTACACTGGTGTTAGCGATCCACGAGATGCGTCTTCTCTGAGATATACATGAGTGGCAGTGGACAAGTCTTTGTAGACAAATGTTGCTTTCTGGCCGTGTCGAGATGCAGGTCGTGGTTGAATTTTTGCTGCGAACGTTCTGAGTCGGGCTGTGAAGTCTGTAACATCTGTTGTTGTCTGCGCACTTGTCTCGAAGAAATCACCAGGTAATCTTACAGGTTCACCATAAACAAGTTCCGCTGATGACGCTTGTAGATCTTCTTTGAACGTGTTTCGAATGCCAAGGAGGACTAAAGGTAAGATTTCCGTCCAACTGTTGTGATTATGACACACTATAGCGGCTTTCAGCTGTCTGTGAAATCGCTCTATTAATCCGTTGCAGGCTGGGTGGTAAGCTGTCGTGGTTTTATGTTGAAATCCGGATGCCTCAGAAAGATACTTGAATAAAGTAGATTGAAATTGTCTTCCTCTGTCCGTTATAATTTCGAGTGGAACACCAAAACGTGCGATCCAGCCTGACAAAAGAGCCTTTGCTACTGTTTCCGCAGTAATATCTGGTATAGGTATTACCTCAGGCCATCTAGTAAACCTGTCAATGGCGGTGAGACAGTACTTGTTTCCGTCAGATATTGGTAATGGACCAATCAGATCTATATGCACGTAAAAAAATCTGGTGCTTGGCATCTTGAATGTTCCAAGTGGTGATGATACGTGTCGCGTCACTTTTGCTCTCTGACAAGCGTAGCATTGTTTGGTCCATTCTCTGCAGTTTTTCTGGATGCTAGGCCATATGTAGCGTTTTGATATCAATTTTGCTGTGGCGTTGGCTCCAGGATGACTTAGTGAGTGTAGGCTTTCAAATACTTTACGTCTTAGTTCTTTAGGCACATAGGGACGTGCAGTATCGGTGCTCCTGTCACAATAAATGTCAAATTTCGTTCCAGGTATTGCGACCTTTTGAAGTCGAAGAGATGTGCTGCCTTCGAGTAACTCAGTCAGATCTGAATCTGTATTTTGTGCTTCAGCGAGAACTGTCAAGTCCACAGGTTGCGATAGCATTTCGATTCGGGACAGTGTGTCCGCTACCACGTTGTCTCTTCCAGATATGTGCTGTACATCTGTCGTGAATTGAGATATGTAATCTAGGTATCTGAACTGTCTAGGAGTACAACTCTCTTTCCGCGAATCAAATGCGAAGCATAGAGGTTTGTGGTCTGTAAATACCGTGAAGTTTCTTGCTTCCAGCATATGTCTGAAGTACTTGATCGACTGGTAAATGGCGAGAAGTTCCCTGTCGTATGGAGAGTACTTGCGTTGTGATGAGCTCAACTTCTTTGAGTAGAATGCCAAGGGTTGCCAGTTGTCATTCGTATACTGCTGAAGAACTGATCCTATAGCGTTGTCTGACGCGTCAGTGACCAGGGCTAGTTTAGCTTCTAAATCTGGATGTGCAAGTAGTGCTGATTGACAGAGGCTTTCTTTACAGCTTTCAAACGCTTTAAGTGCGTCACCTGAGATGTCCACCGGATGCGAGCCTTTTACTGATCCAGTTAGTAGGCTGTGAAGAGGAGCTTGGTGTTCTGCTGCGCCAGGAATGAAACGGCGATAGAAGTTAATCATTCCTAAGAAGCGACGCAGTTCTCTGACTGTCTTTGGGATAGGGAAGGTTCTTATAGCTTCTACTTTGCTGTCTAGTGGCTTCACACCTTCTGCGGAAACAGTGTATCCCAAGAAATTGGCTTGTGGTACTCCAAAGACGCATTTGGCTACGTTGATCGTCATGTTGTATTGCTTCAGTCTTTCAAATAGCTGACGTAAGTGCTGTTTATGGGATGACTCATCACGGGAAAACACCAAAAAGTCATCAATGTACCCATAGCAAAAATGCAGGTCTCTGAGCATCTCATCCACCAATCTTTGAAATGTTTGGCTTGCGTTCCGTAGTCCGAATGTCATAAACGGGAATTCGAACAAGCCAAAAGGTGTTGCTATTGCCGTCTTGCAAATATCTTCCTGAGCCACGCCCACTTGGTTAAATGCTTTAACCAAATCGATGGTCGAAAAGACGGTACATCCAGAAATCTCTTGCGCGAAGTCATGGATGTGTCGTATTGGGTATCGATCCGGTATTGTGCGAGCGTTGAGTCGGCGATAATCTCCACAAGGGCGCCATCCGTCTTCTTTTTTGGGGGCCAGGTGCAGAGCTGAAGACCAAGGGCTGTTTGACGGTCGTGCTGTACCAGCCTTCAACATGGCATTGAACTCTTCCTTTGCTATTTTTAATTTGTCGGGTGCAAGTCGTCGTGGTGTACAGAAGACTGGCGGGCCAGGAGTAGTTTCGATGTGGTGAACTATGTTATGTGATGGAGTGCGCTGGGAACCAGATGGATGAGTCACTTCAGGATATTCACGAAGAAGAGTATGGTAAGTAGTAGCGCCAGTCAATATCTTTATAGAAGATATGTCCGATGATGTCACAGTCACAGCTGCAGTTGTTAGCGTCGTGGTGTTATCTACAAGACGTTTGTTCTTAACATCGACCATTAATCCGAAGTTTGAGAGGAAGTCGACGCCGATGATGGCCTTTGTGACGTCAGCCACCACGAATTTCCATGAAAATTCACGTCGTAATCCTAAGTTTAAGACAAGCGAAGTAAAGCCATATGTTGCGATAGGGGTCCCATTTGCTGCATACAATACGTAGTCCGTCTTAGGTCTTCTGGTTCGTAGTGCGCTTCGGGGAAAGACACAGATGTCGCTGCCTGTGTCGACTAGAAACTGTGTCTTAGAAGTGCGATCTGTTACGAATAGGCGACCTGGTGTAGCGGGGCAATCGTCCGTCGCCATTACTGACTGCCCTGAGCATTTCCCGGTTTGTAGTCACATGGTTTTACACACTTTCTAGCCTTATCACCGAATGTTGTGTGAAACCAGCACTGTGGAAAGCGACGGTAGCTGGAATTTGATCGCGTTTCGCTTCGCTGACGTCCAGATGTTCTCGAGCGGGAGCGCGGTCTTCTACTTTGCGCTGCAGTGAGTGAAGCTATCTGTCTGGTTAGATCGGCAATCTGTTTCGACATGACGTCAAGCGGTGAACCAGGCGTAAACGTCACAGCTGCGGTTTGCGGGCTCGTACTTACGATATCTAGTACCGTATCGGCCAGGTCGGCGAGACTACTCAAGTCTGTGTGCGGTTGAGAAGCGACAGCAGTTTGAACGTTGGTGGGGAGGCGGCTGGTCCATATGGTTTTCAGAAACTCCTCAGGAACTTCCGGTCCGGCAAGCTGACGCAAATGACGCAGGAACTGTGATGGGCGGCGGTCACCCATCTCTTCATGAGTAATTAGCTGCCTAACCTCTTTTTCGCGCGATTGGGATAGCCTTTTGATGAGTTCTGCCTTCAACGTCGCATATTTCAATTGAGCCGGTGGAGAAACTATTATATCTTCTACCTCGGCAGCAAAACGGTGATCTAACTGTGATATGACGTAATAAAATTTCGTCTGGTCATCCGTAATGCGTGATAACGCAAAGTGTCCTTCTATTTGAGCAAACCACACGGCCGGCTTCTCGGGCCAAAATGGCGGCATGCGTACTCCAACGCGAAACAAATCTGACGACGTAGAAGGAGCGGTATCCTTTGCGCCATCTTGGCTGCCCGATGCACTAGCGTCGTCGGTCGGCATGTTTGCCGTTAGTACACCACACTTCACTGTTCGTGTCCAATATTCACAAGTCACCAGTATAAGTGTTAGGGTATTGAAATGTAACACCTACAAAAATGTTGTTTAGAAAATATTTATTTTACGTAATAATTTACGAAAGATTTGTTTTGATCGAGCGGCGTGCGCCTCGCGTCGTACAGAGTTAAGCACTGAAGTGAAAGGCACGCGGCGCACGCGCATGTGGCGAGCGGCCGCGAGCCGCATTCCTGTTATCGCTCGATGGTGCGCGTTCATCTATGGTCTCTCGGGTGCACGTTCCTTCTACGAGTATTTGACTATTGTAAGTCACTACAAAACAATAAGTTTTGTATTTCATAAAAAATCTAAAGTTAGAAGAACAATAAAGCATTTCCAGTGTCGATACACTAATATCAGAAAGAACAGGTGAAACTCAAACAGTCTGAATAAATATTTTCCATTGAGCTACTGACGTCAATGAAATAAAACTGATAACCCATATTATTGTGATCCGTTGGGGGTACGATAACATAATAATAACTGACACACCCTTAACCTGGCCACTCCGTTATCAGCTTTGTTAGGAACAAGAACTTTCGAGATTACATTTCCTCTTCTATAAATAATAATCGGATAATATTATAAACAATAATCGATAATTATTATAAATAATTATTCGTTAAATCTAAATATTATAAACTAGCTACGCCTCGTGACTTTGCCCGCGTTTAATCCTAGTTATAAACCTTCCTCTGGAATCACTCTCAATGAATATTAAACATAGATCAGTCAGGGGTGTCTTTAAATTTTGAATTTAAATATTGTTAACTGGTACCTTGATGATGACTACGAGTTTACTCGTATTAGATCGCTATTTATTAACAATTCTTGATAGAAAATGATTGGTAATAAGATCGTTTAAAAATCTAAAAAAAGAACCGACTTAATTTTCAGTACCAATTTTGAGGTGTTTATCTCCATATCTCTGGAGATACTTATCAGACCTCGATAAAATTACTATGGAACCACACTTGGGATATCTCCTTTCACATAAAAAATTAATAATCAAAATCGGTTCATAAACGACGAAGTTATCCGCGACCAAACATAAAAAAATGCATATATACGGTCGAATTGAGAAACCTCCTCCTTTTTTTGAAGTCAGTTAATGAAATAATCCTCAGTATGTAAATTCATCTACATTATGCAATGGACCATTCAGTATAAAATGCGTTTAGTAATTTTTGTGGATTAAGGATTAGGATTAAACAGCAATACGGGCAAAACATTTGACATGAGTTTTTAGTGTAAAAAAACTCATTGATGTATTAGAAATTGTTTTCAATATACAAACACTACCTTTTTGGTAGTTTTGTTCTGTAATAGTAACAAAAGGTAAATTCTAAATATAACGATAATCTTGTAAGTAAGTATAACGACCTAAATTCAATTTCATGAGTTAAATGAAAAGTTATGATATGATGATTGCGGAGACGCAGTAGTAAATTTATTTTTATTTGAAAAACAAAATGACACGTTTCCGGGATGTTTGATTAAAATCTTGGTTTAAGATTGTTGGCAGCTTTTTTAGGTCATTAACTAAAGAAGTGAACATACTTATTTTAATTATATCAATTACGAGTAGCTTCTTCTTATTATTATTATGGCTTTTAAACTCTGCTTGGCGTATTTCTGCCAGTGTCAAAAGTATGGCCAGTATATTTACAAGAAAAAAAAACCGACAAAAGAAAAAATTAATATGAACTTCAATAATTGCTAAGAAACATTACATTTGAAATATAAATTCATAAACAAATATTACTAGATTTAATAAAATTACACAAAATATATACAAACGGAGTAAATACATATGAAAGGAGATATTTTATATTAACGGGACGAGGAATGTTCGGGCTCATGGCATCATAAAAGGACAAAGATAATTTTGGACAACAGAAAAATATATGATCTAGAGATTCTTTATCTAGACCACATTCACAGCGAGAATGGTCTCTGGACCTTGAATTGGCAAGAAAACTGGAGAACTAACGTTACCAAGACGCAAACGAATGGTGGTAGAGGAAACCCATTTATAAACTTTTTTAAATTAAAAAAACCATGGCTTTATTGGGATTTTAGGTTGAATGTCACCGTAATGTCTGCCTTTGATAATTCTAGTCCTGTTCCAAATGATTGATCACTTGTCATAGAGAAGTTTTTTAGCTAAAGAACGGATGTCATTGGGAAACAATTTGGAATAAGTGTCCAGGCCCATTTCAACGGCTTACTTTGCATACATATCAGCACATTCATTACCCTCAATACCACAAAGATCTGGGATCCAGGCAAGAGCTACCTCAATTCCAGAAGTACGAGTATCTTATCGAACGACTTCAACGGTAGACAGCTTCGAGTATTGACTTTGATGTTTAACTTTAATTTGAAGTCATCACAAGGAATTCTTATCTGCAACAGGGTGGAATACTCCCTCTGTCACAGTTAGTTCGTTGATAACATCAACATGTTTATGAAAATATTAAAATACGTATTTCATCAGTAATGTTTACGGTTTGACTGTTACTGATAATTTCATATTTGTTATTGGATATATAATAAAGTGGCACCATCTATCGGATGTTCTAATTTTGTTTTTGTTGTCCCTACATCCAATTAAAAATAGTGCGGCTACGTCAATAGATCTTCGAGCTTGGTAAATGCTCGAAGCAATAGATTGATATCATTTGTAACTGCCTTTTCATCTGAGGTATTCTACGTTGCTAAGTTACATATTAATTGTGTCAAATACACCAATCTATCTACCTATATATGTATATAAAAAACAAAAAATATTTCTACCTATGTTCGTTTTATTTTCGTAGACTTTGAATCCATCCAACCGATGTGCCGCAAACCGGTTTCATTAGAGAGGCAACAATGCAAAGATGGTTTAAGACCACTAAAACAATGCATTGGACACATTCGGTCAAATTTATTTTTTTAGCGTAAGTGCCGCCTGCCGACTATCTGCTAGTGGTATATAATAGATAAGCACTGGTGGAAACTAGTTCAATGAGTATGTTTTTTTTATATGAAGGTATGCAAGCTATGGATTGGACCGGAGCTATGGATGCCAGCTAAGGATGCGCGAGTAATGTATAGAGCAAGAGTACCTATATACTCAGCTTGAATTATTCGTCTTTCTCACTCACCGACCTACCGCAGAACCTGATCTCCATTAAACAAAATACAGTTTCTATTTGTTCACAACAAACGCAACAAATCTTTGGTCAATTAAAGTTGTTATTAAAAATCGAATCGACAATACAGTAGTAACATTTTTAATATAAGTCCGTGACCAGTGTACGACCTATTTTGCCGACCTATTTTACAACCTGTTGTACTATCCGTTTTACTCCTCTAATCGATATTTTTATAGCACCCAAATTCAACCCCTGGAGCTGTCAAAAGTTAAAAAGTTAAATAAATGGTCGGACAGAGTATTAGTTACGTTAATCGATAAATTGACAAGATAGACGTAATTATGACATTAAGAACCTATTCATAATCAGCCAGTGTCAGTCCGCTGCTGGGCGTAGGCCTCTCCCCAGATATGCCACTGAGACCGATCTTTGACTCATTGGGAGGGGTTTGCCCTAATCGCCACGCTGGGCAGGCGGGTTGGCGATCGCAGGACGTAGCTCCTCGCACCGGTGACGCTGCTGCCTATCACCAGCCTGTAGTATTTAGCTACGCCATAATTTAAAATGGTTATACCGCCATATTTAGGTCGCCAGAGCCTCGTTTGTTGGTCAGCAAGATTCACCACGGGCAGGTGGGGTTGTCTGGTAGCACTGAGGTGGTATTTGGCCTCCTTTACATCCCACTCCTTTGCAACAACCTATTAATACTAATCAACTACTCAAGTGACTTAAATAGTGCAGCTACGTCTATAGAAAGATAACATTTGTAAATATTATTAAAACATATTTATAGCACTACTTACGTGCTATTAATACATGTTTAATTCTCTTAATGTGACGGCGGAACCAGCGATAGGATTTGTGATGTAAACATAATAATAAAATAAATAAGTGGGATACCAAATAATTTTGCCTACTTACAACCACAAAGTTTTTAAATCGCCTGTATAAGCGGGCGGACGGCATGTAAACGGTCCATAATTTTGTAGCGCACCGACAGAATTCCAGTTGAAATATGCCGTTTATAGAAAAGAAAAAAACAAATACCGTAGTAGTAGTAGTATTACTACACGTTTCATAGAATAAAACTGAGTAACAACAATTTAACTCAAGTAGGTACAGCATGTGAGGGCTCCGACCGGTTTCAGGACGTTTAGACCTTTGTCTTTATTACCTTCGTGATTTCAGTTGTTTTATTATGTTTCAAAAAACTTAAATATGATGAAGAAATATGTCAATCTCGCTCGAGGTTTTCGAGTTACACGTGGACAAACATTTGTGGAAATTGTGTATTCAAAATTAACGAGTAGGTATATTTGTTTAGATGGCCTAAGAGGATAACCTTGATAAATATTACGCAAATTTAAAGTTACCTATATACACATAATCTTGTTTTTATAGTAGAAGCAACCGTTTGACCTCTCTCTCACCTGTTGCCTGTTGCTAAGTGATGGTGCGATCGAGGATGGCAGCACGCTAGTACGTATTATTATTATCTGTTCTGTGACGCTAGGCCTAGAATAGGAACTGGCTCTTAAGAAAAGCTGTCGGAACTACGTAGTACTATTGGTACTATGAAGTATTCTGTTTCGGAACTCAAGATGTTTTCATTAGTGTCATTAGATTTGTCACTGCTTTCATTCCATAAATTTCTAACATTGGTAATTTTGGACGACTTTTGCTATAAACATTTTTTTTCGTAAGAATAATGACCAAACATTCACTTTAAAGCTTTTGACAGTGATATCTCAGAAGTTTCTCAACAAAAGCCACCTAGCGAAGTAGTCGAAAATTTTTTTGAAATGAAAACAGCTCATTTGTATGACTTTAATGTTATTAGTAGATTATAGTTTGGAGTGCCTCGTCTTACTCATTTTTCACTTCCAGACAAGCAGACTGAGTAATATCAATCACAATACATCATTTCGTAGTAGAAAAGTAGATAGATTGTATTGTACGTACACAAATAAAAAAAAACTTGTTTAAGTACGCACTTTCCTACATGTTAATAAATAGCAGAGATGACTGCATTCCATCACAGTGTATCTACTACAGGGAAATTACGTAAATCCTTTTATTCAAAGAAAAACCATTGGTATGCAATGCATTCACATACACAGTATACGCAAGTGTAGGTATTCAATAAAAATTCTTCCACACCTACAGATGTAAGTACAGTTCATTCATTGGCTTTTCGAAGAAATCAGTTGTAACAGGGATACTCATTGTAACATTTTCAATTAAATTTATGGGTATGGGATTATAGGGTTCTATAAGCAGAATAGTTAGGTACTTAAGTATGCACACTGTTTCCTTGTTATTGTGTGTAATTTTATTTGAATATAATATATGTTAGGGGTTTTTTCTATTACTATTAACTTTAAGGAAAATTATATACAGTTGTAAGGAAAGGTTTAGAAACAACAGGTTGCTTATTATCATCATTAACAGCCAGTATTTGTCCAATACTGGACATAGGCCTCTCTATAGCTCGCCATTGTACGCTTTGTTTCCAAGCGTAGCCAGCTAGCTTGCGTATATCATCGCACCATCTAGCTGGACTATGATTAGCAGTGGGCAAAATGGACTGAAAATTATGATGATAATTTTACTAATTCTACTTTAATTTATGGGTCTTATTAAAATTGAATGTAAGAAAAGATCTAAACACCTATTTTTAAGTAGTCTATCTATTCTATGTTCATACATAATACATTAATAGACGGGTGGCCTAAAATACGTATTATGACAAACTATATTATAGTCACCTAAATTACAGGACAGTGAGAGACTAAGTCTACCAGACTAGATAGATGTCTCAAAAAAAGGTAGTGACGCGCATATTTTTTTTATTATATCTTATAGGCTAGCGTTTCACCACTATCTCGCCTGGTAGTGATGATGTAGCTGAGAATGGTGCTAGGTCGATAGTCCTAGAATGGTTGCAGACAGAAGTAATTGCTGAGCTGGCGAGCGTCTTCATTTTCAGGTAATACTATCTAACATAATTTATATAACAGAGATCTTTCAAACTCAGGTGTTTTACTAATTTATTAACTTAACTTTTACTGACCATTCACCATAGGTGAGAAAGTCACTGTCAACTCAGATTAAAAAAAAATATTGCCGTGTTTTAATTCGAACAGGTCAAAATCCTTAACACAGCTGTACGAACAGCTTGCGATACTGGGTACGATGTATATACCTGATACTGGGTACACCTGTTTTGATTTAAACACCTGTCGAGGATTTGAGTGACCTTTTTCCTCGACTAATGGTACGGACACACCGCGACGTCCTGCGATCTGCGGGCGCGATCTCAGTACTTTTCAATTGTTTTCTGATCGCGTTTGGTGTGAACCAGTCGGTACAAATACTACTGTGCTATCTGATCGCCGCCTAGATCGCGGACGCAGGACGCCGCGGTGTGTCCATACCTTAAGGCAAATTCTAAAGAAAGGATAATGTTTTTAGCACTCTTTGTATATTTTCTTAACCTACATCAAAAAAGGAGGAGGTTGTCAAATCGCTTGTTTGTAGTTTGTGTTTGTTGCCTCAGAACTCCGTAATTTATTAACTGATTTGACAAATTATTTTTTTGTTTGATAGGGTATACGTTCTGGTTGGTCTCATTGTACAATTCATAGAGATCTGATAATTATCTCCCGAAAATGAAGACCAAAATGTACACCTCAAATACGCTACTGAAAATGACTAGCGCGGCTTGTAAGTCGATATTTTAGTTTGTTAAACAATCTTAATTATTTATTATGTTTCTTTCAAGTGTCTCACACTTTATATTTTTTGTAAATTGTTAAACACAATCCAAAATTTCATC
Source organism: Cabera pusaria (assembly GCA_954871355.1). Lineage (NCBI taxonomy): Eukaryota > Metazoa > Arthropoda > Insecta > Lepidoptera > Geometridae > Cabera > Cabera pusaria. The sequence goes on from OX940894.1 coordinate 7,660,055, forward strand.
GTACCGATGGGACTCGATCGGGGACTTAATATGTGATTTACGCAGTGCAACATCTCTCGTCGGATTTGAAAACTGTAATAATTTCTTCCGAATTATTAACTTACGTAATAAGTAGTCATAGATGGCGCCACCAATGCATAATTGGGTTAACAAATGCAATCCACTAATTTCGTCGAATCGATGTATCGAACCGTGGCTTAATTGGCAGAGCACCTGGACGTGTAATCCGGGGGGTGCGGGTTCGAGTCCCGTCGATACGATGAAATTTTGGATTGTGTTTAACAATTTACAATTAATTATTTTTATATTCTTTATTATTTGTTCCGTAAGTAGTGACTAAACTACGCATCCGATTTTTTTAGTTATAAAGTAACAGGACAAGCACGACGCTCGCGCTGAAGGTAAACGATGACGTTTATTATAACAAATACAGAAGCATATCTATACTAATATTATAAAGAGAGAACATTTGTATTTTTGTATTTTTACCCGACTGCGCGACGCAAAGGAGAGGTAATGTGTTTATCAGTCTATATATGTATGTATGTATGTATGTATGTATGTATGTATGTGTGTATGTATGTATGTATGTATGTATGTATGTTTGTTCCTTTGTGGCACACTAGAGACCAAACGCGTGGGCCGATTTTGGTAATTGGCACGTCAATAGATTCGCCATGCTAGCGCGAGTGTCAACGAAAACATAAAAAAATTGAAAAAATTCAAAATGGCGGATTTCAGACGCCAAAATTTGGGGTTCAAAAAAAATTTTTTTTTCAAAACCTATCGAGTGGGGTATCGAATCAAAGGTCTTAAAATGGAGATTCAAAATATATTTATAACAAATAATTTAAGATCGTACAAATCGAAAAAAAAAACGATTTTACATGCCGCTTTAGTCACTTTCTGTAGGTAACAAGTTTGCGGTGCTTATCTCTGAAGTTACTTATCAGATCTCAATAAAATTACAATGAGACCAAACGAAAATCATATTAACTCAAACAAAAAAAGAATTTTCCAAATCGGTTAAGAATTGATGGAGTTCTGAGGTAACAAACGACCTCTTCCTTTTGGTATAGTCGTTTAATAGTACGGAATTTTCCGTCCTTTACTTAACTAAAAAGTGTACAATAAAACATTAAATTAAAAAATCAAAAACCCGACTGCGCAAAAAGAGAATTGTTAAAAAACGAACTGAAAAGAAAAAAACAAGTAAGTCTAGTAGTTTAGACTTCTGTTTAGGGATATCAAAAAACTATACCATTTAAATTCTTTCTCGGTCGATACACTCACAAAATAAATTATACATTGTTATATGGAATATAGAGACTTTAACAGTCGGTACACATTAATCCCCATTCGTTAAGCCATTAAACACTTCACTTTTTGCGCAGTCGGGTTTTTTGATTTTTTAATTTAATGTTTTATTGTATTTTTGTATGTTTGTAAAGATTTGGCTCAAAAACTACTGAACCGATTTAAAAAATTCTTTCACTAGTATATAGTATGGACTTTCAGAATGAAAATAGGCTATATATTATCCCGTTTAAATCAAAGGTACATTCGTGGAGACCTAATTTGCAACCTAAGTCGGCAAAAAAACGGTCGAAAAAACACGTTTCTTACGAACGCTGCTTAATTGAAAATAGATAGAATAATATTTTCTATGCAAGAGTTGTACAATTTAATAAGACCTACAAAAAAGTCCGCAACAGCATATGTCTATCTCTTAAGGTTGACTCACAGTAACCATTTTAATCTTAAAAATGTTGTTAAAAAATATTACATAACTAAGCTATTTTCAAGGATATAGTATTAATCCTTATCCAAATAATTACGTTAATTAGCTTGGCCACATATTATAGATTAAAATTGTCCTTTACAGTATTTAATTCCAATGAAAACTCTAAAAGATATCACGAATTTCACATACACGCATCGCAAAATTAATAAAATATTTGCAGTGAAACCACAGATTAGGTCATAGTTACAACGAAAATATTATTATAGGCTTTGCTATGCTGTAGATCCCCACCGATCACAATCAATTTGAAGTCAATATAGTATAATAATATGATCTATTGTATAAAATAATATTTATCTATATACATATATAATAATATAATATTTTAAACCACCCCGACTGATCTATGTATAATCTTTTCATTAAAAGCATTCCAATGAATCTAAACACGACATTTAAAATCTGAGCTGTAAGTTGGTGAGGATTTGAGTATTCTGTAGAGTCCAGGAGATGTTCCAGCATCAGGTCAATGCTTCCATGTTCTTACAATATAGTTGAAGAAGTAGAATTTCGAATTGATCAGACCTATGAAAGTTGATTTCATAGCGCAATTAACTAGAAAAAAGCTCATAGTTTTATAACGATTGAACGAATTTTCATGAATCAAAGCTAAGAAAACTCTTGATGAAGAGATCTATCAAACAAAAAAAAACTATCAATAATAAAAACAAAATCGGTTCATCCGGTTAGGTGCTAAGATGACAGACAGACACACAGATACACACGTTAAACGTATATTACCCCTACATTTTGCGTCGGGGAACGCGTAAGGTTACGGCGGCAGATGTTTCCTTGGTGGTAAGCTACTTTTGGGTAGATTTAATGATCCCACTACCACTATACGACAACTCATGATTCATGAATGCACATAAAACTTTCATTGGTAGGTATATAGCTAGGATTAGAACCAACGACCGTCGGGTCAGAATCAGGGTAACTATCCTTTACGCCAAAGGGCCGTCCAATATCACTACGTAAGTATTATAAAACAAAGTCCATCACTGCGTCTGTCTGTCTGTTCGCAATGATCTAATAGCTACTGAACGGATTATCATGCGGTTTTCACCAATAGCCAGAGTGTTTATGAGGAAGGTTTAGGTGCATAATTCGTTAAGGTTTTGTGTAAATTGGATGAAATATGTCGATGATTGTTAAATATGTTCATATTTTATATTCGATGCAACAAACTGATGCAAATTTTGTAGGCATATATGTTCTACCCGTGCGAAGCCGGGGCGGGCTGCTAGTCTAATACTATAAGAATCTTTGTCCTGACATACTGACTGACTCACTGACTCACTGACTCACTGACAGACAACGCACAGCCTAAACCGCTGGTCGTAGAGACTTGAAATTTGGAGGGTATATTTGTCTTAGTACGTAAGGGTGTACTAAGAAAGGATTTTCCAAAATTCACCCCTTAAGGGGATGAAATGGGGGGTTCAAAGTTTGTATGGAGAAACAAGATTAGATCGTCTTTTCTATCCGAAACTTCACATAAGTGCTTCAATAAAAAAATAAGTAAAGACGTGTTTCAGGTTTTTTTGGAATTCCACCCCTAAGAGGGTGAAATGGGGTAATAAAGTGTAAAATCAATATTGTTTCGGATTGCGCTGAAATTTGGCATGCAAATAGTTATTACGACGTTAGTTCCCACTGAGAAAGGATTTTCCAAAATTAACCCTCGAAGGGGATGAAACGGGGGTTCAAAGTTTGTATGGAGAAACAAGATTAGATAGTCTTTTCTATCTGAAACTCCACACAAGTGCTTCAGTAAAAAAATAAGTAAACACGTGTTTCAGGTTTTTTTTAATTCCACCCCTAAGAGGGTGAAATTGGGTAATAAAGTGTGAAAATCAATATTGTTTCGGATTGCGCTGAAATTTGGCATGCAGATAGTTATTACGACGTTAGTTCCCACTGAGAAAGGATTTTCCAAAATTAACCCTCGAAGGGGATGAAACGGGGGTTCAAAGTTTGTATGGAGAAACAAGATTAGATAGTCTTTTCTATCTGAAACTCCACACAAGTGCTTCAGTAAAAAAATAAGTAAACACATGTTTCAGGTTTTTTTTAATTCCACCCCTAAGAGGGTGAAATTGGGTAATAAAGTGTGAAAATCAATATTGTTTCGGATTGCGCTGAAATTTGGCATGCAGATAGTTATTACGACGTTAGTTCCCTCTGAGAAAGGATTTTCCAAAATTGACCCTCGAAGGGGATGAAACGGGGGTTCAAAGTTTGTATGGAGAAACAAGATTAGATAGTTTTTTCTACCCGAAACTCCACACAAGTGCTTCAGTAAAAAAATAAGTAAACACGTGTATCAGGTTTTTTTGAAATTCCACCCTTAAGAGGGTGAAATGGGGTAATAAAGTGTAAAATCAATATTGTTTCGGATTACGCTGAAATTTGGCATGCAGATAGTTATTACGACGTTAATTCCCTCTAAGAAAGGATTTTCCAAAATTAACCCTCTAAGGGGATGAAACGGGGGTTCAAAGTTTATATGGAGAAACAAGATTAGATAGGCTTTTCTATCCGAAACTTCACACAAGTGCTTCAGTAAAAAAATAAGTAAACATGTGTTTCAGGTTTTTTTTAATTCCACCCCTAAGAAGGTGAAATTGGGTAATAAAGTGTGAAAATCAATATTGTTTCGGATTGCGCTGAAATTTGGCATGCAAATAGTTATTACGACGTTAGTTCCCACTGAGAAAGGATTTTCCAAAATTAACCCTCGAAGGGGATGAAACGGGGGTTCAAAGTTTGTATGGAGAAACAAGATTAGATAGTCTTTTCTATCTGAAACTCCACACAAGTGCTTCAGTAAAAAAATAAGTAAACACGTGTTTCAGGTTTTTTTTAATTCCACCCCTAAGAGGGTGAAATTGGGTAATAAAGTGTGAAAATCAATATTGTTTCGGATTGCGCTGAAATTTGGCATGCAGATAGTTATTACGACGTTAGTTCCCACTGAGAAAGGATTTTCCAAAATTAACCCTCGAAGGGGATGAAACGGGGGTTCAAAGTTTGTATGGAGAAACAAGATTAGATAGTCTTTTCTATCTGAAACTCCACACAAGTGCTTCAGTAAAAAAATAAGTAAACACATGTTTCAGGTTTTTTTTAATTCCACCCCTAAGAGGGTGAAATTGGGTAATAAAGTGTGAAAATCTGATATTTTGCATCCAGATAGAAATTTTGACGTAGGTATCCGCTGAGAAAGGATTTTTCAAAATTCACTCTTCAAGGGATGAAGCGGGGGCTCAAATTTTGGATAGTCATTTTATTCGACATTTCACACAAGTACTTCTGTAAATAAATAAGTAAATACGAGTTTCAGACTTTTTCAAAATGCCACCCTAAAGAGTGAACTGGGGTAAAAAAGTCTGAAAATCAATATAGTTTCGGATTGCGCTTTATTGGGTTTTCGGGTTTTAAAAATATGAATCCTGATTTGTCTTAGTCACGCGATAACATGAAAACAGGTGAACCAATTTGGCTAATTTTTATTTGATGTCTTTAATGATAGAATCGTTTTTACAAAAGAAAAGTTTTAAGTAAATAAAAGGAGTTTTTAACGCGGGCGTAGCCGCGGGGGATTTCTAGTTATATATATTTATCTATTTTTTTTTGCATCTATATTTTACCTATATTTTATCTATATTGTGGTCAGGTTTTAGTTTTTCCGTAATTTTAAATTGTTCAAAATTTGTAAGAACCTATTAGTATATTTATGTACCCATCGAATAAAGAAGATAGGTAACTGAGTTCCTGCATTGCTAGCAATGTGACTCAACGGCGCCAGTATAGAGTTACAGGTAAAACCGCAAACGTCAGTTTAAGGGCGCTGCCAAAACTGACGGACTCCCGCACGTGTAGTGCACTCGGCACATTATATGTTCTGCTTTCATTGTTATGCTCGAATGACAAAATTTTGTGAGGATGGTATGTGTAGAAACGAAATATAAGAAAAAATACTACTTTTAATAGTTTTTTATGGTCACAGCATACAGAACCCTTAGTAGGAGTTTTCATATCAAACTCGATATCGTTTATCGAACACATTTTGTATGAAAAACAGAACAGCACCTCTAGTGGTAACTACACAGACCAATCAGGGAGCCAGAATAAGTTGAAAACTATGTGAGATCTGTCAAAAGCGTTTACGACAAAAACTCGTACTAGGGGTATTATATCTTGTTGCAGTTATATCTAACCTTATCTGTCTTAAAAACTCTTTTTTGTCCAAAGAACAGAAATAATGATTGTTACACTTCATCACCATCTGCCTATATTAGTCCCCAGCTGGACATTGTATCCTACTTTTATTTGTAAAACTTTTTTGTATATCTTATTGGCTAGCGTTTCACCACTTGCAGAGTAAAATAACTGATTCCTCTGGGTTGATTTCCGCGCGTTTTTCTGTTCAATTTGTCATTACCCTTAACGGGACTAGCCTAGAGAACAGCCTAGGTGCCGTAAAGTATTGTAAGTATTTCTCTATTGCATTGACGTAGCAGTTTAGAAGCATAATGTTACTAATAATTAGATTAGATTACAATCACAAAACTGCACAGTACGAGTTTTTTTTTTTGGTTTTGTTGATGATGGTATTTTGTATTTGGTCACATGTCAGTCGGAACATTGAAATAAAGCTCTGCCTGTGGACTCTGTGTGGAGTCTACCCGCGGCTTCATCCGCGTACCTTACAGCTTTTCATACTTACTTTGATACAGCCCTTAACATTAGTTGTCTGCACTTTTCAAGGCTGCACAAAGAAGAATATTATATTTATAGCACTTATTTTGTTAAGTATTATACACTCTAAAATCCTATATTGTACAAGAACTTAAAAAAGTTGAATACAAAAATCAATGCCAATAAAGCTTATACTCTAATGATCTATATTACTTGATAATTTCTTTGTGTAATAATTAATTATTTTTTTAATTAACAGTTACCACTTCGATTCGTGTAAATGTTTATTTGTGTTGTTTATTTATCAGTATCTACGGTCAACGGTAAATTTAACTTATGTACCTAGCTGGGTTTCCTCGACTCTACTAAAATAGCATGGGGAAATACCTACGTCAATCAATGTTATTTACCGGTAGTGTGTACTGTATTACTTATTCCATCGTTAATGTATAGGTACCCAAGGGTTATGATTTTAGCGGTATATGTATTAAGTACATACATATAGGTACCTACTGCTAAAATCATAACCATTCCTTTTGTTGTAGTCGAATAAAAATCAAAAACAAAAAGGTTAAAAACTCAGCGCAACGCACTTACATTTTCCGTCGTCGGGAGATTACCGCGTTTTAATTATCTTCACGTACCTAAACATAAGTATTTTTGATACAAAAACAAGTTATCTTGAGTATAAAACCCAGCTCATAATCTGGTCAAAAAACCCAAACAAAAACCTGACTGCCTACGTAAGTTGGTATAATACCTAAAACGTAATGAAAGAAACTGGAACCCGTTAATAACACCATCATATAAGATGCACATAATACCACCTTAATACCTATAATGGTGTTGAGTACAAGATAAAGTATACAATATAGTACTTTATGTATATGTTATATTGAAATATATAGTAGTTATATGGTATTATGAAAATCGCATAGAAAAAGGAACATTGTAGAGGGGGCCTTGCATTTGAAGGTAGATAAATAAATATTATTATTATTTCATTACCGGTAATATGTCATTGCATTCATTTTGATGCTGCAACCTGAAAAGTAAGGCTAACTAAACTTTTTTTTTCGAACTTTCTGTGCCTATGACTAAATTGTATGCTCAATTGTAGAATAGGTACTTTGATTTACAAATAATAACACTTACTCATGGCTTTACACAACCATGAATGAGTTTTTACGTTTCTAGTTACGCTACTTAATTCAATAATGAATAACTACTCCTCGATAGTATGAATCAGAGTTTGTAACAAAGCGTAAATTTAAATCAGTGTGCCTAAGTTAAGAGAGCAATTTTTAGGGTTCCGTAGCCGAATCGCAAAAAACGGAACCCTTATAGATTCGTCATGTCTGTCTGTCTGTCTGTCTGTCTGTCTGTCTGTCTGTCTGTCCGTCCGTATGTCACAGCCATTTTATTCCGAAACTGTTAGGACTACAGAATTGAAACTTGGTAGGTAGATGTATTCTGTGAACCGCTTTCCAATTTTTATACAAAAGTTAAAAAAATAAAAGTTTAAGGGGGGGCATCCCATACATGGAAATGACACAAAAAAAATTTTTTTTCTTTAAACCTATACATGTGGGGTGGGGTGGTACACGTGGGGTGTCTATGGATAGGTCTTCAAAAATGACATTGAGGTTCCTAAAATCATTTTTTCTCAAAGTCAATCATTTGAAAGATAGGCGCGTCTAAAGTGGTAAAATGTGTGTCCCCCCCCCCCCCCCCCTCTAACTTTTAAAGTATGGGAGTAAAAAATGTAAAAAAATATATGCTGTAGATCTCAATAAAAAGTAACAACGAAAATTGGTTTGAACGAGCTACAGCCAGCAGTTTTTGAGATATGGCGACCGCAAAGATAACTTTGTTTTTCATACAAACACTATGAAAAACAAAGTTAATTTTGTAGTTGCGAAAAATCATAGTTATGGAATACTTAACTGTGTTACGGAACCCTACGAGTGCGAGTCCGACTTGCACTTGGCCAGTTTTTATTTGTAAAGATAACAGACGCCAAATGACGTGAAACCGTCATACGTGAAACGTGATTTACAATAGGTACCCAGGTACACCTTTTAAATTATAACGAAATGTACTTTAGTACCTTATTTACTTTCTTTTTTTTGTGGTAGTAGCTATAAATATACAACATCCATAATGGAAAATAGTATTATTTTTATTTACCTAGTTACCAGTTTTTAAGGTAAGTAGGGTATACCGACAGGGTAGGTATACCTATAATATTTAATTAATATATACTCATCAAGTACTTACCCATTGTACAGTTTAAATAAATTAAACATTATATTACAAAAATAATGTGGTTAAAAAATAAAGTTAATAAAATAGTAGGTTCTTAGTACTTAGGTACCTATAGGTATATATACATAACTATATTCTATTAAACATTTAACTTGTATATTTAGTAATTGCATTGAAAAAATAATTGCAGTAACTAGGTACTAACGTACTACGTAGTAACGTAGGTACTGGGGGTGGTAAATCCAACACCAACAAAGAAATATAGTAGGTAAGTACCTACTTAGTTTACGTGCCGATTTTATCAAACTCAGATAAGGTTTTACCATACTATAAAGTAAATCTTCATTTTTTTCAAAGTATAACCATACTTTTATTGATGTTTCCAATAATTTACTCTAGACTCTAGAATAATAAATCACTGGAAACGTTACCTACTCTAGAAAAGTTACTCTAGAGTCTAGTGTAATCTCTTCTCTATTTGACTATCTTTAGTCTAACTCATATCCGAATTTGGTAAAATCCGTACTTAGAAAGCTTAATAAAGAATGGTACCTAACCTAATAAGTAAGCTTTCAATCATACTTATTAGGTACCTACTTCCAATCGACGTCGAATCAAAGTAGGTAAGTACATTATATTTATTTATAGTCACAGAATAAATAATAGTAGAAGTACAGTGTGCTAGAACTAAAACGACTACTAGCGCCACCTATCAGAATAAATATACTACTTTTTATGTAAGCTAACACAAAGTGTTCTATACTAAGATTCACAGATGGCGCAGCTAAATATTTCTGTCAGCGCCATCTCTGAAAACTATGTTGAACTAACTTATATAACGGGAATGTTGTAACCATAGCTTCTGAATGTTACTTTAGATAACCGACAGATGGCGTTTACATTAATTTACGTTAGCGCCCTCTATGGTATTTTCTGTAAACCACGTATTAAGTCTCTTTAAATTAGTTTAGTAAAGTCTAGATAGATGGCGACCTCGTATATTTTGTATACAATATAATATCTGCTATAAATTTTGGATTGTTGGCCTCTGGGCTTTTGAGGTTTTCCGTTCAGAATTATAAAGAAAAATCTTACCGGTGTCGTTGAGCAAGGCATTGATGTCCGTCGTCGACCCATCGGCCGACATTGCTGAAACAAAAAGCATTAATTAATAATAATTTGAGACATTTTTTTTTAAATTGAGTTAGTAGTTTTAGATCTATAAGTTTAAATAATAGGTACCTTTTATTTATAGGTCCTTTTCCGAAAGTTCCTATTTTGATTTGAAGTCTTTAATCAATATATAACTCCTATATGTTTGCCGGCTTGAAAAGGATAAATTAATCGGTTTGGTGGCATTGGTGGCAATTAATACATAATGTTTGGGTAGGTAGGGACTAGGCATTTGCCCAGCTGTGGGACAAAAACGACTCAAAACAAAATGAAAATAAGAAAAGAATGTATTCGTAGATACAATTTGTAATGATTAGGTATGAGAATACACACAGCAATTATGAGGTAGCTAGTGACCATAATGTTGTTTACAAAATTATATAACTTCAGTAATATGCCGATAAAGGCCGCGACAGACGGGGCGTGACATGACACGGTCGGTAAAACCGCGATGTCTCGCTTGATTTCATTTCGTTGTCAACACGGTATACCTTATCTTTTATCAAATGGACGGATTTTCTAAGAGCCTTATTGAAAATAAAATTATTGTTTTTATATTGGATCTTAATGCGCACGCCAATAATTTTTAAGTTAATCAAAATTAAAGTTGTCTTTAAACCACGGATATATATATATATATATATATATATATATACATATATATATATATACCTATATATATCTGTGCTTTAAACATTTCTTTACATATCTAGATTACATAAATAGAGGTCAAGCAGGATAAAACCTGTTAAGTTTTTAAGACTTTATAAACATTTAAGACTTTTTGGGGATAATTATGAAATAAACCTAATGCTTAGATACCTCCTACCAATATATTTAGGTAAGTACTTGTCTCATAGGACTAAGCACTTTTAAAGTACGACCACACTGCGGCGTCCTTGTCGCGTGCGCGTTTGCGATCTGAATTTCTATTGTTTTCTGATCGCCTAAGATCGCGTTTGGTGTGAAGCAGTCGGTACAAATACTACCCTAGATCGCGCACGCAGGACGCCACGGTGTGGTCGTACCTTTTACTGTTCCGACTTTGTTATTTTTCAGCCAACATTCAAACATTTCATTCCATAAAACCCTTTCTGGGGACTATCATGAACATTAAAAAGAAAACTAGGTACCTTATAAATCTAGCCGTTCTCAAGTGCTTGACTTACCAAAGGACAGCATTTAATTTTCGGGTGAAAACTAACTAAACTCTAACACTGTTTTTTTATTTATGACAGCAGGTACCAATTGCCTTGTTTCCTAACTAATCTATGGTACACACCGTAGCGTATACCTGGTAAGCGATACTGCACCACGGATTGTTAAAATAGTTATTTCGTATCGCACTTCGTATAGCTAGTTAATTAAGATATTAAAAAAAGTTAAGACTCATACGCCCAGTATTTTCACAAGACACTTAATTAAAAAAACATCGATGATCTCATATAAAAAGTAAAACATATACATTTACAATAAAAAGTAAAGTGTGGGAAGTGAAAAGTGTACAGAACAATAATTATTATGGTAGTGTCTCACTTTTATATTAGTTGAGCAGGTTCAAGTTTAATCTAATCCGTATTACAATGCTAGAAATACATGCAACAGCAATTGACACGGATACCTCTAGGATACCTATCACAGCCAGGGTTTCATAATGTCAGTCATTAAACTTGTTTATGTACCAACTTACTTAGATATTAATGATATCAGTACCTACTACGAGCAGGTATCCCAGCTTACAAAATAAATAAATTGGAATGTAAATACAAAATATAATATTATACATATATATTATACCATTTTCTAATATTAAGAGGGAACGCGGTGTGCAATTTTCCATACAAATATATTCCCCCGTTTCCTCATTGGAAAATGCTTCTAGAGCGTGATTACTTTCTACAAAAATTCAAAGTCTGCTGTAGCTACGACCAACCAATTTCAAAAATAAATATAAGCATTCTAATCTTCTCCTAAAGATTTTTGAAGGGATATATTTCTATTTGCGAATTGATTGGTCAAAAAAAATGATAGGGGCGTAGCCACAGCAGACCATGATTTTTTGTAGAAACATTTTTTTCTCTAGAAGCATTTTCCATGGAGGAAACGGGGGAATACATTTGTATGGAAAAGTGCACCCTGCGTTACCTCTTAAACCTTTGATTTTTTGAAGTTAACCATAGTTGGATTCCGTGAAGTTCAAATAATTTTATATAATAATCTTAGAATAATAACGCTATAATAATCTGAAAGACTAGCGTTTGAACACTATCTCACCTGATTTAAAATGATGATGCGGACGATTATTATAGCGCTTTTAGCCAAAATATATACTCGTATATTCGCTCGTGAATTGAAGACCCCTAAATTGTATCTTATCGGATCGTATATAACCTGTTAATAGAGAATGGCGTAGGTAATCAACAAAGCAAAAAAATCCATTTAGTTAGTAAAGAATATTATAAAGATAAGAATATAATCCCCAGTAATCCCAATACTTGTGACATCTGTGACAATACTGATACACTATCTATTGATAGATTACGTGTTGATTACGTGACGCACGTGTATCGATGAGAGTACCACAATGAGTGGGCAGTAAAAAGAATCAGATCAAATCAAATCAAATCAAAGCATTTATTCAGTATGTAGACAGTATTAATATACGCATATATGCATGTCAAAATCATAAAAACAAATCATAATCAATTAGTAAGTAAACATAGCAAAAGCAGAATTTAACGCTTTGAATTAAAAAAAACACAAACGTAATGAGCCATTCAGTTGTCATCCAATCGATGACGTCAGACTATTAAAAATTATTAAAGTAGGGTTGCCAACCATACACGTACCTGTGTGTTTCAGTACTTCAGACAATTTTTATATTTAAAAAAAAAGTGAAATAGTGAAACACAATTTACAGAAACGTATCGGTCACAGTACATAATATCATGATTTGAATGGAACTGATTGTCCGTCTGTACCAGACATGGGTAGTGCTTGATTACCTACCCTTTTCTGCATAAAAAGATGTCCATAAGAAGATCACAAGCCAAGAGGGCTATCAATACAATACAATACAATACAAATACTCTTTATTGACACCAATTTAGAAAATACATACTGAATAGGACTTAACTAACTAATACTAGGTACAATGGGCGGTCTTATCGCTAAAAGCGATTTCTTCCAGACAACCTTTGGATGGACATAACATTATAGATAGAACAAGGACGGTGGTGTGTATTTTAAACATTTTACTTAGAATGATTATATTTATAGACTACATAAAAACGTTACATATAATAATATTATATACGAATACATATGCACATCATAAACTTACATATACATAATCAATATACTTATATACATACATAATATATTTGTTGCGAAATGATAGGAAAAGTTATCTGACAGAAGAGAGATAGAATTTGCGAACTTGTTCTAACTGGCTATCGAATAGTATAAGGGAAAAGTTATTAAGTATTTGATAAAAAAATAATTCCTATCGTATAAAGTAGATTCTGCGTTTTATTTGTAGTTTGTATTTTAATTATTGGTCATAGTTAATATTTTAGTTCTATTTTTATGATAATTTATTCTCATGCATATTGAGTTGAATAAATTATTTTAAAATAAAAATATAATGAAGAATATTTGTATATTTAATAATCACTACAGTTGTGATACCCTATGTACGGGGTTAATTAGGCAGACATATTTTCAGAATAAATATCAAAAATTAACTTCTGAACGAATTGTAATAACACAAAAGCATTTTTTCCTATCCTAAGTAAGTTTACCTAGAAAAATAGTTTAAAATCACAATCCAAAATTTCATCGTACCGACGGGACTCGAACCCGCACACCCCGGAAAACAGGTGCTCAGGTACTAGTACCTTTTTGTTGTCCAAAAATACTAAAACAACCGACTTCCACAACGCGCGAGTCATTTTCAGTAGCAAGTTTAAGACATTTAAGGTACGGCCCCATTGCAGCGTCCTGCGTGCGCGATCTAGACGGCGATTAGATAGTGCAGTTATAGTATTCGTATTTGTAAAGAGCCGAAGATAAGGCTCAGTGCCGTGTCTTGGGGTAGGCCTACGTCCAGCCGTGGACTGATACCGGCTGATAATGTTGCTGATGCTGATGTACCGACTGGTTCACACCAAACGCGAGCTACGACTATCAGAAAACGATTGAAAAAGCTAACACGCACGCGGACGCAGGAAGCCGCGATGTGATCGTACCACCATCATTATATCTCTGAGGATAATTATAAAATCTCGACAAAATTTGAAAATTAGTACCATCTTGGAGATAAACCCTACCTTTGAAAAAAAGAAACATTCAAATCAGTTTACAATTATTGGCGGAATAATCTGGTAACATCATACAAAAAATAACATACAGATGAATTGAAAACCTCCTCCTTTTTAGAAATCGGTTGTTCCTCTTTATTTTTAAGTACATAATAGTGATAATTGGGGTTTGGAATGTTTGGTCACCAAATCAAAACTTATTAAAAACAAAATATCATGAAATCACTCACTGCACTGCCCTTTCTCCGCCTCGAAACCACAGAACATACATGTCTTATTTATACATAAGGTACTTATAGTTACGTAGTAACTATTATATAATCTGTGCTTATAGGTCTTTTTAAAGGGTTCTCAATTCGATTGTATTTTTTATATGTACAAAACTTTGGCTTACTAAACGATTTGTTTTTTTTTTTTGTTTTAGAGGTGTACTTTGCATTCGGTCCCATTATACAGATTTATCGAGATCTGATGAGTATCTCTAGAGATATAGAGACAAATACCTCAAACGACTACTGAAATTGACTCACGTGGCATGTAAAATCAGTTTTTTAGTTTTTTGAACGACCTTAATTATTTTTTTTAAATATAACTACCCGTTTCTTATTAACTAGTTCACATATAATCCCGTTATAACCACAATAATTTATGTTCATTTTCTTTTTACAATACAAGGTTACATAACTCCTCGGTCCAGTCGATACAAATTTACACCGTGCACATAATGGGTGTACATATTACTTGATCGTAAACGTTTTGCGGTCAACATATCGCGAACATTATCTAAATAATGTGGTTTCTTCGTTTTATTCGTTTTATCTAAGGTAGAGCTACTAGGTAGACGTACCTAAGATAAAACGAAGAAACAGGTATGAAACTTACGTTTTTATTTTATGATACGAGTATTAAGTTTTAAGTAACAGGGTGCCTAGTGCAAGTTTATTTAGATTGGGTTTCTTACTCGAACACGATTAAAAAGCACCATCTAGTGTGCACAATAGGTAACATTAAAATGCCATACAGTTAGTAAATTAAAATCTAAACTCACACTAGGCACTCAGGTCAAGCAAGATGAGAGTTTTACGTCAATGTAGGTATAATGTTAAGTATTGAAGCTATTCGGCGATATCTCGAGTCTCGCATTAGGACTCAAGAGTATTATAATTATCTGTTCTGTGCCCAAGATGTTGCCGAGTAATGGGCCCTACACACTAAACATTCTTTGTAACCTATTACAGGTAGATTTCATCGTCTACTACTTCTCAGGAGATCATCTTGCATAATTCCAACAGAGGATCATTATATTGATCTTTGCCGCCATATCCTTCCGTTGTTCTGACAGCACACAGCCCTTGAGAGTCAGACCATTCTAGGCGTGGTAGGTAGCGTGTGTACACAATCTTCTACCACATCATCCACGAAAAGGCGAAATAGTCAGATAAAAAAAAAACCGAATAAAATTTAAAAACGAGTTTTGTTACATTTATTCAATTGGCAAAGCTCATGCGGTTTAACTACGTCATCAGCCCGTATCGTACTGTCAACTTGAAGACATTAAAGGCACTCCACATATCACTCCAATAAGTTACCGATATCTTTGAGCATTTCGCGTACCTATCTGTGTTTTGGCTTTACTTTAATTACATCTAAGATATTTTTGCGAATGCGTTACTTGTTTGTTGCTCCACCTATTACGTACAGTGATTTTAGCTTTTACTTAGTAGGTACTCCTTTTCTTCTGCATCTCATCTGAGTTCTGCATGTTAACAGGTTACATAATTATCATCATCATCATCTTTTCTCTATCCACTGTTCAACTTAAATATGTTCATGTTTCTTTCCATTCTGCACGGTCCTGAACATTTCTAATAATCTATGCCAAGTTCAGTTTGCAGTTTTTAACCACACCATCATCCACCTCATTGGTCTACGTGCCGGTCTATTTTGTCTATCTGGGCCAACACCAGTTTATGTACGCCCGTTGTCTGCAGTTATGTCTGGCCAAGTGTTTTATCCACCCTCCACTAATTTCTTTGCGCAGATGTATGCGCAGATGCTGCGCAGATATGACTACGAATCGGTCTTTTGTCGGAAATAATTTTCGGAGATAGTGCCGTGCCGCCCAGCGACATCTTACCAGGTAGGATTTGGTTTGGTAGGATGCCGCTGGTGCCACCCAACTGCCCGAACTTATTTATCTATCCCTTTTCTTTAATCGGAGAGCAAGACGTACAGATATGCGCCACCGCTACTTGGTGGACATTCCATCAATTCGTAGGTACGTAGGTAGCTTTTTTTTGTTTTTTATTTACGAATTGCTTTTACATTTATGATACGTACTGCTTTGTATTGTACTATTATTTAATCTGTGGTACTGTCAAGGAGTGGAATTCCTTGCTTTAATCTGTTTTTTTTTTAAATATATATCTTTTAGGCTAACGTTTGACCACTATCACCTGTTGGTAAGTGATGATGCGATCGAGGATGGTAAGCACGCTAGGCCTAGAATGGCTACTGGCTCTCAAGGATAGCTACCGGAACACATTAGATGTTTGGCGACAGATTTTTTAACTTTCGGGTGGTAGTGTTTTCGGTAATATAAGAATATAATAAATCGATATACGTATATCTAATAGCAAGTGAATAGGTATCTTCTACGCAAGCGTCCTACATATTGGATCATCATTTAACATCAGATAAGAACAAGGTGAAACGCTCGACAATCCAGCATAAAATAAAATAAACGTATATTATGTACATGAGTGTAATCCGTCCACTATCAAAATGACATCGAATGACAAGGCCTTGAACCTACCAAAACCCCTACACCTACTTGTACACCGACTGGTGTGAAGGTCAATCATTGTTTGCAAACATAATGTTACACGTAACACGATTCTTACTAATAAAAAGTTACAATGTTTGATGATTTGACGATGTTTTATATAAGCTTGAGCATTCTATAAATGAAATAGTGATGTTTATTTCTCAGAAAACAGAACAAACCGGAAAACCTAAAGTTACCTAAAAGCGAAGCCACTAAAGCTACTCCTAAATAATGTAGCTTTACGTGCCTAAGTCACACTCTGAACGTCACTTTACGTGCCTAAGTCACACTCTGAACGTCACTTTTTAACCGACTTCCAAAAAGAAGGAGGTTCGCAATTCGTCTGTATGCTTTGTTTTTTTCCTTTTTTTTTGTATGTATGTTACGCGATTACTCCGTCAATTGTGAATCGATTCGAATGATTCTTTTTTTAATTGGTGAGGTACATTTCTGAGGTGGTCCCATTGCAATTTTATCGAGATCTGATAAGTATCTCCAGAGATATGACGATAAATGTCTCATACTTGCTACTGAAACTGACTCGCGGGGCATGGAAGTCGGTTGTTTTAGTTTTTAACCGACTTCAAAAAAAGGAGGAGGTTTCTCAATTCGACCGTACATTTTTTTTTTTTTTTTTATGTTTGTTCGCGGATAACTTCGTCGTTTATAAACCGATCTCGATTATTCTTTTTTTGTTAGAAAGGAGATATTCCAAGTGTGGTACCATGGTAATTTTATCGAGGTGTGATAAGTATCTCCAGAGATATTGAGATAAACATCTCAAAATTGGTACTGAAAATGAATAGCGCGGCATTGAAGTCGGTTGTTTTTTAGTTTTTAAACGATATTATTAAACTATCTTATATTATCTTAATTATTTAGGCTAGCGTTTGACCACTATGAAAATATATAATTGTAGTATTATCGGCAAAATCTGAAGGAAGCCACTAGACCTTACTGGTACTCATTATGCGTTTATTCAAATTCTTGAATAGAAGAAAGTAATATATAATAATAAACCAAATAAAAAATAAAAGTTAATAGCGATCTCTAACAGACAACTTCCAAAGTCCAAACGATGACAATTTGTAGTCCTTTTAGTCCTGCACGATAAACGGAAAACCTTTTTATTATTCTTCACTCAAAATCACGAAAAAGCAAAAAAGAACTAATGGATTTAGAAGGCATACTTTCATTTGATTTTATTCCTAGATACTTAATTCAGCTGTAATTGAAGTGGTCAAGGCAAACCTGTGGTTGAATTTATTTTATTTTATTTTCAATTAAGATTTTTGCGCTATCATTGAATGTTATTGTCTCTGATGAATTATGTAATTGATACAGTTGCTAACTAGAAACATTATTTGTAGTCTGTAATCATCCAAAGGTATTGAAAAAATAAACTGATACGCAGATTATAAGTTTGACAAATACTAGACCTTTTAAAAAAATAAACTTATAACAAAAAGTTTTTTTTTTAAATTAAAACGCTCAACATCATGTCATTGAGTAATGGAAAGTAGGTACTCATGTTATGAATACATAATTTACCCAATAGGTATCCCAAATTCGAATATCATACTATTTGACATCAAGGAATTCTAGGCGTTCCAGCGCCATTATCAGATCAACTCGATGGTAAAAATGCATTGTCACCGAACTTTCCAAATTTCAGTTCAATCATGTACTTACCAGCAATAAGTTGAAATTGGTATGCAAATGTTTTCGGAGAACTTAAAGTTGGACTTTAGATAGGGACTCAATAACAAAATATACGAGCACATAGTCTGAAACATACCTGTACTGAAAACTTTGTGTGCGGTAACCCGCAAAATTCTAGCAATTTAGAGATTTTCGGACAGAAGGCCACATCCTCTCGTTAGATGTCATAGCTTATTGTGCTAAGTTGCAAATGAAATTATTATATTTCTATTTGCAGCCAAACGTCTTGCTTCTCCTATAATCTAACACAAAAACATGCTCTCCCATAGACATACATTTGACTACGTTATCCTGTCTCTACTTATTATTTACAAGACAGATCCATGTTCACAATGCTCCAAAAGACCTAAGGTTGTTTAAAACTTAGAACTCGGAAGTGCAAAACCAAAACAAGTCAAGAGGTCAAATACGCCAATTCGTATGCAAGTAGAAGTGACACGAGGAACGGACACATAGGTGCTAACAATGATCCGATGCCTATAAGGTCAGGCCATTGTTTGATTTAGACAACTTACCACCTGACTCTGACAGGTGATTACTGTGCGATTGTTTTATATTAATTGCATGATTGAAGCTTAGAGTATGTTCTATACATACCTTATAATAACATACCGTTCTAAGCCAAGCGTGTTTACCGATCTTCGATTACACCATCGCTTACCACCAGGCAAGATAGTGATCAAACGCTAGTCTATCAAATATAAAAAAAAACATGTACCTATATACTCTGAGGATTGGAGTATTGGAGTAAATGAGTAGGTATAGTCTGGCCATTACTGCTGTACACTCCCTGAGGTATGCGCGCGGCGAGACGGGGGGGACGCGGGTATGCGCGCGGCGAGACGGGGGGACGCGGGTATGCGCGCGGCGAGACGGGAGGGACGCGCTCCGTCAGTCTGCCGTCCCCACAGTCTGTTTCCCCGGCTCCCACCTCGCCGCGCATACCTCAGGGAGTGTACAGCAGTAATGGCCAGACTATAGATAAATATGTACGTACGGCCACAGAATAAATAATAGTACAAGTACGGGGTAAAAATAAATGTTGATAAAAGCTATGATTACCAATTCTTCCCCATCTATAAACTTCATGTTCCAGCTAATTGTTAAGAATAGTTTTAGCGGGAACATGAAGTACCTACACCCATATTTTAATTTGTCATTGATTGATGATAAATAAAATCATGACGACTTATAGCACAGTACATATTATACTTTTGGCATGTACCACGAAAACGTAAGATTATAAACGTACTAATAAGTGGCTTCTTTCCCACTTAAGGTACGGCCACACCGCGGCGTCCTCGAACCTGCGGGCACGATCTAAGTACTTTTCAATTGTTTTCTGATCGTTTTAAATTAAATTAAATGTCGAGTTGAATTTAATTGCCTCCAGTTGTTATTTACAAAATCGTAAACTATCAACTCACTAGGCTCCAGAACATAGGTACTGACTAATATACTCGTATAATACTAATCGTGCTCTACGCACAAAGCCACCTCTATCAATATGTTTGCAATATTGCAACGTTCGTTATATTTAATGCTTTCGGTGTAAACCAGGGGCGGTTTGCTTGTAAAGAATAACGTAAACCGCACATTATACCAATGTATGCTAGACCACACATTCTGAAGGCGTGATTACTTCATCCAACAAGCGTGAGCTGCACGTGACTACACGGCATAGATGCTCAATGTGATCAATCATATGTATAAGCCATTGTTAATACATATAGAATCCTTATAAGATCAGTTATAATTAGTGTCTATAAAACGATCGTGAACGTACTGTTAATTACACTGTAAGGAAAAATCGTGAAGGTTTTGCAAGGATCGAGAATTGAGTTGAGAAAATGCTAACAATGACTCAATCAAACATTAAATAACTACGAAAAAACAGAATTTATTAATTTATGTATTAGGTACACAACATAAATAAACCGCAACGGTGCAAAAATAGTCTCATTACTAATGGCACTTTTTAATTTATTTAAGTACTTTGAGAGGTTGATAAGCTGATCACAATCCAGTTTTTATGACTGTTCCTAAACATAACTTAGTTATTCGAAACTTTTGCCTTGACTCTTTCCATATCTTATGATAGCATAAGACTAATCATTTATAATAATAGATAGGAGATTTTTTGGCGGGATCGTGGAAAAGTGTGTGTGATCTCATTGTATTCTTTCCTAAAACTTGTGCTCTTCCGCGTGTTAATATGTAATAAATGTGGATTGTTAACCATTAAGTGCCGGTGAATGTGTGCGAGTGTAGGGAAACAGCACAATGTTGAAAAACATGCTATTTGCGTTCTCACCAAAATTCCACTGAAAATCTTCAGTAAACACCACATCTTTACTGAAGGTATGACTTAGACTAGACTTTTACTTGACAACTGACCTGAAATGTGACTTTGACCCATCTCTACGACTAACATTCATAAAAACTTGAAAAATTTCAATACTTGACACTGGCTAAATACACTAATCGTGTGGAGCCATAAAAAAAAAAAAAAAAATAATAATAATAGATAGGTAGGGTGTCAATAATTCTTCATCAAAATACGTCCCAACAAAACTTTCCACAGCTCATTATCCTCCGTAGCTCAAGTACACTGACCTCTACACACTATCAAAAGACACTTTGCAAACAAAAGTACAAAAGTACCTTTGAGACAAGTGACAAGCATCCATTACTGACAGGTCTCGTTTATCGCGTGTCTCGAGTCTCGACCTGTTTATAAAAACTTTAATAGCACCCCAAGATCATTTAAGGTGTATCTAAGGTGGGAAATATGGTATTTGACAACATTACTACGTAGTATGCATGCATTAAGCATATTACACATTTTTTTTAATTTTTATAAAAAAAACTACCTATTAGTTTATACATTTTGCAATTTAATTCTGTGTATTAATTCATCTGTTGAGAAAGGGTAAACTGTCATGGCGTCGTAAACAACGTCACACTCAGTTAAATAAGCTGACACGCCAAGCAGCGTTTAAAAGCCATAAGAAGAAGAAGAAGAAGAAATAAGCTGACATGTGTATGAACATTTAAGCGGAAGTGGCGTTGTTTTACCTGCATATGACGTATTTAATCAGAGACGAGATCGAATGCAGTTTCAGAACTAAGTCAACTACTAAACTCCTTCGTGTGTTGCCAGCTTTAGAAACTTTAGGGATGAGTAATCAGCTGTAACCTAACATACAAAATAGTTCTTGTAATTCTAGCAGATCGTGAATACCGTGACAGGTCGATTACTACTATTATCTCTCGATTTATATTAGGACTTGAATATTGTCTGCAAGTATATAATTAGGTCTGAAAGACTCGTCAATGTTAAAGGTCTAAGTACCCAATAAGGTGCTTTGGAGATGTATAGCGTGATTTATTTATACAATTAAACTAGTTAATGTATGACCACTTAACTAATTACTCGTTACATCTACAAAGGAGGATATAATAGTACAAGGTATACTTTTTATACTTTACCTACTAAGAACAATCAGTATTAAATACCTTTATAAAGGCTTCATGCTTAGTGTTATTCTTATACTGATATTATCAAAGTTTGCTTTACAAACAATACAAATAATCTATTGATATTGCATAACATTAAATCAATTACCGCGTCACGTTCTAAGACTTTTTGTGTATATTTCTTATCATATAAATAAATTATACTTGCTTGCAGAAATCATTCGTCCCATATTTTCATTAATTACAATATTATACGATTACGCAAAAGATTCACTTTATTTGGGCAGCTCTATACTTCTTGTTAGTTAATTCCAATCTGTCAGTCCTTAGCTCATAATAAGTTATTACTACATACGTACCTATATATTTTTTATAAACTAACATTTCTTTTAACCTTTGAAGCATTGAGTGGGGAATTCCACGTGACTTAACAGCGAGGCAGAGACTTATAGGTATTCTACAGCAAGCACACAAAATCCTGAAGAAGGCTTCCAAATAAGCTGAAACTGTTGTCGATCACCCGCGTAAGTCACGTTAATTGACCATTTTCAAATTATACACAGAACCTTTTTAATTTTGAATATTCTTTGCTTATTTCAACGTCTTATCATTTACATAACAAATAAACAGTAGCTATTGTTTCGAAATTAACGCCCACAGACGTCATATCTTGGTAAAAAATCTGTTGTTTATTATCGTCGCCACATAACTTCTGTTTACTTTATTTGTAAAGGAATGAACAAGAACACGACTTGAGTACCCGGAAAATAATCAATGCAGTTTCTATCTCACTTAATGATCTTATAGTTTGCGATAGTGTCAGAGTAAAGACTGAGGTGATCACGCACTAGTACGACCAATTATAGCGGTTTTTTTAAATAAGTAGAGTTAATGTAATCAGACGTAATTTCTACCTAGAAAAAATTAACTTAGTGAAGGAAGGTATAACTTTTTGTTATAGACAAGACTGTGTAATTAATTCGATGAAAAGTTAGGTGCGGCGGATGATATGGCGCGTTTATTTCAAATTAATAATTTAATTCGTAGCATTGAGTATTGCTATATGTGTATTATTATCTGAGTATAAAAATTTAATCACGACTTACAAAATAATTTTCATAAATATCGAAAATTTTTAAGCAATCTATACAAAACAAATATTTATAGGGGACAAGAATAATTGTCACGTAGCATTTGAGGAATGCAGTTTGCATTTTGTTTTAGCATTTATTTTAGAATGAACAAAATAACTCAACCAAACTCGACCAACTTGGTCTATGTAATGGGCGTTAATCTTCTCATTTCAATTATGCCAGATAAGCACAGATCTAAAAAGTTGTGCAATAGAACTTGTAACAAGTAAAGTAACGGATACTAATTGACGTTCATTAGAGATTTAAAGCAGTCTGATCAGTTTTTACTACCTCCTGGTCATTATGAGAAGTCACCGACTACCAAACTAGTCGGTGTGAGACGTATTCATGTACTTGTTATTGAATTCTAACCAGGATTTGTATGATATGTTATATCTACCTATTAAATTATATTAAATGTGAAACATATTTGGAATTAAAAAAAACTCAGACTCAAACAGAAATGTAAAAAAGTGTTTGTTTTGTCCCTTCTAGTTGGACAGCAAAAAGATCTTATCACGATATGTATAAGATCGTTTAAAAAACTAAAAAGAACCGACTTCAAAGCCGCGCTATTAATTTTCAGTACCAATTTTGAGGTGTTTATGTCCATATCTCAGGACTCTCTCTCTCTCTCTATCTCAGTCCATACCACACTTGAGGTATCTCCTTTCCAACAAAATAAAATTAATCAAAATCGGTTCGTTAACGACGAAGTTATACGCGAACAAACATTTAAAAAAAAAAACATATATATACGGTCGAATTGAGAAACCTCCTCCTTTTTTTGAAGTCGGTTAAAAATATTCTGAATTGCTAGGCTGCCAAAGTAAAACAGTTGAATGGCGAATTCTTCTTCTCTTTGGCGTAGTAGGGCTGAATACATTTTTTGAGACCCCCGGTAATGGCTACTCTACTTTAAATACTCTCTTCTGTAAGTATAACATGTTAACGAGTGATGAATAATTTAAGATCGCTTAAACAAAATAAAAGAACCGACTTCAAACATCACACTAGTCAATTTCAATACTAAATTTGAGGTATTTATCTTTATATATCTAGAGATACTAAACATATCTCGATGAAATTCAAATGGGACCACCTGTAAAGTATCTATAGCCTTTCAAATAAAAAAGAATTTTCCAAATCGGTTCAGGCGTCTTCTTTTAATTTGTGAACATACACAAAAATGCATACAGTCGAGCATAGAACCTCCACCTTTTTTGAAGTCGGTTAAAAACATATTTCCGAAAGGAATTTTGCCTAAAGGAAATATATTCTGCTGTAATGTTATTTTCTTACTAAGTGCGCCCTTCAACTTCGCCTGCCTTAAAAAGTATCCCATATTGGCTATTATAATGCAATCCGAAAAATTTCTGCCAAATCGTTCAAACAAACTTATATATTATATACTGACATTATATGAATAACTAGCTGTGCCTAGCGGTTTTACCCGCGTAGACATCGTTCCCGTGGGAATATCGGGATAAAAGTATCCCATGTTACGTAGTATTATCTGTTCTGCCTATGTGTTATTCCAGAGTCTAGGTATCTACATACCAAATTTCAGCTCAATGGTTTCAGTAGTTTTTGTGTGAAAGAGTAACAAACATCCATACATACAAATTTCGCATTTATGATATTAGTAAGAATACATATTTGACATTAGAATGGAACTTTGGAAAACAACGCAGGTAAATTGTTGTTTCAAACTATTTTCATAAGAAATGATCAGTTTTTAACAATTACCACATAACATGCATGGTCAGCCGGTAGAAGACGACCTAGGTGAACGTATCACGACCAAATCGGAGACGTTTTAAAGAAAGGCCAAGTCAAAAGTACTTATAACCGGCGAGCATGTATGAAGACGCTCATGAAAGTGGAAGAAGCGAAAGAGATATGTCAGGATCATAGCATGTAGAATGAAGAAAGAATTAGTCTACTCCAACGGGAAGAAGGCATTATTTATGTATGTACAGTGTACATACATACAGTACCGTACCGTAGTATTATGTACCGAGTACATAATATGCATAGACGTCCTTGATTGTCGCCAGCGAGTGGTTAGTTTGAAATATCTCTGTAAAAATGTACGTGCTAGGTAATATCATCACCAATTAGAATGTCAACAAAAGAGTTAAAATGCGGGTACTTATTATGGAATCCTCTCAACTGTCAAGCGTTACAAAATTGTCGACAAGCGCAATTAAATGTATTTACTTTTCCTCATTGCTAAGATGTGTGTTATAAAGTCTTTATTCTACATATTATATATCTTTTTCTGCATTTCCACCAGATATGCATAACGTAGGCGTGCAGTTCCAGAGGCCTATGTCCAGCTATGGACTAAAGTAGGTTGATGATTGATGAAGAGGGTGGCTAAGGGGTAAGTGAGTTAAAAATCCACCAATAGTAACTTCATTTTCCAAGCCTCGCTCAAATGAAGCACCTAATGCTCATTATCAAAATCCCTGTCTGTAAACTATTTTCTTAATATCTTATAGGCTAGTGTTGTTAGACCACTATCTCGCTTTTGTTTATAATAGATATTAGCCTCAGCAGTTAGCCACCTTCTTAGCCTTAATAGATGTGACATCTTTAGTGGAAAGCTGCATAGTTGTGTCTCGTTCTATATTTTTCGTTATATAGAACGATCATCGTTCGCAAAAGTCTGAATTTAAAGACTACTGGGCCTGTATTCGTGGGTATTTATGACACCTAACTATAAGCTGACATTTCTTGCATCAAGGAACGTTGCTTTAAATATAGCCACGAACTTTAGTCAATTCATGACATGTCTAGTATTTGCTCTATAAACATTTTATTTAACAATGAGTATAGAATTAATAAAATAAAAAATTCTATCTAATCATAAAGTTAAACTTCATACGCCAAAATCCATGTTTAAAATCTACGAATAAATTTTAATTACTATAAGGACAAATTAACTTTATGTAATGTGTATTACGTATTAATTAAGAGTTATTTACATACAGTAATTAAGAATTTAAAGTATACAACTAGGTTAATATTATTCTATCATAACATCAACCTAACCTTTTCGTAAATTTAATTAGTCCGAACTACTACATTCAAAGTGCAAACCTATTGAATAACAAGTCAGAACAAGTGCACCTTATAATTCTCGTGCATTCCACTATCGATTGCTAAAATAGATAAGAAGTACAGATATATAATCTTATCATTGACAAGAAAACTGGCACACTTTCACAAATGGGTGCCAATGTTGTAACCAATATGTCGGGAATACCATGAAGATTAGACGATATCGAGAGACGAGAAATAAAGGGATTTCAAAATAATTCTTAACTATTTTACATATGGTACAATCTCTTGATAATATTCAAAGATAATATTTTAACTCAGTATAATGCTGGTCCCCATGAACTAAAGTGAACTCTCATTACAAGGAATCAAAGAAGAGACATTCATTCCGCGTATTCACTAAAGTCGCCGTCAAAAATCGATAGTGTCGTCTGGTGCTGACTCGAATACCGAATGTGCAACTTAACACACGCACACGATTTTAAAATGCAATATGAATAAATTCGCAGCCTAATAAGAATTTGTATACTAATAGCGTTCAGCACTTAAGCTGATTTTAACATATGGATAAAATTCATAAGTTAGGTGTAATTTTAGTACAGATAGGATAATTTATCGATCTATCGATTTTCGTTGAGCTCATAGCGCCTTTAGAAAATATTAATTTCTACAAACAAACCAAGGGAGTTAATAAATAAATAATAAGAATAGCGCAGTAATCCAAAACGCGTTTCCGTTTATATAGTCAAATTCCAAGACTAAGTTAAGGTTACTATGTTCTAAATACTAGCATTTGTAAGATTTTCGATAAAATTATAATATAACTAGGTAAGTAGGAAATACCTAGAGTACACAAGCCATATCCGTAGGCCAGCGGTTAATGCGACCAATGTAATATCACAGTAGTAATATTTTAAAATTCCTAGTAATCCTTACATATACAACTCTCCGTTAAAAGCACATATAATAGCAGAAAGGGCTCAAGTTTAGATAAGGATAAGTGGCTGGATTTCCCGCTTGCACTACTGAGACATGCCTTGCATTTGATATTAATGTTTTGGAACGCCTGTAATTGTTTTGAATAATGCAGTAGTACAGTTCAATGCAAAGGTTATTTTATCGCTATTAGATATGAGATTAGCTACACATGCGTCTTAACTTGCATTAAAAAGTGTGCTATGTACTATTTTTAACCAAATTCACAAAAAAAGGTGATTATTAATTTGCCTGTATTGGTACCCCGAAACTTCGTCATTTATTAACCGATTTGAAAAAGGCAAATACTCGTAAGCTCATAATAGGCTTGGCTTATCAGGAACTGACGAAACTGGCCCTTAGTTTCACCGGTCCGTGGTAAAGTTTCACATAGTTATCTTAAAACTGACACTTAGCCTCTTTAATTGAAATAATAAATGGTACTCTATGATCTGAATATAATCGAATAATATACTGCTCATTGCACTGCAGTCTCTATTCTTAGGTGGTTGTTTTGTCACTTATATTCATTACTTATATACTTTTGCTAATCGCGAACATGTTTCTTTTATTTCTTGCCATAGTGCTAGAATCCTCGTGTAACCAATTTATGGCACATCAATTACGCGGCGAGTGTACCTACCTAAGAGCAGCCATACACGGGCAACTTGATGCAGTCAGTCACGTCCGACTGCTTCAAGCTACGACTGGATAACGCACTACAATTTTGTATTCAACGGCATAATTGAAATCGCTTGAGTAGTTTCGAGTTACGACTGCTTTAGGATGTAAGCAGCATGAAGGAATTACGTCATGTGGTCAAGCAGTTGCAAGACATCACACTACTGCTAAGCTGTTGACTGCCCTACAGCAGTTATCCCTCCAACTCTTCACCCCGTTGCGCTGTGAGTTAAATTGTCAATGCTAGGTTCAAAAGGACTAGCGACTGCTTGAGCAGTTGACGGTGACTGCTTCAGTTGAACAATGACTGCTCAAGTGGTTCGTGTATGTCCGTTCTAACTAAAATAAAAATAATGTATATTGTCCAATAATGACATAATTCAAACATCGCTTTGGGGTTGACTGTATTTTTACAGTCATAAAGATGTTTAAATACTCATGATTCAGAGTCCGTGTTTTGTGTGTTAAATCCAGTAAATAACTGGCACGTATGACGTTCAGTTAAATTGACGATTACGATAATGATGGAATGATAAGGCAATCGAATAAGTGGTCGAATGTACCATTTTTTTTTTTTTTTAGTTTTATTATGGCTCCACACGATTAGTGTATTTAGCCAGTGTCAAGTGTGGAAATTCTTTAAGTTTTTATTAATTTTAGTCATAGAGATGGGTCAAAGTCACATTTCAGGTCAGTTTTCAAGTAAAAGTCTAGTCTAAGTCATACCTTCAGTAAAGATGTGGTGTTTACTGAAGATTTTCAGTGGAATTTTGGTGAGAACGCAAATAGCATGTTTTACAACATTGTGCAGTTTCCCTCCACTCGCAGACAATCACCGGCACTTAATGGTTAATAATCCACATTTATTACACATTAACACGCGGAAGAACACAAGTTTTAGGAAAAAATACAATGATATCACACATACTTTTCCACGTTCCCGCCAAACCTCCGAATGTACCATTACATTGAATAAGGATACTGAGGTGAATGAATAAACGGCTGTATACTTAATGCCAAAATATTGAGCAAGATTGCAATTTAAGTCGTATTATTGAATGTGTTATCGTTGATGCCAAATCACGCAGATTTACATACAAAGGTGTGTTTATCATTAGATAACATAAAGCAGAAACAAGTTTGTATTAATACTAATACTAACACCCTCGGTAGCTAATCGAATCTAAAAGTAGGTTTTTTAAATATCTTATACGTACATAAATATGTATGTAGCCTAGTGGTATGCGATGATGTGGTCAAAGATGGTGAATACGCTAGCCCTAAAATACTCTGACTCTCAAGGGATGTGTGCTGCCGGAATACTGTAAGGTGATGGTGGAAAATTTTATCCTTGATGGTGGTAAGCTACTTTTTGGTAGCAAGTCAGGTGAAACATCGCTTTAATATACTCCTACCACCTGGCGACGAACACTAGTGCTAGGATTTGAATCGTTTACGCCAAACGGGCTCTCTTAAGGTAAAATTAATGTAGCAACACAACTGCATCACCATCATCATTCATCATCATAATCAGCCGGTATCAGTCCACTGCTGGATATAGGCCTCTCCCAAGAATTGCCACTGAGCCCAATCTTCGGCTCTTTGTTTCCACAACACAACACAAGTGCGAAGAATTTAAGATCGGACTCAGTGGCATACATGGAATGCCTATGTCCATTGAAAAATACATACCGTTTATTTACTTATGGATATAGTAATAAATATTAAAATACGGAACTTATCGCGAGCGCTAAAACATTAAGTGGCCCGGTAGTGTTAGTGGGAGATTGGTCGGCTTTGATGCCACAGGTACCGAATTCAATCCTCGCCGTGCACCAATGGATTTTTATATTGAAAAATGTATATGCGCTTTTCACAGTGGCTCTCCGGTGAAGGAAAACATCTTTAAGAAACCAACAACCCCCGCATGGTGGTAGGACACTGTCTAGTGTCCGCCTGGCCAGCTACCACCCTCAAGTTAGAAAATCTGTCGCCAAACATCTAATGTGTTCCGGCAGCTATCCTAGAGCCTAGCCAGTTTCCATTCTAGGCCTACCGTGCTGACCATCTTCATTTGCATCATCACTTACCAACAGGTGAGATAGTGGTCAAACGCTAACCTACATCATATTAAAAAAAAAATTACTACTGGATGTGACACAACTTTAGTTTAACTACCGTAGTTTTGAAAATAGATTCACTAACTTCACGTTAAGTTGTCAAGATTGTAAAATAAAGTAACACAATAAAAAAATGCTAATAAAATCGTGCAGCTGCAATGATTAAAATAATTACGACTCAAAATAAGTATAATTCTAAGATGAATTGCCGAGAAGCCCAGTTCCAATGACCTTCACTAGATGATGGCTCAATTGTCATGCATTTGATAAGAGATAAAAACACAATAGGTAGCAAGATAACTCGATTATTTGTGGAGAGGTAGGTATCTGTAGTGCAAGAGTTAATGGCTTCTATAATTACTGCTCAGATAGTATCATGGAAGCCACAATTCAACTGTTTTTTTGTTTGTTTGTTACGCGATTACTCCACCAATTGTAAGCCGTTTCAAATGATTCATTTTTTATTGGTAGGGTACATTTCCTAGGTGGTCCCATTGTAATTTATTGAGGTCTGATGAGTATCTCCAGAGATATGGAGATAAATACCTGAAACTTGGACCTACTGAAAATTACTAACACGGCATTGGAAGTCGGTTTTTACGTGTTGGTAACAATCAAAAGCAACAGTAGCTACTAACATTGAGTTGTAGTATTAGTGTGTTATCCTTAATGAAGTGGTTCTCCAGAATCAAATAAGATTTTTTTTTTTAATATGCTAGAATTTTAAAAAGGTAAGAACCAATAAAGAACGATTACATTTTTCGAACATCGAACAACAACAAAACCGAAATGGAAATAATTCGATTTTCCTTTAGGAATAAATCGATAGTATTATTAACCGACATCACAAAAAATGATTCTCAATTCGTCTGTATGTTTTATTTTTATTTTATTTATTTTCGCTGAGTAAAATACTTTTAGCAAGAAAGGCAAAGGCCACATATTAATTAAGATAGTTGTAAAACTAAAACACGCCCCGCGAGTCAATTTCAGTAGCAAGTTTGAGACGTTTATCTTCATATCTCTGGAGATAATTATCAGATCTCGATGAAATTACAATGGGACTACTTCGAGAACGTACACTACCGATTACAAAAATAATCTTTGGAATCAGTTTACAATTAACAAAGTTATTGCCTAACATACATACAAACAAAAAACAACGGATTGCACTCCAGGCATAGAAAAGATAATAATACTACGTACCAGGAGTGCCGGCAGAAGTGACAACTTGAACACGTAATTTTTTAATATTTTGGAATGACACCTAGCGCAAGCGCCCTTCGCTCCGTCTTACGAATTTTCGCCTTACGATCAGGATACGTGACCCTAACGCGAGTTGAACATGTTTTACCCATCCCAAGAAAAGTGCACAACGCCGCTAAAGAAGTTTTCACTTCAAAAAAAAAAACTTGTGTGTACTTATGTACACGCGTTAGAAGTTATACTTCTGTGGCGTATGGAAAAAAAAATAACTAAAATGCAGTAGTGATTAACGATAAATATTAAAATTAATCAAAAAGATTTTATTTAAATAAAAAAGGTTTTAATAACGTAAAAATATGACGTTAAATATGACATATACAACTTGAACATAATCATGCCACCTAGAACTAACTTCACGGTGTAGAATTTAGGTGTCGGTGTGCGCGCACATCGTACCACCTAGAACTAACTTCACGATGTTAAGTTTAGGTGTTGGTGTGCGCGCGCATCGTAAAAATTCACTCTAATCATTTTTCTCTATCGCGCCAAAAGAAGTATAACTTCAAAAACCTACAGACTAATTGAGAACCTCCTTCTTTTTAGAAATCGGTTGAAAATACGACGGATGTGTCTTCGCACGCTTATATTGACGCTAACATTAGTGGTTAAAATATACAGCAGCACCCAGTCCGTCTTAATTACCCTGACTAGCCATATTTATGACACGAATAAGAACTCCTGAATTATTTATGACTTCGATGATGTCTTTTGTTCTAGTTATTTTCTCAAAGCGCTTATGAATAAATAAGATCACGAAGGTGAGCGGATATATCCAACAATTATTTATAGAAAATATATTTCTTGATTTTTCATTAGACATTACAAAGGATACAAAGGCTTGTAGCTGGAAATTGAACGCAATAATTATTTGCAACAATAAAACGCGCGTCTCTACGACGCACGCAAAGTTGTCTTAGCAGTCCAGTGGATTTTGACTGTAATTTCTTTACGGTATATCTACATAATAATGGTAAATAATGACATCCGCCTATGACAATTCTACCGTATCACGCAGATGTTTTTTACGTCGCCACAGAATAAATAAACATGGTACTACTAAAACTGTACAGCGACACTAGCGACAGTATCCAGAAATTATTTAGGCCTGAGATTCACTATATATTATGCTCTCTAATGTAATGTCATGTGGTGCTTTACAGCCAATCCCAATAATTTAATGTATGTTGTTTGACAAAGAGGTTATATATCCCAAGTGGATTTGCAGAATTTTAGTCAAGGAATAGTTTTAAACCGACTTTAAATAATTAAGATAGTTTAAAAACTAAATCAACCGGCTTCCATGCCCCGAGAGTCAATTTCAGTAGCAAGTTTGAGACGTTTGTCGTCATATCTCTGGAGATACTTATCAGATCTCTAAGAAATTACAATGAGACTACTCCGGAAATGTACCCTACCGATTAAAAATAAGACATTGACGGAGTAATCGCGTAACATATATACAAAAAAAAACATACAGACGAATTGAGAACCTCCTTCTTTTTGGAAGTCAGTTGAAAAGAGGAAGTTAGAAAATTTATTTTTTGGTTTGAGAGGCAATCAAATACTTCTCGTTAAGACTCATTATACAATTCACCGAGATCTAATGAGTTATCTCCATACATGGAGATAAACACCTCAAAATTGCTACTGTAAATGACTCGCGCGGAATGTGAAGTCGGTTTTCAGAGGTAACAGAACTTCTGTAAGTCCGCTAGGGACTTCTACCGACGCTTTGTTGTCTCCGGACTTAGTTAAAATCAAACGTGAAATTTTAACAATCCAGAGTATAAGGCAGAGTATAATTAAATAAAATCGTACTATTGCTATACGAACGATTTTTTCCGCAGTACTAGTACATTGATGTTGTTCACAGATTGAAGAATATATAAAAATCGCAATGTGCACTTAGCCTTAAGTAAGTAGCAACCGTCATACTTTTCCTGTTACCTTTATTCACAATGGATTTTTCTACCATATTTTATGTGCGCATTTTACATTGGCTCAGCAGAGAATAGAAACATCGTTAAGAAACACCAACGGTCTGCATAGTGGTCGGACACTGTATAGTGGCCACCTAGCCAGCTACCACCCTCAAGTTTGAAAATCTGTCGCCAAACATCTAATGTGTACCGGCAGCTATCCTTAAGAGCCAGTTCCTACTTTATTCCTAGCGTGCTATCATCCTCGACTGCACCATCACTTACCAATAGGTAAGATAGTGGTTAAACGCTAGCCTATACAACAAAAAGGAATCTTTAGAAAAAAAGTAGTCCTTAGTTTTTACTAAGAAATTTCCTATTAGCAAAATGCCCCTTCTTGATCTTCTTGATCTTGAACATAATCACGGATTTTTCCGCAACTTTTTTTACTTACTTACTACTTTGGACTTTGATTTTGTTTACCGTCCGTCTCAGACGAACGATGATGGTATATGACGAATCTCTAAGATCTTTATTTAGTCCGGAGCGGACGATGTTTTTCTTAGCATTGTTCTGTTTTGCGTCATACCTTAATTAACTTTTACGCGGAACGTATTCTGCCATTAGTTTGTTGTGGATTGTAAGTTATATTGGTAATCTACTATTTTATGCTAAAGGTACAAGTACTTTCTTATGAAATCATGTTATCTTCTTTTATTCGAGTGTTAAAAATGTATACTTGTACTTACTTAGGCTGAGTTGCACCATCTTACTTTAACTATAAAAAACGTCAAAAATCTGTCAAAATCTATATTGAAACACCGGTTAATAGTTATAGTTACGGTTAAAGTAAGACGGTGCAACTCAGCCTTAGAGTTTCACAGGTACAAATTGGATGTAGTAAAAAAATTCAAACAAATTTACCTACACATTTTCTGACTTTTTAGAGTTTTTAATTGAAGTAGTTGAGAGTATTCAAAATGGTGTCGTAAATTAAATGTAAGGGTGCGCACTCATAAAAAGGCTTGCATTCGTTCCGTCAACATTATTATGACGTGTCGTAGAAAGTACCTTTTGACGTTACCCTCGTCTGGAGGGGTGATTCAACCCTTCAATTATTCACGACCCTCTGACTGATGCATGAAATGAATTACGATTTTATTGTATTATCAAAAGAATTTGGTATTCGCAATCTTATCACATTTCTCTTTTGCCAAAGATTCTAAATCCTTATTTACATTTTATTCCGTTTCCTAATACCTACAGAAAACGGAAGAAAATCCTGACAAAACAATAGGTACGTGTTTTACTTTTTGCCTAATTTCTTAAATTTTTGCCTAATTAATTAAATACTAGATGTGCCCCGCGGCTTCGCCCGCGTAAAAAGTATCCTATAGCCTATCCATAATAACTATACATATGTAAAGTTTCAGCTACATGGGTTCAGCCGTTTAACCGTGAAGAAGTCCCTAACAAACACACAAACTGACTTTCGAATTTATAATACAGGTGTTGACTAAGGTTCAAACACCTCATAAATAATAAACTGAGCTAGGTCTCTAAAATATAAGAAAGCCGTATTACTTTTGATCACGAAAGCTTTAGTGACCTACTCTAGTAGGTCACCACCATTCTTAACCACTGACACATAAAGAGGGGTGTTAAAGTTTGACATGTGTATCGTGTGTCTGTCTGTGGCATCGTAGGTTGCTCCCAAACAGATGAGGCAATATTCTGGATAACCAGAATTTTACCGTAGTACACTGCACTAAATCTAAACAAAAAGTATTTTCTTTTATGGGGTTTTTGGTTAAGATGAAAATTATTATTCCTAATTTTCAGAGTAAAAATGCAATGATTGTACCTAAGTGAAAGTGTAAAGTGGTAAAATATGTATGTCTGCAATGAATGGGGAAAACTTCAAGAAAAATACCAATTGATAACAACATTATCAATAACATTGAATACAGTATGGCGTCAATAAAATTATAGAGGGCTCTTGATTTAATCTTAGAAATGACAGTGTAGTTAGTTATATTAACGCACTTAGTTTTTAAGGCAAAGTGGCACTAACACATCTGGTGATGATGCGGTCTGAGATCGAGAATAGTGCATGCTTGGAAGTGAAAGACGTCAGTGAAACTAGCCCCTGGATCTCCTACCCAAATAACGAAACTATGCGAACCCTCCTTGGTAATGTGGCTAGTACCAATCAAAAGGCTACAAATCAGCGGACTGATTCGCGACATATATTTGTTGGGCGCCTTTTAAAGCCCTGCAATGCACTAATGCAAATAAAACCACACTTGCTACGAAGTGTAAAGATATACCTAGTGACTCTATATTTAAACCATCGAAGAACTTAAAACTAGATATGACAATTGCTTTAAATTATAGCGTTCAAACTTACAAAGTTGTTATAATGATTGAACCTGCAACAATTACAGGAACTTACCTGAAAACAAAATACGTTGGTTAAAATGTGTTAGGTACAGTAAGGCTCCTTATTATTTACCCAGAGAACACAGGTATAGTATATATAGTTCTGTATATTTACCTATGTAAGTGGTACTTAAGATAAATAAAAAAAACAGTTTTCAAATTATTCTCGCAGCTATTGAATTCGATCCTTAACTTTTTTAAACGAAATTATTTCAAATCGGTGGTACGGGCATATTCGTTTTTAATTATGTTACAAACAAAAATAACAGCCGCAGCGTGTGAAAACTGTCTACAGACGGAACAGATAATTTTCGTGAGCCGGTTGCCAAACCCCACATTTTGTAATACCCGTAATTGGCCGCTTCCTATACATTGCCTTCGTTTGACTGAACATTATTTAAACGTTCACGTAATGATACATAACAACATAACAAAAAATATTAGGTCTTCAAGTCGCGAGTAAATAGGTATCTTCTAACCAAGCATGCTACATCTTCACGTATAACGTATTTTTATTATGATGCCAGTTATAAAATGCCCTAAGTATTTTTATTGTACATTTAATGAAGTTGGCCCTATAATATACAACGTTAACGTTATTTTATTATATGACCTTTTAAATACGCGATTAGTGCGACGAACTCTTAGCTATTTAAGTGACCGAGGGAAATAGCCGATCGCCATTAAATAATCGTACGTTATTTGTTTCAGTACATTGTCATAATTTTCTTGGTAAGTTTTCTTTCAATATCGCATGTTTCCTTTCAATATCTTTTATTTTCGTATAAAAATAAACATGATTATAGTTTCATTGTTAACCGACTTCAATAAAAGATGGTGGTTTCTCAATTCGACCGTATATTTTTTTTGTATGTGTGTTTGCGGAGACCATCGTCGTTTATGAATCAATTTTGTTTTTTTTTTGTTGGAAAGGAAATATCCCTATAGTGGTACCATTAGTAATTTCTCCGAGATCTGATAAATATCTCCAGATATATGTTAACAAACGTCTCAAACTTGCAACTGAAACTAACTCGCGCGGCATGGAAGTCGGTTGTTTTAGTTTTTAATTATATATTATTTTTCAATTTGATTAAGCATTGATATTAAAGAAGATGACGACACGATCTTATTCCCACAATGCTTATTTAACAAAATTATATTAAAGCATAAACTAAAACATGGTTGACAATTTGAAGTGGGATGATCTTTTGTATTTTATCATCATCTTAAAATAGCAAATACTTATTCATTTATTTACTTTTACTAGTATATAATAATAAAACACCACTCAAGAATTATCGCCGTGGATTTAATTTTTTGTTGGACTGAAGTTCATTGACTTTATTTTAGTTTGATCTCATACAACCATTTGAGTAGGTACTACCAGAGTAAGCATTCTAAGCAACTTGAAAATAATAAAAAATATTTGAATTAAGAATAATAAACTTTCAATAGAATCTTGGTTATTCTATAACACACTCATAGCTTTAACAGTTTTACAATATCTCAGCGAACGGTAAATTCGCCGCCATTGAAAACGACATAGAATTAATTGCGACTAAGAAGTCTTTTCAATTGAATTTATGAACAATACCACAGAATAAAGAATAGTACACAGACTTTACACAGTACAAACATTTTGTATAAAATTTTACTGATCATGTAGGAAAGGGTACTTATCTATTTAAGTGCTTTTATATTATTTTACGAGTACTTACTATACTCATATTATACATGCTGCTACATTGATCAATGACCGTGATTTTATTTGCGCTAGTTCAGTCATTGATAGGTTTAGCTTTTGAAAGATAAGCTGTTGTAAAACGAAACGAGGGCGAACGAAATTTGAGGACACGGTGGTGTAGTGGGAAAATGGTCGGCTTTGATTCCAGAGGCACCGAGTTCAATCACCGCCGTGCACCAATACAATACAATACAATACAAAACTCTTTATTGTATACCATTCATTATAAAAATTTAACTTATATTATAAATACGTCTAAGGTTAGTATAACAATGGGCGGTCTTATCACTAAAAGTGATCTCTACCAGACAACCTTTGTATGGACAGAGAATTGTAGGAAGTAGAAGACGGTGGTGTACAATAATAAGATCTTAAAAGATGCTATACAAATTTTATAATAGAATAAATAAATAATCTTAAACAAAATTACAAATATATAATACATTCCAATATACACATATAATCCACATACTATACATAAATAAAATACAAATAGATATTATATATTTTCAATAGTTTGAAAGCTAGCATAAGTATAGTTATATAAGTGTTAGGTAATGATTCTTCAACTTTGTTTTAAAAGTGGATGATGATTTTGCACTGCGTATATCCAAAGGTAGTTCGTTCCAGAGTCGTGCAGCCTGTACTGCAAAAGAATTGGCAAAATATTCAGAAGAGTGTAGAGGTATCTTTAGAACTAGGGTTTCAGCGGAGCGTAAGGATAGAGTATGTGAGTGATGTAAGAATTGGAAACGTTGTTTTAGGTAAGGGGGCGTAAAAGGAATGAAAAGGACAGAGTATAATAGAGAAAGGATGTGAGCATTCCGGCGTGTGAGCACCAATGAATTTTACTACAGGAAAAATTTAGGCGCTTGTCACAGTGCCCCCCCGTGAAGGAAAAACATCGTTAAGAAACCCCTAATCTCCCTCCGCATGGTGGTAGGACACTATCTAGTGTCCGCCTGGCCAGCTAAAAATCTGTCGCCAAAAATCTATTGTGTTCCGGCAGCTATCCTTGAGAGCCAATGGCCATTCTAGGCGTAGCGTGCTTACCGTCTTCGACAGCATCATCACTTACCAACAGGTGAGATAGTGATCAAAC
This sequence comes from Cabera pusaria, assembly GCA_954871355.1. NCBI lineage: Eukaryota > Metazoa > Arthropoda > Insecta > Lepidoptera > Geometridae > Cabera > Cabera pusaria. The sequence continues at coordinate 7,698,809 of OX940894.1, forward strand.
GCGAGCCTATATAACATTAAAAAAAACGAAACATACTCATGAAACGTCGTGTGTCTGCCTCGGTTGTAGATTGTACTTTTTTACCAATGATCAAAAATATAACACTGAGTGACTCAGTGTTATTATTAATTTTAAGATGATGCTTGAATTTCAGTGCAGGGTGCGAAGACATTTTTCCTTCCGTCTTCATAACTTTTATATTTTTATGTCCGACAGACAAGCACTTCACGCTATCTTACCTGAAGTTACGTGAAGATGCGGTCTAAGATAAAATCGTGCTTGTCTGGAATTTAAAAGACGGCACTGAGACGAAGCTATTGGAAAACCAGCTTAATTCCAATCCATGGAGCGCAATTATTCTATCCCGTATTCCATAACTATCTGCTCTAGACTAATTCTTATATTATTTAAATAATATCGTTTAAAAACTAAAAAACAACCGACTTCAATGCCGCGCTATTCATTTTCAGTACCAATTTTAAGATGTTTATCTCAATATCTCTGAAGATACTTATCATACCTCGATAAAATTACCATGGTACCACACTTGGGATATCTCCTTTCGAACAAAAAAAGAATAATCGAAATCGGTTCATAAACGACGAAGTTATCCGCGAACAAACATAAAAAAAAAAATATATATATATATATACGGTCGAATTGAGAAACATCCTCCTTTTTTTGAAGTCGGTTAAAAAAGAATGGAACAAACATAGAACAACAATTGGGTGAATTTAATAACCTAACGGTAACGAAGAAGCATTGAATATTTATAAAACATTAAAAAGACATAATACATGCTAAAAATGTCTCGTAAAGTTATGTGCCAGAGCACGGGTAAAAAATATGTAAATTCACGCCAAAATTATTGCTATTGACTTTGTGACTCGTGAATTAAGTGTCTTTGTATGTATTTTATATACTTTTTACAGTGTTCGTAATGAATCAAGCATGATTCATTACGAACACTGTAAAAAGTAGATAAGTACTACTACATAGATAGGATACGGATTTTAATCTTCATCACTTTTTTCATTATGTAATAGCTAGATGTCTCTCTGATTGTCATATTTATGCGATAGGAGCTGAGCCGTGGACACTCAGTTTAGCTAAGCTAAAAAGGCTATGCTCAACGTTTCTCTATAGAATCGAAGCCAACACATAATAATAATAATAAAGGCGGCAATAGCCCAATGGATAAGGTGTCGGACTGGCGATCGAGAGGTCGTGGGTTCGATCCCCACCCCACCCATTGCACTATTGACGTGAACCCACTCCAGACACAAGCATATTTAGCTTAGTTGGAGGGGTTAACAAGAATACTAGTAATGTGCAACCCACATTGCGAGTAATCTTTTTAAAAAAAAAAAAAAAAGAAGGTAATAAGCAAGTTCTTGAGTGTAGGAAAACAGCGCATTGGCAATTATAGCGTATATAGGACCACAGACGTCGGATTACGCAACGCTACGCTACCAGGACGCTCCCAGACTGAGTATGTGGAAGGTTGATCTTCTTAAAAGCGAACGCGGGGTGCATATTTCCATACAAATGTATTCCCCCGTTTCCTCCCTGGAAAATGCTTCTATAGCATAATTCGTTTCTACAAAAAATGAAGGTCTGCTGTAGCTATGCCCCTATCATTTGCTTCTTTTTGACCAACCGATTGTAAATAGAAATATGACCCTTCAAAAATATTAAAGAGGAGATAAAAAGGATTATATTTCTTTTTGCAATGGATTGGTCAAAAAATCAAATGATAGGGGCGTAGTTACAGTAGACCTTGATATTTTGTAGAAACAAATTTAGCTCTAGAAGCATTTTCCAGGGAGGAAACGGGGAATAAATATGTATGGAAAAGTGCACCCGCGTTCGGTCTTAAGCTAATTGGCAAGAGCTAGACGAAAATAGCCGAGCATGCTTTTCAGCACGGAGCAATTGGAGATGCTTCCTTTCAGCTCTGGACTATTATAAGCTGATGATGATATAGAGTAATATAAAACCATTCGAAGCAATGCGGGCACCAATCCAAAACCTAAGTTTAGGTACAATAGTTTTGGCTGACATTTCCTCTATTGTTCCTAATTGGATAGCTTTGACGTCACCATATGAATTCGCTAAGACATACTTAGCATTTTTCATTTGTATGAAAAAGTGTATTAGCGTTATTAGCCACACCACATAGACAAGTTGTAATTTTTAATCGACATCACAAAAAAGGAGGAGGTTCTCAATTCGTCTGTATGTTTTTTTTTTGTGTATGTTACGAGATTACTCCGCCAATTCTTAACCGATTTGAATGATTATTTTTATTATCGTTAGGGTACGTTTCCGAAGTAGTCCCATTGTAATTTCATCGAGATCTGATAAGTATCTTCAGAGATATGACGATAAACGTCTCAAACTTGGTACTGAAATTGACTCACGGGGCATTGAAGTCGGTTGTTTTAGTTTTTATCTTAATTATTGGCAAGAAGTGTCCTTGAGTGTAGACTCAGGCTTGTACTATTATTTATTCTATGGCTCAGGGCGGACATGAGAGTTCGAGGACACTACCACAGCTATGGGTAGGCTATATTAGAAGATACGCGAGAATAGAGAAGAACCTTCATCCTGGAGGTATGAAAAAGCGGCGAGGAAACCTATTTATACATTAAAAATTAAGTATGTGTTATACTAACTGCACCTTGTATCTTTAACCAAGTTGAAAAATTGTGTTAAATCCTATTGCACAATATGTTGTCTATCCCTGTGTAAAATTCTGCATAATTGGTAAAATCATTATCTTTTCTGTGGTAAAATCGTGTAACCTTGAACAAACAACAAACATAAATTCGCATTTATAATATCGGCCGTCATACGTGATATTTACTAAGTAAAATATAGCAAACAAAACACTAACACTTTAGAATGCTATAAAACAAGACCCAGTTCTGAGTCTTCTTCTTCTAGTTCCTTTTGTTTTATTGGAACATCAACTCGTTATCTTTCTGTCGGGCGCTGACCTAGTCTTATATGGTGGATCAAAGGACGACACGCGGTAAGGACACGGTGACTCAAACTAGTACTTAGCCTTAACTTTTTCCTCTAAATAATCGTAAATTGAACAAGGAAGCACCTTGAAGTGAGCACAGGCGAAGAAAAAAGTAAACAAGATGTCAATTGTGTAGAGATAAATATGTTTACGGTTTATTGTAGTTTTGTCATATTATTTAAAATTATTGTCGGTTACTTCCCGATCTTGGTATTTGAGCTTTACCAATTGTTTTTTCTTGACCAATTATTTCAGAGTTCAGACAGAGTCTGGAAACTATGGAACAAAAACAATTTCAAAAAATGTAAGTGTTATTATTTTTGAGACATCATGATCAATGGTATAATGATTTTTAACCGACGAAACAAAACCGGAGGAGGTTATAAAGTCGACGCGTATATATATATTTTTTTATGTATGACCACGCATAACTTTTTACAGAGTAGTCTGATTTCGATAATTCTTTTTTTATTGGAAAGGGTATACCCCCAAGGGGGTCCCATTTTAATATTAACGAAATCGGTCCAGCCGTTTTGAATAAATCAACAAAAATAATGGATAAAAGTATCATTATTTTGATGATTTTATCATGTCATTAACGTATGTCAACAAACACTGGAAAAAACAAAGAGCCGAAAATCGGGCTCAGTTGAGAGAGGCATATGTCCAGCAGTGGACTGATACCGGCCGATTATGATAATGATGATATTTTACAGCTGGTACCATTTAAATTTCATCGAGATATGTTCAGTATCTCCAGAGATATGAAGATAAACACCTCAAACTGAGTATTGAAATCGACTAGCGTGACGTTGGAAGTCGGTTTTTTTAGTTTTTTAAGTGATCTTAAATTATTTTTATTATTATTATAGAGCATAAATGTTCTATATAACGTTTGTCTAGGCCAGGGGCAATATAATAATAATATATAATAAATAAGCAATGACGCCTGCTTTTAACGTAGTAGGTAATGGCCACAAAAAATTATAAAATAAAACTTTTTAACAAAAAACCGCCAAAAAAACTGAAAAGCAAAAAATAAGTAAACTTTTTATTTAACCTTAATAACGAAGTTCTTAAACTACTGTTAGTATACCTAAGTATATATTTTTGTAATTGTTTTGAGTTTTTAACTAAACATTATAACTCAATTCTCAAACGAATGTAAGTATGTATACCTAAGTAATTTTAAGGTTAGATAAAAAGTTTACTTATTTTTTGCTTTTCAGTTTTTTCGGCGGTTTAATTTTTTTAAAAGTTTTATATAAATATAAGTTTAAATAAAATTTACAGCTTTTTTCATATATTCATTTCATATAGCGTTTGACTACTATGTCGATTCTCGAATAGTGGTGTGGTGCTGGTGCTGGCGATGATGTCGTCAAAATGGTGAACACGCTAGGCCTAAAATCACGGTAATATTATAATATTACCGTGCTAAAATGTTCAGACCTGTGTGCTGCTGCACGGTAATAATATTACCGTGGCTGCTGGAACACCGCAAGGTCGGTAATATTATAATACTATGTTATTATATTACCGTGGTATGGTTATGTCGGCAGATTTTGTCTTTGATGGCGAAGAGCTACTTTTGGTAGCAAGTCAATCGGAATAACAATATAATGTTCCTACGACTTGTGAGCTGATCGTATTAATAAAATATTATATAATAATTCATTTATTTACGGAAAATAAACTATTATATACATTGAAATATTTTTAAAACTATCTAACTACAAACAAATAAATAAACCTAATAAAAAACAATGAAAACTAAAATTTAGTCTACGAAACCACTACCAGTAGGTAAAGTTCCCAAAATGCTGGCTGCATTCCCCCGTTGAATCGCGATGCTTAGTCTCTAAGCTAAATATATGCCAGCATTTTGGTTATCTTTCTAAATTATTATTAAGTTAATTTTGTATATTTATGATGTTACTACATTAAGACAAAGGTGTCATTATCATCAAAGACCAGCACTAAAATTCTAGCCAAACAAGATTTGTTAAAATCCTGTTTGGACTAAAAAAGCTCTTCTAAAATTAAAAATCAAGTATATTGCCTTTTCCTTATTTACACTTACATAACATTTGCACGATATTTAAAGATAGAATACGATATTACGAGAATATTAGTCAACGTTTAAAAGTACATATATACATAACATAAGTTATAGAGACAGAAGTGTTAAAAATAAGGCACAATTTACACTTCTGGGGTTGTGAGAAAAAACCGGTCGCCTCGTCACACTGTTTTGCACTTCCAGGCAAGACTAACATTACGGTGTTCCGGCAGCACATCGCCCTTGATAGGCGATATTTGTGGACCGATTTACAAAAATATTTTTTTATATACGAAAAAGTATACTCCTGAGGTGTGGTCCCGTTGTCATCGAGATCTGATAAGTATGGTGTTTATCTCTATATCTCTTGAGATACACATCAAATCTCGATGAAATTACAATACCAATACCACCAAACCATACCAAACAGAAGTATATTCTCTCAAACAAAAAAACAATTTACCAAGTCTAACCGACTTGGTAAATAAATGACTGAAAAAACAAACATGAAAGAAAAATTAAATAGGTAACAGTTAAACTTCTCCTTTTTTGAAGTCGGTAAAAAAAAGTAATTTGCCACCCTATTTCTCACCCACGTTAAAAGGGTACATACTTTTTTTTGCTGCTAATATGCCACAATATTTAAATTTCAGAAAAATCTGAAGAGCCTTCTAGCCATTGAAGAGAAACGGACAAAAATCAAATTGACATTTGCATTTATTCTGATGATTCACAAACAGAGGATATACTCAATTTGTGTAAATATTTTTAAAAACAATATTATGTTAGGTCATATTAAGTTTGTGGTATCCGTTGAGCGTTTTTTTTTTTAAAAGGGTATATCTAGACACCTAACGTTGCGTTTGGCGTGAACGCAAACAGAAATTTTATCAAAATGCAATTTGTGTCAGGTCCCATAATTTAATCAAGTTCAGCGTTAAAGACACTTCAACGAGTGAGATTTAAGAATAATATTTTTGAGCTATATCCAAATGTTCCAACAACTTGCTTTATTATAGGGACTTAGCGACCCGTCCCGGCTTCGCACGGGTAAAGCTTAAATTTTTTGCATCAACTTGTTGCGTCGAGTATAAATTAACATCTTCAACAATCATCGTCATTATTTCAACCAATTTTCAGAACACTTCAAAAAATTATATACTAACATGTGAATATTCCTCACAAATCATTCTGTCTATTGGTGAAAACCGCATGAAAATCCGATCAGTAGTTTTTGAGTTTATCGCCAACAGACAGATAGACACGATGGGTGACTTTGTTTTCTATACTTCTATCTATATCAATATTATAAAGAGAGAACATTTGTATTTTTATACAAAAACACAAATGTTCTCTCCAAATCCATACGGATGTTTGTATTGATTTGGCTCAAAAACTACTGGACCGATTTTAAAAATTCTTTCACTAATATATAGAATGGACTTTCAGAATGAAAATAGGCTATATATTATACGATTTAATCCTTTTTTTATTAATCCTTTTCAAAATAATTACGTTAATTAGATTGGTCACATATTATAGATTAAAATTGTCCTTTCCAGTATATCATTTAAATTAATAGTTTAGAAATATCACAGATTGAAAATTATGCGTCTCAAAAAATTATAAAATATTTCCAGTGAAACCACAGATTAGACCATAGTTACTATACAATATTAAACAGCTTAGATATTTCTGTAGATCCCAACCTATATAAATCAATTTTATGTCAATATAGTTTGATCTATCGTATAAAACTAGCTGAGTCTCGCGGCTCCGCCCGCGTTTAAAAGTATCATATGGTCTTATTCCTTTATAAGTACTGCCTATCCCTGTCCAAAATTTCTGCTACATCCAGCCTCTGTCCAGCCGTTTGACCGTGAAGAAGTTCCAAACAACAAATATACAAACTGACTTTCGCATTTAGGTATATGACTTTGGTATTGATAATGATGGTCAAGGATGGCGAACACGCTAGGCCTAGAATGGAAAACTCCCGAGCGCTGTGCTGCCGGAACACCGTAACGTTATGGCGGCAGATTTTTTCACTACTGGTGGTAAGCTACTTTTTGGTAGCAAGTGAGGCAGAACATCGATTTAATGATACCACTACCTGTGTTCGAACACCCATGATTCATGAATGGACATAGAAACTTAAGAAAATCAATTGGTATATAGCTAGGATAATAACCAGCGACCGTCGGGTTAGAAGTCAAGGTAAGTAACTATTCTTTACGCCTACGGGCAGTCCAATATTATGTATCAATTTTACCCGTGCAAAGCCGGGGCGGGTTGCTAGTATGATATGTAGTGACATACTTATTTTATAATTATGTCAACTCATTCATCATCTAGTGTTCGTGATCACTCATCGAAATCAAGGCTGAGGTCGCATAGTCACTGTTGTTCACGCAGTATTTTTTACTATTATTAAAAAGAGTAAGTACTACACGTACTTACGTACACCCATTATTCTTATTAAACTGGTGATAAGTACCAAAAGAACTGATAGTTTTTACAGACTTCAAACAAAGAGAAGTTCTAATCTAAAATACATACAGATAAACTTAGAACTTCTACGTTCATCTGTTTTTCATGTATCTGTCACTTGTGGACCTATTTTTAACCGACTTCAAAAAAAGGAGGAGGTTTCTCAATTCGACCGTATATTTTTTTTTTTTTTTGTTCGCGGATAACTTCGTCGTTTATGAACCGATTTTGATTTTTCTTTTTTTGTTGGAAAGGAGATATCCCAAGTGTGATACCATGGTAATGTTATCGAGGTCTGATAAGTATCTCCAGATGTATTGAGATAAACACCTCAAAATTGGTACTCAAAATGAATAGCGCGGCATTGAAGTCGGTTTTTTTTTAGTTTTTAAACGATATTATTATCAAAATTCTTTTTTTTTTTCATAAGAGTATACTTCTGAGATGGTCATATTGTAATATCAGCGAGATCTGAAGAGCATCTCCAGAATTTTTTTAATTCAGTTTACATAATTATAAAACTTGTAAATCGTTTAAGGCTAGTACATCTACCCATCATTTGAATGCATCTCAAATAATACGTGACTCTAATTTACAAAACTGCAATAAATATACATCTTGACTAGTTTGTTTGACCAGGACTCGTTTAGAATACTAATAGTACACTATATTTGAAAGTATGTAGATAAGCTAGATTTAAAGCAATACAATATGTTCTACAATTCATACCCTACCTAACCTAGCTATTTTATGTATCTTTACGAGAGTTGTTGTCACTTTCTAATTAATCAAGAAAAAAGTGACAGCATGCGATTAATGGTGACATCGAAATCAAGTAGGGTATGTATAAAATCAAGAATTAATAAAATAAATAATGAAATAAAACACAACCTCAAATACAAAGTCGTCAGGGTATCAAGTGTCAACTCAGTTGTGTATGATTAAAAACTCGTTCTTCCAGGCCAACATTGATTATTGAATTTATACCAAACGTAAATAAAACTTATGCCAATGTTTTAATATTCGAATACTTATTATTTTATTTTATTTACACATTTATTTTAAATTATCGTAGTAGACTTTAATTTTAATGACAAGATCATGAAGATCTTAAAATTTGTGGACTATACATATCTACCTAAATCAAAACAGTAGTTGCATAGTATGCTATTTATATATTTATTTATTATTTTATATAAATATATTCAGTTATTATATTATTGATTGATATTTGAAAGATTGACGAAACAGATTTATGAGACGAGTGTGAATGGGCCAGTTGGTAGAGGCCGCCCTAGGCGAACGTATCACGACCAGATCGGAGACGTTTTAAAGAAAGGCCAAGTCAAAAGTACCTATAACCGGCGAGCATGTATGAAGGCGCTCATGAAAGTGGAAGAAGCGAAGGAGGTATAGGAGGTATAGGATCGTAACACGTGGAAATAAGTAGTATCTGCCTACCCCAACGGGAAAAAGGCCTGATTGTATGTATGTATGTATGTATATTATTTTATATAATTTACTAGTTGTGTCTCGCGGCTGCGCCCGCGTTAAAAAGATGTATCACACATAATATATATATGTACTACAACAATCTACTATCTGTATGCCAAACTTCATCAAATCCGGTTTTGGGTAAAAACAAATTACATCCATCCATCCATCTACACTCACCAACATAACTTAATATAAAATTATCTAGATGGCGCTGAAGCATGTTACATCGGTCTCCTTGTAAATATTGCCCTAAACAGTATAAGATCCTGCATCACGCAAACGATATTTTCTGCTACGTTAGTACCAGATGCACTTTTGTTTCTTTGAACTCTTTGTAAAACGTTTCGCATTTATATAATAGGATCAGCAATAGCAGTAGAGAGTAGTATGCTATAAGAATGCATTAATCTGTAGTAATTTAAAAGATAAGTGTCGTGACTTGATACATGCATACCTTATTGTCTAAATGTTATAGGAATGTCGTCAGATTCCTGTCTAGGCACCACATCAGTATGCCATTTATGTAGACAGAGATACACCATAATAAATACAGTTTTTTATTTCTGTATCCATGGCATTTACATTTTGCAACATATGCTGTAATACCTTTATAGCAACAAGTAACATAATGAATATATTAGCTTATTAAAATTACTAACATATCGAGACATCCAAATGCAAATGATAAAAACAATTATCAGGAGACGGGATCACCCTGTATAATTCTAATTAGGATAACGGTAATAAAGCCTATATGTATAAAGTGAATTGCCAAGCTAATCTAAATGATCACTAAGTAAAGGACGATTTAAAGGCCAGGATTTGTATGAACTCTGCTCCCACCCTCCATAGCTTCCATAGCTTTGTGTAATACATTGTACCTAATATTGTATAGTTAAGTCTTATTATATGTCTCTTCTTCATTAGTGTAATAAAAAGTACTTGTGTTTTTTCTTATTTTTATATATTTTTTATTTATGAATTTATTTATTATATTTATTTCGTATTGTATTGTATTGTTGGATATGTATTTTCAAGCTAAACATAAGTTGGTCGATTCAGAGTTACGCTTATTATTATCAACTCAGAAATACCTATCCAACGATGTTTAGACATAGCTATTTAAGGGTAGGACCTATATTTGTATCCCCCTTTAAGAATGAGCACATTCTAGACACAAGATCAAGCACAGCTGTTGTATTCGCTTAGTTTTTAGGGTTCCGTACCCAAAGGGAGCCCTATTACTGAGACTTCGCTGTCCGTCCGTCCTAACTTTACAGGGCTGTATCTCCGTAACTATTATTGGTAGATACTAAAAAAAATCATGAAATGTGTATTAATATGAGGGATTTAACAACAAATACTAAAATCAAAATAAAGTTTAAAATTAAAGGGTCCCTATACAAAATGTGTTATTCGGCGTTTTTTGCTTGCACTTAAGAACCATTGTAGATAGAGACTTGAAATCTTCACAAAGTATGTATTTTAGCGTCTATCCGCTATAATAACAAATACTAAACACAAAATAAAATTATAAATAAACGGGGGACATACAAGAAACGTGTTTTTCAGGCGTTTTATTTGCCACAGGTAACCACATACAACAGAGATTATACTTAAGGACTATTATAATACAATATTGTAAGTGCCAACCCATGTAATATCATGCTGATTATTATAAAAATAGATACCTAACTAGACCTTTAAATTGAAATATAGTCGATGTTGAAGCAGATGATACGCAAATCTTCATACCGGTTTTAAAGATGGCTTAACGCTTTTATAACCAGATATCCTGCTTAATATTCAGAGAGAATCAATAATGTTGATATATATTTTATGTTACTAAATAACCTGTAAAAATAAATCTTAAGTAAGGTTCTCTATATAAAATTATGTGCTATAAATTAAAATGTAAATAACTATATATATAATATAAACTACTCCTAAAACTATAATACAGACTATATAATACAGACTATAAGTATAGTAAGGTTCTTATAAATAAATATTGTATGTATACATTTTTTAATTAATCAGGGTGAGCGAAGCGAGCCTTAACACTATCCCACAACCTGAGCACTTTTGTGGTACACTTTACTGAAAAACTATCACGCCTATTGATTTGTGCTTTAATATAGTAATTTAGACTCACATGTAGATGTGTTATCAGTAAACAAAATATAATTAATTTATATAATATAAACATTTAAAAAAATTAAGATTAACAATTTTGTTTCTAATATTATTATACTACTAACGCCATCTGTTAAAACATCAAAGAATTAACTTCAGTGCGAACATAATGTTTGGTTACTAACTCCATCTATGTAAAGAAATTACATGTCATCCAAATGACGTCTGGTATCAGTGTGACCATTTGTGGCAGATTTCTGCCATTTAGGCAGATTTGGGACCTACATTTTAACTCTGGCAGATTAAGCTAACGATTCCAAAAAGTGGCAGAATTCAAGGATCTTTATGAATTTTGAAATTTTAATAGAATTTTGACAATTTGCTGTTTCTATTTAAAGTATAACATTTTTATTATGCATTTATTTGGTTGGAATTTTGGAAAAGTTTGAATTCTCATTCAGGTAAACTTTATTTTTATGCCTTATTTTATGCCATAATTCAGTAATATGATGGCTAATTGTATGCATTTATTGGAGTGGTTGGTGATTTGGCAGATTTTTTGCCAGTGTCGGGCAGATTCGCCATTTAATATAAAAAACTGCCTTAAAAATTATTAACAGGCAGAAAAACTACGCGAGCCCTCACAAAACTCAGCTTTTAGCTAGGTTATATATGTTTGTTGATTTACTTGATGGTAGTCTAGGTAGGGTCTTCTCCTATTGTCTTTTACTTCTTGAAAAGCATGATAACATAGTTAAGAGAGAAGTAAGGTGCTTCATTGTCAGCCAATTTCCGTCCACTCCTATCCACTGAGCTCGATCTTCAGCTATTCGTTTCCAACCGTTGCCAGCCAGCTTGCGTATATCTTCGCTCCATCTAGCTGGAGGGCTTCCTACACTACGTTTGCCAAGCCGTGGTCTCCACTCTAGAACTCGTCTACCCCAACGTTTATCTGCCATTTCAGCTTGCTAATTTTTTGAGCGATGTCGATAACTTTGTTTCTCTGACGGATGAATTCGTTTCGAATTCGATCCTTCAGAGAAACTCCGTGCATAGTCCATAGCTCGCTTAGCGACTTTGAGTTGGTGAGCTAGTCGCACCATCAGAGTAAGGTGCTTGTCTGTCCTAAATACAATAAATAACTTTGAATAAACTCTCAAAAACCTTAAAACATAAAAAAATTAAAAGCTTACAAAAATAATAATACACTATCGATGTCGTTAATTTGGAAGGAAGAAGTTCACGAAGATCAAGGCAGGATCGTAAAGCGAACCAATAGTGAAAATAGGTTTTTACCAACAGTGGCTCGATGAAAAGCTGTAAATGATGATGATAATGATCTTAGCTATAAAAACAAACATCTCTTATAAATGTTTAAAGTTAGTGACGTTGTATCTGATATCATAAAATGTGTTATGTAATTATATTATGTACATCAGTACTCGTTCGCCCCCCATATCACCTCATTAATCAATGTCAATTCATCCAACCTTGCTGGCGTTCCCATGAATCATGAACTTGGCTCATCGGATCAAGGACTCGGCGAATAGGAACCTTCCTGTTTATCCTTACACGGTACCTGGTAGTACTATTAAGCATTCTGTGGTACCTGTGCTGTGGATATGGAGGCCAGTACCTAAGCTCATGTGATTGTAGGAATCAATCGTGCTCATGCATATAACTGATATAATTTTTGGATTTTGCAATGAGCATTGATTACCTAATACTTATGCTTATACTTGATACTTTAATTCTATAATCTAAAAATATTGGGTATCGTCTTTCAAAGCATAATAGGTACATATTTTTATTAAAAAATTTTATTTAAACCAAATTCTGTAAGAATTTTTGAAAATTCTAAACAATGAGAAACAATGAGAAAACTGCATACTGCATATTTGTTTATTTATAGTCCAGACTTAACAGAAATAGAACTGTCTGAAACTGAAAAGAAACTGAAAAGTCCAGAAATAACTCACGTTGTTTTAAGTTAAAACAACGTGAGTTATTTTTATAATAAATTAAAAATGCATTTAGAAGGTATATTTTCTGCAATTGACTTAATATCTGAGAATTATACATTCAATTACATAGTACTATTATTTATTCTGTAATGCAATGCATAATGAAAGTTGTTGTACTGATAGTCACAGCGTCTAGTACAATGAAAACAATTCATTCAAAATTGGTCCTGACTATAATGATACATTAAACATTGTAAAAAACAGTTTAAGCTATCTTAGTAATAACATAACACATAAGACTCATAAAAATTGTATTAAACATTTTGAGTTGTTAAAGTTCAAAATCCTGTGTCATTAAAAGCCACGAACGTTGTTAACGTGGTTAAGATGCGAGGCACGTACGAAATTATGGCGATCACAACGAATCGATCACTTCCATATGAAAGTAATACTTTACGATCCATGCCTTTGATGAAAATCCTATAAATATTTTGAGTCATTCAATCCTGACCCTGGGCAGTATGCAAGGACAATTCAACCACTGGACCAGAGACATAGATATATTTATTTATTTTTAATTTAAGGCTTCGACCGATCGATTATATAAAATTCGAAGCCTTATTATATCAGTCACCGGTACCCAGAGGGGCTACAGTAAAACAATTAAGCTTATTTTACAAGTTTTTATTTAATTTTCAGTGTTAGTACTTATTTATGTATGTTTGTGAGGGTCAAACCTTGTGATAAATTAGAACCACTTCCTGACATTAAATTGGACTCAAATTTGATAAATTTGCGTCACTTCTGCGACACTGTTATAATATGGTACCATGGAGCTGATTTGATGATGGAACCGGGCTGTAAGAACTGGAACTTCGTAATGGAAAATGGTAGGACAATCGTATTAAGGCTAGAGTGATAGTGAGAGATGATAATGTCTTTTCAAGCATGCTTTAACGTATATGGTAATAATTTTTTAAAGATGTTTATATTCAAATAGCAATAGGATGGTGATACGATTGATTAATATAACTAATAGAAAACACAGGTGGGAAATAAATGCATCAGTAATGGCTTATAGGATTCCGGTATCAATAACCTGCTCCAACATGGCATCCTTATAGATTTTATGAATATGTACTAGCTACTGCGGTTTTACTCGATTCAAAGTATCTTTAACAGGGCTGTGATTGTGAGATGTATTCTTCAATTATCAGAGGCTAGGCCCAAATCTATGACGACGGAGCTTTAGCTCTGTGCTTAACCAATCACAACTCAGAATGGCACAAAATATTTTTGAAGTGAAAACTTCATTAGCGGCGTTGTGAACTTTTTTGTGATAGGTAAAAATGTTAGAATCAGTTAGCGTCAGGACACGTGACCTGATCGAAAATTCGTAAGACGGAGGGACAGTAGACCAAATGCACAAAGTTTCAGTTCCACCTGCACTCCTGGAGTGCAACCCGTTGTTTTTATTTTTGTCGGGTAACATTCAAGTTGGTAATAAGTTTATACTACGTAAACCAAAGATATAATTTACTTAGACTTTATAAAGTTCGGGCACGTTCTAAGTAGGCGTGTCTAAAGGTTACACATCGGAAGCGTATGATTTAAATAACATGTGTAATATATTTTCACTTCCGGTGTGTTGACCTCAAACAAGTAGGTATAAGTATTTAACTTCTCTTGACTTGTCTGACACACTGCCAAAGATAACGAACTATTATAGTCGTTTAAATCCACAAGCGCGCGTCTTTTATTTAAATTTTAACTTTATGTCAATGATGTCAAAAGTCACGAAGTACGTGTCTGTAATTTGCAGTTGAACCTAGAGGCTACCAGGCCATTTTTAGGGTTCCGTACCTTAGAAGGTAAAAAAAGGAACCCCTATAAGATCACTTTCTTGTCCATCTGTCCGTCTGTCCGTCTGTCCGTCTGTCCGTCTGTCCGTCTGTCCGTCTGTCCGTCTGTCCGTCTGTCCGTCTGTCCGTCTGTCCGTCTGTCCGTCTGTCCGTCTGTCCGTCTGTCCGTCTGTCCGTCTGTCCGTCTGTCCGTCTGTCCGTCTGTCCGTCTGTCCGTCTGTCCGTCTGTCCGTCTGTCCGTCTGTCGGCTTGTCCGTCTGTCCGTCTGTCCGTGTGTCACCACTGATTTTCTCAGGAGCAGGTGAATCTAGCAAGTTGAAATTTATACCAGATACTGAAGTCTATAGTCCCTATTATGTGTATAAAAATCAAGGTCCTGCGTCAACACGATAAAAAGATATGGGCAAATTTAGATTTTCGCGAAAACTTGTAAGTACCGAAATTTACCTTTACATAATTAAAGGGTGTCCCCATACATAGTTTACGCCAATTAATCTAGCTTAATTGGTACCAACCAACTTTGGTACGGCAGCCACGGTGGGCGAGTCCAACTCGACGTGGCAGGTTTTTTAACATCCATACTGTTAGTAGCACCAGAGTTTAAAATCAACACTGTAACTTACATTTTATGATTTTTACATTTTTACGTATTGATATCATAATGCAGTAATTAATTAAACGCTTGTAATAAGTCCTTGTAAATGAAAATATCTAAATATTTGCATTTACACTTATTATTTTGAATTTTAAGGACTTATTTTATTATTAACTGAGATGCAAATAAACAGTCTGGGTGCTTAGAAATCGCCTGGTTACCCTTCTTCGCATCTGCCGGCCATGTGCCTAGATTTATAAAGCTAACATTGCTGATGCGGAAATTTCCCGTCATGTGACATTTGCGAAAACAAGCATAAGAAAACATGCGTTGAGTAATCCATCAAGAGGCGACCAAACAAATTCTTGACAGCGTCTGATTCGCTAGCCACAGCGATAAGATTTGATTATATTGTCAAAATGTAGATTACAGTTTGTATTGTATGGCGGAAAAAGTTTAAATGTATTGAATGAATAGTCTAATATTCATACGACAACCGTAAAAATTGTTACATTGCGTAACAATGTTCTTTTATTTTCGCGAAGAAATAACTTTTAGAACAACAACTAGCTATGCTCCATGGCTTCGCCCGCATTAAAAACTACAATCATTTATTTAAAACTTTTCTCATATAAATAAACTTTCTTTCATAAAAACAAAAAAATAATTAGCCAAATCAGTCCTCCCGTTCTCAAGTTATGGCGTGACCAAGGGAAATAATGATTTATTTTTATAAAATCCTAAAAACCAAATTGATATTCAGACTTTGTTACGTACCCCATTTCACGCAAAGAGGGGTTGAATTTTGAAGAAGTCAGAAAGATAGATTTACTTATTTATTTACAGAAGTACTTGTATGAAGTTTCGAATAAAAAAGGCTATCTAATTTTGTTTCTCCACACAAACTTTGTACCCCCGTTTTCACCCCGATTTAATTACCATCTGAATTTTATATGTGTAATATAATTATTTAAATACTAGGAACGGCCATATTTAATTCACATTTTATAGTCAAGTAATTCTAAAAAATGTGCTTGTTTCTATTCAATCAGTGTTATCACCAAAGACTGTTTAGATAACTCTATAGCACTTCAAATAGATAAATAAACCTTAATGATGTTTACTGACACCGATAACATGAGGATTAACTAGAAATGTGGGTATGAAAAGTAAATATTTTCTAGCTATTTTTAATTCATAGTTTTTGTCAGTTTGTGTAAGCTCCTTGGGAATATACCTATAAGTATATTTACGAAACCTAAGTCGGGAGAGTCAATAAAGATGTAGTAAGTAAAATAGAATAGAATAGAAAAAATCTTACTGTACACCATTACAAGAATAACATACTAAAATTAAGCCACTTATATTATAGGTAATACAACGGGCGGTCTTATCGCTTGAAGCTATCTCTGCCAGACAACCTTTGTATGGACACAATTGTTAAAAGTACATTGCGTAACAACTACAGTGCAAATAAATAAATATAACAATCAAAAATCGTTGTGATCATCATAATAATATATATATATATATATATATACATCTACATACCAATACAAAAAATACCTATACATACACAAATATCCTAGGTAGACTTAGATGTTTAGGCTTAATTCACATCGAGCGACAGGGAGCGTTGGCAGCGTCTAAGTAGGTAGTGCTATTATTTACTCTGTGGTAGTAGAAAAAGGAGAGTAAATAGTGTTGCCAAGGGAAAATCGCGACACCACAACTAAAACTTTATTAAGTACCTATATATTTTAGGTATCAAAATAAGGTTTTAAATTGTTTGACACTGAAACCTGCTGCCACGTTTCTGATGGTCACGGCTAAATCTTGATGAGAATTGGGCCTTGTCTGTTATTTGTTGAGAATCATTTTGTAGCACTGTTTTATTTGCAATATTTAATTAAACACCTATACAAAACTGTTTAAGATTTAACACTAGCAAGCACGCAAAATTAAAGCTGCGCCTATATTACACCTACACACATCCAATATTTATATAGTACTTGCGTAAGCAGAATTACCGATAACCACAGAACTAGGTGTGCACTACACGACACTACACGTAGAAAAGCTCAAAACGATTACAAACAGGAAACCACGCAAGTTACACTGTATAATCTGCGGTTAGCTTTACATCCATTTTGAAAGATTTTCCATACCAGCTAGACTTATAAATGTACTCTAAGTATGTAAACATAACTTCTAGAGGCGACTACTTTATAATCTATAGAATATTCTTATTTCAGTCTTAAAGTCTAAAGTCCCCGGCGGATATAAGTAGGGTTACCATTTCACTGCTCGGTAAAATGTGGGTTTTTTTTTCTAACTTCGCTGGATATCGCTCTCATCAACGTACCTAGTCGGAATACAATAATTTTGTGGTATTCACTAACAATTAAACATTTATAAAGTAGTTCAAAACTAAATTTATTTTCATATTAACTACGTTTCGATGAAATATTTCAGAGACTGTGTTATTAGAAGGTATTTATTACTACATATTATCTTCATTGGTTATTGATTACCAACAAGCTTCTTTATATAGAGGTAAGGTGCGTAATCTATTTAAGTAATATTTCTATTTTATAACAATTATCGTAGATTAGTACTATAGTGAATTGTTTAACGGTGAGTAACGAGATAAGGCGTGATGAATAATTATTTATTTATTTTATATATTAAATTAAAAATATCTTTATAATAAAACGTGATGTGTAATTAAATATCTTTCATTACTACAAGCGAGATATACTCGTATGTGTTACATTTATCTCAGCGATTACTACAAATGATAATAAAACAATGTATATACAAATATATTTTGCATTTTCTATTTTGCCGTCCGTATATGAGTTTAAAAATTGATAAATTTGAAATAAGCACATACAACAACAACAATAAATAAATAAAATAGCCCTCTATAAAATGTTTCAGAAATACCACTCATACATTTATTGCCTTCATAAAATTAATACAAAATGCAAAAACAATTAAAATCAAAGACAAATCGGAACTCCCGGCAATTGATCTTGTCAGTTGACCTTTGCGTGTCTGGCAATCATTCGGACCGTGTATAGCCTTGGTAGGGGTCGGCGAAATGGCTGGGAGAGGCCCTCAAGGTCAACAGCTATCCATTAGGGCAGACCTATCATAGGGATTGTCTTAAGCCAAGTTTTCACGTTCGCCAATTATATTTGCAATGTTTATTTAGTAATTTTTCATTTGGTTAATGTACCAAGACAAATGCGATGTCGGCCTGATGGTAAGCTATATTTTTCTGCGTTTATCGGAAATGGAGGCTCGGAAGACTCTGAATTACTAAGATTCTGATGGTCACTGCATTCGTTACCTTGATACATTTAGAATCTCTCAAGCCACTCAAATCGATAAATATTTCTATTAATTGCTATCTGAATAACTGAAGACCCCACAGAATAGTAGAACTACTATTCTTCTATTCTGTGTAACGCCTCAGACGGACTAGCAAAAGTGGTAAACTTTTACTTCAACGATTATGAACTCCGTTTACGTAGTAGCCTATAGGGTAAGGTACCTAACAGCTAACTAGTAATATCGATCTGTGTACATTAAAAGCTTTTATTTTAGTCACTACTGAAAATGTTGTAGAGTTGGCCCATGAAGCGAGATCTATTTTATGTCGGTTTTTAACCTCCGACTAATGAGGGGGGTTATAAGTTTAACGTGTGTATCTGTGATATGTGTGTATGTCTGTGGCATCGTAGCTCTCAAACGGATGAACTGATTTTAATTTAGTTCTTTTGTTTGATAGGTGACTTAATCTTAACTTTGTTTTTTTTTTAACTTTGTTTAAAGAAGTTTTGGAGTACTGCTCTCACCTCTGGTATGGGTCAGCCAAATATCAGCTGGAGGTGCTGGAAGTAATTGAGAGGAGAGCTAAGAGACTTATAAATGACGACAAACTTGTAGGTATAAGGCTCCAGAGCCTAGAGCATCGCCACAGAATAATGAATAGTATCGACGCAAAGTTGCTAGTTTATCGGTTTTTTTATCGGATACATTTCGGAGAGTGTGCCATCCAATTGCACGAGTTAGTACTGCCATCCCCTTTCTTCTATCGGACAAACAGACGCACCTATGTACGCCATCGCTTCATGGTGGACGTTCCATCTACACGCACAAAGCGTTTTGCTTCGTCCTATATCATACGTTCTGCCAATGGATTTCCTTGCCGGCATCGATTTCATAGCAATGCCGGTGTCTGTGTTTCCCGATGGCTACAACCCGGGGGTCTTCAAATCGCGAATGAACAGGTATCTACTAGGTAAGCGTGCTAAATCGTCGACCGCATCGTCACTTAACATCAGGTAATATAGAGGTCAAACGCTTGCCTATCTAGCATAAAAAAAAAGAAAAAAAAAGAAAATCCGTTTCAAGACTATGAGCTCTTTTCTATTTGATGAGGCTATGAGAGCAACTTTTCATAGGCCTGATCGATTCGAAATTCGTATATACTATATCTGACTTCAATGGTATTGCATAAACATGGTAATCCTTACCTGATGCTGGGACAACTCTTCAATCGGCAGAATACTTAACTCCTCACCAACTAACAACAAAGACGTCGTATTGAGGCTTATTAACTCTATACCTATATAGTTCAGTCGGGGACTGTTTTAAATTTTGAATGTGTTATACTTCTTTAACTTATGTACCCGAAACCGGGCGTTAGTGTTTTGTTTAATCATAAATATTTTATGTACTTTCACATCGACAGATAAACTCACCTCATTGGTATAATTAAACTTGCAGTTATCGACACTTTACCAAAAATGTATAAAATATACACAAGTGCTTCTTACTTAACCAGTTTTTCAATATATTCTAGGTCAATACGGGACATTTACGTTAGAACGTTTAAATGTTACCTTATCTGGTGTTATTCAGAATACATAATAGTATTTGGAAATCTATTTAGCTTAACTGGTATGTGAAGGTGGTGGATTATTTAGTATGTTCAGCCACAGATAAGGTAAGTAGTTACTACGTAGGTATGTTCAGCTGACATTTAGGGCTTGGCATTTAGATGTATTTGCTCTGTGCTTTCTAACTATAAGGGCTTTTAACTAAAAGCATTTTGCATGTTTTGTTATTTGGTAGTAGTGTTATGTTGAGAAATGAGTAGCAGGTAGTAAATTTATTGCCAATGTAAAATTACAAATATCTTTATTTCTTTTAGTGACTTCTGCCGTAGTTCTATTAATTATTATGTGCTTCTGCAGTGGACGCAATCTATATAATTTAAGGGCCCCACGTACAATCAGTTCGCCGGTCGATAACAACTTGTCAGTGATCACAACAGGCCACACACTCACAGTTTCGCTTCAAGTTTCGGACTGACGACCATCTGACGACAAACTCGAACCGAGAGCCAGACTCTACCGGATTGAGCTTAAAGCCGGTATTCGACCATTGTAGGCTGCCGGCAAGCCGCCGGCAGGCAATAATCGTTTTAGTGAGTGGGCTTTGCAGACTTTAGGCCGCCTGGTAGGGGCTGCCAGCAAACTGTCTAGTCTGTGGGGCCCTTTAGAACACGACAGATATTTGAAATTAATAGTAATTTTCTTCAAATGTCATTTACATCTTAGACATGTTGAGATGAATGAGTACCTACAGGTTTTATCATTTCATGGCAGCTTTCCTTGAGTGCCAGTTACCATTCTAGAACTAACGTGCTACCATCCCCAATCGCATCTGCAACTGCAGTAGCATATGCACTGATAGTGGTGTAACTCTTATTTTCAGAAGTCGGTTAAAACAGTTTAAAAAAAGTTGTTATTGCAAAGAACTGTTTATCTTCTTTGATAACACATCCTTGTATTGTCTTTATCATGAGTGAGACGTGAACAAGGTCGCCTGTCCTGGCTTCAATGCATATTTTTGTTCGACCAAGGTTGTTAATGAAATTAAAATAATTGTTAATCGTATATGGATGACGTCTTTGGTCAACTTGGTCCTATATTAATTATCTAACTGGTATTTTGATTTGTCTTAATATGTCTATAACTATGCAACGTATCTAGGCATAATCGTTTTATTTTTGGCTTTAGGACTTGTCTACGATTTTTGCAATATTTGTTTAGAAAATGTTTGAGTCACGGCAAAGCTTTCTACTAATAATAGGTACTGACCAGCGCCACATATATAGGGTTCACGTATATGAACCTAAGAACAGGAAAGTCTTCATCCTTACGACTATTCCATCATACATAGATTTTATTTGTCACCCACCCCTTTAGAAAATACCTCAAAGATGTGGCTACATAAGCCATAACATGTTTATGTACTTATCAATACTACTAAGTCTAAAAATATATAATATATTTTGCAATTCATCGTTCATAAAATGCAATCAATAAAAAAGTTGATTTGGGTTGCCAAAGTGCAAAAGCAAATATAATGCACTTAGTCATTTGTCATTATCAAATGATATTTAAGTGTGCACTTTAGTGAGGATTAAGTACCTACTAAAGGTACGGACAAACCGCGGCGTCCTGCGATCTGCGGACGCGATGTCAGTACTTTCAATTATTTTCTGATCGCGTTTGGTGTGAACCAGTCGGTACAAATACTACTGCGCTATCTGATCGCCGCCTAGATCGCGCACGCAGGACGCTGCGGTGTGTCCGTACCTTAACAAAAAACTTTAATTTGTTAAGTTCTTAACTATTGTAAGCAGCATACAAATGATTGAAGCAAACCCGACATTCAAATGAAATCGCAATTATTTTTTATGTAATATCTAAGTAGCAAACAAGTAGAACGACACTCAGGGTGGTTATCGTATTAATTAACATTATTGCAATACTTCAACCTTTTTAAGTAAGTCTGACCAGTAACTTACCAGCAAAATTACGTTGATTTTATGCAAACATAAAAGTAAGTAGATATGCCATAAACGAGCTCAAAATGGCACCGTAAAATAGTGTGAAACATATAATTTTTCTGGTTCGTCAATTTGTCAGCGTGTGGTGGTTCGGCGCGTTGAACACAGCGTATTTCCCAAGATATATGTCACTCTGCTTTCAATCTTTGCATCGCTATAGTGAAATATGTCAACGCATACGTTGCTTAGTGACAGATGATAGCAGTACACAAATTAAATAGGATTTATTTTTTACACAAGTTAAGTAGGATAAGAAAATGTATTGCGTTGCAGGAACCCTCGCTCAATAGCAGATTTATTCAAAACCTAATCAGCCAACAGTAAAGCCAATGAGAACTGAGCCACAGAATAAATAAAAGCACAACTAACAGCCGAAAAGTAATTTGGATTACTTTGTTATGGACATCGTCGATGGGTCGTTGGACGTGACCAAACATCACCTGCTATACATTGCCGGGTGCAAGATACCTTTGTTTGGACGTGCGAAGATCATGCAAACACTACGTGTTACGTAAACTCTTTGATTATATGTTGATCTACCGCTTGAAGTGTCGAACACATCTCTATTACTATCCAAGATCACTTTAAATGCACTAGGATTTCCCCTACATTTTTATGAGTATTGCGAGATACATGTTATGATTTATATATCATGGTTAGAATAGAATAGAATAGAATAGAATAGAATAGAATAACTCTTTATTGAACACCATTCATTCAGTAAACATTCACAAATAAGTGTTACAAAAGGCGGTCTTATCGCTGAGAGCGATCTCTTCCAGACAACCTTTGGGTAATGAGGATTTGTTTAATGAACATGACTGGGTAAATATGGTGTTAAATACCTAAACTAAAATAAATAAGTAAATACATAAACACTACACTGCAGATACATATAATACATAAATAATATATTTATCAATAAACAATACATATACTATATAAATAAATATAACAAGGAGAGAAAACAAAAATTACAGTAGGTAGCAATTTATTCTTACGAGAGATAGTGAGCTTTGACACGTTCTTTGAATGTAGTAATGGTCTGGCATCGTCTTACTTCAACTGGAAGCGCATTCCAGAGCCTTACAGCTTGTACTGCGAACGATTTATGATTTATGATTCGCTCCACTCAGATATACAGCTTAAGTCGGCATTTACACGTTCTACGGCAGTTGCTATTTGATTCAGGGGCGCGTGACAGTAAATTTGGAGATCGTCTGTATAGAGGTGGTAGGAAGAAGAGATATGTTGAGATATGGAGTTAATAAAAATGGCAAATAGGAGAGGAGATAAAACACCGCCCTGCGGTAAACCCGACAGTCGTGTCGCACCATGAAGAGAGAAACGCGGACGCGCTGACGACGACCAGACAGGTAACTATGAAACCAGTCAATCACCGATGGAGATATGTTAATAGAGCGAAGAATTGCAAGAAGAATGTCGAAGTCAACGGTATTGAAGGCGTTGCTAAAATCGAGTAGCGTCAGCACAGTTATCTATTATATTTGATATATTATATTATTGATGAGTGATTTCTATTATATGTATATAATTATTTTGATTCAGATCATTTATTTAAAACCTAAGCTAAGTCTAAGCTGATTGTGGGGTGATCAAAGATGTGCAACATCTGCTATGGGAGTAAATCCGGAACGCAGCCTTTAGATTTACCCATTTTGGTGATACGAGAGATATGATATCGGTGTATATATTGTAGATAATAGATATCACATTTCACTGAAAGGAAACGAAAAACTTTTTAAAATAGGAATAACTAGCGTTCAAAGATTTTTAAAAAAAAATTTTAGCCGATTTGTTTATAAGTTTAATCGAGACAGATAGGTACGAGTTTATTATCAGGGTTTTCTGAAAATGTTTAGTTTGAGTGATTGTGTCTTTATAATAGACAATACTCATAGGTGCCTGTGCCCTTCCAGGGCCTATAAAAAACTGTACATTTTATTTAAGATCTTGTTAATACTTTTATAAACGCAATAAAATACTGAATACTGAACACGTTAAAATAGTAACTTTATTTTTTTTACATATTCCATGGGTTTGATTCTCTGCTGGGATAAGTATTATCGATTTTTTTGAATGCAGTTATTTCTATTTTTAACCGACTTCAAAAAAAGGAGGAGGTTTCTCAATTCGAACGTATATTTTTTTTTTTTTTTTTTTTTTATGTTTGTTCGCGGATAACTTCGTCGTTTATGAACCGATTTCGATTATTCTTTTTTTGTTCGAAAGGAGATATCCCAAGTGTGGTCCCATGGTAATTTTATCGAGGTATGATAAGTATCTCCAGAGATATTGAGATAAACATCTCAAAATTGGTACTGAAAATAAATATTTTTTTATGTTTGTTCGCGGATAACTTCGTCGTTTATGAACCGATTTCGATTATTCTTTTTTTGTTCGAAAGGAGATATCCCAAGTGTGGTACCATGGTAATTTTATCGAGGTATGATAAGTATCTCCAGAGATATTGAGATAAACAGCTCAAAATTGGTACTGAAAATGAATAGCGCGGCATTGAAGTCGGTTGTTTTTTAGTTTTTAAACGATATTATTTAAATGAAAGTATGTTTTCTTGCTGTGAAATTTGATATCTTCGATGTTCCTACTTTCGCTCCGTGTCATAAAGACAAATAAAAAAATAAAAATCAATAAATACGTTAATTGAAATGTATGTGTATATAATATGTGTGTATGTACTGAATAAGCATTTTATGAATAATATAGTAAATAATAGTAATAAATACTAGTTACGAATCGTTATTTTCGTCAAAATTATCGTCCTCTACCGTAATAGCACAATCTTAATAAGTTACCATATTGAATAGGAAACTATAAATAATAAAAGTGTATGGATGAGATCTGAACGATGAATTCTTCAAACTAAATCTATTCAACGATATAATACAATAGCAAGGTAATAATGAAAAGCATGTCGTTTAAAAGAAATCTGTTTATCTCCTCTCAATGATCACCGTTCAATGTCACACAACGTTTTCTTTATCTAGGTGAACCATTTGTGATAAAAGTATTCCAAATATGGTTCAGTCATTCGCGCATTCGTCAAAAGTCAACAGCGCTTTTTAGTAACAACGCAAGACGCAGTTGTTTACTGAACCTTGGCTAACAGCTCCATCGTCCGTGCCTAGTAGCATTTCACTTCTTTCTTTTATTAGGCAAAAAGAAAAAAGCTTTGAAATGAACCACTAGCTTCGAAATATAACACTTGAATGGAAAATTCACAAAAATAAAAGAAGTACTCTGATTGACTGCGATAGTAAAAAATCAAGTGGCTGAATCATGAAAATACCATAATTTGTTTACCATTGGATAGTTCCAATGGTAGTCAAGTTATCGATATATACTGCTTAGTTCTTACCTATACTCGTTATAGTGAGTATAGGTAAGCAGTATAAACTTCGAAACGGGCGTGATTTTCCCATTAGCAATTTATGCATATGGTTTTTCAGAGTTTGAAGCGTCAGATGTACTCGTAAATCTCGAGCAATCTCTTATCCAACCATGACCACGCATTTCAAATTGACTTCCAAAAGGAGAAGATTTTTAATTAGTTTTTTTTGTATGTTTGTTTAATATTTTTTAACCGACTTCACAAAAAAGGAGGAGGTTCTCAATTCGTCTGTATGTTGTGTGTATGTTACGCGATTTCTCCATAAATTGTGAACAGATTCAAATGATTCTTTTATTAAAAAAAAAATGACCTTGAATAATGTTTTTACATCTTTCTTCTCGTTGATTTTGGTTTTTGACAGATATTCTTACGGTAACTGTGAGCGAGATAGAAATAAAGGTTGGGATGATTAATATATATATATTTTTATATAAGATATAAAGCTAGCGTTTGACCACTATCTCACCTGTTGCTAAGTGATGATGCGGTCGAAGATAGAGAAGTGGACTAGAATGGGAACTGGCTCTCAAGGATAGCTGCCGGAACACATTAGATGTTTGGCGACAGATTTTCTAACTTGAGGGTGGTAGCTGGCCAGACGGACACTAGATATGTCCTACTACCATGCGGGGGTTGTTGATTTCTTACCGATGTTTTCCTTCACCGGAGGGCAACTGTGAGAAGCGCACATATAATTTTCGATACAAAAACTCATTGGTGCACGGCGGTTTGAACTCGGTACCACGGCATCAAAGCCGACTGTTCTGCCAATTACGCCACCGGGCCCTCAATAAATAAAAACGTGTGTGTACTTATATACACGCGTTAGAAGTTATACTTCTGTGGCGTATGGAAAAAAAATAACTAAAATGCAGTAGTGATTAACGATAAATATTAAAATTAATCAAAAAGATTTTATTTAAATAAAAAAGGTTTTATTAACGTAAAAATATGACGTTAAATATGACGTTCTTACGAAATGACATATACAACTTGAACATAGTCATGCCACCAAGAACTAACTTCACGGTGTAGAATTTAGGTTTCGGTGTGCGCGCGTATCGTACCACCTAGAACTAACTTCACGGTGTTAAATTTAGGTGTCGGTGTGCGCTCGCATCGTAAAGATTCACTCTCATCATTTTTCTCTATCGCGCCAAAAGAAGTATAATTTCAAATATATATTAACAATTATAATAAGTAATTATATATAAATATAAATAATTTGTCTTCACAGGAATGTTCTACCGGGCTAAGTCTTGTTAGTGTGCAAACTTTTTTAAACATACCTAAGATTTTTTGATATGACATGACGTTTGGCGAAGATGGCGGCCATTTCAGTCCCGCGACACTGCATACATTATTAAATAACTCAGAATTATGAACGTACTTTGTACCAATCAACACTGCAAAAAAAATGTATAAGCATAATACCACATATTATGTAATAGTTACTACGTAAATAAAACTTTCCGTTGTTAGGTTGGCTACACAGTGCTTTCATAATTCGGGTATCAACAATATAGGGAAGTGCCTCTTATAACGTTGAGTGATTCAGTACTCTGTTGGCCATATGGCGGCAATTAATGTTAATAATCGCAAATAATACTTTTTAATATTTATTTTGGAATACAACTAGTCCGTGTTATAACAGTATTTGGAATTATTGTAATAAAATAGACAATTAGTTATCGTGTGTGTCAGATGCTTTAATTGCACAGGGCCATTTTGGACATTGTCCTTTGATACCTTGATGACATAATTATTATATACTAGTGAATATTTTCACTTTAGCGCGGCATTTTAAGGCAATTTTTTTAGGGTTCCGAACCCAAAGGATACCAAATGAACACTTTCTGAGACTTTGTTGTCCGTTCGTCCGTCCGTCCGTCCGTGTGTCTATATGTGCGCACTTTACAGATCTGTATCTTCTTAACCGTTATAGGTACATACTTCAAATGTTCAAAAAGTATATATCCGTCAGTGTATAACGGCCTAGACACGAAATTTAATAGATGCATGTAATTTGATTAAAACTTATTTTGCACTAAAAAGGGTAAAATAAGTTATTTAAAAAAAAAAACCGACTTCATAACCACAAACAGGCACTCAAAAGCGAAAAATAAGTAGTTTTTTTTTTTAAATAACTAATATTATTTTATAAACTATCCTAATTATAGAAATAAGTATGTTACTTTACCAAGCCGGTTTTAGTTCACGACACTGTGTACAAAGAAACAGATTCGCTGTGAACTTTTATTGCAAACTATTAAGCATAATGTTTTATGACTAACACCTCTTATCCGAATCGACACAATGTGGGGAAGATAGATCACGTAGTTTAGAGTGGAGACAAATGTGGGAATAGCGGTATCACTTGGTCAGTGTGATTAGTGCCAATTGTAACAGTTTTCTAATACGTTGTCCTTTTCTAATATATTTTTTTACATTTCAATAAAACTTACATGAACTAAGAAAAATCTTCATCACTTTGATAACTGTGATAAGTGCTGTTAAAATTGAACAGTTTTCACTAAACGTTATGATCACTTTCTAATTGAGAATGTTTTCCTTTCATTTCAAAAAAGTTTACTAGAAGAAACTATAGTCTTCATTATACATTGAATAATATATAATTCACACACATATGTACAATATATATATTGAAAAATCACATACAAAAAAGGGTTTTTAAACATAAATTATTGCATTGTCGGTTCTTGATGTAGTAAGCAAAGTTTTAAATTCATCCAACGTTTTGAAACGAGTAAAATCACGTTAAAAGATTTCGTTACATAAATACATAGATATCCTAAAGATTCATAGATAAATAGATACAGGCGAAGCTAATAAAAGCGCGATAAAAACATCTGATGCCATTTAGAGCATGTAAATTTTACACCAGCGGGAAATTTGTTGATGCTTCAACTTCTGCGAACTAATAAACTAGCATATACAGGTTTATTGCAGAGCTCTACAGGTTACTAGTGAATCTAAATAATCTGAATTCTATCTTCGCAAACACGTAATTACAAAATCTCATCTAATAACGAATCGTGACGTTATAAACACGCGTAGTCATTTTCTTGGTATCATCTATAACTTGTTAAGTTGGTATCGTAATAAATGAAGAATATGTATGGTCACATCTGTCGTAGAATCCATAACTATTGAGGCATACGTGTTCTAGAGATGGACGGTTCAGCAAACTTTTTTTATGGGATGCCCTACAGCTAGGCAAAGCGACGATAATATATTTTGTGGTAGCTACATATAATAAAATCAAACAGGCTGGAAATAGTTCAAGATAATTTAATATCGTTTGAATATCGGCTGGAAATAGTTCAAGATAATTTAATATCGTTTTAAAAACAAAAAACTGACTTCAAATGCCGCGCTAGTCATTATTAATAGCAAGTTGTGTTTATCTCCATATATATGGAGATACTTATCAGATTCTGGTGGGTACAAAAAAAACGGAACGGGCATAAGGAAAACAATGAGCTAAGTATGTCTATTCTGATGTAGACTTCATTTAATGCTAGCGACGTACTTTACAAGACCTCAGAATAGATAATAGTACAAACAAAACTATGAAATGAAAACAAAAGTTTCTAAAAGGCCAGAAGAAAGCTAAAGACAAATGAGTTTCCAGATAATACCAGCTTTTCGTGAGTGAGTGCTTTAATTTAACAAAAGACTGTATTTGAGTAACCTGTTTAGTAGAGTAAAAGTAGGTACAGAACAAATTGTACGAAACCATCTTTCATAAATATAAAAAGAAGTCGTAGTTACTTACTCTCTATTAAATACATGCAATATGTTTGTCTCAAGGTCTGTTCAAAATAACACATTATGTGGATAGGCTTCATTAAAAATGTAGCGACGAGGAAGGTACTGATTAGTCTTTAAAATCGTAAAGCGGTTCACAGAATACACCTACCTACCAAGTTTCAACTGTGTATTCTAATAAAATAAAGTGGATTATTTGTTTTATACAAAAATCTGTTTATGTTTAGGGTTAATTCAGGTTATAAATATATTTTCAATTGCTCTATATTTAATTTAACTTACCGTCTTCAATCGGAATGACATCTGTTGTCAGCTGGATGTCAACTGACAAGTCATATGTGTCGACCTCCAGTTTTCTTCTTAATGTTTGTCAAGAACAAACAAATCAGATTTGGAGTCGTGTAGATGGCATTTCACTGTTCACTTCAACACTTGTTCTGATACTTGATAACTTTTTAATGTCACTAGATCACTTCTTACTTTTAGATCAAAAGCTTGATCTAGTGGTATTTAGATTTCATCAAAATTATCCTTTCTTATTGTTTAATGGTCGTTGTTTCGGTCGTGTTTTAGATAGTAATGATTCTGTCCCTGTTAAAAAAAAATGTTTTATTAATTTACATATTTTTCTTTTTAATTCTGTTACGATGTTTACATATTGATTGATTCAAAAAATAGTTCCGCTGTCTCATTTCAATTAGGCTTATAATGTTATGAAATAAAATCTCAGATATACTAATATTATAGAATATCCTTTATACATATAGATACTAGTGCAATGACTTCTACACTAGGTACAATAACATAAATAATCCATCTTGGACTGATTGATGATATTCTCTTCTATTGAATTACAAATTACATGCTAGATTCATCATTCGTCATAATTTAGTTTGTGTATTAATAATAAAGAACTACGAGTTATTTAGGTACGCGGGGAAGTCTCAGATAAATTACATGTTTTATAATAAACATATCTTTATTATGTTAATCTATGTAATACTTTAATATCTTGGAAATAAAATAAAGCAAATCACTGGGCCATCTTAAGGTACGACCACACCGCGGCGTCCTGCGTCCGCGTGCGCGTTCGCAATCTAATTTTCAATCGTTTTCTAATCGCCGTAGATCGCGTTTGGTGTGAACCAGTCGGTATAAATACTACTGCGCTAGCGCCTAGATCGCGCATACCTACAGTACGCCGCGGTGTGGTCGTACCTTAATTCTTCAATATCTTGTAAATGAAATAAAGCAAATCACTGGGCCATATTAGTAATTTGTAAGTTTTTTTCATCCTCGTGTACGCACTTTCCAAAGAATCTACATTAACCATTCTCATCTCGACATTTTTTTACATTAAAGCTCGGTTAGCCATCTACGAGTAGGTACTGTAAATAATGGTGCAAATTCCAAAGTGCATATTATTTATGCTCGTTTTTTATCAGCCTAACTATCATAATGAGCAGTCTCTGGTAATACCGGCTACCAATCACCCTCACTTTACAAGTACGGTACCGCCCAAAAGCAAGTCAACATGCTCCAACCATTTAACTCGTCACGGTACATGGCATACAGTAAAAAAATTGCAAACAAAACAAAATTAAAATAATATACTGTGTAATATTTGCTTCTGTTTATAAACCCTTCGAAAGATTAAGACATACTAATTTTAATTTTAATTAATTGATTTAATTTGCGTTGCATACACTCGAATGATATGAAAATTCAAAATATTGCGTCTCGGATATATACATTAGAAGTTTATTTGTAAATTTACGACGTTTACGAGACATTTTCGATCGCATCATCACTTACCAACAGGTGAGATAGTGGTCAAACGCTAGCCTATAAGAATATGACAAATAAAAAATAAAGATATTTTAATGGCGAAAAGGCTAGTGATTGACCACACCTGTTGGTCAAGGATGGTAGTATGACATGCCTTGAATGGGAATTGGCTCTCAAGGACAGCTGTCAGATTACACTGTCAGCTCAACAGATTTCCCAGATATTACACAGTAAAATAAAAATATCTGGTGTTTCTGCGAGGTGATATATGCCCAAGTCAAATCGTTGATATAAATCCTTCAACTTCACAGTACCACCTGTTAAACAAGGATAAGCCATAAAACTGTTTACCTCCACGTGATATGAATGGATATTGATGCGGAGGTATGTTTAAGAGGAAAATTTTTATCACACTTTGTTTGCAGGCCTATCTAAATATGATCATCGTCAAGGATAATTTTTTAAATGATTTTGGTTTATAATGTAGGTTAGTGAAATGTTATCTAATACAAGGCTATAAAAGAATTATATGACACCGATATATTAATATTTACGCTCAACGAAGTAATATGTAATTTAGGCATGTTAGTTTCATAAGCACTTCATTTTTTTATCTGGTATAGGCAAACATTTTTTCTTATTAGAACTTTTTTTTAAATTACGCTGTTATCCCTAAGGTAATCTTTTAATCAATATACTTTTCTGTCAGTAAAGAGACTAGACAAAAGTCTATTTCTTAGTCTCTCGTCACTAACACAACCTTCTTCCACTTTGAGTCAAGTATCTACGTATAAGCTTTGTCACCCACTCACGTGATTTTCTATGTCATGTTCAAGACGCAGTTACTTACGCACTAACTTGTATTAATCTGTGGTTTAGCTAAAACGCCGATAATATAGAGGTTGAAATTGCAAGCCCGCATAGTTTTTTTTAACTATACTTCCGTCCTTTTGGCCTTTTTACCATAAATGTGTAGAAAAACGCTACACAATGGAGCTGAAAAACACGTGATAAATAAGACTTAATTATGTACAACTTAATTTTACATTTTGATAACGATGCCACAGACCCTGTATTTATAATTATATTAATTAGTCAAACTGAAAAAAAAAAGTAGAAAAATGTTTCAAAATAATCGTGAATTTGTAACATTATTGATGTTAATATAATATACCGGCTATTATTCACGTACCTTTTAGGCAAATTTTCTCGATCTAGGTTTCGAGTGAGTTCTAGCTCTTTTTCGGAGTGAGGTCACGATGATCACAGTATAGTATAGTGAATTACTGTCGGTAATATGGTCTTAAGTCAATAAGGTATGAACATATTTTTTTTAACTTTGGTTTGGTATCTACACCGACGCTATAATTGAAAGCAAGCGCCATCACAGTCGGTTTCTATGTCGGGGCTTCCTACCCTGTCTGATAAGTCTTCAAAGTCTAATATATTATATATTAGATATTTATATTAGATATTCTTGCTATAAATAAGATTTGCTCATCAAGTCATGCTATGTCAAGTAAAACCAACAATCTAAATTATTGTCAAGCATAAACTAAACATCATCTTATCTTTGGCGTCAGAGCACTGTAGTTTTTGTCATATGCTATTTACATAATATAATTTTTTACTGCCAACTGAACTCAAAAGAATAATAATTTACTTATAGCAAAAACTTTGCCAAGAAGCATTTTCATAAGTAATGAGAAGCTTGCGAATTTTAAAGACGCTATTTCTGTAGTAACGTGGTGAATATGTTAATTTTAGTTTTAATTGCTATTTTATGTGCGAATATCTAACTTAACTTTAACATACGACGAATTTAAGGTAATTTATACAAAATGGCTTTACTTGATGTCGTAAAGTTGAATTGTTTGCAGAAGATATGTATTTTTGTTAAAGTTTTGTTACCGCGGCAATTTAGCTTGGTTAGATTTTTAATTAGGTTCGTTGTTTTAGATATACTACCAGTAACAATTCATTGGTGGATTTGGTTATGATATCTTGTTGATTACATAATTATGAGTGATACAGAAGTACGTTTTGGTTCTTTGCGCCATTGTACTTTTAATGCGTCGTTTTCGGTTAATATTGACTGACATGGTTGCTACTAAAAAAGTAGCTCGTCATCATCATTAAGGAAAAAATCTGCTGCACCTTATGGTGTTCCGGCAGCACACAGCCCTGAGAGTCAGACTATTCTTAACCAAGTGTGTTCACCATCTTCGATCTCATCATCACTTACCACCAAGCGAGAAAGTGACCAAACGCTAGCCTATAAGATTTAAAAAAAAATTAAAAATATTAACATGAACAGATAAACTTTTCAATAATCATTCATTCTTATAATATAGTTACATAAAGGTTAAAGGTTAACATTTAAATGGCGCGAATAAATAGCGTAGTAATTACGTAGGTTTGCGCGCGAACGCATCGCAGGCATGTGACCGACACAAAATCGCTCAAGCGCTGTCAACGATATCCTTGAATTATCGCAAAAACTATACTGCTAAATAAAAACAACAAATAACCCAATAATTTGCACGAAACCGAGTATATTACCTTAAACATCATAATCAGCCGGTTACAGTCAACTGCTGGACGTAGGCCCCTCCCAAGATTAACCCTATAATAAGACACAATTCCTAACTCAAAACTCTAAACCCGACTATACATACGCAAATCAGTCACACCGATAACGAGCACGATGAAAGAAAAACAGAGCTATTCCAAATGACAAGGCAATTGAATCGTTTCCGCTAATCTCCACTTAATTTGTCCTCGTGCTAACCGACTCTAGAATCACCATAACAATCATTCCGCAACAATAATATGCAGATAACAAGAGTTTTCCGCATAAACAATACAAAGTTTAATATTCATGAGACAGCGGAACTAATCACTGGCACTGCCACTGAAAATCACAGGTTTCAAATCACTAACTCACTCGCGAATGTGGAGTGATTTCGGTGCGACACATCAATGTCAAGTGCATCGATGGACTGCTTATCACTCGCTGCAACACATCAAGATAAGTGCATCTCGTATGAACAATGAGGCGTAAAAATAGGCACTCTCGATAAGGCACAAAACGTATACGATCGCGACTGATAAGTCGTGTACCTGAACGCGTGCGGTACGCGCGATGTTCGGAACACGAATGGCGAGCAACCTGCCCAAGTCCATTGTTTACTCCGATAATTACATTTTCGTTCCGATCGAGTTTACAGGTCGAAGGCTTTGCGGCGGAAAATCTGGCTTGAGTCCAACTGACACGTCACTTGCAGACTAGTGATTGATAACACAAGGTGCGTGTGAATGTGCTCAACGCGGTCGCTGGGGCTCTTGGACAGTTTCGCCGTATGGCTCGGACAACTTTTGTTCAATGTTACGGTAAAGAGTAGGTAGAGGGTGATTATTCCCTTTAGTAGGAGTAACGCTCAAAGTTATTGATAGCAGCCCTGCTAGATTATTATAACATATTCAATAAATTGTAGCTTGCATCTTAATAGATGCAATACATTTCCAGTAACTCTAGCGGTTTCATAATAATATTAATATATTATTATGAAAGCGCTAGAGTTACTGGAAATATATTGCTACTTAAATATGCCTATTTGAAAGAAAGAAATAAAAATAATTTATTTTGCAACAAAACAAGCAACGGTACTTAAACTTAAATATTAACAGTGTTACTTATTTAAGTTGTTAACGTAAATATGTAAGTACATATTTTTTTTTACTTTTGGCAATAGGTATAATAATTTCACGATAATAACCCCTTTAGCATGAGGAAACAAAATTAGCAACATTTAGATAAATGTCGTAGTCGATGTCGAGAATTCCAATGAAATATTAAAAAAGGTTATTTAATCTTTCTTTTCAATGTTAACTTCCCTCTCTTCTCAATATTAATCAACATTATCAGAAATACATAATATTATTCCTATAAATAAAATAATCCTACCAGCGAGTGAGGAGAAGCAACAGCAATTAAGCAAAAAATAGTATAACATTATTTTGCCATAGATGGGCGGGATTCCATAAATCCAATGACCACCTGTGCTCAGATACTGGTCCAGCAACTATTTTACATTAATTAAAAATTTAAGTTTTCAAATTCACATTCTAACTCTACGACCAATATAAATTAAACATAATTTATGTTTACTTACGAAGCATAAATCTACAGACGAAGTTCAATGGTCCTGTAAAAAATAAATGATTCATCATTTAACATAAATGTGTTTCAACAAAAATTAGTGGTACCATTGCAAGGGCTGACCATCTTGCATAATTAAATTTTTGCATAAAGTGTAAACTGTGTACACTTTACTTAGTTACTATAATCTAAAATTATTAAGTGCTCAAGGATAATTATTTATTATAAATGTTTTAAACCGGCGTAATTCATGTACCTTTACTCCCGAGGAAGAGCGACGGACTTGCTCAAGACCTAGGTCGAGAAAATTCGACTAAAGGTACGTGAATTACAGCCGGTATATAACATTCATAATATTACAAAGTCTCGATAATTTTAAAACAAAATTAATTCTTTATTACTTACATATAAAAAGCTTGGTAAAAATTATTTAAAAAAAAAAAATCCCTCTCTCACTATTTCTCTCTTCCTATCATCCCAGATTAGTTAGGTCAGTATTCTAGCCTTTTCTTTTTCCTTACCTATATCTATTCGCATATTGTTTCTGAAAATTACATGTAAGTAATGACTACACTATATTTCAGCTCGATATCTGTCCATATTTTAATGCATCCTTCCATCTTAAATCCAAAATTGAACAACGTTCTTTTATCTTCAACCCAAACGTTCTCACTACATAAGACGTTTCTAGAAAAAAGCGTTACGATATAATAAAACTCATCAGATGACCGAACTTAGTCTTAAATTAGATCGAGAACAGGTATCTTTCGTATCATTTATTTATTTCAAGAGGCAACGTGATTAGGTACACGTGTTTGATATTTTTATATCTGCTTATTCAGAGCCGGCAATCTGTCTGCCCAAGTACAAATGATCACTGATCAAATACTTTTCAACCGACTATCAAAAAGGAGGAGGTTCTCAATTCGTCTGTATGTTTTTTTTGTATGTATGTTACGCGATTACTCCGTCAATTGTAAACCGATTCGAATGATTATTTTTTTATACGGTAGGGTACATTTTCGAGGTGGTCCCATTGTAATTTTATCGAGAATTGATTAGTATATCCAGAGATATGACGATAAACGTCTCAAACTTGCTACTGAAACTGACTCACTGGGTATAAAAGTCGGAAGTTTTAGTTTTTAAACTTTCTTAAGAGCGAACGCGGGCACGCATGCACTTTTCCATACAAATGTTTTCCCCCGTTTCCTCCCTGGAAAATGCTTCTAGTGCAAAATTTGTTTCCACAAATCAAGGTCCAAATCAAGGTCTGCTGTAGCTATGCTCCTGTCACTTGCTTTTTTGACCAACCAATTGCAAAAAGAAATGTAAGCCTTTTAGTCTCCTCTTAAAGATTTATGAAGGGTCATATTTATATTTACAAATGGTTGGTCAAAAAAAGAAAATGATAGGGGCGCGTAGCTACAGCATACCTTGATTTTTGTAGAAACAAAATTTTTCAGGGAGGAAACGGGGGAATACGTTTGTATAAAATGTGCACCCCGCGTTCGCTCTTAATTATAAATATTCAAGAACTAGCTTTGAATATGCTTGCATAGAAAAGCATTTTGGGAACTTTACCTACTGGTAGTGGTTTGGTAGAATAAAATTTAAGTTTTTATTGTTTTTGTTTAGGTTTGTTTGTTTATAGTTAGGTAGTTTTAAAGGGATGTTTATTATTTAGTAGAAATAATTCATAACAATATATGTTCAAATGTTAAGTCAAGTTTTTAGGTACCAACTTAGTATACTTAACTATAAAAAAGTGAATTGTTAAACACAATCCAAAATTTCATCGTACCGACGGAACGGAAATTTTGGATTGTGTTTAACAATTTACAAAAATATAAAGTGTGTAACACTTCAAAGAAACATAATATAAAAAAGTGATTATGATTAAATATTTTGGGTTCCCTGGCATTCTTCGGAAAAATCTTGCATCTAAACAGTGATCCAATAGAATTTTATACTAAGCATGATGACGATAAACAGTCATAATTTTCTTCAAAAATATAATTACTTTAAACTTGTACAAGTTTATGAAATTTGACCGTTAAGTTTGGTCTGCAAGAAGTCTAATTTTTAGCTTATCGAAGAAAATAAAGCTATTCCGCTTCAGAACAACATGCAGTGAGCAAGAGAGGGGTAAAAATTATCCTATTATACATTTTTTTTTTATCCTATTAACAAAGGGATGATGACGCACTGGAATACATATTGCAGGTGTTCATAGGCGGTAGCACCTTTATACCCTCTAAATAATGTAAAGAGGACTTTGTTAATCATTATAAAACGAACACTTGTATTGGTGTACCTGTATTCTCAATAAATAAATTGATTGATTTACTTTTGATCAGATCACTTTCGACTTAAAAAACACAAAGACCCATATTATATACCATGTTTGTGAAACTTAGGATTTGACATAAAACCTCCACAAAAACCAAGTCAAATACATAGACCTCACCTCGGATAAGTAATTAAGACATAAGACTTTAAAATGTATGTACCCACCACTAATCTAGGTATAATCTGTTTAGTTAATTGAAACCGTTTCAATAAGCCCAAACACGACATCCCTGCTGTAAGTTGGTGAGAAATTAAGTATTATGCAGATTCCAGGAGATGCTCAATCATTAGGTCAAGGCTATTATGTTCTCACGATATCAGATTATCATGAGACCTAGGAAAGTTGATCTCGTAGCAAAACGTAGCAAACAAAGAGAACTAAATCAAAATCGGTTCATCCGTTTCGGCTCTACGGTGCCACAAACAGGCACACAAATACAGATATACACACGTCAAACTTATAACACCCCTATACTTGCGTCGTGTGGCTAAAAAGGCAGTAAGATGGTAGAGGCCAATCACATGGTTTTGTTCTTCTAAGATAAGTACACTGCTTCTGTTAAATTAATGAAACTTTTATTGTCTAGGAAGGTAGCCGATTGGAGTACGTTTGCTTGAAGGATTTCATAACATAACAGTATTGTTTCCCGTTGTCAAAAGTAGGTACTTCGATATAGTATAAATGACAACAAAAACTGTGTCAGACACACCTGCGGTTTTATTTGTAGGTAAGATGGTTTTCAAAAGGATTAAAGAGATGACTATGTATTGACGCAAGGTTGTTATGTGTTAAACAATATGTACTATATGTTATATGTAAACATACTCACCATAGCTCTGTAAGCGGTAAGTAGTTAAACCTATATTCACTTATAATATAAATGTACTATAACTTCTTACACACTTTATTGAAAATAATTGTAAATTATCTTTATTCTGATATTCTCACTTATTCTTTTTTTTAAATTAAACAGTAAATAAGAATTAAATAAGATTCAAAGTTGCTTACTATCTACATATTATAGCATACATTTGTCAAATGGTTAGGGACCAGAGAAGGTCCCTGTAACTCACAATACAGGCTCCTAGGAGACCTAGTGCTGGGTACAGAGGTCAGCTAAGGTACTACCCATATTGCACTGAATTTAGAATCTGTACTGTAACTATTGCTATGTACCAACACCAGTTGTAGACATAAATAAAGAATTTATTTATTTATTTTATTTTATTATTTAGCATATCGGTATGTTACGGTATTCCTTCCAATTAACTGACTCAAATCGACTACTGCAATTTAATCTAATATTTAGTTGAGAAATACAACATCGACTAATAATATCAGAACGACCTAAATGACAGGCTTCTAAAGGCACTTTACTTCAATATCAATATAGCAGTTGACCCAGCTGCGCTCAAGTTCGAACAAAATATTATTTCACAATAACTAAATGTACAGTAAATCTGTTAAATTTTCAAGTTCAGTGCTCAGCCGGAACAAATGATGATTATGATAATGAACATCGTCGCGAAGGATGAACAATAATCTACGTCAAAGAAACATTTTAAGAAGGATATGAACAAAACGTAGACGATTGTGAATGCGACCATTTGACAAAGTATCGAGGACGTGTAGCGAATCTCGTCGGAATATTGTTTTGGAACAGA
Source organism: Cabera pusaria (assembly GCA_954871355.1). Lineage (NCBI taxonomy): Eukaryota > Metazoa > Arthropoda > Insecta > Lepidoptera > Geometridae > Cabera > Cabera pusaria. The sequence continues at coordinate 7,738,572 of OX940894.1, forward strand.
AGCGGTAAAGTGCACAAAAGATGTGCATGGCAACCCCAATGAGCTGTCAATCAGCGCATTTACACACGTCCCGCATTTGGATGCTATTTTGTAGTATTCACATCGCCTAACATTATTGATAGAAAATATAATGTTAGTAGTACTTAAGTACGGACACATCGCGGCGTCCTGCGATCTGCGGGCGCGATCTCAGTACTTTTCAATCGCGTTTGGTGTGAACCAGTCGATACAAATACTACTACGCTATCTGATCGCCGCCTAAATCGCGCAAGCAGGACGCTGCGGTGTGTCCGTACCTTTATTAAGAACCTATCTAGTAGGCTTGAAATCACTTCCGCAAAATTTTTATTGAGACAAGTGGAGAAATAGAGATTAACTGTCTGTTTTTAAACGATTTATATTATAAGCTAGCACCCTTACAGGATCATTTTATTGTTCATCAGTCTGTCAAGACCCTTTTTCTCTGAAATGCGTAAAGGTATCAAGTTATATATGTATAACAAATACTCGAGTCCAAAGTTTCTTTCAGCGGTAAAATAAGCAAACTTGTAAGTCAACGTAGGTAGCTCATTACTAAAGAAAAAAGCAAATTTACTATTACAAACTTATGATTAGTGATCGGTGCCATAAACGTCTCTAGAGATTGAATGGCAAAGAAAAGAGGGCCCGGTGGCGTAATCGGGAGAACGGTCAGCTTTGACGCCGTGGTACCGAGTTCAAACCCCGCCGTGCACCAATGGATTTTTCTATCGAAACATTTATGTGCGCTTTTCACAGTGGCCCTCCGGTGAAGGAAAAACATCGTTAAGTAACCAACAACCCCCGCATGGTGGTAGGACACTATCTAGTGTCCGCCTGGCCAGCTACCACCCTCAAGTTAGGAAATCTGTCGCCAAACATCTAATGTGTTCCGGCAGCTATCCTTGAGAGCCAGATCCCATTCTAGGCCTAGCGTGCTTACCAACTTCGACCGCATCATCACTTACCAACAGGTGAGATAGTGGTCAAACGCTAGCCTATAAGATATTAATAAAAAAGTGTGTCCTTTAACCTATTTCATACGGAACGATCGGTGCATGAGTCTCACTCGCACTTGGCCGGTGTTTTACACTGGTTACAATTAGTTGTAAATGTAACAATTTTAGACTGACTTGAACGCCAAGTAATTAAACTTAATACCTCAATAACGACATACGCCAAGAAAGGCCAAATTAACTAAGTAAAAACCAGTTCTGACTTCTCAGAAATTGTCATTTAAAGAATTACCGTCAAAAGCTTTGGATCATGCAAATCGTGACGGACAAATTACCGGCGGCATCTTAACCTGTAATTTTATTATTAGGCTTATTTACTTCGTCTTCGTCTTAAACGGGTGATTTTCGAAGACCTTTCCATTTACTAAGGTCAACTAAGATGCTAGTATTTAGGGTTCTGTATGTTTTTAGTTTATGAAGTAAATTTGATTTTTGACTGCTATGGCGTTCTTTGTCTTTGGTAAAATCTGTGGCTTGGTAGATAGAGTAAAGTAGGTGTTTTTGCAGCTAAGCTTGCATATTAAGTTAAAATTTTCCTAAACTCTTGTTCGTTTCTAGAATCCTTTGATGTCTTGTAAGACACAGTAGTCTGTTAGCTCTACCACTGCCTTTTTCTCTTTTCCTTCTTTAATCTTCGTCATCATGAAAACAGTTTTTATAGACAGACAAACACTGGTATGAGGCTCCGTTCAGTACTATTTACGTACATTAGTAGTACTACAAGGATAAATGTTCGTCATTTCTGTCTGTTTCTCTAAAAATCTAAATAATATAATAACTAAATTTAAAACCACCCCAACTATGTATAAACTACTCGTATGAATAATATGTAGTATCTAAAGTTTAACTGTAAGATGTAACTGTATGCTACCGCAGCGAGAATAAACATTACTTTTTACTGCCAACCGGTGTTTGAATTACAACCTATTGCCTATGATCCTGAATCTTGGACAGTTAATTGAGACCATTCGAATGAGTCTAATCATGTCATCTCTATTGTTAGTGGGTGAGAAATTAGGTCTTCTGCCTCTGCATACACACTACATACTTATAACATCCCTCTTATGTGTCGGGCGCTACAAACATACCTGGCATGTGTTTACATTAAATTAAATATCTGTCTGTCTTTGTGTATTAAACTCATACTTTACTGATATGGTGACATTGAACACGAGGGGTTCTATCTGTGTATCTATCTACATGAGACAAAGCTATGTCCAGTGTATGAGATGGCGGTCACGTTTAGCACCGACCGCTTCGCATCGCTGCTTCGTATAACTGTCCTCATCCTGTCATATCTACTTTGGAGATATTTCTCCACTCACGTCATCAACCCTATACTTTGTTAGTAATGAACTAAATTATACCTTAAAGCTTTATTTATTAGTCTCAGTTTTGTTTCCTGAAACTTTGTAAAATAAGCAAACGAGTTTTATATCTCATGGATATGAAGAAGCCGGCTGCTCATGTTCATTCAATAGTATAGAATGCTAAAATTGGTTTGTGATTCCGTATGTATTGGATTTGGCAGGACATTTGAACTTGAATCAGTCAATTTAGAAAACCTTTTAATCTTCTTTACTCATGTGATATAAGGCTAGGGCTATCCCAAGTCGCGAGTTGGCAGGGTATAATTTGATGCATTATACGATACTAGGAAGGATTTAAAACATTGGAAGCTAGAATCAGTATGAATAGTTGGCAAATTTTTCTAGCTAAAACGATTTAGAGCTATGACTTCTGATCTGCGTTGAACGAGCTTTGCATGTGGACGGAAATGTTATGTTAGCGTCTCATTATCTTAGTCCCCACACTAGGTACTAGGTAGTACGCTGATGTTCGCAAGGTGTCTGGCAAGAGCTGGATAGTGCTCAGTGGCTTGTAATTTGAGAAGCCATTGTCAGCAGTGGTAGACTTAATATAGGCTGATGATGATGATCTCAGAAGCGATCATAATGTTTGACTACGGTCAACTCCCGAGTGATTAATCGTTTCATTTGCTCTTTCGAAGATTGGTCCGTGATGGCATTTGGTAAAATTATAAAGAACAATTTGACCTGCTTTTAAACAGCGGTGCGGAAATAACATCTAAATTATGTTAAGCGTGTTCTACTTATATTGTTTTTTTTTTAAATAGCACTACAATTAAAATTATAATTATTAGATAAAAAGTAACTAGTGTATACTTTATCTAATCTAACACAGCGTCTTTATTTTTTATTGCGGTACCTATATAATTTTTAATTTTTTTCATTCATGTAAAAAAATTATTAAAGTAAGCACATTATTTTCAATTTTGATATTCCATTTTATTTTGTAGATAACAATAATTTTAAGCAGAACTGCCATGCCACTGCGCACAAATATTGGTTTACGAAGTGCTCATCCTCAAATCCATAGATAATTGAAATCATAAGTCAGTTTTGGGAATACCTAATAATGACTGGCTAAATACCTGTCCATGTTTGCTTGAATCAAATACCTAACTAAACTTGACTCATTTCAATGTGTTTGTTGAGGATTTCACTTTGTGGTTATTATTCAGTCTAGATATACGCACAAAAAGGTGTTTATTACATTTCTTGGAGTAGGTGACTCTAATAAGCCGACTCTAATAACACAGTTTTACAATCCATAATTGTAAAACTGTGTTATTATCGAATGACAAGACATTATGTGTATTATACTTGCGGTGCAGCAGAAACTGCTATTCTATGAATTATTAGGAAAATTTTACGGCGCACCGTTTGGCGTACTGGCGGAAAACAAAGAGCACTCTGACGGCCAGGGGTGTTCTGAGTCAGGAGGCCAACTCCAAAATGATACATCTGAAAGTAGGGGCCCGACCCGCTCGACCGAAACACGGACCGAATTTGCCGATGTTGACCTACTACAAACAAAGTCGGACCTTTTGACACAAAATGACGATAAAACTCTTATCAAATTATATCTCGGGCTTTTTTCGTTTCGAGTGGGGTTTACGATACAACAAATGTCAAATGAATTTAGGTCAGATCGAATGATAAGCTAAACCGACCGATCGAACCGAATATGATTGTAGTAGGAAACGCCCTATAATTTCGGCCGATACTTCGGATTACCACTGCGGAGTAGGCCCCCAGAACTTCTAACACGTAACTTTTATTGCACTCACGACGTTCCCTCGTCGCTTAGTATCAAAATGTCATCCGCATCCCTTGATGATGCCAAGCTGAAGGGAAAAACAGGTGCCTTTATTGTTTTTCTTATATCGTAAAGGCGTTTGACCACTATCTCACTTATTGGAAAATGATGATGTAGTACTATGTATATTATGATGTAATAGAAGTAATCAAATTCAGTTGAGAAGAACTACATTATTAATATGATCCAAATAAAACGTTACATTGTAGGTGCCTAGTTTTGCAAGTCATGTGACGTTTATTACCTATGTCGTGCATTGCCAATAAGGAAGGAGATTTAAAATTTTTATTTCAGGCGTTAGTTTTTTTATGATAAATCTTTAAAATAAGTCTATATAGCGTTGTAAGCTTAATTAAATTGTATTAAAGCATACAGTAATAATAATAGCATGGTAATATAATAAAATATTTATATGATTTTTATGATAATAGTCACTGATTGAACGGTCACTGAACTGAATTTTCATTTTATTTTTTTTAATTTAGCTGCATACGGTTAAACTCTAGTAAATTTCGTTATTACCAAATGAAAGTGTAACATTAAGTACTTTCTACCAATAATTCCTTCAATTATTGCTTAGATCAATTTTATCCGGTTAGATCAGTGGTCAACTTTAGTCAACTTTTTGTAATAGGTCAACTATACATAATAAAAATAGTTATTTTTTCAGCATTAAAAAGGATTATTTATGTAGCTGACAGTAGATGTAACATAACCCCAACAGCCTAGATTACATTTAGAAAGGGCAACCAAAGTTCGAAGACGTTTGAGCGTTTTCCATGTGATCCAAGAGACATCATGGTCAAATTCGAAGCACTTTGATCAATTGGAAAGAATACCATACTTTAATAATTGGTTTCAGAGCGAACGCGGGATGCATTTCCATGCTTTTCTATACAAACGTATTATTCCCCGTTTCCTTTCTGGAAAATGATTCTAGAGAAAAATTTGTTTCTACAAAATATCAAGGTCTGCTGTAGCTATAACCCTATCATTTGCTTTTTTTGACCAACCAATTGCAAATAGAAATATGACATAATAGGAGATAAAAAGGCTTATATTTTTTTATACATACAGCTACAGCAGACCTTGATTTTTTGTAGAAACAAATTTTGCTTTCGAATCGTTTTCCAGGAAGGAAACGGGGGAATACTTTTGTATGGAAAAGTGCACCCCGCGTTCGCTCTTAATTGCGTGAGCACCTTCTTCTATTATATAATCTACTACATCACTAAGATTATTATGATAATTACGATGATATAATTATTGTCATTAATATGCTGAAGTGGCAGTTACTGACGTGTTGATGTTAATTATATGCTTTGTAAGAAAACATAATGTGTAGCATTGTATTATAGCTATAAGCGATTTAAAAACATTTGTAAGTTGTTCTAGCTACACCTACAAAGTTGAATGAATCGGTTCTCTAATGGTTTATAAGTGTTCAATATTCTATCAAAATCAGCAATTGGTTGAACTAATAATATTGGACAACCTATGCAGATATGTTTTATTAAATCACTAGTATAGACCGGACTTTTTCGGGCTTAAATGGAGCCTTAGCCAACATTCAGAAGCCCTGTTATTACAATACAATTATTTTATGGACATGGGAGGTGTGGATTAAGTTAACTAGGTATCTATTACATAAATATTACAAAAGCCACGTTTCATCCTGGAGTTTAGGTCTTAGCTCTTGCGATTTCCAACCCTGGCCGGTCAAGGCAAGTGGGGGGTCAGAGGGTCTCAATTCGCTCTCACGGGATAGGGTACGCGGTATCGCCACTCACCGTCAGCTCGCCACAAAACCACCACTGCGGGGACTATTATTAAAATGGCTATTAATAACATTATTGGTGATCTAGGTAATACAAAATAGGTACTGAAATGCCTATTCACAATACCCTAGATAATTGATTACCTACGTTGTATTGTCTATAATCCTCTAAGAGTTAACTTTAAATTTTAATTATAATAAACCTATTGTAAGTAGTATTTACAAACGTTCTAATTGAAAGGTTAGAATGGCAATCTATTTAAGATGCTCAAGGAGGTTGAATTAGCCATTCTTGTCTCGGCTGCACATTGCAATCAATGTAGTTTTAATGCAATTACCAATGTAGTTACTTTGTCACCGCGTTTTCTAATTAATTAGATTTATCTAACTTTTGCTAGTTTGTCTTAGGTAAAACCACTTTTTCCTTTACTCAGCAGTAGATAACATTTTCATGTGGCAGTGTCCAATAGAATATAATATGTGAAATTCACCATATAGTTACCAATTACATGCGCAGTGTATTTTTGCGGTGTTTTCTCACAAATCCCGAAATTAAGAACTTTTTTATGTTCCTGTTTCTGTAAATGTCGGTCATAGCTTTATCAGCAAGGCAATTTACAATAATCCAAAAACAAAAAAGTGTCTTTCTTTCGACTTGTGTCTTTAAAATTCACTGCGATACATACATACAATCACGCCTTTTTCCCGTTGGGGTAGGCAGAGACTACTTCTTTCCACATGCTACGATCCTGACATACCTCCTTCGCTTCTTCCACTTTCATGAGCGTCTTCATACATGCTCGCCGGTTATAGGTACTTTTGACTTGGCCTTTTTTTAAAACGTCTCCGATCTGGTCGTGATACGATCGCCTAGGTCGGCCTCTACCAACTGGCCCATTCACATAGTCTCATAAATCTGTTTCGTCAATCTTTCTTCATCCATCCTCTCTAGATGTCCAAACCATCTAAGCATCCCTTTCTCTATCTTTGTCACTAAATCTTCTACCACACCACAACATTCCCTTATCACGCTGTTCTTCAACTTATCCATCAGAGTCACTCCGATCATACTTCTCAAACTTCTCATTTCTACAGCATTAATTTTCTTTCATGTTTCTTCTGCCATACCCAGCATTCACTACCATACATGAGTGTGGTAACCAACACTTCCCTATGTACAGCCAGTCGTGCTTTTTTAGACACGTTCTGATTTCTCATAAAGTTATGTAGTGCCCCACTCACTTGGTTTCCAGCCAAAACTCTTCGCTCAATATCACTTTCATACTTACTATCTCTCGTAAACTTACCCACCAAACCCTTTAGAACCCAGGTACACAAACTCTTTCACTTGTTCCACTCTTTCTCCTTCAATCGTCACATAACAATCAGTAATTCTTTCTTCTCTTTCAAAAAACATTATTTTACATTCACTTTCATCCCATTGCTTTTTAAGGCGCCATGCATAATATTAACCATTCTTTGCAACTCCTCCTCCGATGATGCTAATATCACCTGATCATCAGCGTATAGGAGGCATTTGATGGTTAAATCATTCATTCTTAATCCGTACACATTTTCTTTCAGATCTGTCAAGCAATTGTCTATGAATAGGTTGAACAGCACTGGCGATGCTACACATCCCTGTCTAACACCTTTTTCGATGTTAAACCAGTCTGTGTACGCTCCGTTTATTCTGACACAAGCACTGGAACCCTCATAGAGTGATTTCAGTGCTCGTATCAAACTGCCGCCCACCCCACACATAGACAATGTTGACCACAATTCATTCCTCACCACTCTGTCATAGGCCTTTTCCAAGTCTACGAATGTGCAATAGACCTTTTGGTGTTTCGCCAAACATTTTTCGGCTATGCTTCGTAAAGAAAACACATGATTCATGCATCCCATTCCTCTCCTGAAACCCGCTTGTACATCCTACATTTTCTTATCAGTTTCATTCGTCACTCTTGTAATCAGTACCTTTGCATACAATTTTCCGACGACGCTGAGTAAGCTAATGCCGCAATAGTTTTTGCAGTCTTGCTGTGATCCCTTTCCTTTGTATAGCGGCACAATGACGGCTTTGCACCAGTCTTCTGGAACAATTGTGTTCCTCCAGCAAAGGTTAAAAAGGCGATACAGCTGACTCGCTACCACACCTTGTCCAGCCCTCAGCATCTCGACCGAAATCCTGTCATACCCTGCAGCCTTACCCGATTTCATACTTTTCAACGCTGTCATTATCTCTTCCATGCTAATATTACTTTCATCGCCATCTTCATTGGCGTTACCAGTTATCACTGGCACTTGCATATCTTCCTTTTCAAATAAACTTTCAAAATATTCCTTCCATCTGCGATAATTCACTGCGATAATCCGGCATAAACCAGAAGCTATAATCGGTATGGTATAAATGACATTTCCAAATTTGAATAAATCTATTTTAAATAAAAATTGTATGCCAAAAGCCCCAATTAGCTATTTATACCCGCCAATTTTGACGGAATCTATATCAGTTGAAATCAGTGACTTAACTCACTGATAACAGACAAATATAGTATCTATAATAATCTAGTAATTAAAATATCGTATTGAATCTGTATTTAATACCATATTTTTTTTAAATATTGACGTATACCTGTAGTACACCTGTAGTACCTAGGTACCAACGTACATCATTTATTACAGTACAGCGAAGTGTGGCAGTTGTAGTTATGATAAGAACAATAATTATTTATCTGTGTTAGTAATTTATGATCCTAATGCATGCTCACTCTTATCATGATAATGATTATTTATTAAAGCAATCAATAACAACCCAGCTACTTAAATATGTGCACTTAGCATACATTAAATGAAGATGGCATTATAATTTACACGTGTGATATGACGAGATATTGAATATTAAGTGACTGACTTGTTAATGTTAGGATAATTGAAAAATTAAATTAAATTAAAAATTAAAATTCATTTATTTCAGGTTGTAACCCATATTATAAAAATTTTTCAACACACACATTTTGATAGATGATAAAATTAAACGTAAGAAAAGGTAATAATTAATTAATAATGGCACATCTAGCAGAAACAAGTTTGTCGAATTTCGTTCGTTAAAAAATTCACACTATTAATACAAATTTAAGTATTAATTTAAATATATATATATATCACTTATGAATATATCAAGCAAAATATCACTAATGTGACTTGTGTATATCACGATACCTCATAAAGGTTATTTGATGAAAAAAATGTAGGTTCGTTCTATACAGAGTGCAAATATTGTTTTGTTATGTATTCATATTCATGTACCATCGCGTACAGTTGTGCGTATCCAGTTTCAAAACGTTTTCGGTTGCAAGTGTCGATTATTTTTCTAAACAACCAGAAGAGCCAAAACCAAAAAAAAATTTTCTTACCAATCAGAAGAGCCAAAACCAAAAACAAAACATAATTTTTGGCTTTGTCCCTTCTTGTCATTGGTCAACAATGTCAACATAGACAGAAGCGAGATGCCAATTCAATAAGAGTGCACAGGAAATTATTCCTTAAGGTGGATACGCACAAATGAAGGCGATTGTACTTAGTCATTTTCATTAATCAGTGACAATCTGCAACAATAACCAATATATATATTATACTATGCTTCAAATAAAATGTAAAATAAATAAGAAATTAATACATTATTGTTAAGAAAGGGAATTAAGGCATAAAAAGAGGGGGAAATTTGTACCTAGTTACTGCCATGGGTATAAAATGTTGGTATGGCATTATTAGTAGCACAATGAAAATATTCCGACTGCACCCTATCGCACAGTGATTGTCTCTACACGGGCAAACTAAATGCTAACAAGAAATTAACGAATAAAATGTCGCGTTACCTAAAAGTTATATTAGATGATTTTTAGGGTTCCGAACCCAAAGGGATACCAATGGAACCCTATTACTGAGACTCCGCTGTCCGTCTGTCTGTCTGTCTGTCTGTCTGTCTGTATGTCTGTCTGTGTGTCTATCTGTCTGTCTGTCTGTCCGTCTGTCACCAGGCTGTATCTCATGAACCGTGATAGTTAGACAGTTGAAATTTTCACAGATGATGTATTTCTGTTGCCGCTATAACAACAAATACTAAAAACAGAATAAAGTTAAAAATAATAGAGGGTCCCCAAACAAGAAATGTGTTCTTCGGCATTTCACGCCATCTACGAACGCTTAGTTAGGTAAACGTCCCATAGATGGCGTTATATTGAAATGTCGATCCCTAACTCCTTTGTTAGACGTTAGATGGCATTATAAGAAACGAAATGTGTATTAATTATTATTTTTTGCTGGCGAAAAATGTATTTTTTGCTCGATCTTATAAAATACTGTAGTGTGGTACGGAACCCTACTAGTGCGAGTCCGACTTACACTTGGCCAGTTTATTTATTTTTATAATAATTCTACCAGGTGCGCTGTCACTTGTGGCTTTTCCACAAGTGGTAAGAGCATATATAAATATCGATGTTCCACCTGACTTGCTACAAAAAAGTATCTTACCACCGTCAAGGAGAAAATCTGCCGCCATAACCTTACCGTGTTGCGGCAGCACTCAGCTCTTGAGAGTCTAGAAAATTCTAGGACGCGTTCACCACCTTCGACCACATCATCGCTTACGCAGTATTGATATAATAATACCGTGGCGCTATGACATTATTAAATGAATGACATTAGGCAACAGAGTGATTACCGCTAATTGTACCCACGATCTTGTTTTAATTAATTTAAAGCCAAAGTTCATCAAATATCTATCAAGGTTATTAATGTTATAGGAAAATTAGAGACCTGTGCTGTGGAGTTATGTTCATATTGTGGTTTATCAGTTTTATAAAATAACAATGAACACCGCTTTAATTAATAAGTTATAAAATTACTTTAGTTTAATAGTATAAAAGTATGCCACATCTAGTGTCATTTGTTCTGTATATGACATTACGTAAATATCAGTAGTCAGTTCTGCGAGTAAGAAATCGACTATAATTATTTATAATATATAATAATATATAAGTAATATATTATTTTTCTGTAGGTATTGTTGTTACAGTTGAATAAATCTACAGTTTAAACAATTTAGCTACAGTTGAATTTATTGCAGTTTTATACAGCATTTTTAACCGACTTCAAAAAAGGAGGAGGCTTCTCAATTCGACCGTATATATATATATTTATATATTTTATGTTTGTTTGCGCATAACTTCGTCGTTTACTAACCGATTTTGATTATTCTTTTTTTGTTCCAAAGGAGAAATCCCAAGTGTGGTACCATGGTAATTTTATCGAGGTCTGATAAGTATCTCCAGAGATATTGAGATAAACATCTCAAAATTGGTACTGAAAATGAATAGCGCGGCATTAAAGTCGGTTCTTTTTTAGTTTTTTAACGATATTATTTTAAATATACTTAAATAGTTCAAACAAATAATTTTAAAAACACAAATCACCATGCATTTGTTTCAGCTTCATCATCATTATAATCAGTTTTTTATATCTTATAGGCTAGCGTTTGGCCACTATCTCGCCTGGTGGTTAGCTATGATGTGGTCAAAGATGGTGAACACGATAGGCCTAGAATATTTTGACTCTCAACTACTGTCAAATCTACCGTATTGGCCATCGTTAGACATAAGTATCTCCCAACCCAAGAGTCCCAAGATACGCTACTATGCCCGATTTTTAAGTCTCCTATTTTACCGACTTCACAAAAAGGGAGGGCATCTCAATTCGTGGGAATATTTTCTTATGTATGTTCACCAATTACTCAAAGATACCTGAACCGATTTTGGAAAATTATTTTTTTATTTGAAAGGCTACCTATTTGTTATACTTCCTAGGTAGTCCCATTTAAACTTCATAGAGATATGTTAAGTCCAGAGATATGGAAATAAACACCTCAAACTTGGTACTGAAATTAACTAGAGCGACGTTTGAAGTCGGTTCTTTTAGTATTTAATACGATCTTAATTTTTTTTTCTTTAATAAAGATTACTCGCAATGTGGGTTACACATTACTAGTATTCTTGTTAACCCCTCCAACTAAGCTAAATATGCTTGTGTCTGGAGTGGGTTCACGTCAATAGTGCAATGGGCTGGGCGGGGATCGAACTCACGACCTCTCGATCGCCAGTCCGACACCTTATCCATTGGGCTATTGCCGCCTTATTAACATATATTTATATAATTTAATTATCAAGTAACTGCCCACCAATCTATGTAGATATGTCATCGCTCCACCTGATCATAGCACGTAATATTTATGTAAGTAGGATATATTTCTGTATAAATTATTTCAATAAACACCATTAAACTAAATAAATTAACGCCTTTAGAATAGTCAATACCCGTGCTTCATTATAGTAACCAGTCTAAGTAAAACGTCACAAATAAACTAACACTAAAAACATAATCACGTTTTTCCTGATAGTGATGACGTTTTATATAGCTTATATGTAACTAAATGTTATTTTTGTACCAGTTACAAAGCAACCGAGAATTGTATAATGGAAAATTTAAGTCGTGGAAGGTTTTGAAAACTTAACTGCATAAATGCATTATTTTCAAACACAACATGTCACACGTCTTGAAATGTCTCATTTAACCTACCTCTAAAAGTACGAGATGATATTTTCTGTGTATTTATAAGTATAAGTATACTCACAAGTATACCGATATCTCCGGGAAACCTGGAGCTATTTATGTAGTTTTTTTTTGTATGTAATAGTTGGCAAACCGACAAATATGAACATGTCCAACACCGTGGAGCTGATGATGCATTGCCATCTTTTAATGAATTTCCTCCATTCTATAGCTCAAGGGGAAGATGGTGGCGGGAAAGTCGTTCTGCATCTAACAAGCGCGAGGCAGCCACGGTTAAAACGGGTGGTACGTGACTTCCAAGTTTTTTTTCTTATAGACCTTTGCCCAGCAGTGGGACATTACAGGTTAAGAAAAAAAAATCTTATAAGGCTAGCGTTTGACCACTATCTCACCTGTGGGTAAGTGATGATGCGGTCGAAGACGGTAAGGAGGCCAGGCTTTAAGAGCGAACGCGAGGTGCAATTTTCCATACAAACGTATTCCCCCGTTTCCTCCCTGGAAAATGCTTCTAGTGCAAAATTTGTTTCTACAAAAATCAAGGTCTGCTGTAGCTATATTATCATTTGCTTTTTTTTGACCAACCGATCGCAAAAGGAAATATTTTTAAAATTATTTTTGAAGGGTTATTATTTCTATTTGCAATTGGTTGGTCAAAAAAGCAAATGGTAGAGCTACAGCAGACCTTGATTTTTTGTAAAATCAAATTTTGCTCTATAAGCATTTTCCAGGGAGGAAACCGGGGAATACGTTTGTATGGAAAACTGCACCCCACGTACGCTCTTAAGTCTGTAAGATATGGGCAAGCTGAGCAGTTCGATAGAAGAATGGCGATGGAGGAGTCAAATCTAAAAGCTCTTTAGAGCATTCCCCAAAAAATGATTGTTTGAAATAGTATCTGTAAAAGGCTGTTTTCTAGATTTCATGAAACATAGTTTAATATCGTCGAATATACTTTTATATTGATATTTTATACATGTTGTTGCATAAGTACGAATACTGTATTATGTTTTTTTTTTTATATTTCATATAGGATTAATACTTACGGTCAAAACCATCTCGATACCCATGTCGTCGAATATATCATTACAATATTAAGTACCTGAAACAAAACAATACAAAATTATTATGTCTTCTCCATGATTTGTTAAATTATCAATTGAACTTGAATTATAAATATGTTTATGCCGTATTCCATTCCATTGTATTTAAGGAGGAGACCAGTTATTAACGTCATAATATAGCAAATGTGTATCTGCATTATTCAATAACTTAGTTTGAGGTAAATACAAGTAAAAAAAACAATTCGTCCCGCGTGCGTAGCGTACCACGCGCCACGCAGTGTTTCTACGAATCTGCATGGTTCAGTTTGGTAGTATGCGTAGTTTAGAATAAGTAACGCTCAGTTACATGAAAGAAAAAAGTGATTGTACTGCATTCCGATGACGCTGTGTAGCTTTTAATTGACGGGGCTAAGCCACTCTTAGCTTTTATGCTACTTGCTACGGAGAAGGCCAGCAGTCTTTACATTAATAGCGATGGATTCCGATCGAAGATCGTCGATAAGCAAGAGATGCAATTATACAAGTAGACACTTGACAGCCTAGACAGGCTGCATCTCCCTCAACCTATTAGACGTTCACTCTATTTTACGAAGAAAGGACTCGTCGATGTAGAGACTAAGGCCCTACGAGTTGAGTCTGTTTGGTAGGATCCGTAGCTTTCCATTGCTACGCACATGGCTTTATGTAAGTTGAGCTATATATACACAAACTTTACGGATGGAAAAAAAATGTGCATTGGATAGATGTATTTTTAACTATACAGTCCATTTTGTTACTAATTTCGACATCCTATACGCAAGTTCAACATGACAACTTTTTTGTTTAAAAAGATATTTAAAAAACAGTCACGACTTCGTAGCATGTTTATGATAAGTAGGAACAGCTTGATGTACCTAAATATTAGCACATTTTTTCTAGTACGAAACATCAAATTGTGCCATCAGGTTTCAGGACGCATTAACATTTAGCATTAACAAAAGGCAAAATATTTATTTTGCGAATTATCATTTAATTTCGCGATGTAGTGTGATGCACGATTTCTTTTGTGTGCATAATGTATGCGATCTCTGCCTTTTGGTTTTGTTTGTTTAGTGCATGAAGCTCTTTGTAGTAGCTTCATGGTTTAGTGAAGCTAAGTCTCTACGTCACTACAGTTTCTAAAGACAATGAAAATCTAAGCAAAATAAGTTATGTTTTCTCTCCTGATCTTCTCAGAACTTGCTACTTTGTCAACTCAGAGATCATTTGCTTATAACTATTTTTCTGACGGTATTTTAATTTTTATGCACACTATACCTGGACAAAACTAACAAATGTAAAATTCTTGTACAGTAAGTCTATTCAGTTTGAAAGGAGCTCTTTCCACTAAAAATATTTTATTATATAAAAAGATAGATTGATAATTCTTTATTTTCCCACCTTATAAAATAACAAAAAATAAGGCATTCATTTTCATTAAAGTCTTACAATGGCGGCCTTATCGCAAAAAGTTATTTGTATATTATGCTTGTGTTTTGACAAGAAAATCATATCGAGGCGATCTAATATAATAAAATTTGTAGGTACGTTACTCGTTTTACGTATCTCGCTGTACAAAAAATCTGTAGGTAAGACTCCGTTTAGGCAAGCCGACAGAATACTTGCTATTTGGAGAGAAGGAGAGAAAAAAATGAACGAGAGAGAGAGGGAGAGATAATTAAAAAAACAATGTGTTTCAATTACAATACGGCTCAACATTATATCGCAGTTCTTTTTTGCCGTGCGGCGAAACACTCGTAGTACACACTGCGCGTCTGTCTAGCCTTACCTCATACATATTTACGACATTATGTACGCAGGTACATAGTTCGTTAAGACGTGACCTTCATACTCCTAAAAAAACGAAGTGGCTTATGAATTATTTGAATAATCAAATAATATTCCTGTGATCAGTCAAAACGTTTAATCATTGAGATAAATGATTTTGAATACCATTATAGAAAATATCAAGGTCGATAACTTCAACTTGAATGTTGCTAGGTTGAAGATCATTTATAATTGCTATACTGTTTCGTAATAGCTAATAATAATATCGCATAAAATTTTCAAAGGACTTCGCATACTGCGGAGTTTTTTCTGTTGCTTATTGGTTTTCAAAACTACTACGCCATGCCGATCAACTACCACGACATACACTGGTAGTCAGTCAATACAAGACAGACACTCCGAGAACACAAACAAACGATAACCGCAAAGTGCTACCGATACGCTGCCCGCGTGTACTTACTTGACGAAAGCACAGTTTTACAATGGATTGTAAAACTGTGGCGAAAGCGTCTCTCTCTAGTCCCGGCTACGAACTGAACCAAATCTGAAGATTTCTATATGTTTGAGGGAAATAATAGAAATTAGTCCGTTATTGATTAGCTGCCTATTTGTGGCAACATACTTTAAAATAAACAATATTCACATGAATAAGGAATGAGTATCTAATATAAAAATAAATAAGGAATAAAATAAGGTACTTATGCAACCTTGCGAAAATTTATGACCATTATTTATGGACCTTTGGTCATACATTTTTCAAGATCTTAGTAAATAGGGCAAGAGGCCAAATTTTGTCACTGATTCACATATAGACATCTGAGTTTTAGAAATCTATAAGTCATTTTTTTTAATGAAAATGAAAGAAATCGTATTTACGACAATATAAACAGGAATTAATTTGACGTATATTGTAGTACTTGAATAAATGCAATAATTCTCACAATAAATACCTCACAGTTTTGATTTCAAATAACTGGACCAGTGCTAATATTTGGTCCGTTTACCCTACGTTAGGGATTTTATAAAGAAAATATTCTAGAAATTTCAAAACTGCAATCATGCTCAATTAGAAATAAGTATTCACCTTTGTTTAATTCTACCGTTGTCGTAAGAAGTCATTCAATTCAAGTGTAAATTTTTGTTTACCGGCTAATTTACTTATCGACGAAATCTTTTCAAATTTATACAATCTTTATAATATGCAAGTACCTACTTATTATGCTATTGACAATTTTAGCTGTTTTCGCAGTTTCAGAGTCAAATAATATCAATGCACCTATGTTACTATACAACGTGTAACATAATAAGCGCAACACCTCGGACACCCCAATTAGAATATCAAATCCTAATAGTAAATGCGTAAACTCATTTCCAGACATGTCATAATTTTTTTTATAAGATATTAGATATACCAACTTACCACACAAAATATGGACGCACCTTTGGACGCACTAACAAGTTACGTAGTAAGTATAACTTTTTCTGTCACTCTCGTATCTCACTTCGCGCGCACACAATAACAATAAAACTGGCCAAGTGCGAGTCACACTTAGGGAGGGTTCCGTACAATACGAAACACAACAGAGTTTCAACCTCATATATTTGATTAATTGATATTACCAAGAATAGGTATTTGGTTTGGTCGCGATCTAGAAAGACGGGGCTCGTTTACTAGCGCCATCTATGTCATTTTGCCGAAACGAATTAGATAGATGGCGTTTAAAAACACGTTTTTTGTATGGGGACCCCCTTTAATTTTTAACTTTTTTTGTTTTTAGTATTTGTTGTTCTAGCGGCAACAGAAATACACCATCTGTGAAAATGTCAACTGTCTAACTATCACGGTTAATGAGCTATAGCTAGGTGACAGACGGACAGACAGACAGACAGACAGACGGACAGCGGAGTCTTAATAATTGAGTTTTCGCGATTACGGGAGAAAACTTATTCATTCGCTGATTGTTTGCTAATTTGCTGTGACTGAATAATTATCTTTATTTAAGCTGAATTTAATATAGGAAAAAAAAATTGTATACCATGTATACATGTCATAACCGTATGACAGTGTCATAGCGCTCACGTCACCAAGAAGATTTTGTTGTTGTCTATTGGTGAAAAACTTAATGAAACTTTTTATTAAAACTAACACCACAGTTACTTAATAGTTACTTCGAAACTAACACGAACAATTTAGTACAAGTGGAAATGAGTCGTAAGTGTTTGAAATGAGGTTCAGTTTTCTAGATCAACCACCCGATGGAATCGTAAGCCTAAAAATACATATAATTTCAGATATACTAAAAATGTAAAAAAAGTAATGTAATGTAATGAAAATTAAAAATTAATAAAAACCTCCAAATCGGATTCAGTAGTCGATTCTGAACAAATTACTTTCAGGTCTTGCGTTTAGTGCGTTACTTGCGTAGGTGGCGATCAGATAGCGCAGTAGTATTTGTACCGACTGGTTCACACCAAACGCGATCAGAAAACAGTAAAAAAGTACTGAGATCGCGCAAGCCGTGGTGTGGCCATAGCTTTAGTTAGTTAAATATTTATAATTAAAAAGTCACGTTTATTCCAAACTCTTATGTTTTAAATATGTCCATTGCTTTAATTAATATTAACTTCGTATAATTAACAGTAAATTTCCGTTTAAAAAGATAAAAGTATGGAATTGACGAAATTGCATTTCGCTTTATAAAAGCGACTAAATCTTCGATCACCGATGCTAAAAAATATCTTTTCCATTGCCATTACAAAGTGATATGGCTTATTTATAAAATTCACGGACGTCTAAGCTTAAGCTAAGCAAATAAAACCACAACCAAACTCGCTTTTCATGGCCACGCCAGCACAAGCCTTGCGCACGACGTCCACACTTCCGGTAGAAATTATGAACCTAGAATTCAACATTATTTATGAATAAATTATATTCATATTCAACTGACGTATTCTAGGTTGAAATGTTTATGTATGAAGACATCGTTATGTATGAAGTTAATTGAGATTGCGTAAATGTTAAGTAATTGAATAGGTTCGTAACGATTTTGCTTTATTGAGGATATTTTAACCTTTTTACACTTGACTGACGAAGGTATCATTCTGATATGAAGGGGAAGGTGACTTTGAGATGAGTCACAATTGACTTTGTATCATCATCATCACAATCAGCCGGTATCAGTCCACTGCTGGACATAGGCCTCTCCCAAGTCATGCCACTGAGCCCTATCTTCGCCTCTTTGTTTCCAGTCACTGCCCACCGCTTTGACTTTGTATAGTCCATTACATATAGCGTAACTATTGCAACCCGTATTCAGAGCTCATTAGCACAGAAAACCATGTATTCAGTGGTTGATGTGAGTGAAAGTTTGTATGAAACCTTTTTCCGAAAGACTTACAAAGTTTTTTTTTATTTTTTTATTCAGAACTGGGTAGCACTTGATCACTATCTCACCTGATGTTAAGTGATGATGCGATCGATGATGGAGCGTGCTTACCCAGAAGATACCTATTCACTCGCGATTTGAAGACCCCCATATTGTACTTAACTGGAAACACAGACTCAGGCAGAGTATTCCATTCTCTGGCGGTTCGTATGATGAACGAAGAAGCAAATCGCTTCGTTCGGGTAGATGGTATATCCACCATAAATCGGTGGCGCCTTTTAGTGTCTCTGGATGTCCGATTATAAAATGGGGATGGTGGAATCAAATCATGCAGTTCCATTGCACACTCTCCGAAATGTATTCGATAGAAAACCGATAAGCAAGCGACTTTGCGGCGATGCGCGAGACTCTGGAGTCTCTTGCTTACTAGTAGGTCGTCGCTTATGAGTTTCTTTGCTCTCCTCTCAATAGCTTCCAGTGTCTCCAGCTGGTATTTGGCAGAGCCATCCCAAAGGTGAGAACAGTACTCCATACACGACCGGACTTGTGCTTGGTAAAGATTAAGCAACTGTCCCGGTGTGAAGTACCGTCTCACCTTAGCCAAAATGCCAAGCTTTTTTGAGGCTAGCTAGGCTCTAGACTCAATATAAGAGCCGAAATTGAGAGTTGGTGTCAAAGAGATGCCAAGAAGCTCGAGATTGTTACTTATCGGAACGGACACATCCCGGAAAGTAGGAGCCAGTAGAAATGGGCTCCGTTTAGCGGAGAAGAGTTACTCAAAGTTATAAAAAAAAATAAAACAAAAAACTGAGTTCAAATGCGACGTTAGTCTTTTTCAGTACCAAGTTTGAGGAGTTTAAGGTCTCCATAGGAGAAGACCATTTCAACTTATGCCTCTTACAATTTTGCTAATTATGACATACCTACATACACTAAAAAATATATATGAACATCCGAATTGAAAACATAGGAAACATAAAGAATAGAGGTATTTTATGTCAGTGACAAGTGTACTTTTTTACATTGGAATAGATATAAAGAAGAGAGATAAAGAACCTTCTTCTTTTTTTAAATTGTTTAAAAACGCTCACCTTATGGAGTGCAATGGCCTTTAACCAATACGGTGGCTCGCAAGCTCTTGATTCTCAAAATTTTGAGCGTAACTGCAGTGCACCTTTTAACCCTGTGACATATTGACAGAAAGTCTCATACACACTGTAATTTTCCTGAAGACTCTTTTTTTTTAAAGATACCCTTTGGACAAAACAACTTTCCCAGACAACTTTGGAACTGAATAACATTTTACGTTTAAAAAAATGACAATTTAATCTTCGGTCCAGGATATCAACAAGATTGATTTATGCTTCAATGCAAGCATTAAGTCATTGACGTCATGCCAATCAATTTTGTTTCGATCAACATGGCAAATACCTCTCAATTTATCTGTATTTAGGACCTTTATTTATTAAAAAAATATTTTCAGAGTCACCAGTAGTTCTCGACCAATTACATAATTAAGATAGAGTAAAAACTAAAACAACAGACTTTAATGCCCCGCGAGTCAATTTCAGTAGCAAGTTTAAGACGTTTATCGTCATATATCTGGAGATACTTATCAGATCTCGATGAAATTACAATGGGATCACCTCGGAAACGTATTTTACCGATTACAAAAATAATCATTCAAATCGGTTCACAATTGACGGAGTAATCGCGTAAAATACACACAAAAAAAGAGAGAAAAAAGGACAGACGAATTGAGAACCTCCTTCTTTTTTGAAGTCGGTTGATAAAAGAAGGAATATGATCATATAGACTGTTGAAATTTGAAGTCTCGTAAGGGTAATTTTGTCTTAAGTGCACTGAATATACCATAGAGTGGCAATTGTTTTCTCTATCGAACTGTAATCTGTATTTTTAACATTTTGATGGTAACTCTAAAAATTATGGAGTTATGCAAGTACTTTGCAAGTGGCAAAAATAATTTATTTTATAGCGTAAGGGTGAGGGTCAAAATTTTGATAGTAACTATAATATATCTAAATCTATCCTGGTTTGCTCAATATCTTGCTATAGTCAGTTAATACTGACTTAAAAACAATCTGTATAAAAATCATCTTTGTTGGTGAACACATCATGATTTTTTTAGACACACATTTTATTTTATCTTTGGCTCTCCTGAAAAGTAGAGGTTTTCCCTTACGACATTTAAGATTTCCATTGTCGATACACGAAATATGGCAAAATGAAGACCTTGAATACAGCATCATAAAAAATAACTTAGTATAACTAGTACATATGTGGTATAACTGCATGTAAACAAATGGCAATGCTAAATAACCACATAGCCAAAGAGGCGCGGCAGATATCAATCATAATAACTATAAACGGCAGTAAACAATTTGTTCCGGTGTTAACGAGGTGGTAATTATCTAAGTGAAATAACCCGGAAATGCAATAACTTGGACATGTTGGACTAGACACAAGTCATGGCTGGTCTTGTCACGGGTTAGATTATCTGTCAAGGATTGAACTAGTTATTATTTCAAATTTTTAATAGATTTGTACTAGTTAGTAGCAACAGAGAATATTGTTGATTGGAACGTTTTGGTTGAAATTCATAGTCAAATTTGTATACCAATATACGAGTAATATCTGTACTCCAATTAACGAAAAACTTTTTTTATAGTAGATAAGCAAGCGTTTGACCACTATCTTAAGTGATGCAAACTGAAGATATGATCGACAATGTAGCACGCTTAGCCTAGAAGATACCTATTCACTCGCGATTTACTTAACAGGAAACAGCAACTATGGCAGGGAATTCCATTACTTCTATTGGAGATGAGCCTTTTAACCAGCCGGACTAGCATGCGTTCCCCGTGTTGTTGTCCGATTGTGTTTGCATGGTGGTAGGGCACTGTCTTGTATCCGCCTAGCTAACACCCTTACGCCCGTAGCACACCTCCGCTACGAAACCATTACAGCGGAAGCAGTAATTTCGCCATGTCTTATCAGTTGTAGGAGAAGCGGAACACTAGCGAAACTGCCTGTTCTAACGCATAGATTTGACTATAATCGACTGTCACATTCTTCGCTTGGTTTTTTTTTTTTGGATTTTTTTTTAATTTTTTTTTCATTGAAGCCAATCCAAAGCGTAACTGTCCTAACCTGTTTTTTACCTGGCTTCCCCGGAACCTAACTAAAACACAATGATATTGCTGTCTACAAATTTACACTAACACCAAGATAGTTGGTTGCTACTAATTCGTTTTTAGGAAGTCGACCTTGAATCATAAATAGATAACGACGTTTTTGCGTCAAACACGGTCTGTTTATCCGACTAGATACAAAAAGTTTCATATTAAATTCTAGGTCCGGATACTTATTACAAAAACTTATCAACATAACCTACTTTTCTACATGTTTCATAGGCAAAAAGTGCAGTGTAGTTCAATTTAACTATTATCGTACATGGTTGAGTAAGATAAATAATTTAAAGTAGAATCTCTATCTTTTTATTAATTACTGGCTGACTGCATGGTGGTAGGACACTATCTAGTGTCCGCCTGACCAGCGACCACCCAAGTTAGAAAATCTGTCGCCAAACATCTAATGTGTTCCGGCAGCTATCCTTATTTATTTATTTATTTCAGAAAATAGTAAGCTAACAGCATTGCCAAAACGCTAACTATTTAGTTACTAAGTTATAACAAATGTCTAAATCCTTGAGAGCCAGTTCCCATTCTAGGCCTCGCGTGCTTACTATCTTCGGCCGCATTATCACTTACCAACAGGTGAGATAGTGGTCAAACGCTAGCTTATATGATATTAAAAAAAACTTGAATAAATTGCACAGAAAATAAAATTTACTAATCAGGAAACTAGACTCATTTCAGCGAAATTGCTATTTTTTTCAATATTTTATCCCTTTAAAACCCCATTTGAACTTTTAAGGACAAATTTCAAATAAAATAACAGTTTAACCCACAGACCTCGTACTACACTGTGCGCTCCTAAATCTATGGCAGGATCAACGGCTGGTCAAAATGATGTTTTAATCAATAGACACTACATTATCATTCCCCGCCAAAACCTTCAAGAACTTTTTCTTTTACTTTTATAATGACTTCAAGCAAAGTCAAACTGTTCAAGTATAAAAACAATTCCGCGGAAAATGGTCATTACAAGCGGAGATATTCATTCGAATAGAATAGCCGTACCACAGATAAGTGTAATAGTTACTATGTAAGCCGTACTCTATTGGTTCGGTTTATTCAGCACGATAACAACTCGATTGACCTAGGATCGCAGATAGGAAGTAGACGTTTGTGTGTCATTTTCCTCTTTGCGTGTGGAAGGTGCGCGCAGATCTAGATAAATACTGGAAGTGTCAATCATTTTGTGAAATTTATTTTTAAAGTCTTGTTTAGCAACATATTCATGTTTATTGTGTTAAACGAAATATAGTTTTATTTAAATATTGACTAACGACATTGGTTCCACAATGGTGACACGACAGTCAAATGCTTGACTATATGAAATCAGTAAAAAAAAAGTTAATAAAAATGTTATAAGTGCATATTATAAGTTAAGATGAATCAAATTTAGGGTCGCATATTATTAATTTCATAAAGAGTTAAAAGCTCTGTAAAATAATTACGATGACTTGTAACTAGCTAATCAATGCACTGCCCACTCACGCAAAATTATGGTAATAACATAAACTTTGAGACCTAAAGACCTTTGCTAATTAAGATAACGATGCATCTATTGGCAATACAGTCTCATATGGCACGGCATTTTGAATTTGATAACGTAATTCGTGCTTATCTGATGATAACATGACAAATATTGTAAAGGCCAGCGCACACAGGTGAACGGCACGGAAGGGCATCGAGTTGGATTTTCCGCCAGCCAGCGAACTTTGTAATGTTCAATTCTCGTTAGCATTAGATAGATCCAAATTTGCGTTGGCAAATTTTAAACGCTGTGCCTGCCACCCGCAAATGCGGGCAGCTGGCCTTAGCGTGAATTATCACGCGGCCGAATGCCACTTCAATACATCTTAGATCTTCATTGAATTGTTTAACGTCGTCGGCCGAGTCCAAGGCGACCTAGAGCTGCAACCGAATATTAACTCCGATACTTAAGAAAGTAACAATATACTCAGTTTATATCCTGTTATAGTTAGGAGTATAATTCAGATATAATATTTGTATTTGCACAAAAGGTTTGATAAAAGAGTAATATTAGGATCAACCATATCTTTTTTACAGACAAACACGAGTGAAAACGATAATAAATTTTACAGGAAGATGGCATTAATTTCATTAAAAAATAAAATTAGTAAATTTTAATGTTTTTATTATTTTTACTATATTTTGACTACTAAGATATCTCGAGCACATTTTACTGTTGAATAAGTAAGTAATTATGTATTACGTTTTCAAAATACGAATGTCACTTCCATCGAATTTAATTCTTATCTGTAGAATATTCGAGTATCATCAACAAGTGGTAATTGTCAAGGCGAATCGACACACCTACAAAAGGAAAGTAAATTGTTTATGGGTGTCACGGGTTCATTCAAGTTAAAGTAAGTGACAACCATGAAAACAATTTACTGTAGAGGCATTACATTTCTTTGTACTATGTACTTATTGAAATTATGATTGAGTCACGTTGCATTATACTGCACTTTTAACCGACTTCCGAAATGGAGGACTTTATGTTAATTAATGTACATTCTGTTAAGGTTACAGACATTGTAACAGTTCGGTAGCTGATTAAGAAATCAAAACTAGAAATGTGAAGGCTGAGCTTTAACCGATTGTGCAAGTGTTACACAGTAGATAGATACCAAATCTCTACGTATATTACAATCAATAATCATCGAAAGGCTGAGTATGTATATTCCATTCCATTTAAAAGAAATAAAAAACTGTCAGTGATAGGACTAAACGTCAGCCCCCCTACAGAAAATCCAATTCCTGTTTTCATTTAGTAGCTTCAAAATATATGGGAATGACATTTATTTTTCCGCAAATAAATAATTTTCAATCAAGTGAAAATAAGTGTTGCGGCAGCTATTTCCATTCTAGGCCTATTATAGAGTGCTACTATTCTCGACCACATCATCACTTATCAACAGGTGAGATAGTGGTCAAACGCTAGCCTATATATAAAACAAATCATTATAGGAAAAGTAGAACCATTTTGTTTCTTTTTAATGATTGTATTCATTATCAGCCAATTTCCTTCCACTGCTGGACATAGGCCTCTCCTATGGCACGCCACTGAGCTCGATTTTCAGTTATTCGTTTTCAAGCGCTGCCAGGCAAATTGCGTGATGGTATGAATAAACTGGTCAAGTTCGAGTCGGACTCGCACACGTAGGGTTCCGATTGAACAAAATTTGCCGGAAAAATTAAGTATCTTATATATAATACCGTGTCAATACTAAACATATTTACTACAACGCCATCTAAGGAATGTCGAACGAACTTCTAACACCCACCATGTGAACGTTAACACAAAGGTCAGTGACCTTTTTGTTGGTTACCATCGTTCATAGATGGCGCTATAGTAAAAACACGTTTTTTGTATGGGGACCCACTTTAATTTTTAACTTTGTTCTGTTTTTAGTATTTGTTGTTATAGCGGCAACAGAAATACATCATCTGTGAAAATTTCAACCGTCTAATTATCACGGTTCATGAGATACAGCCTGGTGACAGACGGACACACAGACAGACAGACAGACAGACAGACAGACAGACAGACAGACAAACAGACAGACAGACGGACAGCGGAGTCTTAGTAATAGGGTTCCGTTGGTACCCTTTGGGTTCGGAACCCTAAAAACCATAAATAAATGATAATGCCAATTTTTTAAATTTGAAAATCTAGTGGATAGCCTTCCTCAATTCTAACCGTATAATTTTGTAGACGTATAATGTGTTAATTTTGTCTATTACATCTTTTGAGTCATATCTTTTATTTTAAGTCATCATAATCCAAATACTGGATAAATCCGCCCTCCATTATCCACGCGCGTGTCGTACCTTATGGCAAGAGCAATATCATAAGTTAAATATATTTCAAGTTTGCCATTTCAGACCGCCAAGAGAAAGATATCTAATTAATAAACAAATAAACCATACTTAAATTACTATCACACGAGATACCTAACCGTTATCACTATTACAATTCTTGTGATGTTGTTCCCATACATAACTCTGAGCTATGTTGACACCAATACAAGAAAAGTGTTACTATGAGTTCTCGATTCAAATATGATCTCGAAAGAATTAGGAAAAACCGAAGGTTTATTTTATGAAAATGACATTACTTTGACGATAGACGAAAATGCTAATTCTACTTTATACATTTTACTTACACATACGCGTTGAATATTTGGATAAGATGGATATTAATTGTCCTCGATGTCATGAAACATAATATTGAAAAAAAAATTACCAAAGCTCTTATACGTTTAACCCGACTACGGCAAAGCAGAAAGAAAAGAGAGTAACAATATCGTTCGGGATGTATGTTCATAATGTTCCCTCATAACTTCCACATTGCTTATTATAATTTAGCATATAAAGTATCGTTGGAAACATCTTGAGCGACGTCGAATTTAATTAAATATGGCGTTCTTTAGTGAATATAAAGTCATGTACTTACTAACTAAAAAATACCCGTATGATAGCTACTATGATACTACGTTATGATAATGTCGCTTACTTTTTTGTACATGCTAGACATTATTTAATAGACTAGGAAAATTAGTCTCTTGTGTTATCTGATGGTAATGCTTAAGATTGATTGATCAAATAGATAGAGAAACATGATAGAAGTTAAAATCAATTTCGTTTTCAATCCTCTTTGATTTGTGATAATAACTAAGCTAATTAAATTTCATCGAGTTGCTGTTGTTTCATTGAATTGCTTGTATTTCAAGTCGAGGTGACATCGAGAACAAGTAGTAGCGCTTACATGCCATCACCGCCATTTGCAATGGTAATACGCGCGTGTTTAGTTTACATCGAGTATAAGGGTAGGTCAGACATGTGCCTGGATTTAATTTGATGGCAATTTATAAATAGATACAAGAATAAAGGACTAATTTGGTTGTGATGAACTATTTATAACTAATTGTTTTATAAAGGTTGCTTTTAGAAAATTATACGGGCTCTACATTCTTGAAATATTGCATTATCTGCGCTTCGCGCATTGTATTAGAGTTTAACATTATCTAATTACTTTATTACGACTGATTACGAATACGACATCGTGTAAGATGCAAATACAATTAAAATATTAAACATGCCTAGAATAATGTAAATTAAAATGAGAAAACACATTTACCGGTATTAGGAGCATAATTATATCGATGTTCCACCCGGCTTGCTACCAAAAAGTAGCTTACCACCATCAAGGAGAAAATCTGCCGCCATAACGTTACGGTGTTCCGGCAGTACCTTGAGAGTCAGAACATTCTAGACCTAGTGTGTTCACTATCTCTGACCACATCATCGCTTACCACCAGGCAAGACAGTGGTCAAACGCAAACCTATAAGATATAATAAGAAAGAAAATGAAATTTCACCCTAATCGGTTTGTAAACCTAGTAATAACAGTTATATTGCGCTACATGGTAAAAATAGCTGTTATACCATAATAGCCGTAGTTAAATTGGACTAAGTAAATAACTCAATAGTGAAAGAAAATTAGTAATCTTGTGTTACTGGTGTTTTGTATTATTGGTTGTATTGGTTATTACTAGTATTGGTTGTATTCATATTAAATCCTTGAACTTATCTATTATAATACAGTTAGCTAATTTAAATCTCCACATTATAAATATTTAATGCCCATACGTCGGGCTGAGCTAATGATGTTTTAATGAACGTCTGCGAATAACCTGTCAAGGTACCGTTATCGACTAAAATCTTAGCAAACAATGACGGTGTCACGCAGTTACTAAGCTTGAACGACTTGGATGCCTACATCAACTCCAATATTATAAAAAAGTCAATTTGTATATTTGTTTGTTTGGGACATCTTCACGGATAAACGGGTCGAACCATTTAAATAAAATTTTGCATAGGGATAGCCTAAGTAAAATTTTACTTAAAATTGGAGCTGATGTGGGCATCCAGGTCGTTCAAGCTTAGTCACTATACTTAGTAGATTAGGACATAGGAGATGCCCCGGCGATAACGCGGGCAAAGCCGCGGGGGCAAATCTGATAGAAAACATCGTAATAAACGTCACAAAGATGTAGGTACTAATATGTTAACAAAACTTCTTCTCCGTCGAATTAAAACTAAAGTCAAAATGTTTTAGACATTATAATAGACTTTGTGATGTAATTTCTGGATGTGTAAGAAATGCCGTCTTTTACATCAATCAAGACTTTTGTAATATCTCACAACATCACATGAAACGGCGCTGGAAACTGTCAATTTTTCAATTCACAGAAAGCGCAACTATCTCAATCTCAATCTGTCTTTCGACTTTTAGGCCAAGATAAAATATGAAACATGTTTTTAGCAGCATAGGTGTTACAACAAATATGCCTTACTAGCTACGCCCCGCGGCTTCGCCCGCGTTAAAAAGTATCCTTTGCCCTAATCTACTATACTGGCTATCCCTGTGCAAAATTTTAACCATATCGGTCGAGCCGTTTGACGGTTAAGAAGTCCCAAACAAACAAATATACAAACTGACTTTCGCATTTATAATATTGGTGTCGATGTTGATTATTGTATTGATATTACATTTTTATTTTATACTCTTTTACAACGATTCGCTATGAATAGCATATTTTTCAGATTTCCTTACACATACGAACAAAACGTTTTTACAACTGCTCATACGTGGGTGCTGACCTCAAAATATTAACACTATGTCGGCACAGCACGGCAGCAGTTGTTAAATACTACTAAAAGAGAGATATTAGGTACTGCATGTTTAATAGACTGTTACAGAACGGTACGAACAATTATTACAGGTGTTATAATACTCGAGTCAATACCTTACTTAGGCCAAAGGACCAGATGTATTATGTAGAGTGAACTATTAGTTGTGTACTGTACGGGCCATAAAAGTTAAGATCCATAAAAGATCCAACGGTAAATGTCTTCATATGCTCTTGTGCCACTTTATTGGCGAGGTCACAAAAGTATTTATTTAGAAAAGGTGCTTAGCATTATATTATATCTAAATGTTTACTGATAATTCTAGAGTTGATATAGAGTGCTGCAATTGATTCGAGACACTTGTTTATATAAACTGCTGACGTCACGCATATCCGGCCATAAAGACGCCACTAAATGATGATGAGGTAAAAATTTGATCGGCGGTGGCCGAACAAAGTCAATCTGTTTAGCCATGCGTTGTCACCGAAATGCTTGGCTGAAACAATACAATACAATACAATAACTCTTTATTGATCACCATGAATATACAACACTTTAAGTTCTTAATTAAAAAATATTTAGGTAATACAATCGGCGGTCTTATCGCTTAAAGCGATCTCTACCAGACAACCTTAGGATGGACAGGAGTATTACAAAGAATGGACGGTGGTGCTCAATAAAAATAAATAATATCAAGGTACCAAATATATACCACTATGTATGTACTTATTTATTATAATATATGCCTATCTATTTATTTTTATAGCATGTAGAAATTAGAATGTTATAATGTATATGTAACTAACTATGTATTTATTAATTTTACATATACTATTTTATTTGTAGTTGATCATTTTAAAATCATAATATATTGCTGCTTCTCATGCATACCTACCATCTGTATTATATAAATGTGTCTCTAATCAGCCCACGGTTGCCTGGAAGAGATCGCTAATTAGCGATAAGGCCGCCGATTGTACTGTACCTAAATGTAATCATTATTGTACGTAATTCTAAGTTATTTAAGTGCAATAAAGCGTATTCTATCTATCTATCTACCAATTCTAATACATATATAAAAATATATATAAAATATACTAATATATATAAGTAATAAATATTCAAATAATAAAATAAAGTTAATAAAAATCTTGATAGCGTTTAATGTATAGTGGACAGGTAATGATTCTTTACCATATTTTTAAATATTGGCAAAGATTTGAACAACTGACTTTGTTTCGCATTTCTATTCACTGCACATGACTACACCAGAGTTTGTGGCTACACTATGTTTGAAATTGAGCCAAAATTATTCGCATCACCAAGCGCACCTCTTCCATTCGATAGTACAACCATGCGTAGCCATATTATATTAATATTAATAGGAAGCGCAACCCGTGGGAAATTGGGAATAGTACAAAAACGGAGAGGTTATTACCTATATTTCCTGGTGAGCATGTCTGACTGATGATGCGTGATTAGAGCCATTGAAAAAAGCTACACAAAATAGCAATTTAAGCTGCATTTTCCTTGTTAAACAATAAAATATGTAAATGCCAATGTTAACGAGCTATTCTTAAAGCTTCTAAAAACGACTTAACTTTTGAAAAGGCAGTTTTCTCACTTTATAAAGCACATACTATACCTACTTACGACAAGCACCCATATAAACGTTTCAGGCTCCAATATGTAAGTAGATACAAGTATGTTAACATGGTTCTCATTTAACTGACTGCCCTCGTATTGAGATAGCCAGACCCTCATATTACCGCTCTTTCATCCAGTTAAAAAGGCGAGGCCGAGAATTACGAAGCACGATTTAGGTAGTTTCTCGCAACGCCTTCGGCACGCCCTTACACCTGATGTCTTGCGCATATCTGAAACGACGTGGTGTTGAAGATGTAATTACTAAAAGATCAGCTGACACGCCAACTTCTAGCGGCAGAACGTATACCTAGTCACAAAATTTTAAAAAAAATGGTTTAAGATATAGTAATAGTCGTGTATGATTGTTTAACACAGATTTAATGTAATCAAAGATAATGTGATATTGATATCCTTATAAAATATCCATATCAATGAAAATATCACTCAGATCTGGAAATGCATAAAGCTTCACAAACTTCACAACCATTTCGGATCGCGGTTAACGCAAATCCATCTCGCATCTGATGAGCTTTATTATATTTATATGATAACGGTATAGATGTCGGTATAGAAATTTATAATAACTGGCTTAGTTATGTGATAACGTTAACCGATATCGCCAATATCGGAGTAAGATAACCTAGAATTCATTAACCCTAAGAAATTATTGACCACGAACCATGCTATCTTACACATAACATACACAGTAGAGAAAATGCAGTACATTCCCTAACTACTGACTTTTTTTATTCAGACTATAATGGAGTATTTTTATATGCACCTATTTATTATATTCTTAAACAGCCTGTCAAGTAGTTAGTTACTTGCGTCAGCCGCAGGCAGTGATTATAATAATTGCACACCAGTCTGCTGTGGATCTTGCCCGCCGTTTCATGTTTTTAATAATAAAACTCTATACCTATTATTTATTAAAATGATTATGTAGTAACAGTAAATGCTTCCTATTTAAATGTCTGATTGATTCAAACTATACATTCGTATTGATACACAACTACGCTGCACATATATACATGTACATTGTACATTATAATCTGAGATTTAGCACAGAATAAATAATAGGTACAAGAATTTAGTAAGCTTCTTTGTCTTCTTAAGACGCGATGTAATCCTTTATTTTCAACCAACTTCAAAAAAGGAGGAGGTCTTTTTGTACGTATATTACGCGATTACTCCGTCAATTATAAATCGATTCGAATAATTATTTTATTTATTATGTTTCTTTGAAATGTCACACACTTTATATTGTTGTAAATTGTTAAATACAATCCAAATTTTCAACGTACGATGAAATTTTGGATTGTGTTTAACAATTTACAAAAAATATTATATTAACTGGTAGGATACAATTCCGAGGTGGTCCTTGAGAGAATTTCATTGAGATATGATAAGTATCTCCAGAGATATGGAGATAACACCTCAAACTTTGTACTGAAACTGACTCGCGCGGCGTGGAAGTTGATTTTTATGTGTTTCCCCTATTGATATATTATCATATCTGACGCCGTATAAAAGTAGAAGTTTATCTCGCAAGTAATTTAATAATTGGCTATCAGAGACTTTATCAGCAACCGGTTAAACTGGCCGTTAGTATAGTATCAGTAAACTTATCAAGACCTAAAGTTGTACGATTTCCATACAAAAGTATAATGTGCAAATATGAATAAATAGAGCAAAAACATGCACAGAAATCACATCTTTTGGCCTTATCTTCTTCGTCTTTACCTACATATCTGAAATTATATTTAACCACATAATTTGACTAAATAATTATGAAATTATTTTAAACTAGCTGTGTCTCGCGGCTTCGCTAAAATATATCCTATAGCCTAATCCTAATATTATAATAATAGTACTGGTTATCCGTGCAAAATTTCAGCTAAATTGGTCCAGCCGTTTTACCGTGAAGAAGTCCCCAACAAACATACAAGGAATCGTACATTAAGTAAATAAAAACGTAAAATACATTGCAGAGACGTATGTGCGTTTTAACATGAGTCGGGTCGGGTCCCAAAAGGCAATAATGTTGTAGCTTGTCCAAAAAAACATTATAAAAATTTTTACGCAAAATGTGTACCAAAAAAATAAATTATGCGTAACAAAACTCCTAAAATATGCGATCCTTTCGTAGCAGCAGGTTAGCTCAAAATAATTTTGTGCAGGCATAGCTAATTTATGAATAGAAAAATATTAAGTATAACAATTAAAGCAAAGTACACCAAATAGACTAAAGGCCAGTTTCACCGGTTTCAGATAGAACTATTAGGACTTATCTGACAGATTTTTGATAGGCTGTATATGACGTGATATGTCAGATAACTAACTATCTGAAACTTTATCAGGAACCGGTGAACCTGGGCCTAAACATTATTATTTATGATCACTTAGTTGGATTAATTCGCCAAATTCTGAATAAAGAGGGTTTGCTTGAAAGCTTTATTTGGCAAATACTACATCAGATAAGTCACTGTCTTTATAATGAGTGTAGTGGTTTTCGCCATCTGAACTCGTAAATTATACAACACGAGTGGTTGGTCAGTGGCTGTCATATGAATATTTAAAGACCTAGCTTGTTCATACGATTTAGCAATTGGATTCCCCCAGATTTTGTAATATAAAAGGTCGTGTGAGAGGTGCGACAGAGAGCCTGCTCATTCATTACTTACTGCCTTATTTAGACTGTGACTTTATGGACTGACGAACCGAAAATACAAGTTATTTGATTTTAATCAAGAAGATTTTTTTTTGTTAGAGAAAGCGTTTTATATAGCTTCAATGTTCGTAATTTAGCATATTATTGTATTAACTTACATACTGTGTTTTAAGCTTCTTTACAAAAAGGTGAAGGTTGTCAATTCGCTTGTATTTATGTGTGTTACCTCAGAACTCTTCCCATTTTAGTAACCGATTTGGAAAATTCTTTTACAACCCATCTATTAAATAAACTGGCCAAGTGCAAGTCGGACTCGCACTCGTAGGGTTCCGTACCAGACTACAGTATTATATAAGATCGAGCATAACATTACCATTACTACATACCACTATCATTTTTCGCCAGCAAAAAATAATAATTAATAAACATTTTATTTCTTAAAATGCCATCTACCGTCTAACAAAGGTGTTAGGGTTAGGTGTTATCGACATTTCAATACAACGCCATCTATGGGACGTTTACCTAACTAAGCGTTCATAGATGGCGTGAAATGCCGAAAAAAACACGTTTCTTGTATGGGGACCCTCTATTATTTTTAACTTTATTCTCTTTTTAGTATTTGTTGTTGTATAGCGGCAACAGAAATACGTCAAACTCGTAGGAAAATATAGGGGAAAAAGTAATAAAAAATTAAGCGTGTGAAGTAGCACAATACCATATTATCTATTCTGTGACAATACATAAGAGTATTTTATCTATTCCAAAAAAGAGAGAAGTATAAAAATAACAATAAAAAAGAGTGTATCTCTCGGCTGCAACATATTTTCTCTTGGCCGACGTAAAATAGAGGTCTGAAAGTACCTAGGGTAGGCACTTTGTACAATTCATGACGAGTAAGTATTATTCTTGAGATATGGCGATAAATACATCAAATTTGCTACTCAAAATGGTGTGGCATGTGAAGTCGGTTATTTTAGTTTTTTTAACGATCCTAGGTACTTATAATTGTATTGTAGAACTTTACAAACACTTAGATAATTAATAAAATTATTAAGAAAAAGGTCGACCCGAGTCTTGCCTAGCTACTTTTAATGTTTTTACAAAACATTTATTGCCATTATCATAACAATTTTAACGTAGCACTTTTTATATTGATTATGTTTTGATACCGGTATTTAAAGTTCAAATTACTACATATATAGTCAATCCTCACGCATTACGATGGACATAGTGACCAAATTAAGAATGAATGAATAAGTTGCTGTATTTGGAAAAATTTAAGTCATAAAATTCACACCTTTCCAACAAAATATGATATTATTGACTTGAATATTTTAACACTCTGAAATAATACCAAAACGAATCCTGACATTTAAAAGTGACCTAAATACTATCAACACTAGTGTTTGCAAGCTAAAAATTTTCCGTATCTAATTTGTAACTAAAATATTTGCAGCGGTTTATGAGTCTCAAATATTCGAGGTAAGGCGATTGAATAATTCTATCATTTAAAACGTATCCAATTGTGTTGTGTAATAATATGTTTTTAATAACATTGAGTAACGAGACTAGCAAGAAACTTGATTGTAAACGTTAGTCGATGACAAGGATGTTAGTGTAATTGGAGTAGTATTTACTCCAATTGGATCCAGCTGGTTCATGGCAGATGTGAGCACACGAATAGGAGGCTTTTACCCAGAACAGGATATAATATGTATGTTAATAACTAAAACAAAAACTTCAGATCCCTTTTTAAAATTATTGCGGACGGAGAAGTGTGAGATATCATCATTATCATCAGCAGCAGCCTCTGTTAGTCCACTGCTGGACAACTGAGCACGAATTTTGGCCCGTCTCATCCAATGACTGCAACTACCTTGCGCATAGTAAATTGGAATTGGAAAACGGCCCTGAGATAAGGCGCTGGACAACGGACTTTGGTCTTATTCACAGAGCGCAGCTATCCAATCCCGTCTCATACAGACTGGCATCGAACATCATGCTGAAGTCAGCGACCTAATTGGTGGCATGTCTTGTCCAGTGGCGGTTTGAGCCACGGCCTATCTATCACCATTGGTCACCCATTTAGCACTACTTTGGGATCACGTGCAGGATATGACGGAAGGCAACAATGACGTTCCCGTGGGTACCCTTCATTCTATGCAGAGTAAATCAATGATATGAGTAATCGAATATCGTTCTATGAAACCAGCATTAGTCATAAACATACCACAGACCAGTATATGCTGGTCTTCTAAAGTAAAAATGTATTGGTAACCAGTGGACAAATGATTAACATTTCGCCGATAAACACATGACCGACATATCGTCAAGATGGGGACAGCTGGATGGCAATCATTAAATTCGCAGAATCTGCTCTACAAGTCTACACTGAGGCGTAACAGTGAAAGTGCTCACGTAAGAACAGATGTCGCAGACTTGCCTAGATTTTTGATTAGTTGCTTTTTAAAATGCTTTAAACTTCATTTTAAAAGACAGTAGCATTTTATGTAATATTGGGCAAAGAGTTAGACGGACTAATGTTATCTTGGTATTTTGAAATCTCCAACACCAATTATACTTTATGTTACTACAATTAGAGAGAAAAATCGAGATAACCATTCCGCATCTATGACGTTCAACGTCAGTTTTAGTGATTTAGTCAGTGATTGAATTTAGGTCGGTTTTAGTCGGTTTATGATTTTAGGGGTATGGAACGGTATCTCCAATTATTAAAGCGTACAATTTATAATGTGTAGCTTTAAAGTGGTATTATTATATTTTTTCCCGATATAATAATTGTAGGGTGATCCTATGTCCCACGAATGGAATAAAATAACTCAGAAAACAAACAGACCATAATAAATACCATGTAAAGATTATGAAGACAAAAGTTCTTCTGTCAGTTATCTAAAACCAGGAATTTGTCTGCTGTGACAGCGAGCGATCTGCCAAGATACACCTCGACCCATCAGCAATGGAAGCAGTTTCATGAGGCTAAGTATTATTTATAAGTAAAGAAGCTAAGTATTCATTGAACAGTTAACTCCCCGCAAGTCCTACAAAAAGTCTCACAATAACGTGTATAAAGAGTCTTTTCACGGTAGTACTATCTCGAACTCACGGTATCGCAAACCTGTTTATTGAAAAACATGTCATGTGTAAGAAATTGCCTTCCAATCTTCCTTGTTTGGACAGAAAGAGGGCCGAAATCAACGACCCGCAGTTTTGAAATGTTTGCAATTCGTGACCAGATTTGGATGAAAATTTACGTTTTATTGTTTTTAATTGACTTCAAAAAAGAGGCTCTCTATTTGATTGTATATTTTTATGTGCTGAGGTAACAGAACTTCGTCCTTTGTTAACTGATTTCCAACATTTGTTTTTTTTTTGGGTATACTTTTTGTTTGGTCCCATTCTAAAATTCAACGAAATCTGATGAGAATCTACAAAGATATGAAGATAAATACCATAAACTTGCTTATATCGTCAATATGTATGGACTTAAAATATCTAAAATAAATATAAAAGTGGACTAAACACAAAGACGCATGTGCGTATAACGAAATTATGAGCAGCAGAAAGCATTCTGTAACGTATAGGTACATAGTTAGTTATTAATTCACAATCGAATTCCCAATTGGTGAATGAATATTCCGCATTAGATACATCTTTCATGACTTTGGGAAAGACATATCATATCACACACAAGTGTAAATGACAATAATAAAGAGAATATTGTATAACCTCTTTACATCGTATAAATCAATCGAAGCGTGTCTTATTCAGTTGTCAAAATAAACAACTTAATTTCCGTTACGAAATGAATGAATTCACGTTCCCATGCAACAAACCCGAAGTAAGTACCACAAACATTGTATCTAAACAGTATAACTTTGTTGTTTCGAATCTTAAGACACTTGATAATCTAAAGGAGTGTTAGAAAAACACTTTTTTCAGTGATAGAGATAAAAATAAGGACAACCAATAAACGTTATACGTTTTTTTTATGATATAAGGTAACAGGAAAGCACGACGCTCGCCTGATGGTAAGCGATGGAGTCTACCTATTACAGATACAGCGGTATGCAACATTGCAGTAAAGGCATCCTTGAAGGTTTACTTATATATACATGTAAAAGTATTCTATTAAATTAATTTTCTGTGATCTAGAAGCAAGCATTCAAAGTAAGGTTCGTTTCAAAGGGCAAACTAGCCACTGAAATTACAATGCGTTTGAAAATCACGCAGCGTAACGGGCGTAATGCAGTGACATGCAAAGTGCAAACCTAAGTAAGTTTTTTTGTATCTCGTCATCGCTTACTACTTCCAAGACATGTTGGGACTATTACGCAATTTCGGTGGAACAAAATAAATGTCCGTTCTCCAACGCCCTTCTCACTACCGTCTTCCAATTTGAGATAAGCACGCGTCATAGACCGCATCAAATGAGATAGTGACAATCCTATGCTTGACTGTATGTAAACAATAAAAATATTATAAAAGCCAAATGTTTTGAAAGTGTTCAACTGTGCAAAATCTTGTCATCATAATAAGTCATCAATATCATCATCATAATCAGCCGGTGTCCGTCCATTGCTGGACGCAGGCCTCTCCCGAGCGTCACGTCACTGAGCCCGATCTTCGGCTCATTGGGAGGGATATCTTAATAAGTAATCTTTACTTTCTCATTGTTCTAAGTCTTGAAAAAATTACCCAATGTTTAGTTGCAAGATCATTTCATTCTATTCATCCTAGTTCAACTGTATTATTTTCACAACCAGTATCATAATTCACACACTAGATTCCTGTTCTCGCACGCATAGACTTAATTTATTATGCAATTATAATGCGCCTCCCATGACTTGAGTAAGGCTGTATACATACTAAGATTATAATATAGAGTCTCTGAACAGTGCTAATAGTTTTTATAATGTTTGAAACGAACAACATTTAACATTTCAATTCTACGCAGTGACATTTTCAGTTTCAATAAAGAGAATTTATTACAGGGATTGTTTAAATCTATTGTCAGAAAGCAGGTAGGTACCTAGTTAGTGTCCAAATTCATTCTGAGCGTGTTATATAGTCCACATTATCCTTCAATATTTTGGCTTAAAGCGTCGGGACTGTTTAACATGAAGTAGAAACACGCATTAGAACCATCGATGTATGCGAATATTTTGTCGAATTCAAGTCAACCGACTGTGTTCATTCAATTATGTATACCAGTATGCCGCAATTATAATCATTACTAATTGAGAACTGTACCCTTAGTACGAGTTTTCATACCAAACTCGATATCGTATATCGAACAAATTTTGTATTAAAAACAGTACAGCGCCTCTAGTGGTTACTACACTTCACTAAATTTAGACCAATCAGAGAGCTAGAATAAGTCGAAAACTATGTGAGATCTGTAAAAAGCGTTTACGATAAAAACTTGTACTACTGGTTGGTTTCGATCTGTATTTATGATTGAATATTGAAGCCGCTTGGTACAAAAAGTTCGATGCTAGCCAATTTGGAAGACTAGATTGGATAGCTGCGCGCTTGTCCATATAGGATGACCATAGTCAGTTGTCCAGTGCCTCATCTCACTGACGCATGCTACTCTGTCCGGCATTAAATTAAAACGTTAGACGAAATCCGAGTCAGTGTTTGACCAAAGCAAAGACAGATTCGTCAGAAGTATACCATATTTTGTAACATTAGGCGGTTTGAGGTACTTACATACTAAATTATACTTATGTATGGTCTAATTCCGAACTGTTCTGTGTCTGTGAATATTATAAAGTAATACATTTGTAAATCTAGTGTAACCACAGCCTTAAATCTTGACTTACACGGTTGCAGCCTCAGTAGAATTCAATGTATCTAAAAATAGCTTAACTGGTTACATTTTGTTCAGGCCTTGACATTTTATCCTTTACAAAGGAGCTAGGTTTAAGTTACAAATTCTTCTGTTTTGTTTGAAACATCCGCGATGTTTACGAAGATGTCGATTACTGGCAAATTCACATTAATAGAAAGAGCCTCTCGTTTAGATTATCAACCGACTTCCAAATAAAAGGAGGTTCTCAATTCGTCTGTATGTTTTTTTTTTCTTTTTTTTTTGTGTGTTTGTCACGCGATTACTCTGCCAATTGTGAACCGATTCGAATGATTATTTTTGTAATCGGTAGGGTACGTTTTCTAGGTGGCCCCATTATAATTTCATCGAGATCTGATAAGTATCTCCAGAGATATGATGATAAACGTCTCAAACATGCTACTGAAACTGACTCGCGGGGCATGTAAGTCGGTTGTTTTCGTTTTTAAACTATCTTAATTATAACTTTTAAGATTCGTAAGTCGATAAGATTATAATGTTAAGCCAAACAAATGATTTCAATGAAAATTATTGTACCATGGCAATTTTGTGATATAGTAGGTACTACGAGTATCATCAGTATCAAAAACAGAAATTTAAACCATTTATTCCATTTATATGCAGTATAAAATTTTACACTCACACATGTCGAAGATGTCATAAAACATTATTTAAGATCATTTACAAAACGAAAAAAAACGATTGCAGATCCCGCGCTAGTCATTTTCAGTACCAAGTTTAAGATGTTTCTTCATATATAGATATCTCTGGAGATACTTATCTATCACTTATATATCATCACTGTCAGACCTCGATAAAATTACAATGGGACCAAATGGGAAGCATACATCATTTTCCAAATCGGTTACCAAAGTCCCTAGATTTTTAGGGTTCCGTAGTCCTGACAAGGAACCCTTTTAGTTTCGTCATGTCCGTCTGTCTGCCTGTCTGTCTGTCTGTCTGTCTGTCCGAGGTTTTGCTAAGAGACCGTTAATACTAGAAAGCTGTAATTTTGTGGGGGTATGTATATTAAGCCGAAAAAGTGCTGAAACAAAATTGTGAAAAATATTTTGTTTTAGGGTAGCTACCCTATATGAGAAGTGGGGATGATTTTTTTTCATTGTCTACCCCATCGTGTGGGGTGTCGTTGAATAGGTCTTTTAAAATGACTCCAGAGTTGCTAATACCATTTTTCGATTGAATGCTCCATTTACGAAAGATTAAACTTTAAAATGAATTTTTTGTTCCAGTAGGGCGCAATTTTCAATCCGCATATCTGTAGCTAGGTTTCTACAAATAATCAATCATATTCTTTATGCAATACAATAACAACCATGCAAGTATACAATACAACACCGTACAGTCTCGCATCATTCAATAAGACAGGTAAGAATTATCCACAATCAGACCACCTTATGTGGAACTTCCCCGGGCGGAAATAAAGCCACTTCAAGAATCCTTGAACCTTTTCGTGCAATGATCTCGTGAAGTGACACTCTGACGAGCTATTTATAAATGTATGCCAGGTTTAAAATTGAAACAAGAACAATAAAGGTACTACCACACCGCGGCGTCCTGCGTCCGAGTGCGCGTTCGCTATCTGATTTTCAATCGCTTTCTGATCGCTGTAGATAGTAGGACCACCTCCTCGGAAATGTACCCTACCGATATAAAAAAATCATTCGAATCGGTTCACAATTGACGGAGTAATCGCGTAACATACATACAAATAAATAAACTGGCCAAGTGCAAGTCGGACTCGCACTCGTAGGGTTCCGTACCACACTACAGTATTTTATAAGATCGAGCAAAAAATACCACTATCCCTTTTCGCCAGAAAAAAGAATAATTAATAAACATTTTATTTCTTATAACGCCATTTAACGTCTAACAAAGGTGTTAGGGATCGACATTTTAATATAACGCCATCTATGGGACGTTTACCTAACTAAGCGTACATAGATGGCGTGAAATGCCGAAAAAACATGTTTCTTGTATGGGGACCCTCTATTATTTTTAACTTTATTCTGTTTTTAGTATTTGTTGTTATAGCGGCAACAGAAATACATCATCTGTGAAAATTTCAACTGTCCAACTATCACGGATCATGTGATACAGCCTGGTGACAGACGGACAGACAGACAGACAGACAACAGACAGACAGACAGACGGACAGCGGAGTCTTAGTAATAGGGTCCCGTTTTACCCTTTGGGTACGGAACCCTCAAAACATACAGACGAATTGAGAAAGTCCTTCTTTTTGGAAGTCGGTTGAACACACTACAGGTACGGCCACACCGCGACGTCCTGCGATCTACGGGCGCGATCTTAGTACTTTTCAATTATTTTCTGATCGCGTTTGGTGTGAACCAGTCGATACAAATACTACTGCATGCGCTATCTGATCGTCGCCTAGATCGCGCACGCAGAACGCTGCGGTGTGTCCGTACCTTACGAGTACAACCAGTTATATTTGGTGATATCGAATCCAAACTGTAAACATACTTGTAACAAACCAAAGGGTCATATAAGTACCGATATTCACACAATAATACATTTAAAATATTGTCATTGTACGTTCTGTTATTTACGTTCAAAAACGGTATATTGTAAAATACTCGTGATTTTCTTAAACACATTTGGGAGTAAGATGGCTGAAATGATATTACATTTTATGGTTCCATACAAAGAATCTCAGTTCGTCTTAATACTTCAATAATAAATATAACTTGTGATTATATAAGACCTAGAATAAAATATGCATAAACACCGTAATGTTACGGCTCCAGATTTTTTGTAACTTTGTCATCACAGTACTACAAATGTTCAATGATTAAGATAGTTTAATAAACTGGCCAAGTGCGAGTCGGCACGCGCACGTAGGGTTCCGATTGAACAAAATTTGCCGGAAAAATTAAGTACATAGTTTCAACATCGATATATAACCGTGTCAATACTAAACATGTTTATTTACTACAACGCCATCTAACTAATATTTAACGAACTTCTAACACCAACTAAGTAAACGTAAATGGCGCTATTGTAAAAACATGTTTTTTGTATGGGGACCTCCTTTAATTACAAGCTTTTATTTAACTTGCAATGTATTTATGTATGTATGTATGTATGTATGTATGTCACTATGTTTGTTCGGGTGGAATCTTGGAAGCTAAATTAGACCCACTTTCCGATGTCCGATTGGACTCAAATTTGGTGTACTTATGTATCTTCGGTGACAATACAATAATATGGTACCATGGAGCTGGTCTGATGATGGAGACGGAAGGTGGCCACGGCATCTCTTTGATAAAACAACATAACCCCACCGCGTTTGGGCTCGATTGATTTGTCTTGAAGAGAACTTTTCACTTAAATGATATCCAGGGTCTGATGATGAAGCTGGAAGGTGGCCACGGCATCTCTGTGATAAATCAACACAACCCTACCGAGTTTGGGCTCGATTGATTCGTCTTGAAGAGAACTTTTCACCTAGATGATATTCAGGGTCTGATGATGAAGCTGGAAGGTGGCCACGGCATCTCTGTGATAAATCAACATAACCCTACCGAGTTAGGGCTCGATTGATTCGTCTTGAAGAGAACTTTTCACCTAGATGATATCCAGGGTCTGATGGTGAAGCTGGAAGGTGGCCACGGCATCTCTGTGATAAATCAACGTAACTCTACCGAGTTTGGGCTCAAATGATTCGTCTTGAGGAGCACTTTACACTTAAATGATAGCCAGGATCTGATGATGAAGCTGTAAGGTGGCCATGGCATTTCTGTTATAAAGCAACATAGCCCCACCGAGTCGATTGATTTTCCTTGAAGAGCACTTTACCCATAATCACATCAAATATCCGTGGAATATTTTAAAACATCATGCCTTCTCTTAAATACTTAGGTAGTAAGTAGGTAGTCGGTATCTTTATACCTACCTACTAAAAAGTTAAAAATAAATTATAAGAAAAAAATATTTTTAAAAACAAGCTTTTATCTGGGACAATGAACCAAAATGTTAAAAATAAATTCTAGTTAGTATTTGGCGTGTAGGTACTTACCTATATTTTTTAAAGCTTGAGGCACTGAAGTATAGTAATTACCTATCCTGAAAAACGGGTAGTGCTTCAAGCTTTTAATAATATAGGTAAGTACCTACACGCCAAATACTTTCTAGAATTTATTTTTAACATTTTAGTTCATTGTCCCAGATAAAAGCTTGTTTTTAAAAATATTTTTTGCTTATAATTTATTTTTAACTTTATTCTGTTTTTAGTATTTGTTGTTATAGCGGCAACAGAAATACACCATCTGTGAACATTTCAACCGTCTAACTATCACGGTTTATGAGATACAGCTTGGTGACAGACAGACAGACAGGCAGACAGACAGATAGACAACAGACAGACAGACGGACAGTGGAGTCTCAGTAATAGGGTTCCGTTGTCACCCTTTGGCTTTGGAACCCTAAAAACTAAAACAACCGACTTCCATGCCCCGCGTGTCAATTTCAGTTACAAGTCTGAGACGTTTATCGTCATATCTCTAGAGATACTTATCAGATCTCAATTCAATTACAATGGGACCACCTCGGAAACGTACCCTACGGATTAAAAAAAGAATCATTCAAATCGGTTCACAATTGACGAAGTAAGATGAGACATACATACAAAAAAAACATACAGACGAATTGAGAACCTCCTACTTTCGGTGAGTCGGTTGAAAATATTGTTATTATGACTAAACCAAGTGACATGGATTTTTGAAGTGAAAACTTCAGTAGGCGCGTTGAGCACTTTTTGGGTGAACAAAAATCATGGAACTCGCGTCATCGCCACCGAACGGTTTCCATGCACTAATATGTATACTGTGTATCTTGAGGATACAATTCACAAGTAAAAATAATTACCTAATGACAATATCAAAATTATATAAAGTACAATAATAATATCTATACTACAAATAAAAGACAGAACCTAGGTCGCTACCTGCCGGTAATGTTCCCAAAAAGCTAGCGACGTTACCTCGTTGTATAGCTAGGCTAAACGTTGGCCGAGGTAAGCGTCAGGTCTTTGGTCACAAGTTACTTAGTGTTTACTTCTATCGGCTGTCCCCAAAGACTGCCCCGCATATTTCTTTTTATAATTTTGTATAAACTGGTACGGCCTAGCCTAGCCCATCGCCCATCATTAAATCAATGAGTATATTGAAATAAACCGTCACCAAGTCAT
The DNA here is from genome assembly GCA_954871355.1 of Cabera pusaria. Classification (NCBI taxonomy): domain Eukaryota; kingdom Metazoa; phylum Arthropoda; class Insecta; order Lepidoptera; family Geometridae; genus Cabera; species Cabera pusaria. The sequence continues at coordinate 7,782,801 of OX940894.1, forward strand.
CACGTATACATATTTAATCCGTTTGAATGAATGTTTGTTTATTTCACAAAAATAGAGTTAACATTTGGGTGTTCGTCATTATTGCAAGTCCGTCTATTTTGGCATATTTATGACATGTGAAAGCGTACACAAATAAATAAAAAAAAGCTTAACATTATATTAACATTTCATAAATAAAAATCATCAAGATATCATGTAATATTAAAAGAAAAAATGGAAATAATAAGGTTACAGATATATCATTATTACTAAATGATACTAAATTTTTAAAATAAGATTTTATGTCATGATTATAATATAATAAGATTGAATTATACAAAATTACGTCTTGAAGAATTGTATTCTAAAAACTCATTTATCGTCGTATCCAACACCTGAATAGATAGGAATTCATTTCCGATTAATTAAAGAAGGTAGTTTCTTTAGAAATTGAATACCTCATACATTTATCGATCCTATTGTTTGTTATAATTAATCAAACAAAAGCCTTTAATAATAAAGGCTTTATCGCTTACAACTGACCACAGAATAAATAATAGTATTAAGAATTTTGGCGACATCATAATACACGTTACATGACCTACCCACACGTCGAGTATTAATTGAATAAGGCCAGTTTCACCGGTTCCTGATAGAGCCCTATTAGGAACTAATCTGGCAGATTTTTGACAGTTTTTATGTGACGTAATATGTCAGATAACTATATGAAACTTTATTAAGGACCGGTGAAACTGTCTCAAGCGTCAGGATAACAAAAATCTTTGCATAGTGTAAAACACAGTCAGTTCGCCTATACGCTCAGATCTTATAAACTACGCAACGGATTTTCATGCGGTTTTCATCTATTGATTGAATGATTCAAGAGGAAGGTTTATAACTAGGATTCAACGCGGGCAAAGCCACGAGCTGTAGCTAGTTGTATAATAAGATCGTTTAAAAAACTAATAAAGAACCGACTTCAATGTCGCGCTATTAATTTTCAGTACCAATTTTGAGGTATTTATCTCCATATCTCTGGATATACTTATCAAACCTCGATAAAATTACCATGGTATCACACTGGAGATATCTCCTTTCCAACAAAAAAAGAATAATCAAAATCGGTTCATAAACGACGTAGTTATCAGCGAACAAACATAAAACATTAAAAAATATATACACGGTTGAATTGAGAAACCTCCTCCTTTTTTTAAAGTTGGTTAAAAATGAATATTAATTAATTAATGTTTATTAAAGCGTACAACTGATAATGTACAAGCAATACGTGTTTAAAACGACAAGCCACTCTTTCTTTATTTTTATTTTTTTATTGCAAATACCTTTTAAATGCGTCATAGTGATGTGAATCTTACCGTAATATGAAATGGCAGTATAATTGTGTGTCAGATATGCATAGCAGAAATGTGTAAGTTTATATGATTCACTTATTTTGATTCAGTACGATGATAGCTTCGACTCGCATTCCTATAATATCATAATAATAATGTGGGTATTATAATATAATATTATCGCTGGCTCAGTTTTCCCTCGATCCATTGATCCATGACTTAGGCATATTGAGGCCTGAGACTAATAGTGGAGCGATCGTATTCGTTAGGCGGCTGGCAAGATAGCCTAGGATGCGTGTATATGGATATGCATTTGTCCAGAAGTTAATAAGTATAGGCCGATATAGTGTATGGATGAATTGTGGAGATCAGTGTCACTCAACAGCGTCCGTGGGCTCTACAATGTCCAAGGGTGGTGCTTAATGGGCGACTACTGGTGAACGACATATCCCACAGAACAAAGATATCGCCAATCCATTTGCAGAGTTCTAGCATGATGTTCGGTGCTTATTAAATTGACAAGTCAGTTGGCCTCGTCTGCCAATTTCTGGTAATTAAGATCCATCTCAGAATCCAGCTACAGCTCTAGCTATATGGGGCGATGATATACGCATACTGGCTGGCAGAGGTTGGAAAAAAAGAGCTGAATATTGAGCTCAGTGACGTGAAATAGTTGAGACTAATGTCTAGCAGTGGACACAACAGAAATAGCTGCTGATCTTAGATTGAACTATTCTCTATCAGGTATGATCAAGTCAAAGAATGACTGTCTGTATATGTAAGTAGGTACTCAACTATTTTGTATTCCAACATTTCTAACACCGGCAGTTTTGTCTAGTAATCCATACATGTCCGTTGATGATGACAAATTATAAGGGTGCACAAATACCTCATTGCTCCCAGCCAACCTCAGCTGCCCGTTGTGCATCCTGCTGAACAACAAACGAGGCTCTGGCGACCGACTAATGGCGGTATAAGCATTTCAAGTTATGGCGTAGCAAATACTACAGGCCGGTGCCAGGCAGCAGCGTCACCGGTGCGAGAAGCTACGTCCTGCGATCGCCAACTCGCCTGCCCAGCGTGGCGATTAGGGCGTATCCCTCCCAATGTGCCGAAGATCAGGCTTAGTGGCGTATTTTGCGAGAGGCCTACGTCCAGCAGTAGAGTAACACAGGCTGATTATGATGATGATGATGACGACATAGAGCGTTGGTAACTTCTCGTAAGTAAAGACTACAAGTCCAGAAGTCTAGTAAAAGCTTCACATTAAAAACAAGTTTTACGATTATTTACAGGGAAGTCCGGATACTTACATATACGGTAGAGCAGTAAGTATAATGGCTATTATAAAACCAAAGTTTTAATCAAGCTGTGCATAGGTATTTACCTTGGACAAAGAGATCGAGAGGCAGCATATTCTACTTTCAAGCCGGAACACTTATATTTTTACCTCTGTAGGTACCTTTAGGAATGCTCCCATACTTGCTTGTACCTTTCGAAAATTTGCATTGAAAGGCACATTGAATATGTCTTTTGAACACGCCTATATTTGTCCTTTCCAATAGGGAAGGCCTTACAAGTCAATTTTGATGTACTAACAGGTGTCTCTATCTATACATAATACTATAGCCACAGAATAAATAATAGTATAAGTACTATAGCACAGATCTATACACAAAATAATGCATTAAATGGATCGGTATGAGGCTGTTTGTTACTGTTTACAGTAGAACTGGTTTTATAGGCTTTGGACAAAACGCACAGGTGTGAACTTTGGATAATCCTTTCTTAAGGTACGGACACACCGCAGCGTCCTGCGTGCGTGATCAAGGCGGCGATCAGATAGCGCAGTAGTATTTGTACACACCAAACGCGATCAGAAAACAATTGGAAATTACTGAGATGGCGCACGCAGATCGGAGGACGCCGTGGTGTGGCCGTACCTTTAGCGGATACCCGTCATAATAACTATCTGCATTTGAGCTGTGTGTTGATAGATTAGTAACGTTTGCTGTTTAATATTCAGATAAATTTAAACATTACCTATATTATTATTATTATTTGCTCTATCTATCCTTTAGGATAGATATATTTGTTGTAAGAAGCCATGTCGTCAATTTAAAAACTATATTCGTAGTATTTCAAAAAGCCAGTTTGATTATGATTGAATGCTTATGTTCAAACTTTTCTTTTAACGTAACACAGAGTTTCACTGTAACAATATCAATTTTTAAGTTACGTACTAATCAAAATTATTACATAAATAACTCGAATTCGATTTCCCTTTTCACAAAGGATTAAAAATCTATCTTACATACAATTTTTATTTTAATTTTAAAACAAAAACATGTAAAAAAAATATAGTTGCATATTTTCCATCCTGACCTTAATCTTGATACCTAGGTATAAATTTCTGTAGAATAATAATTGATTTTGTATAACATTATTAAAATATAACCAAAGCTTAGAACCTTTTGGCAAGTTTCCTAAGTTGGTATGACGGTTCTATGAGCTAGCAAATTGTTCACGTGATGCCCAAAGGTTACCTTTACCAACCACAAGATTAGTTCCAAGGATACAGTTCCATCTATGCTTCAGGAGCTTGCAACACTACATTGCAACACTACATTGCAATACGACTAATTGTGGCAAATAGCCTTTACAAAAGTTATAAAGCACACGCACATATCACATCTGCATAATAGACCTTAGACCATTTTCGGTTGTAGACGCAAAATCAACAGCTGAGTACTGAAAAACACTACTATCCTGCTCAACATTTTCTAAAGCATTGTTTCTGGAAATCAATAGATGTAGAAAATATTATGAATAAGATCGTTTAAAAAACTAAAAGAACCGACTACAAATGCCGCCCTATTAATTTTCAGTACCAATTTTGAGGTGTTTATGTTCATATCTCTGGAGATACTTATCAAATCTCAATGAAATTACAGCTTTAAATTAAAATTACTTAAAATTACTTTATTACCCTTGGGATATCTCTTTTCCAGCAAAAAAAAAAAGAATCATTAAAATCGGTTCATAAACGACGAAGTGCGGATAACTTGGTCGAACACACTAAAATATATATATATATATATATATATATACGGTTGTACGGTTACTGTCGAATTGAGAAACCTCCTCCTTTTTAGGGTTCCGTACCTCAAAAGGTAAAAAAAGGAACCCTTATAAGATCACTTTCTTGTCCGTCTGTCTGTCTGTCTGTCCATCTGTCCGTCTGTCCGTCTGTCTGTCCGTCTATCTGTCCGTGTGTCACCACTGATTTTCTCAGGAACAGGTAGACCTAGCAAGTAGAAATAAATACCTGATACTGGTCTATAGGCCCGAACCCGATACTGAGGATTCTAGAGCCACCTTAACCCGCCACTTCACAGAAGATCTGCCCGAAATTAGCCGAGACGAAATCGTGATGGCCCTTAAACAACTCAAAAATGGAAAAGCCCCAGGAGAAGACGGAATCACAACGGAGCTTTTAAAAGCCGGAGGAGCTCCAGCAGTTCAACAGCTTCAGCAGCTATTTAATTCCGTTCTTTTTACTGGGAGAACTCCACAGGCATGGAACAGAAGCATGGTGGTTTTGTTTTTCAAAAAAGGAGACAAAACCCTATTGAAAAACTATCGCCCGATTTCGCTTCTGAGCCATGTCTACAAGCTGTTTTGTAGGGTCATCACGAACCGTCTTGCGCGAAGACTCGACGAGTTTCAACCTCCGGAACAGGCCGGGTTTCGAAGCGGTTACGGCACCATAGACCACATCCACACGGTGCGGCAGATTGTACAGAAGACCGAAGAGTACAATCGGCCCCTGTGCTTAGCATTTGTGGACTATGAGAAGGCCTTTGACTCAATCTAAACCTGGTCTGTTCTCGAGTCCTTGCAGCGTTGCCAAGTCGACTGGCGATATATCGAAGTGATGAGATGTCTATATAATGCCGCAACGATGACTGTACAAGTACAGAACCAGCGAACTAAACATGTCCACCTGCGTCGAGGAGTGAGACAGGGGGACGTCATATCCCCGAAACTGTTCACTAACGCCTTGGAGGATATGTTTAAGACGCTGGACTGGAAAGATCGTGGCATTAACATCAACGGCAGGTACATCTCTCACTTACGATTCGCAGATGACATCGTCATTATGACAGAGACGCTGCAGGACCTACAAAGGATGTTGAATGGCCTAGCTGATTCTTCTCGTAGCATCGGTCTCCGGATGAATTTGGACAAAACCAAAGTCATGTACAACGAGCACGTTGTTCCGGAACCGATTGCCGTAGATGGAATCCCACTCGAAGTTGTCACTAAGTATGTTTACCTAGGGCAAACGCTCCAACTAGGCAAACATAACTTCGAGAAGGAAATCCAGAGAAGAATTCAGCTGGGCTGGGCAGCATTCGGAAAACTCCGTCGAGTCTTCTCGTCGCCTATACCACAGTGTCTAAAGACAAAAGTCTTTAACCAGTGCGTCCTACCTGTGATGACATACGGAGCCGAGACGTGGACACTCACAGTCCGACTGGTCCACCAGTTTAAAGTCGCTCAGCGAGCTATGGAGAGAGCTATGCTCGGTATTTCTCTGCGGGATCGAATCCGGAACGAAGTAATTCGCCAGAGAACTAAAGTTATCGACATAGCTCAACGGATTAGCAAGATGAAGTGGCAGTGGGCTGGTCATATCTGCCGCAGGACTGATAACCGTTGGGGCAGACTTGTCCTAGAGTGGAGACCGCGAATCGGCAAACGTAGCGTAGGACGTCCTGTGACCAGGTGGAGCGACGACATACGCAAAGCGGTGGGCAGTGACTGGAAGAGAAGAGCCGAAGATCGGGCTCAGTGGCGCATCTTGGGAGAGGCCTATGTCCAGCAGTGGACTGATACAGGCTGATGATGATGATGATGACTGGTCTATAGTCCCTATTAAGTGTATAAAAATGAAGGTCTTGAGTCAACACAATAAAAAGATTTAGATTTTTGCGAAAACTTCTTAGTACCAAAATGTACCTTACTTTTAAACTTTTTTATTTTTCGGAATTTTCCTTTACTTGTACTGTAAGACCTTGCTTATAACCAAAATTGACAATTCTAGGTCAACCGGAAGTACACCCTAGGTATTGGGTCGAAAACCTATAGGGTACTTCCCATTAACCTAGAATCATGAAATTTGACAAGAAGCAAGGTTACAAGCTTACAGCACAAATTTAGAAAAAAATCCAAAAAATAAAAAGAGTTGAAAATTAAAGGGTGCCCCCATACATAGGTTACACCAATTAAGGTAGACCTCTGAGTTATATGAGCGCTGATACAGTTTAGAGGTCTAGCTTAATTGGTATATACGAGTACTAACGTTGGTACGGAAGCCTCGGTGGGCGAGTTCAACTCGACTTGGCCGGTTTTTATTTTAAGGCGGATAACTAAATAGGAAGATTTCACCATCAACAGACTGAACTGCTTAGTTTTACAGCCAATATTTGGATTTTGTTCATTCAATTTCACCGATCTAGTTAAACATTTTGACAGGCTCTTGACGATATGGATATAAATAAATCTAGTACACTTAAAACTCACCGACGCTATCTAAATGAAGTAAGTAATTAACATTCTTTGATTTAACCGACACTAACTACTAAAGTCATCGCAAGACAATTCTATAATAGTTCGATTGATTTTAATAATAATCTAAACAAGTTCCACGTTCAAAGGTGTCACGAATGCCAATCAAAGACAATTATCATCACAATCAAAATACACCTGCGATCAATACAATGGCAAGAACCTGTTTGTTTACACTCAAAAAAAAACTTTCTAGAAACATCTACGAACATGATATACCTTGACCTAATGCACATGTAGGTATGTAGATTTAAACCTTGAAAGATGTCAGATAAAGATAAAAAACTAAATAAATATTCATTTATTTATTATTGCACAAATATTTTACTATTTTGAGAAATTATTATGCAATTATATCAACATATTTTTCGTCGTTGATGGTCTGTTCTATGTGTAATATTTATTAAATAATTTATGAAACAAATAAGTAAAAACAGATAATTTAATTAAGCGGCAGTAGCCCAATGGGCCGGCCTAGTGATCGAGAGGTTCTGAACTTGTGAGTTTGATCCCCCATCCATGGCACTATTGACGTGTACCGACTCCAGACACAAGCATATTCCCCACATTGCTAGAAAGCTTTTAAAAATAATAATAATAAGTGTGCTGGCGTACAATTAATTGTAGATTCTTGCGTCAATGAATAAATAAATAAAAAACTCTTATTAATCTGACTTCTATGACACCTATATTATGTCATCTAGAGAAGTTTGATCGTTAAAATTAAAAATTTAATTACAAAATAACCACTTGTTTTATTATGTAAAGTTACGTATTTCTTGACTGTTGTCTTGATCTTTGCCATTTCGCACGATGGGATTAGAAAGTGCCGAATTTGCGTAGTCTTGAACGAATAGCACCTAAGATAAGGCTGCATTTAGATTAGGGATACCATTTGCGACTAAACAAAAAAAACTCTAAAAATAACCTCTGCGCGACGCAAAGGACGGTAATATGTTATCAGACTACGTATGTATGCAAGTATGTATGTATATATTTATGTATGTTTGCTCTTTTGTTGTAGTGCTCCAGAGACCAAATGCGTGGGCCGATTTTGATGGTTCTTACGTCAATAGATTTATCTTAATTTTGCAAGAGTTACTAAATAACTAAATAATTTAACTAAATAGTTACTAAATAACATGAAAGTAAATAAAATTCAATATGGCGACGATCAGGTATGAACATGAACGAACAAGGAAATGAAGTCGTCAAATAGGCATGGCCATAAAATAAGACCTGCAGTGAATCGACAATAGGACCACACGGATTTGGCAGTAGGAATCACAGGGGGCAAATGCTTGTCAACTTTCTCGAGAAAGAGGGGCTTTTCTTGATGAACTCGTTCTTCAAGAAACAGCCCCAAAGGAAGTGGACGTGGCAAAGCCCCGACACTGTGACTAAAAATGAGATCGACTTCATCATTACGGACAAACGGCGCATATTCAGAGACGTCTCAGTGATCAGTAGGTTCAATACTGGAAGTGATCACCGACTTGTACGAGGCACTCTGGATATCGACTTCAAAGCCGGGAGATTCCGATTGATGAAGTCCACACTCCGACCAAACCTACTCCAAACCGTTGTTGGGTCTGAAACATTCCAATTAAAATTGGAAAATCGATTCGCTGCCTTGGAAACCACAGATGACGTAGACCAGAAACTCGAAGAAGTGGTGGAAATCCTCAGGGATGAAGGGACGAAGTTTTGCGAGAGCAAGCGTACGGGCAAAAAGTCCAAACTTTTGGCAGAAACACTTCGACTAATGGAAGAGAGACGAACAGACCCTTTGTCAGCTTTGTCAATTAATCAGGTGCGCAACAAAACCATTAAGAAGCTGGTACGACAAGACCTCCGATCCTCTAACACGCTCTTGATTAAAGAATCAATTGAGCAGAATCGGGGGTCGAAAGTGTTCGCCCAGCCTCTGGGTAGAAGCCACCTCACAAAGCTGACAACGTCAACGGGGAACGTCGTCGCATCCAAGTCGGAGATTCTGTCAGAAGTTGAAGACTTCTACGGCAAGCTCTACGCATCGCATGCAGTCACTGCCCACCGCTTTACGAATGTCGTCGCTCCACCTGGTCACAGGACGTCCTACGCTACGTTTACCGATTCGCGGTCTTCACTCTAGGACAAGTCTACCCCAACGGTTAATAAGTCCTGCGGCTGATATGACCAGCCCACTGCAGTTTGTTAATCCTTTGAGCTATGTCGATCACTTTAGTTCTCTGGCGAATTACTTCGTTCCGGATTCGATCCCGCAGAGAAACGCTGAGTCGTTATATATACAATATATTATTTTGAACGGCCATTTAGTATATATGACAATTTAAATCCATGCGCAGCCAGATCTCTTTGTTTGTATTAAAAACGAAGGGTTATGGTCATAATAAAAGCCTTGAATGGTATGACATAACATTACATAGTAGCGAGGAATATCAAAGCAACAAACTAAGGTATGCAATTAAAAGCAACGGAACTATGAGGATATCTAAGATAATTTCATTCGTTTGTGTTATCGAAAACAATACTCGTTCGTTAAACTCTGACAGTAACTTATGATGTCATAATACTAAAATTTCAGGAAGATATCAACGAGAACTCGTTACACGCGCGAACAAAATAAAGTTTAATGCCCCACTGACGCCGAATAAACGATCGATAAATACAAAATATACCTACTTGGTTTGATGCGATTACATAATCGCTAAACGCATCCATCAGGGTACTTCAATTGCGACTCTACTTAGACGAAAAATTGCATCTTAGATAGCATGATGTTTGCGAGCCTGTTATAGAGCCTACTAAGCAAGAGGTCTGGGTTTATTCTAGGACGGGTATTCGTCTGCGTGTGGTACTAGGAGCATATTATGTCGATGTTCCGCCTGACTTGCTACCAAAAATTAGCTCACTAAAACTCGCAAACGGCCGGACCGCTTTGGCTGAAATTTTGCACATGTATAACTAATATTGTGATACAGGACATATATATTTTAAAAGCGGGCGAAGCCACGGGGAGCAGCTAGTAATAGTATATAAACATAGCACTGTTACAAAAAATGAGATTGTGTATCGATTGCAGAATATCAAGTAGGAATAACGTAATTCTTTTGTAAGACTTTTTACTAGGCGCATGCAAATACACATGGCTAATAAAGTTTGTAGTCAAATACAATACTAACTTATCGAAAAAAAAATAAGATGAGTTATATAGCTCTTTAGTTATGTAACAATGTATATAGCTACAGTCATATATAGCTAAAAATGTTTATATAGCAAATCAACTATTTTAAATTTTGAGCTATAATGTCATTGGCCAAAGTTATAATAATATACCTAATTATAATAAAAATCACTATAATATATCGTTATTACTGTGAATTTTAAGTATACAAATATGTGCAGAAATAATTAGGTCTCGTGATAATAAAAGAAGATAATCTATCACGACGACATATAATTGAAAACAATATAAGTAAACGGTTTTGTTATTATTTTTATGCTCTTTTATTAAATTGTTTACTGTCATATAAGTGTACTTAATAAAAAAAACTGATACAAAGATCACTTACTAAAATGCTATGATGTAAAAATTAACAACAACGGACAGACAGACAGACAGACAGACAGACAGACAGACGGACGGACGGACAGAAGGACAGACAGACAGACGGACGGACAACAAAGTGATCCTATAAGAGTTCCTCTTGAGGTACGCAACCCTAAAAATGAAATAAAAGTACGATTTTTTGATGAAGCGAATGAGTCGTAGTCTTTAACCTAAGTTACTGAAAAATCCCGATGGTGGTATATTTTATAACCACTAAACCATAGCAGAATGTTGGACAACAAATCAAGAACCACGTACACGCTCTCTTGTGAAACTGTCTGTGTGTCTCGCATATAAAATTAACTAAGCATCACAAACATCATTGGTTCTTAGTTCGTCTGTACTTACGTGAGAATTTTGTATTGTGAGCTTCGAGCCATGTATTTTTTGCAGGAAAGAATTCGTAATGATTTGATTATCTTTTGCATGAACAAAAACCAGTAGACTGTTGAACGCTGACGAGTTGTATTATATTCGGCGCCAAATATTCCACGCATATTTTTTGGACTAGCAATGAATATAATATCAGTCACAGTTTTTTCGTGGAGGCAATTTTAGGCACCAACTTCCTTAAAAAAATTATACTTTAAATCGATGCCAACTTCTTACTTTAATTACTTTTCTTATTATAAACTTACTTGTCAGTTATGAACTGCTGGACATAGGAGCTGTGATACTCAACATTTACACATTTTGCTTGTCACGCTACTACAGGTCGCCGTTACCATTAGGCGACTATAAGAATATGATTGTCTCTCACACAACTATGCTTGCCCCCTGGACCTCAGCTTGAGGCAAGTACGATTTGAACGCACTGAAGTGACGAGGTTTTGATCGAATAAAATATATATATATGCATATAGTTAAAAAAAACAACTGACACAAAACATCTTCTCCGGCCGTTGGATAACGAGATCGTGACCTTTCTACAACTCTAAGCTAGATCAAACTGAGCCGTGAGAGCGCTTAGGCACAGATTATATAATAGTTACTTCGTAACAGATACTTCACTCCCCTACAAAAACACAATACCAACGTTTATTTCAGACAATACAAGCAAAAATGTGTCTAAGGCGCTCGACCTAGCGTTGTTATTACTTCGTTCAGCGCGCGATGTACCGGCGCGCCCCGATACAGTAAAGGGTTGACTCAATAAACTAAAAAAAAAGTTTACGAATTATTTTTATTAACCTCACAAAATTACATCTAAGTTCCTAACTAAGAGTCAAAATCGGTGTAGCTAGGAAATTAGGCAAATAGCAAATTATACGGATAATGTTATTTACCAGTAAAATAACACTCAATAACACACAATAAAAATAAAATAACACTTACCAGTAAAATAACAATAACAATATTGCAGAATAAATAAAGATATAGATTAGGAAACTTATTATATACTAGAATTGATATTGTGCTATTTACTGTTCCTATGTTTGCTAATGTTTGTTGTCAAATAACGACCAAATGCCATGCCATTCATAACGCTATGTAATAGGGTAAATAGTTATATGCGGTAAACTTCATATCATTTTTATAATTTTCCATGCCATTAGGCAGGTAAACAAAGTCTAAACAAAATAATGGTATTTTGCAATTAACCAGTCTAATCCATATAGCTCAACTGCATAACTCTACCTATCTTCCGTTTAATGTTTGTAGGAATGGATAATTTATAAGGAAGCAACTCGTAGCATTTTGTTATATCGCGCCATTTCCATCATTATAAAATCATCCATTGACCTTCATAAGAACAGTGGCGATGTTTATCCAACCCATGGGTGTTCTACTTGTCTAGAGAACTGAGATTGTTATGTAAATCATAGAAGATAATATATTTACAGAACCAGATATGAAATGACATAACGCAGCTCATTCGCATCTCATTGACCGCATTTGATTTTCCGAATTTTTTTTTTTTTACCCCTGACGCAAAATGAAGTGTATCTGTGTGTCTGTCTGATGCATCGTAGATCCCAAACGGATGAACCGGTTTTGATTTAGTTTAATTTTTGTTATATAGTTGTCTTAATCGAGAGTGTTCTTAGCTTTGATTCATGAAAATCCGTTCAGTAGTGACATAGTTCTATTAAGACTATGAGCATTTTTAGGGTCCCGTACCCAAAGGGCACAGTATATAATATGTTTTATTGTTTGTTGTTAAAGTAGTTATATACATACTATGAGCAAATTTCAAGTCTTTCTATCTATTACGGTTCACAAGATCGAGTAGAAAACGCCCAAAAACTGTATGGGGTACAAGAAACGTGTTTTTTTTGCTCTCTATTGTCCTCGAATTTTTAAAACTTTATTCTTTTTTTAGTATTTGTTGTTATAGCGGCATAGTTATACATACTTTGTAAAAAAACTTAAGTGTCCTACCTATTACCGTTTAGAAGATAGTCTTTTGACAGATGGATAGATGGACGGACGGACGGACGACAAGACAGCGAAGTCTCAGTCTCAGTCTCACTCTCTCACCCCTTGTTGAGGGTATATTAAAACGTCTGATAATTGACCGCCCATTATTTTTCAATATATTTTGAGATGCATTTACAGAATTCAAAAAATCACATTCAGCAAGAAAATGGGCAATTTACACTAAATCTTTTTGAAGTGAAACCTTCTTTAGCTGCGTTGTGCACTTTTCTAGGGATGGGTTAAAAATGTTAAACTCGCGTCGTCAAGATCACGTGTCCTGATCGTAAGACGAAAATTCGTGAGACCGAGCGCAGGGCGCTTGCGCGAGTTGTCATTCCAGCGAAGCGCAGGGCGCTTGCGCGAGGTGCCATTCCAACGGAGCGCAGGGCGCTTGCGCGAGTGTCATTCCAACGGTGAACTGGGCGCTTGCGCAAAGGATCATTCCAACGTAGCGCAGGGCGCTTGCGCGAGGTGTCATACCAAAATATTCAAAAATGACGTGTTCACATTTTTACTTCTGCCGGCACTCCCGGAGTGCAATCCGTTGTTTTTTTTTTCATGTCATTCGATCCGCTTTCTTATATAGGGATGAAAACACTCAGTCGGACCAACTGAGGACAGAGTCCGGGAATTTATAAATAGTGTACTTGTACTATGTTTTAGTTACGAGTATCTTATAGTTTCTTGCAAAACCCTATTTACGCGAGTCCAACATGCACTTGACCACATTTTTATATGTATAACACCATGACTTGTTATATTTACTGACCTTCATATCGGCAAAGTGTATATACCATAGCTGTTCCAGTTACCCACAAAACCGTGATTATTATGTAAATAGTCTGATATAATGTGTACGTGAGACAAGACTTGCACTTTCTAACGTACTTTCACAGCTATTGTGCGCTGACGCAATTGTCGTACATCATCGATGACGTCATCATCAGTCGTAACAACTTAGTATTGATATTTTGCAGTTGTTTTGGTAAGGAATGGAAATTAAAATTTTTTTTTCAAGCAAAAACAAGAAACCTCCAACCACCGCATGGTGGTAGGACACTCTAGTGTCCGCCTGGCCAGGTACCATCCTAAGTTAGAAAATCTGTCCCCAAATATCGAATGTGTTCCGGCAGCTATCCTTGAGAGCAATTTCCCATTTTAGGCCTAGCGTGCTACCATCCTCGACCGCATCATCACTTACCAACAGGGCAGATGGTCAAACTAGCCTATAAAATATTTTTTTTTAATTTAGAAGACGTCAGTGGTATGGCGTTTCAAAATTCGATACTTTTATACAAATCTGTGTATCTATTTTATCTGAGATTTTTAAAATTCCCTTCTGGGTAGTTCTTGACCACTATCTCACCTTGATAAATCAAAAGTCAAAAGTCAAAGCATTTATTCAGTAAATGGGCAAATTAAAAATTTGCACTTATTCACATCAAATAACATTAAATAGATCATATTCAATAAACATTATTATAGATATAACAGAAACATAACTTATTGCTTTGAATTTACAAAAAAAAAAGGTATTGAGCCATTCAGCTTTCATCTAGACGTCTACGTCACACTTAAAACACAAGTTTAATTCCCCTGATTAATGTAGGGTTGCCAACCGTACTATTACGTGCACCCGCAAGCCAGTGCATGTTTCAGTACTTCAGACAATTTTTATCCAAAAAATTGTGAAATCATGAAACATAATAAATGATGACTGATGGATGATAAAACGCAACCTAGAGAAAATTTAATCGATGCGATAATTTTTTTTTAATAATAGAAGTACTCTTTATTTAATACAAGCAAAGTGAACTTAGCATATGAACAACGTCTATGGTATTACAATAGTCGATCTCATTGCTGAAAGCGATCTCTTCCAGACAACCTTTGAATGGACAGTCTCATAGCAAGAATTGGCTGGTGATGCAGTAGGCAAAACATCAATCTATAAAAAACAATCAGAAACCTATAATTAAGTAAACTTATAACATACGTATAGATCATATTACTACCACATACTGCCTTAACCTTAGTGTTTCAACAACTTTTAAACTTTGCGATATTTTTCAGTAGGTATATTAATATTGTTGGTCAGCCAGACCACATGATGGCAAATGGAGCATAGAGGTTATACTGTCACGACCATACTTTCAACTAGACGAGAGAGGTACAAGGCTTTAGAAGATTTAAATGAGATGAAATGAAATGAAGCTATAGGCGCAGTAATGATATCTATTAAAGGAATTTTCTAAATATCTTATAGGTTAGCGTTTGACCAATATCTTACCTGTTGGTAAGTGATGATGCGGTCGAAGGTGGTAAGCACGCTAGGCCTAGAATGGGAACTGGTTCTCAAGGATAGCTGCCGGAACACATTCGATTGTTGGCGACAGATTTTATAACTTGAGGGTGGTAGCTGGCCAGGCGGACACAGATAGTGTCCTACCACCATGCGGGGGTTGTTGGTTTCTTAACGATGTTTTTCCTTCAACGTAGGGCCACTGTGAAAAATGCACATAAGTTTTTCGATAGAAAAATTCATTGGTGCATGGCGGGGTTTGAACTCGGTACCTCTGGCATCAAAGCCGAACGTTCTGACGATTACGCCAGCGGGCCCTCATTACGCCATCGGGCCCTCAAATCGGATTTTTAATTGAACTATACGTAAGACCATTTATTTAGGTAGTTTGCCTGTAAGATACCACCTTATCATAATTGCTTTGTAGTCTCTACTCCACTAAGAGTTGTTGTTGCGGTTACATTTAAGGATGTACGTAACTGCATCGTAAATATTCGGATGGTTGTAACCGCGTATCACAATTCCCACGGTTGTTTTATAAATAGAAGGAGGTGATTGATACAACAAACTGTATGGTAGGGTTTGATGTAGCGTATCATCAATATTAACTACAATGTTTTTTTTTTGATGATAGATATACGAGTACAAGTATTTGATCACTATCTCACCTGATGTTATGTGATGATGCGGTCTGAGGTTGAATCATAAATTGAAATACGTGAGACGAATCAATTGAATGTATTGTTATTTAATATTTAATGAATTACAAATTAATAATTAATATACAACATATCAAAAATAAATTACTTCAGGTTGTATTATACCTACCATTAAGTCACCCGTGAACCAAAAAATCAAGATCTCTAGAGATCGTAATATATGGGTAAGGCCGTAAAATTGGCCTCATTGTATTAAGCTCCAGCGTCCAGTAAGAAATAAAATACAATTTGACATATACCTATAATTTTTCTATTTTCTTAGCTTTGTATAATAGTTTTTCTATTAGGTTAACTATACAAACATTCGCAAAACATATAATTAATAATTATTTATCATATTAATCACATTAAAAATAACATGTGATCACAACATTTTCAATACAAAATAAAATGTCCCAAACTCGCCCCCGCACCTTATGTTACAACTTTGAATATTTGTTGTATTCGTATTTGACCATTTTAAAGTACGTATGGATACAATAATACCTATTCTACAAATTTCAGTGTCAGGCAGGATTAGATAATGTTCAAATAATAAAATTCTGGTACGTTAACATCGTGTCCACGGATTTGATGCTTTTATGTCACGTATTTTATGTTACAATATTTTTTACTAAAACTTAGAATTTGAGCAGCAAAATTTATTTCTATAACATGGCAACACCATAGTCTACTTGTCTATGCTACGTCTTTCACTTGTCGGCCATATTTCTAGGCTGTGAGTTTTGTTTTCGAAGCGGACCGGAGTCATTTTTTTTGGTCATTACATTGATTGCACCTGAATAAAGGTAAAACTGTATTCATTTATCATACAATATTTATTATTTTGATGAATCTAATGTTTAAGGAATAGCTAGAGGCTGTGTACGTGCTTTTATTCTTGTCGCTTAACCGTTTAAAAGTGAAAACGTTTTGACGCGAGGTTAGCTTTAAGTGACATTTATGTCACATTTTTTATGTAACGTTACATAAAAGTTATGTAAGGCCTTATTCATAGTCAAAAATTAACTTATAATTATCAAATGCAAAAAGCAGCTGAGAACCTCAAAAGGCGCAAATATAGGGGTTTAGACAGCTGCTACCTATTTGTGCCTTTTGGGGTTGAGACTCTAGGACCGTGGGGACCGGGTGCACACAGCATTGCAAATGATTGTGCAGAAAGGAGTTATTTCTTACATTGGAGACGTGCCTTTACAAAACTTTTATGTTACTTTTAAGTTACCCAGCCACAAACTTTTAAGTTACTATATGTCACATGAGGCCAATTTTACGGCCTTACCCATATGTCACATGAGGCCAATTTTACGGCCTTACCCATATAGTCATTCTCTGTAGCAAATAAGTATATGGTATTTATTAGTCACCATATCTGAAGATTACCATCAGATATTATATTAAAAGACTGCCCCTGAGATATACCACATTCATGAAAGGAATAATTAACATCGGTTGACAATTGGCAAGGAAAACTGAGTCATATACAAAAAAAACAGACAATTAGAGAACCTCCTCCTTTTTTAAAAAAATCTGAAAAACTATATATGTTGTTCTCATAGCGTCATCATCCACAAAAAAAAACCCATAGCCTTAAAACGGCTGAGCGAATTTTCTTGAATCAAAGCTTAGAACACTGCATTAAAACACCTATCAAATAAAAAAAAATTGAATCAAAATCTTATTACAAAAACTCACGTTCATTTTAAACTTATAGATTTGAGACGGGAATTTAACATGACTTACGCGATGTCGATATAGCGATCAACATATGTTTCGGCCTCATCCGGAGGCCTTCTTCACGATCTTGAGATCGAACATATGTCGATCGCTATATCGACATCGCGTAAGTCACGTTAAATTCCCGTCTCAAATCTATAACTATAAATGAATCAAAATCGGTTGACTCGTTTAGGTGCTACGATGCCACAGACACACACACACAGATACACACGTCCAATTTATAACAACCCTTCTTTTTGCGTCGGGGGTTAAAAATGACACTTAATGGGTATTTACTTTAAAATGCATTGACTTACTGGCCGCTGATTTTAGCCGCTTCGATGAAAAATTCCCCAGGTACCTTATTAGCTATGTAGTTAAAATACATTCTAGAAAACTTGCACAGGGTACAGTCAGTTGCAGTCTATTTACCTACCAACATAAACGATTAATGCTTTATAATGTATCCACCTGTGACAACCATACAAGATAATAAGATAACGATCTACTTGTAAGAAATACCTCAATGTCATTTGACCACCTTTCGTCCTTATTACGAAGTGGTAAAGTTCAGAAGTCAGTGAATATTTTGCCTTGTAATTCTTTTAAATTAACCACGTAGAATGCAATGTATAGGTACGTAGTATTATTATCTTTTCTATGGTATAGGTATAGATGTGGATAGGATAGATGTTTAGCTCAGTATAAATATTAATATTTTTACCGTTTTTAGGGTTCCGTAGCCGAATGGCAAAAAACGGAACCCTTATAGATTCGTCATGTCTGTCTGTCTGTCTGTCCGTCCGTATGTCACAACCATTTTATTCCGAAACTGTTAGGACTACAGAATTGAAACTTGGTAGGTAGATGTATTCTGTAAACCGCTTTCCGATTTTTATACAAAAATAAACAATATAAAAGTTTAACGGGGGGCATCCCATACATAGAACTGAAACAAAAAAAAAAATTCTTCAAACCTGGATAGGTCTTTAAAAATGATATTGAGGTTCGTAAAATCGTTTTTACTCAAACTCAATCATTTGAAAGATAGGCGCGCCTAAAGTGGTAACATGTGTCCCCCCCCCCCCCCCCCCTCTAACTTTTAAAGTATGGGAGTGAAAAATCTAAAAAACATTTATGCTGTAGATCTCAATAAAAACTAACAACGAAAATTGGTTTGAATAAGATACAGTCAGCAGTTTTAGAGATATGGCGACCGCAAAGATAACTTTGTTTTTCATACAAACACTAAGAAAAACAAAGTTAATTTTGTAGTTGCGAAAAATCAAAGTTATAGAATACTCTACTGTGTTACGGAACCCTACGAGTGCGAATCCGACTTGCACTTGGCCAGTTTATTAAATATACACGGCTGAGAGCCAGTTTCACCGCTGCCTGATAAAATTTCAGATAGACGTACATATGACGCTATACAAAAGTTGTCCAAAATCTGTCAGATTCTATCTGTAAGTTTCTAATAGGGCTATTAGGAACCGGTGAAACTGGCCCTGAATGTGTGAGATGAGAACGTATAGATTTTGCAGTATGTATCTGACATTTCTAGCACTCTAAGCTCAGTTGGTCTATAGATGTGTTTGACCTTTATTAGAAACAGGATGGATTGGCACCAAACACATATTGGCACAAAATGTGTGGGTAAAGTTTATTGCGATTTCTGACTTTTCTTACCTAAGTTGGTCTGAAAGGGTGTTTTGATCCCTATAAGAAAACGGATCAAATGGCTTTAAAAAAATGTGTAATAAAAGTTGCCCTTTTTTTGGGTTCCGAACCCAAAGGGTACCAACGGAACCCTATTACTGAGACTCCGCTGTCCGTCAGTATGTCTGTCTGTCTGTCACCAGGATGTATCTCATGAACCGTGAACGTTAGACGGTTGAAATTTTCACAGATGATGTATTTCTGTTGCCGCTATAATAATCAACTTCAGTAATCAACTTTATCGATAATCAACATAAAATATGACTCTTCCCGACATCTATTGGCGAGTAGAAGTAGCTTTAGTGTTATGTTAAATAACTTAGTTGTATAGCTTAATAAATATATAGCTTAGTTTAGTTTACTTAGTTGGTGTTAGAAGTTCGTTAGATGGCGTTCGGAACCCTCCATTTGCGGGACAAAAGTCTGACTCCAACTTGGCCAGTTTTATTGAGTGTTTTATTTTCGGATTCTGTGAATGCAGCTCAAAACATAACAAAAAAAAACGTGTGTGTACTTATGTACACGCGTTAGAAGTTATACTTCTGTGGCGTATGGAAAAAAACTGGCCAAGTGTAAGTCGGACTCGCACTCGTAGGGTTCCGTAACACAGTTAAGTATTCCACAACTATGATTTTTCGCAACTACAAAATTAACTTTGTTTTTTATAGTGTTTGTATGAAAAACAAAGTTATCTTTGCGGTCGCCATATCTCTAAAACTGCTGACTGTATCTCGTTCAAACCAATTTTCGTTGTTAGTTTTTATTGAGATCTACAGTATATATTATTTTAGATTTTTCACTCCCATACTTCAAAAGTTAGAGGGGGGGGGGGGGGGGGACACACACATTTTACGACTTTAGACGCGCCTATATTTCAAATGATTGACTTGGAGAAAAAATAATTTTAGGAACCTCAAAGTCATTTTTTAAGACCTATCCATGGACACCCCACACGTATAGGTGTGAAGTAAAAATTTTATTTTTGTTTCAGTTCCATGTATGGGATGCCCCCCCCCCCCCCCCCCTTAAACTTCTATATTTTTTATTTTTGTATGAAAATCAGAAAGCGGTTTGCAGAATACATCTACCTACCAAGTTTCAATTCTGTAGTCCTAACAGTTTCGGAATAAAATGGCTGTGACATACGGACGGACAGACAGACAGACATGATGAATATATAAGGGTTCAGTTTTTTGCCATTCGGCTACGGAACCCTAAAAAATAACTAAAATGCAGTAGTGATTAACGATAAATATTAAAATTAATCAAAAAGATTTTATTTAAATAAAAAAGGTTTTATTAACGTAAAAATATGACGTTAAATATGACGTTCTTACGAAATGACATATACAACAGTCATGTCACCTAGAACTAACTTCCCGGTGTAGAATTTAGGTGGCGGTGTGCGCGCGCATCGTACCACCTAGAACTAACTTCACGATGCTAAATTTAGGTGTTGGAGTGCGCGCGCATCGTAAAAATTCACTCTCATATTTTTTCTCTATAGCGCTAAAAGAAGTATAACTTCAAAAATAATGGCCAGTCTCTTTGGAACTTTTTAACGTAGCTACAATGGAAATGGTTGTTGGCAAAAATCTACCCTAGGTGTAAAAAAGGCCGATTTCACACCTTGCGCAATTGATATTGTTAGTTGGTGTTTCGAGATGTTTCCTCCATCTTTTTAAATATTGGTATAAAATCTTGATAAAATGGCTATACCAAACCACACTGCAGCGCTGCCGCTTGTATAATATTATGTGCTCTCTACTCATCCAATGAAAAACCACGGACCAAGGGTGACGGATGTTTGAAGGTTTTTCATACCACATTATGGCCAACCAACCTCACCTGCCCGTGGTGCATTCTGCTGACCAACAGACGGAGCTCTGGCGACCGACAAATGGCGGTATAACCATTTCATTACTATGGCGTAGCTAAATTCTACAGGCCGGTGACGGGAAGCAGCGTCACCGGTGCGAGAAGCTGCGTCCTGCGACGACAACCCGCCTGCCCAGCGTGGCGATTAGGGCACATCTCTTCCAAGGGATGAATGAATGGGCTCAGTGGCGCATCTTTTGAGAGGTCTACGTCCAGCAGTGGACTGACACAGGCTGATGATGGCACCATATTATCTCTGGAGATAGCCATATGATCTTAATAACATGTGAAATGAAACTCCCTAAAGATACCATTACCCATTACCATTAATAGTACCATTGAAAAGAAAATAAATATATTCAATAAGTAGGTACACCCAACTTCACCGAAGATACGAATATGATAAAAGTACCTATATATGGAGTATAGGTAAGTACATTTAAAAATAACTACCTCTTCCTCCTTATGCGAAGTTGGAATAAACATTTACAAAATATGTAAGTGAGACATAAGAATATATTTTAAACTCGTTCAACAGGAAATGGTGTAAACACGAGTTAAAGAACCGTGTAAAACATTGTTATTAAATTAAGCAATGATCGAGTGCAATCTACGTTTTAAAATATTTTACGCAGGAAAGTTTCTCAAGTAAGAGATAAATATAGCAACTATTGAGTTACTACATATTTTAGTGTCAGAATCACGATAAGGTACTGAGTTGAACTGCTCGATTTAATTCTGTCTCAGACAATAGTACAACCAGACGTATAAAGTTAACGTAATTGCTACACATATGTGGCTGATTGGTGGAATGTATGTAACCACAGATCTGTACGAAGCGCTTTGCTATCATACGTACCGCCTTACCTGAATCCATCTGTCACCATAAGTACTTGGGGGTCTTCAAGTTGGAGTGAGTAGATTTTTTCTTGGCTAATAAGCTACATCGTTGATCACACCGTCAGAAACAGATAGGAAAACGCTTACGTGTCCAGTAAAAAAATACTACCTATAAACTCCTTTAATTTCTCATTCGGTGTCAACTAAGTCCACCATAATATCCGGCATAAAATTAGTGTTTTAAAAGACCACAAATTCAAAGATAAACTCCCTAAACAAAATCCAATTTATGTTTGCGTTCACGCAAGCGCAACTGCCAAATGTATAGAAAGACATTGACAATGACTTTATAGTGGACAAATAGATGTGATTTCCATACATTCTAAAGTTGTGCTTGTGTGAACGCAAACAGAAATTGGATTTTTCTAGGGGAATTGAATTATTATAAAATTGCAAAGGATTACATGCACACGCTGTCATAGCTCACAATTGCTGTTCTTCGTATAAATAGATGATTTGGTGACGAAACCCAAAACCTATGCTGGTAGTCAGTAAATAGTCACCGACCATCGATAAGTATGTGTCAAGACAGTGTGCTAATGCTTTGCATCTCGTTCTATACAACAAACATCGGTCGTAAAGCCATCATTCACTGTGTATGACCACCTGTAGTGACAAATAACTTAAGCTGTGTGCGCAGTAAGATTTTTTGATTGTTGCGATTTTTAAATTGCGAAATTAAATCGTACTATCACATACAAAATATACAAACGATATTTTTCGCAGTGCACGATCTCTAGTACATTGGCATTGTTCATAGATTGACGAATAAAAATCGCAACAAATAAAATACGTAGCAACAAACATCCTAATCCAACCAATCCAACTAGCCTTATGGACAAGTTTCTTCATCAGGCTGTCAGCGGCAAGTTGACATTTAACCAAAACCAAGCCTACGATATTACGAAATTTACCATTAAACAGCATTACCAAAAGTTGTTCGATATCATTTTTAATTAAAGAGAATATAGAGTGAAGATGTCTAGATATTTAATGCTGATTAACGTCTACCACTTCCTAAGAATTAATTATTATTTATTCGTTTTATGTCTACTTTATGTAACTAAATATTGTAGTGAGAAAAGTACAGACAAATAAGTACATTACACTCCATTATCGAATAAGGAGCAGAGAAATTTACACAGAAGTCAAATAATAAGACATTAATATGACTTCGTTGGAAATGAAATAATATCTAATATTATTCTGTGATTATATGGAGAGCAAAAATTAAAATAATGAGACTACCACAAATAGGGCAAATAAAGGTAATGTCGCTTTTAAAGATAAATGGCACACTGGCTCTTTCAAAAGACTACAAACTAATGTTGTCAAGGGGGAGGTGTATGAAATAATATTGCAAATGTAGGTATCTATTATGTAAATGTATGTAATTGACATGATCTACTAAATTGTTACCAAACCACATAATGTGCTTTACCACAGAATAAATAATAGGACAATGCTCTAAGCTGATTATCAAAAATCATTCTACACATATAATTAAGATAGTTTAAAAACTAAAACAACCGACTTCAATGCCCCGCGAGTCAATTTCAGTAGCAAGTTTGAGAAGTTTATCGTCATATCTCTGGAGATATTTATCAGATCTCAATGAAATTACAATGGTGGTCCCATTGTAAACCCTCGAAAACGTACCCTACCGATTGCAAAAAGAATAATTCGAATCGGTTAACAATTGACGGAGTAATCGCGTAACATACACACAAAAAAAAGAAAAAAAACATACAGACGAATTGAGAACCTCCTTCTTTTAGAAAGTCGATTGATAAGTACATTATTCATTATGTATATACATAAAAGGCACACCGCTGCCAATAACTGTTACGAAATATACTAGGCGTGTACAACTTGACAAAGACGAGTGGTCATTCTTCTGCTTAGATTTATCACCAAATCACATCTTACGTCGTGATTGTTGTGACTTAAGACAGACGTAAGTCCTAACGATGTAATAATTATAATCATAGTAAAAGTAGAATTTAATCTGCTTACATACATTGAACTATGCTAGACCAACTGCACATTTGCTTCCTACTATCGTTCAAGCGATAGTTGCAGAGGACGACGTAGAACAAGTTGTCTATACAAACGTTATACTAAAAATCATTAAAAGTTGCAGCAATTTCTCCTCATTATGATGTTATTCAGTCCAGATTCCTACATATTTTTTAGTCAAAACAAAAATAAAAGCAAAACTTACACAATTTTTCAGCTAACAACACTTTCTCTTCCTAATTGTTTAAAATAAAAATAAGTTTTTGTTCAGGGACAGAGTTGTCTATAATTTAAAATTATTGTTAAAAATAATAGCAAGGCTCTAACATTAATTTATAACACTGGTCTAAGATTCATTCATAATTTTTAGTATTACGGTTCTATAAAATCGCTTCAAATTTCAGCTGAGATTGACTATTGCGGAAGCCAGCGCAGCGGTTGTTTGCTACTGTCTCGCCACTTAGATAACCATTCTTTCATCAATAAAACTCCTTTAAAATAAAGTGCAAAAACGCGTAGATCGCAAATACAAATATAGAATAGAAGCAAAGCAGCTGTTGAAATGTTACTGCTGCTGCGCTGCCATGGTTCACGCTTACCACTTTTTTATCGCGTAAACTACCAGGACCCCTAGACAAAATCCAAGCAAGCAAGTTCAAATGTATGGGAATGACATTTATTTTTCTGCAACAATGTTGTCATTCCCATACATTTTGAAGTTGCATTAACGTGAATGAAATCAGAAATTGGACATTGTCTAGGGGACCAGTTGCTAAAGCTATAGCAGATAATGTGCGGTTGGCCTTAATGTGAATCAAACTTGCCCAATAAAAAATCGGCATCACTAACACCAATCTCACAACTGAAAGTAATACTTAAAGCGACACAATTTTATAACGTAAGTATGTCAGACTAGTAATAATAAATTAAAGTATTTAAATTAAGACAAATTATACATATTTAAATTTATCTTTAAAGTCGGAAGTAAGCTTGTATCATGAATTCATTGCTCTACAAAATATTAAACTTAGTAGAATAGGAAGTGAACTTACCTTTATAATATTTTCGAGGATAGGTCTAAATTCACAAACGAGTGTGCATATGCATTTTAAACAAGCTAAGAAGACTAGGTAGTTACAATAATTTGTAGTTTACCAAATTATAAGACAGGTAAAACTACTACTTTGATTTGATATGTAACACATTATCAAATATTCAAGAAAGCATATAATTTTAACGCGTTTCGATTTTTCATTACTTATAGTATAGGCTAACGTTTGACCATAATCTCGCCTGGCATTGATATAATGTGTGCGTACCACCTGTAGGGCTGGCGTGGGTCTTTTATCATGATATCAATATCTACTCATAGAAAACTGTTCTATAAATTCTTCATCCAATCTAAATGAAAGTAAAACACTAACTTCCATATAATGAATTATCTGTGTTGATATATTTTGACACGCTGCAATCTACAGTGTCAGGGTGCTAGCGAAGAAAGCGCTTGATAAATTGCCTTTCACCACAGTCTGAATTAAAACATTTGTCTAGACTGGAGTCAACGACTTAGTGAACATAATTGAAACTAGAATAGTGTATGTTCGTTCGTTTATTAGAGACAACTTAGGACTGTATATTGAGCCGCGAGGTAACTTATCGATATTTTCTCGCGAGTGTCGCAAAAGCAACTAAGAAAATATATGATCTGGTGCACAGTATCACCTATCGTATTTGTATAAGTATCTATCGTAGGTCTGAGTAAACTATCTTCAACAGTATTCCCAAAGAGAGTATTTCAGGTAAGAGGCTGACTATACAATGTTTTCCAAATCTTTTTGCAACATAAATATAAAAACCCAAGAGTTAAACAAATAGTATATAGTTTAAAGTGTTCAAGAAATCGTAACTTCGTAAGAGTTTTACGTCCTTTAGTTTACCTGCACACGAAATCTGGGTATTGTTTTAGTAATCTCTATTTCTCTATCGTTTTTAGTATCAAGCTCATTGTCACATTGCCTTAGATAAAATCGTGTCCAAGACCTTGGTACTGTCCCTTAAAAAATGTTTGATAATGAAGTTGACTATTCAGTACAAGCCACCATAATATTACCATTGGCCTTATTACCATAAAGCGATGTAATTCCAAAATCAGCATTGTTTCAAAGACTATTTTATTTTTTAACTGTCAATAAAATATAATGGTTTTGTGTTCCCAATGTACCGTAAACATTATTACATAAAATAACTTACATAAAATTTTACGTCTATAAAATTCAACAATAGAACATAATTTCAATAACATCAACGCCTTACGTAAAACCCCTGTAATTCACAAGCGTTAAATCTCTCAAACTAATAGTTATCTTACTTATAATAACAATAGCTACCTACTTATTGTTAATTTCTACACATTGTTCAAAAGTCATTTCAACTAAATTATCATCATTACGTACTTGTACTTATGTTAAGAAATACCTTATTAGTAGCGTCATTTATTACATAATAGCTTATAGCTTTCCACGTGTGCTCATTATGAAATTGTTTAAACTAATGGGTATAGTAACTAGTAGATTATCCTGTGGTAATAGGTCACTTTCTGCACTACGGTAGACAATGTTAATTATACTGAGCTGGCCAGTTTGTAATCTGTAATATTCGTTGATTATATCTTTTATTTGAAAATTGTAAAAGCTTATACAGTAATGCATACATAATATCACACAATTTTTACTATGTGATGATGCATAATAAATAACTGGCTTCGAGAATCGACAAGTATATTAAAAGTCTAATTTTAACAATAATAAGAAATTCAAAGTTATTAAAACAATAGGAACTGAATGTATGTTTAACATAATTAACAAAATATCATCAAAATAACTGACTAACTTTTGTTTTAGATTTATTAATAAATCTTAAAGAAAATCTTTAGCCTAACAGAAACAGCCAAAACGATAAAATTTGCTATTGATATGGGTAACACCTGCAGTGTTCTGTTTTAACGTCAAGATTTTATTTGTATAAATATATTTATACTTGCATCGTCAATCGCAAATCGCAAACGCTTGCCTATCTTTAATTTAAATAAAACTAATTACTTATCAATATCATATTAGGCTTAAATCAACAATGTCCTTTATCAGCCAATTAACTAAACAACAGGCTCATTAAGACTTCGATTGGGTCACGCGTGATTCTTCCATGACCCAGTTTGGCCACTAATATGGCCTTAAGTTCAACAACCGATTTGTTTTGACCTCAGAACCTTTCTTATAAGGCGCTTTATGATCTTGAAAGGCGTTAGACCTAATGAACATGTCGCCAATACTTGTTCAACCTACGACTACAAGAATCTAGAGTTACATATAGATATTACTAAAATATATTAGCTATGCTTCAAACACTTTTACTGTCAGCTTATATATATATATATATATATATATATATATGCTGACAGTAAAAGTGTAGTACACTGTGTATGTAGTATATATACTGGTCCGCTGTTGGATATAGGGCTCTCTAATTGCACAATCCATTCAGCTCTTGCCGGCTACATTGCGAAAGATAATATAGCTTTATAAATATTTATATTTTTTATCAATATCTGATAGGCTTACGTTTGACCACTACCTACCTTGGTGGTAAGCAATAATGCGGTCGAGGATGGTGAACACGCTAGACCAATATTGGTTTGACTCTTAAGAGCATTGTGCTGCTGGAATACAGATTTTCTCCTTGATGGTGGTAATCTACTTTTTGGTAGCAAGTCAGGATGAACATCGATATTAACTTCTATCATTCATTTTCCTATTTAATGTGATTCACAGCCTTCCGTTGGTGAAAATAGGTTTTTCTCAAGGATTACAATTCAGCTCTTCTATTGTTATCACTGCCCATTGCACAAAGAATTTGCTATTGACTTTATTAGGGTCACAAGGTGTTGTACTTTATGTTTGATGATTTATTATCTTCAGAACAGACCGTCCAGCTAATAAGATCAGCCCACTGCCACTTCAGCTAATATCAGGTGGAATAATGCTTTATTCTCAATGGTTACATCAAACTTAAAACATGAATTTTATAAAACATTAGGGTCGACTCATAATTTAAACTCGGCTATACATATTATAATAATGGTCTCTGAGAATTTATAATTAGCTGTTTAAATTTCAAAGATTAGTTTTTATGCATTTGAAATTGTCGTTATTTATAAATGCGCATCGGATTCGGAATGAAATTTTATTGTGGTCATAAGATACAGCGAACTTGATTGGAACAAATTTACAGGTTACTGAACTTGCTGTCTATTCTATTTGTCTTTTTGTCAATGCCCTCTTGTCCTGCAAAGTAACTGTCAAGTGATGACATTAACACTTCTGACAATTTGACGTGTGAACTGGAAAACAGTTTTGACCTAGTAGAGTCCTATTGTAAAGTGCTTTACTGTGAACTTTAAGTACTTGGGGTTTAGGACATTGCACTTTTGTAAGTTTCATGTTAATTGCCCTCTGAATATCTATGTCATATCCATTTGATAGATTTAATTTTGGAAATAAAATCAACCTTGCTTAAATTGCAATAATTGCTTGTAAATATTTCTGAAGAAACGAAAATTTAATGACGACTATAGCTGTATCGATTCGAATTCAAAAGAACCGCATGAAAAATGTTAATCCGTTGCTTTTTCCACACGTTCTCGCGTTGTACCTAATTAAGTCTGAGCAATTTTAATCAACGAATCAACAGACCATTCGGAGTTTCTCCGCCTACGATTCAATTAATGTAATTCGCGTCAAAGTCATACAGGGTCATTTGACTTGAACTCTGGTATAACTCGATTATCTCTAGCTGTTGCCGCTCTAGGTTCTTTGGCGATCTACGCATGTATGATCTATTTTTAGACAACTTTGCTAAAAATGCCCAATTCCCCAAAAAGCTGAACTGCTTTATTACAAACGGCAAGGTTTTCTATCTTTCATTGTTGATACAAAGTAGAATTCTTAACTTCACTAAAGATTTTCTTAAATTTTCATTTTATATATCTCATAGACTAGCGTTTGACCACTATCTCGCCTAGTGGTAAGCGATGATGTGGTCGAAGATGTTGAACACGCTAGGCCCAAAATACTCTGACTCTCAAGCGCTGTGTGCTGCTGGAACAACGTAGTACCTTCCTGAAAGTGAAATGAAGGTACACTTTGATATAATATATTATCGTTAACTTAATAAAAAATATCAGCGTTCCTTAGATCCCAGCAAGGAATCAGATATGAAAAAAACCTCTATAAGAAATCGTTACAAATAATTTGCATTGGTATTACAATCAGTCGGTGTCAGATCAAAACAGTCTCTAGTCAAATCTAGTTTAGCTTCCATAAAAATATAGTAGCTGCTAACCGGTTGTACATAGCTAGAACCCTCCTGAACCACTCAGAGCCTGCTCTACCTATACCTGCTATACCTTCGTAGGACTTCCTTATTGTCATTGCGGATTGAACGAACCATAATTTGCAATTCCGATGGAAAGTCGTCTTTATGTTACTCAACATACCATTGATTACTCAATACGTGATGAGAAATCATGTAATGTGACTGGTAGCTTTATGTTGATGTATGGTCCTATACCATCTCATCTCATACTGATAGAAACTATAGATATATAAACCTCATTGATTTTGCTGAGTTCTGAGCTCTGCTGAGTTAATGACCTCCTCACCTTGATGAACAGTAGCTGGAAAATAAGAGCAGAATATCAAGATCAGCGGTACTTGGTAGATGACAATGACCAGAGTCCAGCAATAGACTAATGCAGGCTGATGTTAATGTTGATGAACGTAGGACAATTTCACTCTTGTCTGCCACACCCGAAAATAAATAAATTTTGATGAACTCTTCCATGGTATTATTATTACTTATCTTCGACCACATCGCATCGTAACCTAACCTAAATTACCAATGTGAAATTAAAAACCGTCCTTAAATTAACTTAAAGCTGATTGCAAGCAGCTCTATAACGTTCGCCAATTGGTCCACCGAGTACCTACCAACTTCATAATTTATATAACTAAATCCAAAACCGGTGAGCATATTAAACAGCGTCTCAATAATTATGGTACTTGCGAAGTTAAGCAAAAATCTACCTTCCAGAAACGGAGTGGTTACAACGTTTACGTAATTATTTCCTTTATGGACACTCGGAAGTAAACCGTTTGCTAGTAGAGCACTCGTAACCAGATGAAATAAGTGAAGCGCTACTTCTTTGACCAATTTTGTATCATAATTATTTTAGCTACTGCATGGCCTTTTCTAGCGACCGCGGTATGACCTTTTTACTCGACTGGTTCAGAGTGTTCTAGTATTTTATAAGTTCATGTTCATGTGCCTACATAGCTCGAGCTTTTAAAAAAGATTATACGTAATGTATGGTTTTTGTAGTTTTTATAGCTTTGTAGTGTAGAGACTTCAATTTCTCGAGTGACACTGTGTCCGTGCGACTAATATGGTGCTCTACATGTCTAAAGCTGATTATACGAGCACTTTAACAAATATTTAGTGGCCACAGTTTCCCAAATCCCAAAAGAAAATGATCTCTAACAAATTAAGCGCAGGAATGGAAGGCGCTTGACCACAACACGATATTTCCAGCTAGGAAATCGTGACATCCTACCGTCAAAGGACCCTGGATTGGGTATGAGATGTTTTAGTAGGTACTTTTCTAAAGCGATCTGCAAAGGCTTGGCTAACTTGTCTTGGCCTTGGGCAGCGTCCTGCGTGCGCGATCTAGATGGCGATCAGATAGCGCAGTAGTATTTGTACCGACTGGTTCACACCAAACGCAATCACAAAACAATTGAAAAGTACTGCGATTGCGCCCGCAGATCGCAGGACGCCGCGGTGCGGCTTTACCTTAACGTTATCAATGTAGAGACTGCCTGCCCTTTTAGTATCTTTTAAAATGGCGAAGGCTTTACGACTGACGATTACAACGAGATGAAGCTATGCAGCTGTCTAGCCTTATTAGTTCACCTTATTAGGCGTTTGCACGTTTCTTTGGTACTTTTCTCCAACCATTTTATTTATTGAGGATTGATGATTCTATGCAATACTGGGCAGTATATCCTCATAATTAGATAGAACAAAAGATAGGAAACGACATAATAGTATTATGTACTTATTGCAAGAATAATAGAGTAAATAACGGCAAACAATCATATATCATTAAATTATTTCAGCGTAAAAAAAGAATATTTTTCAACTGACTTCAAAAAAGGAGGAGGTTCTCAATTCGACTGTTTTTTGTGTTTGTTACCTCAGAACTCCGACATTTATAACCGAAAGAATACAATTCCCGTTTGGTCCCATTGTAATTTAATCGAGAGCTGATGAATAGGTATCTCCAGAGATATGGAGATTAACATCTCTAACTAAGCACTGATAGGACTATCGCGGCATTTGAAGTCGGTTATTTTAGTTTTGTAATAAATCGTAAATTATTGTCAATAAAATTGTTAGATAAGTACAAAGAAGTGATTACCTCGCCTGTTACCTACATTAAGTTTTCAAACAACTTCAACCTCAAGAAAAATTATTTAATCGAATCATTCAAACTTAATTTAATAGTGTTGAAACTTAAAAATGTTGTGTTATTAGGCACAGACAAGGTTAAGTTACCTAATATCTAGATTCCTAAATGAGATAAAATGTATAACGGTAGGCGTATTATAAGATTATTCGTTATGTTCATAAATGTACTTGTACTTTAAGAGAAGCGCTTTTTATTCGAAATAAAGCATTTCTAATCCAATTGCCATAACTGGATTTACAGATCTATGTCATATTGTCAGATTTTGCAATATATCCGATCGACCGTAACATACGCTGTAATGCAACAGTGCGTTATTTGATACAACCCTACATCATTTTCTTTATTTATTTTTTCCTAAACATAATATCTATGTTCATATTCAAAATATTTATAACGTCACGGTTTATGACTCACAGCAGTTACAGCGGCAACAAAACAACCTTATCACTCCAGTCCAAAGTAAATAAATCCATTAATAGTAAACAAATAAAAATCAAAGTGTACTTGAAGATATTACACTCGTAGTTATCAAGAACCTTGAATAATATAGTTAAAATAAGAGGTCAAAGCTCTTGATGAGATTGTATTGATATAAATTGAATAATCAATTGGTCATTGTAAGGTAAGAATTGATAATTAATATCTGCTTACTAATATTATTTTTGTTTAAACATTTTTAACGGACTAATTATATACATTTTGCAGTTATTATTAGTATTATTGAGTTATAGTCTGAATTCAGCTAGGTGCCTCAAACTAATTATTGTTTTGGGTTCCCTATTAAAGCTCTACTCATAATATCTAGCATATTATAAATACGGTATCGATTTCACAGAGCGAATCAATTTCAATCGGTCTACCTTACATACAAGAATCTGTAAAAGTGTAAGGGCGATTTGTTTAGGTATTTGTTATTCCTTACGAAACGACTTTTGTTATGTTTAATTTCACGCCAATACGCAGCCTTGCCGGTATTCATAATGTTTGGAATTAAACGTTCGCAAAGTAACATGGTTTAATTTTACGTACCTATATTATGTTCAATATGAGAATTTCAATCAGTGAAGATCTACGAGATTTATGTCAATCATGTTTTTGACATAGACTACTAACACTAGTGCCCGTTTGCACTAAACTTAAGAATCGCCTAAAATTTAAAAATATCTCAATTTAAGCAACATCAGGAATCAAAATCTCAAAATATATCTTGCAGATAGGCTAATGATCCTATATTTATCTATATTTTGACATTTTTGGTGGCCGGATATCTTTATTTTGTAATATTTCGACAAGATAAGGCGATCCTTAAGTTTAGTGCAAACGGGCCTAAGTAGACTTCGCCTCGTATTCACAAACAATATTACCTATGACGTGTCACAGTGGTCGAGCACTTACCATTTAAAGCAGTGCCATTCAAACTAATTAATTATTGATTGACATTACTTGTGTCAACTCTACTGCTATGCGGTTGTCAAAATTTTTAATTAATACGGCCGTTACAATATCTAACTAACGCATCGAGGTACATGTAAACTAGTGGCGCCCATCATTAACTGACTTACGTGCCGAGCGGCGCGCGGTCGGGCGTGAGGAGTACTTACGCTAAACTAAGCGTGATGTAGATTCAGCACTGCTTTTTATTTGAACGTAGAGTTAGTTTGCTACGCATCATCTGGTACGTAGTACATATACATCATTGAACTAACGTTAAGTTTTTATCTCACATTACTCTCTCTCTCTCTTTCTCTCCAACTCACTCACTCACACAATCCAAGTAGTTTTGACACTTGAATAGGCTATAGAAGAATTGAAAAGCAAAGCAGAACAAGGGGTAGAATTCGGAAGTCTCTAAATAGATATCAATACCTCCTGTCATCGCATACGTCGAATATATATAGACAACCGGCCCTGGCTAGGTTGGTCTCTACATAAATAGCGATGAAATTCAAGCAATGATCGTCACTAAGAAAAGAGATACAAATATACAACTGTCTAGCTGCATCTCCTTCTAAGTATTAGACGCTCGCGATGACGGGAAGCATCGATATTAATCTATAAACTTCCACCCCAGTACGTGAAACAGCAGTGTTATAGTATAGCAACAATCGGAACAACCACGTGACAGTATACCAGTCTGCCTTCATCATAAAATTAAAAACTCGTAATACAGTGATTAGCGATTACTTAAAACGCAATCTTATTAACACCCTAATTTCGTAATGTATAATCAGCTAAACAAAACTTATGTAATTGGACTACGCAACTTATTTCTTCAATCGTATAATAGTTTATGGGTGTAAATTTAGGTTTTGTTAGGAAATTGTTAAGTAAACTTGTTTGACTTCGCATGAAACATATTAATACCCATTACATGTACATATTTGCAGAGAATGCTATTTTAGAGCTCAAATCGTTAGAATTATTAATATTCCTAGGGCTAGTTTCAACGGTCCCTGATAGAGTCCTTAATAGCCTATTAGCCAATAACCTAGGAACTATAACTATAGCCTAGTTACTTATCTGTTAGATAACTACAACTTTTTATATGGCGTTATCTGTCAGATAACTACCCGAAACATCATCAGCTGGCGAAATTGCCCATTGGAGTTTTGGCGGGAATGTAGAAAAGTATGTGTGCTCTCATTGTATTTTTTCCTAAAAATTGTGTTCTTCCGCGAGTTTATGTGTTATGAATGTGGATCATTAACCATTAAGTACCGATAAATTTGTGCATGTGTAAGAAAACAGCACAATTTTAAAAAACATGCTATTTGTGTTCTCACCAAAATTCCACTGAAAATCTCAAGTAAAGTCCATATTTTTACTAAGGGTATGACTTGGACTAGACATTGACTTCAACTTGACCTGAAATATGACTTTGGCCCATCTTTATGACTTAAAATCTCAATAACTAAAAGAATTATAATACTTTTTTTTAATACAATGGCTAAATACACTAATCGTGAGGAACTAAAACGAAACTGAAAAAAAAAAATTGCCCACTAAAAAATCAAGAAAACTGATAAATGTATTTGTTTTCTTTTATGTTATGAACTTAAGTACAGCTCAGTCCAAGAGTTTGTTTACGATAAAAAGGTATGGAATATCATTGCTTGTATTGGAGAGCATCGAATAAGTACTTTGCTATTTCTTTTTTGTTATTTCTAATTTTATTTTTATAAAACAGGATTTTTTGATTGCTTGACATTGACTTATCAACTTGACTTTTTTTATTGATTATTCTATTTCTGTTTCTTGTATTCTTTGTATTATGTTATTAATATTGACAACTTATTCACCTTATATTCTTGATTACCGTCTGTTTTCATGTCAATTTATTAGTGTACCTATATGTACATACTTAAATTGTTGAATTATGAGTCTACCTTGCCCACTTCATGAAAATAAATTTATCTGAATCTATATAGGTACAAGACTGTTTATTGCTACGACTTTGAAAACTTTCCTTACGTTGATAGACAAATAATGTTCATCAACTATACAGTTTGTAAACTTATTGATCACTTCTACAATTCCCTTACACAATTCCAATACAATTCCGAATAACCCTCGTATGGATGTCGCGTGCAGAGCAAGGAAAGTGCCTCTTTAACAAATTTGTAAAATTTGAATAAAAATACTATCCAATCTTGTTTCTCTATACAAACTTTGCACCCCCGTTTCATCCCCTTAAGGGGTGGATTTGGAAAATTCTTAACGGACACTTACGTCTTAATACCTATCTGCATGCGAAACTTCAGCGCAATCTGAAACAATATTGATCTTCTGACTTTGTTACCCCGTTTTACCCTCTAAGCAAATAAGAAAACACACGTTTCAGGCTTTTTTGAAATGCCACCCCATTTCAAAAAAGCCTGAAGCGTGTGTTTTCTTATTTGCTTAGAGAAGTACTTGTGTGAAATTTCAAATTAAATAGACTATATTTTTTCTCCATACAAAATTTTAGCCCCCGTTTCATCACCTTAAGGGTATTGTCTAATTTCAGCGCAATATCAGTCAGTCAGTAACGTTTGCCTGTCATATATACAGATAAGTAAAGTACTGGATCTCTAACTGTGGATTAAGAATCGACAACCAAGTCTTTGAGAGAGAAGTGTATCTGAAATTTGTTCAACTATCGTTCACAGGTCTGATACTTTCAGAAACAAAACTTAGTTCGAAACGTTAATATTTATTTTGCAATAATTTGCTCTAATAATGTAATGCGATTTTTTGAGAGTAATCTATGGCTCTAGCACAAATACATTAATGAACATGTATATTCGAGAGATATGCAATATCAATTACAATAACTGTAATTACATATTACGTGATCCTGTAGACGGTGTCGAAGTAAGTCACCTAATGTTATTGTAAGACAAACACTTTCAAAACGATAGAATTATTGCCAATGTTAAATCAATCATCATTGTTCTACCGACTATTATTGATTTAATTTAAAACATCGGCTTACTAGTAGTGTATAAATTCAATACCAACTAGAGCGAAACGATAATTGAAGCTAAACACTTGCTAACACATACAAAAATAAAAGTTGAAATGCACGTTTCTAAGATCAGTCCATTGATATCGAACCATATTTGAAAACTAAGGTTGATAAATAATATTATAACCAAGGGTACAAAATTAACATGACAATATGTGACATAGGAGACTTTAGCAATTCTTATGCTAATTAGTCAAACAACAATGTCTTTAAATATGACGTTGCTAATATTATTTGCGCAAGTGGAACGATACGTTGAAAGATTTCGAAGATACCTCACCTGAAAACGGCTTTAAAGACGCAGAATTGTAATGTCACTGTTAATCTTGATATTCTATTGACAGATTTGAGTATAAGCAGTTTCAAAATTTTGTTATTCAACGGTTGAGAGTTAAAAGAGAAATCAAGTAACATTTGTTTTTACAAACATTTCGTCCATTTCGCGACGTCGTCGTCGCTCGTACAGGTTTTGAAGTTGTCCGTCCAAGTTGACGGAGTGAAAACAGTCCGCCGCAGTCGGCGTATTGCGTGATATTCAACACCTGTTTATTGCAAACCTTGTGCTTAGCTTACCTATTATGACTTCTAACGGCGCGGTTTGTTATTGTGCCTAATATAATATATTCATTGTTTACAAAGGTCAAGAGCGCTTTTGATTGCTCAAAAGCACATCGCATATCTATATCAATCATTACCGAGCTCAGCTATTTTCGATCAGGAAGGATTCCAAGACGCTCACTCATTATGTTTGTTATCGTTAACTCTCACCGATTGTTCTTAAACAATCTCATTGTGTTCATTGTTCCTAGAGGGAGAAGAAATGCATTACGATTCAATGAAGTTCCTTTAGTTTTTGACATACCTGTGTCCTGCGCATTTTGCAAGTGATGTATATGATGCAGGTGCGCATAATAATGGTGGTGATGCAGGATGCATTCCAGATCAGTGCAGTTCAACATTGTCTTGTCACGGACTCGGGCCGCGCTCACGCTCTGTGCACACTTTCACAAAACTATTCCACTGGCACCAACATGTATCGCTGTCACATCACGTTATCTTGGGTACACCGGCACTAACACTCATGGGAACGGTCAGTCGGGAACGGCGCCGGTCGGTCTGTGACTGACGGCGCCCGCGGCTTAGGGCATCACGTGTTCACGGTTCAATCCAGCTAATGTTGCGGAGACGTCACATCCATTTCGGAATTCCGCCACGATCGATAAGGCGTTCGATAGGCAGTGCAATGGTCTGCGGGCGCGCAGTACTTGCGGCGCTCGATTGTAAACTGAGTGTGTGCGTTGACGCCGGCTGCGGTGCCACCTCCCGGCCGCCGCGGCTCGGCTCTCGGCCTCGGCCGCTCGAGCCCCCGGCTATCATATCGCGCCACCTATTGCCCTCGGAAGGATAATGCGACGTTCAATGTCCGTCTTTATTATCACCGTATACGTTAAGATGCACGCTGTTTCTGGAAAAATATCAATAACTTTTATTTTTATTTGTCATTATCGAAACGTAAACACATTGACTATTGAACGATAAATTATTCAAATGGTAAATAGAACGTTAACATGCGATTGCATGGCTCAATCGCAGACATATAGTTGTGAATTGACATTAGCATATTGTTGACCTTTATTAACGTTAAGATATATATAATATAATATCAGATATCGATAATAATCAGACAGAGGTTAATAAATAATCTTGAGATAAACTGCAAAATATTACTTGACATATCTACCGGTAATCGTAAAAAGTGGGACGCCAAAAGCTTCAAGCAATGCTTAAAGCATTGTCTACGCGCATAATTATCGCGATAATGATAAGATTCGCGGTTAAATGGCAAAGTGTAGATTTGCGGAAAAAGGGAAAAAACCAACAAGTAAAATATCCGCAGTAGGCTCCAAGGTCGATACTTGATCGCCGTGAGCCGGTACACACTTTCAAGATACGATGTATGTGCAAACACTACTTATTGTTATGACGTGCAGTGAGCGCATTGTCGAAACAAGTCTTTATACACCAATGTTGAACATGTCTCAGAATATTCGACTGATTACCGTCATCATTAATGATTTCAAATGCAGTTACTAACAATAGGTGGGTAATATCATGATGATCTGAGTACATAGTGGAGTCATGACAAACAAAATTAGATTCATAGATGAACTTTTACGTCCAGTTAATCGGTAACAATTCAAATCCTTGATTCTTCAGACCTAAACAGTTACAAGGCCTACACTTTAGTGATTTATTGACTATTTATGTACCTGTTTTATTCCAATCCTAATCACTGACTGACATAATGTCTTGATGGCCGACCTTGCTCTAGATTTCAATGCTTCGATGAAATGATTTGTCGTTCACGTCTTCAAATAATCGAGTTCGGCGGTGAATAACTCTGCGAACAGGTGCAATTTTTTGCACGTTACTTGTTTTGGAAAAATATTAAACTTGTTTGTAGGAATATTAAGTCAAAAATGTATTCGCTAATTTAATGCGCGAGCAGATTGATTCGCAGATCTGTTTGCAGCCTTAAGTCTGATAAATGTGATACATAACTGATTGAGAAATCTTTTAGATAAATACGTGAATTACAAGTAAGGCGAGGTATCGGAACGCGAGCACAGAACAGATAATAATACTACTAAACGTGAGGCAGTGTTGCGTATTGAGAAATCACTAGACAATTTTTCAGTTCTTGGATAAAATTTAAATGCATAAATATAGGAATTTTGTTGAAAATCAATAAGATCTTTTAAAAAACTAAAAAGAACCGACTCCAATGCCGCGCTATTAATTTTCAGTACCAATGTTGTGGTGTTAATCTCCATATCTCTGGAGATACTTATCAGACCTCGATAAAATTACCATGGTATTACACTTGGGATATCTTCTTTCCAACAATAAAAGAATAATCAAAATCGGTTCATAAATTACGAACTTATTTAACAAACATAAAAACATATATAATACAGGTCGAATTGAGAAACCTCCTCCTTTTTTTGAAGTCGGTAAAAATGGGTTCACTTTAGAATTAAAAAATAAATATTTTCATATAAAATGTATGTGCTATGTTATACATTTTCTATCAAATAATTCGTTTTGGTTTGATTTTAGTCTGTTTTCAGGTTTTTAACCGACTTCAAAAAAAGGAGGAGGTTCTCAATTCGTCTGTATGTTTTTTTTTTTTTTTTTTTTTTTTGTGTGTATGTTACGCGATTTCTCCATTAATTGTGAACGGATTCAAATGATTATTTTATTAATAGGTAGGATACGTTTCCGAGGTGGTCCCATTTTAATTTTATCGAGATCTGATCAGTATCACCAGAGATATGGAGATAAATACCTCAAACATAGGAGAATGTACTAGTTTTAGTAGAAAAGTCCCAAGAAGATTATACACAATGGAGGTTGCTATTGCATATAAGATATTCTTACGGTAACTGTGAGCGAGATAGAAATAAAGGCGGGGATAATTTTTAACCGACTTCAAAAAAAAGGAGGAGGTTCTCAATTCGTCTGTATGTTTTTTTTTTTTTTTTTTTTTTTGTATGTTACGCGATTTCTCCATTAATTGTGAACGGATTCAAATGATTATTTTATTAATAGGTAGGATACGTTTCCGAGGTGGTCCCATTTTAATTTTATCGAGATCTGATCAGTATCACCAGAGATATGGAGATAAATACCTCAAACATAGGAGAATGTACTAGTTTTAGTAGAAAAGTCCCAAGAAGATTATACACAATGGAGGTTGCTATTGCATATAAGATATTCTTACGGTAACTGTGAGCGAGATAGAAATAAAGGCGGGGATAATTTTTTTTTATATCTTATAGGCAAGCGTTTGACCACTATCTCACCTTTTGCTAAGTGATGATGCGGTCGAAGATAGAGAAGTGAACTAGAATGGGAACTGGCTCTCAAGGATAGCTGCCGGAACACATTAGATGTTTGGCGACAGATTTTCTGACTTGAGGGTGGTAGCTGGCCAGGCGGACACTAGATATGTTCTACCACCATGCGAGGGTTACTGGTTTCTTAACGATGTTTTCCTTCACCGGAGGGCCACTGTGAGAAGCGCACATATATTTTTCGACAGAAAAAATCATTGGTGCACGGTGGTTTGAACTTGGTACCACGGCATCAAAGCCGACCGTTCTTCCAATTACGCCACCGGGCCCTCAATAAATAATTATATATAAATATAAATAATTTGTCTTCACAGGAATGTTCTACCGGGCAAAGTCTTGTTAGGGTGCAAACTTTTTTAAACATACCTAAGATTTTTTGACATGACATGACGTTTGCCGAAGATGGCGGCCATTTCAGTCCCGCGACACTGCATACATAATTAAATAACTCAGAATTATGAACGTACTTTGTACCAATCAACACAGCAAAAAAAAAAATTATAAGCATAAAGCCACAAATTATATAATAGTTACTACGTTAATAATACTTTCCGTTGTTAGGTTGGCAACACAGTGCTTTCATAATTCGGGTATCCACAATATAGGGAAGTGCCTCTTATAACGTAGTAGAGTGATTCAGTACTCTGTTGGCCATATGGCGGCAATTAATGTTAATAATCGCAAATAATACTTTTTTATATTCATTTTGGAATACAACTAGTCCGTGTTATAAAAGTATTTGGAATTATTGTAATAAAATAGACAATTAATTATCGTGTGTGTCAGATGCTTTACTTGTACAGGGCCATTTTGGACATTGTCCTTTGATACCTTGATGACATCATTATTACTAGTGAATATTTTCACTTTCTTCCGTTCTTTTTTTCCGTTCTTTTTACTGGGAGAACTCCACAGGCATGGAACAGAAGCATGGTGGTTTTGTTTTTCAAAAAAGGAGACAAAACCCTATTGAAAAACTATCGCCCGATTTCGCTTCTGAGCCATGTCTACAAGCTGTTTTCAAGGGTCATCACGAACCGTCTTGCGCGAAGACTCGACGAGTTTCAACCTCCGGAACAGGCCGGGTTTCGAAGCGGTTACGGCACCATAGACCACATCCACACGGTGCGGCAGATTGTACAGAAGACCGAAGAGTATAATCGGCCCCTGTGCTTAGCATTTGTGGACTATGAGAAGGCCTTTGACTCAATCGAAACCTGGTCTGTTCTCGAGTCCTTGCAGCGTTGCCAAGTCGACTGGCGATATATCGAAGTGATGAGAGGTCTATATAATGCCGCAACGATGACTGTACAAGTACAGAACCAGCGAACTAAACATGTCCACCTGCGTCGAGGAGTGAGACAGGGGGACGTCATATCCCCGAAACTGTTCACTAACGCCTTGGAGGATATGTTTAAGACGCTGGACTGGAAAGATCGTGGCATTAACATCAACGGCAGGTACATCTCTCACTTACGATTCGCAGATGACATCGTCATTATGGCAGAGACGCTGCAGGACCTACAAAGGATGTTGAATGGCCTAGCTGATTCTTCTCGTAGCATCGGTCTCCGGATGAATTTGGACAAAACCAAAGTCATGTACAACGAGCACGTTGTTCCGGAACCGATTGCCGTAGATGGAATCCCACTCGAAGTTGTCACTAAGTATGTTTACCTAGGGCAAACGTTCCAACTAGGCAAACATAACTTCGAGAAGGAAATCCAGAGAAGAATTCAGCTGGGCTGGGCAGCATTCGGAAAACTCCGTCGAGTCTTCTCGTCGCCTATACCACAGTGTCTAAAGACAAAAGTCTTTAACCAGTGCGTCCTACCTGTGATGACATACGGAGCCGAGACGTGGACACTCACAGTCCGACTGGTCCACCAGTTTAAAGTCGCTCAGCGAGCTATGGAGAGAGCTATGCTCGGTATTTCTCTGCGGGATCGAATCCGGAACGAAGTAATTCGCCAGAGAACTAAAGTTATCGACATAGCTCAACGGATTAGCAAGCTGAAGTGGCAGTGGGCTGGTCATATCTGCCGCAGGACTGATAACCGTTGGGGCAGACTTGTCCTAGAGTGGAGACCGCGAATCGGCAAACGTAGCGTAGGACGTCCTGTGACCAGGTGGAGCGACGACATACGCAAAGCGGTGGGCAGTGACT
The DNA here is from genome assembly GCA_954871355.1 of Cabera pusaria. Classification (NCBI taxonomy): domain Eukaryota; kingdom Metazoa; phylum Arthropoda; class Insecta; order Lepidoptera; family Geometridae; genus Cabera; species Cabera pusaria. The sequence continues at coordinate 7,825,226 of OX940894.1, forward strand.
GGAAGAGAAGAGCCGAAGATCGGGCTCAGTGGCGCATCTTGGGAGAGGCCTATGTCCAGCAGTGGACTGATACAGGCTGATGATGATTTTCACTTTAGCGCGGCATTTAAAGTCAATTTTTTTAGGGTTCCGAACCCAAAGGCTACCAAATGAACACTTTCTGAGACTTTGTTGTCTGTTCGTCCGTCCGTCCGTCCGTCCGTCCGTCCGTGTGTCTATATGTGCGCACTTTACAGATCTGTATCTTCTTAACCGTTATAGGTACATACTTGAAATTTTCAAAAAGTATATATCCGTCAGTGTATAACGGCCCAGACTTGGCTGGCACCGACTTCAAATAGAGAAGTGGGTAACGCTTATAATAATTTTAAGTAAATTATTTTTCGCTTTTGAGTGCCTTTTTGTGGTTATGAAGTCGGTTTCATTTTTTTTGAAAAATAACTTATTATTGGATTGAGAAAAATACATTCATACAATATATCAATAGGTTTATTGTTTTGTTTTTAAGACATGTTATTTAATGAAAACACCTAATGAATGTGATCTAGCAAAGCTATATACAGCGCGTCGTCGCCTTAAATAATTTTGCTGCAACTGTTTAATCGGTTCGAATGACTGCGAAATGTCTGTTTGGCCGAATTCAAGCTCCATTTGTAGCAATTCGTTTCAATTCCTTTTTCACAACCCTTGCGTGTAGTTCATTGCAGCCTATGACAGGTATAGATTACAAGATATCCTTGTTCTGCAACGCATCTTCTAGATTTATTACGTAACCTTTATAGTATCCATTAATATGAATAGATAATTTTTGATTTTACTGAATGCATAATTATTTTTATGATAGAAGGTTAAAGAACTAGCATGATGTTCGATCCTGAACACCGCAAACGGTGTTATCTATCAAAAAGAGAAACCGTAATATACAAATATGATTATTGTCAAGATTTTTTACTGCGTGTCTGTAATTTTGTGACCTGATACATACATGCCCTATTATATATTCACTGGATAGTCTTCGAACCAATAAAAGAACATTTCCTTTTCACGGATTAATAACTGATAATATGGTAGGCATCCTATGCGGGCTAACAGAATTCCTATGTGGCATGACACCTTAGGTGGACTAGCAGAATTCCTATGGAAAGTGATGCCCTAGGCGAAATATCAGAAATCCAACCATCATAATTTATGATTACTGTTATTATCCTTGTTTTAAATTAATTTATTTCTTGCATTAGCAATATCTTGACAACGATCTTTAATTATCGACTCAGCTTCCTTGTGTAGATGTAATGGAAGGCCAACCACCTTAATGTTTACATTTGCAAAATTATTTTTATAGGAAACTACAGTCTATAGCGGAATTCTGGTATTTGTATATTTTGAACTCTACTTGTATTTTTCCCTTTACTTTAGTGCTCAGTATTTGTAGAGCTTGAAAGTTGCCGTAACGTAATGAATTATTTATTAATCTGTGCCGTACCGTATTAATGCTATTTATTTTGGACACTTCATCAATTAATTACCTATGTCTTTTCATTGTACCACTCTTTCGGCTTCACGGATTAATAACTGACGATGTGGTGGGCGCCCTAGGCGGACTAGCAGAATTCCTATGCGGTATGACGCCTACTACGACGGGACACTACGTCGAGTCTTCACATCGCCAGGAACACAGAGTCTGAAGACAAAAGTCTTCAATCAGTGCCTCCTACACGTCATGGCATATGGAGCCAAAAAGCCAAAACACTCACGATTGGCCTGCCCACCTAGCAAAATCCAATTACTGTTTCCATTCACGCTAACAAGTCCAAAATGTATGAAAATTACATTTATTTTTCCGCAACAAAATTGTCATTCCCATAGATTTTTATTTTGCGTTACCGCGTACTACACTTGCGTAAGGTGGAAATGGCTCAGCGTGCTATGGAAAGGGCTGTTTTCGGAGTTTCTCTGAAAGATCGAATCCGTAACGAGGTGATCCATCAGAAAACAAAATTAATCGATGAAGTGGCAATGGACAGGCCACATTATCCGAAAAACCAACTACCAATAGGGTAAATGAGTTCATACAATATTTGCCATACAGCTCTCTAGCTGCATCTCCCACTATTCACACTTATGTTGCTAGTAAAATAAAATTTGCCTCATCAATAACATACCTACATTTTAGAAAGTAGAATTTGTTCCTAGATTGAGCGTAATTCGATTTGCATGATTAATGAATGCTTCACGCACATTAAGTGCGGATTTTACCAAACTCGGATAAAGTTAATCTAGCTAGAATAAATCGTCATTTGTACTAAGAATAACCATACATTTTTTGACGTTTCCAATGATTTCCTCTAGAATAACTCATATCCGAGTTTGGTCAAATCCGCACTCTTAAGTTTGGTCAAATCCGCACTTAAGAGTGATCACTAGATGCGAACAACATCGTAGTTTTTAGATATTGTCCATGCTTAATTGCGCTATGCTGTGTGAACTACATAAATAGTGTTGTTTACCAACGGAACCCTATTACTGAGACTTCGCGGTCCGTCCTTCCGTTCATCTCTCAGAGGGATGTCTTCTAAACCGTAATAGGTAGACAGTTGAAATTTTCACAAAGTATGTATTACGGCAATGTGGCAGTGTGTATAACAACAAATGCTAAAAATTTAATAAAGTTAAAAATTAAAGGTCCCCTTACAAGAATCGTGTTTTTTCAGCAATTTTTGTTTAGTCTTATTATTTGAACTGTGGTACGAAACCCTATGTGTCCCTACCTGGTCACAGGACCTTAACCGTAATAGGTACAAACTTGAAACTTTCACGAAGTATGTATTAATATGGGGCATTTAAAAACATATACTAAAACAAAATAAAATAAAATAAAATATTAAAGGGGGTCCTCATACTAGAAAAGTGTTTTTTTAGGCGTTTTATGCTCGAGCTTTCAAATCTTAATAGATAGAGACAAGAAATTGCTCATAGTGTATATTACTATAGCTTCTATAACAACAAATAATAAAAATTAAATTAAAGGAGGTCCCCATTAAAGAAACATGTTTTCTTTCAATCGAACAAAATTTTTTCAATCTTATTTATTGCACTGTGGTACGGAACCCTACGTGTGCGAATCTGACTCGCGCTTGTCCAGTTTATTTTTTATTCTTTCAATTTACCTACTTTTATTTTATTATTGTTGGTACCTAACAATACATGACGCAGGCTTCTAAACCTAATGAAAATATATAGATACAGGGTATCTTGTGAATATTTGACCTATTATGAAGTACAATGTCACAAGTACACAATGTTCTAACGAAGAAGACTTTGTCAAAGCCACTCACTATTGTTGTTACAAAAATAGTAACCTAAGGCATTCCCATTATTGACCGACTTCAAAAAAAGGAGGAGGTTTCTCAATTCGACCGTATATATATATTTTTTTTTAATGTTTGTTCGCGGATAACTTCGTCGTTTATGAACCGATTTTGATTATTCTTTTTTTGTTCAAAAGGAGATATCCCAAGTGTGGTACCATGGTAATTTTATCGAGGTCTGATAAGTATCTCCAGAGATATGGAGATAAACATCTCAAAATTGGTACTGAAAATGAATAGCGTGGCATTGAAGTCGGTTCTTTTTTAGGGTTCCGTACCCAAAGGGTAAAACGGGACCCTATTACTAAGACTCCGCTGTCCGTCTGTCTGTCTGCCTGTCTGTCTGTCTGTCTGTCTGTCTGTCTGTCTGTCTGTCTGTCTGTCCGTCTGTCCCCGGCTATAGCTCATTAACCGTGATAGTTAGACAGTTGAAATTTTCACAGATGGTGTATTTCTGTTGCCGCTAGAACAACAAATACTAAAAACAAAATAAAGTTAAAAATTAAAGGGGGTCCCCACACAAAAAACGTGTATTTAAACGCCATCTATCTAATTAGTTTCGGCAAAATGACATAGATGGCGCTAGTAAACGAGCCCCGTCCTCGGAACAATGACTAGCCGAGGCCCCGTCTTTCTAGATCGCGACCAAACCAAATATTCTTGGTATCAATTAATCAAATATATGAGGTTGAAACTCTGTTATGTTTCGTATTGTACGGAACCCTCCCTAAGTGTGCGATAAGAGACTCGATGCTGACTCGCACTTGGCCAGTTTTATTAGTTTTTAAACGATATTATTATTTTGTAAGACACTTTCGTAGACACATTTTCTTTACCTCCGAGTAATTAGACTTAAACTCGAGTTCAGTACGTATACAGCAGTATAGTATAGTAGTAATGTAACTGCAACTGTTACAAAGGATTTGATAAACTGAACCTTACCTTCCAATGAATAAGGATTTAAATCCACATGATCATAATAAAAGGGCTCTTCGGCGTATAATACAGGTGCGGCCGGCCGTCCATTTATGGAGTTTCAATTAATCGCTTTTGACTGATGTTGGGTCGACAACCTTAGATTGTAGAATAATCTAGAATTGTCTAAAATAAACGCAGGTGTTTTATAATTTAATAATAATTATAAACGCACATGTGATTCTAATGTGTTTGTAATTAATTATTATCACTTTACTTTGACCTGAAAGTAAGGTTATTAACTCATATTTATTTCTATTAACTGTAAATAAACAATTTTATAGCCAAGTAGCGGAAACTGCCTAACATGACTGCTTATAAGCAATAATAACTTTTTTTTAATAAATTATATCGTATAGGCTAGCCTTTGACCATGACCACTATCTCACCTTGAATGGTAAGTGATGATGCGGTCTAGGATGGTAACACGCTAGGCCTAGAATGGGAACTGGCTCTCAAGGACTGCTGCCGGAACATTAGATGTTTGGCGACAGATTTTCCAACTTGAGGGTTGTAGCTGACCAGGCGGATACTTGACAGTATCCTACCACCATGCGGGGTTGTGGGTTTCTTAACGATATTTTCCTTCACCGGAGAGCCACTGTGAGATGTGCACATAGATTTTTCTTGTAAACTTTAAACTTTCGCGATTCAACAGTCGTCTCGTGACCACCATCAATGCAACTTGGTCGAAACGAGTTAAATAAAAATTTATGTTTTAGGCGCGATAAGTCCCGTATTTTTAACCGACTTCACAAAAAAGGAGGAGGTTCTCAATTCGTCTGTATGTTTTGTTTTTTTTTTGTGTATTTTACGCGATTTCTCCATCAATTGTGAACGGATTCAAATCATTCTTTTTTTAATAGGCAGGATACGTTTCCGAGGTGGTGCCATTTTAATTTTATCGAGATCTGATTAGTAGTCACCAGAGATATGGAGATAAATACCTCAAACATAGGAGAATGTACTAGTTTTAGTAGAAGAGTTCCAAGAAGATTAAACACAATGGAGGTTGCTATTGCATATAAGATATTCTTACGGTAACTGTGAGTGAGATAGAAATAAAGGTGGGGATAATTTTTTTTTTATATCTTATAGGCAAGCGTTTGACCACTATCTCACCTGTTGCTAAGTGATGATGCGGTCGAAGATAGAGAAGTGGACTAGAATGGGAACTGGCTCTCAAGGATAGCTGCCGGAACACACTAGATGTTTGGCGACAGATTTTCTGACTTGAGGGTGGTAGCTGGCCAGGCGGACACTAGATATGTTCTACCACCATGCGGGGTTTATTTGTTTCTTAACGATGTTTTCCTTCACCGGAGGGCCACTGTGAGAAGCGCACATATATTTTTCGATAGAAAAATTCATTGGTGCACGGCGGTTTGAACTCGGTACCACGGCATCAAAGCCGACCGTTCTCCCAATTACGCCACCGGGCCCTCAATAAATAATTATATATTAATAATTATAATAAATAATTATATCTAAATATAAATAATTTGTCTTCACAGGAATGTTCTACCGGGCAAAGTCTTGTTAGGGTGCAAACTTTTTTAAACATACCTAGTATTTTTGACATGACATGACATTTGGTGATGATGGCGGCCATTTCAGTCCCGCGACACTGCATACATAATTAAATAACTCAGAATTATGAACGTACTTTGTACCAATCAACACAGCAAAAAAAATTATAAGCATAAAACCACATATTATATAATAGTTACTACGTAAATAATACTTTCCGTTGCTAGGTTGGCTACACCGTGCTTTCATAATTCGGGTATTCACAATATAGGGAAGTGCCTCTTATAACGTAGTAGAGTGATTCAGTACTCTGTTGGCCATATGGCGGCAATTAATGTTAATAATCGCAAATATTACTTTTTAATATTAATTTTGGAATACAACTAGTCCGTGTTATAAAAGTATTTGGAATTATTGTAATAAAATAGACAATTAATTATCATGTGTGTCAGATGCTTTAATTGTACACGGCCATTTTGGACATTATTGTCCTTTGATACCTTGATGACATCATTATTACTAGTGAATATTTTCACTTTAGCGCGGCATTTCAAGTCAATTTTTTTAGGGTTCCGAACGCAAAGGGTACCAAATGAACACTTTCTGAGACTTTGTTGTCTGTTCGTCCGTCCGTCCGTCCGTCCGTGTGTCTATATGTGCGCACTTTACAGATCTGTATCTTCTTAACCGTTATAGGTACATACTTGAAATTTTCAAAAAGTATATATCCGTCAGTGTATAACGGCCCAGACACGAAATTTAATAGATGCATGTAATTTCATTAAAACTTGTTTTGCACTAAAAAGGGTAAAATTAGTTATTTTAAAAAAAAAATAAAACCGACTTCATAACGACAAAAAGGCACTCAAAAATGAAAAATAATTTACTTAAAATTATTATAAGCGTTACCCACTTCTCTATTTGAAGTCGGTGCCAGGCAAGTCTATTGGATATTAGATAGATACTATGTATGTAGTAGTAGTAAGTAGGTAGATACATGTAGGTATTATCTATCTACTACCTTTTAGACTTGGCTGGCACTGACTTCAAATAGAGAAGTGGGTAACGCTTATAATAATTTTAAGTAAATTATTTTTCGCTTTTGAGTGCCTTTTTGTCGTTATGAAGTCGGTTTTATTTTTTTTGAAAAATAACTTATAATATTTATAACTATAGATTTTTCTGTTGAAAAATCCATTGATGCACGGCGGGGATTGAACTTGCTACCTCTGGCGTCGAAGCCAACCATTCTCCCATTGCGGCATTGGGCCCTCACTTAACTGTGTGTTGTTTTGTGAGCAAATTTTGTGTGGATCGTGTGTATCTCAGAATAATGAATATAGTACAATACAGTAAGGATATATACAATATAGTACAAAATGAATGTAGTACAGAATATTTTTTTTTTAGTGAGCTATATATTTGTTGAGAATAATCATATTAAGTTTAAAAACTTTAAAAGGCATATTTACATGTCACATGAGTCATTTTTATTTGCAGGTTAGTCGCGAAGACGACTCTATCTCTATCAAAAAGTCTACTTCTCCGAAATCGTTCATCATCAAACCAGCCAGACAGTTGTCTTCTTTCCAATTACTCTCTTAGGAATCTCGCTATAAAACGCAAGCAAGGCGATGGATATCGAATTTGCTCATGATAAATCCTATGCCTTATAAATCTTAAGCACCTTAACAATAAAGAAAGTAAGGCTAAATTGCTATGGCAATTTCTCCGGTTGTTGAAATGCCATGAAGTTAAATGTTACCGTCGTTGGTCGTTAACACTGATCGACAACTGCCCAATTCTGGACTTTTTCTTGTTTTAAGGCATGCGTAATTATAATTGCCGCGGGACTTGTGATCGGCACTTTTTCTCGGGGTTTTGAAGTCTCGTCGGACTTACTGTCTAGATGTGCGGTGGTCTGGTCTTTGACTGGTTTTGCGGGTTTTTTGGGTGGTAAGTTTTGCAGTCTGGATTTTGACACAGTAGAGTTTGGTTGGCGAAATAGATAGACATTCTATACGTTTAATTTTAATGTCTTGTAGTAATACTTCTCTATATCACATAAAGTTTGCAATTGAGTAATATAGTGTCTTATTTGTTGTGTGTGACACAGATTTTCCATCTTGAGGGTCGTTGCTGGCTAACTAGACAATGTCCCACTACCATGCCAGGGGTTGGGCGTTTCTTAACGATGTTAATCCTTCACTGAGAGTCCACTGTAAAATACGCACATAAATGTTTCGTTTGTAAAAGCTACCGTTCTCCGACTGTACTTCTGAGCCTAAAAAGTTAATCAAATAATGTATCTACTCGTAATTTGACATACTAAGCTTGAGCTATTTGTGAAATTAGTTCAGATCTATACCGCTATCACTACACTTCGTGGTATTAATTACTTACAGTGCGACTATAGCTCGTAGAAAATTGACACATTTTACTCATTTCTCCTGAGTATGCCAAGCAAAGAAAGCAGGCTCCAGAGAGAGTTGGTCGTTTAACATCAATAGAAATTACGGGAAAGGCACGACTCACGGCGGACTCAATTTACGCGCCCATAGGACTGTCGTTTCTATCCCAATATGTTCATTCATTTGTAAGATTCATTTGACGGTGATGGCTTTATGAGAGATTGTATTTTGTGGCTGGAAAGATCTTTGAGGCACGATTTTCTACGTTACTGATAGGTAATTAGGTACCTATAATACACTAAGGCTCTCAAGATTATTTTCCCCCTAATCCGAAAGCATTCTACGCTAAGTATGGCGATTAACAATCTTTATTCAAGAAAAATGACACCCTAGGTGGTACGAGCATTATTCACAGGTAGTAGGAGAATTATTTAAATGGTCCACCTGACTTACTATCAAAAGGCAGTTAATACCAGCAAGAAGAACATCTTCTGCCAAAACCTTACAGTGTGCCGGTTCTCTGTTCCCCAGTTTCGCCAATAAAGTAGAGTGCGATGTTTATCTTGTGGATGTACTAGAAAGGAGGAAGAACCTAGTGTGAAACTAGCAGGAAATTTGACCGTAGAGTTACATACGCTACTCAATTAGTTCATAAGCACGTGTGACCGCTTGCCATTATGCATGTCAAAGAACTAAAATTGCGCTTCGCTATAAGTCTGTGATTCTGTGATGCATGCCATGGTTTGTGTACCTACGAAGTAGACTGTGTAGTTGTGCTGTAAGTAGTTTTGTGTTACTTATATGACTGTGTGCTAAAAAACTTCGTTACATCAAGAAGCAGGATGGTGTATGTTACCTACATCCGTACCCAAACTTGTCTTAACCTAACAATGCATGATTATTTCTCACCGACAACGCAAAAACAAACTTCTAACTAAAACTAAGGTGATCCCTCTGAAATGATCTCCACAACCTACCACACATCTTCACTCACTTACTCTTTTTCATTATGTCGTGATCAGATCAAGTCAAGCCAGCCTAGCCTAATAAAAAGATCTTAAAATCGTACCAAACATATATGAATCATCGTTCAAGAAAATGAATAGGCAATTGGTTAGCAAATAGTCACGCCACTTAGGCACTTATTGAAGTAGTACGAAGAGTATATATGTCTATTATATTATACATCTATATAAATAGGTGTGTTTTGCGGGCTTTGGCAGCACCTAGAGTTCGCTCAACGATTTCACTAAATTTCAACGCTAAAAACATTGCAAACATGTCAATAGAAAGCAAATATGAAGCAGACGCTTTCTTTCAAGAGAAGATGCAAAGCAAATATTTCTAAAGTTTGAGTGAATGACTTGCGTCACAAGAGTAGCATTGTTTTCGAATAGGTTCCTTTACGTGAATGAATAAACTCGTTGTGGTTCACAAAAAGGAGGAGATTCTCAATTCGACAGAATTTTTGTTTTTTTTTTCATTTTTTTAATGTTTGTTACCTCAGAACTACGTCAAATCATAACCAATATCCCTGGAGATATGGAGATAAACAACATAAGCAAATTTGTATACTTTGATGACATGATTATAACTAGCCAGGGCTATGCTCGGAGTATCTCTGAGGGATCGAATTCGAAACGAGGTCATCCGTCAGAGAACCAAAGTTATCGACGTAGCTCAAAGGATTAGCAAGCTGAAGTGGCAGTGGGCTGGTCACATCTGTCGTAGAACCGATAACTGTTGGGGTAGACGTGTTCTAGAGTGGAGACCACGGCTCGGTAAACGGAGTGTAGGGCGCCCTCCAGCTAGAAGGAGCGATGATATACGCAAGCTGGCTGGCAGCGGTTGGAAACAAAGAGCTGAAGCTCGAGCTCAGTGACGTGCCATAGGTGAGGCCTATGTCCAGCAGTGGACAGAAATAGGCTGATGATGAGTTATCAAACGGCACCAAAGTAACAACATGAATACAGTGTACGATGAAAATTTTTATTTGTTATACATAACCTACTGTAATTTGCGATTTAGCCTCAATCTAAAGTTATTCGTAGTTGTAGCATCCGACGATTGTCTGAAACAGATCGCTATTTAGCGATGACATCGCCGTTTCTTATGGTATTGTAACTACCTATCTCACCTAAACCATAGAAAAGATAATAATACTCCTAAACCTACTTACATTTTTTGTGTATTAAATGGAATTGTAAATAAAAATTAATACTTATTAAAAATTATTTATTGTATCAGTACATAAATGTATACTATAATATCGTTTAAAAACTAAAAAAGAACCGACTTCAACGCCGCGCTATTCATTTTCAGTACCAATTTGGAGGTGTTTATCTCAATATCTCTGGAGATACTTATCAGACCTCGATAAAATTACCATGGTACTACACTTGAAATATCTTCTTTCCAACAAAAAAAGAATAATCAAAATCGGTTCGTAAATGACGAAGTTATCCGCGAACAAACATAAAAATATATATATATACGGTCGAATTGAGAAACCTCCTCCTTTTTTTGAAGTTGGTTAAAAATAACTGCTTAAATGCGAATTTGATTCTATAACTAACCTAACCTAAACAAAAAACTTCACACAGCCACAGAATAAATAATAGTACTTTCTACACGGCACAGCTTCGAAATATTGCAAGACTTAAAGAATGGTGGTCTGATCTTTAAGCCGCGCCAGACAGAACTTGGCAAACCGATTGATGACATGTCATTATTCAGTAGGTGGTTCGAGCCACGGCCGACGCCTTCCACCCATTTAGAATTGCTTATAGAAATCACCAGGCGAGATAGTGATAAAACTCTAGACCATGTTGTAGGATAAAGTTGCTACGGAAGCGGGCTTAATAAATAATTCAAAGAAAAGAAACGTATAACAATTTCTAACATCTAGTCCTGCACCTAACCTACTTTCGCCGATCGACAGATCGCATATCCAATGGCCATGCCAATTAGCCCTAATGTTAAAGCAATTAGCTTAAGCAGGTAAGAGGAAGTGGTTTCACTAGCCCGATCATCATTATAGGTGTGTTTGAATAGCTGTGCCCCGCGGCATCGCCTGCTCAGGTGAGATAGAGGTCAAACGCTTCCAAATTTAAAACCACCGGGATCTATTGATCTATTGATATATTAAAATATAAGCGACGACGAGCCATAGTACCACAAACACACTCACACACGCACGCACGCACGCACGCACGCACGCACGCACGCACGCACGCGCAAAGCGAAGGATCATTGGAAGAGAAGCATACCTACAAGTCGCCAATGATAAGAGCACAGAAGTCTAAATAATAAGCTTCTGTAGATAAGAGACAAAGAACGACCGCATCTCAGCCCACTCCCGCCGGGTGCTCTAGGGCTGGGGTCGGGCTATCGATGCAGCATTTTTTTTATGCCCCAAACTAAAGCAGTGCAAGCATGCACCTATATTATGCACTTTAATCTAGTAAGCATAGTCACACAAAAGCAATCTATCTTATTAAAACTTAAATAGCGGCTAAGTAACCTAATTGACATGTTTACTATGTAAGTTCGCTTACCTTGTACCACATTGAGACACCTTTTTGCACTTTAGCCTAGGTATAAGCATTAACTAGGCTAAACACGTAGAAACTGGTACTTTAATCTGTGGTAAACGAATACTTGTTATGTGGCGTTGCTTTGTACGTTTGCTTAGTCATTTTATTTTAAATGTGATTCAGCGTGAACTCACACAATTTCGTTAAAGTAAGTATGATTTCTCGCTTGTCCTATCAAAAAGTAGTTTGCCCTTAAACCTTACGGTGTTCCATTTACACACAGCCCTTGAGACTCAGACCATTCTAGGCCTATTGTGTTCACTATCTTCGAACACATCATCGCTTAGCCCGCGAGTTAGCTGGCAAAGAATCAGTCAAGAAGAATCAAAGCATTTATTCAGTATGTAGGCAGTATAAATATACGCACATATACACGTCAAAATCATAAATCATAAAATAAATCATAACCAATTATCAAGTAAACACAGCAAAAGCAGAATTTAACGCTTAGAATTAGAAAAAAAAAAGTAATGAACCATTCAGCTGTCATCCAATCGTTTACGTCAGAATATTAAAAAAAAATTAAAGTAGGTTAAAACCAACCATACATGTAACTGTGTGTTTCAGTACTTCAGACAATTTTTATATAAAAAAAATAAAAAAAGTGAAGTAGTGAAACACAACAGGCAAATGCTAGCCTATCAGATATAAATTTAAAAAAAACAACGGGTTGCATGCACTAAGTGCCGGCAGTGCCGGGAATGCCGGCAGAAATGAAAACTTGCACACGTCATTTTTGAATATTTTGGAATGACACCTCGCGCAAGCGCCCTGCGCTCCGTCTTACGAATTTTTGATCAGGACGCGTGACCTGACGCGAGCTTACCATTTTTTACCCGTCCCAAGAAAAGTGCACAACGCCGCTAAAGAAGTTTTCACTTCAAAAATCTTTCCAAAACTTATTTTAAGGCAACTGGTCCCACCATCTCCTTCTGACTTTTGTTTCTGGCATGGCGACATCTAACATTAATAAGCTATGCTCAGCAACAAGGCTCAGTAATGTGTTTATCCTACAGATTATCTGACATACTGCCAGGGCTGTAGCTAGAGCTAGAGCCGAATTTGAGGTAGGGCATGTGATGGCGCTTCAAATGCCATCTATACATAGAAGAAAGAATTATTATAATATGAAATGAATGTCACAAACTGTGGCATGTTCGGAAAGTTTAGATACTTATTGCTACAATTTTTGAAGTGAAACCTTCTTTAGCGGCGTTGTGAACTTTTTCGTAAATTCGTAAGACGGAGGGAGAGGAAAAACTTTTTTGGGATGGGTAAAAAATGTGAAACTCGCGTCAGGACACATGACCTGATCAAAAATTAGTAAGACGGAGGGAAAGTAGACCAAATGCACAACTTTAATGTTCAAGTTTTCACTTCTGCCGGCACTCCCGGAGTTTTTTTGGAGTGAAAACTTCTTTAGCGGCGTTGTGAACTTTTTGGGAAGGGTAAAAAATGTGAAACTCGCGTCAAGACCTCGCGTCAGGACGCGTGACCTGATCGAAAATTCGTAAGACGGAGGGAAAGTAGAAACTTTTTTTGGGATAGCTAAAAAATGTTAAACTCACGTCAAGACGCGTGACCTGATCGAAAATTCGTAATACGGAGGGAGAGTAGACCAAATGCAAAACGTTAATGTTCAAGTTTTCACTTCTGCCGGCACTCTCGGAGTGCAACCTGTTGCTTTTTTTTCTAAAACTATATACAAACAATTAAGTTATAATAATTTGTATTAGTTTTTGGTACCTTTAAGGTAGGGCATTGTGATTTCTCAATTCTTGAGTGGAGACCGCGTATCGGCAAGCGTAGCGTAGGACGCCCTCTGACTAGGTGGAGCGATGATCTTCGCAAGGTGGCTGGCAAGAGCTGGATGAGGGTTGCCGAGGATCGTGCTCAGTGGCATGCAGACTAGAGGTCTATGTCCAGCTGTGGACTAACATAGGCTACGGCCGTTCATGCGGCACACATGTGCTCATGCCCCGACTCCCCAAGCCAAATTCAATTTCTGATAGCGTTCACGCCAAACGCAACTTCAAACTGTATTTATATGAATGTATTTTTCTCCACAAACGTCACTGTCAATGATATTGCCAAAAGTTGCATTTAACGTGAACGAAACAGAAATGTATTTGTCTAAGTAATGTATGAAAATTTTTGCAGAAAACTAATGATATCGCAACCGGCTACTTGTTAGCAGAGAACTAATGATTTTCATTAAACACAGAGTCATGTCTGCAAGCTCGTGAGCTTAAACCCTTGACACACTAACTTTGATTTATATCTAACGTGTGATAACAAGGGTTGTCACTTTTTAACAAAAAATATCACCGGCCATGTCGAGTTGGACTCGCCCACCGAGGCTTCCGTACCAACGTTGGTATGTACCAATTAAGCTAGACCTCTAAATTGTAAGAGCGCTCATATAACTCAGAGGCCTATCTTAATTGGCGTAAACTATGTATGTATGGGGACACCCTATAATTTTCAACTGTTTTATTTTTTGGAATTTTTCCTTTGTTTGTGCTGTAAGACCTTGCTTCTTGCCAAATTTCATGAATCTAGGTCAACAGGAAGTACCCTATAGGTATTCGATCCAAAACCTATAGGGTACTTCCGGTTGTAAGTCTGGTGTAATATTGGTTAAAAGCAAGCAAAATCTAAATTTGCCCATATTTTTTCATTGTGTTGACTCAAGTGTAAGCCGGGCAGCCCATCTGTATTCTACTCACTATCCTACCTAAATATTTAGCACTAGCAGCCCGCCCCGGCTTTGCACGCGTAGAACATATATGCCTACAAAATTTGCATCAGATTGTTGCATCGAATATAAAATATGAACATATTTAACAATCATCGTCAAATTTCATCCAATTTACACAAAACCTTAACGAATTATGCACCTAAACCTTCCTCATAAACACTCTGGCTATTGGTAAAAACCGCATGATAATCCGTTCAGTAGCTATTGAGATTATTGCGAACAGACAGACAGACGCAGTGATGAACTTTGTTTTATAATTGTTAACTACGTCGCGTTTAATGATATATGAATAGAATTTAGTAGATAGTAGATAGATAAGTCGCGTTTAATAACTTATAAATTAGTTGTAACTTCATGAAAAATAAGTTAGAATAACGTTAGACTAAGGTAAATTATATACAGTAAATCATCCAAAAAAGTAGTAGGGTACGAGAAGAAAATTGTAATTAATAGGTAGGAAAACTCTTATTTATCACCCTCACCTATTAGCATTAAAATCAGATAGGAAAATGTAAGCAAGAATGTATGACCAGCCAGGTCTGAACATGTCCAGACTTGTTCACGACTTGACCTTGAAATGTAACTCAGATTTTAGTACAAAGTACTGTGAACTCTATCGCAATATGCAATAGTTGGACAAGTTACTTTTAAATATAGGTAGGAACATTTGCTAGTAAAGTTCGTTCAGTACAGTTCAGTTCACATTAAGAAGCCTAAGGAAAAGGAAATAAAGAAGCCTTCAAGAAAAAGTGTTTTAGTGAATCCCTGCCAGGGCATACTTCAGGCAGAGCCAGCCTCAAGAATAGGCCCCCCTTTTTAATAATACTTACGTAGTGATATTGGACGGCGCTTTGGCGTAAAGGATAGTTACCCTGATTCTGACCCGACGGTCGTCGGTTCTAATCCTAGCTATATACCTACCAATGAAAGTTTTATGTGCATTCATGAATCATGAGTTTTCGTACAGTGGTAGTGGGATCATTAAATCTACCAAAAAGTAGCTTACCACCAAGGAGAACATCTGCCGCCGTAACCTTACGGCGTTCCCCGACGCAAAATGTAGGGGTAATATACGTTTAACGTGTGTATCTGTGTGTCTGTCTGTAGCATCTTAGCACCTAACCGGATGAACCGATTTTGTTTTTATTATTCATAGTTATTTTTTTGTTTGGTAGATATCTTCATCGAGAGTTTTCTTAGCTTTGATTCATGAAAATTCGTTCAATCGTTAAAAAACTATGAGCTTTTTTCTAGTTAATTGCGCTATGAAATCAACTTTCATAGGTCTGATCAATTCGAAAATCTTCTTCTTCAACGATACTGTAAGAACATGGAAGCATTGACCTGATGCTGGGACATCTCCTGGACTCTACAGAATACTCAAATCCTCACCAACTTACAGCTCAGATTAAATGTCGTGTTTAGAGTCATTGGAATGCTTTTAATGAAAAGAGTATACATAGATCAGTCGGGGTGGTTTAAATTATTATTTGAAATATAGATGAATATTATTTTATACAATAGATCATATTATTATACTATATTGACTTCAAATTGATTGTGATCGGTGGGGATCTTCAGCATAAATAAGCTTATAATAATATTATCGTAGTAACTATGACCTAATCTGTGGTTTCACTGCAAATATTTCATTAATTTTGCGATGCGTGTATGAGAAACTCGTGATATCTTCTAGAGTTTTCATTTGAATTATATACTTTAAAGGACAATTTTAATCTATAATATGTGGCCAAGATAATTAACGTAATTATTTGGATAAGGATTAATACTATATACTTGAAAATAGCCTTGGAAGTTATGTAATATTTTTTAACAAAAATTTTAAGATTAAAATGGTTACTGTGAGTCAACCTTAAGAGATAGACATATGCTGTCGCGGACTTTTTTGTAGGTCTTATTAAGTTGTACAACTCTTGCATAAAAAATATTCTTCTATCTATTTTCAATTAAGCAGTGTTCGTAAGAAACGTGTTTTTTCGACCGTTTTTTGCCGACTTAGGTTGCAAATTAGGTCTCCATGTATGTACCTTTGATTTAAACGGGATATTATATAGCCTATTTTCATTCCGAAAGTCCATTCTATGTATTAGTGAAAGATTTTTTTAATCGGTTCAGTAGTTTTTGAGCCAAATCATTACAAACATACAAAAATACAAAAATAAAAAAATACAAATGTTCTCTCTTTATAATATTAGTATAGAGTATAGATAGTATATATATAGATATGTATCACAGTCAGCCGCCTATTTGGCACCCCTCTTTGAGTGAGAATGCTGTTTTAAAGCGTAATCAATGGTATACAAATAGTAGATATCTGTGGACATACCCCTTCCCATCCTTCATTTACCTAAGCTCCTTTCTTACTCTGTGTACTAATCTCTGACCTAAGTGCTAGGTGATAAGCATGCACGGTTTTTAAAAACCTCTCTTAGTCACCTTGACGACACCCACGAGAACACTTAGGCACAGATTATATAATAGTTACTTCGTAAACTTAGGGCAAAATGTTTTCCTTTAAATTATTACTTGCACATTTAGCTATTAGCAAATAAGAATTATTTTGTGTTTCTAGAACACCTACAACCAATCACTGACATGACGTCAATGATGACAAAACTAGTACAATCACTCGTGCTTCGATTAAAAAAAAAAAACTAAAAAAAAAAAAAATTGCTACCATTTTGTTTGGTGGGAGAAAAACTACTTAGGGGTAATGATTTGTTGTTAACACACTGTAATAATTCTTCTGTACGTGTATTTGTGAATGAACCCCTCTTAAGCGGCTGGACCGATTTTGATGATTTTTTGTCTGTTTAAGTTGGTCCCTAGAAAGTTTAGATTAAAAATTGAATCTGAAAGGTGGCGCTGTGATCATATAATTCTTATGTACGTGCCTTTGCCACTGAACTCCTCTAAGAAGGCGAGACAGAAATGTTTGTGTGTTTGAATTAGTCTCTAGATGGTTTAGCTGTACAATTGACCCAATAGGTGGCGCTGTAATCGGGCGGGGCAACGTCTGCTGGATCCGCTAGTATCTATATAATGTTCTAAACAAAGTAGAATGTGTGAAAGCCCTAGCAATAGATAACGTAGTCAAGTAATATAGCTGCTCCTAATTGGACATGTTACATAACTGATGATAATAATATATGATTTAACTGTCTGAATGATAATCAGATCAAGATTAGCCTTACATAGTATTTTAATCAAACATAATTTTCTTCGAAGTTTGTAAGTAGATAAGGAGTTGTAAATCAATAAACATTATGAACATTTAGTAGTAACGTCTACTCCGATCATAAATATCGTCTGTTATACTCACTTCTGTTATGTCGACTATCTTATGTTTCGTTCATCTATTCTATTTTTATTATTATTACTATAATAAAACAGTAACTAAGCGAAAACTGTACATTGAATATTTTTTTGAAATTTAAATTAGGGGAAGCAATATGAACGCTATAGATCCCGAAAATATATTTTTTAAAATTTTTGTCTGTATGTATGTCCGTTTGAAAAATCATCACGCCGAAACTACTGGACGGATTTTAATGCGGAAATTAACTTAAAGTGAGCATAGCTTATACTATGGAATAACTTTTAAAATATTGGTTATCCTGAAAAACATAAAGGTTTTGGTGGCACACGGGAAAAACAGGATATTTTTATGTAAATGTTATGCAGTCTATTAGGTAAACACTTCTCAAATGATACTTTGATCAAATGTATGTATAACAGCTATAAGATTTCATGAAAAGAAAAAAAAAAAAACAGGATACGGGAATCGTTCCTGATTCCGTAATTATACGTGCAGATTTACATTGTTATTCTTAAATTCGCCACACTGTATATGTAAATGATTGGATCAGGTGGAACAGAGCTTGCTATAAGAAGCAAAGGCTGTAGGTTCGAATCTCAGCACGAGAGTAATTTTGTCGTAAATGTAATGATTTTGTAGTTATTTGTTAGTTATTTTGCGTTTATTCTCAATCATTCGAAAACATATTCGGATTCGAAAGCTTCATTTTTAATTTTATTCTTTTTTTTTTGATCACTGAGCTGTTTTGCGCGGAAATCTTTCCAATAAATCACTGACTTTTTCTAATTGAAATATCATAATATCGTTTAAAAACTAAAAAAGAACCGACTTCAATGCCGCTCTATTCATTTTCAATACCAATTTTGAGATGTTTATCTCAATATCTCTGAAGATACTTATCAGACCTCGATAAAATTACCATGGTACCACACTTGGGATATCTCCTTTCGAACAAAAAAAGAATAATCAAAATCGGTTCATAAACGACGAAGTTATCCGCGAACAAACATTAAAAAAAAAATTAAAAAAAATATACGGTCGAATTGAGAACCTCCTCCTTTTTTTGAAGTCGGTTAAAAATTAACCGATCGGAGCATTGTGAATTGCAAAAATCCAAGTCGAAGTAAAGGCAGTTTCCGAATTCGAATTTGCTTTCGAATGATTGAGAATAACCTTGATTATAGGCTTAGCGTTTGACTACTATCTCGCCTGGTGCTAAGCGATGATGTCATCGAAGATAGTGAATCCGCTAGGCCTAAAATGATCCTGAATACCAAGGGCTTTTTGTTGCTGGACACCGTAAGGATATGCCGGCAGATGTTCTCCTTGATGGTAAAAAGCTATTTTATGTCAACAAGTCAGGCGGAATATCGATATAATGCTCCTACTACATGTGGCAAAGGATGGTTTGAGTTGTGACTCGCACGAACCAGCCATCAATCGAATACAAGCATGTCGCTAATCGATTCGGCTCTCAAGAAATAACATTAATAAAGTAATAAATATTTGAGAAAAATATTCGGATGATGGTGGTATACGCACTCTCTTTTGTTATCTTAAGTTTAAGGAGAGCTGAGCTCGGCAAACGACACTCGATCGTTCTTCTGCCGATTATGGATTAAACACAGGCCTCATTATTGGAATATAAGCGAAACGAAACTAGCGCCCAAACTATCTTTGAGTTACTCAAAGCCAACTATGTATGAGAGCTAAGCGAAGCTAAGTAAGATAACCGAAGTAGGTTTCTATTTGAAACATGAGATGTAGATAACGAATTGCTATGCCAGTCGATGTTTTACTTTACATTACACATTATAACTGCACATATTACAGAATCGTCGGGTTTCCCAGCTTCTGAATTCGTATCGCTGGCGTAGTTCTATTAGGTAGAAATGTTGTGCAATTTCGTACCATTTTTAACCGACTTCAAAAAAAGGAGGAGGTTTCTCAATTCGACCGTATATTTTTTTTTTTTTTTTTTTTTTTTTTTTTATATTTGTTCGCGGATAACTTCGTCGTTTATGAACCGATTTCGATTATTCTTTTTTTGTTCGAAAGGAGATATCCCAAGTGTGGTACCATGGTAATTTTATCGAGGTATGATAAGTATCTCCAGAGATATTGAGATAAACATCTCAAAATTGGTACTGAAAATGAATAGCGCGGCATTGAAGTCGGTTGTTTTTTAGTTTTTAAACGATATTATAGATTCGTCATATCTGTCCGTCTGTCTGTCCGTCCGTATGTCACAACTATTTTATTCCGAAACTTTTAAGACTATTACACCTGGAATGACCGACAGACAAACAAGAAAGTAACTTACTATTTCGTGCTAAAAAATCATCATAATAATAATTTACAAAAAAAGAGTTTGTTAACTTTTATTATGAAGATGGTCAAAAATATATCTATGAATACTCTCCGTACTCTAATTTAAAACGGATACATTCAAATTCATTAAAAGTGTAATTTAAAATTATATACATAATTATATTTGCCTGATTTAACGAATTGAAATGCAAGTATCTCCGTTCCGATAATTATGAATTGCAAAGATCTAAGTCGAAGAGGAGGTAGTTTCTGAATCCGAATTTTTTTTCGAATGATTGTGAATAGCCCGGCTGAAATTGAAAGGTGCCTTTTATTAAAGGTTATATATGACCGTTTTTAATAAGCCTATCCCCGGTTCTCGAATTTATTGGAGTCGTCGTTGATGAGTTTTTCGATTCTGCTATCAATAGTTTTAAGCAACTACTTAGCTGGATTTTTTTATAACCGTCAACCATCGCTTTGATATAGATTAAACTGCTGTCCCGGGTGAAATATTGTCTTACTTTAGTCAAAATGCCAAGTGGCTGACTAAACTTTAAATTCAACTAGCGACCCGCCCCAGCTTCGCACATATGCCTGGGTAGAGCATATATGCCTGTATCTGTTTGCATCACTTTGTGGCGTCGAGTATGAATTAATGTTTACATAAAACCTTGACGAATTATACACATAAACCTTCCTCATTAATCATTATATCTATTGATGAAAACCGCAAATTCTGTAGTTTATCGCAAACTGACAGACAGACGCGGCAGGGGACTTTGTTTTATATTATGTAGTGATATAAAAGTAAATTTAAGAGTTGCTTAATGAGATGCCGAGAATATCAAGGCGGTTAGTTGTCTTTATAGGTATATCTTTAAATGTAGGAGATCAAACGTTGGACCAGCGCTTCTCTATGAGGCTGGATTTTTGTGCTGCTTGATACATTATAACGACGTTGATATCTACATACCAAAGTACAATATTTGCCAAATTTTCGTTGTACAATATATTATGTAATAGTATATGCTATTAAACATTGTTGAAGTATTCTATTTAAAATACATTGTAATTAAAATTGTATCTACCAAACTGGGCAATGCAATAGTGCCCATATATTGATGGATAGTGTGGATTATTTAAATTAAGACATGAATTGTTACATTAAAAAAAATTTACAGCGTAGCAGATGTAACTTCTCTTGGCCTAATCATAATGTAAGGCATTGATTTTACCCTAAATGAGACGAATAAAATATTAAGTGTAGCCACACTAACGTTAAGGTTTTGTTAAGTTTTTGTAGGAAGCGCGAACGAAGTCGCGGGTACAGCTAGTATAATATATATCCTACGCAGCTCAATCAGATAACAAATCTATTTTCAAGCGACTTCCGAAAAGTAGGAGGTTCTCAATTCATCTGCATGTTTTATTAATTTATTTTTACAAGCTTTTATTTAACTTGCAATGTATGTATGTATGTAACTATGTATGTTCGGGTGGAATCTTGGAAGCTATATTAGACCCACTTCCCGATGTCCGATTTGACTCAAATTTGGTGTACTTATGTATCTTCGGTGACAATACAATGATATGGTACCATGGAGCTTGTCTGATGATGGAGACGGAAGGTGGCCACGGCATCTCTGTGATATAACAACATAACCCCACCGAGTTTGGGCTCGATTTATTCATCTTGAAGAGAACTTTACGCCTAAATTATATCCAGGGTCTGATGATGAAGCTGGAAGGTGGCCACGGCATCTCTGTGATAAATCAACATAACTCTACCGAGTTTGGGCTCGATTGATTCGTCTTGAAGAGAACTTTTCACCTAGATGATATCTAGGGTCTGATGATGAAGCTGGAAGGTGGCCACGGCATCTCTGTGATAAATTAACGTAACTCTACCGAGTTTGGTCTCGATTGATTCGTCTTGAAGAGAACTTTACATCTAAATAATATTTAGAGACTGGTGATGAAGCTGGAAGGTTGCCACGGCATCTCTGTAATAAAATAACGTAACCCCAGTGAATTTGGGCTCAAATTATTCGTCTTGAGGAGCACTTTACACTTAAATGATAGCCAGGATCTAATGATGAAACTGTAAGGGGGCCATGGCATTTCCGTTATAAAGCAAAATAGCCCCACCGAGTCGATTGATTTTCCGCGAAGAGCACTCTACCCATAATCACATCAAATATCCGTGGAATATTTTAAAACATCATGCCTTCTCTTAAATACTTAAGTAGTAGGTATGTAGTCGGTATCTATACCTACCTACTAAAAAGTTAAAAATAAATTATAAATAAAAAATATTTTTAAAAACAAGCTTTTATGTGGGACATTGAACTAAAATGTTAAAAATAAATTCTAGTAAGTATTTGGCGTGTCAACTCACCTGAGGACGCTGCAGTAAACATTTGTTTGTGCAAATCCATGTTGCCATTTTTCTCCAAAACTAGTTCGATTTTGTCTCGATTTTGTCTTTAAACGGTTCATAATTAATCAGTGGTGGTTCTTAGATAGATTTTATGACGTTAATTTTCTAAAGGACATTGTCGTGGGTGTTTATTCAAAATTTTAATTTTGTTACTTGTGTTGACGATTTTCAATTATAATAAGAACTGTCAACGACAAGACCGTGGTGCAGATTTTACTAGTGTAGGTACTAAGGGATTCTAGGTCAGCACAATATCACCTCCCGTTAACGGTTACTTGTTTTGCATGCAGTTAATTAAGAGAATTGTACAAACGTGGGACATGATTCACGAATTACCTTGCACATTTTAATTGCAATTTATTTATTCGTTGTATTTACAACTTTATAATACCATTATAAATAGATTAAACATTGTTAAATGAAGGGCTTATGTTCAGAGATTTTATTCTAGGTAAGGTACGTAGGTACGTACAAATAGGATACCTACGTTTTTTTAAATATCTGATGAGTCAGCGTTTGATCACTATCTCGCCTGGTGGTAGGCGATGATGTAGTCGGAGATGGTGAACACGCTAGGCCTAGAATGGTCTGACTCTCAAGGCATGTGCTACCAGAAACCCGAAAGGTTATAGCCGCAGATTTTCTCCTTGATGGTAGTAAGCTACTTTTTGGTAGCCAGTCAGGCGGAACATGAAAGTTGCAAGAAATTTAAACAATAATAATTACCAAGACCGATACTATAAAAAAATAATGTATGATCGTACGAAACAAAAAAACCGACATCAAGATATACAAATGCATCGATTTCGAGTTTAAGATGTTTATCTCCATATCTCCAGAGATTATTATCAAATCTCAATAAAGTTTGAATGGGACCAAACAAGAGGCATAATCTCTTGAAGAAAAAAAGAATTTTCCAAATCGTTTAATAATTGACGGAGTTCTGGGCCAGTAGTCTCTTCATGAATAGCGATGAATTTCGACCGATAATCGTCGATAAGAAAAGAGATGCAAATATGCTACTGTCTAGCTGCATCACCTACTAGTAGCCGTTTGCGATGACAGGACGCATCGCTATCAATGTAGAGACCTCCACCCGAGGTAACAACAAGCATAAAAAAAAGAAAACATTCGAATTAAAAACCTCCTCCTTTTTTGTGAAGTCGGTTAATAATGAATTACGAGATAAATCTCGATTGCATCTGAGCGGCAATGAAGTCAAAGAAATTGCAAGAAACAGGATGTAAAATTTTAACAAAGAAGTTTAATAAAAAATAATTTATTAGGTAGGTAATTTCTTCCTAATTATTTAAAAATAATGGCTTTTCTTGTTGTAAAATATGGAAACTGCCTCTAGGTAAACATGTTTATGAATATTTAAGTATTTCTTTGTGTTTTCTGTCGACACAGGGTCGTCCTTTGTTGTAATTACAACATGGTATTGAACCCTAATTAATATCGTCTCTCTTTCTCACCAAAAGCGTTTAAAACGGTATCTACCTCTAACATAAATGATTTGTCAAGATTCAAGATTTTATCCATCAAGCTTTTTTTTGTACGCGTAGGTACCTTATCTAACTCAGCGTATTGTCTTAGATATACTTATAAACTAATAAAACTGGCCAAGTGCGAGTCAGCATCGCGTCTCTTATCGCACACTTAGGGAGGGTTCCGTACAATACGAAACATAACAGAGTTTCAACCTCATATATTTGATTAATTGATATTACCAAGAATATTTGGCTTGGCCGCGATCTAGAAAGACGGGGCTCGTTTACTAGCGCCATCTATGTCATTTTGCCGAAACTAATTAGATAGATGGCGTTTAAAAACACGTTTTTTGTAAGGGGACCCCCTTTAATTTTTACTTTATTTTGTTTTTAGTATTTGTTGTTCTAGCGGCAACAGAAATACACCATCTGTGAAAATGTCAACTGTCTAACTATCACGGTTAATGAGCTATAGCCTGGTGACAGACGGACAGACAGACAGACAGACAGACAGACGGACAGCGGAGTCTTAGTAATAGGGTCCCATTTTACCCTTTGGGTACGGAACCCTAAAAACTAACTAAGGGTATGTTATCTTTATAGTTTATACAAGACAAAACTCGGTTTCGAACTTGGATCGGGTGCGAGGTTTTAGGACGTCTATTAAAATATTGATGGTGTTTTTTTTTAATGTTAAAACTGGGTAAATAAGAGAGCAATATGACGAACCTGTTAAATTTGTTAAACATTTAAAAACTCGTCATTAGGTAACACTAACTTTAGTTCATTTGCATAGTTTTGGATGACAAGAGAAACGCCCGTGCACGGTTATATTATTAATCTAATACTATAAAAATCTTTGTCCTGACATACTGACTGGTCGTAGAGACTTGAAATTTAGAGTATATGTTTGTCTTAGTACGTTAGGGTGTACTAAGAAAGGATTTTCTAAAATTCACTCCTTAAGGGGATGAAATGGGGGTTCAAAGTTTGTATGGAGAAACAAGATTAGTTAGTCTTTTCTATCCAAAACTTCACACAAGTGCTTCAGTAAAAAAATAAGTAAACACGTGTTTCAGGTTTTTTTGAAATTCCACCCCTCAGAGGGTGAAATGGGGTAACAAAGTGTGAAAATAAATATTGTTTCTGATTGCGCTGATATTTGGCATGCAAATAGTTATTACGACGTTAGTTATCTCTGAGAAAGAATTTTTCAAAATTCACTCTTCAAGGAAATGAAGTGGGGGTTTAAAGTTTGGGTAGTCATTTTATTCGACATTACTCACAAGTACTTCTAAATAAATAAGTAAATACGAGTATCAGACTTTTTCAAAATGCCACCCTAAGAGGATAAACTGGGGTAACAAAGTCTAAAAATCAATATTGTTTCGGATTGCGCCGAAATTTAGAATGCAGATAGTTATTATGACGAAGGTATTCGCTCAGAATGGATTTTCTAAAAATTCTTCCCGGATACGGAACGGGGATTCAAAATTTGTATGGCGAAACAAGATGAGATTAAAGTACGTGTTGTAGGAATTTTCGAAATGGGGTAGGTAGCAAAGTATGAAAATTTGGGTTTTTCGGATTTTATAAATATAAATCCGGAATTGCCTTAGTCCCGCAATAACATTAAAACGGGTGAACCGAAATGGCTGATTCTTATTTGATGTCTTTAATGATAGAATCGTGTATACAAAAGAAAAGTTTTAAGTAAATAAAAGTTTTTAACGCGGGCGAAGCTGCGGAGCACTTCTAGTATATATATATATATAATATTACCGTGGCACGCGCAAATTGTACTTAGTAATAATTACTAACACGTTCCAAAGATCGGTAAAGTCAAAGTAAACAGGTGCGTAAAAATATGCAGAAAGTAAACCAATAAAAACGTTTTACTTATACGACTTACTTTTAATAACAATAAAGTGCCGTTTTACAGTGAATGTTATACATTAAAATTTGATTTAAAAAGCGCTTTCACTTATCTACGTAACAAGAGTATTATTACTTTCATTTTCATTCTGGCATTTAATAAATATAAAGTCGTTTAAAAAACTAAAAGAACCGACTTCAAATGCCGCGCTATTAATTTTCAGTACGAAGTTTGAGGTGTTTACCTTCATGTCTCTGGAGATACTAATTAACTCTCGATTAAATTACTATGGTACCACCCTTGGGATATCTCCTTTCCAAAAGAAAAATAATCATCAAAATCGGTTCATAAACGACGAAGTTATCCGCGAACAAACATAAAAAATATATATATGCGGTCGAATTGAGAAACCAACTTTTTTTGGAGTCGGTGTAAAATGAACACTATTATACTTTTAAACACTTATCCTAAATCAGAAGTAGCTTCAAACAGAATGCCTTACTCAGAATGTGGGCTATGAAAATATTTTAACACATTCAAATATAACACTACTGCCTACACACATCCACTACTGCCTACCTACTTACTTACTATCTTGGTAATAAAACAAATAAAATGTGATAAGAATATTGTCTTTCAGTATTTTAATGCGGAATAGTGATCTGTTTTAAATTGTATTACCAAAAATCTGTAAATGGTTCATTACTTCAAGCTCCGAATTTTTGATATTTCCATGGTCTCACATGCCCTATAATTGAATTAGACGATTAAACTGCCATTTCTCCAAAGATGTGCGAAGTAGGAAGTAGCTAAACTGTGGGTGTTTTCTTCGCTCACAGAATAAAATAGACTGATTTTGCGACTGTTGGTGGCAACATCAGTCTATTTTCTTAGCCTTGCCTAAAACACTTTGGTGGAAACGCAACCTTACAGATAAGATTAAATTGTGGCTCAAACCACACGTCAAATAAAGAAATTTCGCCAACCAGTCTGCAAGGCTTAGATAATAAACTAGTTTCATCTAACCTGCTAGGTACCTACATTTCCCATCTGGTTTGTTTAATCAAACACATGCGGATAAATAGATCTTGAAAGAATTAACTCTTTACCAAGTCCAATAAATCGTAAGTACCTATGTACTATACCATAGTACCATATGAACATAAAGGTAACTGGAGCGAATAAAAATTCTATTGTTAGCGTGGGAAACTTAAATTACTAGGTAAACCAGACAGCTGTCTATCGAGCTAGGTTCTTTATAAGGAAAAATATAGGCTTCAGACATAAGAGGTTTTATCTCCATTGCAGTATCTGCATTAATTATTAGAAAATATAATGCTGTAGGTACACACACATACATTAACATAATTATGGACGCCTTACGGCTTCATCTGCATTGAAAAGTATCTTGTTATATTCTACCATGTTATAGGCTACCTCAATGCAAAATTTCAGCCAAATTGGTTCAGCCTTTTGACCCTGAAGAGGTATCAAACAAACAAATATATAAACTGACCTTCAGTCCCCTGATTCTCAATCATTCGAAAGCAAATTCGGATTCGGATAGCGCCAGTAGTGACTTGGATCTTTGCAGTTAACAATGCGCTGATCCATAACTTTTGATACATTAATTCTAAAAAATCTGAAATTCTAATCGGAAAGGTTTTCACGACTAAATAGCTCACGGAATAAATATTCCAAATTCAAAATAAAATGATGCTTCAGAATCCGAATTGTTTTCGAATGATTGAAAATCAGGGGGCAGGTCTTGTTGAGACACCCCGAAGACTTTTAAGAACTATAATAGTTAGTTAAACCTCAGAATAAATAATAGCTAAACATAGGTATTATACATAAGTATAGGAAGGCAACTATACACACACAGGAAGGACAGAATTCAGTTTCCGCCTGGCCAGCTACCACCTTCAAGTTATAAAATATTTTTTGGAGACCCAAACATCTAATATATTTCGGCAGCTGTCCTTAGGCGACAGTTCCCATTCTAGGCCTACCGTGCTAGTACCATCCTCAACCGCATCATCACTTAGCAATAGATGAGATGCTGGTCAAATGCTAGACCCTCAGATATATGCATATACCCAAATTACTTAGTGTAAAACAAAAATATCACCTGATCATTTCTACATCTCACATGATGATTAACCTATTTTCCTTCAGGTCCTCAGCATTCAAAGTCTTTGACTCTATGGTTATGTATGATGAGCGTAACAGATAGGCAAAAAATTGTACTAGTAGCCTACAAAATAGATTTGATAGCCTAGTTAGCGGAACAACCACCTTGCCACTTACCGAAGAATATAAATATTTACAGGTTTGCAGGGCAACAAAGTGTCCAGGGAAATTACAGGGAATGTGAAATTCAACATCTGATAGTCTCAAGGAAACGAACGAAGAGTTGTAGTAACATTATGAAAATTCAGTGTTTTGTGCTTAGATAACAAACTCGTCTTTACAATCTAAGGTTTTGCGTATCACTGATTCTGATCACTATTAGACATAGGTATCCAAATTCGTTGAACATTGATTGCTTGAGTAAAAAGGAAAATACCGATATGTATCAGTAATTAAACGTTTCAATAATAGCGGATACATTTTCCGAGAATATAAGTAAATCCCACTTCGAGATAAGTGTGGATGGACGAAAACAATAGTTCTTCGCACCGTGGCTTAATTGGCAAAGCACCGGAACGTGTTATTCCGGAGGTTGCGGGTTCAAGTCCCGTCGGTACGATGAAATTTTGGATTGTGTTTAACAATTTACAAAAAATATAAAGTGTGAAACACTTCAAAGAAACATAATATTTGAAAACAATAGTACTGTTAAATAAATATCTCAATAGGAAGGTTAAGAACCTTTAGCCATCAATAAAGTGTGCAAACAGTATTGTTCAACAGCCGATGAATTTAAGCTGTGTTTAGAATATTTATTTATTCCAAAACAATATACGTTATATGGGAAATCTATATTTACCTATACAACTAGGTTTTATAAAATACTTGGGTATAATAAAACTGAAGGGTGGTTGATGCTTGATAATAGTCTTAGAGCCAAGGCGGTAGAGACAGTATTTTTCATCTTAGGTAGTTTATCTTATAGCTAGTAAGTAAGTACATTCAGGGTAGGCCACACAAAACACAAATCCACAAGCACGTTGACTGCCAGCAAACTGACAGTAAGCGACCTATCGTGTAAAGCAAAACCTATCGGATAGTTTTTGCTGTCAGTTTGCTGGCAGTCACGGCTGTGACTGATGGATAACTGATCGTGTAATGGGGTGACAGACGGTGACTGACCGATATTTACATACTATAATTTGCTGCATGAGCAACCATCTGTCATGACTTTTGCTTTTGAATGACCGTGTAATGGACGCCTTAGGTGAACACTTGTCATAAGCTCAAAGGTACTTTGAAGTGTACAGTATTTTTGGAATAGCTTATTTTTATTTTTTCAAGGAAATGGAATTCTTTGCTAGCGGTCTTAGCGGTAGATATATAGATCTTTAGGTCTGAAATTGCAGTATACAAAGAATAGATACTAATTACAGTACTAAAGAAGTTGAGAAGTATTTCTGCCAGTCACCGTCTAAAGGTTTAGGTTACCATAAGTTGTTTACCATAAAACAACTGCGTAGTTCATATTTGTGTAAGAAAAGAAAGCGTTTCGGAACCAATTGGGTTGGTTGTATGCAGCAGTGTATCCCTTTATATCTTCGAGTATAAAGTCGCTGGTTGTATGGACCAGTGTAGCTTATTTTTAACCGACTTCAAAAAGGTAAGATTACATACAATACAAGTAAGATACAAGGAGATATATAGCAGGATTTATATAGCATGAGGATGAACATAGGCTATTAAATTCTTGGTGTACGTGAACGATGTCGCGAGTATCAGCTAGTATGTGTATGACATATGTTTAGGTATGTCAGCCTGCGTTCACGTTGTAGACTTAGCTTTAGTATGAGCGTCTGGGTATGCTAAATGGACCGCACAATAGACTATAGTGTTCGCTCGAGGTAATCCTTGTGACCCAGCTAGATCGAATGTAGTATCGCAGTTTTTTTGTGTATTATGTTCACTAAATAATGTTCGGTTTTATTTTATTTATAAACTGCTTTAGCTGCCACTCGCTGAAAGTAATGATTAAACATTAGAACGATACAAGGAGTATTATAATATTATTTTTGGTAGATACTACTAATCTTATAGGGACAAGAATCTTGCAAGTCCGCCTATAGCATTAGGTACCATTGCTGTAAGGATGGAGATCTTTAATTAGAAAATCTCCACTAACTTAAAACTATCATAATTTCACGGAAGTTTTTGATGTAATCACGATGTTCTTCACCCGTACTCTTTTAACGCAACAACCTGTGTACCAAGACAACCCACTATAGATCGAAAGGCACTTGTAGAACCAAGAATAAAGAAGCGAATAAGTATGAATAGCTGCACTCAAAATGTACCTATATATAGGCATAGGTATCGTTTTATCAAATTGTGTGGGGAACCCTAAGCACAGCGGTGGAGCAGTGGACTGTATTTCTTCGGTAGAGGCCTTCGGATTCCCACACTTATACTGTGAAGCTTTGGAGCTGGGATTTAAACACGTCTTCAAGCCTTGAAACGCTAATTTATTCTTTCTTCAGTCTTCTTATAGCTACTGAGCTATTCACTAGGCACTATCACTATTTACTATTCTTCCTAGTTTTCCTTTCTTCTTTCTTCTAGAGCCGCCGTTGGTGAACTGAACAATTTGGCACGGTAGCGACGCTCTATTTATATTGTTGTTGGTACTTGCAAAAGAGCGAGAGGTCGATAGTCTGGGAGCGCCCGCACTCTGTCTCGCGGGGCGTGTCCTTGTGTGGGCGCACGCACGAGATGCCGACTTTTCGGAGATATACTCTCCCGAGACGCTGTTTAGTCGAGCGCTAACCATCAGAGAGTGCGGAGCTCTCCCAGACCTATGCTATTTGCAAGTACCAACTCTATTCCTAAACCTAACCTGGTCTAGGTTGACTATCTGTTATATCTAATAAAGCCGAACATGCTTTATTTTAACTATTACCTATCTACTTAGGTTGTACGAATGACCTGTCTTTAGTCCTATAAGACCTATTTTACTATTACAAACCTTATACGAGTTACATTCCTATGTTCTAATAAGAATCTAACAAAATCTATCTATAATAAGGCTGTTTACGAATGCGATACAATTACAAACTATATGTCTATCTATACGAAGCTATAACGAAGTGCGAACTCTATACATGGCAAAGTACCCTACCTATCCTAGAGTACTAAGCTAAAACTTATCTTTATTATATACATCTATCTATATCTATATATGCTATCGGAGTACGACGCTGTCCGGAACAAATTGAACAAGGAACAGTCAAAGATAAAGGCCCCTCCAACGGGATAAGTGAGCTATTACATTCATTTCGCGCATCCTGATCGTGATAAAAGGGGTTGAGATCAGAGGTCGAGGTGACGTGATCAGTAACAAGTCACATGATGGACTCCATGTTTGATGTTGATGTTTGTTCTGCGTGTGCTATTTTAACTATTTGTTAGTGTGATTAGGTGCTTCGTGAAACCGTTAGCCGATAGAACGACCACATCGTCAGTTACCAATAGGCGATAGTAGTCAAACGCTTACCTACTTATAATGGATATGAATAATTAAGATCTATTACTAAGACTCAGCTGTCCGTCCGTCTGTTCATCTGTCACCAGGCTGTATTTCATAAACCGTGATAGTTAGACCTGTTAGACAGTTAAATTTTCACAGATGATGTAATGATGTGGATCGCGACCCCATGGGGGGTCGCCAAACCCCAGTAAAAGAAAAAAACAAAGTTTGAAAATATACTTTTAAAGAAAATATTATTTAAAGAGCATTTGTAGGTGTTGTGATTGAGAGTGCTTATAATATTTATTTCAAAAGAAAAATATTAATTTGTTTCCTGTAGGCCACACAAACGAAGCCTCGGGCAGAAGCTAGCAATATAACAAAATACAGATTATAAACAGTGCAAGTAGGGGGTTGCGACATTTTTTTTCATACTAAGGGGGTCGCGTCAAGAAAAAGGTTGAAAAACACTGAGGTTAGTAAAAAACACGTTTTATGTATGGGGACCCCCTTTAATTTTTACCTTTGTTTTGTTTTTAGTATTTGTTGTTATAGTGGCAACAGAAATACATCATCTGTGAAAATTTCAACGGTCTATCACGGTTCATGAGATACAGCCTGGTGACGGACGGACAGACAGACAGACAGACGAACAGCGGAGTCTCAGTAATAGGCTTCCGTTGGTGCCCTTTGGGTTCGGATCCCTAAAAAAACAGAATAAAATAAATATTTAAGGCTATACGACAAACGTGATTTTCAATCGACTTCTCAGCTAGCATTTGACGACTATCTCACTTGTTGGTAAATGTAGGTGACGGGTGACGTTATATCCGAGAATGGTTGCACGCTAAACCTAGAATGGGTTAGATTTGATGGATAGCTTAAATTCCCGTCAAATACATAAGCCCATTCAAGTGAACATCGTTGTTTGTTTGTCACAGTAAATTAAATCTGTAGAATGGAGGTCATCTGGGTTCAATAATCTAGTAAACTCAAACTGTTTGAAAGGAACGAGCAAGGTCGTATTATAGGATCCAAGCTGTTTAGAGAAGTTAAATTCGATTTTATGATACTTACTAGTGTTTAAACATTAACAGTTAATTCCTAGTACGGTGTACTTGAATAAATATCATCTAGGCAAGCGCGCTACATCATCGATCACATCATCACAGTGGTTAAACGCTAGCCTGAATAGGTGGGGGACTTTGTTTTCTAATCTCGAATGTAGTGATGATTCACTACATATCATAAAACAAGTAACAAAATTAACATTTTTAATAAACAACCACGACAATGTCCTTTAGAAAATTAACGTCATAACATCTATCTAAGATACACCACTGATCCGTTTAAAGACAAAATCGAACTAGTTTTGAAGAAAAATGGCAACATGGATTTGCACAAACAAATGTTTACTGCAGCGCCCCCTGGTGAGTTTACACCGTAACACCTATTTGAGAACATGCACCAATCAAACACGAACCCATAATTGAAAACTCCATCAAAATAGGACTAGTTGTTTTGGAGAAAAATGGCAACATGGATTTGCACACACAAACAAACAAACAAACATCCTCTCACCCCAAACGCATATACACATATTATCGTGGCTAACAAGGTCCCCCGCTACGTCTGTCTGTCTGTTCGCGATAAACTCAAAAACTACAGACGGAAACCGCATGAAACGGTTTTCACAAATGGACTGAGTGTGTGTTGTCATGAGGAAGGTTTATGTGTATAATTCGTTACGGTTTTGTGTAAATTGGTTGAAATATGACGATTATTGTTAAAGATGAACGCAACAAACTGATGCAAAAGGTGGTGTTTAGGTACTTATACATGTTCTACCCTTGCGCGGCCGGGGCGGGTCGCTAGTTAAAAATTTAAAATAAAACTGGCCAAGTGCGAGTCAGCATCGCGTTTCTTATCTCACACTTTGGGAGGGTTCCGTACAATCATATTGCATTGTCACCGAACTTACATAAGTAGGTAATGCCAAATTTCAGATCAACAGGATACCAGCTTTTATACCAGATAACCTGGTTAAAAAGTTGACTTACGAGAAATCTTGTACAAATAATTAAAAATAGTTTACAAAACGGAAAATACTACCGACTTCTAATTGTCTAATTGTATCCAGGTTGGCCAGGGCAACTTTTAGGACAAAGATACCTAAATAGCAAAATGCTCTGACCTAGCTGTGTCGATCACAGACACCCTAAACATGTACAGGAGTCGAAACCGTAGGTACGCTTTTATAATAAGTAAGGTTTACCTAACGTTCTAAAGCAGTCCACGACTAGGACCCCCCGGCAGAGCGATGAGACATCAGAGGGCGCGGCTTCAGCCGTGGTGTAGGGGTTATTTGCCGGTTGTCCCCAGAGAGCTAGTGACTAACTAGGTAAGACCCTACAGGAGAACTCTCAATAAATGACACACAGTATAAAATAATGTAGAAATAAGTTTATTACACACTTAGTACATCTAAGTCTACTCCTAACGAGACCTACGTGTCCTACCTATCCTACGCGACAACAAGACTGCTTACGTGGCGGCTCTTGTACGACGACAGCTCTCCAAGCTGTTACGACCAAAAGAACATGGAGCTGGACCACGTTCAGATGTCCAAACTGTTACTATGTGAAGTACCTTGAGAGCGGCACACACGTCTACTTTTGAAGCCGCCCCGAAGAGAAGTCTTCGGAGTTGGACATTGGACACACGTCCACTCTCGAAACTGTCACCATTCGAAGTGCTAGCATAAACCAAGCGTTTATTAGTACTCATCAAAATTGTTATATACCGTTAGAAATATTTATAACGAAAATAAAGAAAAAATAAGTCCCCCGACCTTAGAAGCGGCAATAGCGCAATGGATAAAGTGTCGGAGTGGCGATCGAGAGGTCGTGAGTTTGATCCCCACCCATTGCACTATTGACGTGAACCCACTCCAGACACAAGCATATTTAGCTTAGTTGGGGGTTAGCAAGAATACTGGTAATGTGCAACCCACATTGCTAGGAAGCTATAAAAAATAAAGAAAAAAAAACCTCTCTGCTCCATACCTTGCCAGGCCCGCCGCCCTGGCGTCGCCAACTGTCGCTCCTTCTGTCCACCAGGCGACGTCCCGACTCTCTTGGTAGTCTTGGTCTCAGCCAATCGGGTTGGACCATTGCGTATAATTTTTCACTATATACCAATCGTCTCACGCTAGCTTTGGCGGCTTCCAATGCAATTTATCTCCATACTGCCAACCCGACGAACTCACACGGTGGCCGGGACGAATCACCCAGCTTCAGCGCCAAAATGTTGTGTCTAGGCAGCGGCAGGAAACCCAACGGTTCATTTCACACCAATACATGGAAAGATGTTGAACCACTTCCGCCCGGACTGACCAATAGGACGTATTGTGTCGCTTCTCCATCCATAGAGATTGTAGATTAGACTACACGGTGCAATCTCATCTCATGTGTCGCTTATACATAGCGAGACAGAACATATAACAATAATACGTAGCGATTAAAGATTCTCATGAAATAAAAGTAACATTGCATAATACCGCAAGTAATTCTCAGTAGATTTTTCTACAAAGTTTTTTTTACACATCTCTGGAGATACGAGGCTCGTTCAATAAATACTTAGCCTACAAAAGAAAAACGAAAATTTTCGAAAAGTGCCGATTTATTTTTCTACATAGTCTCCTTTTAACTCAATACACTTGGCCCAGCGATGCTCCAACTTTTTTAACCCGTCTAAAAAATACGTTTTCCTGAAGTCTGCAAAACAGGCCTCCGTGGCGGCGATGACCTTCTCGCGCGTTGTCGTGGTTGTTGTCCAGTGTGAGCAAACGCGGCACCCATCGCGCTGATAGCTTTCTCATGCCCAGTTCTTCGTGGAGAATATGATGTACCGTTCTTTCTGCAATGCCCACTGTGTCAGCTATCTCGCGAACCTTCAATCGGCAGGCAGCTAACACGAGATCGTGGATTTTTTTTTATGTTTTCCTCCGTAGTAGCCGTTTTCGGGGCACCAGGGCGTGGCTCATCAAAAACAGACTTGCGGCCACGAGCAAACTCGTTAAACCAATTCTTGACGGTTGCCATCGAAGGAGAAGAGTCACTGTACACAGCATCCAAGCGATTTTTAATTTCACTGCGCGTTTTCCCTTCCAATAATAAAAATCGAATCACCGAACGATACTGCTCTTTTTCCATTTTTGTTAAACTGACCGAAACGTTCGCTTTCAAAGGCTATTAAAACAAAACTAATAGAGGTCATTGTTTAAAACTTTGGCAGTAGGCTTCAAAAACATTGCACTGTACT
Source organism: Cabera pusaria (assembly GCA_954871355.1). Taxonomy (NCBI): domain Eukaryota; kingdom Metazoa; phylum Arthropoda; class Insecta; order Lepidoptera; family Geometridae; genus Cabera; species Cabera pusaria. The sequence continues at coordinate 7,861,305 of OX940894.1, forward strand.
ATGGTAAAATTTTTTTGTAATCGCAGTGCCATTGGGCGATGAGGCTACGTACTTGTTGAATGACCCTCGTACTTATCAGGACTCGATAAAATTACAAAACAACCAAACCGGAAGCATACCTACTCTCTGAAACAAAGAATAAACTGGCTAAGTGCAAGTCGGACTTGCACTCGTAGGGTTCCGATACCGTACCACACTACAATATTTTATAAAATCGAGCAAAACATGCTGAAGAAATAACGTAATAAATTGATAAATCGATCTAGCTAGGTTTTAATTTTCAGAAAATGTTGTTTTATCCCTGTTTTCAGGTAATGAAAAACTTTTACAATATAATTAGAACATGAAGGTAAATTTCGCCATAGTTACATTGTTATGATAGCTCAGAGGAAGATCGATCGGATGGCAATCAGAAGGACCCAGTTCGAGTCCAGACGAGATGATTAATTTTTCCAAGTTTCTTTTGTGAGATAATTATTGGGAGCCAAAACTTACATAAAACACGATTTATCAAAAAAAAAATGCAAGTAAAGCTCGGTCATCCAGATATTATTATATTATACTAGCTGTGCCCCGCGGCTTTGCCTGCGTTAAAAACAACTTTTCTTTTTTTATTTTTTTTCATAAGAACCATCTCCTGACGATAAAAACACAACAAAAAAAGAATAAGCGAAATCGGTCCAGCCGTTCACGCGTGATGCCGTGACCAAGGGCAATTGGGATTCATTTTTAACCGACGAAATTATAAAGTCGACGCGTATATATTTTTTTTATTTTATGTATGGCCACGCATAACTTTTTACAAAGTAGTCTGATTTCGATAATTCTTTTTTTATTGGAAAGGCTATACCCCCAAGAGGGTCCCATTTAAATTTTAACGAAATCGGTCTAGCCGTTTTGAATAAATCAACAAAAATAATGGATAAATGTATCATTATTTTGATGATTTAGTCATATCATCAATGTATGTCAACAAACACTGGAAAAAACAAAGAGCCGAAAATCGGGCTCAGTTGCGTGTCTTGAGAGAGGCATATGTCCAGCAGTGGACCGATACCGGCTGATTATGATGATGATATTTTACAGGTGGTACCATTTAAATTTCATCGAGATATGTTCAGTATCTCCAGAGATATGAAGATAAACACCTCAAACTGAAATTGACTAGCGTTACGTTGGAAGTCGTTTTTTTTAGTTTTTTATGTGATCTTAAGTTATTTATATGCAAATATTTATTTTTATCTTAAGTTTAGGTTTTTTACAATATAATATTCAAAAATAATAAACAAATTTACTGTAAAACATAAAATATTATAAAAAACCTAAACCTAGCGTACCGCCGGCAGCGGGACAGGGCCCAAGCTACCGGTGGTTAGGGCTGCAGAGAGAGGAACCTCCTGACGATGCGTGCCGTGTCAAGAAGTACCGCCTTCTGTATCTGGCCCTTGATCCAGCCGTCTAACGAGAGCCTCTTGAGATGTTGGTCGAGACTCTTCGCTATTAGGCCGTTTGCTGACACGACTATCTGGACAATGCTAGTCGAGTCAACATCCCACATGGCGGTAACCTCGTAAGACAAGTCAAGGTACTTGCTAAGCTTGTCCTTTTCAGCCTTCACGAGGTTCTCGTCATGCGGGATGGTGATGTCGACTAACACTGCCCGCCGCTGAGACCGGTCGACTATCACGATATCAGGTTTATTGGCGACAATAGTCCTGTCCGTGATAATAGATCGGTCCCAATAGAGCAAAGCACGACCATTTTCGAGAACTGGCGCAGGTGCGTACTTATAGTACTTATATTATTATTATAGAGCATACTGTTTTATATAATAACGTTTGTCTAGGCCAGAGGTAAGCAATGACGCCTGCTGTTAACATAGTAGATTATGGCCACAGAAAATTATAAAATAAAACTTTTTACAAAAAAATTAAACCGCTGAAAACAACTGAAAAGCAAAAAAGGCGGTTTAATTTTTTTGTAAAAAGTTTTATTATATATAAGATTATATTAACGTGTCAATTCCAAACATTTATTAAAACAGGATTATTATTTAGTACAACGCCATCTTACGATACCTAACGCCAACTAAGTGAAAGTTAACACACAGGTAATTAATACAGTCAAACGTTCATAGATGGCGTTATAGTAAAATGCCGAAAAAACACGTTTCTTGTATGGGGACCCCCTTTAATTAACGTTATTCTGTTTTTTACTATTTGTTGTTATAGCGGCAACAGAAATACATCATCTGTGAAAATTTCTAACTTAAGAACTGTCTAACTTTCACGGTTCATGAGAAACAGCCTGGTGACAGACGGACAGACAGACAGACAGACATACAGACAGACAGACGGACGGACAGCGGAGTCTCAGTAATAGGGTTCCGTTGGTACCCTTTACGTTCGGAACCCTAAAAACAACCGAATTGAGAAACTCCTCCTGAGATACCGCTACAATAGTTGCAAGTAAGTAGGTTTGAGGACCACATAGAGTTAAAAGTTGGTTAATATAGATCAAGCCAGCTTCTGAATAACGACTAGATAAATTGGGCAATACTACTTAGAATTTACCTCACGTAAGGTTTAGTTATGTCTGAGAAATACAGAGAACGAGGTTTAGACGGGGTAATAGTTGGTTTAGCCTTAGTTGTGTTGTTTAGCCTTATAAAGGTCACAAACTTTATTTACGAAATATACATAGACACAACTAAATGTATTCCATTCTGATGAACTAAATGGACCAACTATTGGGGCAAAATTGAACTTGATATAACATTTTTTTGCATTCGAACAACTCTAATGGGTAAGATCATACATTATTTTTGTTTTTAGTTCTAACTGGTCATCTGGAGGAATTATAACAATTTATCTTTTTTTTCACTCATCGATGAGGTGCGGGCTGTGATGTAAGATGTGGAATGACCTAGCCGCCGCCACAGTAGGGATAATAGTACAAGTACCGTCGCGATCTTTCCGTTGTGGGTCCAGTGTAGTGGGAGAATGGTCGGTTTTGATGCCAGAGGTACCGAGTTCAATCCTCGCCGTGCGATTTTTCTATTGAAAAATGTATGTGCGCATTTCACAGCGGCCCTCTATTGAAAGAAAAGAAAAAATATCGTTTAGAAACCCCCATCCCCCGCTTGGTGGTGGTAGGACACTATCTAGTGTCCGCCTGGCCAGCTACCAACCTCAGTTAGATAATATCGTTTAAAAACTAAAAAAGAACCGACTTCAATGCCGCGCTATTCATTTTCAGTACCAATTTTGAGATGTTCATCTCAATATCTCTGGATATACTTAGCAGACCTCGATAACATAACCATGGTACCACACTTGGGATATTTTTTTTTTTTTTTTTTTTATACCGAACTGGGTAGCACTTGATCACTATCTCACCTGATGTTAAGTGATGATGCGATCGATGATGTAGCGTGCTTACCCAGAAGATACCTATTCACTCGCGATTTGAAGACCCCCATATTGTACTTAATCGGAAACACGGACTCAGGCAGGGTATTCCATTCCTTAGCGGTTCGTATGATGAACGAAGAAGCAAATCGCTTCGTTCGGGTAGATGGTATATCCACCATAAATCGGTGGCGCCTTTTAGTGTCTCTGGATGTCCGATTATAAAATGGGGATGGTGGAATCAAATCATGCAGTTCCATTTTACACTCTCCGAAATGTATCCGATAGAAAACCGATAAACAAGCGACTTTGCGGCGATGCGCGAGACTCTGGAGTCTCTTGCTTACTAATAGGTCATCGCTGATGAGTTTTTTGGCTCTCCTCTCAATAGCTTCCAGTGTCTCCAGCTGGTATTTAGCAGAACCATCCCAAAGGTGAGAACAGTACTCCATACACGACCGGACTTGTGCTTGGTAAAGATTAAGCAACTGTCCCGGTGTGAAGTACCGTCTCACCTTAGCCAAAATGCCAAGCTTTTTTGAGGCTAGCTGGGCTCTAGACTCAATATAAGAGCCGAAATTGAGAGTTGGTGTCAAAGAGATGCCAAGAAGCTCGAGATTGTTACTTATCGGAACGGACACATCCCGGAAAGTAGGAGCCAGTAGAAATGGGCTCCGTTTAGCGGAGAAAAGACACGCCTGGGTTTTCGCAGCATTGAACTTGACCAGATTGGCATCGCCCCAATCAGAGACTGCCTTCAAAGAAAAGTTCAAGCGTTCGACCATCGCTTCTCTATGAGACTGGATTTGTAATGCACTGGTTCGTGCGTTGGATGTATAACTCTCTACAACAGTGCTGTCATCTGCGTACCCAAAGATACCGGGTTTAAGCAGGTCATTAATATGCAGCAGAAAAAGTGTTGCAGAGAGTACTGATCCTTGAGGGACTCCGGCATTTATGGCCAATTGGTCGGAAGAACAGCCATCGATGACCACTCGAATCGACCGATCCCTTAAGAAATCTGCTATCCAAACACATAAACCAGTGGGCAGGCCGTATGAAGGAAGCTTGCTAATAAGGCTATCGTGCCAAACCCTGTCGAAAGCCTTCGAGATGTCAAGAGAGACGGCCAGCGCCTCGCCGTGGTTCTCGATGGCTTCGCTCCAGATGTGCGTGGCATACGCTAGAAGATCCCCAGTAGACCGGTTTCGGCGAAACCCGTATTGTCGGTCACTGAGGAGATCGTTCACTTCTAGGTATGCCAGGAGCCTGTGGTTCAGTACACGTTCCATAGTCTTACAGAGTATGGAAGTGACTGAGATAGGCCTGTAATTGACAGGGTCTGCACAACTACCCTTTTTCGGCACGGGTTGCACGTTTGCTTGCTTCCAGGACTTAGGCACTTGACCAGTCGTCATAGACAAGCGAAAGAGGCGTGTCAAAAATAGGAGCCAACTCAGGCGCACACGTCCTCAAGACTACAGCTGGTATACCGTCTGGACCACTAGCTTTGTTCACGTCTAGATTGCGCAACGCTTTGCGTACTTCAGTCTGACGAATGCGGATTTCCGACATAAACGTCCCGCAAGTCGGCAGACTAGAAGGTACAGCATTGCCAGCATCTAAACGTGAAGACTCCGCAAACAGAGTAACAAATAAATTCGCTTTCTCTTCAGCCGAGTGTGCTAGTGATCCATCGGGTTTCAGTAGTGGAGGCAGTGAGGGACGGCAGAAGTTCTCTTCGATCGACTTCGCCAGGGACCAGAACGCTTTGCTACCCGAGGGGTAAGAAGCAAGTTTGTTCCCTGTTCGGCGTATGTGATCGAAGCGAGCCTTCTTGAGAGCCTTTTTGCAGGACTTGGCGGCTAAGTTAAAGGCTTTCTTCTTTTCGCGTACATCTCTAGTCTTGCGGGTTCGAGCATCAGCCCAGGCTAAGTAAGCTTCATGTTTTGATGCTTCTGCATCTCTACATTTGGCATTAAACCATGGACGAGCTTTGCTTGACACCGGAACGTCAGAAAATGGTATGAAATACTCCATACCCTGACGTAACACTTCTGTCACAGCATCCGCGCAAGCTGAGGGATCGCTCGAAGAAAAACATACCTGCCGCCAAGGATAAGACGCGAAAAAACAACGCATCTCATCCCAATCTGCTGACCTGTATCGCCACACCCGCCGGGTGCCTTTTTGGCTGGGATCGGGCGGGGAGTAGACGGATACAGACTTCACCAGACAGTGGTCGGAGCTACCTAAGGGTGATGAAACCGACACCGAGTAGCGGTCTGGTTCTGTTGTCAGCAGAAGGTCCAAGCAATTGGCTGTATGGCCATCAACGTCCGGTATCCTTGTTGCTCCCTGGACCAACTGAGTGAGGTCTAGCGTTAAAGCAAGCTTTCGCATCTCTCGACCAGCGTGGTCAGTGCTCTGGTATGGGTATAGCCAGTCTTGATGATGGGCGTTGAAATCCCCCAGAAGCACTAATTGAGCAGAAGGATACCTCTGTTGGGCCACATCAGCCGCCTCACTGAGGTGGTTTGTGAGCCTGTTTGTCTCCTCGTCTCCGCTGTGCGAACGGTAGACACTAGCATAAAGAATTTTCTCTATGCCAGTGTCCACCAAAATCCACATGACGGAAAGTTGAGGTTCTTCAAGGTTGCGGAGACGCCGATAGCAAATGTCATCGCGGGCATACATACAAACTCCCGCCCTCGCCCTAAAGTTATGCTCTAGAACATAGCCTGGGTAGGCAAGGTACGCCGCGTCAGCTGGACATTTGATCTGCGTCTCCGTGAGGAACAGAATATGCGGTTTTTCGGTCTCAAGGTGGTGGTGGACCGAGAGGATATTGGAGTGCAAGCCTCGAATGTTTGAGAGGTGCACTTGAAGGGAGAGGACGTGCTTCCGCTGTATAACCTTTATTCTGTTTCTGCCTTTCATTTTGTGGGGAGTGAAGTTAGGTAAGGGAAACGGAAGTGGAAACGAGGCGCTAATTACCAACCCGTGATACATATTAGGTCTTTTCACCTATTGGGAACCAATCCTGGAGACCGCGGGGACGCCCGAGCCCCCCCAGAGGTGTACATCGGGTCCTCTCGTCCGGTCGCCAACCGGCACGATGGCGCACCTCCGGGATTTTTCGCGAGATGGCGGGGCAGCCTTTCATGAGTGGCTGGCTCACTACTTGGGCCCCCAACTATCTGCGGTCGGCCAGCGGAGAACCGTGCCTCGGATCCCGCTGCTCTCCAAGATTGGCTGCCAGGTAAATTGACCTTCAATGTATCACGACTAGCTATAGTAAGCAACGCAACTGTTTCCGACCCGTTCCCCATAATGGCTTCACCAAACATTCATGCCGTAAAGCGACCGCTTGGCGGCATGGCTTTGTCTGGTGGGTGGTAACACGCCGCGGCCTAAGCCTACCACCTGAAAAGTACTGCTCTTTTGGCGCCACCCAGGGGACACGTGTAGGACATCGAGGGCTAAATCCTACGGACGCGAGCAGTAATAGTCCCCCAAAAATCTACATACTATATATCTACATACTATCTAGATATCCCAATATCTACATACTATCTACATACTATATACAGGATATCTACATACTATCTAGATATCCCAATAAATACATACTATACTATCTCACAAAAAAAGAATAATCAAAATCGGTTAACAAACGACGAAGTTATCCGCGAACAAATATTAAAAAAAAAAAAAAAACGGTCGAATTGAGATTGTCGGTTAAAAATCTGTTGCCAACCATCTAACAGCTTATGTGTTCCGCGCGACAGCTATTGAGACTCTTGAGAGCTATAGTTATAAATAAAATATCTAACTAGAATATTTAACTGTAATATCTAACTTGAGAGCTAGTTACTATTCTCTCCTAGCGTGCTACCATCCTCGACCACATCATCACTTACCAACAGGTGAGACAGTGGCCAAACGCTAGCCTATATTATATTTTAAAAAAAGGTACATCTATCCATAAATTTTTTAAGAATAAAATATTTTATTGTCACTTCTACTAATGTTACATTCACATACTAATAAAAAATAAAAAAATCCTAAGAGTCGTGACAATAGGATCAATTTCAGAATTTTCTGCGTGTATTATATGTATGTACATGCGTGATGTAATAACAACAAAGGTCTGTAACGCATCAACAGAACTCATGGCGTTGCAGTTGTTCATGAAATTATGTTTTACCCGTCTACAGCGAAACCAAAGGAGTAATATTATGATTTCAACACGCTATGTATTTTTTCTACCCTCCCTTGTCCCCAGTTATAAGTAGGTAGTTCACTTTACAAGACACAGTCACAAAGTTAGTAAGTGTAAGTGCGTATAAAATATAATAATGTATTTCTGAAATCCAGAAAAAAATGGTAACAGTGCGGCAAAACAATATAGGTTATATAATATAGGTTGAACATATCCACTTACATAGAGGTGTGAGACAAGAGGACGTTATTTCCCCCAAATTGTTCACAAACGCTCTAGAGGATATGTTCAAAACGCTGAACTGGAAAGGACGGGGCATAAATATCAATGGCAATTACCTCTCACACTTGAGATTTGCAGATGATATCGTCATCATGGCTGAAACCGTGCAGGACTTGCAACACATGCTGACCACCCTTGCTGATTCATCTGCACGCATCGGTCTACGGATGAACTTGGATAAGACCAAGATCATGTTCAACGAACATGTTATTCCGGAACCGATTGCCCTAAACGGAGTTCCTCTCGAAGTTGTTCACGAATACGTCTACCTTGGGCAAATCTTACAATTGGGTAGAAACAACTTCGAGAAGGAAGCTCGCAGAAGAATACAGTTGGGATGGGCAGCATTCGGAAAACTTCGGCGAGTCTTTTCGTCGCCCATACCACAAAGCCTAAAGACGAAAGTCTTTAACGAGTGCGTTCTACCTGTTATTACTTACGGAGCCGAGACGTGGACACTGACGGTGCGACTAGTTCACCAATTCAAAGTCGCTCAGCGAGCTATGGAGAGGGCTATGCTCGGAGTTTCTCTGAAGGATCGAATTCGAAACGAAGTCATCCGTCAGAGAACCAAAGTTATCGACATAGCTCAAAGGATTAGCAAGCTGAAATGGCAGTGGGCTGGTCACATCTGTCGTAGAACCGATAACCGTTGGGGTAGACGAGTTCTAGAGTGGAGACCACGGCTCGGCAAACGTAGTGTAGGACGCCCTCCAGCTAGGTGGAGCGATGATATACGCAAGTTGGCTGGCAGCGGTTGGAAACAAATAGCTGAAGATCGAGCTCAGTGGCATGCCATGGGAGAGGCCTATGTCCAGCAGTGGACGGAAATTGGCTGATAATGATGAATATAGGTTGGTATTGGTATATATACATATGTATTCTATATATATAATACTGTGTAATAGTATCGTTTTATTAAAACACCAAAATTGATGTATTTATTGCGTATGTAAATTTAATTAACATTCTACAATTTTATTAATGTCCAATGTTATTTGTACAGCAACAATAAATTACGTTAGTCATGCATTGAGCATGGTCGAAATATTTCCAATATAATTCTGTATTTACCATATATCTACTTACTGATAAGCAATTATTAATAGCTACGCATAAAACCAGCCAAGTGAGAGTGAGACTTACATTCCGAAGATTCCATACAACAACACAATTTATTCGTGCTTGCTTTTTTCAGTTGCAAGTTTAATATGTTTCACTCCATATGTTTCAACCGACTTCAAAAAAGGAGGAGATTCTCAATTCGACAGTCTATATTTTTTACAAGCTTTTATTTAACTTGTTTTATATTCGTTACCTCAGTACTCCGTAATTTATGAACCCATTTTCAAAAATATTTTTTTGTTGGAGAGATTACGTCGCCGTTTGGTCATTCATTATTCTGTGGTTTGATCCCATTGTAATATCGAGATTTGATGCGTAATTTAGATATATGAAGGTAAACAAACAACTCAAACTTGTTACTGAATAATACTTAAATTCAAAATTTAAAACTACCCTCGACTGTTTTCTATAAGTATTATTTGTTCATTGAGACCATTCCAATGAGCCTAAACACGACATCTCAGACGAGCAGTTGAGAGTATTCAATTCTGCAGATTCAAGATGTCTCAGCATTAGGTCAATTTTACCATATTCTTGCAACATCATTGAAGTAACAGGATACTGCATTTCCAATTAATACATTTGATTCTTTGACTGGCTGAATACTCAAATATTTGATTTGACTTAATTTCAACTAGACTACGCTAAACAAACGAAGCAAAATGACAGGTCAGTAGCGCCCAGAAGCACCATTTTGATTTTTTTTTGACGACCGCGGTCAAACAACTGCTAAAGTTGCTATTGTAGTCTCATCAACCAAGAAAGAGCGGATAATATTAAAACGGCTGAACTGATTTTCACGAAACAAAGCTAAGAACACTCTCGATGAGGACACCTATCAAACAAAATAAAACTAAATCAAAATCGGTTCATCGGTTTGGGCGCTACAATGCCACAGACAGACACATAGATAAACACGTCAAACTTATAACACCGCTTCTTTTTGCGTCTGGGGTTAAAAATGTCTAACGTGGCATTTGAAGTTTGTGTCATTCGTGTTGTAAAATATTATTCGTCAGATCTATAAAATATAAAGTAAGCGTAAAGTTAATAAATACAATACGGACATCAAAAAAAAGTACTCTGTGCATCAAATGCCGCTCTAGTAATTTTCATGAATAAATAAAATGAAATATAATAAAATTCAATGAATTATAACAATTTATCTTTTTTTTCACTCATCGATGAGGTGCGGGCTGTGATGTAAGATGTGGAATGACCTAGCCGCCGCCACAGTAGGGATAATAGTACAAGTACCGTCGCGATCTTTTCGTTGTGGGTCCAGTGTAGTGGGAGAATGGTCGGTTTTGATGCCAGAGGTACCGAGTTCAATCCTCGCCGTGCGATTTTTCTATTGAAAAATGTATGTGCGCATTTCACAGCGGCCCTCTATTGAAAGAAAAGAAAAAATATCGTTTAGAAACCCCCATCCCCCGCTTGGTGGTGGTAGGACACTATCTAGTGTCCGCCTGGCCAGCTACCAACCTCAGTTAGATAATATCGTTTAAAAACTAAAAAAGAACCGACTTCAATGCCGCGCTATTCATTTTCAGTACCAATTTTGAGATGTTTATCTCAATATCTCTGGATATACTTAGCAGACCTCGATAAAATAACCATGGTACCACACTTGGGATATCTCCTTTCGAACAAAAAAAGAATAATCAAAATCGGTTAACAAACGACGAAGTTATCCGCGAACAAATATTAAAAAAAAAAAAAAAACGGTCGAATTGAGATTGAAAATCTGTTGCCAACCATCTAACAGCTTATGTGTTCCGCGCGACAGCTATTGAGACTCTTGAGAGCTATAGTTATAAATAAAATATCTAACTAGAATATTTAACTGTAATATCTAACTTGAGAGCTAGTTACTATTCTCTCCTAGCGTGCTACCATCCTCGACCACATCATCACTTACCAACAGGTGAGACAGTGGCCAAACGCTAGCCTATATTATATTTTAAAAAAAGGTACATCTATCCATAAATTTTTTAAGAATAAAATATTTTATTGTCACTTCTACTAATGTTACATTCACATACTAATAAAAAATAAAAAAATCCTAAGAGTCGTGACAATAGGATCAATTTCAGAATTTTCTGCGTGTATTATATGTATGTACATGCGTGATGTAATAACAACAAAGGTCTGTAACGCATCAACAGAACTCATGGCGTTGCAGTTGTTCATGAAATTATGTTTTACCCGTCTACAGCGAAACCAAAGGAGTAATATTATGATTTCAACACGCTATGTATTTTTTCTACCCTCCCTTGTCCCCAGTTATAAGTAGGTAGTTCACTTTACAAGACACAGTCACAAAGTTAGTAAGTGTAAGTGCGTATAAAATATAATAATGTATTTCTGAAATCCAGAAAAAAATGGTAACAGTGCGGCAAAACAATATAGGTTATATAATATAGGTTGAACATATCCACTTACATAGAGGTGTGAGACAAGAGGACGTTATTTCCCCCAAATTGTTCACAAACGCTCTAGAGGATATGTTCAAAACGCTGAACTGGAAAGGACGGGGCATAAATATCAATGGCAATTACCTCTCACACTTGAGATTTGCAGATGATATCGTCATCATGGCTGAAACCGTGCAGGACTTGCAACACATGCTGACCACCCTTGCTGATTCATCTGCACGCATCGGTCTACGGATGAACTTGGATAAGACCAAGATCATGTTCAACGAACATGTTATTCCGGAACCGATTGCCCTAAACGGAGTTCCTCTCGAAGTTGTTCACGAATACGTCTACCTTGGGCAAATCTTACAATTGGGTAGAAACAACTTCGAGAAGGAAGCTCGCAGAAGAATACAGTTGGGATGGGCAGCATTCGGAAAACTTCGGCGAGTCTTTTCGTCGCCCATACCACAAAGCCTAAAGACGAAAGTCTTTAACGAGTGCGTTCTACCTGTTATTACTTACGGAGCCGAGACGTGGACACTGACGGTGCGACTAGTTCACCAATTCAAAGTCGCTCAGCGAGCTATGGAGAGGGCTATGCTCGGAGTTTCTCTGAAGGATCGAATTCGAAACGAAGTCATCCGTCAGAGAACCAAAGTTATCGACATAGCTCAAAGGATTAGCAAGCTGAAATGGCAGTGGGCTGGTCACATCTGTCGTAGAACCGATAACCGTTGGGGTAGACGAGTTCTAGAGTGGAGACCACGGCTCGGCAAACGTAGTGTAGGACGCCCTCCAGCTAGGTGGAGCGATGATATACGCAAGTTGGCTGGCAGCGGTTGGAAACAAATAGCTGAAGATCGAGCTCAGTGGCATGCCATGGGAGAGGCCTATGTCCAGCAGTGGACGGAAATTGGCTGATAATGATGAATATAGGTTGGTATTGGTATATATACATATGTATTCTATATATATAATACTGTGTAATAGTATCGTTTTATTAAAACACCAAAATTGATGTATTTATTGCGTATGTAAATTTAATTAACATTCTACAATTTTATTAATGTCCAATGTTATTTGTACAGCAACAATAAATTACGTTAGTCATGCATTGAGCATGGTCGAAATATTTCCAATATAATTCTGTATTTACCATATATCTACTTACTGATAAGCAATTATTAATAGCTACGCATAAAACCAGCCAAGTGAGAGTGAGACTTACATTCCGAAGATTCCATACAACAACACAATTTATTCGTGCTTGCTTTTTTCAGTTGCAAGTTTAATATGTTTCACTCCATATGTTTCAACCGACTTCAAAAAAGGAGGAGATTCTCAATTCGACAGTCTATATTTTTTACAAGCTTTTATTTAACTTGTTTTATATTCGTTACCTCAGTACTCCGTAATTTATGAACCCATTTTCAAAAATATTTTTTTGTTGGAGAGATTACGTCGCCGTTTGGTCATTCATTATTCTGTGGTTTGATCCCATTGTAATATCGAGATTTGATGCGTAATTTAGATATATGAAGGTAAACAAACAACTCAAACTTGTTACTGAATAATACTTAAATTCAAAATTTAAAACTACCCTCGACTGTTTTCTATAAGTATTATTTGTTCATTGAGACCATTCCAATGAGCCTAAACACGACATCTCAGACGAGCAGTTGAGAGTATTCAATTCTGCAGATTCAAGATGTCTCAGCATTAGGTCAATTTTACCATATTCTTGCAACATCATTGAAGTAACAGGATACTGCATTTCCAATTAATACATTTGATTCTTTGACTGGCTGAATACTCAAATATTTGATTTGACTTAATTTCAACTAGACTACGCTAAACAAACGAAGCAAAATGACAGGTCAGTAGCGCCCAGAAGCACCATTTTGATTTTTTTTTGACGTCCGCGGTCAAACAACTGCTAAAGTTGCTATTGTAGTCTCATCAACCAAGAAAGAGCGGATAATATTAAAACGGCTGAACTGATTTTCACGAAACAAAGCTAAGAACACTCTCGATGAGGACACCTATCAAACAAAATAAAACTAAATCAAAATCGGTTCATCGGTTTGGGCGCTACAATGCCACAGACAGACACATAGATAAACACGTCAAACTTATAACACCGCTTCTTTTTGCGTCTGGGGTTAAAAATGTCTAACGTGGCATTTGAAGTTTGTGTCATTCGTGTTGTAAAATATTATTCGTCAGATCTATAAAATATAAAGTAAGCGTAAAGTTAATAAATACAATACGGACATCAAAAAAAAGTACTCTGTGCATCAAATGCCGCTCTAGTAATTTTCATGAATAAATAAAATAAAATATAATAAAATTCAATGAATTATAACAATTTATCTTTTTTTTCACTCATCGATGAGGTGCGGGCTGTGATGTAAGATGTGGAATGACCTAGCCGCCGCCACAGTAGGGATAATAGTACAAGTACCGTCGCGATCTTTTCGTTGTGGGTCCAGTGTAGTGGGAGAATGGTCGGTTTTGATGCCAGAGGTACCGAGTTCAATCCTCGCCGTGCGATTTTTCTATTGAAAAATGTATGTGCGCATTTCACAGCGGCCCTCTATTGAAAGAAAAGAAAAAATATCGTTTAGAAACCCCCATCCCCCGCTTGGTGGTGGTAGGACACTATCTAGTGTCCGCCTGGCCAGCTACCAACCTCAGTTAGATAATATCGTTTAAAAACTAAAAAAGAACCGACTTCAATGCCGCGCTATTCATTTTCAGTACCAATTTTGAGATGTTTATCTCAATATCTCTGGATATACTTAGCAGACCTCGATAAAATAACCATGGTACCACACTTGGGATATCTCCTTTCGAACAAAAAAAGAATAATCAAAATCGGTTAACAAACGACGAAGTTATCCGCGAACAAATATAAAAAAAAAAAAAAAAACGGTCGAATTGAGATTGTCTGTTAAAAATCTGTTGCCAACCATCTAACAGCTTATGTGTTCCGCGCGACAGCTATTGAGACTCTTGAGAGCGATAGTTATAAATAAAATATCTAACTAGAATATTTAACTGTAATATCTAACTTGAGAGCTAGTTACTATTCTCTCCTAGCGTGCTACCATCCTCGACCACATCATCACTTACCAACAGGTGAGACAGTGGCCAAACGCTAGCCTATATTATATTTTAAAAAAAGGTACATCTATCCATAAATTTTTTAAGAATAAAATATTTTATTGTCACTTCTACTAATGTTACATTCACATACTAATAAAAAATAAAAAAATCCTAAGAGTCGTGACAATAGGATCAATTTCAGAATTTTCTGCGTGTATTATATGTATGTACATGCGTGATGTAATAACAACAAAGGTCTGTAACGCATCAACAGAACTCATGGCGTTGCAGTTGTTCATGAAATTATGTTTTACCCGTCTACAGCGAAACCAAAGGAGTAATATTATGATTTCAACACGCTATGTATTTTTTCTACCCTCCCTTGTCCCCAGTTATAAGTAGGTAGTTCACTTTACAAGACACAGTCACAAAGTTAGTAAGTGTAAGTGCGTATAAAATATAATAATGTATTTCTGAAATCCAGAAAAAAATGGTAACAGTGCGGCAAAACAATATAGGTTATATAATATAGGTTGAACATATCCACTTACATAGAGGTGTGAGACAAGAGGACGTTATTTCCCCCAAATTGTTCACAAACGCTCTAGAGGATATGTTCAAAACGCTGAACTGGAAAGGACGGGGCATAAATATCAATGGCAATTACCTCTCACACTTGAGATTTGCAGATGATATCGTCATCATGGCTGAAACCGTGCAGGACTTGCAACACATGCTGACCACCCTTGCTGATTCATCTGCACGCATCGGTCTACGGATGAACTTGGATAAGACCAAGATCATGTTCAACGAACATGTTATTCCGGAACCGATTGCCCTAAACGGAGTTCCTCTCGAAGTTGTTCACGAATACGTCTACCTTGGGCAAATCTTACAATTGGGTAGAAACAACTTCGAGAAGGAAGCTCGCAGAAGAATACAGTTGGGATGGGCAGCATTCGGAAAACTTCGGCGAGTCTTTTCGTCGCCCATACCACAAAGCCTAAAGACGAAAGTCTTTAACGAGTGCGTTCTACCTGTTATTACTTACGGAGCCGAGACGTGGACACTGACGGTGCGACTAGTTCACCAATTCAAAGTCGCTCAGCGAGCTATGGAGAGGGCTATGCTCGGAGTTTCTCTGAAGGATCGAATTCGAAACGAAGTCATCCGTCAGAGAACCAAAGTTATCGACATAGCTCAAAGGATTAGCAAGCTGAAATGGCAGTGGGCTGGTCACATCTGTCGTAGAACCGATAACCGTTGGGGTAGACGAGTTCTAGAGTGGAGACCACGGCTCGGCAAACGTAGTGTAGGACGCCCTCCAGCTAGGTGGAGCGATGATATACGCAAGTTGGCTGGCAGCGGTTGGAAACAAATAGCTGAAGATCGAGCTCAGTGGCATGCCATGGGAGAGGCCTATGTCCAGCAGTGGACGGAAATTGGCTGATAATGATGAATATAGGTTGGTATTGGTATATATACATATGTATTCTATATATATAATACTGTGTAATAGTATCGTTTTATTAAAACACCAAAATTGATGTATTTATTGCGTATGTAAATTTAATTAACATTCTACAATTTTATTAATGTCCAATGTTATTTGTACAGCAACAATAAATTACGTTAGTCATGCATTGAGCATGGTCGAAATATTTCCAATATAATTCTGTATTTACCATATATCTACTTACTGATAAGCAATTATTAATAGCTACGCATAAAACCAGCCAAGTGAGAGTGAGACTTACATTCCGAAGATTCCATACAACAACACAATTTATTCGTGCTTGCTTTTTTCAGTTGCAAGTTTAATATGTTTCACTCCATATGTTTCAACCGACTTCAAAAAAGGAGGAGATTCTCAATTCGACAGTCTATATTTTTTACAAGCTTTTATTTAACTTGTTTTATATTCGTTACCTCAGTACTCCGTAATTTATGAACCCATTTTCAAAAATATTTTTTTGTTGGAGAGATTACGTCGCCGTTTGGTCATTCATTATTCTGTGGTTTGATCCCATTGTAATATCGAGATTTGATGCGTAATTTAGATATATGAAGGTAAACAAACAACTCAAACTTGTTACTGAATAATACTTAAATTCAAAATTTAAAACTACCCTCGACTGTTTTCTATAAGTATTATTTGTTCATTGAGACCATTCCAATGAGCCTAAACACGACATCTCAGACGAGCAGTTGAGAGTATTCAATTCTGCAGATTCAAGATGTCTCAGCATTAGGTCAATTTTACCATATTCTTGCAACATCATTGAAGTAACAGGATACTGCATTTCCAATTAATACATTTGATTCTTTGACTGGCTGAATACTCAAATATTTGATTTGACTTAATTTCAACTAGACTACGCTAAACAAACGAAGCAAAATGACAGGTCAGTAGCGCCCAGAAGCACCATTTTGATTTTTTTTTGACGTCCGCGGTCAAACAACTGCTAAAGTTGCTATTGTAGTCTCATCAACCAAGAAAGAGCGGATAATATTAAAACGGCTGAACTGATTTTCAAGAAACAAAGCTAAGAACACTCTCGATGAGGACACCTATCAAACAAAATAAAACTAAATCAAAATCGGTTCATCCGTTTGGGCGCTACAATGCCACAGACAGACACATAGATAAACACGTCAAACTTATAACACCGCTTCTTTTTGCGTCTGGGGTTAAAAATGTCTAACGTGGCATTTGAAGTTTGTGTCATTCGTGTTGTAAAATATTATTCGTCAGATCTATAAAATATAAAGTAAGCGTAAAGTTAATAAATACAATACGGACATCAAAAAAAAGTACTCTGTGCATCAAATGCCGCTCTAGTAATTTTCAGTGGTAAAGGTAATAAAAATAGCAAAGGGTCCCGTCTTTTTGTTACGGAACTCTAAAAATTACCCGTAGGTACCTATAGAAACAAGTGTTTAAATCCCCAATCTAAATAGACACACCAAGTTGTTTACCATCAAACGATTTCTTACCAATGTCAGTATTGAAATTTGAGTCGAAGGATCAAAATAAATTGGTCATTGATACATTACCTTGTCAAGTAACAAAGTCAATAGCGTAACGGATCATATATTCATAAATATATGTAAGGACATTTAATGTTAGTACACATTAGTCTTGCTCATGTAAACACGATTTAACATTGACCGATTTGAATTTTTATGGTTCATTAAAATAAAATGTCTACATTTAGAGGAAAGCATGTGGTGGCTATCTAACTGCTAGCTATTTCGGATAGAAACAACAGTTATTGACCTCCGACACAAAGAGGGGTTGTTTATAAAGGAGAGAGGGAAGGATAAACCCCTCTTTTTGTGATAGATTTACATGTAAACATATGTGTATCTGTGATCTCTGTGTCTGTATGTGGCATCGTAGCTCCCAAACGGATGAACCGTTCGATTTAGTTTTTGTTTGTTTGATAGGCCACTTATATCATAGGTAACTTTTTTCGGGCGTGTTTTAGCTTTAATTCAAGAAAATCTGTTTGGAGATTATAAGCCCTTTTCTAGCTGATGAGGCTATGTGAGTAACGTTCATAGGTCTGATTAATTTGAAATTTGGTATCCTGTTACTTCAATGATATTGCAAAAACTTGGTAACCAAGGTTACCATCATCGAGTCAAGACTTGATGCTGGGATATCTCTTGAAATCTGCAGAATACTCAACTCTTTACTAGCTAACAGCAGAGATGTCGAGCTTATTGGAATAATGGTGTTTATCAACAGATTATACCTACATACATAGAATAGTCGGGGGTGGTTTTTAATTTAAGTAATAGGTATTATATATTGCCCAAACCTGTAACAATACCGTCTGCAAATGGTGCAATAATATTGCTCTTGCTATTAATTCAGGCGTTTATAAAAAATTCAGAAAACACTACTAGAAACTGCATTTATTTTTACTTAATTTAAATTAATTTCCCCCCTTTGCCTGTGCCTAATATGTTCATATTAGTTAGACAAATGTTACTTCGACCCCAACCATACCTTGTACTATTCATTATTCTGTGACCATACCTATGTATGTATAATGTAGATACAGACATTGTATATTATCACTATTATCTTTTCTGTGATATTATATTGAGAGGAGGACCAACTTTGAATCTCTATTACTTATAATGTTTATAGTTTACAGACATTTCCTACATGTGTAGATTACGAAACAGACAAAGGCGAAACGACAACTAGTTTTTTAAAATATATCATCACAGTTTCACTTACCTAAAACCCTTAATTAGCTACTTATACTTATTTATTATGAATTCCAAAACAAATAGATGTTTTACAAGTCATGTTTACGATCTGATGCAATAGGAATAAAAAATGTTTAGGTACTTACCTATACTTATCTATTTGTGTGCAATTTTCGAAATATGTGCTTCATTATAAATTCGAGTGTTTACCATAAATAAAGAACTTAGGTAATTCACCCAGTTTCCCATAGAGCTGATAAGATAAATCTATTTATTTGTTCTCATTACTAAAGCTACTGAGTACTGATAATGAAAGACATGGAAAGCTATAAAACCATAGGATTCTATCGTCACCATCAGTGTTAGCCAAGTAGTTACCTACAGAAAATCTTGAAAATGAAACTCCTCCCGGTGCTTCTGTTGCTCGTGGTTGCTGTAAGTGTATTTTTTTTTAGTAGTTAGTAGAAGGTACATACCTACTATACTTCCTAATATAGGTAGGTACTTAGGTACGTACCTAGATCTTTATTGATTTACTCTTCTGTAGCCAGTTCTGCAGAAACCTTTAAATTAACACTAAGTAGGTACCTATTTAATTCTTGTGTAAATTGAATATTTTTATGAAATTGTGTACATTTTTTCCAAAATCCACAGTAAACTTTACAGCAACTGCAGCGCTTTGGAAAAAATGGCAAAAGGCACACAGTACATAATAGTTACTACTACGTAGCAATAGCAGTTAGGTAAGTCAGTACCTAACTACTAACTTCCTACCTCGTCTTTTAGATATCCCGTTTAGTAGATCAACATAATTGGCTCGTCACACCACTACTAAACTGTAGCTTTCCGACTGTACGTAGCCAATCTATACTAATATTATATAATATCGTTTAAAAACTAAAAAAGAACCGACTTCAATGTTCATTTTCAGTACCAATTTTGAGATGTTTATCTCAATATCTCTGGAGATACTTATCAGACCTCGATAAAATTACCACGGTACCACACTTGGGATATCTCCTTTCGAACAAAAAAAGAATAATCAAAATCGGTGCATAAATGACGAAGTTATCCCCGAACAAACATAAAAAAAAAAAATACGGTCGAATTGAGAAACCTCCTCCTTTTTTTGAAGTCGGTTAAAAAAGAGAACATTTGTATTTTTGTATGTCTGTAATGATTTGGCTCAAAAACTACTGGACCTATTTCAAAAATTCTTTCACTGATATATAGAATGGACTTTCGGAATGAAAATAGGCTATATATTATCCCGTTGAAATCAAAGGTACATTCGTCGAGACCTAATTTGCAACCTAAGTCGGCAAAAAAACGGTCGAAAAAACACGTTTCTTACGAACGCTGCTTAATTGAAAATAGATAGAAGAATTTTTTAACCGACTTCAAAAAAAGGAGGAGGTTTCTCAATTCAACCGTATATATATATATATATATATATTTTTTTTTTTTTTTTTTATGTTTGTTCGCGGATAACTTCGTCGTTTATGAACCGATTTCGATTATTCTTTTTTTGTTCGAAAGGAGATATCCCAAGTGTGGTACCATGGTAATTTTATCGAGGTATGATAAGTATCTCCAGAGATATTGAGATAAACATCTCAAAATTGGTACTGAAAATGAATAGCGCGGCATTGAAGTCGGTTGTTTTTTAGTTTTTAAACGATATTATTCTATGCAAGAGTTGTACAACTTAATAAGATCTACAAAAAAGTCCGCGACAACATATGTCTATCTCTTAAGGTAAACTCACAGTAACCATTTTAATCTTAAAATTTTGTTAAAAAATATTACATAACTGCCAAGGCTATTTTTAAGTATATAGTATTAATCCTTATCCAAATAATTACGTTAATTAGCTTGGCCATATATTATAGATTAAAATTGTCCTGTACAGTATATCATTCAAATGAAAACTCTAGAAGATATCACGGATTTCACATACACGCATCGCAAATACAAAATTAATAAAATATCTGCAGTGAAACCACAGATTAGGTCATAGTTACTACGAAAATATTATTATAAGCTTAGTGATGCTGTAGATCCCCACCGATCACAATCAATTTGAAGTCAATATAGTATAATAATATATTTTTACTGTATAAAATTCTATTGTATAATATAGTTATGATCTATATATAAACCACCCCGACTGATCTATGTATAACCTTTTCAATAAAAGCATTCCAATGACTTTAAACACGACATTTAAAATCTGAGCTTTAAGTTTGGTGTGGATTTGAGTATTCTGTAGAGTACAGGAGATGTCCCAGCATCAGGTCAATGCTTCCATGTTCTTACAATATCGTTGAAGAAGAAGATTTTCGAATTGATCAGACCTATGAAAGTTGATTTCATAGCGCAATTAACTAGAAAAAAGCTCATAGTTTTATAACGATTGAACGAATTTTCATGAATCAAAGCTAAGAACACTCTCTATGAAGACATCTATCAAACAAAAAAAAATATCAATAATAAAATCAAAATCGGTTCATCCAGTTGGGTGCCAAGATGCTACAGACAGACACAAATACACACGTTAAACGTATAATACCCCTTCTTTAATCCCATGATTTGGTTGATTTTGATTCAATGATCCCAATACCTCTGTACGAAAACCCACGATTCATGATTGCACATAAAACTTTCATTGGTAGGTATATAGCTAGGATTAGAACCAACGGCCGTCGGGTCAGAATCAGGGTAACTATCCTTTACGCCAAAGGGCCGTCCAATATCACTACGTAAGTATTATAAAACAAAGTCCATCACGGCCTCTATCTGTCTGTTCGCAATAATCTCAATAGCTACTGAACGGATTATCATGCCGTTTTCACCAATAGCCAGAGTGTTTATGAGGAAGGTTTAGGTGCATAATTCGTTAAGGTTTTGTGTAAATTGGTTGAAATATGACGATGATTGTAAATATGTTAATATTTTATGTTTGATGCAACAAACTGATGCTAATTTTGTAGGCATGTTCTACCCGTGCGAAGCCGGGGCGGGCTGCTAGTCTCTACTAAAATCATCACTCCTTATCACGTAAAGTGGAATCAAGATCAATTGTATTGCTTACCTACCTTACCTCTCTAAGTCTCTATAAGTACCTTATTAAAAATATATATAGCATGATAGAAAAATATAGCTTGTTGACAATATTACCTGTTTGTTCCAGATTTGGTCCACATCAGGCTTTGCAACACCTGAAGCATCGAATCTTCCAGAACCTGAAAATTCCCTCGTACCGATTCGTCAACAGTTTGATTTATATGAAAGTTCTAGGTTAACAATTAATCAGTTTCTATGATAAGACATTTCGGTAGATCTTAATATTGATAACGACTGTTACAATACCTATAAGATTCATTCAATTTTCTTTTTATATATTTAAGTAACTTGGTAGGTACCTATGAATATCATCATCATTATAAGCCAATTTCCGTCTACTGTTCGAAATAGGCCTCTCCTATGGCACGTATACTATAGTTGTAAGTACTATTATTTATTCTGTGTTAGTAGGTCTAGGTTACTAAGTACCCACTTACATTTTTTATCCATTATCTTTGCCTTATCGCTACGATAGTTGTACACTATTATTTATTTTGTACTACGAGTAGTAGAATGTAGTGTAGATAAAAGGATATTGAGTTACGCCTGCAGGTAGGTAGGTACATTAAGGTCAATGAGGTATACCTAGACACTTACTACTCAAATAAAAACTTAAGTTAATATGTAGGTAGTTAGTTATCCAAAATAAACAAGTCATTGGCAAAACAAAAAAGTTCACTTAGACTTATCGAATGTTCTCTAATGCCCGTATGCACACTTAATATCGCTTAGACTCTCAACGTATTTAAAAATAAATCCCTGTAATTATTCTTTTGGAGATATTTTAAGAACCTTTGGCAAATCCTGACATAAGAGTATTCGGTCAATAACTCATTCATGATGATTCTATAAAACAAACCAATTTGTTTGCAGAAGACTAATCGAAGAGCTGATAGAAACTCTTCGCAAAGCTGCCAGGGAATCTTATGATGTGATTGCGAGGTTCACTGCCAGTGTCCAAGAAGAAGCCGTATCTATTCGGGACAGGATAATTAGAGATATCCAGAGATTGAGGGATCGTGTTACTGGCGCCATTGAGACTGTCAGAAACAGGCTGATTGATTCCGGAGTCGCGGTTGTCGACTGTGTTGCGGTAAGTTCTCACAATGCGATGGGAGTAGCTATACAGAGTAGATCACCCTATACGCCTAGTTTAGTATCTAGTGATGCAAACTTTTATAACGTAAGATTTAGGTAACTAGGTTTCCTATCTCTGTTTAGACTCATTTACACTGAATATTATCTTTCTTTTCAGTGTAACACACTTTATACTTAGGTATTTATAAAATATTATAATATTTATCCTAAAAACTGATTGAATGCATATTTGCCTAGGTAGCATTGCAATTTACTGCAGTACCTAATAAATAGGTACTTATATATTTACTTAGTATATATATACTTGTCTGGTAGAGATCGCTCTGAGCGACAAGACCGCCCATTGTCACACCTAATTCGTTTTTCCTTGTCTTAGATTATAATGTGTTGATTAGTATGCAATAAAGTATTCATCATCTATCTATATGTAACTTTTGCTAGGTTTTGGATTTCTTAACCTAGTAGGCAACTAGGACAGGACCTACATTAATTACTTAACTACTAAATTTGTCGAGTTCAACATATGACTAAATAATGATAATACAATGCAACTAATGAAACAATATAATATTACTATTAAGTATTCTGTGATAAGACCTTACTATCACATGAACGCACATTGTCTAGGTACTTACCGTCTTGATAGCAAAGCCTATTTAACCGATAACCGACTTATCAGAATATCTAATCAGAACATTTATTTTCAGTCTCACAATGGTGATGCAAATGCCATCTTCAACGAAACTGTAGCAAAAACTATGACTTGCGTCGACAACAGAATATCAGAAGTTGGGGACAGAATCTCTGGTTTGAGAACCCTGACCGACAATGCGATAGCTTTTGGGAACAGGGCTATTGAAGACATGAAGAAATGCTCGGATGGAAGTGGTAATCTCCTCGCGACTGGGTCTTGCTTAGGAGCTATCGCGGTTCAAGCCGAAATACGGGCGCTCGTTTACGCAACACAGAGCGGACTTGAAGTAAGATACATTTATAAATTGTTCCTGAACTATTGTAAGCAAGTCCCATAATAACTACACCTTTCTAAATCCAGATCCAAAAATCTATATAAAAAAATCAGTAGGAGATTGACATAAAGACTGGCCAGATGATATAGTGGTTCGGGTAGTGACACGTTCTATGACACCGAAGGTCGTGGGTTCGATTCCCACACGGAACAATTATTTGCTTAATCCATAGACGATTGTTGTAGGTACCTACTGTGTGTTTAATCAACACCAATATCATAAATGCGAAAGTCAGTTTGTTTATTTGGAACTTCTTCTAGGTCAAAAAGCTGGACCGATTTAGCTGAAATGTTGTACAGAGATAGCCAGTAGTATGGATTAGGCTGGATACTTATTAACGAGGGCAAAGCCACGAGGAACAGCATATATTCTTGATTTATATGTATGTCAAGTTCCACACAGGCACAGAATAAATAATAGTACAACACAGGGTGGATACCTCAGTGTGGGGAGACCCTTTCCGTAGGTACTTTATAGTATTACTCGCTTTCGAGTAAAACTACCGAGTAATGCCGTATGTAACGTACCGTAGGTACGGAGAGTAACCAAGCGTTAAAAGATAACGATTCTGACAAATCATTATTTTTAATTCATAATAAAATATGACCGAGGTCAGATAAATTAACTGAAGGTGTAGATAAACAAGCCAGATTTAGTTAAAACATTGTGCACAAATACCTACATCATTTTCAAGATTTATGAAAAAGGTGCTGAAATCAGTTAAAATTACAGGAAAGTAAACTAGTATTAACGCGGCAATAGCACAATGAGTAGTACTATTAATTATTCTGTGACAATGGCAAGACGTCGGCCTGTCGATCGAGAGGTCGTGTGTTCGATGCGATGCCCACCCATTGCACTATTGACGTGAACCCACTCCACGAAATTCAAATCTCACCGCGGATTCCGCTTTCGAGGTGTATTAACGAGCTTATTGTAGTACCCTTAGTGCAAGTTTTCATCGTAAACGCATTTGACAGATCTCACATAGTTTTAGACTTATTCTGGCTTCCTGATTGGTCTAAATTTAGTGGAATGTTAGTATCCACTAAAGGCGCTGTACTGTTTTTCACAAAAAAATTGTACGATGTACGATATCGAGTTTGGTATGAAAACTCGTACTAAGGGTACAGAATAGCCCTACAGACGAGGCAAGCATATGCAGCTTAGTTGTACGGGTAAGACTACTAGTTATGTGCAACACACATTGTTAGTAAGCTTTAAAAACTAAAACAACCGACTTCCATGTCCTGCGAGACAGTTTCAGTAGCAAGTTTGAGACGTTTACCGTCATATCTCTGGAGATATTTATCAGATCTCGATGTAATTACAATGGAATCACCTCGAAAATGTACCCTACCGATAAAAAAAATAATCATTCGAATCGGCTCAGAATTGACGGAGTAATCGCGCAACAAACACACAAAAAAAATATACGACGAATTGAGAACCTCTTTCTTTTTAGAAGTCTGTTGAATATGACCTAAAGTAAAATTGACAATTCGTTAGGTACAGTTGGTGGGAACCTACCTACACATGCATTGACGTCTTCTAATCTGCATCATCTTTATGAAAATTGAGAAGTCGTTAGGCAGTTGACGTCTTTCTGATTGGTTAACTTATCATCTAGGAGGTATCAGATATTTATTAACTTCACTAGGTAATACTTATTCTGATATACTTAGGGCCAGTTTCAGCGGTTCCTGATAGCGCTAACACGAATAAATCTGACAGATTTTATATGGCGTCATGTGTCAGATAACTATCAAACGCATTTTCAGGAACCGGTGCAACTGGCCTTTAGTATTTTTTATATACACAGTATAGGCTGGCGTTTGACCACTTTCTCACCTGTTAGTATGCGAGAGGTCGGTCGAGGCTGGTAGCACACTAGGGCTAGAATATGAACTAGCTCCTGCTGAAACACATTAGATGTTTGGCTGCACATTTTCCTACTTGAGCAACTGGCCAGTCAGACATTAGACAGTGTACTACAACCATGCTGGGGTTTCTTAACGATGTTTTTCCTTCACCGGAGAACCACTGAGAAATACGCACATACATTTTCGCACATACCTTTAAACCAATGTTCGATAGGAAATGTATTGGTGCACGGCGGTGATTAAAACCCGCTACTAGTCACCGTCTAGTCCATCTACTATCTACTAAGTAGTATTACACTATTATTTATTCTGTGTTACTACCACAGATTATATAATAGTTACATAAGTACTACGCCGGTGATTAGGTAATTCTCGCACTGCGCCACTGGACCCACGATGTACCAACCATTTCTTTTATTACTAGATCGCGAACACCAATCTTGCTATAGCGACGCTCCCAGCTACCCTTGAAATGTGTGCTGGAGCCCGCCTGGTTGACAGCGGGATGACCACAGCCAGGGTCCTCATGGAAATCGGCACATGCTCAGCTGCCTCCATCTTCACCACTATGACTGGAAGTGACCCTTTGAATTTCTAGGCTAGGGCACAGAATAATGAATAGTACAAGTAGCTAGGGCTGATCATATCTTAAGTTTATATTTAGATAAACCTATTGAGATAAATATTTGTGCATAAATGTATAAAATTTGCCTACCCTGTTTAGCTTTTAATTTTATTAGTGTGCTTCTTTTTCTAGAGCTAACTAATGAAAACTAGGTGGTAGGTATTTATGTATAAAAAGAAAATTAAAGTAAAAGGTAAGTCCCTATCAAAATATCCTTGTAGGTAATAATTCGATGCCTTGATGTTTCAGTGTAATCGCTTACATAAAATAAATTTGTCTGATAATAAAATTGCGTTTTATTGTTAAAAATCTTTCTGAATGACTGATGAGACTACACATTCACATTTTGCTGTAGTTAAAAAACTGATAGCATATCAGATTCTCGATAATAAGTAGTGCTATTGTATCATATCATTGATATAAACATGAGATACGATATACCACGACTAGGTATACCTACTAACTACTTAACATAATAATATCATGATTGACATAATATATACGTAGTTATTTATTTCATATTAGTATTTTTAGGGTTCCGTACCTCAAAACTACTCAAAAGGAAAAAAATAACCCTTATAGGATCACTTTCTTGTCCGTCTGTCAATAACCTTTTTTCTCAGGAACGCGTAGAGTGAGAGAATATCAAATTGAAACTTATATCAAATACTCGGGTCTACGGTCTCTTTTGGCTATGAAAAACTGTGTCAACGCAATCAAAGGATATGACCGACGCATGTCGCATATTTTGTGATTAAGGGAATCAAAACCTATAGGGTACCTACTTCACGTTGACCTAGAATCATGAATTTGGCAAATAGCAAGGTCTTGAACCACTTATATAGGAATACATCTGAAAACCGTAAATATGAAGATTAATATAAAAGAAGGGAATTTACTATAACAAACTTATTATTTGCTTGCTATTGGTTGGTGCAGTACATTTACTATGTTAGTTACATTTACTAGTTAAGTTAAGTTTGTTTAACCTAGTTTGTAGACAAAAAAGCCTCGGTGGGCGAGTCCAACTCGACTTTGCCGGTTTTTCAACCAACTTCAAAAAAAGGAAGATTCTCAATTCGACAGTACATATATATATTTATGTGTTCGCGGATAACTTCGTCGTTTATGAACTGATATTGTTAACTTTTTTTTTTTAAAGAAGATATCCTAAGGGTTATAGCGTAGCTTATCAGATCTCGATGAAATTATCGAGATCTGATAAGTATCTTCAGAGATATGGAGATAAACCCCTCAAACTTGGTACTGAAAATTAATAGCGCGGCATTTGAAGTCGTTTCTTTTAGTTTTCTAAGATCTTATTTCTTCAACAGATTGGATACTTTTCTGTGAAATATTACTTACTATTAAATGTAAAGGTAGCATTTCAAGTACCATTACCATGTCCATGATCTCAAAAGATGAGTTAGGTAACTGTTAAACTAACGATTATTGTAAAATAGATTATTTAATCGCTGTTTAATTACCCCTATAACATGACAATTTAGATAATTTTAGTCTATAAAAGGTTACAAAACTGAGAAATGATTTGGAGACGACACTAAACCGCAGTATGAAGCTTACTAAATATTTGATCAGTTTTGTCCTGCTGGTGATTTGCGCTCAGGTTTGTGCTTAATTAATATCTATAGGTACCTAATTTATTCAGACTATTTATTGTCATAATTTCTTATTTTTTTAAGTTAAATTTACTTATTTTGATGTATTTTAATATTGAATTGTGCTCATTTGACTTATTTTTTGTGAAACAGCCATTGGAAACGTTTTGACTCACACTGTTAGTATTTTGTTTTTAAATCGATGGTGCCAACCTGCCAACTTTAAAACTACCGCGAATGAGAATTGTCTGTGGCCTCTGAGCATGGATGCCAAGTGCCAACCTTAAAAAGAAAAGAAGAGTTAACGCGGTAGAGTTGGCAGTCGGGCTTCAGTTCGGTCTTGGCGTTTAAACTAACTAGTAGCTCTTTGCTATAAAAGTACCTCTAAATTCTCGACATTTTATGGTATAGTTCGTGATGTACCTACATTGGTCGGATGTATATTATACGAAGTTTGCGACTAATACACGATGTTTCAATTGGAGGAAGGTGTTTTTCTTTCATTATATATAAGCTATTTTCTAGTTGAAGACGCTATGAATGAAACTTTCAAATGTTTGATCTATTCGAAATTCGGTATCCTTTTACTTTAATTATTTTGTATGAACATCTTGATGCTGGGGCATATCCTGGAATCTGCAGAATACACCTTACTAACATACAGCAGAGATGTCAGGTTTGGGCTCATCCGAATGGTCTCATTCATTATATATATATATCGATGGTCTCAATGAACAGCTTATTATACATAGGTTAGTATTAAGTAGTTATTAAGTCTGGGGGTAGTTTTAAATTTTAAATTGAAATATTATTTACAGAACATTGAAACAATTGATGTCTTCCGTCGAAGCAGTTCAACTGATGAACCAAAATGTGACAATGCTTTAATAAAATCAGAACACAATCTCCGAGACCTAAGAGACTTATGGAATAAAATAAAAGAAACCGCAATATCTTCATGGCAGCACATAAAAAATATAGCAGCATTGGCGACGGAAAAAATTAAAACATTAATAGAAAACATTAAAGATCATGCGATCGATATCAAAAATAAATTTGAGGAAAAACTTTATGAACTAAGGGAGAAACTCAAGTTTATCATCAACGATATTTATGGAACTAGAGAACTAGTGAAACTGTGTATAACGGTAAGCAATAACTTTTCCATTAGTTATAATTATTTAAAATAAATTGTCCCTCGAAATATTAGTAACTCATAACAATAAATGCTAAAGCAATATATGGTGCTAACTGTAGGTATCTTAGACTAGTTTTTATTTAGTTTCATCTCTCCCGCCCGGTGTCTGTAATCAAATCTCGCAAGCTAAATTTGACCCACTTCCCGATGATTATCGATTGAGCTAAAATTTTTGAAGACATATGTAAATCGGATGACAATATGCAATGTTATGGTACAATCGAGCTCGTCTGATGATGGAACCGTAAGGTGGCCATTGGAACGCCTAAACTACGGATAATAAATACATCGTTGGATTTGACTTGACTTACTCTGGTCCTATATTATGTAAAAGCTTGTTTTTAATAAAAGTTTTGAAACATTACTAGTTCAGATATTAGGGTTACCTTGTCAACGACATATATGCCTAGCCTACCATTTTACAGAAAGAACAAGAACACATAAGAGAAATATTCAAGGAAATAATGGCACACATGGGACAGTGCATAGCTGAAGAGATTGGTAAACTAAAGAACATAAATACAGACGAACCGGAGGGACTCCGAAACAGAACCGATTTTTTCAGGAGATTCGATGAAAGGGTTGAATTATGCCAAAGTGATCTTAACAACGCTCAAGAATGCATTAGCAAAGTTCGTGAGGATATCTTTGAAAGCTTTATAATTATGGAACAGGATATTCTAGACAATGTAAAGTATTTTATTGCATTATTTCTTGGATTGGGTAGATATTTAATATTAGATGATTAACAATATAAAGTGTTGCATGTTTCTTTTCAAGGACGTCTACTTTTTAACCGACTTCAAAAAAAGGATGTTTCTCAATTCGACTGTATATATTTTTTTGTTTGTTCGCGGATAACTTCGTCGTTTATGAACCGATGTTGATGTTTCTTTTTTTGTTGGGAAGGAGATACCCCAAGAATGACACCATAGTAATTTCATCGAGATCTGATAAGTATCTCCAGAGATATGGAGATAAACACCTCAAACTTGGTACTAAAAATTAATAGAGCGATATTTGAAGTCGGTTATTTTAGTTTTTTAAACGATGTTATCTTATTAAGTAACAAACTAAAACTATTAGCAAGATCTAATCTAAAACATTCAAACTAAGTAATTAATAGCCAACTCAGACAAACATAAAAAGTATTTTTTTGTTGGACAAGGACTAAGGACATTCACGTAACTTACTTATATCGTGTCTTTTTGCCAGTGTTCTCCTGCTTTCAATTATGTTCCTAGCCTACATTCAAAGGTTGTTATTTTTGTTCCTTTATACTGGGTGTGCAATATAGTTTTTATATTCAATCAGTATTGTCTACTTCGTGACTGAGTTGCCTAATTTCAAAAAGACTCTACTTTATCTTAGTGCAAATATTAATTGTTTGTTGTATGTTTTCAAAAGTTATAATCTTAATTATGTCTGTCATATTTTTAGCATCACTATAAAAGGAACATAATAGATGACTTCAAAGGAACCTTGGTGACTTGTTCTATAAACAACTTAATGAATGCTACAAACCTTATCGCAGCTGAAATTATAGAGACAGCTAAATGTGTTTTGGAAGCAAAGGACGGTGAGCAACCGGAATCGCAAAATGAAATTCAGCAAATAATATAACCATTTACTTAGCATGTAAAAGAGCAGTCACTAAGCAAGTGGATTGTATAAAAATATATACCTACGTACTTTATAACCACAATATATATGGTAACAATAATCTCACATGAAAATATAAAGCTTTGCTAATTCAACTACATATATACTTTTGTTTGTTTTACTTACATAGACCCGTCACTCGAAACATAATTACCTACGGAGGTAATTGCTTCAATTACTTTATCGCGGACACATGGCGTGACGTCCTCCATCAACGGACAAAGTAACTCCAGTAATATTAGAAGCACCATCACCAGCTAGGAAAATAATAGTCGAAGCAACTTCTTTAGCGTATCCAGGCCTTCCTATTGCATGAGTTTCCTTACATTTCTCCAAATATGCTTCATACTGTTGTTCGTTCATAGCACCTTTCAAGTGAATGCCAGTTATAATGGCACCAGGATTTACTGCATTAACTCGAACACCTTTAGGGCTCAACTCTAGAGCTACACATTTGGTAAATTGATCGATTGCTGCCTTAGATAAACAGTAAGATAACATATTAGGGAATGAGCGTAATCCTGCGACGCTGGATAAGTTAACAATATTTCCTTTAGATTTGAGTAAATGAGGTGTGGCTAACATTGTCAAATGATACACAGCTCTTACGTTTGTATTCATTACTCTATCATATTGATCCAAAGTTGTAGATTCTATAGTGCCGGCTTCTAAAATACCAGCATTGTTGATCAGGATATCCAGCTGTTTCCAATGTTCGATAGTTGCTTTTATTAGTTTTTCATTATCACCTGGCTTGTTCACGTCGGAGATGACTGCTAAGGGTTTAGATACATGCAGAGATACTTCTTCACATAGGCTTGCAATTTTATTTAAATTTTCTTGGTTTCTTCCTGTTATCACAAGGTTAGCGCCAAGTTTCGAGAACTCTAAAGCGGTTTCAGCGCCAATGCCTGAACTTGCTCCAGTAATAAGTACAACTTTATTCGCGAACATTTTTGTGTTTTGTAACCTGATCAAAAATAAATCGTCATTAGCTATTAACTACCTGAAAATATTACATTACCTACCAACATATTTGTAATAGAAATAAACGGTATTACTCAACGGTATACTCAATTTTAATATATATTAGGCTTTATTTCATTATTCATACTTTATTATTCATGTACTTAATACGAAATTTCTTGAACCTGGAAAGCTCAGGATGGATAAAATAACGGCAAAGAATTTTTTTTAATTATATACAATATCATTATAATATGTCCATGCTAACTATCACCATGTCCCTGATGATTAACGCGGGCACATAGCATGGCGGCCACCGTCGACAGGTAAAGTGGCCCCCGTAATATTGCTAGCACCATCGCCAGCCAAGAAACAAATCACAGATGAGACTTCTTTAGCTTCACCCGCCCGTCCAATAGCGTGCGAATTGGCGCACTTTATCAAAAACTCAGCGTATTGTTCCTCATTCATACTAGATTTCATATGAATTCCTGTTGTTATAACTCCAGGATTGACAGCATTTACGCGAACGCCCTTAGCTCCAAGCTCCAAGGCCACACACCTTGTCATCTGATCGAGAGCAGATTTTGACATACAGTAAGCAAGAACATTGGGGAAAGATCTTATCCCTGTAACACTTGATACATTAACAATGTTACCCTTTGTTTTAATAAGGTAAGGTACCGCCAGCATTGTCAACTGATATGGTCCACGGACATTAGTGGTCATGACTCTGTCATATTGAGCTAAAGATGTAGTTTCGATGGTTCCGGATTCTAAAATGCCCGCATTATTGACAAGAACATCTATCTTTTCATAGCGTTCAACCGTAGACTTCACAATGTTTTCGACATCGCTTTCAACATTCATGTCTGCTATAACTATCAGAGGTTGTAGTTTTTCTGGAGATGTTTCTACGCATTTTTTAGCAATGCTTTCGAGATTTGTTCTGTTTCTACCGGTTATAACTAGTTTGGCATTAAGTTTGGAGAAGTCTACAGCAGTCGCCGCTCCTATGCCAGAGCTTGCACCAGTTATTATAACAACTTTGCCGGAAAACATGGTCAATCTTGGCAGTACCTGATTAACAGAATATTCCATACTTACTAAAATAAAATGTTTAAATTGCATAATAAATGATCATCGTCGTGAATTAAATACATTTACCATGCATTTACTTTGAGGTTAGAGTAATTAACACATTAATTCCTGTAGCTTCCCACTGAATCATGATTCATGACATTGAAATATAATATAGTTTTATTGTTTTGATTACTATTTAGACAAAATATCAGTTTTTTTTAAAGTAACTTACATGAAGAATAAATACACAGTGCTAAATTTAAATATTTATTGCCTAATTTGACATATTTATTACGAGTAAATCACACTTATAAGTTATATTTTAGAACAAAAGTAATAGGTTTAGTTATAAGGTATAATTTAGGTATGACTTTTTCCACCTAGTTATACAAAATTATAAATGTAAGTGCGATCTATTCTTATTAAATATGTAACATACGGCACGACCGCGACGATGTGCGGACTGCGAGACATAGAAAATATAATAATACTACGTAGTTAAACATTACTTACTATGAAGACTTATGCTCGTTTGCACTAAACTTAAGAATCACCTTAGCTTGTCAAAATATCACAAAATAAACAAATTCGGTGACCAAAATCTCAAAATATAGATAAATATAGAATCATCAGCCTATCTGCAAGATACATTTTGAGATTTTAATTCCCGATATTGCTTTAATTGAGATATTTTTAAAACTTAGGCGAGTCTTAAGTTTAGTGCAAACGGGCATTAGTTATTTAGGTCTTACGTTATGTTTGTAGATAATATAGATATAGAATAATAGAAGTTGATTAAGATGCCGAGCGATAAGCTGCAGTGCAGCTCTACACAAAGTACCTACTCGGTTCCAAATTGCTAAGCAGACGTACAAAAGTCAAATTATACAAGACGATTATTAGACCGATACTTATGTACGGATGCGAAGCTTGGACCCTCACCCAAAAAGAAGAAAATAAACTTCTTATCGCCGGGAGAAAGGTACTTGGGAAGATATGGGGACCAATACAGCAAAATGACGGCAGTTGGAGGATAAGGTCCAATAAAGAACTGGAGGAGCTGTATGGTGAACCAAACATCATAGGTGAAACTAAAGCACATAGGCGCCGATGGCTGGGACACCTCGCACGCATGGGAGAAGATCGAACCGTGAAGCAAGCTTACTTGGGACGAGCTAGAGGCCGCCGCCCAGTCGGACGCTCAAAATACCGTTGGTCAGATGTAGTCCAAAAAGATCTGAACCAACTCCAGGTGTCCGATTGGCAAGGGGTCGCGCAATCCAGGGAGCAATGGTGTCTCTTATTGTCGGAGGCCAAGACCCACTTTGGTGTCAGCGCGCCAGTGAAGTAAGTAAGTAAGATACCGAAGTTGCTCTTAAGAGGTTGTAAGGTGTAACATGTATGTAACAAGAACCTCTTTTAAAACCCATATTATTATACAGGGTTATTGGTAATTCGACGTATTCCCGGCAGGAGCAGATAGGGGGACTAAAATGCGACATATTTAGCCCCCTCAATGTATGGCCGAAAATTAATGCCAAGTGCAAAGTGCCAAGAATGCTGGCTGTATTCCCGCGTTGAATCGCTAAAGAAATTCTTTGGGCTAGGAATGAGCCAGCCCTTTTATCACCGGTGGCATTGAACAGGCGTGGAGCAATTTTTTTTTAGGAAGGTCTTGGTGCTCGGACCCCATGGACCAAAAGTTACAACACCAAGCGGCATAAATATGTAGCTACTAGATAAAGATGCATATTTACGCCGCTTGGTGTCCTCAGCAGCTTCCGCCGTGGCTCCAGCTCTCAATACTGTCCCACTGAGATGGGACGGGGCCTGAATGTCAACACAAGTCGCATCCCATACAAGGGTCTGCCCACGTTCGCAGAGACGTTGCCACCACACTGACACCTGTGTACTTCTACCGGTCCCGCACCGAGACAGGATCAACTGCAATGCGGAAACTGCTGTTGTCGAGCAGTGTTCCAATGTTTGATGAGAATTAATTAGTTAATTCCTTCATAAATTTAATATTTTTGTGGTGTAATTAAATTCATTATTAGAAGCTTTCACTTAAATTGCTGTGTTATGTATATATATATATATTTCTGTAGGTCAACTCTTAGACACTAAATGTCATTGGTAATTTTCAACTACTATTGCGATAAAAAATATTATTTTCACAAAAAATTATAAATATATAATAAGTTAATAATAAAAAATAATTCACCATCAAGCTTTTGGCAGTGACATCTCAGTAAGATCTCATCAAAAGCCACCTTGCAAGTGAAGTGGAACAAATTTTTCTCATTGACTCATTAAAAACTTTGAAATGCAAGAAAAAAATAAATTACTGAGATTGCAATTACTAATTTAATATGTTGCATTGTTAGGTATTAGATAACATTTTTTTTTAAATATCTTATAGGCTAGCGTTTGACCACTATCTCACCTGTTGTTAAGTGATGATGCGGTCGAAGATGGTAAGCACGCTAGGCCTAGAATGGGATAGGGCTCTCAAGGGTAGCTGCCGGAACACATTAGACACATTAGATTTAACATATATAAGTTTGATAATTTACAATAATATAATTGTACAGAATTAAAGGCACATTTAACGTGGACTCATAGCCTGCCGTCCACCATCAACAGGTAAAGTGACCCCTGTGATATTCTTGGCACCATCGCCAGCCAACAAACAAATGACAGATGAGACTTCCGTAGGTTCAGCTGTCCTTCCATATCCACTCTTACTGGCCGACTGGGCTAGAAATTCTGCATATTGCTCTTCATTCATACTATGTCTCACATGAAGCCCGTTAGTTATAACTCCAGGATTAACAGCATTTACGTGAACACCTTTTGTTCCAAGCTCCATGGCCACACATCTTGTCATCTGACCGAGAGCAGATTTGGATATACAATATGCAAGATTGAACTTTTGGGAAAGATCTCACTCCTGTTACACTTGATACATTGACAATGTTGCCCTTTGTTTGAATAAGGTAAGGCACCACCAACATCGTCAACTGATATGGTCCACAGACATTAGTGGTCATGATTCTGTCGTATTGAGCTAACGATGTGGTTTCAATGGTTCCAGATTCCAAAATACATGCATTATTAACTAGTACATCTATCTTTACAAATTGTTTAACCGTAGATTTGACAATGTTTTCAACATCACTTTCAATATTTACATCAGCTATGACTACAAAAGGTTTTAGATTTTCTGGTGATATTTTTGTGCATTGTTCAGCTACACTTTCAAGGTTAGGTTAGGTTAAGGTTAGGCTAGCTCTGTTTCGACCGGTTATTACTAGTTTGGCATTAGGTTTGGAGAAGTCTACAGCAGTCGCCGCTCCTATGCCAGAGCTCGCACCAGTAATTAAAACAACTTTTCCGGAAAACATGGTCAATCTTGGCAGTACCTGATAGACAAAATATTATAATTTCATTCAATTCATGCATGATATATGCAAAATGCATTTATCCTTTATATACCTACATAATTAATCACGAAGAATTCAGCAGGAAGCTACGAATCATTAATTGTTATTAGCTTAGAATTAACCATGTTCTGTAGTCACTCTACTCACCTAGAATATGTAGAAAGTTCTGAGGTAGAAAATGTAGAAACAGAAAGCCGGTAAGTGACTAGCCGCAATACGCGTCCGTATTTTTAAAAATGTGATCAAATGTGATTTGTATTTAGATTTGATTCAATTCAATTCAACACACACTGGGCTGCGAGTGCGTTCACGACCTACGCAAAGAGAATATAATACCCAGTATATAAAAGTACTCTGTGTATAATACTACGCGACCTACAGTCCGGCAAGTATAACTTGGCGTGCCTGTGCGCCACTGTGCTTTTACTTTATACTTTGATAACAGTTTCTCTTAAACCACTTTTAATTACTTTTGGCATTATTGAACTATTTTAATGTAGCAGATTTATCAACAATAATGTCGCGGTAATCTCTCAAACATCAAACTCACAGTTTCAATTCAAAGAATTAGTTCCAAAAACCACCACCGCCAAGTTATACTTGTGGCAAACACTGGGCTGCGTTCACGACCTACGCTCGGAGTACAACCCAACAACTAACCCCCATTCATGACCTTAGAGCGTCGCACTCGGTTGTAGCAACTGTGTCGTTCACGACCTCGTTTGTTTCACTCCAGTTGCAACTTATTAATCATCAAATTCGATGGTTAAAAAACGCTCTAACGTTTGTGACAGTAAATTTGGCGGGAATAGCTGTAATTTTCGTTATAGATTAAGGGAATCGGAAAAATTGCATTATCGAGACTAAGACGTAATTATGACGAGACACTAATCGTAAAAATAAACGAAAGATATTCAGAAAAAGAAAAATAAATGAACATAACATTGAAATTCAAGTCTGCGCAAAATGTCAAAGTCACAATTTGAGTGAAAAACACCCGTGGTCGTTCCGGACCTTCGAGCGAGTTGCATAACAACCAAAATTGCTTTTCCGGAGGACGTGAACGCAACCCAACGCATCGGACCACAGACTAGGTAGAGAGGGATGCTACGCATCAGTCTCTGACTGCCGAGTGCCGACTGCAATCTGCTGAAACTCAGTACAAGAAAAAAGATGTATGATACGGGGTTCTTTTTCAATATAGTCTATATTCGTCTTAAGCACTATTTCTTCTTTTTCTTCTTATGGCTTTTAAACGCTGCTTGGCGTGCACTATTTCTTACTATCTCTTTCGTTCGGTTGTGATAAATGTCATTAGTAGCATGATGCATAGCATCTCTACCTAGTCAGTGGATAGTCAATAGCATGTATTTATTTGAGGATGGGTTATACTAGGTAAACTTGGAACTAGCGATGGGTAATGTTTATTCCTCAAAGTGAAACCATTCACTCATTCCGGCTCCACTCTCGGAACCGATTCCTCATATCGATTCCTTTATTCCTTTGATTCATTTACTATGTATTCACATGTATCTATTCCGCAGTCACATTTCCTTTTGGTAAATAGGTCCTTAGAAAAGGTTTTGTGTATCGTCGCGTGTGGTTGTTCCCTTTTCACGCGCAACGACTTAAGTGAATGTCCAATTCAGATTTTTATAAAAAACAAGTTTGGTTTTAACAATAGAATCCACCGACCGACTGACAACCGAGTCACCACACCACTCAGCCGAGTTCTCCCGACGCCGACCGAGCTGTGCTACCGATCACGGCTCCGGGCTCACGCCTCACGCACGAAGTACAAACGGTTGGGGTCGGAGCCGCTTCGGTGAGCCAATGATTCCTCAGAATCGTTAATATTTGGGTGGAATCATTAGGACCTTCGGGTCCGCGTGCGGTTTCGGCTCATTTTATTCACTGTGTCCGGAATTACCCATGACTACTTGGAACTAAGTACACTTATTCCTAGTCCTTAGAAATACGTGATCCACTATATAATAATACGTGTCAATACTAGTTGGAATTATACTTATTCCAACTAGTATTGTACGCGTATAGTGGTCAACAGTATGTATTGCAGCATGTCGCTTGCACGTACTAGAGTGCGAGTGAGAGAGTAGTATAGTATCATACTATCATCCCACTCGCACTCGCATTGCACCGCGTCTTCGTTGTACGGCGGTACTATGTCTGTGAAAATACGGCATAGACTCGCGTGAAACAACGCTAGATGCGTTGTTTCACGCGAATCTATGAGAATATATATATATATTCTCAAAGTGAAATACTAGGTGAAATAGGTAGAGGATACGTGTGTGCGAGTGAGAGGGTAGTATAATATCATGCTACCCTCTCACTCACACTGTTATTGCACCATGTCTATGGCGTACGGTGGTACTATGCTAGTGAAAATACGGCATAAATTCGAGTGGAACATCGCGTCGCGTATTAGTTAGTAGTCCAAGGTCGAATACTAGGCGGAATAGGTATTTCTCAAAAGTAAGAGTAGGTGCCACCTAGTTAGACAAAATTAGTGGATTGGGTTAACAAATGCAATCCACTAATTTCGTCGTAACGATACATCGCACTGTGGCTTAATTGGCAAAGCACCTGAACATGTTATTCAGGAGGTTGCGGGTTCAAGTTCCGTCGGTATGATGAAATTTTGGATTGTGTTTAACAATTAACAAAAATATAAAGTGTGTAATACTTCAAAGAAACATAATATAAGATACTAACTCTTCGGATCTGTTCTAGTAAATACGCCTCACCTCTAATTTATATTATTGTATTTCTACTTAGCCTGTGGTAGCGTGATTATTTTAGTGTTTTATTTTGTGTTTTACAACAAATAACTTTGTGTGGAAGTTTGAGAGCATTGTATTTATGGTGTCTGATTATTAACACTGCTTGTGATTGTTAACTAAAACATAGAAATTGTGAAATATGCGGGTTGAGGACTGCAAGGACAGACTCTACTAAACGTAAATTATGGCAAGATTTCCAATTGGTGAAGCTCGGTAAGTAGATCAACTTAAAATAATAACCGTTTACTGTGTGGCGACCTTACGCCAACCTTAAACTCTTTTGACAGTTTTAATATTGGTGGTCAATCTTTTTGAATTATGTTTTATGTTCAAAATCGATCACCAATGACAGAAGAGTTTGACACAGTTTTTTATAGGCAGATATATTAATTTTCTTGCCATGAATAGTGATTAAAAACTAATATGAATTTCCAATAAAAGGAATCTCAATCGCGTGTGCAAGTTTTGTGAAGTAAATCGGCCACGCGAGGATTGCAGTGTAAAACAAATCCATGTAAATACTACAAGCAAATAAAAATACATTAAATAAATTTGTGGCGTTTTGCCCATCCATTCGGGTGGCAAAATGCCTCTGATGTGCGAAGCGCAATGCTAAAAAACGACAGCGCGCGTTCCCACGTCAAAGTGACGTTGACGGGAGAACAAAAAATGTTTTATATAAGGGAGTTAACCGCCAGAATTATTAACACATAGACAGCAACTAAAAATTCTAATAAGAACATCTTATAGTGCAACAGCCATTGTTTTATTTCGACGCGACCTCAAACCTCGTCCTAACAAAGGCGGTAGGTAGCCCTACCTACCCGCGCCTTTAATGGTGACCCGACTTCAGCCGTCTGAGCAGAAGAGTTCAACTCTACGTGTATCTACGTATCGACGAGGTCAACAATCCGCGTTTCCCAATGCATGCATCCTCACATAACGAGTCTTTGGATTCACGACGACCACATTGGGCTACCACGACGTGTCATCGCTTCGTAATTAGTATCCTGATCCCCGTGATACGACGCCAGCTGCGACGAGTGTCTATCACATTCGTCGCTATCTCGACGTGTCTTCGCTTCATCGATTCATGGTATCAGTTTTCTGGATTCTACAACGAAACGACGTGTAGAGATACGTGTGCCCGAGGCCTGTCGCTGGAGACCAACACTGCGCTGGAGTGATTTTAGTACGTGCTATTTTTCCTATACTAATATTGGTGCCTGGACTTACTAAAATTTTGGACATTAGCATAACCGTAACAAAATTGCATTCGACTTCGTTTTTATATTATTATTTTGTGTGGTTATTATTAGTATTATTTAAACAACTGTGGACATTGGCATTTACATAACAAAATTGCATTTGAGTTTTTTTTATTATATTGTGTGGGAATTATTAATATTTAACTTTTTTTTACACCGGGGCTGTTAATTTTTGATAACATTAACTATATATTTTATCTGTGTTTTGCCTTTTATATTGCTGTCTTGTTTATTGTCTTGTGTTTGTATTACTGTGTGTGTTTTATAGCTTATAACCATTTATATTGTACGGTTTTTTATAGTGTACTAACCCAATTACGGAGATGGAAGCTAACTTGCAATCCGCACAAGAGCAAAACTCATTATTACAGCAACAAAAAGCTTTATTGCTTGCTGAATTGCAAAAATTAAAAGGTGACAGCACTAACACACCCACCTCGAACCCCGTTTCCCCCGCAATATGTAAAGTTGCTGTTAAGCTTCCTCCTTTTTGGCCTGACCGGCCCGCTATCTGGTTTGCTCAGGTTGAGGCTCAATTTACCATTTCACGTATCACCGCTGATCTAACAAAATTTAATTATGTTGTTGCTCAGTTGGACACTCGGGTTATTGGAGAAGTTGAAGATATTATTCTTCATCCACCGCCCGCAGACAAATATGGTAGGTTAAAAGCTGAGCTTATCCGTAGGCTTTCCACATCTGAAGAGCAACGTGTCCGACAGCTCGTTAGCGATGAGGAGCTGGGCGATCGTCGCCCCTCCCAGTTTTTAAGACATCTTAGGTCTTTGGCTGGGAACACTCTTTCGGATGAAAATTTGCTTCGCCAGCTTTGGATGCGCCGCCTCCCACAACACCTTCAGGCAATTTTGGCTGCTCAGTCTGAGCTTGCTTTAGATAAAGTTGCAGAGCTAGCAGACAAAATTTTAGAAGTATCGCCCGGTGTTGCAGCTCCTCGGTCATCAGCTGTTTTCTCAGCGAGCACTTCTGCCGTCTCGCCTTCATCGCTAGATGACATTACACGGCGTCTTGATGATCTAACGCGCCAGATCGCTGCACTATCAGCTGACCGGAGTAGGGATAGGTCACGGAGTAACTCAAACCAGCGTGAACGCTCACAGTCCGCTGGTAAATCCAAACTTTGTTTTTACCATAGGAGGTTTGGTACTAAAGCGGTTAAATGTGTAAAACCATGCACTTGGACGTCCCCGCCGTCGGGAAACTCGAACAGCAGTCATTAGCGGCGACCACTGACTGCTATTCGGAGAGTCGCCGATTATTTGTCACCGAAAGCGTTTCGAAACGCCGGTTTTTAATAGACACAGGGTCGGACCTCTCCTGCTATCCGTACCAATGGCTAGCGAATAAGCCAACGCGGTCAAACTACACACTGGCTGCTGCCAATGGTAGTGAGATTCGCACCTTTGGCCACATACAAATGACGCTCAATCTGGGTCTGCGACGCGCCTTTCAGTGGCAGTTTATCGTCGCTGACGTCAACACCGCCATTATCGGTTCCGACTTTCTGGCACACTATCGGCTTATGCCAGATTGTGCCAGTAAAAGGCTTGTCGATAGCAGTACTGGGTTGTCATGTATCGCTGCCGTTGCAACACTAGATCAGACCAGTGTTAAAGTTGTTTCTGCTCCATCGTCCGGATTTGGTGCGCTTCTTGCGGAATTTCCATCAATCACAAAGCCACCAGGACTCATTCGGGAGCCGAAGCATAACACCGTCCATCACATCCTGACTACTGAAGGTGCCCCCGTCTCTTGTCGTCCTAGGCGCCTGGCTCCTCAAAAACTTCAGGAGACTAAAAAGGTTTTTGATGACATGGTCCAGTGTGGAACAGCAAGACCTTCAAAAAGTCCATGGTCCTCTCCCCTTCACATGGTACCTAAAAGAGACGGCACTTGGCGACCTTGCGGTGACTATCGCGCACTGAATGCACGCACAGTGCCCGATAGATACCCAGTCCGCTATATTGGTGATGTTGGTCATAACATAGCTGGTTGTACTATATTTAGTACAATCGATCTCGTCAAGGCATACCAGCAGATTCCCGTTGCGCCTGAGGACATATGTAAAACGGCCATCATCACCCCCTTTGGCCTGTACGAATTCAACTACATGACCTTTGGTTTGCGCAACGCAGGCCAAACTTTCCAACGGTTCATAGATGAAGTTGTACAGGGTCTGGACTTCTGCTTTGCCTACGTTGATGACATTTTAGTGTACTCTCGCGACGCCACTCGGCACGCTGAGCACCTCCGTATACTCTTCAAGCGACTTGAAGATTACGGCATTGTCATCAATTCTGCAAAGTGCGTGTTTGGTGCTCCTGAGGTAACTTTCCTCGGGAACCGCATTTCCTCTGAAGGAACGCGGCCACCAACTGAGCGCATTCAGGCTCTCAAGGATTTTCCCTTGCCCAAGACCGTTCAGGGACTCCGCCGTTTTCTTGGAATGGTCAACTACTATCGACGTTTTTTGCGAAACGCTGCAGAGTTGCAAGCACCGCTGGTCAATGCGATAGTGGCTTCCCAAGGCAAAGGTTCCACACCGGTTTCTTGGACGCCTGAACTTGAAGAGAGTTTTATGGCCTGTAAAGACAGCCTGTCATCCGCTGCTCTTCTGGCTCACCCATTGCCGAATGCTGAGCTGGGGCTCTTCACCGACGCTTCGAACTCGCACGTTGGTGCCTGCCTTCAGCAGAAAGTTGGTGATGCTTGGGAACCTTTGGGTTTCTTCAGCAAAAAGCTGAAGCCCCGACAGTCCGAATGGCCAGCATATTACAGGGAACTCCTTGCGATTTACGAGAGTGTGCAGCATTATCGCCATTTTCTGGTTGCGCAGCAAGTCACAATTTACACGGACCACAAGCCGATCATTTACGCTTTCTCGCAGCGTCGCGAGAGGCTTCCACCGGTCCAACTAAATCAACTCTCGTTTATCTCCCAATTTACCACGGACATTGTCCACGTAAAAGGGGTTGATAATACGGTAGCAGACGCTATGTCCCGCATCGAAGCCATTAGTATCGAAGCAGATCACTCTGCACTTGCTTCTTGCCAACAACTCGACGACGAGTTGAAAAAGTATCGTAACGATAAAGATTCTTCTCTAAAATTAGAGAACATCGTTGTTCCCGGCACTAACACAACTTTGGTCTGCGATACTTACACAGGACGACCGCGACCATTTGTACCGGAACCTATGCGGAAAAGTATTTTTGACAAACTGCATAACCTGAGTCACCCAGGTACCAAGGCGACTGTTCGTCTGGTCTCTGACCGTTTCGTTTGGCCAGGTATTGCCAAGGATTGCCGTCGCTGGTGCCAAACTTGCATAGCTTGTCAGCGAAGCAAAGTGACTCGGCATACTCAGTCTCCGCTCGGACATATCTCCAGTCCCACATCTCGGCTCAAGCATGTCCACATAGACATTATCGGACCTATGCCTTCTTCCTCTGGCTTTCAATACTGCCTCACTGCTGTTGACCGTTACACTAGGTGGCCCGAAGCGTGGCCTATGAGTGGGATAACGGCAGAGGAAGTAGCCAAGACCTTTGTGGATGGCTGGATAGCTCGATTCGGCGTCCCTGCGGTTATCACGACTGATCAGGGACGGCAGTTCGAATCTGACCTTTTCAGACGCCTTACCGATCTGTTTGGTGCCAAACGTATTCGTACCACCAGCTATCACCCTTGCGCTAATGGGCTCGTTGAGCGCATGCATCGGCAGTTAAAAGCGTCCCTGATGTGTCATGACAGTTCTTGGTCGAGTGCCTTGCCTCTTGTTTTGTTAGGCATGCGCTCTGCATTTAAAGAGGATATAAAATCAACCGTAGCAGAAATGCTGTATGGTGAGACATTAGCGCTCCCAGGGGAACTTTTAACTGTTTCTCCCGACGCTACTGGCTATGAGGAGCCTTCGGATTTTGTCGTCAAGTTAAGGCAATATATGTCCAAATTGCGACCCACTCCGGCTTCTCATCATTCTAAGCCTTCGGTTTTTGTTTTTAAAAACCTATCCACTGCATCTCACGTCATGCTGA
This sequence comes from Cabera pusaria, assembly GCA_954871355.1. Classification (NCBI taxonomy): domain Eukaryota; kingdom Metazoa; phylum Arthropoda; class Insecta; order Lepidoptera; family Geometridae; genus Cabera; species Cabera pusaria. The sequence goes on from OX940894.1 coordinate 7,905,966, forward strand.
GGGATGACACTGTTCGTCGGTCTTTGCAGCCACCCTATTCTGGTCCTCATCGCGTGATATCTCGATCTGAGGACGGAAAAACTTTCTCGATCGATTTAAAAGGCAGACAGGTGAATGTCAGTATCGACAGGCTCAAGCCAGCGTTCATCGAACAGCCGAGTCCTGTTGATCCAGTATCGACGCCGTCTCTTCCTGCACATCATCCAGTGTCATCATCACATCCTTCTAGAGTTCTCTCTCCTCATTCTGGATCCTCTTCATCTTCTCCCGCTGCTCCTTCCTCACATTCACCACAATACACTACCCGGTCAGGTCGTAAAGTTCATTTTTGCAAACCTTTTGACCTTTGATTTTTTATTTTATTTTTTCTTTTCCCACGGATTCTCCTTCTCCGTAGGGGGGTGGTGTGGCGTTTTGCCCATCCATTCGGGTGGCAAAATGCCTCTGATGTGCGAAGCGCAATGCTAAAAAACGACAGCGCGCGTTCCCACGTCAAAGTGACGTTGACGGGAGAACAAAAAATGTTTTATATAAGGGAGTTAACCGCCAGAATTATTAACACATAGACAGCAACTAAAAATTCTAATAAGAACATCTTATAGTGCAACAGCCATTGTTTTATTTCGACGCGACCTCAAACCTCGTCCTAACAAAGGCGGTAGGTAGCCCTACCTACCCGCGCCTTTAAATTCATCTAGTTATTGACGAGGTTTTCTACATCCTAAAACCAATAGCGGTCAACGCTCCATGCGGACCGCGGGTATTCAAGATAAGTACCATTAAAATTATTCACATAGACGTTTCACATTGCGAGAGATAGCTCTGTTCTCCACCGGGTTTTGCGCACCAGTCGCAAAACGCCGGAACTGCAAGTGCCATCCCGCTTCCTGTGTCAGTATCTAAGCAGCAGTAGATAGGGTTGGCACACATAGCAAGTAACTGGGATATCCCGGGAAATTTTCCGGAGGTCCCAAAACTGCTTCTATAGATCAAATATCTTATTACTTCAGCAATTCACAAACTTTATTAAACTCATTGTGAAAAATAGTGCGGGATGCATTGCGATGCTTGTCGATGTCGATAGTGTATGTTATTTATTGTTAGTGCAATTTTGGGAGATTTCATGACGATATTTTAATAGGGATAAACCATAAAAATGGTATTGAGTGATTTTCTTTCTGCGCAAACAGCACCTAATATTCTATATTTTTATTAGGTCAATGACGCTGAACAGCTGATTCAGGGTTGAATCTGGTTAAAACGGCCTACACACGGCCCTAAAATCGGTGGCGATATCGGCCATCTAAGTGATGGCCTACACACGACCCTTGCATCAGGGTTACGTAAAAGTTTAAAATTTGATAACTCGCGATCCCAGCTACTGAGGAGAAGGAGACTCTACAGGTTGATTATACATCAGGCTAGGTATGGACAGTTTAAATATTACTACACCCTTTTCTTACACTTTGTATAGTATACAGCGTGTCTCATAAATTAGTGTTAAGGCCATTTTCTTTCTATGCAAAATTCAAAATCACGCTCGACGTGGCGCCACAGAATACATACCACTTTTACATATCTTTGCTTCCTCTGCGTGAACTCTCGCGACCCCGTTTATTTATTATGACTATAATGAAAGATATGAAAATTTTGCTGTTGCTCTACTTTGTAATTGATATTTTATACTGTTTGTAACGTAAAAACTAAAAGCTAAAGGTAGGCTGAATTGTTACTGTTTCTAAACCGAATTCACAAAAATGGAGGAGGTTCTCAATTCGACTGTATATATATTTTGTTTTAATGTTTGTTACCACAATAGTCGATCAAATTTTGACCGATTTCAAACATTTTTTTTTGTTTTTTTTTTTTGACAAAAAATGTTTTTTCTTCAAACCTATACGTGTGGGGTGTCTATGGATAGGTCTTTAAAAATGACATTGACGTTCCTGCAATGATTTTTTCTCAAAGTCAATTATTTAAAAGATAGGCGCGTCTAAAGTGGTAAAATGTATGTCCCCCCCCTCTCTAACTTTTAAAAAAATGTGTGAAAAATCTAGGAAAAATATATCCTGTAGATCTCAATAAAAACTTTCAAAGACAATTAGTTTGAACGAGATACAGTCAGCCATTGTTGAGACATTGCGACCGTAATATTATGTTTCTTTGAAGTGTTTCACACTTTATATTTTTGTAAATTGTTAAACACAATCCAAAATTTCATCGTACCGACGGGACTTGAACCCGCAACCTCCGGAATAACATGTTCCGGTGCTTTGCCAATTATGCTTAATTGGCAAAGCACCGGAAGACCGAAGGTAAGTACCTACACGCCAAATACTTACTAGAATTTATTTTTAACATTTTAGTTCATTGTCTCAGATAAAAGCTTAAAAATATTTTTTATTTATAATTTATTTAATCTTAACCTAGTCTCTGACTCATATAGTAATATGTGAAACTAAACTAGTGATTATATTCTCTTTGGTCAGAGTCAGATCAGACACATAAAGCATAAAGTAATCTGTGACATAAAGTAATCTGTGATCAGACAGACTTCTGTGAAGTTTGCTGTGAAGTGTAAGAACTAAAAAAACATTATAATATTATAATCGCAAAAGCCAAAAACAAATAATAATAATTAATAATATTATAATGTATTTTCCCTCTACGATAATAGTGTTTTTGTGCTTGATTGAAAACTATAAACTAAACCAATAAAATTGTTTTCAGTACGGTTTTGAGTGGATGGGATGCAGGATTTTGATGCTGATGATTAGTAATAAACGTCTGTCGCGGACAACTGAAATAAACATTGAAAATGGCATCAACTGCAGCTGCTGTCGAGTCCTTCGATGATTTCTATACCGAGGTACTTACCTACCAGAACGTATACCTTCATTGTAAATTATAAATTTGATTCTTTTAATATCGAAAAAATGTATTTACTTTAATAACTCGGTGCACTGTGCGGTCCTAAACATTTTGAGTAGAGGTTAGAGTAATTTTGTTGTTGTACGAAGTGGGTATAATGCCTTAGCTGATATCTATTGACTATCTGAATTATATATACACTACAAAGTTATTTATTGGTTCGTTTTAGGTAAAAGAAATCGAAAAACGGGATTCTGTATTGACACCAAAGCAACAAATTGAGAGGTTACTTAGACCGGGATCTACATACTTCAATCTAAATCCATATGAGGTTTTGCAAATTGAACCTGATGCCACTCTAGATGAGATCAAGAAAAAATACAGAAGGTTATCTATACTTGTACATCCTGACAAGAATATGGTAAGTTTTAGTTTGTATCCATGTATAACCATGTATGACTTTCAATATCATGTTTCATCTAAACAAATGTAGAATTGCTTGCAGCACAAAAGCAACTGAATTCGATTTTGAATTGTCTTCCAGATTAGATTATTAGCTGCAATATTAGTCTGAGTATTGTTATTTTTTCATATAACTGCAATAGGATTACCATAAGGGACCTCTCGAAGTTTAGGCGGTTACGCCCGTCAATGTTTCCTTTTCATCCACAGATTGGATCATTCCGGAGCCTGGCTGGCACACCACTGTTAGGTAAGGATAACACAATGGAAGCAAGAGGGATGCTGAGATTGCTGAAATTTGGTTTTATGTTTATGGATTGTATTGGGGATGTTTTTCTAAAGAATTAAATTACGACATTGTAGATCACCATCTATTTGTAAAAGATATGACTGTGAACATATATTTTATTCTATGGAATAGCATAGTAGTGGTGCATAGTTTTTTCTGCAGATATGGAAAATAGTAATATACCTAATATTTCATATCATATTATTATCATCACTTAACAACAGGTGAGATAGTGGTCAAACGCTATACTATATGATGTAAAAAAAAGTAGAATAAATAAAATTTGCCACCAAATAGCCTACATCTGGCAGTAGACTGACACACTGGCTGATTATGATGATGATGGAATAGAATTGCTTTTTGATCATAGTTCCTAACAAACAGATATTATATAGAAAGATACTGTATAAGGTTTACTAGGACCTTATACAGTACCTTTCTATTAACTACCTAGGCTGAAACTATAATTTCATACCACTAATTTACTTAAAACAAATTTCTTTTCAATAGGGATCATTGACATCTGAAAAACGCTGAGAAAAGCTTATAAATTGTTATATAACAGTGCATTTAGATATCAAACTTCGGTTAACTATTTGATCCTTTAACGTCTGTGACAAAATGTTGTTGAATTAAATTTATTTTACTTCGTAAGATAAACTGTACTGAGAGGCGAGCAATACTGTATTCATTGATTAGACTTAAAGATTTAACCTTTTCAGCGAGAAGCACTTGCATGCCCTGTATGTCAACAAAGTATAGAAGGCAAACACCGTTCAGTACCGTACCATTTGGCATACAGGACACGGGAGTGCGTTTGTAGCATGGCGCTCAAAAGGTTAAGGGCAATAATGGTATAAAGGTTATATATAGAATTAACCATATTCTCAAAATTAGTGAAGCCCATTTGTTAGTAAAAGTAAAACAGTAAACTACAGAAGGGTTTTATTATGAATGTTGATTTTTCTTTGGCAAATTATTATTGTTTTTTAATAATAAAGGTAGATAAAAAGCAAACAAGCTTTAATTTAACATATTGCAAATAATGCTAAGCCCTCACCGAATGAAACGAAAGCAAGCAAAGGTAAACAATTGGTTAAGTTATTGCATTTATTTATCATGTTCGCACTCTTGTATACATATGAATGTATGCATACTGCGTACCCAAGAATACGGTAAGGTTAAGAGCTCACAACTGATAATTTAGTCAGTTATATTACAAGTCACAACACACACTAATGCAAAGTGGGTATGTCAACTACTATGTGTAAGACTGATGCGTATTCCTATAATCACTACATACAAGTATTATAAACAAAGTCCTCCACCCCTACTATCATCTGTCTGTCTGTTTGCCATAAACTCAAAATTTATCGAACAGATCTTAATGCAGTTTTCACCAATAGACAGAGTGATTCATGAGGAAGGTTTGGGTGTATAATTTGTTAAGGTTTTGTGTAAATTGTTACACACAATCCAAAATTTCATTGTACCGACGGGACTTGAACCCGCACTCCCGGATAACGTGTTTAGGTGCCTCTACCAATTAAGCCACGGTTCGATACGACGAAATTATTGGAATGCATTTTTAACCTCACATCTATGATAACTTATTTCGAACAAACTGTGGCTTAATTGGCAAAGCACCTGGTCATGTTATCCGGGGGGTGCGGGTTTGAGTACCGTACTGACGGGACTCCAACCCACATGAACCCTGATGAAATTTTGGTTTGTGTCTAACAATTTACAAAAAATATAAAGTGTGTAACATTTCAAGAAACAAGATATTTGATTTACGCAGTGCAACATCTCTCGTCGGATTTGATAACTAATGATTTCTTCCGAATGATTAACTTTCGAAATAAGTTATCATACATGTTACCAATGCATTATTGGGTTAAAAATGCAATCCACTAATTTCGTTGTATCGATAAAATTGAACCCTGGCTTAATTGGCAGAGCACCTGGATATGTTATCCGGGGGTGCTGGTTTGAGTCCCGTCGGTACGATGAAATTTTGGATTGTGTGTAACAATTTACTAAAATATAAAGTGTTGAACACTTCAAGAAACATAATATTTGTGTAAATTGGTTGAAATATAACAATGATTATTAATGATGTTAAATCATACTCGTCACAACAAGCTGATACAAAAATGTAAGCGTATATGCTCTGCTTGTGCAAAGCTGGGGACGATCGCTAGTTGTATATAAATTACATACTAATGTCGTTTTGTTTGCCTTTGCTCGTCTCTTGTAAATTCATTTGTTTGGTGTGTACTTGCCATTATATGTAGAATACTACTACCACAACTACTAAAAAAAATTAAGAGGACTTCTTCATTATGTTTCAGGATGACGCTGAAAGAGCACAACAAGCTTTTGAAATAGTGAACCGATCATGGAAAACGTTGGAAAATGATGACACAAGAAAGAAATGCTTGGATATTTGTGAGGAGGCTAAAGAGCGCACTGATCACATGGTAAATATATTTTTGTTCTTATTTTTTTTGGTTCCGTCCCAAAGGGTAGCAACAGAACCTTATTACTGAGACTTCACTGTCCGTCTCTCAGAAGGCTCTTTCTTCGGAACCGTAATAGATAGAAACTTGCAGTGTTAACATAGTATGTATTACTCTAGCTATTATAACAATTTTGAGGGTCCGGTGGCGTAATCGGGAGAACGGTCGGCTTTGATGCCGTGGTACCGAGTTCAAACCCCGCTATGCAACAATGGATTTTTCTATCGAAAAATTTATGTGCGCTTCTCACAGTGGCCCTCCGGTGAAGGAAAACATCGTTAAGAAACCACAACCCCTGCATGGTGGTAGGACACTATCTAGTGTCCGCCTGGCCAGCTACTACCCTCAAGTTAGAAAATCTGTCACCAAACATCTAATGTGCTCCGGCAGCTATCCTTGAGAGCCAGTTCCCATTCTAGGCCTAGCGTGCTTAACATCTTCGACCGCATCATCACTTACCAACAGGTGAGATAGTGGTCAAACGCTAGCCTATAAAAAAAATATATATATGACAACAAATACTAAACACAGAATTAAAAATTAAAGGGCTCCCCATACAAGAAACCTGTTTTATTTGGCAAATTTTGTTCAATTTTATTTATTGTACTGTCGTATGAAATGCTACGTGTGCAAGTATGCAATGACAACATTTAAGCAACGTTTGACCTCTATCTTACATGATGTTGATCGACCGTTTATTGACTCTGACCAATTACAGTGAATGATCCATAATATTTCTATTTAAAGCTTACTAACAATGAGGATTGCACATTACTAGTAGTCCTGTTAGCCCCTCCAACTAGGCTAAATTTGCTTGTGTCTGGAGTGGGTTCACGTTAATAGTGCAGTGGGTGGGAATGGAACTCAGGACCTCTCGATCGTCAGGCCGACGCCTTAGCCATTGGGATTGTCATTACATACATATACATTTTTATTTCGGAATAGTTGCGCTCTGCGGCTTCGCCTGCGTTACAAAATATTCCTTGTCCCGTCACTTTTCCAGGATAAAATATATCCTATGTGTTTATCCGGGTTATACATTTATCTGTGTACCAAAATATAAAATCTTGTAGCCGTTTTCAGTGATTGGAATTAAATTGTAAAGACATACAAATATCATTTTATAGTATTAGTAGGATACGCCTCCCTCTTTTGTAATAATAGCAATAGATATTTTGTAAGACCAATAGAATATAATGCTAATTTTTCAATGTTTCAGATTGAACAGAAACGTAAGAAGCAGAAGAAAGAAAATCGCTTGGAGGAAGGAATCCCAGAAGATGACCCAGTGAAGTACAAACATGCCATCTATGTCATGACCATGAAGGTAAGTTTCACCTTATAAAACAAATTAGAGTCTGTTGCAAAAAGAGAACTGTTGAAGAAATGGTGGGCGCGCGTGTTGATTGTTCTAATTTACTATTTTTGTTGCGTTGACAACATTGCTCTGTCATTGCCAATACGACTATAAATGTTTGATACCTTGGTAGGTACCTACTCTTATCATTATTGGATAGTACTAGGTAGGTATAGGTATATATATATAGGTATTCCGTCCTTACTGTTGAATTTTAGTTCATCGTAAAGCCATGACGATTTTTTTTTGCACAGACTCTAGTTTTGTTGATAGATCAAATTAGACTGAAATAGTTAGACTTTGCCTGTTATGAGTATACAGACTGCAGCATTTAAACTGAGATAGATTTTGTTGCTGCCTCGTATGCAAACTTAAATGAAGTCTTAAATATAACTATATAGCAGTGCGCCGAGACTTCGCTCGCGTTAAAAGTATCCTACAGCCTAACTCATAATACTGGCACTCCCTGTGCAAAATTTCAGCTAAATCGGTCCCGCCGTTTGACTGTGAAGAAGTCCCAAACAAACAAATATACAAACTTTCGAATTTATAATATTGGTGTTGAGGTGTAGATTGGCAGTCATAATTTTAATGACTATTTGAGTTTGCGTATCATCAAACTATTGGTCTCTGTCATATACTTGTTTCTATAGTAATAATATTACTGTATATGTATCTGTATGTGTGTATATATATATTATTTATTTATATATATATAGTATATTGTTATTAAGGTATGTATTATAGGTTTTATATATATACTAGCTGTACCCGCGACTTCGTCCGCGTAGAATAGTAGTGTCTTTGAGTAGCATTTTTAAATATTTAGCCTAATTATTTTACAAATAAGACACATGCGTATCCCACCTACACCGCACCGTACCATGCTGCGCATATCCCCCTCCCCCTCATCCCTCCCCTCCTCTCTCCATCTCTCTTCCCCCCACCCCCTTTCCTCTTTACTTCCCTCTCCCCTTACCCTTTCCCCTTCCCTCTTCCCCTTCCCCCTCACAAACTTTGAATGATATATTAATTTATATCGAATCAACAGCCTAAACAATAAGTTTCAAGCTTCTAGCTTTAAAAATGACGATACTTCCATACAACTTTTCATCCCCCCTTACAACCCTCTTTTCGCATTAAAAAGTAGCCTATGTCCTTTATCAGGCTCTAGAACATCTGTGTACCAAATTCCATTTAAATCGGTTCAGTAGAACATTAACATAAACCTTACATATTTCCATACGATCTTTCATCCCCTATTGTTATTTTACACCCTTGAGGGTAAAACTTTTAGAAACTTAGAATTTCATATTTATGTATATCAAATTAACATACTTCCATACAACTTTTCATCCCCCCTTTCAACCCCTTACAACCCTCCTTTCGCATTAAAAAGTAGCCTATGTCCGTTCTCAGGCTCTAGACTATCTGTGTATCAAATTTCATTTAAATCGGTTCAGTGGTTTTGGCGTGAAAGTGACACAGACAGACAGATTTACTTTCGCATTTATAATATTAAGTTAGGATGTAAGTATTGTGTATGTATAATATTTATGTGTAATACATTTATATATCATTTCTGCATATTCAAGATATTGAAACCACCGTCTTCCATAATGTGTAATCCATTCCGTGCATGGTTGTCCGGAAGAGATCGCTATGAGCGATAAGACCGCCCATTGACACTGCCATTTAAAATATGTGTTTCTAGTTCTAAGAATTTCTCTTTCTGTAACTGGTGATCAATAAAGTGTTTGTCTATCTATCTATCTATCATAGTTCGAAACTGTAATGTTTTAACCAACTTCAAAAAAAGGATGAGGCTCTCAAATCATGCTCAGATGTATGTAGAATAGCCTAGAATATCTTTTTAAATTTAATTATGCTACAAATTTCTAGATAATTATACAACACATTAATTTTCTCATAGTTTTATAAGTCTTCATCAATGATATAAAGTTAAACTTCTCGCGAGACAGAATCTCTTAGGCCCAGCGCACACCGCTGGAAGCGCGGCAGAGCGCATTTGAAAACATTTTAATGTAATAGCCTAAGAGCCCACGACGGCCAGAGTCGTTATTTTATAAAAGCTGAATGTTTTTCTGTGCATGTCACCTATACAGGTAAGAACGACCAGCGACAGAGGCTGGGTTGGGTTGTGGTTACTTGGGCTTTCAATGTGTCTGGAAAGATGTAAAAACTATTAAAATTGTCCGGATAATTGAGGTAACATTTTTTTATAGGTCTATAAGTAAAATATATAAAATTCAGCTTTTATACTATAGTATAAAAGCTGAATTTTACATTAGTTATAACGAAAGTATAATGTATTAAAGTTTAGGGGTGTCTGGCAGGGGGTAGCAACTGTCATAAGTGTCCGGCAATGGATGATAAGATCTAGAGATATCCTGAAGAAAATATAAAAAATTGAGCTTTATACTTTAACGAATTTAAAGTACTATTTTATACACGTTTACTACCTGTTACCTGCCCAAGTAACCACAAACCAAACTCTATAGTCGCTGTTCGTTATTACCTGTATAGGGAACATGTCTAGAAAAACTGTCAGCATTTATAAAATAACGAAGATCTGGCCGCCGTGGGCTCTTGCTCTATAAACCTTAACTACCTTGACAAACAGTCAATAATAAGAATAATTTCGCCCGCCACCACAAGAGCATACGCGCTACTGCTCCTGACACAGCTCTCAAGGGCTCTATGTCAACGTAGTTATGGTTTATATTAAATTGTTGTTTTGAAATGCGCTCCGCCGCGCTTCCAGCGGTGTGCGCTGGGCCTTATAGAAAGAACATTTAAACAATAAAAAAAAAAAACTTTTCAGTTATTTGCGGATATGGAGCGGAAGCGGCAACACCTCGAGACCCGAGATATGGAGGAGCGGAAACGGAAGCGTGAATCGGAAATAGAGCAGGAGGAACAGCGCTCCTTCGAAAAAGAGTGGGCGAAGAACTTTGAGGTATTGTTGTACAGCTCGGCCTTTACAGATTTTCTATCCTGTAGCACAGAGTAAATATAGTACAGTACAGAAAATGCACTCTTTGATAGCAAAATGCGAGATCAAACCTAGTTACAACGTCGGTAACGTTCAAAATACGCTACACGCCTGGGATGCGACCATGAATTTGCGTCACAGTCACTAATAGTAACTAAGAACCGCGTGATGCGCACCGTGAGTTCGCACAGCGAGAGTTTGTATCACTCGGTCAGCTGAATTTTACTGTAAGGTTGAGTGTTGTGAGAAAACAAAATGAATAGTAAAGTAAAGCGCGTCCGATCGAAAGCGCGCGTGACACTACTGATTGAACTTGTCCCTCGCGTGGTGTCGCGGAGGTACTAGCATGTTCATAGCTACAGCGCGGAGTGCGACAGGCCTGCATGTAGGTAGAAACTACATATAAAATATACAGCATACTAGTGCGCCTCGTGGTATCACTTGCGTGAAGTTTCATATAAAATATCTCATCATTAACACAGTGGCGTTGCGTGGGGTTGTGCCGCCCGGGGCTGAGGCAAATTTTGCCGCCCCCTTACTTAGGTAGCAAAAATTAACGTTTCAGCTTAATTACAGTTACATTAATTATTTGTTTCAGTTACATTACTTAATTAACCAAGTAATGCTATGTATATGTCGCACGCAGATACCTTAATTTACCGTTCAATCAACAATGTCTCTTTATTAAATAGCTCCGTTCAACTAGATTCCTGTTTAAGATCATAGGCAAATGACTTGGATCGATGACGTTTCATTACTTGCCTAGCCTTATCTTAGTTCATTAGTCTGACACTAAGGCAACACATTAGAGAACAGCGTGACGTGCGCCGACGAGCGTAGCGAGAAGGGGAGCCGCGGTAGCGTTACGCTCGTCGGCGCACGTCACGCGGTGGCAGGCCTGTCGCACTCCGCGCTGTAGCTATGAAAAATTAACAGCCAGTATTCGTCCATCGTTGGACATAGGGCGAGGCCACAACTCTGCGTTGTGGAGTCGCATCGTAGAAATCTACGACGTTTATTTTACACGCATGTATTGCTGTGTGACGTCGTTTTTGCGATACGACGCCGCAACACAGTGATGTGGCCTCGCCCATAGGCCTCTCCTATGGCACGCCACTGAGCGCGATCTTCAGCTCTTTGTTAAAACATCTATCTAGTTATAATATTCAAGGCGACAAGGACTCTGCCTTGACCACGTCGTCCGTTGACATCAGCTGAGACAGTGGACAGACCTGTCCAGAATAAAAGTGAAATTATTTAAGATCGTTTAAAAACTATTTAAAACCGACTTCAAATGCCGCGCTAGTCATTTTTAGTACCGAGTTTGAGGTTTTTATCTCCATATCTCTGGAGATACTTACTAAACTTATCTCGATGAAATTTAAATGGGACCACCTAGGAAGTAAATACCCTTCCAAACAAAAAACATTTTTTTAAATCGGACTAGGTGTCTTTGAGTATTCGGTAAACCTCGGTCCCTATCAAATATAATTTCTAAAATATGTAGACAACAACAATATGTACAGACTGATAAATATGTAGACAACAACAATATGTACAGACTGATAAATATGTAGACAGCAACAATATGTACAGACTGATAAATATGTAGACAACAACAATATGTACAGACTGATAAATATGTAGACAACAACAATATGTACAGACTGATAAATATGTAGACAACAACAATATGTACAGACTGATAAATATGTAGACAACAACAATATGTACAGACTGATAAATATAATTAAAATAAATATTATGCCTCTTGAAGTGTTACACACTTAATATTTATGTAAATTGTTATACACAATCCAAAATTTCATCGTACCGACGGGACTCGAACCCGCACCCCCCCGGATAACATGTCCAGGTGCTCTGACCAATTAAGCCACAGTTCGAGACTATCGATACGACGAAGTTTGTATAATAGTTAAGATAGTTTAAAAACTAAAACAAACGACTTACATGACGCGCGAGTCAGTTTCAGTAGCAAGTTTGAGATATTTATCATCAAATCTCTGAAGATAATTATCAGATATAAAAATATATAAAAAAGCTATGCACTGCGATCGCCCAACTCGTTTGCCCAGCGCGTGGCGATTACGGGCATTTACCTCCCATGCAGAGCACCACAAATAAACGGCCCCCAGTTCCCGGTCGCCCTGCTATTCCTGGCCAAGGTGGCGGCCACGGTTACGGCAGGGCAGGGGGTGCTAAGAATCCCCGGGCTACGGAAGGCCACCAACAACGACTGACCTTGGCTACGTTCAACGGACGCACTCTAAGACTGGATGAACACATGGCACAGCTAGAAGTGGAAATGCAAAACATAAGGTGGCACATTTTGGGGTTATGCGAAGTCCGAAGAGAGGGAGAGGACACCGTAACCCTAAAATCGGGCCACCTTATGTACTACAAAGAGGGAGAACATCCATCCCAGGGCGGAGTAGGATTCCTCGTCCATAAAGTCCTCGCTAACAACGTTGAAGAGATCTGCAGTGTATCGAACAGGGTAGCGTACCTTATCATCAGGCTCACCAAGAGATATACTCTCAAGGTGATACAGGTATATGCTCCGACCTCGACATACGCAGATGATATGGTAGAAGAAATGTACGAAGATATTTCAAAGGCCTTACATTCCACAAGAAGGGCCTACTTCAACGTTGTTATGGGGGACTTCAATGCTAAAGTTGGAGTTCAAGACGGCAACGAATCAAGAATCGGACCCCATGGATTGGGCAGCAGGAACGCCAGAGGGCAAATGCTTGTGAACTTTCTTGAGAGGGAGGGGCTCTTCTTAATGAATTCATTCTTTAAGAAGAAGCCCCAAAGAAAGTGGACATGGCGAAGCCCAGATGGCGTCACAAAAAATGAGATCGACTTTATCATGGCGGATAGAAAGCATATATTCAGAGATGTCTCGGTGATCAACAGGTTTAATACTGGTAGTGATCACCGATTAGTCCGAGGCACTCTGAATATCAACTATAAGCTTGAACGTGTTCGCCTGATAAGGTCCACGCTCCGACCGAATTTGCAGCAAATCATGGCTGGGTCCGAAAAATTCCAAAAAATCTTGGAAGAACGATTTGTTGCTGTGAAGACCCCAGATAGTATCGACGAGGGACTCGGCAGGGTGGTTGGAATCCTCGCTGACGAGGGCAAAAAATTATGTAGCCTGCAACGTAAGGGCCTTAAGTCTAAGCTATCAGACGAGACTCTCCGGCTTATGTCAAAAAGACGTGAAGACACACAAGCCACGTTAGCTGAACAGGCGACTCTTAATAAGAAAATCAAGAAGCTGACACGACGTGACCTCCGGTGCTCCAATACACGCCTTATAAAAAAGGCGATAGAGCAGAACCGAGGGTCTAAAGTGTTTGTGCAGCAACTTGGTAGGAGTTACCTGACGAAGCTTAAAGCTAACGATGGCGGAACTGTTGTGTCAAAACCGGAGATTCTCGCTGAAATCGAAAACTTTTATGGCAGACTTTACGAATCGCAGGCTCCCCGGCCGCTGACTCAAAATAGCGATTCTAGGGCCACCCTGACGCGCCACTTTACTGATGAACTGCCAGACATTAGCTTAGATGAGATGGAGATGGCCTTGAGACAGTTGAAAAAAGGAAAAGCCCCGGGTGAAGATGGAATTACTTCAGAGCTCATGAAGGCAGGTGGCAAATCGGTTCTGAGAGAGCTTCAGGCTATCTTTAATTCCATAATTCACTGCGGGAGAACTCCTGAGGCGTGGAACAAGAGTTTGGTAGTGCTGTTCTTTAAGAAGGGTGATAAAACTCTTCTTAAGAACTATCGACCTATCTCACTCTTGAGCCACGTCTATAAACTGTTCGCAAGAATCATCACAAACCGTCTCGCGCGAAGGCTTGATGAATTTCAACCGCCGGAACAGGCTGGGTTTCGAGGAGGATTTGGCACCGTAGACCACATACATACGGTGCGCCAGATAATACAAAAGTCAGAAGAGTATAATCGGCCACTATGCCTGGCATTTGTGGACTACGAGAAAGCCTTTGACTCCATCGAAACCTGGTCCGTTCTGGACTCCTTGCAGCGATGCCAAGTGGACTGGCGCTACATCCAAGTGCTGACATGTCTATATACCAACGCCACAATGTCCGTCCAAATCCAAGATCAGCGCACTAAACCTATCCCTTTGCTCAGAGGTGTGAGACAGGGGGATGTCATATCCCCGAAACTGTTTACGAACGCTATAGAGGATATGTTTAAGACGCTGAAATGGAAAAGTACGGGCATCAACATTAATGGCGAGTACATCTCACACTTAAGGTTCGCCGACGACATCGTCCTAATGGCGGAATCTCTGCAAGAAATACAACAGATGCTAACCGAACTAGCTGACGCCTCACGACATATTGGTCTCCGCATGAACATCGATAAAACCAAAGTAATGCTAAGTGCCAACATTACACCGGAACCAATAGTCATTAATGGCATACCTCTCGAAGTTGTACAAAAGTATGTCTACCTTGGGCAGACTATCATGCTCGGCAAAAACAACTTTGAGACAGAAGCCGATAGGAGGATTCAGCTGGGTTGGGCAGCATTTCATAAACTTCGTCAAGTCTTCTCGTCACCCATCCCTCAATGTCTGAAAACGAAAGTTTTTGATCAGTGCGTCCTACCCGTTATGACGTACGGAGCCGAAACGTGGACACTGACAGTGAGACTGGTCCACAAGCTGAAAGTCGCTCAGCGGGCTATGGAGCGTGCTATGCTCGGGTTTTCTCTAAGGGATCACATTCGTAACGAGGTGATCCGGCAGAAAACTAAAGTAACCGACATAGCTAGCAGGGTAAGCACACTGAAGTGGCAGTGGGCCGGCCACATTAGTCGCAGAACCGATAACAGATGGGGTAAACGAGTTCTGGAGTGGAGACCACGTTTGGGAAAACGTAGTGTAGGACGCCCTCTAGCGAGATGGAGTGACGATCTGCGCAGGGTAGCTGGCAGTCATTGGATGCGAAGAGCCGAAGATCGGGCTCAGTGGCGAGCATTGGGAGAGGCCTATGTCCAGCAGTGGACTAACACAGGCTGCTGATGATGATGATGATGAATTATCAGATCTCGATAAAATTTAAATGGGACTACTTTGGAGATGAACCCTACCTGTGACAAAAAGTATCATTAAAATCGGTTCACAATTGGCGGAGAAATGGCGTAACATAAACACAAAAAAAATGAGAACCTCCTCCTTTTTTTTAACCGACTTCAAAAAAGGAGGAGGTTCTATGTTCAACTGTATATATTTTTTATGTACGTTCACCGATTACTCGAAGACGCCTGAACCGATTTGGAAAATTTCTTTTTTTATTTGAAAGGGTGGTCCCATTTAAATTTCATCGAAATATGTTTAGTATCTTCAGAGACTACATAAGATAAACACCTCAAACTTAGTACTGATGAAAATGACTATCGCGACGTTTTAAGTCGGTTCTTTTAGTTATCTAAACGATCTTAAATTATTGGAAGTCAGTTTAAAATACAGACGAATTGAGCCGCTTCTAGGCCAAAAATATCTGTCAAAACACATCCAGTCCTTTAAACAGAATTAATTCGCTAAATTCAAATCCCTGACGAGCACTGAACAACATTCCTGAATGTTCCAGGAATCTCGACAAAGCCGCGTGGACAGCTGGCAGACCTTCCAATCCGGCAGCAGCAAAGAGAAGAAAAAGAAGAAAATTCTCGGCTTCAAACCGCCGAAACCTAAACCTGAGAGCAGATAACTTCTTCTTATATATAAAACCTCGTTCCATTAGTCCTGCAAATAATGCAGCCCCCTTTGTAATATATGTTGAAATTATTGGGTGTCCGTCATTCGAGCACTTGGTTGTGAAAATGTAGCTCTTCAATGTAGTGAACGGTATTTGATTACATTTTGAATACAATAAAAGTTCCCTATTCGCTTCCTTCACTCGCGTTTTCCCTATTCGCGGATTAAAAAAATGTTTCCCAATAGGGAATATGCATGATTTTTTAAAATATTTTTAATTCACTGATTCCATCCATTTAACATTGTAAAAAAATGAAATAATACTGAAAGTGTTCAAATTAAGCTAAAAAAAAATAGTTTTAGCATTGAAAAAATATGAGTTATCGAAAACGCTGCCAAATTTTCGCGCGTCTTTGTGATGTCACAGGGCACCACACGGTCTCCACAGATTAAATATTTTTATTAGAAACAGTACGTATTCGTACAACAGTGCATAGTGTTTCTATGAAAAAGATTTAATCTGTGGAGACCGTGTGGTGCCCTGTGACGTCACTTTGACAATTAATTGACAAGTGGTGATGTGTTTTGCAAATAAAATTTTCCACGCTTTTTTTGCATTTTTCATATAATATTTTGACACATTTAAGAGTATTTTATTTATAAAAACATTTTTTAACAAACAACACCAGAACAATAATGATTTGAAAATAAATGATTTTAAGTAAATGTATACTACATGCATATTCCCTATTCCTATATTCGCGGCTAAAGATTTCTTTATTAGCGGATCTAATCGGTACATATTACACACTATACGATGCATATTAATAAAAAGAATTTCAATATGTGTCCAACCAAATATCCTTTGTAAACGCGCTGATAAATGGACTAATAAAAAAGTAAAATAGAGCTTATTACAACTATGTAATAAGTATGTTATTAAATGATATCGCCTCTGTATTGGTTCGGTTTGTGACATAACCGCCTTCGCCGCGGTCGGTGTTTGATTGAGAATGTAAACAAACAGTTGCACGGTTTCTGTATTCGCGGCATATTTACGGAACATATACCCCGTGAATAAGGGGCTTTTATTGTATTTGTAGAATATCGCGTAGGTATTGCAAAAATTAAGTTTAAATATTGAATACCTATTGCAGCAAAATATAACCTCTAACTTAAAATTTCTTTTGCAATTTTATTCTGCATCACACCATGCTAATTTCAGTTGAGAAAGAGCAAATTGTGACGTTGTCACTTGCGCCGATTTCATCAATGTTTTGTTATGACGTTGTCACGTTAAACTATCGTCCGTAAACCAACTTTACAGACAACCATTTTTTGTTTATAATGTGGGTTGCACATTACTAGTTAATCCTAAGCTTTGATTGTTCGTGTTTGCAGTTTCGGGGGTAAAAAGGTGAGAGGCAAAACAAGTACTAGAGTCTGGTTAGTGAAAGTTGAGACTCGAATTATTTGCATTTTTACATGGCAATAATTATGCTAATGCTGTAGTGTATGTTGCCCAAATACTTTGATACTTTTTTTGTGCGGATTCTGCTAGTTTAAAGTATCAAAATGAGTCGGTTGAAGTTTCCTTCGCAGTTGGGGCTGCCATACTAATATTTTTTTATGTTTTCCGAGCTTTTTCAGTCTCTATTTTTGTTTGCCAAACTATTGTCCAAACTAAATTTTCCTGTGATTGCAAGTTTTTTAACTTATAGGCTAGCGGTTTGCCACTACCTCGACTGGTGGTAAGCGATCATATAATCGAAGATTGTGAACACGCTAGGCCTAAAATACTCTTATATCTCAAGGGCTGAGTTGCGGGCACATCATAAGGTTTAAGAGTCAATCCATTTATCTATAGAATCTATCCTTAACGCCAATGGAGCTCAGCCCACAATCGGAAGGTCTACGCAGCTTGCGATTGAGCTACTCGGAAAGAATAAAATCATAAGTGTTTTGTCTCTGTCTATTAATAGTATATGACGATATGTGTGACCTAAGTAGTCTATTATTGCACGGCGTGAAGTTAGCACTAATGCGCTCGGGTACTAACTTCACGCCGTGCAATAATCGACTATTTAAGTCACGGAAAAGCGTGCGGGTTTAGGTCACACTGTGCTATAATTGATATTTTTGAGTGAAGCGCTACATTTTGATAGTCAGTGTAAAGTGTTCATTATCAGAAAACGCCCCCTGATTCTCAATCATTCGAATACCTTTTCGGATTCGGAAGCTTCATTTTAAATTTTGAATATTGATAAACCCGTGAGCTATTTTGTAGCAAAAACCTTTCTATTTAGAAACACTGCTTTATTTCTAATAGAAAAATCAAAAGAAACCGATCGGAGCATTGTGAGCATCAAGTCGAAGTAAAGGCAGTTTCCGAATCCGAATGTGCTTTCGAATGATTGAGAATAACCCTGCTGTTCTTGGTTAAGTTGATAATGAAGTGTGTTAGATTATATTGATAGAACTAAGTGCCGTTATTTGTCCTGTCTCATGTCCACTACATATGTATAACGAATCGTCACTGACAGTACGAGGGATCTGTATGCTTTGAGTTTTCATTACAATTTTATGAAATACAAAATACAAGTAATTATATCTCAGTAAATGGCATGTTTTGAATTTCATAGAAACTGTCGCCAATGAGAGTAGTTGTGATCGCGATTGTGAATAGAGATAAGTATTCTACTAAGTGGCTAATGGCCGGTTTCTGAGTACATTTATTGAGAGTTTATCTATTCAATAACGGTACAATTGAGTAGATAAACTCTAAATAAACCGACCATAAGTGGCTCTGCGTGCAAAGATCCTTTAAAAACGAACAAAACCGACTTCAAAGGCTGCGCTTGTCATTTTTAGTAGAAAGTTTGAGGTGTTTATCTGCATATCTCTCAAGATACTCACTGGATCTCGATGAATTTTGGAATGGAAAGTATACAATCTCAAACAAGAAAATGATTTTCTGAATCGGGTAATAAATTACGGAGTTATTATAACTGTTAGGTATAAGGTAGCAAATATAAGAAAATAAAGTAAAAATACAGTCTAATTGAGAATCTCCTCCTTTTTAAAGTTGGTAAAAACTTAATAAGGCCCGCCACATACATATCTACTATACATACATACATACAATCACGCCTTTTTCCCGTTGGGGTAGACTGACTACTTCTTTCCACATGCTATCCTGGCATACCTCCTTCGCTTCTTCCACTTTCATGAGCGCCTTCAGACATGCTCGCCGGTTATACTAGGTACTTTTGACTTGGCATTTCTTTAAAACGTCTCTGATCTGTCGATATCTACTATCATACATAGAAATATCTAATTGGGATTCCTTTACCGGCCATATACATTCGGAATTCCGTTTCCAAGAAAAAACTTCGAACGGAAAACTACGTATGTAATAGATCCACAGATTTGTATGGATTTACTGAGTTTGAAATTCGAAACGGAATTCCGGATGTATGTGGTCGGCCTAAATGAACAAATAATCAAAATATGATGTTTTTAACGTTTTAACTCTCATATCTTTTTTCGCCATTTTGAACAATTTCCAAAAACAGTATCGACAAAAAAATCTATATTATGGGGGCCATACACGCTACGAGAAATGGTTACGATCAGACTGTACAGTTCGAACGGTACCGATAAATCGCTACATGTATGTTATGAAACAGTGCAGTTTCGCACGATTTTTTGAGACTGTACAGTCGAACGGAACAATACGAAAATTTCAATTGATTTATCGGAATCGGACGAACTGTGCCGACTGATCGTAACGTGTAAGCGCTCGTTCCGTTTTCGTGTTCAGTTTGGTAACATGTAGGTATTTAAATATGCCGTATAGCCGTATGGGGGCCCATTATTAAAAATAAATTCTTTCAATACAAAAGAGTATATGTATGATATGAACATAAAATAGGTGGTTTACGAAATGCCACAACCATTAAGCTCCATTAGCCATTAGCCATTCTTTACACCAGATGCTACGATTTTTCCGAATATTAATCCAACAATTGCTAAAACGTCGTCCGTCGAAGCCATCACTGACACGTATGCGTCGGCACCATTTATTGTACCGTCTGATCGTAACGATTTCTCGTAGCGTGTATAGCTTGTATGCCAGCTACGATAAACTGCACCGTTCAAACTGTACAGTCTGATCGTAACCATTTCTCGTAGCGTGTATGGCCCCCATTAGGGAATTAATCATGTTGCTTAAATTTATTTCAAATGTTTATTTTTCAAATCCCTGCAGGGCTAGCATGGCCTTATCCCCGGGGAAAGACAAAATTATTTCCCTGTTTTTCGCCACTGACAGGAGATCAACACAACAATTGAAAACGCTTGGTGAAGTTTAACCCCGGGTTTTGATTTTGTTTCGTATTGAAAAGTTTAAAAAAGAATTGATTAAAAGTCGCCCGCTGACTTTTAATCAATTCATTTTTAAACTTTTCATTATAATTGTCGAAAAATTTTACTTATAATTTGCCTTCTTCACCAAACAAAACACGGATAGGTGGAAAGACGAAATAGTCCCCTTGCCATGCTGTTGTCCTAGAATTATAAGTAAAACCAAATTTTCTTATTTAATTCCTTTAGAATTACTTTAAATAACAAATGAAGAATGCAAAATAAGCGACGGCAATCTGAACTCTTAATCGCATCATTATTGGTCGAAACAAACATTTTGGTTCATTTGGATTCAAAATGACGTTACAACATATGCGTACTCACGTCACAACAATATCTTGATTAGTTTTGGCGGGAACGCAAAGTACAATGCATGCTATTGGTCGAATCAATATGACGTCACAACATATGTATATAGTGACGCATGACGTACTCACGTGACCACAATAACATCAATACATTTTATTATTATTTAATATTATTAAGCAAAAAAAAAAGTTTAGGGTGATATCAAACCACATTATGTTCCCATCATTTGAGCATGATGTGAACATTGTCAGGTCAGGGCCCCTAGACTAAATCCAATTTCTTTTGTCATACACGCTAACGCAAGTTCGAAATGTATGGAATGATATTTATGGTTCCGCAACAAAAATGTCATTCCCATACATTTTAAACTTGCGGTAGCGTGAATGGAAACAGGAAATTGGATTTTGTCTAGCGGCTCAGGGCCGGTAGTCTCTACATGAATAGCGATGAATTTCGACCGATAATCATCGATTAGAAAAGAGATGCAAATATGCTACTGTCTAGCTGCATCTCCCTCTAGAAGGCGTTTGCGATGACAGGACGCGTGGTGATAGCGATGCGTCTTGTCATCGCAAACGTCTGCTAGAATGAGATGCAGCTAGACAGTTGTTATCTGCATCTCTTTTCTTAACAACGATCATCGCTCGAAATTCATTGCTATACTTGTAGAAACTACATGTATAGCAATGAATTTCGAGCTACTTGTTTGAAAGAAACAAGAGTGGTTAACAATACTACCTACTAGTAATGTGCAATAGCTTGTAAAATAAATTGACTGCCGATAAATGCATCCAAACGCCACTTTGCTCGATCTGCTTTGACCCGTAAAAATAAATACCTACTAAAGCAATAATTTGTAACTCAAAGCTGTCTACTATATTGCTGATAATAAAGTATCTAATGCTCAGTAACGAGTCTTATTCTGTAAAAGCCCCTTTAATATTAATATAAGGGCCAGTTTCACAGGTTCCTGATAATGCGTTATCTGACATGCCGCCATATAGAAGCTGTCAAGAATCTGTCACATTTCTTCAATTTAGCGCTTTGCTGGTGCAACTGGCCCTTACTATTACACTCAACAACTCTGTACTTTATTCTCGGTATTGCTCCGATCAGTTTCGGACATATTTTAATGTCCTCCTTCTGGGAGCCACGTTAGGAAGCTGGCCAACTGAGAAAGTAGAGCTATGTCAAAATGGCAAAGGTATATTATATTATATGTCCCATATTGGCTATCCCTCTGCAAAATTTCAGCCGAAACGGTTGACCCGTTTTACCGTGAAGAGGAACTAAATTCCGCACCATAGTTTAACAATTATCTACAAGTCCTACGAGATGGCATCTCTTAGCTAAGCTGTTGTTACTAATGAATGAGGATAGGAAACCTGTTAAAAAAAACAGTCAACAATTTCATAGATATTTATTCAGTATCATCACACTCCTCGACCATGTCACTGGGCGGGCCGGGCTGCGGCGGCGCCTTCCAATTCAAATACATGCTGTTAGTCCAAATCATCATTCCCAACGAAAACAGAAACCTGGAACACAGATTATTTTTTTTTATATGCGTTTGACTATTATCTCACCTGCTGGTAAGAGACGATGCGGTCGAGGATGCTAGCACACTAAGCCTAGAATTGAAACTGGCTCTCAAGGATAGCTGCCGGAACACTAGATGTTTGGCGACAGATTTTTCTAACTTGAGGGTGGTAGCTGGCCAGGCAGACCTACCTACCAGATAGTGTCCTACCACCATGCGGAGATTGGGGGTTTCTTAACGATGTTACTCACTCACCGCAGATTCCGCTTCCGAGATATAAACGAGCTTACAGAATAGCCCTACAACTGCGCGTGCTTCTTGGCGATTTCATACTACTTAATGTCATTGTACTATACATTATTCTGTGGTAATGTATGTATCTCCCTGGCCGCTAGTGCGCTATTGGTCTTACAGGGTTACTATCCCCGTTATTATGTTTCTTTGAAGTGTCTCACACTTTATATTTTTGTAAATTGTTAAACACAATCCAAAATTTCATCGTACCGACGGGACTCGAACCCGCACCCCCCGGATTACACGTCCAGGTGCTCTGCCAATTAAGCCACGGTTCGATACATCGATACGACGAAATTAGTGGATTGCATTTGTTAACCCAATTATATTTTTATATTATTATCCCCGTTATGCCAAGTTCACACCAGGCGGTTTTTGATGTTCACTTCTTAAGGGTGTACTTTACTTTAGTGTCGATACGCAGTAGGTACCGGTTAAAAGTGCTCTTATTACTCAATTATTTGTCTCGGAAGAACATTAAGGCTAGCAGAGCGATAATAAGGTTTATTGGCTAATCAAGCGCGATTTAATCGACACACAAGAATCGAATGAGTTCTTATTGAACTCGTATACATATATATATATTGTATACATGCCTAGGAAGTTGAACAACAAAATTCGCCTAGTACGAAACTGATATAAGTTAAATATTAGGTTTCTTTGAAGTGTTATACACTTTATATGTACACAATCCAAAATCCAATGCAACATCTCTCGTCGGATTTGAAAACTGTAATGATTTCTTCCGAATGATTAACTTTCGAAATAAGTAGTCAAAGATGGCGCCACCAATGCATAATTGGGTTAAAAAATGCAATCCACTAATTTCGTCGTATCGATAGATCGAACCGTGGCTTAATTGGGAGAACACCTGAACATGTTATCCAGGAGGTTGCGGGATCAAATCCCGTCGGTACGATGAAATTTTGGATTGTGTGTAACAATTTACTGATATAAGTTATATCGCACTCTAAATCATGTAAAGGAAACTGCTCGTCACCGGAGCGTACCAGCAGCTACGGCACGTCACCACGGCTACGGCTATGTGACGCTACACTTACGACATGGAGTAGCCGCGCTTAAGGCAAGGTGTTACCTGGGACACAGAAAAGATAATAGTCCTACGCCTAGGTAGGGAAATGGCAGCGTATGTTTTCGTACAAATTAATTTTAATGAATATCCCGCAAAATAAGTTAGTAGGTACAGCTCTTTTCTCTGGGGAGAACGTAAGCGCGTGGACGATTGGTTGGCTGCAACATAGATGAATAACAATTGATCTATGACTGCAACCGCGGCTAGCTACGGTACGTCGTATATCTGTTCAGTGGCTACGGTGAGTTGACTACGAGGCCGCTTGAGGTTCGTGAATCGTGAGGTTGTCCTGAGGCGAGGCGATAACGTTACGATGTAATGTGCACCAAGCCACCACACCACCTGCACCACTGCACCACCACACAGCAATAGCCGTTGAGGTGTCGACGGCTATATTTGATAGGTACCTAAAAAAATCTTGCATAAAGTTTTAAGCAGGTGAAGAATTTACGACTGCAGATCAAGGGGTCTATAAACACATTCTTACTTTCATTACTTTCATTCAGACTAGGGCCGGGGCTCACTACCTTCCGCAAGACGTTGCATTAACGAAACATAAAAGCAAGGTAGGTACAATAATATCGGGCATACAGATGGCGCTTTTGAATTTGACTGTAGGTACGAAAGGTTAATTTCTGCAAATTTGCGTTTACTTTAAGTTGATCGTGTAGGTAAGTAAGTCAAACTCGCACAAAGCACTTTAAAGTATCATCCTTTCAACAACTTCTAGTTGTGTTTGCCTCAAGCAGGGGCCTTATTCAGTATGACCATTTTAATGTCTTACCGTGCCGTGTTACGTTATCTCCGCGTTATGGTATTCTCTATGCCAATTAAAACGGGATAGGTAAGGTTATGAGCGCGTTTTAAGCTGTCAAAATATCGTGACATATGAGGACGTGTAACGCGCGCGTTTTGTATAATTTACCTATCGTGTGGCATACAGAATACAATTTTTCCATAACGTGACATGGCGCGTTAAGGAACGCGTTACCTCATTGGTCATCATACTGAATAAGGCACACACATTTTAAGTATATTTTTAGAGCATGTAATGTGTCGATGTGTTGTGACCAGTTTGATGAACCTAATTTAAAAAAAAACTTCTAGAAGAAAACGTTCTAAGTATTTAGGTATAGGTATATCTTGCCATAGTTACTTTTAATCAAGTAAGATCGAGCAGCTTGCTTTCTCAAAATATTTGGCTGCATACGGTGCATGCTAATCGTCTTGGAGATGGGTAAGTAGTAGTTGTGTTACAATTTTATGACTTACCATAGAGCTCCAACGGCTAAGAATTTGGTATAATACGCTTGCTTGTCTTTGTACCAGGGCTGCCATGGAATGCAGGGGACTGGTAGCTCGTTCATGTGAGCATCACATCTTGCTGAAGCAGATAAATACGCAAGGTACAATAAGGCATAAATCTAGTTGTCTTGGACTTACCTACGCTTATTTTATTCGACTTTCGTGTTAGACCAGTTTTGTATACAGTCCAAAGGCCTTAGAGGGGTATAAGCTAAGTAAATCTTCCCCCGGAAGATATTTTATTGATATTTAATACGATATGTAGGTACTAATAAAATAAGTATTTTCAGAAAGTTTGAGATCTCTATCTTAATTTTTTTTTAAAGCGAAAAATGTAAAAACAAAAAAAAATGTCAAGTCAAGCTTACTATAGATCAGCCGGACGAATAACTCAAGGAGGTCTTATGGCCTAAGAACTGAAGATACGTTAAAATTGAACCTGGCAGATCGGTCGTCGCATGATTCCCTTTGTCTTCATCCCTCCGTCCCTCTGTGACATCGCTGACGACTTCGAACAAAATATTTTTATTTTGGTCGATGGCGAAGGTATATAGTCCATTGACGAAGACTGAGATAGCTGCTATAATACACTGGATATCTATCTACCTATTGTCAGTTTTACAATCCATACTATGGTCTAAAGGCGCAGCGGCGCAGCAATGCAGCATCGATATATAAAGGGAGATGCGGTACACTCTAACACCACGTATACCTAAACATAATGGGACTAGAAACAACTACTTATACATGAAAACGAGCTTGATGTGAATTAAGAACAGAGATAGAGAGAAATACACGGACTGTAAGACGGACCTTTTTTTATATCGATGAGGAGCAGCTAAAATCTCACCATCACTAACCATCACACATCCACGGGTTTCTGATAGCGCTAATGTGAAGAAATCTGACAGATTTTTGACAGCTTTTATATGGCGCCATGTGTCGGATAACTATCTGACGCATTATCAGGAACCAGTGATAGTGGCCTTAAACGTAACAAATAACTGAAAAGTAAAGCTGCAGTAGTTTATAAAAGAAACTTACGCGGTCTTCCAATATTACTATATTTTCTTGTATGAATGAAATCGGAGAAAACTTTTCTAATTGTTAATAATTTTTGTCTCATTTTACCTAGGTCAATATATTTATAGTTGCGCTTCGAATTCTCCGGTCAATTTGTAAAATGTCTTCTTTGACATGTGTGGCGGGATGTCTATTTGTTATTTTTTGTTTTGACGTCTTGTCTCACGTAAAGCTGAATAAGAAGGTGGTCTACACGGAGAATAGACTCTACTATGGTGGTCTACTTGGTAAGTGCCACAGAAAAAAACGTAACTGGAGCTTGCAACCAAAGAGTATAATATGTCCATAAAGCTTGCAACGTAGATAATTGTGTTGTTTAGTATCTCTATCTACCGAAATACAGCACAGTAATATTTGAAAAATACCTAAGTATTATGCTATATACGGTAGTACTATAACTAAAATGCTTGAATTTTAATTTTTTAGTATTAATAGGTAGGCCACCTGCTTTAGTTCCATACAAATTATCATTATCATCATCACTATCTCTGTCCACTGCTGGACATTACTAAGTCTCCATATAAATACCTCGTACCTATAACATAATAAAGATAACGATTCACATTTAGGTATGCCTTTAGGTATTTATAGTTAGATCGACAATAACTTATAATATACATCAACTTTACGATTAAATTATGACTTTGATACAACTTGTAAAAGACATAATATAACAGAGATTACATCCTCTCAGTACAATAAAAACTACGAGTTGTAATAAAAAATCTATGTTGTAAAGCGTTAAATATTCCTAAAGTTCGGCTATAAAGCAGCCCTTATGGTTAATGATGTGAGAGGGCGGAATACTTAACGAAATATATATCATTAGTATATAACCTAACTACCTAGGTGACTAAGTTTTTTTTTGTGACGAGCTATTTAACAATTTTTTTTTCTGATGAAACCGATTCATAGATAGGTACGAAAGGAAGAATAACCTTACACTCAATTTGCTGACACACAATGATCAAGTCCCTCGACTCACTCGTCGTCTTTCGATCCTCCTAAAACTTCAAAAGATAATGAGGTTTTTCCTATTCAAAAAAATTAAAAAGACGTGGCTAACATCGACGGGCGTTTAACATTTGTCGATGAGCCCTAAAAATGAAAAGCGAAAACGGGGCGCTGATATTGCGTTTTTTAAATTGACTTTATAAACAAATAAACATTTTAAGAAAGTCTCGTGATGCAAAACACAGAGTGGACGGGGCGAAGACGCGTCTTTGCCCTACACAGAGTATTTATATTCTCTTTGGGCCTGTAGGTAAATGTATTTAACGTCTTTTCTGTCTGGTCTGGCTTTCTTATAACTTTTTTCTAACTCTTTTACATACGTAAATAGGCGAGTGAAGACGATGAACTGATGAAAACGATAAAGTCTGCATAAAATATACTGTGGCTCGTAAAACTTTAGATTGGTAGAATTGGGTGTCACCGAACTGCGCTATTGCACTAATTATACCACAGAATAAATAACAGTAAGTATAAATTATATTGTGGATATTTCTATTTCATGGTTAAACTACTTACAGATAAAGCTCTGGTTTCCTTATGCGGATTAGCAAAAGCCCTACTACTATAAGACTGCTTAAAACCAAAATAAAAATTCTTACCTACACGATAATGTAGGAAGATGAGTCACATCATTCTAAGGGAAGGGAGAGGAATGAAACATCCAAATACATTTTGAAAACAATATCAAATTTAATACATAAATAATATTTATGTACTATTACATAAATGTTTTCGCCTATAATATGTACACTGAAACACATACTTTCATTCTAATTGTATCTAGGTTTTCACAACATACGCTATCATAGTATAAGCAACTGAAAATCAACAAAATAACATTACATTACCTACGCCCTAAACAAGAATGATGCAAACATAGAAAAATTTAAACATTGTACAAAATAATTTACACGTTTCTTTAGCGGGTATCGCCCAATATTCTTATAAATACATAATAACTAACATCGCAATAACCATCATCTAATAATAAAATATATTATCTATTACAAACTATTTTTGCCGACCTAGTAGGAAAGGATCCCATAGGACTGTGCGCGTGTTGTGCGCGCGGTCGTAACATCGATACCATTAAACATCGACTGTCGATATAATCAAAGATCGACTATCGATATAATCGACTATCGATGTTTTGGCACCTTAACTTTTTAAACAAATATCCTATCCACTTTAAACTGACATGTGAGTGGATTTAGACATATGATGGGTATTTGTGTTAAAATCATTTTCCCACTTTGTGCCTCTAGTCTATTTCGTTACAATAATGTATCTTGCCTAACCGTTGCATAATTGAAAGGAAATATTATATAGTCAAATATCCAATACGAATGAAATGACCCTATAACTACTGATTCATATAGCGAAATTCATTATCACCCAAAAGTTGGTTATTTTTTCTCGAAAAGTTTTTTAATAATGCTACGCCATTTAGATTTGTCTAGGCTACATTGATCTAATTTACAATCTAATCCAAGCAAAATGTACTCCAAATATGTACGCTCTCAATAAATATTACATTCTTACACATGACAGGAAACAATTTTGTAATCGCAAATCCATAAGACTACCAAAAAAAATGTTAAATATTTTTTTACGTACACTTGACAGACAACAGTTTTCAATTAAAACTGTAACTCCACTGGGTATATATCGAAGTTCATGCCGTGTGTAAGAATGCCCGAAAGAAGACTAAAAGCACATCACTACATTGACTTCACCCATCTCAAACTATTCACATTAACGCTAAGCCTTAATGGAACATAATTCGGTCCATGCTTAATTGACCACATATATTGACATCAATGTCTCGTCACAATCACTTAATCATAATATTACAATTATTTCAACAACCATTAAGATATTAACTAACATCCTTACGCTAATCATGAGATAACTCCAAGGAGCTTGATCAATCGTCTACAACACTGAATACGTATTATCAATGCACTATCGATTCTCTATTCGATTTTACGTATTTATATTTGGCAAATGGTTCTTTGCTAACCTTAGAGAAGGCGAACATACATTTCGATGAGGATGACTTTAAGTCAAACTAATTAACTATCTACAATATACGAAAGGTGAGGTCTTAAATCGATTTTGCTTAACAATTACAAACTGGGAGCATACCATGAGATCTAAATATTTCTTATCAGTATATGTCGATAGATGAGAGGCGGCTGTAAGGTGCATAGACATGCTACTTAAAAGTATGCCAAATAGCATGCTTAAGATGAGCATGCTCTTTAATGGTATACATTTGCTTGCGAACAGCTTACTTGTTATAACCATGCAAGCACCCACCCGCGCTACAGACAGCATGCGCGAAAATGGAATGAGGGGTAACTTTTGAACGTACTTGATATCAACATGCTTATTTCTAACAAAGCATGTGCCACACATGCTACTAAGTGGCAATTACTCATTAATGGCATGCTTTTGTGCTAAAATTGAGCAATGTCTATCTGTACCAATACGGTTATATATTAGCATCTCCTTCTCGCTGGCGTAGTCTTACTGAAATAAGAATGTTTTGGACCTTATGGTAAGCTACTAGGTATAATTTTAGCAATTTTTGTAACAAAAGTTTTAAAATAGCTATAGCACCATTATCAGCTGCTTCCCTACTGAGGAGTGTGTAAGCAGAGACAAAATAGTACCTAATGCTAATGGCGGTTAAAAAACAAAGTGGAATAAAAATGGACGCCAAAAGTACAAAAATTGACTTATATCATAAGTATCGTACACGTACTAAATGAACACTTATTGGCTAAAACTATCACAAACAGTCCACTGAGGTATTCAAAATAAAATGTTTCCTAGTTCACCGTGAGGCTAGCTCCTGTTCTTATAAGTTAATCTGCTTATGTTCCAAGTTGCTTACTGAATATCTGGACTAGATTTGACTATAATTGCTTGTGCGTATTTGTTATATTCGCTTAAAGTATCTGAAAATCCGAAAAGAATAGTGTTAATTTGTTAATGAGTACTTAATTGACGTTATTTACAAAAGGAATTTACAATGATCTTACATCCAAGTACATCCAAATTGTGTAGGGTCGCAGATATTTTGGTTTTAAATTATGTCTGTAAATTACGCAATTGTTTAAGATAACAATTGATGAAACGTAGGCACATTTGGTTACAATTTGTTTGTAAGTATAAAATGTATAAATAATTATATTATACGAATACTAATTCCATTCATCAGGTCATATTTGTGTCTCAAAATTGTTGCTCTGTCTATTTGTTCGAGCTTACACAACTATTTGTATGAAGTTAGACTTTGTGCCGTCGCAGACAAAAATGTTACAAAAGTATATTTAAATATTGTTTAACAAATGGTTTCTTGTACTATTGAGATATTAAAAGTCATTATTTGGCTTAAAATGGCATGTTTGAGTAAACAATAAACTAACTATGGCATGTCAAACTAATCTAAAATGGTGTTACTGGATATGGACCTAGAGTAAAGGTTGTCCTTTCTTTAATTGACAAATTGAAATTAAACAAATCTTTGAAAAAAAAAACACTTGTTCACATTTAGCTGATATGACTTCATTTTCTGATGTGCGTTATTCAAAACTGAAATACTTAGGTTGTATTTTTTTATCTATTTTGAATGTATATCTACAATTGTACCTATCAAGGTACAATTTTGTTAAAGACAAATAATAAATACCTAATAAAACTAAGGTAAGTTTTAGTAGTTCAACGTACATCAGAATTAAGTCTTATATCTGCCTATCTAATAAATATACTAACAACAGAACAATTTAATGACAATTTCATGAAGCGTAAAATATAGTTTAGATTTAGATATTTCCTTTAATTATAAGTTCAACTAATCAAACAATTCGATTTATTTCATCAGATTAAATTTATAATCCCCGGAAATATTTTCAAAATCAGTCTGTTGTGCCTACTCATACACTAAATATATAGTTAAATTAAAATCCTCAGGGAATATCTTAAATAAATCTTATGGAAATTCTTCACAGGGCATGTTCCATTTACGCGAGGTCACTTGATTTCCGGGAAATATCACTTCAATGTCACTCGACCATCGATTTTCTCGATCACTGTTTTAGGACTTTTAAGAACACGTATCAGTCTCCATAGTTCAACTGGTCGTTAAAGTTTTGCTTCGCAAATTGTGATGATTCGTTGTTTAATAGTTTGAATTTGCACTTGACGACGAGTCGCTGTCACGCCGTCAGGTATCACCAACATTTCAGGCGCCAAGATTAACGGACTCCAGATTGTCCACGGTGATCTATTCCAAGAACCTGTAAACAACATCATGGTATTATAATTCAGCCATATTCTACTACATACTAACATTTATCACTCCTTTGTTTAAAAATGAACTAATAGAGCAAGCGATTAACCATTGTAATCAGAGTACGCGGCTCATATCGCAAAAAACGTACGATCGCATTCCTGAGTCCGGAATCTCGAGTCAAACACCTACAAACGATTCACTAACTACTGTTTGCCCCCAAGAAGTAGGTGACTCGAATTCTAAGAGTACGTAATCTAATCCCATCCTGACTCAACGTTCGATATGAAACATAACCGATCGGTAATTCGATCCGATCCACCCGAGACGGCGAGCATCCATCAGGGGAGCCGACGAGCAAATTGTATCGTCCAACAGATACGATTTACATCTTAATTAATTCCAAGGCAATAAAACCATTTGACAGAGATATGTTAGTAATCTCGATGTGATTCTCGCCAGCGCGAGCGTCTGTGGATGTGGATTATCAGCGTTTCTCGGTTCGGGCGAAGTTTCTGCTGAGTTCGTCGAGTGTAAATCGTAACCTGCCCGCCATAGTGACGCCGTCGGCGTCCCCCCCTGCCCCGCCTGCCAGGTGACGACCTCTACACGCGGGGAAAACGTCGATATCGATAGTTCCACAAAAACTTGAGTTTTGGAGTTAACCATAGAGAAAGTATATATATGTAGAGAGAACATTAGCGTATGCGAATGAAATAGCTATAGAGATATAACCCGACTAAAACCAGCCTAAACTACGACTAAGACTAATGCCAGCTATAAGATAAAATGAACAACGTAATAGGGAATATGCATGAAGCTCAGATTTATTGGAAATAATTTTTTTTCGATTCTTTGTTATCCTGGAGTTATATGTAAAACCTTTTTTTATTTCATTCCATTCTATTTGCTTAAAATAATAAATTAAAAATGCAATTTAAGCGAGGGAAATTTATGTTTGTAAAACAGATCACCATTGGTCGAATCGAAAGTTGACGTCATTATGCACAACTCCACGTGATAGAAACATTGAGCGCGGGAACATAAAAATAAATGTATGGTGTCTTATTGTATTTATTTCCAAATATTGTATTTGCCGCTTATTATTGTGCAAAAATGTATATTACTAACCATTTAATATAGATAAAAATGAGTACGAGATTAGAGAAACTGTATAATTTAATAAAAACATGCCATTGGCTAAATACAATATCGCGCGGAGTCTTAGTTAAAGAAAAAAAAGCTAGTTTGCTTCAAGCGGCATGTGTCTGACGTAAGTGCGTGACGTCACAATGTATTACCAAAGAGCCCGGGAAATGATGGCGTTTAAACTGCTCAAATTTATTTGTATATTTAAATGTTTATTTAAAAAATAATAAGACTAATTCCAGCAGTATTTTATTTTTTTATTATGTTATATGGATGTAATAAGTGAAATAAAAATATTTAAAAAAACATGCATATTTCCTATTTGGTCGGGTTATACATGACAGCGGGTGAGAGCCAATGGGTGCACTAGAAACTGGCTCCATACATTGCTGGAGCTAGTTTAATCGCATACGCAGGTAAAGGATAAAATATTGTTGTTCATCTCGCTCTCACATATCAGTGATTGTATAGTTTTATCCTTCTCATATTATTATTGTTATTTAAATGCCACATCCGCTTAATATTCCATCCACGGAGTTAACTGATGCTTTTCCAGTTTGCGATGGAACATACTATTACATATTTGTTTAATGGAAATATGTACTTTTTATACATAACATTATTAATTTTATTTTATCTAGGAACAAGATGGTTGAATTCGATTAGGAAATGTTGGAAGCTAGAAATAAGTAAGTCGTTTATCCCACTTTTCACCGGAGTCTACAAGCCTAATGAAATATAGTCATGTATAACATAATGACTATACTTTTATTTTCTTCGTTTACTTCTCAATATCAAGCTTATTTAAAATAACAAAATTTATAATAAAGAGTTTTATATGACGCTAAAAACTTTATCGATAATTTAGGTCAATGTTCTCTGAAATGTCCCATCCCTATAAAACCACGATAAATCTGTCGCATATTCAGCGATGTAACGGACTTTCTCTGCGTGAGTCATGGTTCCGAATAAAGTGTGCTCTTAATACGTGACGTAGTAATTGGCATACTTATCCAGAAATAAGTCCTGGAAAATGGACTTAGTCGGCCGTTGTGCGCATCTCTAAAATGTTTAAAGGAATTCAAGTTAAAGTGCTTTTTAGTAAATGAGATTTATGGTTATTACTTTGAGTCTTGACATTTGAAAAGATTTATTTTTTTAGTTTTAACCACCTACCTATCATATTCGCAGATACCGACGCTGCAGCCCAAATTATTTTATTTTTATTTCCTTTTAGTCTATAATATTATTTTACTTACAATATTTTTGGTCAAACTTTATAGGCGGGTATTTTAAGTTTTTATGTTATACTATATAATTAATGGTAATTGCCAAAGATAGCCTAACTGACATAAATATTATGCAACCAAGATTATTAGGTAAACTCATATTATTTTAAACATCATCATTATTTTAAAATTATATTATTGAAATTGTCAGATAATCAACCGTCGTCAATATCATAAATGCCAATGTACTCGTATGCTTTCCGTTGGTATTTTTACTTTTAATTCTAATTTTATTGAGATCTGATAAGTATCTCCAGACATATGGAAATATGGACACACCTCAAACTTAGTAATGAAAATGACTAGCGCGGCATTTGATTGAAGTCGGTTCTTTTCGTTTTGTAAACGAGCAGTGTAAATTAAAGAGCTAATGATAAAATTTACAGTATGTACTGTAAATTTTATCATTTTCACAAATGATAGGACAGTTGAATTTCAGCTAGTATGTACTAGCTGAAATTCCACTGTCCTATCATTTGCCATTACGGAGTACCAGTCTCTACAGCCAGTCTCATCAGGTCAGTTCGCTGGTACCGTATTGTTGCATTGTCACTGAAGATGCGCAAGTTTACCAAATTTGAGTCTAATAGAACGTCACTGGTCAATGAACCGGGTTCCAATTTATCTTCCAAGATTTAACCCACATAGACATACATACATACTAGACACCGCAAGCTAAATAAAACCTTGTAAAAATGACCAACCTCTTATGAACTTTTATTGTGATTTCAAATAATTTAATAGGTAGGTACCTAATTAAGCTGACATTTGTAACGTAAGCTGAGATTAAATGAATAGGTTTTTTCTTCATCTTAACCATAGGCGTAATATAAATTGACAGCGAAAAACGGCCCTGATGAGACCGACCTAGAATGGAGTTTGTCCCTTTTTTTTTGTATGGACGACTTATGTATATACTATACGTATAGTATATAAGATATATAGCACTAGCAAGTTGTTAGACAAGGACACACTCCCACCCTGGTGCCTATCAATAGGGCTGTTTTGTTCTATAAAACAATTACAACTTTATTTTTAGAACATTCTGATTAAATTGAATATTTCAAAACATCTGAAGTGCACCATCCTTTTATATTACGTATATGATCTCAACAGAGAGCTATAGCCACAGAAAAGATAATAGTATAACCTTAAGGTCGTGCAGGTTTACGCAACGACCTCAATATAATCGGATCATGAAGTCGAGGATATTTTCAGAGATATAACAAAGTTAATATTAATATGGGTTAATAATATAGGATTCCATAAATAATAACACGTGCTCCTCTAGTCTTTGTACAACTGTTCTTGATTACTTCCTACTTAGATCATAGATCATAGACAAGTTGTCTCCTTACATTTAGTCTAGACTAAGAATATTCGATACTCAGTAGATGTTGCATGTAGAATAAGCTCTTGAAGACTAAAAATATACTTGAATGACATCAAATCATGTTTTTGCTCCTTTCTTCACGTTAATTTTAGTGTTTGAGATCATATTACAGACTATTGTTACGGTAAGTGTGAGTGAGATAGAAACAAAATCGGGGTGAATTACTTGGTCTTCACATCTATATTCTATCTTGCGTGTTCCAGTTAGGGTTCCACCTTTTTGGTTTAGAGTGTCTAGACTCTAGA
This sequence comes from Cabera pusaria, assembly GCA_954871355.1. NCBI lineage: Eukaryota > Metazoa > Arthropoda > Insecta > Lepidoptera > Geometridae > Cabera > Cabera pusaria. Next base: position 7,941,686 of record OX940894.1, read on the forward strand.
CTTTGGTGATATTGAATGTCAATGGGCGAGTTATGAAAGTCAGATGGATGAGATGGAAAATGATAAAATTGTAGAGTTTAATGTCATGGCATGATACAAATCTATGTAGAGATCTTCTACGATAACATGACCCGCCCCTCCAAAATTCAAAAACGTTTGAAAGTATTTACAACGCACCACCACGCATGTGTGCGTACTGGTACTGCCGGTTCCGCGACATTGCATACATAATTAAATAACTCCTAATTATGAACGTACTTTGTACCAACCAACACTGCAAAAAAAGTTTCTATGAAATTTATAAGCAATACTTTCCGTTGGCTACAAAGTACGTTCATAATTTGGGTATCAACAATGTAGGGAAGTGCCTACTCTTATAACGTAGTACAACATAATTACAGCTACATACAAACTCTTTCGTAAGAATGTGACTACACACATTAAAACAGTAATTTGGAGGGTCGGGCCATGTTATCGTAGAAGATCTATAGTAGCTAGTCTATTTGTTATATCGCTACAGAAACAGGAGTACTTATTTTTGACGTAATTTTTAATTGTGTTTAAATTTGGTTGTCTGTTTTCTGTAGAAGATATAGAATGAGCTGGTTGATACACATTTCTTTTTGGTTTAAAAATACTTAGTTACATTCGAAATTTCGAAATGATCTGCTACAAATAGGCTCGGTTTTTAAGCCCAGAGTAAGATAAGCCTTAACGTTTGAGTTTTCGACTTCAACTGTTAAAATATAGCCCATAAATATGGAGAAAAGTCGTAAACTAGAACAAGAGAAGTGTGATTTCGAACACCCTAATTTCTCGGCCCGTGAGTATTCTACTCGAAGGAAACATTCCGTTTTTTTGGCACAGAGCAGTGTGATAATAAATCGGTATTCGGATGTCACGGGTTATAAAGCATAGGCGTAGTCTGTGATCGAGAGAATCCGGCCACCACAGGACCACAGACTAAATTTATTCATACAAGGGGACTGGCGACCTCTTAACTCTTGTGTTTTTTAGGGCGCACTTCCTTTGCAACCATGGCTAGAGGCTATTCGTTATCGGCGTTCTACAGCTTTTAAATACTGCCTTTTTGGTAATTTATTAAGCTATGGGTTGAGTTTGTATTGACTTTAGATGTTTGCTTTAGACTGAATTGGAAATCAATTTTCATGGGGTATTTTTATTTGTAGCCTATAAATGATTAGATCAGGTACTTAATGTTGTGTAACAAATAGCCTAACATACTTTAATTGCCGATTAACTTTCATTTCTCCGAAAACGGCTTTTTTACGTTTGTATCAACATCTAAAATATTATTCTAAGTTCCTATAACCCACTGATAATTTATTCATTTATTTTTAGTCTTAGAAACATTTTATAAGAAGAATCTCATTATATTCAGATACGAATTTCATATTCTCTGTATAGTGAAATAAGTAGTACCAAATCATATAGAAAGTACCTACGTAAAGTTAAGCTGAGGCCAAGACGAGTCACTGCATCTCCACTTAGAAAACCTCCACATCAAAATCCTATTCAATCAAACATTAAACGAAATACCATACCCGCAATCTCACTTTATCGTAGCAATAAACTTTCACCTAGTGGGTTGGTCTAACATAAAGCCGTCTAGGCCATATTACAAGGCTGAAAGGATTGCCTGAAGCTAGGGCGGGCGTCGCGGCGCGCGGGGCGATCGTCACTTGTTGCACGGAGGCGGAGCGAACCGCCCTCCGCCCAGTTATAAACACGTGCGTTTCAATTTACTACACCAATTTGTGGTCAAAGAAATTATACGTGAATCCACACGAGACATATTAGAATTTACGTTGGGTATGAAAACCCGGCATATAAAAGGTTAAGTTTGTGGTCAAATGCAGATTAAACCCTTTAGAGACTGAACAAAAAGATAACCATCGTAGAAATTGAGGTCGCGTGTTCTAATTTTATGTTATTGTTGCCAACGCAGCAACCTTTTTTTTCTAATTTATTTAATTATTGTGATTATCTGCAAGAATAAACATACAAAACTGCCAATCTCGCGAGATCTCGAAATTGGCGAGATCTCGCGAGATTGTGTCATAAATTTGAGATTCATAAACTCGCGAGATCTCCCCTGAGCCCCAATCTCGCGATATTGCATTCCCTACATCCAACCTGTGGCTACACTATAATATAAGCGGCAGCCCAGGCTAAGGCGTCGGACTTGCGATTGAGAGGTCGTGAGTTCAATCCCCACCCATTGCACTATTGATGTGAACCCACTCCAGATACAAGCATATTTAGCTTAGTGGGAGGGGTTAACAAGACTACTAGTAATGTGCAAACCACAAGGCTAGCAAACTTTATAAACAAATTCTATGAAACAAAAACATTGCAGTACGTACGCACGTCAGAAGTAATTCAATTCTTTGTAATAAATATACAAAAATATAATTTTCAGATAAAATAACAAAACATAATTGAAGATATTTTACAAAACAGAAAAAAACAGACTTCAAATGCCGCGCCAGGCATTTTTAGTACCAAGTTGGAAGTGTTTATCCCCATATCTCTGGAGATACTCATCAGATCTTGGTGAAATTTCAATGCTACCAAACGCTAGGTATAATCTCTTAAAAAATAAAAGATTTTTTCATATATTGATTAAAATGACGGAATTCTGAGGTAACAAACATAATACAGTCGAATTGAGAACCTTTTTGTGCAGTCGGTTGAAAACGTCAGAAGTTATAATTCTTTATCATATAAAAACATAAGATCGTTTAAAAAATTAAAGCAACCGACTTCAAATGCCGCGCTATTAATTTTCAGTACCAGCTTAGAGGTGATAATCTCTATATCTCTGGAGATACTTATCAGACCTCGATGACATTACTGTGGTACCATTCTAAGGATATTTCCTTTCCAACAAAAAAAATCAAAATCGGTTCATAAACGACAAAGTTATCCGCGAACAAACATATGAATATATATATACATATATATTTATACGGTCGAATTGAGAAACCTCCTCTTTTGGAAGGCGGTTTAAAACGAAAATAACTCGAAAAACTTTAGATTATCAGAATCAAAACATAAAACAAACTAACAGGCATTTGCTTGCACTTAAAACTCTTGAATACTACCAACTGCGTAATAGTAGGGTACTGAGTAAAACCCGCACGGTATCTGACCGCATGTTATAAAACTTATTAAAAGTGCTTTTATTTCTCTGCAACAAAAATGGAATAACAATAGGATAACCCTACCTTTCTATATTGGATTTTACGTCTTCTTACACACAAATAGAGATAGCGATGTACATACAAACCCAGTTGTACAGTAATGTTTTCCATTTGCATTTCTGGTAACTAAACTTTTTGGAACATTAAGGGCCAGTTCCACCGGTTCCTTATAGGAATAATTTGCCAGATTTTTGACAGTTTTTAGATGGTCTCATCTGTCAGATAACTGTCTGAAACGTTATCAGGGACCGCTGAAACTGGCCCTAAGTGTTATGTTGAAGAAACGCGTACAAACAAAAACAAAATAAAATGTCTACATTTAATGTTAGGTCTTACTTGGGTAGTAGAGAAGCCAATGGCTCCAAAAACAGCTTGACTAGTTCAGTTGCCTATGTATTCAAAGTACTTGTGCTGTAGTCAATGAAGACTTTTTGCATTTATGTGAAAATAACGGTTTAAACAATATCAAACGAACGGGGTTAATTTCTAATCTCAAGATTAGTACATAAAACAAAAACAATTGAACTGTTAATTTCTAAATTTTAAAATTAGGGGTAATTCTCGTCGTCATCTCGCGTTTCGTGGTACCGCAATAAAATCATAAAACCGTTATAAGGGGCGCGTGGTTCCGTCGACAGTTAACACGTAATCCAATTTGTGTCGGCCGATATTCACGAAGAATGCTAACGTTGGGCTCAACGAAATTACGCACTCGATTTTTCTTTGCTGTTCGGGAAGATTCCGATTTTAATTTTGGCGACGACGTTTCTATGGAAACTTTTTAAAAGTTATGGGCATGCTTAGTTAGTAGCTTGTGTCTATTTTATGAAATTTTGTTTCGCGCTGGATGAAGTACATCGATCGCTGCAATCGAAGTGATCCATTCCTGTTTATTGATGTGATTATTTTCTATCAATGATTTTTTTATTTTATTTATATTATAGGCTAGCGTTTGACCACTTTCGCGCCTGGTGGTTAGCGACGATGAGGTCGAAGATTATGAACATACTAGGCTTAGATACTCAGACTCTGGAGGGTTGTTTGAACATCGTACGCTTATGGCGGTAGTTTTTTCCTTGATGGTGGTAAACTACTTTTTGGGTAACAAGTCATGCGGAATATATAGATATAGGATTTCTCTCGCTTAGAAGTCAATCCATCTATCCTCTACGCCTACGGGGCTTTTTTTATTTTTTTTATTGCGAACTGTGTAAGCGCTATCTCACCTGATGGTAAGTGACGATGCGGTCGAGGATGGAGCACGCTTGCTTAGTAAAAACCTATTCACTCTAGGACTCTCTGTGAAACGAGTGCAAAATCTTTCGAGTTGCGTCCTTAGTACTAATAAATTCTATGTATTAAAAATACCCATCTAAACTGGTGATTACATCAATGTTAACGTATAAATACCTAGCTGTATCGAATTTAGTGAGAACGTTTGATCCAGCTTTACCCAAAAATAGCCGCCATATTTACAATCGATAAATATCACCGGTTTGATCGTCAACTTTGCTTAAACGAATAGACAAGTCGGCCTTTTATCGTCAACTCTGAAAATATAAAGCAAGGTAAATTTCCCGGCGCCTCACAAGGCAGAGGTCACGTAAAACTCAAGAAAAATTGACATCGCTTAAGCGTGTTCAGTTAAATTTAAATAATTGACTAAATAAGCGACACACAGTAACTAGTTTACTGAATGTGAGGTTGAGGACGTTTATGACAATAAAGAGTATGAGAAAACGGGTGAGATTATGGCTTATCATAATTCTAAATATAACCGACAGTAGGTAAGTACTCGATAATTATATGAAAGATTGGACGTTGCTCGAGTTACACTGGAACCAAATCTAGAAGTGATGTACAATATGTAATCGCATTAAATAATCGCTCGTCACATCAATTCAGTAAAAGATTTTGTTAATATCGTAATAAAAATTCCGAAATAAAATGTATAATTCATTACTCATCAGAGAGGCCATGCGGCAAATATTTAAAGTACTTACCTATAAGGCAGCAAAAGGAATGAAAAGGGCAAAGGAGCTTTTTATTAAGTAGAAGTGAGCGGGGGACGAATATAATGAATAAATTCCGTGTAAGGTCCCCCTCGTAACGCAATTGAAAACTTTTAACAAGTGCCGGGAAATCGTGTGTAAAGGTGGGCCCGTACCTAATTACGCAGCTACCCGAATAGAATACAAGATGAGTTGGGAAATTTAAACGATGCGGACGCCGAGCCCGGACACCTTATGAAAATCAGCTCTAATATAAACGGCCAATGTTGACCGATGCCGTATTCGGTAGAACGGAATTGAAAATTAACGAAGTGAGCGCTTTGTTCCACGTTCGATCGAATTCACGTTCGCGCTCAACTTTTTATGTTTACCCCCCATTAACTGCGAGTATTAAAAAATTAACAAGATTTCGTTCGCCGTCTGCGGAGGACGTATTCATTCTTTTGTAACCCTAAAAAACAAGTCATTACCGCGGCGGGTTTAGTCGGGATTTTTCGTGTTCCATTATTGTGAGGCGATCGTTCGAGAGTCGACGGGCACCGTTTACGCTGAAATGATATGATTAATTGCGGGTCTCCCTCATTAGGGCACAAATAGGGTCGTTCATCGGTGAAATTGAATCAGGCGGTGAGCCGAGCTCAATCGGCGTCTAATTATTATACTCGTACTAATATTAAACTGCAGGCTTTTCGAGGCTTCATAATTGGTTATATTATGAAGATTTTATGATCAGGAAATTTAGATACGTATGATCAGGATATGAAAGATGAAATATGAAACAGAAGATTTAAAATGTATGATGATATTTCTATATATTTTCTTGGAGATAACAGAGCAGCTTTTTGTGTCGTAACAAGATTAAAATGTAAAATAAACTATTGCTAGGCTTACTTCACCAATACAGCTGAGAAAGATATTGAGTCTCACAGTAAAAAAATCTAGAACCCAGAGTTATTCATAGGCCAATGTAATTTGCACAAATGTGGCGTAACCTTAGATTTTTACATAAATAAGAAGGGAATAAGAATCTCGTGTCATAAGCCACGTACAAAGGCGTAAACATGAGTGACGTACTTAGCTTTGTAATACCTAATATCGTAAAGATGAATGTGGACGTAACTGCAGATATTTTTGGGGAAAATGTACAACTTTTTTTCGTAGGGGAGCTGTTAAGATGATGAAAGAGCAACACGAAATGTTCGTGAATTTTTTACATTGTGTCAATTTAGAGCTTGGATTTCGAATGATTTTGGTTTTCAAAATGTATTTATTTTTAATATATTTCTTAGGATTTGTACCTTATTATTTGCTTCTGTAGATTCCGAAAAAAATCAAATTAATAAGACTTACACATTTATTTTTGATATCGGTGATCATTTTATGAAGAAACCATAGCAAATTATATACATAAATAATTGATTTTTATTTAAAAAAATTCTAAGATTAACCTTCATATTTTCAGAGTTATCGTCGTGATCTTGTAAGCTAGGGAGCTTAAGAGATCGCGCGGCATTGAGCATGTCCGATACCGAATTTCCCTTGATTTGCTCGATGCCTAAGTTGAGACAAGAGAATACCTCTTCCTTCAGTAGGGCTATTCTGTAAGCTATCTCCAACGCGGAATCCGCGGTGAGATTTGAATTTCGTACTACGAAATTCAACCGTATTACGATCTAGTTACGATTGAATTTCGTAGTACGAAATTCAAATCTCACATCGGATTCCGCTTCCGAGATAGCTTACAGAATAGCCCTACAGATCTGTAGCCGAGACAGTCGTCATATATATTGCGAGTATAAAACTTGACCACTTTAACATAGCATTTTTCATATAAAAGGTTAAATTTCTTAGCAACTAAAACCCAGAATATCTATTGCGAAAATTAAGAGACCTTTTTAAAGGTTTTTGCAGAAAAATCTCTCCAAAACTTCTTAAAGTTACATCCTAAACTCAACCATTTTAAAATCGCATCCAATCCTAAAGAGTTAAAAGTACGGAGGAAGTTTCGAGAGATATATTAGCGAGTGCTTAACAATACTTTGTGGCGATAAATCTGGAAATATCAACGGTCTTCGGAAAGTTTTGCCGGTGTCCGATAACTTTGCTATATCGGGAGAACTATGAAGTCCTTTGTTCCATGAAAACGATGGGGATTGCGTAATATTTCGGTTGTGCTTTATTAGAATTGCGAATGAATTGGAGGAAAATCGACTCTCGATGGTTCGGAAGTAGTTATTTTATTTGGTTGTGCTTGGATGAGTCTTGATGCTTTGGAAACAATATACGATTTTTAGTATGGACAAGTAAAACACTCTGCCAAAAAAATTTATGAAGAATCTTAAATAAGCATAACTAGTTGCGTATAATGGTATTTCCCTAAATGTTTTCCAGCCCAATTTTAGGCTTGTCTTTTCCAGATATTTTTACATCTTTTGTCGATTTGTGTCAGTTGATATTTAAAGTCTAGATAAATAATAAAATATACTAACCTTCCATAATTCCAAGATGACCCCAGCACCTCGCCCGGTCCGGGCCCTACAATATCACAAACTTCCACCTAGCTTAACACTAAAGCGCTAATTGACAGCGGTAACGACCTTAAGCTAAATAAAACTCTAATTAGTTAACATGAACGAAAAATCTCGACAACATAATGTATGTACAGTAAGTAGGTAACTGGTCCAAGCTTGACTCCTGGAGGCTCGTTAAACAGGTCGAGTTAATAGAAGTCGCAAGTCTTAGCTAAAAAAGTCTCGTTCAAATAGAAAAAATGTATAAAGAGCTTTAAGTGTCAGTGGATTCAAAAAATTGAAATCAATGAAAGATTTAAAAAGTATAGTAGAAGATAACTTTAGTATTTGCATTGAACTCTTCTTCAAATTATCGAAGACTTTTTGGACCTGATTCTAAACTTCGCCTAACCTTTAGAGTCGTGGGACCTTGATGCCATTAGAACACTCAAACTTAATAGACTTACAGCTGGGAGTGACCCATATGACTAAGTTTAAGGAAGTTCAGTGGACCCAAGATGGGGCTACTGAATAAGCGGTTCTGGTTGGAGCGCCGCCTCCAGAGAGTGTGGTGGGAACGGGTGGTGCTGGGGCCACAAATTGGCTCTCAGCTTCGGCGGCCATCGCCGAATGCTGCTGGGGGAAGTTGAAGTCCAAGGTACCGTCCATGCTCAGCTCGTGCTTGATAACCTGAAAAGAAGAAGAGCTGTTTTTATACTAATGTGCTTTGTGTTTCAGCTTTAGTAGAAGATATATTTGAAGCTTTCGTCATCATTCAAAGATGTTTTTGTTATTTTTCTTTGCATTTGAAAGCCTCACAGAAAATTATTCTCGCTCATATCGACGTGAACAGTAAAGTTCTTATCAGTTTCTAGTAGCAGTAAAATATGTGAAGATTTCTTACCTCATCAACATTGCAATCGAAGCCATTAGAGCAGTCCAAAGTCTCGATATTAAGGTCTTCCACCAGGCCAGTGTTCAGAGCTCCCATGATCTGTCCCATGACAGTGGTGGGTGCTAAAGCTCCGGCTTGCACCATCATGCCACCGTTCATCAAAGCAGCGTCCGATGTCGTCACCATTTGGGTTTGGCCGTTTTCTGCAGAAATATAATATACTTTAAAGCTCATGTCAATTGTTAAACACAATCCAAAATTTCAATCAAGTCAAGTCATTTCCATGTCAAGTCGTTCAGAACAATGAGAAGTTGTGAAACTTTTTGTTTGCATATTAGGGGCGGGATTTACGTTAAATTAAACTCTTAGTTTAGGTTTAGGTATAAATATTACACATCAATTATTTTTCTTTGTTGAAAAAGTTATTATCTAAAATAATGAAGTTTAAAAACTAAAACAACCGATTTCCATGCCGCGCGATTCAGTTTCAGTAGCAAGTTTGAGACGTTTATCGTTATATCTCTGGAGATACTTGTCAGATCTCGATGAAATTATAATAAATCACCTTGGAATTGTATCCTACCAATTAAAAAAAGAATCATCAAAATCGGTTCATGAACGACGAAGTTATCTGCGAACAAACAAAAAAAACATACAGTCGAATTGAGAAACCTCCTCCTTTTGATGAAGTCTTAAAAGAATGTGTAATACCTACAACATATTTAAAAATCCATTTTGTAGTTTTTAGGTAAGTTGTGGTATATTTATTCTGTGGTTGCGGTTGACTATGGTACGAGTACATTACATTGTTCTCAGATCGGTACACTATGTATAGTCGACCTTTATCGTTACGAGTCATAGAATTCCATTGGTTAAATGTTTTATAAACATACACAACACATAACTACACTATTAAAACTAGTATCTAATGTATCAGCATTGTTTCAATTCATTTGGGCAACCTTATTTGGGAATCCTCCTATTTAATACAACATACTCGTAAAATAATTTTAATGTTGTTGCCCTACCTTAGCTGGATATTGGGCTTTCCTAATCGTTGTTCCAACTGATGTCAGGGACACGGATGTCTTTTTTTTATGATTATTATATTTATATTATTTATTTTATATTATATATTATATTCCCCAATTACTCAAAGACGCCTGGACCGATTTAAAAATTTTTCTTCTTTTGTTTGAAAGGGTTTAATTTTCCAAGTGTTGTGTTCTTCTGTTGCTCATATAATAGTTGTTATTTGTGGGATTATAATTATAAATTATTGAGGATTTTTAGGTTCATATTTATTAATAATTGGTCATGGATTATGTTCTTCTGGGATATTTTTCTGGGTTGAAAAACCAATTTAAATATAATCCAGATCTGATGAATATCTCCAAAAATATGGAGATAAATACCTCAGACTACTGAACATGACTAGCGTGGCATTTGAAGTCAGTTCTTTTAGTTTTTAACGATCTTAAATTACGAGTATCATTTCAAATTTATGTAGTTCGTATTCGAACGGCTCTGCGTGAACATTGTAAATGTTCAATTAAGTAGATTTGTGATTGAACTGAAGTGGAGCAAGTCCTCTGAATTTATTCCGCTTGCTAGGGTTAATGCCTTATTCGGTACTAACCCTAGCAAGCGGTTAGCTATGCATTGAATTTGCCTGAGTTCTCACGGAAACTAAACATAAGTGGCAATAGTGGATCACCTTGTCGAAGTCACATAGAATAGAGTGTAACCTTACCTGTGTGCATTATATCAGCCGGGTCTGCTGGTGGAGGTGGCCTAACGAAGGGATCCATCGCATGGTGGTGCGGGTGCGTGGGGTGCGCAGGGTGCGCAGGGTGCGAATACATAGATGCGCAGGAGCACCCGCCGTGTGGGTGCCGCGGGCATCCGTACGACGCGTACCGGTAACTGCCACCCGAGGACGATGATGACGTCGTTGGGACGTACCTGGACATACAAATACATATGTGAGTTACATCAAAGAGACTATCAATACTTCCATACTTATATTATAAAAACGTTTGTAACTCTGTCACTCTTTCTGTTTGTTCCCTAATCACGCCTAAACGAACGATCCGATCTTTTTGAAATTTAACAAGGAGATACTTTAAAGCATGAGGATCAACACAGGATACTAAATGTTTGGTGATCGTGAACGAAGTCGCGGGTCAGCTAGTTGAATTTGAACAGTGATCAATAATATAAGAAGCTGTAGACCTCTTTTTAAAAAGTTAAAAATTTTGCCGTTGCCTTCACTTTATATTTATGAAATTATCATATTCGTATGGCAACATCCAAATCTATTCAAAAAACACAGTGATGTAATTAAACGAAGCTGCAGATACCCTTTTAAATTGTATATACCCCCACAAAGACTAAAGTTAAATAGCAATAACGTAAATTGTATGGCTGTAAGAATTTATAATAAATTACCCGATGCTTTAAAAGATTTCAGTTACAATGAATTAAAATTAAAATTGTTTGATTTTCTTCTTGATAAATGTTATTATTCAGTAAAAGACTTTCTTAGTGATAGATTTATTTAACGGAATTTAACGAATTTTACTTTTAATAATAATTTGTTCTAATATTGATACTGAAAAATAATTGACTTTTACTTAAATTTATTACGGACATCATTTGGCTACTGACATTTATTTCAATAATTGATAAATACTCTTTTATAACATAAATGTTAAAATAATAATTTAAATTATTAAATTTGTACGCCTTACGAGGCAGGATTTTGATGGATTTTATTATTTATAACACCAACATGTACCAAAATTCTGACAAATAAATCATTTCATTTCATTTCATTTCATTTTAAAATTAAGAATATTGTGACATTTAGTGTTTGTATTATAATGTAGTGTTATACCTATAACATTTTAAGTTTTTAAAAGGTTGCTATGTGTTTCATCCAAATTTACATTCTGCCAGTCCTCTGTTATAAGTCCAGTATAATTATTTGTATAATTACACATATAATAGTTAAAGATGATTCTTATTAAGTTGTTCAGGATAAAGACGATGCTAAATGTTAAATATAACATAACTTAGGCGTATGTCTGAAATCAATTTGTAGTCTGTTTTATGTAATTTAGGTGTATTATTAATAACTATATTAGTTCATGCAAAGCATGTGTTACAAACGTATGTAGGTACCAATTAAAAATTACAACATGAATCTAAAAGCACTATTGATCGTTAGTTCTAAATCGTGAAAAGTCTTTCACGAAAAACTATTCACGAAGCGAAGCAAACTACAAAACTCTTACGTGTTTAGGAATGGATCGCCTCCGTGCAACTTCATGGAATCTGCTAGCGATCCCGCCAGCTGTTCTTCTTGTACGTAATCCACTTGTGAGTAATCACTTTGCGTGTAGTCTCCTGAAGGTGTGTACTCCGCCCAGTCAGGGTCGGGAGCGATCATCGAGGGTATCGGAGACAGCCGCCCGCACGAAGACGCGTTCGAAGACGCCCTTTGACGGAAGTCCGGCGACAACTGGAAACTGTTGCTACGCGCAAGCGAAAAAGCGTAAATAAAATAAACGTCTCCCAAAATCCTGTAGCAGCGAAATCAACACGCAAATAATCGGAAACCTTAAAACTAAAGTTCTAGTTCTGGCGGCGGCTCTAATTCGATCTCAAAATATAGGGATCATGCAAATCTACTACGCCGGTAACAAATAAATTCGTTTGCTAAATGAAGCGATCGCTATAAAGGGGTTCAATGGTCAGCGCAGAAATATCTCTATGCCCACAAACAATGACAAAATGTTCGTCGAGTTATGTGCGGGGCGATCGTAGGCCGGTCGGCTCGAATGTATATCGATGATTCTCGTAATATTCACGTAATCCGCATAAAATAAATCGGCAATAAAAATGTTAAATATCTATTGGATGACGAGATTCAGCATTCGCATAACTCATCATCTAATGGTTGTGAATGATTTAAACCCTTTTATCATAAAGTAGCAGAGTTGCAATAACTCAATTTTATGAGTCTGGTCAACGAAGCTTTATGCGGATTGTTTTATTATAGTGCGTATCATGTGCTCACAATGTTTCTAGCACTCATAAAATTTCAATATAGTGGAGGCATACTTAGTAAGCTGGGTATTTGTGGTCTTGGCAGCTCTCGTAGCTTCACCCGTATGAATGTAATTGTGCGTTTAAAGTCAAATTAGTATCGTAAAGTATTGCGTCTTGGCCATACTCATCATCATTACTGGCTTCATGCCATCTTTAATCTACCAATATCATAGTGAAAATTGGGTTGGAACTAAATAAAGGTTCTATCAGTAAGCATTACTGCTGCAGCGGTAATGGAAACTATGCAGTGTTGCCAGATTAAATGCATTCTCTCTGAGATTGCCAAAAAATCATCGCACGTCTTACTTTCAATGTTTGATGATCATGTTGCAGTTCTTTTGAAATACTCGTTGACACCAAAAAATTATATACTTATTTACATTTTGGGTGACAAATATATCAATCCTAAACACAAATTTAAACTTTTAATATCGCGAGAAGAAGGGCATCTTATCTGGCAACAATCACTAACAATTTTATTTGTACTCGTATTTAATGCAATTTACCTGTGCATTGGCGAATCGTCAGGGAAATGATCGAGACTTTCCGACACTGAGCTGCTGGGACTTGGCGTGGCATCCGCTGTGGCTCCGTTTCTCAATGCTTCCGTCTACAAAATTAAATAATAATATCCTAAACAAAAGTAAAAAAGAAATACGGAGACCACAGGATGACTCACAATGTGCACTTTTTGAAAATTGAACAAATTTATTGAAAACTATCGTATTAATAAAAATTTGCCTTCAGATATATCAGAAATCTGGGAATAGAAATAGCAAGGATCTTTGTCTGATCGAAAGCGAAGACGTATGCCTACCTATAACAAAACCTTAGATGGTTTTTACATACATTTTTATTTATGTTTAATTTTGACATCACTGCATCCTGTAATTTCAATGCACACAATCCACGATTGCAAAGTTAAAAATGCGGCTGTTCTACCACATTCGGACTAGCAGAAGTTCTATAAAAAAAACCTTGTGCAACGTTATTTTATTTTTTCGCCTGCCCTTAGGCTTTATAGATACTCGCTCTCAACTACAATTTGAGGCAAATTTGTAAACTATGTACCGGCAATAAAATTTGTAGATAATCTGAAAAGATAGAATGAGACAATAAAGTCCATGTCTCTGGATAAAAACTATTAGGTACTTACTAATATTGTTATTTTGAATACTACAGGAAATAAACTGGCCACGTCGGACTCGCATTCGTAGGGTTCCGTAACACAGTAGAGTATTCTATAACTATAATTTTTCGCAACTACAAAAATAACTTTGTTTTTCATAGTGTTATATCTCAAAAACTGCTGACTGTATCTCGTTTAAACCAATTTTCGTTGATAGTTTTTATTGAGATCTACAGAATTTTTCTAGATTTTTCACTCCCTTACTCTAAAAGTTAGAGAAAGTTAGGGATTTTAGGAACCTAAAGGTTCCTAAAATCATTGGGTGTCTATGGATAGGTCTTTAAAAATGACATCAATGTCATTAAGTCAATCATCAATGTCAAGAGACACCCCAAACGTATAGGTTTGAACAAATTTTTTTTTGTTTCAGTTCCATGTATGGGAAACTTAAACCCCCTTAAACTTTTATATTTTTTAATTTTGTATAAAAATCGCAAAGCGGTTCACAGAATACATCCACCTACTAAGTTTCAATTCTGTAGTCCTAATAGTTTCGGAATAAAATGGCTTTGACATACGGACGGACAGACAGATAGGCAGACATGGCGAATCTATAAGGGTTCCGTTTTTTGCCATTCGGCTACGGAACCCTAAAAATAAGATTTGAAAGTGTTTACAGGATCAGGTGAATGTTTACCTTCTTCTTGACCCTCCCTCTCCGTTTCTCAAATTTGCTAGTCTCCATGGAAGCGGCACGTCTTCTGACTGACTTGCCGGGCTTCGCATCAGGGTTGATCATCCACCAGGATGACTTCCCCGTACCTTCATTCTGGACCCTCATAAACCGGTTGTGGAGAGACAGATTGTGTCTGATAGAGTTCTGCAACAAAAGAAAATGTTGATTAGTAATAGGCAGACAGAATCCTTGATTATGATTACTCTTTTTTCTTCTTCTTTCTTCTATTTACTCTAGTTATACTGTAACATACGAGTAGGAATAATAATATTCTGTCTGCAATATAATAAACACAGCGTAGAAGCCCTCCAGCTATGTGGAGTGACAATATTCGCAGGGGTTTGGTAGCGGTTGGAAAAAAGCTGAAGATCGAGCTTAGTGGCGTGCTATAGCTGAGGTCTACGTCCAGCAGTGGATACAGGCTGATCATGATGATGAAAATGATATTATCATTCCTAGATTGTAAGGCAAACGTAGCGTAGGACGCCCTGTGGATAAGGTAGAGTGACGTAACTGTGGTAAAGGTCTACAAGATCCTGGATAAAGAGCTTCATACTTAGTTCAACGCAATGGCGTGAGTTTTTTGTCATAGATAATGACGACGTTGAACTGTCTGATATAAGAATCACCGAATTAGTTTATTTAGGATATTCTGACACATAACACCACATAAAATGTCGTCAAAATTCTGTCAGATAAGTTCCTAATAAGTTGTTTATCGTAAGGCTCAATGTTTGTGTATACAGTAAACTTAAATTAACAGATTCTAATAGATCCTTAATATATGTATTGTTAATACGTCCACAGCATGTCTGTGACCTTATATGTCACCATATCTTGTTTATTGTAGTACTTTTTAAGTATCTTTGCGAACATTCCTTCTTAGAAAAACTTTCAGAGTTGTTCAGCAATTATTTATCGTCTCGACGCAAAAAGATTATGTGTAACGACAACATAAAAGTTCATAAAACAATATATTGTCACAATAAATCGGTTATTCGTTGTATATATGACATAATGCCACAACATAATGCCCTGGTGCTAATACTTCAGCGGTAAAAATAACTCGTAAACCCGAGACTGGCATATCAGGGCTCGACTGTAGCGCTGACCACAAAAAATACCTATTTTAATTCCCACAACAGTTGAAACTTAGTGCAATAACGTGTCCTATCTCACACCGGTAATAAAGTCTCGCAACTTTTTCTCGTAGGAGGAATAAAAGAGACCGCAGGAACGAATGAAGTTTGGCTATAAAAAAGGCAATAAATAATTTTCTGCGTGCCCCGCGGGACTCTCACTTAGGATTTACTCAACAGTCATGCGATTTAAAAAAAAGGGAGAATAAAAATGCAACGTCACTCGCCTTGAAATGAAGAATTTTCGTAGCGATTTTCACGGATAATTTAGCAAGAATGCTGCACAGCGGGACACATAAATTTCTGATACCTCTATCTACTATGTAAATCAGTCAAATTTTATGTCTAAGAGAATAGATGTTTTGCGCATGTAGACGAGTGATTTGAAGAATTTAAACTTGGAAGGTTCCATGGGGGAACGGGCCCCATGGAAAATTTCGAACCATCTATTGGACTTTTAAAATACGCCATATGAATTTCATAGTACTCCCTCTATACGTGTTCTTAAAGCGTCAATGACACTGTTAGAGTATTCACGTGTAACCGAAGGTTACGTCTGGTCGTCACCGGTGTAGAATATTTTAAAGATACATAAATAGCTACACCGGTATTTTTTGTAATCTACTACTATGGGGTATACAATAGGGGAACAATCTCAATCGCGTATCTGCTTCATTTGTTAAATTGTAAAACACAATCCAAAATTTCATCGTACTGACGGGACTTGAACCTTAGGATTGTGCTTAACAATTTATAAAAATATAAAGTATGTAAGACTTCATGACACATAATATTTTACCTCATTTGTTGTTGTAAATAAGGCATTAAATATTACACCAGATATATAATCTACTTTGAATTTATTTTTTTAATTTTACAGGTCAGGAAAAATGCGCGTGCATGGAATTTTAGCCAAGTAGGATTGGAGTTATTTGAAGTATTTAAACAGTTTTTAATCACAATTATGTAGTCTTATTATTATCGTGATTTACTCTTTACTACAATTTCATTATTGTAAATGTGATTTATTTGGACTTGATGCTGTTCACTTCTCAATAAATCGCAGCGGTATAGATTAATAATAAACTGCAATTAAAAACAATTTAAAAATAATTTCCTGAAGGCCTTTACTCTATGTTCCATATACATATGTCCATTTTATTTTAATGCCATAATTACGGTACTTTACTGAAAAAAGATAATCCCATCCAAACCATAGATTAACCAAGTGCATATTTAACACAGTCCAATTAACTTAATGTGACGTACAACAAAGTACGCAGACATAAATCGAGTGGATGTGGACAACTCCCGCGATTTATCAACCGTGAAAACGCAACAAACGACCCGTCGACGGTTTGATGGATTTGTCGCCGAGAGCCCTTACCATGAATTACGTCTGCTATAAAACTGACAAAACGCTTTTGGCCGCGAATGCGAACGTTTTAGAATCGAGACTCGTACGAAAAAAGTTCCGGGAGTTGTGGATGTGAGATGCATGTGAACATTCGAGATAGTTGATCGCACGGACTCCACGGACGGACTCCACTTTAGAAATTAAACTTTTTTGTTAAGCAGTCATACATAGTCTTTGGTGAAGAAGAATCATGGTAGAAGTCGCTTTGATGCTATAAAAAACAGACCGAAATAACTTCGTAAGCAAATCACGTATTGCAATAATAATTAAACCCAGAGAAGAATTATGAATTTATGAATTGAAATTAAACTAAGAGAATACTTTTAATAAGTCACAAATAAAATAATTTATATACGCATTTTACTTTCATAGATACATTCTAGTCACTTCCAAAATCACTTGGTGGAAATAAAATACAATCTGAAAGTTACTTCAGTCGTCCGAATTCGATCAAACTTATCTCATCAAAAAATACTCGGCCCTCAGAATTAAGATGAATAGAGTTAACTTTCCCATACTTTGTAGAGACATTAATACATCCAATATAATAATTCCAGGAGTATAATTTATAGGCAGTAAAGAGATATAGTTTGCTGACTGGCAACTGAAGTTAATCGAATTTTCTGCTACTATGACGTCACGTCTGAAGCAAGGATTTTCGTGTAATTTACCTGATTTTTTCGTTCGTATTATGTCTTGTGCGGTCGTATATCTCCGAGCTTCAGTGGAGATTGTGCGGGTGCAGAAATGTAACCTTTTTAGCTGAATATGGAAAATAATTTTGTATCTCTACATCTTATACGGAAAGGTGATGCCGCAAAGAAAATTAAGTACTTCAATAGAATATTTTTTAACACAATTTTTTTTTGTTGTACCAACACCAACATTTCGGACTTTTTTGTAACATTTGAGTTTACTATAATGGTGTGAAACATTTTATTTGCTACTAAATACAATGTTTTAAAAATAATCTACTTTAAAACCACTTTTATTAATTTATTTAGTGCACATGTACACATGCACACGTTACACATGTTTGCAATAATATGCATGCATATAACATTCAGGTCCGTTATCACATCCCCAAAATTTTTGATCATAAACCCGACCGTAAACCAAAGCAACAAAAGCTTAGAAAAGCAACCCGTAATCCCGGCTCTTCCAGCGTCTTTATACAAAGTAACTCTACTAAATCGGGCCGGCAAGGCTCGCACTTAGAATTTTGTCGACGACAGGATCTTTGGCGCCATCGCGACCCTTACTGGGTGAATTAACGTCTCGGTCCCCTTTAATACAGAGTTAAATTTCTTCGAATTTCCACGGCTATTATACTGCTACAACGTGGAGTAATATCAAGCGGAATGGCTATGATTTCCGCAGTTTATTGCGCCTCCGCTCGTTTCGAGATCTATGAATTGACGACGTTGATTGGTAACGGCATCGATGGGCTTTGTTAGGTATAGGATACATCCTATACCTACAAAATAATGACCCTGTCTTACAAGGCAGGGTCATTATTTTGTAGGCCAATAATAAGGCTTTTATAATAATCACTGGTCCTGTCAAGTTTTGTTCCAAAAATAATATTTCACTGAGTAATCAGAATTATAAAATTAGCTAGTCATTTCATATGCTCCAGCATGTTTTAGTCATGACAGTCAACCGTTTGACCACTATCTCACCTGATGTTAATAACGGTGTGGTCTAGAGAACATCTCTCGAAACCTGAAAGCTTCAAATAGTAAGTTATCAAAACAAACGTGGAAGTGAAGCAACAACATCGAAGGTTCTGAATAATTCAAAGTGATTATTCGTCAGAGATGTATTGGGATTTAAAGCACACGTGATGGGCTTACGATGAATTTTAATGTGCTCTGATAGTAGTTCTATTTTTTATGTAAATATGAATAGTGGCCTGTAGGGCAGATAATGGCTTAGTCACCTGCAATACACTGTTAAAGGAGAAAAATTGCGACATTTTTATCGATATCGAACAGTTTTTAAGGGCCAAAAATGGGCTTTGTTAACTGAAATGTTATGTATCCTAATTATTTATATCTTTTCTCAAGGATTATAATGTAATTCACAAATGGAAAGATGCTAAATCACGACTGGACCGGACTGTTACCTAGGCAAAAATCGAACGATCTAGAAATTTTATACATTATTGAATGGCATATAAAATCGGTGTGATCGGTTCGAAAAGCTTCAGCTTTTTAGGCTATGTACAACGCTGTTTTCCATATTTAGAAAACCATGTTGCATCTACCGGACTGTCACCGTTAATAATATGAGAAAGTGGTCAAGTTCTGTGAGTACGATTATGCGGACGGCACGCCGGGTATATCTAGGGTTGAGTCACCTAGGTCTTTTATTTATGTATTGTAGTTTATATGATTTAAATGTTAATTAATAATTTAAATGTGTAATACGTCATGTGAATTATTAAAATAAGCTAATGTTCATTAAAAAAAAAAACTATTTGTTTGAATTTTCCGACTTCAATATAGTTAAGTACTTCATTGCTCGTACAAAAAGTTGGCAGTCTTAAGTATAGCTTAACTACAGCTATAACTTTACACAATGTAGAAATTAGATGGATAATCTAATACTATAAGAATTTTTGTCCTGACATACTGACTCACTGACAGACAACGCACAGCCTAAACCGCTGGTTGTAGAGACTTGAAATTTGGAGGGTATATTTGTCTTAGTACGTAGGGGTGTACTAAGAAAGGATTTTTCAAAATTCACCCCTGAAAGGGATGAAACGGGGTTCAAAGTTTGTATGGAGAAACAAGATTAGATAGTATTTTCTATTCGAAACTTCATACAAGTGGTCCAGTAAAAAAATATCCAAAAACGTGTTTCAGGTTTTTTTTAAATTACACCCCTAAGAGGGTGAAATGGGGGTAACAAAGTGTGAAAATCAATATTGTTTTGGATTGCGCTGAAATTTGGCATGCAGATAGTTATTACAACGTTAGTGCCCCCCAAAAAAGGATTTTACAAAATTCACCCCTGAAAGCGATGAAACGGGGGTTCAAAGTTTGTATGGAGAAACAAGATAAGATAGTCTTTTCTATTCGAAGCTTCATACAAGTACTCAAGTAACAAATAAGTAAATAAGTGTTTCAGTTTTTTTAAATCCACCCCTAAGAGGGTGAAATGGGGGTAACAAAGTGTGAAAATCAGTATTATTTCGGATTGCGCTGAAATTTGGCATGCAGATAGGTATTACAAAGCTAGTTCCCTCTGAGAAAGTATTTTTCAAAATTCACCCCTGAAGGGGATGGAACGAGGGTTCAAAGTTTGTATGGAGAAACAAGATTAGATAGTATTTTCTATTCGAAACTTCATACAAGTGCTCCAGTAAAAAAAAAAAGTAAATACGTGTTTCATTTTTTTTTAATTACACCCCTAAGAGGGTGAAATGGGGGTAACAAAGTGTGAAAATCAATATTGTATTGGATTGCGCTGAAATTTGGCATGCAGATAGTTATTACAACGTTAGTGCCCCCTGAAAAAGGATTTTCTAAAATTCACCCCTGAAAGGGACGAAACGGGGGTTCAAAGTTTGTATGCAGAAACAAGATTAGATAGTCTTTTCTATTTGAAACTTCATACAAGTGCTCAAGTAAAAAATAAGTAAATACGTGTTTCAGTTTTTTTTTAAATCCACCCCTATTAGGGTGAAATGGGGGTAATAAAGTGTGAAAATCAATATTGCTTCGGATTGCGCTGAAATTTGGCATGCATATAGTTATTACGAAGTTAGTTTCCTCTTAGAAAGTATTTTCCAAAATTCACCCCTGAAGGGGATGAAACGGGGGTTCAAAGTTTGTATGAAGAAACAAGATTAGATAGTCATAGATTGACATAGGTTAAGAAATATTTTTTCAAAATTCACTCTTCAAGGGGATGAAGCGGGGGTTCAAAGTTTGGATAGTCATTTTATTCGACATTTCACACAAGTACTTCTGTAAATAAATAAATAAATACGAGTTTCAGACTTTTTCAAAATGCCACCCTAACAGGATAAACTGGGGTAACAAAGTCAAAAAATAAATATTGTTTCGGATTGCACTGAAATTTAGAATGCAGATAGTTATTAATACGTAGGTATCCGCTCAGAAAAGATTTTCTAAAAAATCCTCCCGGATACGGAACGGGGAATCATAGTTTGTATGGCAAAACAAGATGAGATAAAGTACGTGTTGTAGGATTTTTCGAAATGGTAGGCAACAAAGTCTGAAACTTTGGGTTTTCGGGTTTTATAAATATGAATCCCGAATTGCCTTAGTCACGCGATAACATGAAAACTAATTCTTTTTGAAGTCTTTATTGATAGAATCGTTTTTACAAAAGAAAAGTTTTAAGCAAATAAAAGAGGTTTTTAACGCGGGCGAAGCCGCGGGACACTTCTAGTATTTTAATAAAACAACTAAAGTGCTAATTATTCAAGTAGATTAGGTAGTATGTTACGGCAAACCATTAGTAATAAAATGAACACTATAGTCGCTATAATACACATAATACAACTATAAAATATATTTATAACTAAAAGTATCCTTTTAAATGTAGGTATGTACAAAATTCATCGTAATTATAATATCATGCCTCTGGAAAATGAGCTGGATGATAATTTTTTTAGTTAAAATTTAATTAAAATATTGGCAGTGGAGGAAAATTTAAAGACTTTGTTATCGTTTTATTTGAAAAAAGTGTTTCTGGTATAGGTATTTTTGACCCAATTTTCCCATATGTTTTGGTAAAAAAGTTTGAATTTATGTTATGTTTTTACAGATTTCCTGAACATTTGTGCGAAATAATTTATTTTACTTTTTAAAAATCTGTGCCTGATACAATATAATACAAAAATTCTTTAAAGCTTACCAGGACAAATAAAAAATGTCATCTTATATAACCATTAAAAATAACACAGTAAAACAACCAGTAATCTTATCGCTGAAGAAAGTCTCTTCCAGCAACCTTTGTTCTTATATGCTTTTGTAGATAGAAATCTCAATTTCTTAAAAGCGCAGCTATATTTCGAGGCTAAATAAAACTTCCTTGCAGGTATAAACTAGATATTCACCTCAGAAGACCTTGTTTAACAAAAACAAAGTATATAGGTAAGGTGTTAAACCTACGCTTTGGCTGTTCTCAGATATAAATGCGCATATAAAAATTCAGTGCTGCTATTAGATGAATGAAATTATGTATCCAAACCTTGGTTCCACATATCCCTGCATAACATCCGGTGGACGTATTCAGGATTACATTAAGGTAACAGAACATAAGGGTAGCGTTTGATCATTATTTCCCCTGGTAGTAAGCGATGATTTGGTTGAAGATGAACACGCTAGGCCTATAATACTCTGACTCTCAAGGTCTGTGAGCTGCCGCAACACCGTAAGGTTATGGCGACAGATTTTTCCTTGATTGTGGTAAGATACTTTTTGGTAGAAAGTCAGGCAGAACATCGATATGCCCGTGGGATAACTTACAAGCCAAATATACCGAATACAACATTAAAAAAATCTGAGATTTCATACAATTTTAAAATTATTAGAATAGAATTATATACAAGAGGAAATATTACTATACACGACTACGGTCAAGCGGTTACCTTTAAATTATTATTCCCCGAGTACGTCCACATAAACACTCCTTTTAACCTCGTGTCCCTTTTGTTCAATTATGTGTCTAAGCCAGTAGGAAGTTGGGAACACCATGTTATTTGTCATACTACCTCATTGCACACTGAAGGAAGACGCAATTATAATATTTAAGGTACGGCCACACCCCAGCGTCCTGCGATCTGCGGGCGCTATCTCAGTACTTTTCAATTGTTTTCTGATCGCGCTTGGTGTTAACCAGTCAGTACAAATACTACTGCGCTATCTGATCGCCGCCTAGATCGCGCACGTGTTAGAATATTTTCATAGTACATATCGATATACGACATATTTCCAATATTGATGATTATTTATATTATGAATTATTAATATTGCCTCAAATAATGGTGTTTATACCGTGTTCGATATATTTGAGGGTAGTCTAAACCTTACAAGATGTGTCAGAGCCGCCATATTGGTTTTCTATTTGACTGATGCTTTAAAAGGGCGGTAGAAACATTAGTTGAGACACTTTTTTTCGAGCAGCCTTCGGGCTAACATCGTCACCTTTACTCTGTCGGGAATATAGTTCAGACGACAAAGTGCTGTCCAACTCAATGAAGCTAAGTATTTGTATAAACAATATGTATATAATAATTATGTCTAGAATGTGGTTTTCTAGGATATGTTTATAATAATGATGGTTTCACCTAGGAATGGTGATGATAGTGTTTTAGCTTCGTTGAGGGTGGTAAGGAAAGGCTATGAGGGGTGGTGGAGGCCTTTTGGGGGAAACCCCATAATATTTTGTATACATTACCGATTTAGAGGTAGTGATTTTCATGTGTTATGTCTTGTTGAAACTTGTTATAAAGCCTTGTGACTTAACATTAAATACTTATTGGTACATTGCTGTTCTCTTTGTTCTATTGTCTATTATAATGGTCCTGAGTCTCCTGATGGTACATAAACTGTTGTTATAATGATGAAGGTACAAATAAAATGCTTTCTCGGTGATGTCCTGACTTTTATATTTTATTAATAAGTCCTACCTATTAGCTGAAGTATAGGCAGGTAGTTTTGGAAGTAGTTCCAACTGAATATTTAGCTCCAGACATATTAAGTTTATGGTAGATTACTAGACTACCGGCTACCACCCATCTTGTTATCTATGAGTTAGCTAACACACGCAGGACGCTGCGGTGTGTCCGAAGTCCGTACCTTTACATATAAATGCCTCAAATACCATGTTTAGCTTATTTTAATATTTACCTTTTTTTAAAAAAAAATGTAAAGTAGATATGTAAAAATAAAATTAAACAATGTTTTGTTTTAACGTAACTATAAAATATATACTTAAAATTAACCAACAAACTTTTTACATTAACTTGCAAATTTTTTTTTAGTAAAATATAAATTAATCTAAAATCCTCTTTTAATTATTAGTAGTAGTCTTCGAGCATTTACCAATGGAGATGTTAACGTTGTAATCCGCAAAAAATTTTTTCTGCCGATACTTACGGGGGACGAGGTAAACACGCATTGCACACATACAAATCACTCACTTTAACGATCCCGCACACTAGCTTGAAACACGCACACAGTATCAAAAATACAGCGTAGTTACATACGCTCATATGGCCAATAATGGCTATATGGCCAGCAGGCGTACCCCGCCTTGCGTTAACATCTCCATTGGTAAATGCTCGAAGGTAGTAGTAGTAGTGGCTGGCAATGCTACTTCTACTACTAATAATTAAAAGAGGTTTTTTGATTAATGTATATTTAACTAAAAAAAATTGCAAGTTAATGTAAAAAGTTTGTTGGATAATTTTAAGTATATATTTTAAAGTTACGTTAAAATAAAACATTGTTTAATTTTATTTTCAATACATTTTATTGATATTCATTCAATTTCAAAAGAATATTAGTAGTACCTACTACCTAGTACACTTTTAGTATTTTTAGCTGATGATGACACATAAATGGTCAAGTAAAAGCGACACTGACCTCTAAATCGTTCCCTTAGTTCGTCCACATAATAAACACTCCTTGTAACCCCGTATCCCCTTTGTTCAATGACGTGTCTGTGTCAATAGACAAGTTGGGAACATCATGTTATTTGTCATACTACCCCATTGTACCTTGATGTAAGACGCAAGAAAAAGGATTGTTCGGGGAACTCTATTAATATTTTTACGAGGATATCCTTGTCTGTTCCATGGCGAAAGTTGATATGAATATGAAGAAACTTTATTGAGTATGGTTATATATAGCTAGCTCCAGCTAGATGGAGCGATGATATACGCAAGCTGGCTGGCAGTGGTTGGAATCAAAGATCTGAAGATCGAGCTCAGTGGCGTACCATAGGTGAGGCCATGTCTGTGTCAGTCAGTCGGTGTAGCAGTGGACAGAAACGAGCTGATTATGATATAAAGCTAGATGTTTTGTGGAGAGCCTTGATATTAAATAGTACTTACCTATAGCTGACTTTAAAGTATGTTAGGAATATACTAACAACAATTATAAGTATAAATAGCAGAAGAAGTATAATGCTATTGCATTACGGTCTTTATATTTCGAAATCTTTGTCTTCCTTGTCCTCCTTATAAATATGTTTAGGACCTTTAAAGTTTGTTAATTTATATTAATCGTATTACTCGGTGAGAATTTATACCCATCTTGTATTAAATCGCTAGAGAGTTACTATAACTCAGCTGTATTCAAAGCCTCAATCAATTCAATTCCCTGACACGATTAAGAAATTGCGTCTCCAACCAAGAATTAGAATTGAAAACGGTTCCGAAGAGTGGTGAAGTTTGAAATCAGATAAATAATTCAAATTAGAGAACCACGATTACACAATAAGGGTGGTAGGGGAGGTGGGGGCAAACGTGACGGCCCCGAGAAATTCGGAAGAAAATCCAGTGACGTGTCAACCGCCACTGACAAATTTAATTATTCAACTTACCGAAACGTTAGCAAGATGACTTTTCGCGGAGCCGATAACTAAATAAGAATAAATTCACTTAGAGCTGCCGAAGCAAAGTTTAACTTAATAAAACATTGGAATTTTGGTAATTCGATTGTGCCGAGGTCGAATTCAGTTGTCGCTCTGATTTGAATACGTCATTAGGAATCATTTGTCTGTTCACCTGATGGGTGGGTGTGCTGGTGAGAGAACAGGGAAGTTACTGACACTTACTTATAAGGGACAGATAAAAAACAGGCGCATAGTTATCTTTGTTGCAAAGGTAGATACATTTTCTTATTCGATTTAAGGGAATAGGACCAAATCTTGGCACTGGTCTAGTGAAGCATTAGCACCTGAGTTTTAGATCAAAACTATATTTTGCATGATTGATGCATTGTCGAGTACTACAAGTAAGTTTAATTATAATTATATATGCGTTATATGCATAAATTTAAATGCTTGGATATTAAAAAAAACATGCGAAATAACTAACATTTTTGATTTAACTCGTTTGCTTATAACTGGACCAGTGCCAAAATTTGGTCTTTTTACCCTACTTATCTATAATAGATACACAGAAAATCATCAAAAACAATGTTCTGGGAGTTTTGGCGGGAACGTGGAAAAGTGTGTGTCATCTCATTGTATTTTTTCCTAAAACTTATGTTCTTCCGCGTGTTAATATGTAATAAATGTGGATTATTAACCATTAAGTGCCGGTGAATGTGTGCGAGTGTAGGGAAACAGCACAATGTTGAAAAAATGCTATTTGCGTTCTCACCAAAATTCCACTGAAAATCTTCAGTAAACACCACATCTTTACTGAAGGTATGATTTAGACTAGACTTTTACTTGACAACTGACCTGAAATGTGACTTTGACCCATCTCTACGACGAAAATTCATAAAAACTTGAAAAATTTCAATACTTGACACTGGCTGAATACACTAATCGTGTGGAGCCATAAAGAAACTAAAAAAAAAAACAATGTTCTGTGGCAATCTTCTGTGACTTGTATAATAATATTATATATATATATATATATATATATATATATATATATATATATATATATATATAATTATATAATTCATAGCATACAATTTTTTTTACTATGCGGACAGTATTTATAGTATTAATAAACGCACATATACACGTCATAATCGTAAAATAAATCTTAATCAATTATCAAGTAAACATAGCAAAAGCAGAATTTAACGCTTCAAATAAAAAAATAAAAAGTAATGAACCATTCAGCTGTCATCCAATTGTTGACGTCAGACTATTAAAAAAATCTTAATGTAGGGTTTGCCAACCACACACGTACCTGTGTGTTTCAGTACTTCAGACAATTTTGATTAAAAAAAAGTGAAATAGTGAAACACAACTTAAAGAAACGCACAATTTATATTAATATTACATACATTACTTATTTTTTTGTACATTTCTTTATTTTATTTTGGTTTATTTCTTAAATTAATGTTTTAATGTGTCATGATGAGATATGAGTCAAAATATCAGCAAACTTTACTTTTGTCATTGTAATAAGCTAATTATAATTAAGAGTATGACACAAATGAATTAACCTACAGATATAATAAATAAGGAGATACATTAAGGGGCCGGTGACGTAATCGGGAGAACGGTCGGCTTTCATGCCAGAGGTAACGAGTTCAAACCCCGCCGTGCACCAATGGATTTTCTATCGAAAAATGTATGTGCGCTTCTCACGGTGGCCCTCCGGTGAAGGAAAGACATCGTGAAGAAACCAACAACCCCCGCATGGTGGTAGGACACTATCTAATGTTCACCTGGCCCCATCAAGTTAAAAAATCTGTCGCCAAACATCTAATGTGTTCCGGCAGCTATCCTTGAGAGCCAGATCCCATTCTAGGCCTAGCGTGCTTACCATCTTCGACCGCATCATCACTTACAACAGGTGAGATAGTGGTCAAAGGCCAGCCTGTAACATACATAAAAAAAAGAAAATTAACAAAAAGTAACAGAAATCTGGTGGTATTTTCTCTGTTAATCCTAGTTAAGTTTAATCAGTCTAGTTAAGTTTAGTTCGGTATCTCGATATTGGTAATCATTGGGCGAAAGTAAAAATCAGCTTTGGTATAAATATATATCTGTGATCACCGGTATAATCATGGGACTATAATCTATGCATAAATCTATGCATGACCATTCTATTCTCATACAAACCACATTACTTTATTACTTTAAAGACTTACGTATTTATCTAAATGTTAATTACTGCTTGTTATAAGACAAACGCTTTCATAAGCATTGAAAGTTGCGCAATAATTAATTTGACAGTTGTTTTGATTAATTTTGTGAAGTTTACCTGAAATTAACGGAATTGTTCCGTTAATTGTTTGGTGTTTAACATTCGGTTTGCTAAACACTTGTTTGCTCAAAGCTTCGGTGAATATGCGTAATATTGAGAAGTAAGAAACAAAAGTAAATATATTACCACTAAAATATGCATTGTTGTTTCTTATCAGTGTCTTAATTGTTTGAAAATATGATAGTATTGGAAGACTAATATTTGAGAAAAATCAAAAAGTATAAAAGGCGGCGCAAAGTCGGCGCCACCTCACTATTGATCGAGAGTTCGTGCAGAGCGGACGTTATTTTGAAACTACCCTACGTTAAAATAATTATTGTTGTTTTTATCAAGTAAATGTTAAAACTAGGTTTATGTCGATTATATTTTTTTAAAAACTAAATCCGCTTCTGATTGTTAATATCAGAAGTGGGATAGAATACCGTGCTCACACAATATTTTGTTTTTTCTGGGTTATAAACCCTGCTAAATTGTTTTAGACGTCCGTAAAGTACATACTTTTCGATCTTTTATTTTCTTTAGCGTCTGTTTTTTCGGTGAAGTGTGTTTTGTGTTGTGATCGTGTTTTATCTGTGTTCATTAAGCAGAAAATGGATCGGCAGCGTCGATCTCGATCACGAGAAGGACGTTATCGTAGTCCTCGTGACCGACGTTCCCGTAGCAGGCGTTCGACAAGCCGTAGGTCACGAAGCCTGTCGAGAGGATGTACTCCTCCTACTAAAACACGGTACAGTGCTCATAGCCGTAGTCATAGCCGCAGTGATGATCGCAATGGTGATCGCCGCGACCGCCGTGATCGCAGTTACAGCCGCGATCGCTACCGACATCGAAGTAACCGCAGTCGCAGCCGAAACCGTGAGTATAGTAGCCATGGATCATGGCATACAATTATTTCTCGTCTGAGTGCTTTGGAATCACGCGCGCTTGTGCCACCCGTTCCCGACCAGCCGACTCCGGTCGTTCCATCTGTAGAAAATGGGACTGAACGGATAGTGGAAGCCATCCAGTCATTAAAATCTGTAAGTACCCACAATTATTATGTGTCGAACTTTGATCCTAATGTTCACGACGTGGACACGTGGTTTGATGAGGTAGATAGGGCTAGGTTCGCCAATCGCTGGGATGATCGTGAGTGTCTGGCTCGCATTGGTGGGTGTTTGAAGGGTGAGGCGAGAACATGGTTAGATGAATGGGTTACAAGTGACCGTTCTTGGACTAATTTTAAAAAGGATTTTAAGTGCTTGTGCGTCAAAAAGGTAGACAAGGCTAACATTCTATATGAAGTTATGTCTACTGATTCGAACAGCTACCGCACGTATGCTGAATATGCGCGCAGATCGTTGCTGCGCTTACGGATAGTTAAGGGCCTTAGTGATGACCTTATTACAGCTATAGTGTTACGTGGC
Source organism: Cabera pusaria (assembly GCA_954871355.1). NCBI lineage: Eukaryota > Metazoa > Arthropoda > Insecta > Lepidoptera > Geometridae > Cabera > Cabera pusaria. The sequence goes on from OX940894.1 coordinate 7,971,221, forward strand.
ATTAAGGACCCGCATGTTAAGGCAGCGGCGACCAACGCAGACTTATCTCCTAATGAATTGGTAAACTATCTTTCGACATTTACAATACCTGCAGCCTCAGACGTTCGAGAGACGCGTCGTCCAGCTTTCCAACATGTCAACAATAAAAATCAAGGTAACAAACGGTCGGCTCAGACTTCTAGCTCTAATGTCAAGTGTTATTCGTGTGGCGAGCGAGGGCATAAGCAAATTAATTGCTCTAAAAAGCCTAAAATGTGTGGCCCTGCTGTACCAGCAACGACAACGAATGATCCCGGACCAAGTAAGTCATCTGTAAAGACAGACAATAATGTTACATGTTCCTACTGTAAAAAGCCCGGTCACCACATTCGAGATTGTTTTGCAAAGCAACGCTCTGATTTATATAAAAATAAGGTCAACTTTTGCTCAGGTGCTTAGGCTCAAACCTGAAATGATGTTGTGGTAGGCGTAATTGATGGTATACCGGTAGATAGTTAGTTAGTTTATTAGTTTATGGCTTCTGTGGCTTGTTGTCACAATTCTGCCAATGTCTGTCACAGATTACTATTGATGTCTGTTCATGCTAGTTTTATTCAAGCATGTGGAGGATCAGTAGATATTTTGATAGATAGCGGTGCAATAGACGTTTCCTTTATATTGTCAGCTGTCGTAAATCACCTTCTTGTCAAAAGAAATCTATCAGCCGACAGATAAAAGGGGTAGGTAAGTCCATCACTAACGTTAATTCTTGTGTGTAGACTTTTTAGTGGTTCCTAGTGAAAGCAAGAATGCTCCGGCCATAATCGGCACGGACGTGTTAAATCGAGATGGCGTAACTTACGTCAGAACAAAGGACTCGCAGCGTATAATACGCGAGTCAGCTGTGGATTCAGGTGAGCAAAAACGTTCGATAAATACTTCACTTACAGGTTCTGATTTGGTTGAGCTCAACGAGATCCTGGATCAGTTCTCCGATCATATGATTTCTGGCTGGGACAGCTACCTCTACAGTTGCAACAGGTACGATGCACATACGATTGACGAGCGACGCGCCGGTGTATTACAGACCATACAAAATGTTTCATGACAAAAAAATTAAGGTGCGTTCTATTACTCAAGGCCTTCTTGCCAAAGGTAACATACGCGAGTCGGAGTCTCCTTGACTTTGGCGCGATCTAATGACAAGTTCATAAGGATGGTAATCGGCGCGTCGTGGCTTATTATAGTCAGGTTACGAAAGGCGCCGAACCAAAATACCATTCTTATGAACTCGAGACCCTTGCAGTGATAAAGGCTCTCAAACATTTTTGACATTATCTGATAGTAACACAGTTTCAGGTCGTTACGGATTGTAATGCTTTAAAGGCAACACAAAATAAAAGAGATTTGTTACCGCGTGTGGCAAGATGGTGGATTTATTTACAAGATTTTAATTTCAGCATATCTTATCGAAAAGGAGCCATGATGCCACACGCGGACTATCTAAGTCGTAATCCTTGTGCTGTTAACAACATTGATCGTCCACGCAACTGGGCACAAGTTGCTCAAGCAGGTGACGATGAGACTCAAACTATGCTCCAGTCGTTAGAACAAGGTCAGTTGGACCCGAAAAGGTACGTAAAGCGTAACGATATTTTGTACTATCGATACACACCGACAGGTGACGATCCTAGGCTCCTCTGCTACATACCTAAGGGGCATCGTTTGAGTCTTCTGCGCATCTTTCACGATGAGCATAGCCATATTGGTGCAGATAAAGTAGTGGACTTAATATTAAGACACTTTTGGTTTCCTAGCTTAAGGAAGTTTGTTGCTAAGTACACGTCTCATTGTTTAACATGTATCGCCCACAAGCGCGTACCTCGTGCACCATTGCAACCTATCACGTCTTGGGAGAAACCTGATGTCCCATTTGAGACCTTACATGTTGATGTTTTGGGACCTCTTCCCGCTTCGAAGGGCTATAGGTACGTCATGCTTGTGGTCGACGCATACACGAAATACTGTTTGTTAACACCTGTAACTCGACAAGATCTTGATGAACTTAAGCGTGTATTTAAATCTGTAATGTCACTGTTTGGTACACCTAAGTTAGTAGTGTCAGATAGGGGACGCATGTTCGAGTCGACGGGCTTCACTTCGTGGATGCAGGTTCTGGGAGTACAGCTTCATTATATTACTTCAAAGATGCACCATGCCAACGGGCAAGTGGAACGTTATATCCGTACCGTCCTTAACATGCTCCGCATCGCAACGAACCATCGAAAGAGCGAGTGGGCTGAAGAGTTATGGCAGTTGCAGCTCATTCTGAACCTAACAAAGCAGAGAACGACTCAGACCTCTGCTCTTAACCTTTTGATCGGTCATGAGAGTGCGACCCCTGCTATTCGAATGCTGATTCGAGATGTTGCAATTCAACCAGGACCGCCATCACCTAACCGGGAGCCGAGACGAGAGATGCTCAGGCAGAGGACGGCCGAACGGTTGAAGAAGAATCAATTGCAACAGGATGCTGTTGTTAATGACAATCGAAGACCTCCTCGTGTCTTTCAGAAGAACGATCTAGTAATTGTGATTAAATACGCCCAATCTCAGGGTAAATTAGACCCTGGTATGCGAGGGCCGTACAGAGTTGTGAACTCTCTTCTTAATCACCGTTACGAGCTAAAACTTCTTGCTGGGGCATATGGAAAGACGACATATGCGGCTGCCCAGTACATGGTCCCTTGGAAAGGCGAATGGACCCCTGAGACTTGTGCGACGTTCTTTGAAGGTGCGTGTTCACACTTAAGTTATTACCTGCCTATTGTTGGAGGTACCTTTGTTCATGCCTTAAGTAAGCTGTTAGCCTTGCAAAGAGTTATCGGGGGAGTACACACTCTTTTTCCCCCGATAGGAAAGCTTTTCACTATGTGAAGAGTCGTTGAGGGCGTACATACTATTTTTGCCCTCAACGTGAAAGCTTCTCACTATGTGAGGAGTCATTGAGGGCGTACATACTCCTTTTGCCCTCAATGTGAAAGCTTTTCACTATGTGAAGAGTCGTTGAGGGCGTACATACTCCTTTTGCCCTCAACGTGAAAGCTTCTCACTATGTGAGGAGTCATTGAGGGCGTACATACTGCTTTTGCCCTCAATGTGAAAGCTTTTCACTATGTGAAGAGTCGTTGGGGGAGTACACACTCCTTTTCCCCCAACGTGAAAGCTTTTCGCCTTGCGAAGAGTCGCCGGAGGATTACATGCGCCTTGCCTCCGGTGTGGTTGAAAGCTCTTCGGTATGGGCCCGTACCGAAGAGTCTCTGAGTGGCTTGGTCGGTTCCTAACCGTACCACGGCCATGTAAGAACTCAGTGTTTTATTATTACTTTTGTTACATGCATGTCAGTTTGAACGTATATTAAATACCTTTTATTACATATGTGTTGCTATGGTTTATGGGTGACTTACTTACTAACTCTTGAGCATAATTATTTGAGTGGTACCCTGACTATTGTGCATTTGATTTCAGACACATCTGATGATGATAACTCGTGCTCGAATCCAGAACCAGTGGTGGATGAGGCTGGACCCTCTTCAGCCCCTATGACCCAACCCTTGAGGTCTATGCCTAGATTTATTTCTGAATCTTCGGCAGATGAAGAACCTGACGAGGACGCCAGGATGTCAGGAGAGGCCGTATTGGAAGACTAATATTTGAGAAAAATCAAAAAGTATAAAAGGCGGCGCAAAGTCGGCGCCACCTCACTATTGATCGAGAGTTCGTGCAGAGCGGACGTTATTTTGAAACTACCCTACGTTAAAATAATTATTGTTGTTTTTATCAAGTAAATGTTAAAACTAGGTTTATGTCGATTATATTTTTTTAAAAACTAAATCCGCTTCTGATTGTTAATAATAGTATATATTTATACTATATTTATTTACACCCAATTCAAATGTTAAGTAATGGTAAATTATCTCTAAGCTCAAGATCTCAACATTTTAATAAAATTTGTACTAAGACCGATTTTACAAAATTAATAGATTTTTATTCGGATTGGCACACTGCACACAACTTTATCAAGATCTCGGTGTTCGCTCCATCAGAAATAGAGCAGCTTAAAAAATCACACTTTTACTTTTTAAATTTAGAATTTGTTTATTTGTCTTTGGTTTCTTTATTAAGAACAAAGTTAAATTAAGTAGTATTCATTTTCTAAGTATAGAGGTATTCTCAAAAGCTTAGACCTGTCAACCTTCACCTTCAAGCACTATCTCCAAAAAGGTACAAATAAAACTCATAGATAAAATAAAGAATGTGTGGATAGAGGGATTCGACTGCCTCTGGATTTATTCGTGGGTTTCGCGTAAATCACCCTAATGTCTCGAGTAATGTCCCTACCCTTGAGGTGCGAGTCTAAGCAAACGTATGCAGCGGTGGCCGTGCCAAATGTATTCTTACTCTGTGAACGTACGGAAGTACTGTTAGACAACGTAAACTTGTCACATTAAACTTTGGTATGTGCTAAAGAACGTGGAATTTAAAAACACACATTCTGCATTTAATTTGTTTTTAAGCCAAAAACTACGATAGTGTATAAACTTTTTGAGCACTCTCATCACAATTACGTTATAAGTACTTACTGTATTGTACAGTTATTGTATTTTTGGCAATATTAGGAATTCTTTCTATTCTGCTTGACATAATTTTTACTATAAGTTGCCTGGATCACAATACTTGCTTTAGAATTCACAATTGCTAAGGATGAGCTTATTTGCATTTTATGTTATGAATGAGATTGGGCATATTGTGTATTTATTTCATTAATTCTTAATAATCCTGCTGAATAACGAACGAGTCTGAGGCGACCGGCAAATGGCGGTATAAACATTTCAAATTAAGGCGTAGCTTACTACTACAGGCCGGTGACGGGCAGCAGCGTCACCGGTGCGAGGAGCTACGTCCTGCGATCGCTAACCCTGCCCTGTCCAGCGTCGCGATTAGGGCATTTTCCTCCCAATGAGCTGTAGATCGGGCTCAGTGGCGTATCTTGGGAGAGGCCTACGTCTAGCAGTGGACTGTCGCTGGCTGATTATGATGATGATGATAATGAATCCTTAATTAATACAATATAAAATTAAAATGTTGCTATGCTATGTTCTTTCATTTGACATCCTATCGACTGCCCCATAATAACCATGCCCCATAATTTATACAGCTATATAAATTTGTATTTCTTCAGCCCATTTTTAGGGTTCCGTAGTCCTGACAAGGAACCCTTATAGTTTCGTCATGTACGTCTGTCTGTCTGTCCAAGGTTTTGCTAAAGGACCGTTAATACTAGAAAGCTGTAATTTTGTGGGAGTGTGTATATAAATTACGCCGACAAAGTGCTAAAATAAAATTTTGAAAAACATTTTTTTAGGGTAGCTCCCCTATATGAGAAGTGGGGATTAATTATTTTTTCATTGTCTACCCCATCGTGTGGGGTATCGTTGAATAGGTCTTTTAAAATGACTAAAGGGTTGCTAATACCATTAACACCATCGATTGAATGCTCCATTTACGAAATATTACACTTTAAGGTGCAAATTTTTGTTCCAGTAGGGCGTCCCCCCCCCCCCTCTAAAAGCTAAACTGCTGGCTTGATTGGAAAAATTCGTGATAATAGCGCATTTAATGAACTTTAAAGGAAAACTATAGCGGTTAAGATAACTTTATTAGTTTAGCAGTAATAGTCGTTGAACTTGGGTGTTGGATAATTTTGTACCAAATACATGATTAAGAGCCCTCGCACATTACGGCCACCAGTCGCCGCCACTAAACGCGACCACCAGTAGTTCGGCTAGACCACTACACGCCGCCACCAGTGGCAGCCACTAGTGGCCGCATCAAGCCACCAGTGGCTGCCACTTGCGTCAGACACTAGCTGCAAGTATCTCGACAGAGGTAGACGTGTGTTGCCCAAGAATGGACGCACTCTTGATTTCGCTATTGTTGCTTATTATTCTAAAACGTAGAAAACGGCGCCGAATTCAGAACCATCGACGAACCGGCAACTGTGGCCGTGTATGCGCACGAGTCGAACGACAAAACGCAGCCACAAGTAGCGAGCGCGCTCGACTCTCGCAGCTTGTGGCTCGGACGCGGCCACTCAAGCGCTCAGTGTGCGCCGATTCTATATAAAATGTATGAAGAAACGCGTCCGCAGGTTGTGGCGGCCACTAGTGGCTGAAGCGTGGCCGCCACTAAGTGGCCAGTGTGCGGGGGCTCGTAATCCAATGTACTCCTTAGAATACATCCTATATAAAGTGACAAAGACGAAGTACCTAGTTGCTTGTTTATAACGGGTAAAGACTTGCATTGAATAACAGGAACCATACACTGCGCGTGGCCTGACACGCACTTGGCCGGTTTATTTTACTATAGTGCACAATTTATTCACGGCATTAGCTAAAGCATACTTAACCTTATTAATACAAAAACGTTACGTTGATCTGACCTGAGCGTCTGGAGTTGGCAAGATCGAGACACGCATTATCTCCTACCATTTACATATTTACAAATATTCATCTAATAGCGTAAGGAAATTGAATCCAATTAACATAATGATTATACGTTATCAATGCGGACACGAGATAGCCTTGACGTCCTATTACAGATCACGGCTTGTTATTAGGGTCATGTTTCGTTTCTTCGTATCTAAGAGAGACGTACTTAGGGTTCTTGAGGTAGTAAGGGATAGTGGAATGTATTCTATGGGGAACAGAATATCAAAATAATTTCAAGTTACTCGTATATGAAATGGAAGTGGTCATTAAAGTAAACCTAATGTTTATTTTATGAGATTTAAAACTCATTTAATAGCTTCAAATTGGGTGCTTATCCCAGAAATGACTGTGCCTGAAATAATGAAGCAATACCTACAGTTACAGTCAAATCTATAAAAGGAACATAAACTCTTGATTCATAAAGGATAGTTAAACATCAAATATCGATAACATTGAAATTATAGGGTGAAATTTATAATGTTTGTCTCAAGGTATTGGAAGTAAGGTTTGTCTCAAGGTATTGAAGTAAGGTTTGTCTCAAGGCGTAGTGCAGTAACTTGCAAAATTCTGTCTAACCAGAATTTTACATGTTTCTGTATCTATAATAGAACGTCATCACTTACTAATAGGCAAGGGTGTGATTTTCCTGTTACCTAAAAGCATAAGAAAATATTCTTACCCTGAATAAAAATTATCAAATATTCACAATTTTTGAACAGGAGTCGAATTATAAATCATTGATAATGCAAGACATAACCATTCATGTTTATAGAGGTCATTTAAAACAAGCTTCTTTTGAACCGGATTTAAACTTATGTGGGATACATTTTAGGCTATTAAACTTAATTGAAAATCGCGACTATAACTTCAACAGACTAGTATTTGCCAGCAACATAAATGTTAGAGCATGTTTAATTCTGATGCAATTTGATCTTTCGTTGCATTCTGAGAGACAACTAATGGGTTTTTAGTGTTAATAAAATAAGAATTTATGAACTCATAAAACCTGAGCAAAGTCGGAACAGTTGGCTTGAATTCAGTTCTAAATTCGTGCGTCATGCACTTGACCTGACCTAAGATATTTCTCAGTGACTCGAGAAAATTTCATGAGTTTGAATTGCAACGATTTCAATGGGAAAATATTTTACAATGCAACCCTATTTAAAAAAACAGACTTGCATTAACAATCTTAACAGAACATCTTTCAAGCGAATGAACAAGGAATGACTATCAAATTCTAGCTGTGAACCCATTGTCGGCGAATGACGATGGAAGATTAAAACATTTCATCCCCGCGTATAATAACTATCTAAGCCTAAGTGGTCCCGAGGAAACGTTTTAAAAATCGAGGGGAAGACCTATTTGCAGCGGTGGAACGCAAACACCTTTTCAATCCTTCAATGGGCCTAACGATGGGAGCGGAGTACCAACTAGCGGTGGCAGTTTCTTAATGGTATTGTAAGACAGAAAAAATACCGGGATCACCGTACAATGGTGCAAAGAGAAAGATTAATCGTTCGTCGGTAAGGCGCTCGGATCGCGGCAAGCGAAGGCGGGCGCAAAAGGAACGATGCTTTAAGAAAAATTAATCATTTTAACGCGTCATTGTCGTTCGTACCCTCCTACACACTTTCCTTGCTAATTAAATTAGAATTAGCGACATTTGACGAATTCCCTTCCGATTCTTCATCGCAAATCGTTTCGGAAACGATCCCGAGACTGCCATAAAATCTGTCTTCTTGATTAATAGGCGGATCGGATAAGCGCGAAATTTTATTCCACCTATCCGTCGAGATAACGAAGAAAGAAGAATTACATAAAGCTTTCAGAAAGTGTGATGTAATCTCGTTCGTCGTTTCCATAAACTTAATGGTGAAGTATCACAGAACTTACATATCGCTGTTATAACAACCCAAGTTGGCATATTTGTTACCCCCTCCGTCAGCATATTCGCGTGGAATGACCGCCAATTTATGTGAAAACTTCCACACCGGGAGCATGACCTATCTATGTGAATAAAACTTTTCACTCGTCACGGCGATATCTGTTTCGGGGAGTACCTTAACCAAATACGGCAAGTTGAAGTTAGCCAAAGTTTTCAAGCAAGCGATGTGTCAATTTTTCGATTGAAATATGGGAACGGTTGGAGCCGACGCCACTATTTCCGTGTTGTGATGCATGGGGTACGTTTGAATGGGAACGCTCTTTTCTAAATTCAATTTTAGAATTTTTCGTACAATGCTGTAAAAATAAACTAGGTAACATTTGTTAAATAATTTCCTATGGCATGAGTTGAATAGTAGTACGATAATAAAAATTAAGGTTGACAATAGTCGACAAAATTAAGCGCTGTTAAGTTTGAACGCAAACCAAAATAATTCTATTGACACAAAGCAGTATCAATGTTGACATTGATACCGCTACGTAACTTTTTAAATGTTAACTTATATTCTGTAAGTTTGTACCCTTTAACAGCCAAGACTAACATTTAGAAGGTCAATGACAACATGTCAACATTTGGATAGACTTATTGTAACAGATGAGGTGACAATAATGGATGTGAATGATATGTCTCAATACATAAACGGTAGGTGTCCGTGCCTTGCAGAGTTGCGGGGGGATAAGTAAAATATTCCACTTAGCGAATTGCCGAGAGAATTGCTACAATTATCATACCGTTTCACTGGGTGAGACGGTCTAAGGGAAGCCGAGTTTCTCAACGAGAATTTTGTTTTAGCTGCCACATTGCAGGTAATTTAAGTTATTTCCTTCTGTATATTTTGCCATAAAGTAACGCGCAATTGAGATATTTTAGAGTGATGTAATCGTTATATTTAGGTATATCCGTCGTTGTACATTTTATAACAAGGAAATTGATTATTTGAATTGTGTTGTGTAATTATAATTTAAACTATCAAATAGTGTTCTTTGGATTAAGTTCGAAATATAATCTCGTGTAATTTCGCGTGAGTTTTAATTTTGTTTTTAGGTTAAATTCTCTTCGTGCGAAATCTTTTACTATTATACAAAACTGTCAGTGATATGTTTAGTACCATTTAGCCTTATACCTACTTCCGAAATTACTCATTAGTAACGAATTATCTCGAGGCAAATCTATTCTTATCTCGCCAGCCTGTTCAAGAACTGTCGTAGAGGGTCTACGACGTAGCACTACTTTCATTTACCAGACATCAAAACCTTAGTACCTATTTATTGGCCTCTACGAAAGTTGTATACATAAGAATAGTACAGATACAACAGGACTGATCGCAACAGAAGATCAACCACATGCATTCCTATTTTTAAGCCCCCACGCGAAAAGAACGGGTGTTATAAGTTTGACGTGTGTATCTGTGTATTTGTGTCTGTCTGTGGCATTACAGCGCTCAGATTAAATGAACCGATTTTGATAAAGCTTTTTTTGTTTGATAGTTGCGTTTTAAGCTTTGATTCATGAAAATCCTTCCAGTTTATTCAAGACAGTAAGCTTTTTTCTAGTTGATGACGCTATGAGACCAACTTTCAAAGGTCTGATCAACTCCAAATTTGGTATCCTCTTACTTCAACGATATTTAAGAACATGATAGCATTGACCTGATGCTGAGGCATCTCCTGGGATCTGCTAAATACTCTAGTCCTTACCTACTTACAGCAGAGATGTGGTGGGCTCATTGAAATGGTCTCAATGAACAGATTACACATAGATCAAACGGGGGCGGTTTTACATTTTGAATTTAAGTATTATATAACTATATGTTTTCTTACCTAAATCTAGGAGCTGTATAGAGTTAGCTGAGTTGCACCATCTTACTTTAACCGTAACTATTACTACTTATAACCGGTGATTTTGTATGGAGTTTGACTGACTTTTGACGTTTGTTATAGTTAAAGTAAGATGTTGCAACTCCCTGTTAGTTGGTAAAAAACGTAGGTATTTTTTTTTTAAATTGATTATATATATGTATACCCAAAACTATTTGGACTTTGGTATCATAGACACCGTCACGCAAGGAAAATGTCATATTCCTGCTCAGCAACAACATAATTAGCGAGGCACCATTCTTATTATATATACATAAGTCCTATGCATTGAAATGACTTACAGAGAATTTTTAATGATTCAACTGTGAGATTGGGTTTCATGCTAGGCCAGGTAAATATTATGATAACATTTGGTCAGGTTTTAGGACAACTTTAGGACAAGCTAGTGACTTTTCATGCAAGCGAGTTGATTAAACTTTCTATTATTTAGATTACAAATACAGCAAAGGTGTGTTCGTATCGGCGTGTGTGGGTAATTATGGGGGCAAGTTCAGATGAACAACTTGAAAAGCTGCTTCTATAAGAATAGCACTAATTTACGAAAGTAAAGCTGGAGGTGATCGGAAGCATTGACGCCACATATTTTTTGTGTCAGAAGTTCCCATACTGTCGTCTCATAAAGTCCGGACAATAAATAGGCGGAAAATCTTATCCGGAATTATATCCGGTGTAGAGACAGTCTCGTTACCCGTATCGTAACAAAGTAGAGCAGCTCTACAATGAAGTCCGTGGAGTTTATGTAGATGTCTTAACCTAGATAAACGGATATTAGACGGAGTTTGTGTATTCTGGTCTATGAGATTTCATGGTGCGGGTTTTTAAAGCGGTTGTTTAATATGAAATGCATTTATGAAATGAAATGCATTTATTCAGCTACACACTAAAAACGTAGGTATTTAAATAAATACAAAAAATTAAACCTAGTACTATAAAAAATCATAAATAATAAAACTTAAGCTATTTGTGTGTGTGTGCTGAACAGGACCATCTCAGCACATATGTTCCGGTTTTAACCGGAACGCTGATTTTCAGATGGACCTAAGCGGATTGGACACGAAGTAAATTACAAAAATAAATAATATTACAGAAACATACATTCAATCAAAACACATTTAAATAAATATATAAATAATTAAAATAGATACAATTCGATAATAATCGAATATAGCATCGAATATTAGGAGTGTAAAGAGATTTAGGTCTTATGTTTGAGTTTTGGTTCAGAGTTGTGTTGTAGGTGAAATTGGTGTGCATACAACTAAATTAAATTATACAACTAATTATTTGGTACTAATGGTTTTGTTGCTATGTCTCACTGTATCAGTATAGGTTTATATAACATTTTAGATGATTAAAAAAACAAAATAATTCGTTATCGTTAGTACTTCTTGTTAGTAAACAAATTATTGATTAAAAATGTAAATGTTAATCTAATGTTCTTATCGCCAAAAAAAGTTTCAATGAGCCATGTACATCAAAGTGCTTCCTCAGGCGGGCCTATAAATTTAACAGGGTACATTTTATTTTATACATCTCACATGTTGAATGTAGTCGTTAGATAGGCGTCCGCTCGTCGCGACGGCCCAGGTACGACGGTGGCGCCGTACGGGCTTCTGCCAGATTAATGGATCATTGCCCCCCCTCTCAAACCACCCCTGTCTCCCCTACCACCCGCTTACAGATGCGAAGACGCGAAAATGCGAAACTACTGTAAGACGCACCTCCTTCCTATCCCAGATATATTACACTTATCACTTCTTCGTACCAGCTCCATTGAGTGTCACAGATTAAGTCGCAGTCGGTGGCGTGCGTAGCTGGTATTCCGAATTAGGTCAATTGACTACGGGGTCAATGTAAAAATAGTGAGTTTTAAGCTTTCCCTTAGCGACAGGAATTTCGTTGGCATTGGTAAGATTATATACTATTTATGTAGATATTAAGTATAGCGCTGCATGGAAACTTCCGCTACTCAGCCAAGAATTGACGCATGACTTTATATGATTTCTGAAGGGTAGACAATGTAGGCATTGAACTTATACATGCAAAAGGAACTTTACTTGTTGTATTTGCAAAACGCGACATCGTTACTCTATTACATGGGTACTTACTAATCGACCTGTACTTCTCGGTCGCATTTTCTTCATTGTAATTATCTTCAATTCAAATCAACATTGTAGGTGTCATATCGTTAAAATGAATATTAAAAAAAATACATACACTTAAAATTTAAGCCCCACACAACTGATCTATGTATAATACGTTGATTGAGACCATGAGCCTAAACACGTCATCTCTGCTGTTAGTTGGCACGGAAATAAGTATTCTGCAGATTCCAGGAGATGCCCGAGATTAAGGTTATCATGTTCTTGCAATATCATTGAAGTAACAGATATAGAGTTTCAAATTGATCAGACCTATGAAAATTGCTCTCACAGCCTCATCAACTAGAAAATGGCTCATAAGCTTCAAATGGGTTTTTTTGTAACAATGCTAAGAACATTCTCGATTAAGTCACCTATCATACAAAAAAAAAAAAACAAAATCACTTTATCCGTTTAGGAGCTACGGGCACCGTACAGACAGACACACAAATACACAAATATACACGTCAAATTTATAATACTCTTTTCGTGTTCGGTTCATTAACTTAATTATCTTTGACTTTTGCATATTTAACCTTTAAATTAGAATATGACGGCAAAAACACAAACAATACACATAATAAATATTCGTGTCAGTAGTTATGTCAACTGTCGAGGTAAAAAGTCACCGACTCCGATAAAGAAAACCAATCAGAAAATATGTCTGGCTGAGCCGAACATACATTACACATTACCCCACATTCGCTGACCATAAAACTTACAGACAGAAGTGGTGTATCCGATCTGCAAGAATATGGAACCAGGACTATATCGTACAACTCAATAAAACACTGACCCACTGATGTCGATCGTAACGTTCCGACCTTCAATCTGACAAGTAGCGATGTAACGTTTATGCTCGATAAAACACTTCGAAAGTGTCTCTCGTAAATCAAGAAAGTTAGCCGACGAGCACTTAAAGTTTAACAGACAATAATAAGTGTTGAAAAAACGGCCTTCGATGGTATAAAAAGTAATGTGGCAATAGTAAGGTCCTTAAAGGGCTAAGTTGGTAAGTTTTGAGGGATGTCGTAATGAGCCGCGAGGGGAATCGATAAATTTGAATGTTCGGCGGCGCCGCTCGGGAACTTGCAACTTTTTTCGGTTGAAGCGTGGGGAGCGCGCGCCACTGAGACGCCACTGGGTTAGGTTGGCGCGGTACTGCGAGCAGGGATAGTGGAAAACTACGCGACCGGAAGCTGCTTATATGGCGATCAGTGAAGTCGAGTCACTAGTTCTTTTTTAGAAAGTATATCGCTGTTTCTAGTTCGTTGAGTATTTGGACTACTAGGCTACTCTGTTTGATTAGTTCTTATTTTTATGAGTGCATTCTGATCCAATGTTTCATCTTGAATCTATAAAGATGCAACATTAAAATAGTTATTACTTAATTCTAAAATCATGGAAAAAATTGTGCATACTCAAGCCGTTTACAACAACCAAACTGTTTAAAAGTAATGAAAAAATAACGAAAATATTTAAATATTTTTCGAACCTTATATTCAAAAGTATACCACAAAAAGTCGACAGTATGAATCTCATTACAAATTTACGAGTACAAAACTGTCGAGTAGTCTACTGCTATCTACGTACCAAGTATGCCAGATAGCGATATAATCATCACAGTGCTCATTAAAGTTATCAACTTAATAAATTACTTAGCACTGTCACACCCGAGTACACGTGACTAATAAATTATAGCTACAATACCTATACAATTATATATATATGCAATCAGACATAAGTCGCTTTGTATACAACTGAAGGCAATTTATCAATTTTGCCTTTTACAGTCGTTTCAGAACATCTGTTCCGAGCGAGGTTACAGGTTCGTTACACTGCATTTTATAAGGTAATTATATTTATTACTTGACTTAGTTACAGTCGATTTTATCGTGTATTTTAATTCTATCTTTGCTTTGAGCTACAGTAGAAACGCTACTAGATACGGTTGGTTACCTATAACATATAGTAGTAATCTAGTTTAATGAACGCAATTTAAAACATTCATATGTAGTAAGTAAGTGTCTAAATTTTACTTCTATTATTAGGTCTATTATGAATGCTAAAACTTTTTTTTACAATTTCAAACATTTTTATTTAAAATAAAAAAAAAACGATAGGCGAGGTTCACTAAATACGTTTATAATGACAGATTCTAAGAAGGATTTTCTTATTTCAAACATATAATAAAATAAAAAGTAAATTAAATGTTTTTATTCTAGGCCTGCGCTTTCTTATAATGACAGAAAGTATTCTTTATATCATCCTCAACTGGGTGGAGTTTCGCCCCAACATAGGGCTGTCGAAAGCGAAGCGACATCGTTGCAAGTGATTATAAATCGCGAGGGTGTGCGAACTTCATGAATTTATTATAATTTGTTATATTACATTATTTTTACTTTCGTGAACACTAGTAATTCTGCACGTTTATGGAGTAGAAAATCTTATTTCCTCTGCGTACTCTTTTAGATAAGGAAATGCATTTTTCACGAAAAAAGCGAAGTGGAACGTACAGAAAGGGTGAAATAGGAATTCTTTAGTTGTGGAAAAGTCCCGCCAATTCTTATTACTGTATTCAAATCTTTATCATGCTCACATATTATATGAAAGAATACGTAGGGTCTATAGAGTTTTATTTATATACTTTTTTTTTATAATCTGTGAAATTGGTTATGTTCAACCCTACGAAGTAGCAGGTAAGTCAGTATAGGCGAAGACGGAAGTGATAATCTTAAAAGTTAGATTGACATAGTTCTGTCGTATAAAACTGAAGCCAAGTTACAATGTCTGGAATATGTATAAGTTACTTTGATTTATTGGAGCTGGCTCCCTTTCAACTAGTAATTGCGACGAAATGCGTAAATGTAAGAAACGACAAAAGTTTCACCTTTATACGTGTAAAGCCTTTAACCAAATGTACGTCCCAAATTATTATATTTCTGATCGTAACACCGAATTAAGAACTATTCGCGGGGCGTAAATTAGATTTGTGCGGTTTTTACGGTAAATTTTACGGCATTCGATGGAAAACATACATAAAAATGTTTCTAAGTGTTTTTCCGTATTTTTAGGAGTACTTAAACAATTTTCACTCGCCCATAAAAGTCTTATTACTCAGTCTAAGAAACTGATAAATGTATCAAATAAGTTTTTTTATAAATTGGACACTGGACAAGAAATCTAATTTCGTTCTTAGATGAAGTTTCCACTTAAAGTTCCTAAACGCCATAGATTAAAGAGATAGAAGAATTACATCACCGTACGTAGAAAGTGGGTAAAGTTCTGTATCTGGACTAGAATGGTCTCAGCAAACTTACCACTCACAATAAATTAGAAGTTTCCCTTCAAAATGGAATGGATTAAAACTAGTTCCCGAAGTGCGGGCCCTGAGCGAAGAAACTTTCCATTTTTATGACAAATTCAATTAGGACAGATTTATGCTTCTTTCTCGGTGGTTATGTGAATGTAATTGAAGAGAAAGGGTTATTCATTTATTAATTCAAATATTGTAAGGCTCACATTTCTCAATTTCTGAAATTAACAAGATAAATTGCTATTTCTGTCATGTTACAAAGTTACAGTTTAGCAATTTTATGTGCATCTATAAATTAATAGATATCGTAATTCTATGTCAAAAGTACCTATATATAAAGTCAAAATATCTTACGTATATAGAACTACAAATTGTCGTCAAAAAATAGCATGCAACTTCCACACAAAGTTAGCAAACATGTAAAATTGAATCGTTCGCCGGTTACAACAATGTTAGCGCTGCAGTTTTCAACTCTACTGACATTTTAAATCTTCTAGACCGGTGTCCATGGAGCCAAGACAGTTCACGACACCAAATCCCATTACCGATAGAGATCTCGCGACATCGGTGGACAATAAAATGGTTCCATCATATCTGAAAGTTTGCCCCATAATGAAGCGTATGGGGCGGATGCTTTACGACAGCAGTCGACGGATCTTTATTGGTAGCGGACCAATTTAGATAAAAGGAAAGAGCTTTCGTCCTGAAACACCAGAGATAGTAGTCTTAACTATCGCCAAGTTAGGGGTAGTTAATCCGGTGCGTTCGCAGATAAATCAACAGCGCCAGTGATAAATTCCCTTCGGACGGTAATAGGTGAAAACTATTAGAAATAAGATTGCAGTGAGAGAATATGAACGCGTCACGGCCGACCGGCGCCGCACGCTCTAATTCGGTAACGAACTTCAGTAAGTGCCCCAATTTGGGGACAAACTTTGTCATCGATAATCTTCTGAATAAATTAGGCTTACTCTGTTTTATACTAATCCTTGTAAAAAGTTGGTAAAAGTTGTCAGCGTCGTAATGAAATAATACCGAGGGCATAACCGTGGACGGTTTAATGAAATCAATCGTTCGTGAAATACGTGGAAATCATGGAAATGCTGCCAAAGCCAATGTGGAGGAAAGCGGGAATAGAACTATTGAGGGTGGAATTTTTATATCTGCATAATATATTCGGTTTCCTTGAAACGCTTGTATTGAGAGGCATCAAATACATTTTCAAGAGGAAATAAAATTACATTCCTCTCTTTAGCTACGTCAATATTTCAGCTTTTGACAACGCTATGATAAAAACTTTAGTGTTCATGACTTACTTAACATAAAATCTACTAATAGCGTTGTTAATAGTAGTAGCTACTTACAGACATTTAGCTACTTACTCTTAAACATTCAGTTCAATAATCCACGATCTTTCAACAACAATGTTTTCCGCCTTTATAACAAGTACAACGGATTTACGTCAACGCTCGACAACTTTTTGCATTTTTAATTTATTAAAAAAACCACCTCTCGTTATC
The DNA here is from genome assembly GCA_954871355.1 of Cabera pusaria. Taxonomy (NCBI): domain Eukaryota; kingdom Metazoa; phylum Arthropoda; class Insecta; order Lepidoptera; family Geometridae; genus Cabera; species Cabera pusaria. The sequence goes on from OX940894.1 coordinate 7,988,550, forward strand.
CTTTCATTCACGACCAGCCCATAAGACACGGCAATTTATTTAATTGACTTGGCAGAACGGAGTAAAAGGGGTCTAATCGCAATTGATACCTTTTCCTACCAAAGATTCATGTCTTTGTCTTTGTCTTTATCTTAAGATTGAAAAGAGACGGGCTATCTTGGTAAACGAGTTTGGTTTCCATAGTATCCGATCCGAGTCCGAGCCGAGACCCGAGACCCATTCATTCGGCTGCCGGCGGTCGTTCGAGGACGTCGCGCCGGTAATCCAAATGGTAAATTTTGCGGGAATTTTCCACGAAAACTTCCAGAAATTTTGACATAGTTTTCATTGTAGTAGGAATGATCAGCCAGCGCGGACTAAATTCTTTCTGCTTAGCAAGTCTCAGTTGAAGTAGGATAAAAAAAATAGATTTAACATGTTCTTAAATAAATTAGAATATCTAGACCAGACTATACCAATGTCATAAGAACATGTGAACGAGATAAATAATATATGAATATTGGAAATAATTTTGTGGTAGTTAAAGTTCGATCTTAATTAGTATTGATAGTTAATTACCCGAAGTCTTGATAAAACATTTGCATCGTCACAATTTTTTTTTTTTTCTTTTTTAAAAGATTACTCGCAATGTGGGTTGCACATTACTAGTATTCTTGTTAACCCCTCCAACTAAGCTAAATATGCTTGTGTCTGGAGTGGGTTCACGTCAATAGTGCAATGGGTGGGGTGGGATTCGAACTCACGACCTCTCGATTGCCAGTCCGACACCCTATCCATTGGGCTATTGCCGCCTTAATTATGTGTCTCAGTACTTTTCAATTGTTTTCTAATCGCGTTTGGTGTGAACCAGTCGGTATAAATACTACTGCGCTATCTGATCGCCGCCCAGATCGGGCACGCAGTACCCTGCGGTGTGTCCGTGTACCTTTATTATCTTTTAATATTACCTGTCTTTATATTTAACGAAATCTGAATGCTTGTTCAATATTATCTACATAAACAAATATTTTTTTGGTTACTTAGTAATAGACAATGCCAAGCTTCAAAATGCATAACCCGTAATAGGTTAGTAACGCCTCTTTCAGAAAAAAAACCGGACAAGTGCGAGTTGGACTCACCCATCAAGGCTTCCGTAACTTTACAGTTCGATCCTTAGACCGATGTCTAGACACTGTTAATGCACCAACCGCAAATAATAAGTTTGTAATAGTACATTTGCTTTTTATTGTATATATTTTTTCCTTCTAATTGCTGCTAGACCTTGCTTCTTGCCAAATTTCATGATTCTAGGTCAACGGGAAGTGCCCTATTTGATTCCCTTTTGAAATCGCAAAATAAAAACGCGAAACGGTCATATCTTTTGATCGCGTTGACTTACAAGTTTAGTTTTTTCACAGCTGAAAGATGCCGTAGACACGAGTATTTGATTGAAGTTTCAACTTGAAACCTTTATGGTACGGCCATACCGCGGCGTCTTTCGATCTGCGGGCGCGATCTCAGTAGTTTTCAATTGTTTTCTGATCGCGTTTGGTGTGAACCAGTCGGTACAAATACTACTGATTGCCGCCTAGATCGCGCATCAGGATGCTGCGGTGTGTCCGTGCCTTTACGCGTTCCTGAGAAAATTGGTCTTGACAGACGGGCGACAGACAGATGGATAACAGACAGATAGACAGACAAACAGACAGACGGACGGATAGACAGACAAAGGAGGTACGGTTTTTACGTTCGGAACCCTAATAAGCAGCCTAATAAGGCAGCCGCGCGAGGCAAATCCACGGTCTGTCAGGGCGTGCCTCGGCCGAGGCAAATGCTCGCGCTGCCTCGCCCGAGCGTGCCGCGGTCCGAGCCGAATGTTGTCGGTTTTTGTCGATGCTCAAAAGCGCCTCGTTAGCCGCGTACTGACTGAAACGGCCTCGTACGACAAACGTCCGGGCTGTCTCGCGAGGCTGCTCGCTCAGTCAGTACGCGGCTAATGACCACGCCTAATGACTACTACGAGCCTCTAAAAAGTGGAATAATATTACTGTCTTACATTTGTAACACCCAAACTTGCAGCATTAAATAATTCCACAAAAACAGCATCCATCGGATGCCACATCCGAATCAGCCTTAACTAATATGTTGTAAAACTTTTCTTCCAAAAGATATTCCATTCCGCGTTAGGAAACAACGTAATCCGCTTCCATTTTAAAGTGGACTTAGCCAAATCGGCGTCTCCCTTTCTTAGCTTGTTATCTCATATCCTAAAAGTTTAAAATGCCGGAGCCATCGAAACGGGAACTTATTAACTCGATGTGATCGCCCCGTGGAAACTGTTCTACGGTAAAATGTTACAGGAAGGTAAACTTTCGACAAACTGCAAAAAGAAACTGACTAAAGTTTAAGAAGAGAACGCTAAATGCGATCCGCACTTAGCGAGTATAATTTCGTTTTAAAACCGACTCATAAACATTTGTTTTTATATCTTATAGGCTAGCATTTGACTTATTAAGTTTTGTGTGGTTTGACCACAATCTCGCTTAGTGGTAAGCGATGATGTGGCCAATACTTAATACTTAAGACGCTTTGAAGCGAAATGATAATAACATATGAAGGTACGGCCACACCGCGGCGTCCTGCCTCCTGCGGGGGCGTTCTCAGTACTTTTCAATTGTTTTCTGATAGCGTGTGGTGTGAACCAGTCGGTACAAATACTACTGCGCTATCTGATCGCCGCCTAGATCGTGCACGCAGGACGCTGCGGTGTGTTCGTACCTTAAGATTCATATTACATTATATATCTACTCTTTTTGTAAGCGACTGTTTCCATCTTTAAGCTGTTGTTAATTGTAATACATATTAGAAAGACATTTTCAGTGGTATTTTCAAGTAAAATTTTATCTAGTTAATTTATATGACGTATACGAGTATATTATGTCATTTTCAATTATTCTGCCGTATTGGGTTTTCAATATGTACAAACATTTTTCCTCATATATAATAATAATTGGTTTTTATAATTATATTAAGGAAAAAAATTATAATAATAAAGATATATTATAATAGACGTTGGACGTATTTTAACGTGGACCCCAGGCTTTCTTCCACTGACCCATTTTATGGATCACTCAATGCAATAATATATACATTAATAGGTGTCGATAAAAACATTAAACAGAACTGAATTTTATATGTCACGCGAGTCTTTTCAGTTGTTTGAGGTTGTTATACATACATACATAAATTATATTATTTTATTATATATTTTATTCAGATATCTCTGAAAACAACAAACAGTTCTGAGAACCCTATGAAAAAAGAATAAATCTTTTCTAGTAAGTTTGCGAGTCTTGACTACTTTTATCACATCTCACGTTAGTAACATTTTCTTACGTGAGTTCCTTATCATAAGTTTTAATTGTAGATCTTCTAAAAGTTACTCGATCGCGATTTAAAAGCTTACACAATCGAGTATCTGATCCCAGACCATAGATAACCCCTGTTACATGTGGCATGATACCGCATATTAAACTATGAAAACCACAGCATATGTGTGTAAAAAAACTGGCCAAGTGCGAGTCAGACTTTTGTCCCGAACACGGAGGGTTCCGAATTTCCGAAGTCCGAACGCCACGAATTTCTAACACCAACTAAGTAAATATTAACACAAGGGTAATTCATATAATTAAATATCTGGAGTGTTCGTACGCCTAACTTTCTTCCGATTCTAGCTAATTGAAGCTCTTTAAGTTCTAAAATTGAAGATATATTATTCAATTTTCCGTATATATAAAGTACTCTGTGATTCATACATACTAAATAGTAATCTTCAACTAAGTAAATAAATCTACCGAGGCCTACAAATTTAACAAATGAAACGCTTGCGCGTGCTAATTTTTCCTGTGCTGCCATCTAGCTGCGTCGAGGTGAATTTATTTCGTATCGTATCGTATCGTAAAAAACACGTTTATTGTTTTAAACCCTTTAATTTTTAACTTTGTTCTGTTCTTAGTATTTGTTGTTATAGCGGCAACAGAAATACATTATCTGTGAAAATTTCAACCATCTAACTATCACGGTTCATGAGATACAGCCTGGTGACAGACGGACAGACAGACAGACAGACAGATAGACAGACGGACAGCGGAGTCTCAGTAATAGGGTTCCGTTGGTACCCTTTAGGTTCGGAACCCTAATAAAAACGGCATTTGTGAAATGGGTAAGTTAAATATTAGTTTTGAATAAATTTCAGACCTGTGGCAGCGACTTTTAGTAAAATGTGAATTGTATTTTTAGGCCACTCAAGGCTGATATCTTGCAAATAAGCACTAAGCCGAAATCATTTGAAAAAGTCTCAGAGAAAATAAATGAAATATTACAAAATACAAACCTATTATAAGGAATATTATATATTGTATGAGATACAACTTAATTAGAGGTTTCTTTTTGTTTCTTACTGTAGAGAATATGGTATATTGTAGGTATAGGTGAATAAAGCACGATGTATACGCCAAAACAGTAATTAGTATGATATTTTCTAGATAAAATACCGCTGATTGCATGACAGGACATGCCCATAAACTTATATTTTTGCTTACAGGCCTTGATATTCGGTCGAAGCTATCTACCATAGTGCTTCAAGGTAATTAATTTTCTAAGTGTTGCCATGCGTGGTGCGTTTTCCTTGTTCTATTTGCGGAATCTACAATAGAGATACCTATGTCCCGGACTTGTATCTGATCATAACAAGTTGGAAGTTGGCGAAATATGGAACTCCTTTTATTATCCTCGCGAGTTCGGATAATACTCGCACGGTTTTATCCTTGTTCCGTGTAAATTTTTATGTTGGATCCCAATTTTATTCGACTGTCATTTGCTCATATAAAAGTTAAAACGTTTGATATGAGAAAACTTAAATTGGAAAAATTTATTGGAGATATTAAAAGTGGGTAAACATGCGAGCACAGTTACCTTCATTTGTGCATTTTCTGCGAGTTCGATTACAGAGGAAAATAGTTAACCTCTGATATTGTGATTGCAGCGATGGATTTAACTGAAAAGTTTAGATTAACTAACGGAAGATGAGAAGAAAAAAACGGGTTGGGATTGCTGCGCTATGTTAGTTGGAGTAAAGTTAGTTATTTAGTGCACGTCTTTAACTTCCAGAAAGCCTCATCGTAATTTAAGACCTATAAAAGTAACTTAAACGTCTCATCATCCTCTTAATCACCCGGTGTCAATACACCGGTGGACGCAGGTCTCCCCCAACATATGCCATTGAGCCCAACCTTAAGGCTTAGTCTTAATTATCTCAGTCTGAATCTTAATCCTAATTATTTTTTTTCATTCTTTGGAGTGGGCACACGCACACAGTGCTTTACATGGCGTATGACGGATTGTAAAGCAATAGACAATAATTTAGATAGTTTAAAAACTAAAACAACCGACTTCCATGCCCCGCGAGTCAGTTTTAGTAGCAAGTTTGAGACGTTTATCGTCTTATCTCTGGAAATACTTATCAAATCTCGATGAAATTACAATGAGACCACTTCGAAAACGTACCCTACCGATTAAAAAAAATCATTGGGATTCCAATGATTGTTTTTTAGCGATTACTTCGTAAATTGTTAACCGATTGGTCAACAATTTACGAAGTAATCGCGTAACATACATACAAAAATAATAATAACAAAAAAAAACATTTGTGAAGTCGGCTAAAAATGACTACCGTGGCATTTGAAGTCGCTTTTGTTCGTTTTTTAAACGACATTAAATTATTGGACTCGATGCATTCTAGATCCGGGACGAATTTCATTCGAAGAATAATAGGTGCTTAAAGATTTCCTTGGTACCTACTTTAAGTGCCGATTATTTGCATACATTGCAACCCAGTGATAGAACTATAAATACAGCTGAGCTTACGGATATGGTAGTTGGGCTATATATTATTCTTTGATTTGCGTCATTCAGTCATTATCACATTTCCTGTCTGAAGTGCTAACAGAGTCGATTAATTAATAAGGTTTTGCTAACGTCAAACAAAATTTTAATTGGTTTGTAGTTTGCTAGCTGTATTTCAGTTATACAAACTTAGGTATGCCTACGTCATTTTAAATTGTGTAACAATGCGTAAAAGAATAAGCAGGTGAAATATAATTAATATAAAACTAATTTTGCAAACAGAACAATGTACTACGATACCTAAATATTTGGAAGTCAATGAAAGTATCATACAAATATTAGTTATCGCAAATAGGTTGGTTTTTGGTTGCTGTAGACAGCCTAAAATTAACGAGAGCTATTTTTAAATACCTACTACGACTCTGTCGTCTAGTATAGATATAGGTATTTTTTTCAACGGCAAGCTCTAACTTCTATCACATAATTTTTTTATATGTATCTTATAGTCTTGCGTTTGACCACTATCTTGCCTGGAGGTAAGTTATGATGGGGTCAAAGAGGGTGACCACGCTAGGCCTAAAATACTCAGATTCTCAAGAGCTATATGCATCTTCAGGAACCAGTGAAACCAGCCCAAGTTTATTGTAACTAAAACCGCATCCAATCCGTCACCTTACGACATTAAAGGCATGCAAATGACGGATGGTAGCGCACTGCATATTTCATGAACATTGAACATGCATTCGTAACGTTGGAGACGTTAAATGTTAATTGTGGAAATTTCGATAAATGACCATAATGGCTAGTAGGTTTCAACAGCCCTATCACCAGTTAACTAGGTGTAATGCTTTGTAGAAAATTCTAGAATCAATTTTCAAATTTAGAAATAGGCGTTTGAGAATTCTAGAATCATTGTGAAATTGTTCGAGCATTCCACTTTAGAAGTACGTTAAAAATGTTTCAGTATGAAATAATATACGAAACGTGGGCAAAGCCTCGTGGCTCTACTAGTGATATTCTAGGCTGACTGGCCACTGGAGCGTAGAGGAGAAAAGCGGAGTGGAGCGTACAATTTAGGTCAAATTAAATGAAATTAATTGAGGTAGCATAGGGCGCCCTCAAACTAGATAGTGCGATGATCTTTGCAAGGTGGTTGGCAAAAGCTGGCTGCTTCGATTCAGTATATTTATAAAATTAATAGTGCAACATAATTTGATGCACGTTAGGAATAAACAAAAACGTTCATCCTACATACTACTACGATTATTTAACGGCTTTTAGAAAAATTACTCACTATTTTTTTTCTTATCATTCACCTTTCTTATCACCCACCATACTCGTAACATTATCTATGGTTTTTTTTTCCAGCTATAGCACAGAATAATGAATAGTCTTCTACAGAGTTCGGGGAATTTACGCAGCAAGATCGCGACCACCACAGAGGAAAGTGCATCGGACATGCACGAAACCTAGGTCGAGACAGTCAACAGCAAACAGTAGTGAGTATAATACTTGCATGGTGGTAGAGCACTATCTAGTGTCCGCCTGGCCAGCTACCACCCTCAAGTTGGAAAATCTGCCGCTTAAACATCTAATGTGTTCCAGCGGCTATCCTTGAGAGACAGCTCCCATTCTAGGCCTAACGTGCTTACTTCTTTTTCTCTGCATCTTCGATCGCATCATCACTTACCAACAGGTGAGATAGTGGTTAAACGCTAGCCTATAAGATAAAAAAGACGGTAGTTTATAATCATGATTCAAACTCACGATAACTGTAAATCCATAATTATGGATTTTGTTAAATAAAGTAGCTGTAAGTATAGAGATATAGTCACTGTGTAAGTATAGAGTTTCGTTAGAGCAGTGATGTGCAAACTCTGACTGGTTTTCCTAAGCTACCGCCTACCATATGCCGTAGGCTTCAAGTAGTTACCCATAACACCATACGGCTCCGCGTAGCCACACATTTTTAACCGACTTCACGATAAAAGAGGAGGGAGGAGGAGGAGGAGAGGAAGTTCTCAATTCGCCAGATTTAAAAAAAATGTTTTTTTACCTTAGAACTCCGTCAAATCTTAACCGATTTGAAAAATATTTTTTTGTTTGAGAGATTATGCCTCCCGTTTGGTCCCATTAGTATTTTATCGAGTTATGACGATTATCTACGGAGATATGGAGATAAACAATATATAAACAAATTTGATAGCTTGACGACATGATTTTGACTAGTGGATATTGTCACTATCGCGGCATGAGAAGTCGGTTTTGTTCTTATTTTTTTTTCTAATTATATGATAAAACTTAGGCTGAGTTGCACCATCTGACTTTAACCGTAACTTTAACTATTAACCGGTGTTTTTGTATGGATTTTGACAGGGTTTTGACATTTGCTATAGTTAAAGTAAGATGGTGCAACTCAGCCTTAGTAACTGTCTACAGTTTTGATCGTAGAGTCTACGGCAGTACAAAGAAAACGTCATTGGTAGAAAGAGATGGATATGTTGTATGTATTCAACCGATCCGATAAAAGTTAAATAGAAGTATTGCATAGTATACATTCATATAATATGATACGAGTAATTGTAACATGTCATAGTTCAATACGTTATAATGCAAGGGTTTGATTGAGGAGTTTTGTATAAAAAAATGAAATTTTCGAAGACCTTTGCCTTAAAAAAAAATAATATAACCGCTAAATATAATGAACAAATATGCGCTTTGACAATGACATCTCAGAATGTTTGTCGCAAAAGCCACCTAGCGACTGTAGTAGACCTATTTTTAAATATTTTAAGATCGCTTAATAAACGAAAAATGTTTATTTCCATATCTCTGGAGATATTTATCAGATCTCGATAAAATTACAATGGAACCAAAGAAATAAGAATTGTTTATATCTGTTAAGAATTGACTGAGTTTTGAGGTAACAAACATAAAAAAACGGTGGTGACACACGGACAGACAGACAGAGAGACAGACAGACAGATAGATAGACAGACAGACAGACAGACAGACAGGCAGGCAGACAGATAGACAGACGGACAGAAGAAGGACAAGAAAGTGATCTTATAATAGGGTTCCTTTTTTACCTTTTGAGGTGCCGATCCCTAAAAACAGTCAAATTGAGAACCTCCTCCTATTTTGTGAAGTCGGATAAAAAATAAATACGCCTCATTACTCATTGCGCCTGAAATTTCGGCGGTAATTCTTATTGTGTCTTTATTCACTCCTTACCTGAAAGAAATCGCTTCTTAATGATGAGGGCAACGATTGTACTTTACTTTTGATAATAATATCATTTATATGCAAGATAATAATAAATACATTATGATCTGCATGTGACGCTTCTGCTCAATTTTATATTTGTACCTTTTCGGAATGCAAATATTTTGCACCATAATTTAATATTAATTATTTAAGGTCGTTTATCATTTTCAGGTAGCACGTTTGAGATATTCCTAGTCATATCTCAAGAGATACTTATCAGATATTTATAAAATTGAAGTGAGACCACCTCGGCGATGAAACCTGCCTATGAAAAGAGAAATCATTCAAATTGGTTCACGATAAGTGGAGCAATCGCGTAATAACAAAAAACAAACTTGCAGACGAATTAAGAATCTCCTGCTTTTTGGAAGTTAGTTGAAAACTATTGTAACATGGATTATTTCATAAGTGAAATGAAGCGTATTCTATTCTATGCAATGAGCAGAACTTTGCAAAGAGATGTTAATTTTTTTTTTCGGTAAAAGGTAACAGGACAAGCGCGACGCTCGCCTCATGGTAAGCGATGACGTCTACCTATGACAGATACAGCGGCATGCAAAATTCTGGATTGCCAGAAATTTGTTTGACACTGCACTTCGCCTGTTACCTTGAGACATAAAGATGTTGAGTCTCACATGCCTTGTAATTTCACTGGACACCTTGCCATTTTAACCGAAAAACATTCCTATTTCACAGCTGAAAATTAATTAGCAAAGTGGTGTTACCGCCCCAGGCGGACTAGCAGAAGTCCTACCACTACAATATATAGATACGGTTTCTTTATTTGAAAGAGTAGGAGAGAAGCAATGGAACCGATTTAAATTTAACGGTTTAATAGCTAATATTCATACGGTAGCAGTGGCAGCAGTTAGTTACAGATGCGAGCTGGATACAGACCGAACGAACGACCTTGACTCTTCGATACATATAGACCGCGCTGCATTCCTAATATTTTCTATCTGCTAGCAATATGTAAAATATCATTTTAAAGTTCAATTATTTTTTAATGACTTCTGATGTGTAGAGGGTAATATTGCAATACAAATGTACCTATAAACGCACGTTTTGAACGCCATCCTCGACCACATCGTCTCTTCCAAGTTCCAAACAAGCGAGATAGTTGTTCAACACTATTTACCTCCATGCTAGCCTATAGTTTATGTAAAGTTGTGTAATACTTGCAGTGCCCTGTGGTTTTACCCGCGTAGACATCGTTCCCGTGTGAATAAAGGGGATAAAAAGTATCCCATGTGTTATTCCAAGGTCTAGGCTATCTACGTACCAATTTCAGCTCAATCGGTTCAGTAGTTTTTGCGTGAAAAAGTAACAATCATCCATACATACTTACATACAAACTTTTGCGATTATAATATTAACTGTTATTTAAGTAAGAATGTCTTAAAAATAGGTGGGCTGCATGCTTGTAAGCTGATCTATATTTATAAAAAAAGTGTTAAATCATCGTACAGTGCATCAGGTACATTTATCATCGACGTGAAATGACGATGCATCATAACAATGAGGGTAATCTATAAATTGGTGCGGTCAACGACCCCAAGGTAACCTACCGTCAAGGTTGACGGGGTGACATTGCGATCTGTGATGCGATGCGCGAGCGCAACGGCGCACATACGTTCCAAGGCTATGCATCAGACAAGTTCATGATGGTCACTCTTAAAACGTGATTTTATATATCTTTATATATCTTCTTATTATTATATATCTACATTAAAATTATAAAGATGTAAAGTCTGTATGTTTGATATTATTCATAGATATGATATGATATTATTCATAGATTAATAGGTATGATAGTTTGAAATAAAAAAAATTAACATTATTTAGAACAGATCTTTAGGTTGGATAAACACTATATTTATATTATTTCAGTGAAATAAAAGAACTTTTCGCGGAGAACACACATCGACCATTATCTCAAAAGAAGATTATCACCATCAAGAGAAAATCTGCCGCCTTAACCTTACGGTGTTACGGAAGCACGTAGCTCTTGAGAGTAAGAACATTGTAGGCCTAGAGTGTTCACCATCTTCGACCACATCATCGCTTACCACCAGGCGAGATTGTTGTCAAACGCTAGCCTATAAGAATAAAAAAAAACTATATTGCAACGTTAGTCGAAGATAAGACGGTCAAGCATGTATAAATTACATCTGATGCGGTCAGCCGTGTCGGGTTGCTAATCCTCCCTATTTTTCCTCTAAATCTAATTCTCTAATTCTAAAAATCACGATTTTTAGTAACTAATTGCGAAGCTGAACTGTTGCAAGTAGGCTTTTTACTAGGTGGCAGCCAATCAGTACAATCAATCAATCTTGAACAGCGCCGTTCAACTAACGGCCTGAATGATATTCAGCCATTTGAAGGTCTTCTGTGCCTTCATTTAAACGCCATGGCGTCGATTTTGGTGAAGCGCGGTCGCTGCCGCGGCTCCTCGCTGCGCTCGTCGGCGCACATCACGCGGTGGTCACTGTTCTCTAGTGTGTTGCCTTAGTGTTAGACTAAGCCAGGTTATTAAATGTTGTAACAAACGCTACGGCTGAATATTATTCAGGCCGCTAGTTGAAAATTAAGAGTGTTGATTGAACGGCTAATTAAGCTAGTAGGCTGCGAGATATCTATCAAGTGCGAACTTGTCAAGCTAAGTTAAAGGACAAATACTCTCGATAAAATCGTAAAAGTTTCGTATTCTAGTAGTTAATAAATCTGTCTATTCAGCTATATCGAGCGCCAATATGTTAGTATGCATAGAAAACGCGGCAGGAGCAGATATTAATATATGCATGTCATAAAATTATTATATATGTACCTGGTATTATAATTATCCTGCTGACCTTAATAACTTTTAATATATTACTTATTGGACGGATAACTTCACGTTTTCAACGTATTGATGTGTGCATGTGTTTGAAGTCTTTCGTATTTTGCTGAAGCATCAATGCTTCAATGCGGAATTATGTGGGATATACGTTAGATAATTTTGTTAGGAGATAAGATAGGTACAAGGTAAATTCGTGAAGCAATGTTACTGCTTGTGGGTGTTATAAGGAAAAAAAATGCATTTATTTTTTTCTGTGATATTTTATATGAAAAAATAAGTCTTCTGAAAATCGCAAACAATTGCTACATGTTTGTCTTTACAAAATTACTTTAATCTTAAATGGGTTCGAATACATTCTTCCGAAAAAAAAATTAAGAACCTCGAGTTTTTTAAACTTTTGTCTAAATACCTGCTCGTATATAGGCGGGGTCAATATTATACACGTAAACTGTCTGTTAATTACGTTTTCACAGATAAATAGCTGAACCTTTTGGACACAAATTATTGACAAGGTTATCCATTACATAGTGAACGACATTGAATACTTTTTAACGCAGACGAAGCCACAAGACGCAACTAGTATTCAATAAATCAATGTTTAATATGTTGTCTACTATATATTTGTCTACTATTTACCCCACAACCATTAAGAATCTATTGATATTACCCGTGACTGTGTGACATATTAAGAGGGGACACGGGTGCACTTTTCCATACAAATGTTTTCCCCTGTTTCCTCTCTGGAAAATGCTTCTAGAGAAAAAAATATTTTTAGAAAAAATCAAGGTCTGCTGTAGCTACGCCCCTATCATTTTCGTTTTTTGACCAATCAATTGGAAATAGAAATATGACCCTTCAAAAATCTTAATGACGTGATTAGATATATTAGGCTTATATTTCTTTTTGCAAATGGTTGGTAAAAAAAGCAAAAAAGTGCACCCCGCGTTAAACATCTCTCTTAAACATGAACAGTAAAAATTTACAACGATTCGTTATGTAAATGACCAAGTTGTTTTACAGCATGTTAAAGATTTTATGTAGCATTTAAACTGGCACGCGTTTCTGGTAGGTAGATATTTGAATATGTGTGTGTGGGTCACAGGTGTGGGTAATATGATGTATATACGATATTTTTTTGTGTTTTATATTTATTTAATCTGTATTTCTGGGCAAAGGTTGCTGTACCAATATTTTTTCAATTTTTCTATAACTTCTACGTCTTTCTACGTCTTCTTCGTCGTTCTTCTACGTCCTTCGAATTTGCAGACAATATATATTATTGAATATAAACAATTAAAGAGTTAAAAATTTGAAAATTAAATGTAAATTAAAGCACTCATGAAAGTGGAATAAGCGAATGAGGTATGTCAGGATCGTAGCATGTGGAAAGAAGTAGACTCTGCCTACCTCAACGGGAAAAAGGCGTGATTTCATGTATGTATGTAAAATTAGCTAGCTTATCACTCATGGTTACTTTTGTCTGTTAGGGCAGCACACATTGTTTTGACTGGGTCCTTCATTTAGCCGCAAACAGACAAAACATCAGAATTATGGCTGGTTTCTGAGTACATTTATTGAGAGTTTATTTATTCAATAACGGTACATTGGATTGGAAGAAACCGACCTTAGAAACCGACCATAATCATTTTTGCCGTTTACATGCTTAAAAAAATCACCTACTAAAAGGTCATGATGAAAGATGATGATAGGAAACATGCGTGTGGTTTAAATTTACTTGGAATATTGTTTTCGAATCATTATCGTACTGGTATTATTACAGGGTATTATAATATGACACATTTTTCGTCAAAAAATAACTCTTTAATTGGTTAACATTTAAGATGAAGAATTCAAAATAAGCGATCCCTCGCTTGCAAAGCACATCACCATTTGTAAATTAGAAAATGACGTCACAACATATCACTGCTGTCACCACAGATTATTATTGTCATAGAGTATGTAAATATGTAGTATATATTCGTAAGAAAATACATGCTATTTCTTTCACAAAGATTTAAACAGAAGTATATATTTTTTTTAATTGGTGCATCAAAAAGTTGTCAGACATTTTCTGTTGCCTGAAATCATTTTATGATACATACGTAGTATTATTATCTCTTATATGACAGTGGTGCGGTATGTTATGACGTTACCAAAGCGCGCGAAAATATGGCTGCGTTTTAAACAACCTCTATTTTTTCGATAAGTACTTTAACTATTTTTTGTAGCTTAATTTGAACATTTTCAGTGGTATTTTTACAACGTTATAATGGATATGATCAGTAAAATAAAAATAAAAATCATGCATATTCCCTATTTAAATGTAAACAGCAAAATCTTTACCATTAAAAAATAAACCAGAAATAACGAGACTCTCTTAATTTTCTCAACGAAAATCGACGATCATCATCATAAATTGCATCTAAAGCTACATAACGCGTATAAAGTGTTATATAAATCTATCCAGACTCGTTTCAGATCTCTAAGAATCCTTGTAACATCAAAGGATCACTTTATGGCGGTTACAGTATAATGTTACTGGCTAATGTATGCTATTCGCTTCGGGTTAAAGACATCTCCGTGTCATTGAGGCTTCTTGAAGATAAAATGATTTCAGAGTGCATTACACCTTAGGAGAGTTGAATAAAAGGTTTTTTTTCAACTCTCCTAAGGTGGCTTTTTTTTAAAAACGTTTTTTTTAACGTTAGTTCCTGGAGACTTAACAAATAGCTTTCAAAATTAACGCAGTGGTCGGACACTGTCGATATAATATGTGAATATAGAAAATTAATAAAAAAGAAAATAATATCAGATGGGAAAGGACTACACACAGCGTGGTCCAAACATAGACGTCCAATTTTTTTTGTTGTTTTTATTACTAAGACTCCGCTGTCCGTCTGTCTGTCTGTCTGTCTGTCTGTCTGTCCGTCTGTCACCAGGCTATAGCTCATTAACCGTGATAGTTAGACAGTTGAAATTTTCACAGATTGTTAATTTCTGTTGTCGGTAGAACAACAAATACTAAAAACAAAATAAAGTTAAAAATTAAAGGGGGTCCCCATACAAAAAACGTGTTTTTAAACGCCATATCTATCTAATTAGTTTTGGCAAAATGACATAGATGGCGCTAGTAAACGACCCCCGTCTTTCTAGATCGCGACCAAACCAAATATTCTAGGTAATATCAATTAATCAAATATATGAGGTTGAAACTCTGTTATGTTTCGTATTGTACGGAACCCTCCCTAAGTGTGCGATAAGAGACGCGATGCTGACTCGCACTTGGCCAGTTTTATTGCATAATGACTTGTATATTTATTTAACTTGTATTGTACTGTACTGTTGTGTTGTACTGTATATTTATTTAACTATATATTTGACTTGTATGAGTGCAAATTTTTAACCTGACTATATATACAGAATAAATGCCTTGAACTAACTACTACACTACTACTACTACAAATAATTAATATAGGTACTTACTATATAGGTCATATAAAGTACAGTGCCAATATCTTGTGGCTTAGTTTAACACATGCACAGTATATATAAAACATAAATAAACTTTATATTGCGTACAGTCGCTTGTAGGTTAGCTGATAATGTTATCGTGTGGTATTATTGACGATGATTTAACCATTGACCTTCGCAATCTTGCGCTTGAATAAATACACTTAAATTATTACAGTACATAGTTTAATTAGAATGGCTTGGTGGAAGGACACTATCTAGTGTCCGCCTGGCCAGCTACCACCCTCAGGTTAGAAAATCTGTCGCCAAAACATCTAATGTGTTCCGGCAGCTATCCTTGAGAGCCAGTCCCCATTCTAGGCCTAGCGTGCTTACCATCTTCGACCGCATCATCACATATCAACAGGTGAGATAGTGGTCAAACTAGCCTATAAGATATTAAAAAATGCTTATTTTATTATGATCATAAAAAGTTATAGACAAAACTAGAATATCATATTTACACTATTTTAATCTTCGAACAAAACGAGCACCTATATCATAGCTTTATACACAGAAAAACAAAACGTATGGTTGCCTATAAGAGATTGCTCTATGCTATAAGAGCGACGATTGTATTACCAAAGTAATATAAATATTTTACATATATTGCTTTATTTGGTAAGCATACAATAAAGAGTTATTCTGTTTCTAATTTTAAATCAATTTGTTTCACATACGTATTCAAAGTCTGGAAGAGATCGTATTAAGCAATAATTCTGCCTGTTTTTACACTAACGTATGATTTACAATGTATGCTTCTTTTTCTTATTAAAGTGTTCAATTTATTGTTTATTATATGTATCAGCCTATCTACAATTACGATACGTGTAGACTGGGGCTGGGGCGAGCGAGGAACGTTGTAAGATATTAGGTGACAGAACAAGGCAAGGCAGCGAGCTCGGCAGGTGGCAAGCGATGACGTCTTCCTATAACAGAAATTCAAGCAAGCAGAACTCTCGTTTGCCGGAATTTTGAGCTTCACTGCACTGTGCCTTATACCACAGATTATATAATAGTTACTAAGTAACCTATACCCTGAGATATCGGTGTTGAGCCTTACAATGTAATTCCTACACTACAAAACTCGCAGAGGTGTCAAGTCTCCAGTGAAATTACGGGGCATGTAAGACGAGGTGCAGTGATGTAACGTGCAAGATTATGTCTATACAGAATTTTGAATCCTCCTGTATCGGTGATAGATAGACGTCATCGCTTACCATCAGGCGAGCTGCCTTACTTGTCCTGAGAAGGTGTTGTACGCTACAAAACTCTCATTTCTATCTACAAAGAAGAAAGGTTCTGAAATTAAATTATTTATAATTTTGTGACAGACCCTTCTGCCAGAAGTATAATATCCAGTCCTCACAATAAGACAGTAAAACGTCATAGGTTTCTTTCGTATTTCTCAGATTTTCATTGATTCCCTGAAGATGACTTTTAGGTCTTCTGTTGTACAATCAAGAAATGTACGCCTGTGAAGTAGGAACAAGAGTCTCGATTCTTTTGATTGGTTTTCAGCAAGGCTTCCGAAAGCCTTTTCATCAAATAACTGAATGTAGCCAACCTACTTAGAGCAAACTCTTTAGTAAGACAATCTTGATGACCGATAAGTCAACGTTTTATCATGATAATGATTGTATAGATACTTGTAATCGACCGTAAGGAAATGTTTGAAGGACAGCTGTGAGTTTATAACTGGGCAAGATAACGCCATGTTCAAATCCAAACTTATAAAAATTTATAATTGTGCAATTTTTTTTGATACATAAAAATGTCATTATTTTATTTTATCATTTGCGACTGGAACCGTCATTTTATGGATATAAAAATAGAACTGCATATACAACTGTACATCGTTATATGCTAGATCAAGTTTGAAAACCTCCATCAAAACGTTTTTATATTTTTTGCGAAAGAAAATAGCTTGAACACCCACAGGTGGTAGGAGCATATTATATCGATGTTCCGCCTGACTTGCTACCAAAAAGTAGCTTACCACCAATAAGGAGAACATCTACCGCCATATACTTAGCATGTACCGGTACAACACAGCCCTTGAGCGTCAGAGTAAGATCAGGCCTAGCGTGTTCACCACCTTCGACCACATCATCGCTTACCACCAGTCGAGATAGTGGTCAACCGCTAGCCTATACAATATTTTAAAAAAAACACCACCTTGTATGATGATGGTATTGTGCTAAGTGGAAGACATCAGTATAAAGAGGTGGACAACCAACACTTATAACATTTACATAGCGCTAAGGTCTAATTCCATTTTCCAAACCTAAGTGTACCAAAAATAAGTGTACAGTGTACCCACATGAAGTAAATAAAAAAAATGAATTACGATATCAAAGTTTCAGATTTATAAGCAGCAATATAACGTGTAGTTTTTTTAGTAATAGATACTTTACAAGGCAAAAAGTACCTACAAGTTTCCCTCTTGAGACTTTTGAGACGCAACGAACAAGGAAGCTGAGATTTGCTTGATAAACCAACGAGAGGTACGAGAACCACAAAAAATCTTCCTCGTTATATAATACAAGCTTTTCGTGAATAATCGTGGTAATATATTCACAAAACTGGTTCTAGTGTAGCCCTTTGATTGTCCAAAATGAACCTTGGAATATAATTTCCGTATAATGTAACCTTTGCTTTAATGGTTTCGATAAATATATGACAGGCGTGTGCGTTCAATACAATACAATACAATACAAATACTCTTTATTGACACCAATTTAGAAAATACATACTGAATAGGACTTAACTAACTAATACTAGGTACAATGGGCGGTCTTATCGCTAAAAGCGATTTCTTCCAGACAACCTTTGGATGGACATAACATTATAGATAGAACAAGGACGGTGGTGTGTATTTTAAACATTTTACTTAGAATGATTATATTTATAGACTACATAAAAACGTTACATATAATAATATTATATACGAATACATATGCACATCATAAACTTACATATACATAATCAATTACATCGTTCATTAATTTGTTTCAATATTTGCTAATAAAAGTTTTGGGTCAAGGATTTGATATAAATAATCTGTTTGTATGTTGTGAGTAAGTACTTATTCCTATGTACTTGACACTTTAGTTTAGAGAGTACTTTTGTAACAATTAGTAATTAAACTGTATTTAGCATCGATATAGATATATATATATATATAACATAGATAGACGGTAGGATCTATTAATCTGAACCAGGTAAACATTCTGCCCATTTATTCCAATCTTGTACACTTTTAAACTATCGTCGACGCGTTTTTGTTATAAATTATAAAGAGAAAGGTACTAATAAATTCAGAGATCTACTTTTCAATACATCTCGGTTCAGAAATAATAATATGAACTGTTCACCTTACAGCTTATTAATATTTCCCATAAGGCGCATTTTAATCGGATTGAGCAGGCATCCTATTATTCCCGCTAGCGCCGGAAAGGGGATATAATTTTTATCGGTCATTTTTTTTTCCGCAACGTGGGTGGAAAATTGAATTTTTTACAACGCCTCACTGGACTAATTCGACTAATGCGTTTAGTGCGCACGTTCCACGTATTCTGCTAAAGTCTGCCCATTTTTTTTGCTCAGAATTTACTGCTGCATTTTGAAGATCGATTTGGGAAGCATTTTGTTAATGGCGATTTCGTGGACGTAATGTTACTATAATTAATAGAAAATAATGACCATTTGATAAATTATAATTTTTGCTCTATGACCATTGTAGCTATAGTAATTCAACTTTTATATTTTAAAGAATACAAGATAGGATTCTACTGTATCATCACAATAAATATTTATTTTAAGAATATTTACTTCAAAATATTAAAATATATAATTTTGCTTTAAAATAGTTTTTTGCTTCTACTATAATTATCGTGATTCAAGTATCACTGACCCTTAATTTTCGATGCAGTCTGCAGTAGAGTTTATTGATCTCGGATTAGAGGGCGATTATAATCAAGGTTATTAGCTTATACTAAAATAAATACCTACCATTTTTGCATGCACGAGAAAATTAGCTGATTGTAGATTTCATTTTTTTTCTAATATTTAATTAAAGTAGGACAAGGTGTTTCAGTAACCCTTTTTATATATGTATATATGTATAAGGTATATGTATCTATGTTATGTATTATGTTTGTGTATATGTGTAAGTATTAATTTTAAGTATATTCATATATATGTTAACTTATACACACCCCCGTAATATTATAATTTGGAAATCCTCTCCATACAAAGGTTGTCTGGTAGAGATCGCTCTAAGCGATAAGACCGCCCATTGTACTAACGATATGTTATGTTCTTCTGTTACTTTTGTTTGTTTTTTGTTCTTGGTGTGCAATAAAGTATTATTCATTCATTCATTTTTATTTATTTATTTTTCGTACAAAGGCAAACTGAGAGTGTTTCTTATTTGTTCTTCTTTTATCTACCAAAAAATCTACAATTATATGTCATCTATATTTAACAAATTTAAGAGGGATGCGTGTAGTGCCTTGGAGTGGTTAGATAGTTCAAACTTTGTTAACATAAAAAACTTTATATTATGAACTTGCCCAGCATCTTTAAGTATATATTAAGTATAGCATCCTACTACCTGTAAATAGCCTTATACTAAATTATATATTTTAAGATTCTCATATTTCTGTAGAAAATGTACTATTTAATAATAATGTTGTGGATTGTTCTATCCAGTAGACATGATAACAAACGCGGTCATATCTTTTATCAGTTGAGTACGATTCCATTATATTCATACGTAAACGACCACCTGTAAATTCACACGTGTAATCCCTAAAGTATAGAATTATATATTTCTATTGAAGTTTTTATAAACATCTGATGCTTCCGGGACGCTTGAGATATATTTTGTATCTCATACAATATCAATATCACCTTTGGGGATATATTATTGAAAAATGTTTGATGACAAATTATGTTTATGTTTGTAACTTTTTTGGGTCCTTATTATGATTGAAGGTTCTTCTTTAGTTGACATTTCAAAGTCCCAGTTCCACACCATCAACACCAATATTATAAATGCGAAAGTCAGTTTATTTGTTTGTTCTTCACGGTCAAACGGCTGCAACGATTTAGCTTTTTAACGCAGGCAAAGCCGCGGGGCACAGCTAGTAATTCATTTAATAAATTGACGAAATAGTTATAATTCCTCTCGCGATATCTAGTCATTTTATCATTTCTAAAGTTATACATAGTATATAAAAATATATATATATATATATATAGTATGACAAAAACCTATCAGTGTGCAAAAATGGTACCCAAATAAATGAAAAAATAAAACCAAGAATGGTACTGTTTACCATTTGTTATTAAGAGAGTTTTTTCAAAACCGAGGCGTAAAGAAACGTAAAAGGTTCTCTAATAGAAGGCTTACCAAACCGCCGACTTTATCCATGTAGTTATTAAGCATACCAAGTCATCTAACTGCTGAAGTATAATCTTACCTGTAACAAATGTAAACAAACATAAGTAAATACAACAAAAGACGTTACTGTAGTAGATTTTAATGGAAAACATTTCAAAAATTTCAACTTTCAATCACTTTATATTGCTTGGACAGAAGCCAACGGCCAAATGCAGACGTTTCACCAAGTTTTGCATAAAAGTTACTCTCGAACGCTTCTGACGAAAACGGCCATAGAGAATTCACTTTTTCACAATTTATCGGTACAAAGTAGGTATAAAAAGCTTCAGTCTCTGCCAAGTTAGTTGTGAGTGTGACCAAACCAGAAATTATGAGTTCATGGAATGCTCATATTTGTAGAAGCAGTATGGACCTTACCCTCACTATAAATATTATTGAGCACCAATGTCACGTGTAATAATGTGTACGTAGTACTATTAAGTATTCTGTGCCAATGTATTACTTCTTATTAGTATCTCCTTATTGAGTTGAGTTCTTCCCCTTCCCTTCGGTATTGAGGATCCTAGAGCCACTCATCTAACCCGCCACTATACCGAAGATCTGCCAGAAATCAGCCTAGATGAAATTGTGATGGCTCTCAAACAGTTTATAAACGGAAAAGCCCCCGGAGAGGATGGAATTACAACGGAGCTCTTAAAAGCCGGTAGAACTCCTACGCTACTACAGCTTCAGCGTATTTTTCATTCCGTCCTCTTTTCGGGGAGAACTCCGAAGACATGGAGTAAAAGTGTGGTTGTTATGTTCTTCAAAAAGGGGGACAAAACCCTTTTGAAGAACTATCGACCTATTTCCCTCTTAAGCCATGTCTATAAGCTTTTTTCGAGAGTCATTACAAATCGTCTCGCGCGCAGGCTCGACGAATTTCAGCCTCCCGAGCAGGCTGGGTTTCGAGGAGGATACGGCACCATAGACCACATTCACACAATGCGGCAGGTTATACAGAAGACCGAAGACTATAACCAGCCCCTGTGTTTAGCGTTTGTGGACTATGAGAAAGCCTTTGACTCCATTGAAACCTGGTCTGTTCTGGAGTCTCTGCAACGGTGCCAAGTTGATTGGCGATACGTGCAAGTGTTGAGAGGTTTGTATGACGCCGCCACTATGACTGTTCAAGTACAAAATCAGCAGATTGAACATATCCACTTACATAGAGGTGTGAGACCAGGGGACGTTATTTCCCCTAAATTGTTCACAAACGCTCTAGAGGATATGTTCAAAACGCTGAACTGGAATGGACGCGGCATAAATGTCAATGGCAATTACCTCTCACACTTGAGATTTGCAGATGATATCGTCATCATGGCTGAAACCGTGCTGGACTTGCAACACATGCTAACCACCCTTGCTGATTCTTCTGCACGCATCGGTCTCCGGATGAAATTGGATAAGACCAAGATCATGTTCAACGAACATGTTATTCCGGAACCGATTGCCCTAAACGGAGTTCCTCTCGAAGTCTCTGTTCACGAACACGTCTACCTTGGGCAAATCTTGCAATTGGGTAGAAACAACTTCGAAAAGGAAGCTCGCAGAAGAATACAGTTGGGATGGACAGCATTCGGAAAACTTCGTCGACTCTTTTCGTCGCCCATACCACAAAGCCTAAAGACTTTAACGAGTGCGTCCTACCTGTTATTACTTACGGAGCCGAGACGTGGACACTGACGGTGCGACTAGTTCACTAATTCAAAGTCGCTCAGCGAGCTATGGAGTGAGCTATGCTCGGAGTTTCTCTGAAGGATCGAATTCGAAACGTAGTCATCCGTCAGAGAACCAAAGTTGTCGACATAGCTCAAAGGATTAGCAAGCTGAAATGGCAGTAGGCTGATCACTTCTGTCGTAGAACCGATAACCGTTGGGGTAGACGAGTTCTAGAGTGGAGACCACGGCTCGGCAAACGTAGTGTAGGACGCCCTCCAGCTAGGTGGAGCGATGATATACGCAAGCTGGCTGGCAGCGGTTGGAAACGAATGGCTGAAGATCGAGCTTAGTGGCGTGCCATGGGAGAGGCCTATGTCCAGCAGTGGACGGAAATTGGCTGATAATGATGAGTTGAGTTAATTAAGACATCGTAACATGTCTACTAATATTTTTAAAACATATTAGATAATCAGACTATTATGAATCTCTGGAACACGGAATCCTTTGAGATTCTATGGTTAAATTTTTCACAAAAAGGTTGATACACGAATTTCAAATTGATTAAACTTAGATATCAGACTGGCTCAAACAAAATAAAAAAACGAAACAGTTGAAATGGGTAATTTTAGACGTATAAACACGATATTCGATTTTTGTTTTGCGACCTACACGATTAGTTCGTTTTTTTTTGGGTGAAGGCGATGTGATGCTTATTTCTCTTAGCTGACAAAGCCACCCAAACTCTTTAATGCAGCAAAGGTTATTATGGCAAAACTGATATAACGCTTCCAGTGAAGAATATATAGTGTTGATGATTGTACTAAATTTGGTGATATCTTGTTCGAAAGACGGAAAAACAAGATACACCTTCTTGTCTTACAAACAATTTATAATTATTCACGCGTGTCAGAAAATCACACACATTACAATACAAATGTTTTAAGGTAAAAGCCTGATGAGAACATCTTGAGCAGAAATGTCCATACTGGAATTAAAATTTAAACACCTTAATTTAAATACACTTTCTTTTGGAGTCGCCTCTCCTTTTCATTTAATCGGTCATCGGAAAGATTTGGTTACGACAGCCGATGCATGCAATCATACGATTCTGGATTACAGAATTACCTTATCGTTATCGGCGGAGGCCAAGTAGTTTCTTGACGGTAGCTAATATATAATATAATATGTGAAAGTGTTTATGTTTGTAGCTAAATTTCGCAAAAAAGGGTCAATGGTTTGGAGGCGATTCGGAATACAGATAGTTTTAAAGCCATAATACTTTTTAACGCGGGGGAAGTCGCAGGTCGTAGATAGTTTTGTCATCATCATCATCAGCCAATTTCTGTGCACTTCTGGACATAGGGCTCTCCTTTGGCACGCCACTGAGCTCAATCTTCAGCTATTCGTTTCCAACTGCTGCCTTGCGTACATCATCGCTCCAACTAGCTGCAGGGCGTCCTACACTACGTTTGCCAAGCCGTGGTCTCCACTCGAGAACTCTTCTACCCCAACGGTTATCAGTTCTACGACAGATGTGACCAGCCCACTGCTATTTCAGCTTGCTGATCTTTTGCGCTATGTCGATAACTTTGGTTCTCTGACGGATGACTTAGATGATGAGTTTGGTAATTATACATAATATCTTATAAGTAAGTATTGCTATCTGTGTTTGGTAATTTTATGTAACTTTATAGGTAATTATAATTAGGGTTCGTAATTTGAATGGCATTATTACAGTTTTATATAATAGAGACGATATTGGCAGACACAATGTCATTTTTAATTTTATTTTGTTTTATTCACCGTTATGTTAAAGTGTTAAACATTTTAAATAAGGGTTATAGACACAGAAATAGGAATAATAATATTTCTATGGTTATAGATAACATAATAAAGTAATTTAAATATAGGTAACGACTATAAGTTTTTTATTATAATTATGAGACAGGCATGCGTTTGACTTATATCTCGCTTTCCTAGAAGATACGTTCATTCGCGATTTGAAGACCCACGGATTGTACCAACTTTGTCATGGAACTCAATTCCTTCGCAGTACGTATCTGTCATATTATGTTAATATAATGTAACAAAAAACTTAAACGTATTATATATATTATATTATATGTATTAATATGATGACTCAGATTCAATCTACGTGTTACATAATTACTCTTTCAATGATAAATTAGGTAATTGACAAGACTACCAACGTTATCAACTAAATCAATCTAGAGATTATTTTGAATGTGTGTTGAATAATATTAATGAATAACATTGTTCCGATATAACGATCTATAGAATACTGGAAAAGAAGAGCCAAAGATCGGGCTGACTGGCGTATCTTGGAAGATGCCTATGTCCAGCAGTGGACTGACACTGGCTGTCTATGATGATAATGATGATGATCTGTATAAAATCGGATCCATTTATAAACATGTGATAGAATTTGATTAACATTGATCTTTAAGCTTCTAAAACGAGGTACTTAAGTAATTTTAAAAATTACAAATAACTACATGATCAGCGTCTTTTACCTTAAAAGGAAAAACGAAAATATACACACGTTCCTTAATTTGCGTCGGACCTACAGTCCAATTTATGTGTTTTTACCTTTTTAGAAATATGCTATTGGCCTCTACACACCGCATCATCAAAATCCACAGAAATATTACTACCTTTCTATTAATATTTCTGTGTCAAAATCTAATGAGAGAAGATTCACTTTTTTTATTTAAATTTAATTTTTTATATTAATTAAAATTTAATTAATATTTTTCATTAAGATTTACTGTAAATCCTCAGAAGATGTATAGCTGCATTGAACTAATTGATCATGCTCAGCGTGGCAATATTACTGATCTTTTTACCGCCGTCAAAAAAGAGGGGTGTTATAAATTTGACGTGGGACGCATATTATGTGTCATTTGTGACAACGTAGCGCCTAAATGGATGAAGGCCATTAACTTACAGAGAGATGTCGTGTTTGGGCTTATTTGAAAGGTCTCAAAGTCTTAATGACCAAATTATGCATAGATCAGTCGGGGGTGGTTTTAAATTTAAAATTTAAGTTTTATTGATTTTAAACTAAATAAGTATTTCAAATTTCAACAACCCAACAAACGAACGTCTTATTTAATCTATATAATTATTCAATTGAGTTTATTCACAAATCGAAATAATGAAACGAGTGCCTAAAGTCCCTAAACAATCATTAGAATTTGATGACAAGGGGCGCCACGGTGCCGAAGCGTTTGACAATAGGTCCATCATAAGCTACCCTCTATTAGATACCGTATAATGTATATATTTTTCATGCAGTCCATGTCCAATATTCCATGGATGCTGAGCTACGAATGTACAAAAACATACCAAAGTAAACTAGAGCGATGCTAAAACCATTTTACAGCTGCTTTAACCTGGACATTTAAGAAAATGTAATAGCTAAAAAAAAAACTGACTTCACATGCCACGCGAGTTAGTTCAGCAAGTTTGATATTTTTATTCCCAAGTCTCTGAAGATACTCATCTGATCGTGATTAAATTCTCTAAAGGACCACACCTACCCAAGAATAATTAAAATTTTCATTGACATCTCATCATTGACATTTCATCATTTTCAGTGACAAGTATGAGGTATTTATCTCCATATTTTTTGAGCTATCATCAGATCTCAGTGAATTGTATAGTGGGACAACCGTGAAAATATACTCTATATCTACGAGAGAAATAATTATTGGAAACCTTATCAATTGGCAGAGTAATCGCGTAACAAACATACAAAAAAACATACAGATGAATTGAGAAGCTCCTTCTTTTTGGAAGTCGGTTGCTAATAGACAGACACACTTACTAAGAGTTGGTCGACTGAAAGAAAGTACATTTATTAAACATCATAACACTGCATCTCTATCATTTCATTTGTTACGAACGCTGTTGATTAAAAGAAAAACGATTATAACATAAAATAAATAATAGTACTACGACTCACGGTCGCAACTCAGCATAATGCGAGAACTGGTGATTTAAAAAAAAAGCGTTGTGTGCGTTTTCTTTCGCTATTCCGCATGCGGCATCTATGGGGAATCATCTATGAGTTCCACACAGTCAATGTAAATGAGTACAGTCGGACATCGCCGTATAACTAGTCACACAATATAAATTATATATGCAGATAGGATTCCACGCGGAAATCATTAACGTACGGTGGCCTTCAGACGGGACCACGGTGCGTCAGTATATACTTAGATAAATATATGCCATATTATACGATAAGAAGCAGTACGCGAGCTCATTGCGTTTATGTTGATTTGATTGTACTGTAGCCAAATCCTTGTATATTTGGAATAAAATATAAGTAAAGTAAGGTAAAGTAAAAATGTTTAGTACCTTAATAGCTAAAGGTGACATTATAATAAATCATAACAGAATGTAAGAGTTTACCCGTATCCAGAGTGCATAATGTAAGACGATGAAATAGACAGTTAAGTATATCAAACAATAATTAGTTAAGTATATTAAACAAAAATAATAAACAATATATTAAACAAATTTAATTACAAAAATTTTATTTGAATTATTAAAAGAAAATAAATATTAACTTTTAATTGGTTTATGTAACTACAATATATTTAGCATGCATTATTAATGTTTTATTTATAATTTAGGAATATAAACCAACAATAATTCCGGGGTGTTTTAAAGAAGAATATAGGGCCGTAATAATAAAGACCAAAAATAGTTTTATTTTTAAATAATTTATGAAAATAATTAAGATAGTTTAAAAACTAAAACAACCGACTTCATTGCCCCGCGAGTCAATTTCAGTTGCAATTTTGAGACGTTTATCGTTATATCTCTGGAGATACTTATCAAATCTCGATGAAATTATAATGGGACTACCTCGGAAACTTACCCTACCGATTACAAAAAAAATCATTCGAATCGGTTGACAAATGACGGAGTAATCGCGTAACATACACACAAAAAAACATACAGACGAATTGTGAACCTCCTCCTTTTTGGAAGTCAGTTGATAAATGAAGTACTACTTAAACGAATATTTTTGTTTACGTTACCAGACTGAAGTTTGACTGTCCGAATGTCTCTATGCTAAATGACGTGCCGTAGTCCGCCCTTTTTTCCTGATGATGCAATGCCATAATCACGCAACGCGCGTTTAAGTAAATTAATTTACACGAACGATAAGTTTTCTGACCTTATTAAGTGGTACTCGTTTAACTAGTTTCGGTGGCTTCAGATTCAAGGCTTCTCAGTTTTACTAAATTACTTATTCCACATTCGTCCCAAGTTTTCAGTCCAAGCTAAGTAATATTTGATTTTTTGTACCACACGACACGATTTATTTGTGAAATCTGTCGACAAACACCCATCTAATGTGTTCTGGGCGATGGCGATGAATTTCGATTACGATTCAAGGTAAAATCGCCTCCTCCTATTATTGAAGTCGGTCAAAATGTTGCCTATTATGTTACCCGGGCCATAATAACAAATCGATTGACACCTTTATTCAGTAAAATCGAATGGATAGTTTAGGCACTACGGAGAAACATACGTAAATACAAACATATATATATATATATATATATATATATAGACTGCCAAAATCAATATCAATATGGTTCCTTTTGAATTCTGGCAACAATTGACGAAGTAAGTATTACAGACTTCATTTCTGATCGAAGATCACAGATTATAGCAATACTATGGCATCTACGGAATTGACACCAATGTTTAGCTTGGATGATGGGGTAGGTATACCATACACTACACGGTAAAGTACCGTGGTAAAGTAAGTACTAAGTCCCTGTTGCTGTTGCACCAATCGCACGATACCGATATACAGTCATATTAATAAATCTGATAGTATAGCCTAATTTTCAGAACTGCCTAATATTTTCTTGTAGAGATTTCTACTAATAAAGTCATCTAGTCAATAGTGTTCCGCATGTTCCAATTATAAAACCTCATTTGTAACGGCGTCTTCGAGCTTGCCACTGCCACAGATAAATGCAACAGTTACTAACAGCTCCGGCGCAAACCAAACGACCTTGTCACAAACCAAAATTTTAAATATCCCGGGTTACGTAACTCCAGCAGTTTGGTGTAAGTGATTAGATGGTGTTATCTAAAAAAAGGCGCGAAGCTGCCACAGCGGCAGTGGCAAGGCCGCCAAGCACGTGGATCGGGCGCTTGTTGCTACTCGGCCCCCTCCCCACTTCCCTTCTGCCCCTCGCCACACTCCCCGCGACGTTGCCACTCCGCACGCCACGCTGCGGAATGCCATGTGAATTTGACTGTAATGACAAACTCGAATTACAAACCAGCCAATCATACGCCAATCTAAATTTAAAATCTTCAGTAATTGCATATTGTTCATTTACATTCGAAACAATTGCACTCATTACGATGATGAACATTATAAAGTATTCGACCTTCGATTAAAGCTAGCAGACCTAGCTATAGTATAGTGAGGTTACACGAGTCGCATAAAGACTTAGCATTTATATAATTTGTTTTCAAGGACTTTAGCAAGAACAATATTCAGGGAGGTGAGACCTTATTATTTCAATTAAGCCTTGAAACCGTCATTCATATTATTATATAGGTACACAAAACATATAAGATGTTATAATTAACTTTGCTTTTATGATATCAAGACATCGTCGGTTTTCACATGATATGTTACAGAGAACTACACTCCATCAAACGTCATCGGCGTTATTTAATATGAGATGAAATGTCAGCCGAGTCCATAGTATTACCTTAACTGTACACGTGTTGCTGAGTGGTACTAAGAATGTTATTTAAAGGTCATCTTTCTTCTCGTCTTCAGCCGTGGATTAACTTAGTTTAATATTTTCCCGCCTTACAATTACGGACATGCACCAAAATAATGCAAGCAAAGGCGATCAAACTAGATGATTGATAGACCGGAAATTATTAGGTCGATCTGTCACCCTGTTCGTAGGACAGTTCAAACTTTTTGTTGCCATATGTCCTTTTAAATAGCAGGGGACGGATAAGAAATAAAAACGTTTAGTCTCATCAAGAGCTTTTCCGCTTTGGGACAGACAGGAAATCACTCGCACTGTCCACTTGCGCGTAGCTTGTACTATTCATTATTCTGTGGCGTAGCAAAGAAACGCAGGGAACTTTTTGTCCTACTGTTCCT
This sequence comes from Cabera pusaria, assembly GCA_954871355.1. Lineage (NCBI taxonomy): Eukaryota > Metazoa > Arthropoda > Insecta > Lepidoptera > Geometridae > Cabera > Cabera pusaria. The sequence continues at coordinate 8,018,352 of OX940894.1, forward strand.
TCTAGATTAGAGAGCAGGATTCTCAGGAGCCTCCGACGCTATCAAAGGAATAATTATGAACATTGATGCTCATAGCCCACTTATTCCTCTTTGTTAATATTCATTAATTTGTGCCCTTATTTTATATGCGTCCATACTAACTCACCACTAGATCGTGTCAACAGATTGCATCAAATACCGATGAATTTAGAATTTATAGCTTTATTCTGAAGACAAAAAGTTGGTATATGTAGAAATTCTAATAATTATTTAATCAATTGTCCAGCGCCTTGTTTACGTAGTAACTTTTATATAATCTGTGGCCTTGTATCACTGCTTATTAATAACCTCCTCTGCCAAACAAGCTCGATTCTAACTTTTTCCACATCACATTTTTACTTACCATCAGTTGAGTTTCAAGAACTTGCCTGCATTTACAATGAAAGAGAACCAAGTGAATCATTGAAAAGTACAAGAAACCCGACTGCGTGAAAAAGATTTATTAGCATTTTCTATTCCAAACTCCAATAAAACATAAGTTAATTATTATATTCGTAATCACCGTTAAAATTCTTTATTTTGATACCACACTCGATGTACTATTTTGAAAATATTTTTTTTTAGATTACTTTTTGGCGCTAAAAATCCTTAATTTTGTTTTTATTTTTTATTTTGATGTACCCAGTGTCACTTTCACGACTGAGACGAATCTATTGACACATAATAATTAAAATAGTTTAATAACTAAAACGACCGGCTTCTTTGCCCGCGAGTCAATTTCAGTAGCAAGTTTGAGACGTTTTTCGTCATATCTCTGGAGATACTTATCAGATCTCAATAAAATTGAAATGGGACCATTTCGGGAAACGTACCCTACCGATTAAAAAAAGAATCATTCAAATCGGTTCTCAGTTGACGGAGTAATCGCTTAACATACACACAAAAAAAAAAAGAAAAAAAAACACAGACGAATTGATAACCTCCTTCTTTTTGGAAGTCAGTTGAAAATACGACAAGCCGTTTAGGCTTTACGGCGTGCCAAAGAAATATACATACCTACATACACTCCAAAAACATAACCCTCCTACTTACGCAATCGGGTAAAAAATAGACATTATTTTGAAACTAAAAATATTAACACGTTTAATATGACATGCATGAAGAAAATATAATATCTAATGTAGGTATCTAAGGATGACAAGTGTCAATGTTCAGGAGCTATGGAATAATACAGCACCATAAGTAGGTCTTACACGTGTTGTATTAACCTATTTAACGGAAACGAGCATTACTTCGCCTCTTGGGAAAACTAAATCATACAGTCTGTTACCAATTAATTTTTCGCATTTGATCAACATTTTTCATGCATATTTTTCTCATGACTTGGTATGATTAATTTTTAATATAATTAAGATAGTTTAAAAACTAAAACAACCGACTTTCATGTCCCGCGAGTCAGTTTCAGTAGCAAATTTGAGACGTTTATCGTCATATCTCTGGAGATATTTATCAGATCTCGATGAAATTACCATGGGACCACTTCGGAAACGTACCCTGCCGATTAAATAATAACCGGCCAAGTGCGTGTCGGGCCACGCACAGTGTAGGACGACTATTACTGCTAAATTAATAAAGTTATCTTACCCGCTATAATTTTCCTTTAAAGTTCATGAAATGCGCTATTATCACGAATTTTTCCAGATTTTTCAAGCCAGCAGTTTAGCTTTTAGAGGCCCCCCCCCCTCTAAAAGCTAATCTGCTGGCTTACGCCCTACTGGAACAAAAATTTGCACTTTAAAGTTTAATATTTCGTAAATGGAGCATTCAATCGAAAAATGGTATGGTATTAGCAACCCTTAAGTCATTTTAAAAGACCTATTCAACGATACTCCACACGACCGATGGGGTAGACGATGAAAAAAAAAATCACCCCCACTTCTCATATAGGGGAGCTACCCTAAAAAAAATATTTTTCAAAATTTTATTTTAGCACTTTGTCGGCGTCATTTATTTACATACCCCCACAAAATTACAGCTTTATAGTATTAACGGTCTCTTAGCAAAGCCTCGGACAGACAGACAGACGGACATGACGAAACTATAAGGGTTCCTTGTTAGGACTACGGAACCCTAAAAAAGAATCATTCGAATCGGCTTACAATTGACGGAGTAATTGCGTAACATACACATAAAATAAATTTGGTGATTGATTGAATTGAAAAAAAAAAACATACATACGAATTGAGAACCTCCTTGTTTTTAGAAGTCTGTTGAAAAGGGCTTGTATTTTTTCTTTTAATAGATCTCAAAAGTATTGGTATAATTTTGTAGATATGGATTTTGGGAAGGTAGGATGGGATGTGTAAGTTAATCTGATGCATTACAAAATGTGGCCATTCGAAGCTCCACATTTACAAAGTATATGTCTCCTTTGATTTGATAGGGTGTCTACTGGAACAAGAACCATACGCTGGGGAGAGTTTGATACATCAACGTGAACAAAAATTAAATGCTGTCCACGACAGTTAATGACACTGATTTGACTCGACTTAAATATAAATGTTTTATATTGTCATAATAGGGTTTATAGGTTCAGAAACATCTTCCGGTATCCAGATCTCAAGCCTTATATAATAAAAAACGTTTGTTACTCTGTCACTCTGTCTGTTTGTTACCTAATCACGCCTAAACGGACGATACAATCTGACTGAAAATTAGCAAAGAGATACTTTATAGCATAAGAATGAACATAGGCTACTTTTTGTGGAAATAAAATCATGATTTTTACACATAACTGAAATAACTCAGATCACACAAATGTTATTTGATAGAGCTTTACAGTGATAAAATTCTTGGTGTACGTGAACGAAGTCCGGGTATCAGCTAGTCGAAAATAAAAACATCATTATTTTTCTTTGAGATATAGACAAGGACACAACGTCTATCAAGCCTTAGGTCCAGTTACACCGGTTCCTGATAAAGTGACAGATAGTTATGTGACATATGACGCCATATAAAAGCTGTCAAACATCTGTCAGATAAGTTCCTAATAGGGCTACCAGGAACCGGTGAAATTGGCCCTTATAGTTATTAACTATCATCACAACTTTTCATTTTCAAGCACACGCTAAAGCTGCGTCACATTACCCGTTAACAATAAATCAAAGTTTATATCTTGTCGATATTAGTGGCCAATCGCACAACGAATGGGTCATTTATGTACGATACCTATCGATAATTTTTTCGTTATCGCCGTCTGACACGCGATACTAACATTTGACTGACGTGAGAGGTAAAAAAAACCCTGTCATCATTAAAGGCTAGATGAATAAAAAATGACTGTCATTGGAGCACTAGTTAACAGAACACTACATTGTTGCACGCTTATTTTTTCTTTTCGTCTGGTGGTAAGCGATGATGTGGTGAAGATGGTAAGCATGCTAGGCCTAGAATGGTCTGACCGTCGAGGGCTGTTTGCTGCCAGAACACCGTAAGGTTATGGCGGCAGATTTTCCCTTATCGGTGGTTAGCTACTTTTTGGTACAGTCAGGTGGAACATCGATATACTTAATAATTATGCTACTACCAAAAAAGTGAAGATAAAGAAAGTTATTAAGGTTTTTGTTACCGACCCGCTTCTTTGCGGCTTTTTTGCTACTAAGGCGGATATTCACGTCCTATATCTCGTGCAGTATCAAAATACGTACTCAATAAAAAAATTCTTTACAATTAAAAATTAGTTGCAGTTTCAAATCGATTACGTACATACGTTACTATGTGATGATCCATGACTAAGTTGTTTATTAGCTGAACTGCATTTAACCGGTAGAATTTGGCATACGGGTTTTCCAACCACACATTAAAAGCGGAACTGTCCCTAGTTCCGCTTTCATTTGCTCTTAATTTTCTTGAAGTTGGTTCAAAATATAACAAGTACAATCTTGAGGTCTTCAAGTCACGAGTGAACAACCTTTTAGGTAAGCGTACTACATTGTAGATGGCAACGTCACTCAAAATCAGGATAAATACCGGTCAAATGCTTGACTATTAAGCATAAGAAAATCCCATCCAAAAAGTAAGAAACCTTTTTATTATATAAACTCACGTTCATTTTCGATCGCCATATCGACATCGCGTAAAATTCCCGTTTTTAAATCTATAAGTAAGAAACCAGCCCAGACCAGACAAAAAAAGTTCACGCTGTCCCCTTGCTACGAGTAGCGTGAACTTTTTTTTTCCTGTTTGTCCACTTAACGGGACAAATTAAGGAGACAAACAGGAATAAACCCCTCACTGGCGTATTAAGTTTAGAATCACGAACACGTTAATTATTATTATTATTGTTTATTAAAATCAGGTAACATGACCCATTCATTACAACGTTAACGTTTCCGATAATAATAACCTAGAGTGTTACACGAATTTTATTAAGAGAATTCATTATATAAAACAATAGTGTATTGATTCGATAATTCCTTGAAAACTCGCCTTTCTTATTAATAGGTCGTAGAAAAATCTACTGCGTATAAAAATGAGCGTGGGCGTACAATTGAAACCGTTTTGCCGAATCAATGGCAAAAATTTTACAAAGCTCGCAAAAGTGTAGATGAGAAGCTTAGGCTATTTTGTTTGTAAACAAATAGGTACATGTTAAGGTTGTATTTATATTTATTGCTATTTTTACAAGCTTTTATTTAACAGGCCGTGTTAGTATATTTGTGTGGGTCAAATCTTGGAAGCTAAATAATAGAAACACTTCCAATTTGATTCGTTCGACTGGACTTAAATTTGGTATACCTACGAGTACTTGCGTATCTCGGATGACAATGCAATAATATGGTATGTACCATCGAGATATCCTGATGATGGAGCAGGGTTGTAGGGACTGGATCTCCGTAATGGCGAATGGTAAGACAGTCATATATATCCAAGGGCAGTCATTAAAATCAACGCTCGAAACTATTTTGATAATCGGAAAGAATTCAAAGCTTCGTCTACGGCGTAGTATGAAGCGGTTGCTATGGCAATGATTATCAACTCTGACTGAATCTGTGAACCACCCACCGGTAATGTTACGTATTCTATGACACTGGGAAATATAGAATTAGTAGTAAAATAATAACTGGAACACTATTGTATTCAGAACAAATATATAGCAAGATTCCATCTTATACCATGTCTACGCACAGCGTAAATTTGTAGGCGATTGCTAACAATCATAACTCTTGGTAGAGATTACAGAATTATAAATTAAATCTTTTTATATACTCTATATATAGAATCAAACAACTGAGAGACTCTCTTAGGTGTGGTATGTGGTAGTATGGTAAGTGATGATGCGGTCGAGGATGGCAGCACGCTAGGCCTAGGATGGGAATTGGTTACCACTGTACCAGTCCTGTGTAAAATTTCAGCTAAACTGGGCGAACCGTTTGACCGCGAAGAGAGAACAAACAAACAGATTTTTTCTCTAACCAAAAACTTTCATTCAAATTTATAATATAGGCGTTGTCTATGGATGCTGATAATCGGAATTAAAATTAATCAGCAGCCCTTTCGAGATTCCGGTAATGTTTATATGAAGAAGGTACTAATACCCCAATTAAGTAAGATTACTTCATAATGAGGGCGAATTTAAGGGCGTACCGATTAAATTCGATGTTTTGAAATTATAATTATTTTTATACTTTTTGTTTTATACTAATCATAATAATCAAAACAAACAAGAGCTACACCATCAATTATTTTATGCCCCAATTAATGCTTAATGTATACGTCTTTTGAAAGTACCAAATTTTTATTGCACTCCTTATACCTATGAATGAATGAATGAATTTATTGGTTTTTAAAACTTATACTATTTAGATAAGCATCATAACTTCAACTTCAAATCAAACAGTGGTGGTACCTAGCGCTAAACACAACGCTGATATGGAAATATCAAAAATACAGATTTTTAAGGAACGGCACACCGCAGCGTCCTGCGTGCGCGATCTAGGCGGCGATCAGATAGCGCAGTAGCATTTGTACCTTCTGGTTCACACTAAACGCGATCTACAGCGATCAGAAAACGGTTGAAAATCGGATGGCGAACGCGCACGCGGTCGCAGGACGCCGCGGTGTGGTCGTACCTTTATTAATAGTTAGTAAGTTAGTCGATTCAAAGTGACCGAGCAGAATACAGAATTAATATATTTAACGACTTTTGGTTTAACTGTGGTGCTTTAAATGCGAGCTTGTTAAAGCATTGCTCAAAGTCAGAAACACGCTAAGTATAACCACACTAAGTCTGACGTAATAAATATGTAACAAATCTATAAGTGAATATCTAAGTACATACATACCTATGATTACACAAATTTAATTTTATTCCAATAAAACCCCACACTATTATGTTTAATAAACTGGCCAAGTGCAAGTCAGATTCGCACTCTTAGGGTTCCGTAACACAGTAGAGAGTATTCTATAACTATGATTTTTCGCAACTACAAAAATAACTTTGTTTTTCATAGTGTTTGTATGAAAAACAAAGTTATACTTGCGGTCGCTATACCTCAGCAACTGCTGACTGTATCTCGTTTAAACCAATTTTCGTTGTTAGTTTTTATTGAGATCTACAGAATATATTTTTTCTAGATTTTTCACTCCCTTACTTTAGAAGTTAGAGAGGGGGGGGCACATTTAACCACTTTAGACGCGCCTATATTTTAAATGATTGTCTTTGAGAAAAAATGATTTTAGGAACCTTAATGTCATTTTTAAAGACCTATCCATAGACACCCCACGTATAGTTTTGAAGAAAAAAAAAATTTGTTTCAGTTCTATGTATGGGATGCCCCCCCTTAAACTTTTATATATTTTATTTTTGTATAGAAATCGGAAAGCGGTTTACAGAATACCTACCAAGTTTTAATTCTGTAGTCCTAATAGTTTCGGAATAAAATGGCTGTGGCATACGGACGGACAGACAGACAGACAGACAGAAAGACATGGCGAATCTATAAGGGTTCCGTTTTTTGCCATTCGGCTACGGAACACTAAAAAGCAGTTTTTACGTAGAAGTCGCCCATTATCGAGCATATTCAACAAGTCTGGAAATAGCAAACACGACCGTTATTATAATAGGAAATCAAAAGATTTTATTATGATAATTTAAATGTAAAAATGTCTATTGGATATCAAATTTGCAGTGGAATATTACAGCATCAATTTAGTTTCGCAATTCCCGAGGTGAAGGGCAAGTATTCGTATCCATCGTAGCGCATGCGTGGTAGATACCTACGGCTCACTTGTTGCTTTTAGTCCACGTGGCTGGTGGGGTATTTATCACCCAGTGGGGTACATCTCACCCCCTGTGGGAACAGAGGCGCGACTAACACCTGACATGAAGGTTCAGTACTTATTGCTTGCTGTTAACAATTTGTTGGCAGGTTTCGATGTTAACCTTAAAGAGGTAATGTGTACTTGGTTTACTAAAGTTTGTTCAAGCTTTAAAAGTTAGCTTTAGGATGTGGTATGTCTATACATTGATATACATTTAAGTATAGAATAAAATTGTACAGTACACATTATGTCGTACATACTTAATAAATAAACTTTTACAGTTTTGTTCGTAACCTTAGTAACTTATTTCGTTAATCTGTGTCTTAATATTTGGGTAAAGGTCAAATCAGATAGTTATGACAAAACTATTTATTTTAAAACGAGCCGAGAATCCTTCTTTTCCCGCATTAAAATATAAAGGTACGGACACACCGCAGCGTCTTAGGTGCGCCATCTAGGCAGCGATCAGATAGCGCTTGTATTTGTACCGACTGGTTCATACCAAACGCGATCAGAAAACCATTGAAAAGTACTGAGATCACGCCCGCAGGACGCAGGACGCCGGGGTGTGGCCGTACCTTAATTCTGTGTTTATATAGAGTGGCTTGAATCGAATAGCCCTGTATATTCAGCGGACACAGTAAATGTAGAATACCTACAAGTACTCAAGGCCACAATACCCTCCTGTTCAAACGTATTGCCAACTATAGGTAAGTACTAAATACATACGTACTCACCGTAACAAATCATTAACGCGCGAAAGGTCATAGAATATTTAACAGTAAGTTTAACATCACTAAGGGCGATAGTACATCGTACAATAATTACATCAGTAGCACTTGTAGCAACGAGGCAATAAAATCAGTAAGGGCAACTGAGCTACTACTACTATGCTAGGCTAGTACTAGGCTGTAAGGTATGCGAGAGGTGTGTGAAGATTTGTAACTTCGAAGATAGATTGTGAAATTAAATTTGTTGACATGGTCAGTAAATTTATATACAGTGGAGAAACATCTAGATCCTACTATCGATAAAGCGAGATACTAAGGCTTACACTTGATCATTTTCGCATTAAAATAATATCGTTTAAAAACTAAAAAACAACCGACTTCAATGCCGCGCTATTCATTTTCAGTACCAATTTTGAGATGTTTATCTCAATATCTCTGGAGATACTTATCATACCTCGATAAAATTACCATGGTACCACACTTGGGATATCTCCTTTCGAACATAAAAAGAATAATCGAAATCGGTTCATAAACGACGAAGTTATCCGCGAACAAACATAAAAAAAAAAAAACAAAAAAAATATGCGGTCGAATTGAGAAACCTCCTCCTTTTTTTGAAGTCGGTTAACAAATAGGCTACGATAATATTTACAATATCCAAACAAGATTGGCTAAAACTGAAATTTAGAAGAAATAAAATAAATATTTGCCTAGAAATTGATACTTTTTGTGATTTACCTATAAAAACATTGAATGTAATAAAAACTGTACTATATGAATATGTCGTGAATGTCATAACGATACAAGCTAAAACAATTTAAGATGGTTTAAAAAATATAAGAGGCGACTTCAAAAGTCATTTTCAGTATAAAGTTTGAGGTGTTTAACTCCATATCTATAAAGATACTTATCAGATTTCAATGTAATTTATGTATGTTTTTTTTATTAAATTGGACAACCTTGGAAGTATATCCTTTTAAACCCGAGAAAAAAGTTCCGAATTGGTAAAGACGTCGTATTAAAAAATATTCCGACGAATTAAGAAGTCCCCTTGTTTCTGCGTAGAAAGACAAGTCTAAGGCACGTAGAATATCAAGATAGTAAAGTGGTTAAAATGAAAAGTGTTGTTTATGATCGTCGACTTAGTTCCTCGGTAAACGACAGACTACGCGACATGATTGATGATTCAATGCAACAGAAAAAGTAATGACAATCGAGTCAGAAGCGGTCGAGTACGCATTTAGCAAAAACCTGAGCTAAAAATAGTGGGTACACTTTTTTCCAGCTGCTTGACTGCGGTCAAGTACGTGCTAGAGAAATACCTAAAAAGAAGTTTTGACGAATGTACGGTCTTACTTAGAAACGACAGCTAAACAAACTGTTACGACGGTATTATGCAGCTGATAGACGGACAATCAGTTCCATTCGGAATATGATTTGTACTGCAATTAGTGTACGTTTTATTTATTTATTAAGTTTTATTATTTCACAATTTTTGGGATAAAAATTGTCTGAAGTACTGAAACATGCACTGGGTTGCGGGTGAACGTAATAGTACGGTTGGCAACCCTACATTAATCAGGGGAATTAAACATGTGTTTTAAGTGTGACATTCGACGTCTAGATGAAAGCTGAATGGCTTAATACCTTTGTTTTTTTTTGTAAATTCAAAGCAATAAGTTATGTTTCTGTTATATCTATAATAATTTTTATTGAATATGATCTATTTAATGTTATTTGACGTGTGTAAGTGCAAATTTTTAATTTTCCCATATACTGAATAAATGCTTTGACTTGACTTGACTTGACAAATCGATGCTTAGAACTACTCGGTCACCTTCTTGCTGATGGAAATTGTCAAACTCGAAAATCTTAATTACAGTCACGATTATCAATGAAAATAATATGGGACCATAAAGTTTAAAACGTTTTGTTCTTTTTAGCTTAACATTACTAGTGCGCAAACCTTGCAAGTTTAATCTTCACTTTCCTGATTAAATTCTTCGAATCATGTGTCAATAATCGAATCATGGCTATCAATGTCATTATTGATTTTGATTCATAAATTGATTGTGGCAATGTGGCATGCATGTCCTAGATGCATCATTATCACGTAGAAGATCGTTGAACTTTGTGACATATCTTATCTAGACACAGATCAGATCAAAAAGGTCCAAAGCAGTTAAAAACTGAACCCTAAAAAGGCGTTCGCCATCATCGCCCAAGGTTGCAACTGTGACAAGTGCGCCCGCGCACCGATCTCCACTAACAGTTCAGTTCAACGACCTCTCCTTGCCAGTGCGTCAGCTAGCTCTTTATAAAGAGCAAAGTGAGAAAATAAACCGATAACCGCATCTGTACTACTCACAATGAAACTACGGTGAACGAACGATGTCATAAAGGTCGTAAACCGGTCGAGCGCACAATGCAAGGGTAACCTGACATTAGGGTTAATAGAAGGTTAATCATCAATCTTTGCAACTCGCTCGGAAATCCACAATTTCCCAATCAATTGGCAAATTAATTAGTATAATTTATAGCCTTCTTAGCATATGTGGTGAGACCGATGAGACGGTGGAAGGTCAACAGGGCCAACGAGCGTCTAACGAAGGTACCGCGGAGCAATGTCAGTAAAATGTCACAGTTTACGACTGAACGCTTAAGAGCTGAGTTCATGGACTTAGCTGGAGGTGATCGTTGTACAGACATAGTATAAGAAATAGACAGAATACTTAGTATGACCACTTATAGCCGATTGCGCACCAAACGTTGACTTCGATACAGCTACGGTTGGATCGTGGTCGTTCGTTGTGAACCTACCTATATTGTACCTATTCGAAACACTCCTACTGATTTCAACTGTGGCTTCGCTGATACTATCAGCTAGTTAAATATCGACAAAAAATGACAACATGACGATGTTCATACTGCACATATTAACATAGTAGAAGTTGAATATTTTCTACAACCATTTATGTTTTGGAATTACTTTCATAATATAACTAAACTCTTAAGTTCCCACGTGCATATTTTTATTAAAGTTTGGAATACTAATAGAAATTATAGAATATTTGATAAGCCAAGGAATATGTCCAATTTATTCATAAATTTATACAAATATACATTGATAGGTAAATTTTATTACTTGACGAAAGAAAAATAATTCTAAGCCTGAGAACTTCTAGGGGCCTCTTCTAAGCTTGTGTGGGCCAACGAATTCGCTATTTTAATTTACATACAAATTAAGGTAACTTTCCTTAAAGGAGTTTCTCTGATACTTTGGCATTTGAATAGTGTTTCAGAACTAAGTCTTAAACAAGAATGACGTAACTTAATTAGTTCATTACTAATAGAAAACTTAAAGCTTGCCAATTGAAATTAACTATAAAAGTTGTTCCCGTCAAGGTTCTTTACGTAAGAGCTTAAATCTGGAACAATGGAACCACTTGCTACATATTTGTCACCAAGGCTGTAACTTACGTTTACCAATTTATGTTCAAGCTTTGTAATGGAAAGGTAAACCAGTTAGTTGTAGGAGATTGGTATCATTTTGGGTAAGAATTTTTTATCAGAGTTGAGTTTGACCAGAGACGAGCTTTGACTGTGATTTCACTACAATTGTTTACTCGTTAAGTACCACATAAAAGATTCGGGGGGTCATTGAGTTCATATTACTGGCTGTTTCGACTTTTCAACAGTAAAATAAAAAAAAATATTCGGTAGGTAACTATAACTAGCCTATCAATAGGTGCGATTTAAGTTGATGTCAATATCTGGAATTGCAAAGCATAAATCATTGCATCTATCTATATAGGTCTTCGGAGGCTCGTAACTTGTTGATGAATTAACTCAAAATAATCAACAATTGACATGTGAAATTTGTAAGTAAGCCGTTTTTTACGCTACTACTTGTATATAAGGAACGAAGTTCCTTATTGCACCTTAGGGTCAGTTCACAACGCGACGCGACGATGCATTTTGTTTGAGTCGCGCGACGCAGCATAACGAGCAACGCCCCCAAATTATCCCAATGCAATTTGTATCTTATTGTGAAGTTAATAAAGTTCAATTGTTTATCACGCGGTTCAATTGTAGCTTCCCGCTGCGCCGCGCGGCGCAGACTGTAGCCGTCGAACTAACACAATTAAATATTGTATCTTTTTGTACAGTAAATAAAGTTCTTTTTTATAAGTACTCTCTTAATAAGTGCGCACCGCGTCGCGTCGCGGTGTGAGCCGACCCTTATACTTCAGACACATACAGCGTTTGTCCACAGCAACGGCACCGGGACGTCACCGGCAACACAATGCCGGCGCCGAAGTAGCGGTACATATGTAAGTATGGCAAGCTTGTCCTCAGCATGATCGGCATCGGGCGATGTCTTCGCGGCCGCCGATATTTTGAGTAGATCGGCGCCACCGCTAGAAACCGGCCAGAGATTTTGACGGGCCGATGTGCCAGCATTGGTTCGCAATACAAAACACGTTTGATCTTGTCCACACACTATCGGCGCCCGGCGCCGTTCGATAGGTTATTGTTTTTTTTATCTGAGGTTGTTTGTTTTATTTTTATAAAAACGCATCTGCCACAGCTAGAACAAACAAAACCACCGGAATCGGTGGCGGTGGTCAAACGATCGCCGGCACATCATTTACAAACAGGCCCGAAAAAATCTCGGTGCCGGTGACGTCCCGGTGCCGTTGCTGTGGACAAACGCTCTTAGCGGATGGAGCGAGACGGAAAAAAGTGTAATCGCAACGCAAAGTGCTGACCTCTGTCTCAGAAAAATGACTAAAGCATAATTTTTCTAAGTGTATAGCACAGAAATATGAATAATAATACCTTATTCATATTTCTGTGGTGTATAGTGTATGCCTTTTCATATCTCTGTATCCCTCTCTTTCTTTATTCAAATTAACATTTCATAAGATAAGGAAACCATTTTGATTAGACGTACATTGAAACATAATTGACGACGACGACGCGGGATCTTGATAATAGTCCCAGCAGGGAACGAATGAACGTTAACTCAATACATTGAGACAATTAATTTTAATGATAATGTATGAATTTGCTCGCAGATAATTAATTACTTATCATTACATCACAAGGATCTATTTTGGCAATGCTAATAATACCTATTTCTTTGATACGAGTACCTAGTTATTTTAAACAAAACGGCGTAAAATTGAAACTAATCACAGCCAGTTCTAAGAACCCATGTAAATAGATGTTGTGAATTGAGTCTATATTTCCCGTCAAGCTTTGCGGGTTGCAGGTGAACATTCTAGTAAAACGCGTTACATCATATCTTAGAACGTTTATTCCGAAGTTGTGATAACCAATAACTAAATTTGACAGTACTAGAAATAGTGCTATCGATTCAAATACCGATTCAAAAAAATAGTCAAATTTAGTTGGTTATCACAACATATATATATATATATATAATAAATAAATAATAATAATAAATAAATTCCATAAGTCCACATCCTTACTGGACTTGGACTAGATTATGACTTTCTCTGTTATGACTTTTCTGACATCTCTGAAACGTAATAAAGATGACAAGAGTTTTAGCACAGATTAAATAATAGTTACTGCGTAAGTTTTAGTCTTATCAAAATGTGGTATGTATAGTAATCGCAACATTAGAATAGGTGCTTTTATAATATTAGCGCTGGCCTAAAAGTCACGTGTGAGCTACAATTTGATATCGGGGACTTACCGTCATCACACTTTGATTTAGAACAGGTTTGGTAATAATTTGACTCGTCATCTTTGAAATTGTCATATATCAGCTCCTACAAATGAGTACACAAAACATAGTGTAAGAATTTGTTAATTTAAAATGACCTTTATCATTTCCTGTATCTACATTTATCTATTTCGTGATTAATGGCTCAGGAAATCAGGATCCCGTACCATGTTTTAAATTATGTTGATATCATTATTATACTGGTTTGATACTTACAGTGAGATAGTGGTCAAACTATTGTTCAGTCATAAGAATACAATTTTTTAACATTAATCAAAACAAAAATATGTAGGTATTATTGAAGTTTGATTAAAATATATCAGAAGACATGCATTTATGGAAATGTATTCGTTATGTAATTCAACTGAGGCCTGGTGGCGTAATCCGGAGAACGGTCGGCTTTGATGCCGTGGTACCGAGTTCAAACCGCCGTGCACCAATGGATTTTTCTATCGAAACATTTATGTGCGCTTCTCAAAGTGGCCCTCCGGTGAAGGAAAGCATCTTTAAGAAACCAATGACCCCGCATGGTGGTAGGACACTATCTAGTGTCCGCATGGCCAGCTACCACCCTCAAGTTAGAAAAATCTATCGCCAAAACATCTAATGTGTTCCGGCAGCTATCCTTGAGAGCCGGTTCCCATTCTAGGCATAGCGTGCTTACCATCTTCGAACGCATCATCAATTACCAACGGGTGAGATAGTGGTCAAACGCTAGTATATCAGATATGACGAAGCAGGGTCTTATCCCACTTCTGATGACGAAGCAGGGTCTTAACCCACTTCTGATGACGAAGCAGGGTCACCGTAATTATTTTTAAAAGGCGTGACACCAGCACTGCTGGCGTCACAACTTCCATGGTCAGGGATTTATATATCATCTTCGCTTATCAAAGTATACACAAGTAATACTTTCTTCAATTTATTCTCGAACTTATGAGGAGGTCCGATCACTACGACAGCTCAAGTCGGCAAGCATAAGTCCGGCATGCGCTCAGTCTTTTATAGCAAAACTAGGTGAGTCATTCATTTGAACAAAACACCTATCCTTGCACAATATTGCTAATGTTGTTAATGTTATCGTTGCCACAACATTACACAAAGACATCTTAAGTGCACTGCCTTAATAATTTAGAAGCTGTGGTGTTTACGTGTCTACCCAGAGTTCCATAAGGCGTCCCTACGGTATCTCAGGGTTCACTTGTGGATACATCAAGGATCCGTGGTTAGCTCAAGGGTAACCATGGTTTAGCTCAGAGGTACCACTCTCCAGACATTTTATTTTAACTTTATGTTGTAACAACACAAAAATCACAAGTACACAGCAATGTCGTGAGCTCCGTACCGCTCGACGATCCAAGCTCCAATGAATTATGGAGCGTCAGGCGGCCGTATTTATACCAACTTCAGCTCGTTGAGTTTACATTTAAAAATGTTTTTACGTTTACAATGTTTCTATGAGCCTGGCGCTTAATTATAAATCACAAAATGAATTGAGAAATAATAATAAAGTGATTTTAGTAATAAATAATGAAGTTAGTAAATTAAATATTTCAACAATCTTAAATGAATTCAATCAACTTGAAAGATAGACATCCGGGTTATTAATTTAGCGTTTACAAAAGAATTATTATATTATTGGGACTCAGTGGGAGTAGAATAGAGCGTCCGCGCCGACAGATATTTATAAAAAAAAACTTTACATGTAACGTTGATCTTGACTTTTGGCGTGATATGATTACGACTGTAATTTTGTTGTGAAATTGCAATACGTATGTAAACCTTGCTAGTGACACATTTTATGAAACTAACAACATTATGTGAATGTAGACAGCCCTTACAGGCCTAATGTAAAACGGGGAATATTTTAAGAATGACATGTTTAACTCTGAGATTTTCTATGGCATTGTAGCTCTCACATATCAGTATGATAAAAAGAGACTTACAAAAAGTTTAAGATTGGTTAATAAATCGATATTAAATCGGTCCTACTATTATAATCATAATAATATGTATACCCGCAGGGGCGGCTTTGTGGCGAGCCGACGGTGAGTGGGGACACCGCGTATCCCTATTCCGTGAAGGCTAAATGTGATCCTCTGACCCCCGGCTGCCTTGACCGGCCGGCCGGTGGTGGGAATCGTAAGAGCTAAGACCTAAGCTCCAGGGTGGAAGTGTTAAAGGCATAAAGCCGCTAGTAGCGTTTAGTGAAAGTGCAGCACACCTCTTAACATCCTTAGCTATCCACGCCAATGTTGCCCCTCGGCGCCAATATAACGGTCCGCCTTTATGAGGGGCCCATTCAGTGTATAACGAGTCACTACCTGCCTTAATATTTTGAAATAAGTCATAATTGGCGGGTGCCGTACTTTATCCCATAGACCAGAAAACAGACATAAGTCAGCACACATTCATAGATAGCTATAATAAATTAATGTACCATCTTTTTATAGTTTTTCATCTCTCCATCCACAAATCATATAATTTAAGGTAATATTGACGCTGGCTTCGGCTCCGTCAATGCCTTCCAAAGGACCGGGCGATTTACGACCCGTGATGTAAAGTAATAAGTTTATAAAAACGAAAGTTTTTGAGTGTGTAAATAATGTTTGTCTTTACGCTAAAACTACTCAACCGATTGAGCTGAAATTTGGTATGTAGATAGCCTTTTTATTCCGATATTCCCACGGGAACGATGTCTACGCGGGTGAAACCGCGGGGCACAGTTGGTTAAAAATAAATATAATGCAAACGTATAATAATGTATACATTAAATGAAATTGCACTCTGTGCGTTAAAAGAATAAGGGTTTCAGCATTCTGATGTGACAATTTGTACGTTTGTACTTACATTATTACATATGACGCGCATGTGATTAGAAAACACTTGTGACTTACCTGTGAACAAACAATAATTGAATCATTAAAACTATATCTAATACGAAGAAACGTTCAACGTTATGTCAAGGGATATCTCCTTCCAACGAAAAAAATATCATTAAAATCGGTTCATAAACGACTAAGGTATCCGCGAACACACATAAAAAAATGTATACGGTCAAATCGAGAAACCTCCTCCTTTTTTTTGAAGTCGTTATAAAAGGTCTTTACAGAAAAATATCGTCACAAAGAAGCCTTTTTCCAAAAAAAATACCTAACTGGATAAACCTAAAAAAATCCTAAATGTTTATCTAGCAAACAGCGTTTAAAAAAAGAAACGCTGTCTTTGCAATAAAACCGGTCGTAGACGCTGTTCATGTGATAAAACCGATCTTAGATAAAGATCATTATAATTACAAAAATATCTTTATTGACATAATTTCCGATTACATGTTTTTTGAATCCCGAACTAGTCAAGCTGTGTTTCAGGAGCCGGTGGCTTCTCCCATCATATTATTCTATTCAAATTATGTTCAAGAAGTTTTATTTTTTTTTTAATTTCAAAAACTAAAACTTAATTTATTTTTGTGTAATTACTTTATACCTTTACGTCATTATCGTTTGGGATCAAACATCTCAAGACCCCTGCCAACATAGGCCTGTATTTACACAACTATTTGCCAAAGGATTTATTTGACAATCATTTAAACTTCATCGGGTCAACAGAGAATCTATATCGGTTTTTGACTCATCTGTGTAAATATATACGTTTACCCAGTCATCCGGCAATCCTATAATTATAGAGCTTAATTAGCGTGCTAGTGTGAGTGCTATCGCATCGGTATAGAGCATTATTTAAGGGATCCTATTTTTTTAAGATTGCATATATTAGTTTTTAGGTTAAGAGCAAACGCTTGTACTAGGAATTTGTAAAACATGTATTTTTAAGAAACTATTGCCGTCGCGCAGTGCCCGAACAATCAACAAGAGTGCGATAGACCTACAACATTTTTACTAAAATAAGGTTATTTTTTGGACAAAACTTTTGCGGATGAGTGCATCCGTCTTTCTATCATTTTCTTTATGATAAAACCCTTTTAAATTTGTCTGTTCGCTGTTTTGATCAGGGCAGTAAAATAGGTCATTTTTCAGGTTTTTTAAAGGATATAATTCTTTTTGGAATTGGTTGTTCACAAAAAAGCAAACAACAGGGGCGTAACTTTAGAAAACTTAATTTTTTGTAAAAAAAAATGCTCTGGAATCTAGAAGCATTTTCCACGGAGAAAACAGAGAAATACAATTGCGTGGTAAAATGCACCTCGCGTTCCCTCTTAATACTTACTGATAAAGATTAAGGAAGCTCTTAATAAGTGATGTGAACTTAGTACTTAATCTAAAATTTAAATCTAAATAAAAATCATTGCCGTTTAAACAAATCATTCCATGAATCACATTGAAACTACGCAGCTTTCACAGGTGGTAAGAGCATATTATATCAATGTTCCGCCTGACTTCCTACCAATAGCTTGCCATAACTTTACGGTGTTCCAGCAGCACACAGTCCTTGAGAGTCAGAGTATCCAAAGTGTAGCGTCTTCCATTTTCGACCACATCATCGCTTATCATCAAGCGAGCTAAGATTAAGTAGTTATATAAAAACACTTCCAACTACAAGATTCAGGTTAAACTTGTACAGGGAAATTCGACTAAAGGTACGTGAATTACAGCCGGTATATAACAATAATCATTGTACTGGGAAGTTTTTGGACTCTGCAACTAACTAGCTGTTAAAATGTCTTATTCAGTATGTAACTGCTACATCATCAGCCCACGTGGTCAGATGAAAAAGTTGTTATACCGTTGCATTTTTTTTGTCAAACATTTTTGACACAACCGGTACAAATGCCAAGCTATATCAAAGCGACTACGTACCACATAATACTGTCCACACAGAAGAAGAAATAATTCGAATCTTTGTCGTGAATGCACCTCAAATGACAGAATTAGGTACACATTGCCGTGATGGAGAAGCAAGGTCAAGCAACTTTGTGTGTGGTCAGTCCACTACTGTAGTATAGTATCCGACCTTCACGCGAATTTATTTTTACTATATGACTCGGCCGGCCCTATTAGAATTTGCCCTTCGATGCTATTTGGTTAACGAAATGTGACAATTATTTGGATTAGCTGTACCGAGGCCAAATGCCTAACTAGACAATTTTAATTTTATTAATGGCTTCATACGATCAGATATAATGACAAATATGTATCTTTTTTATTGTTTGTTGACACAAAGTATGGTGATTGTAAATCACCATACATCTGATCTCTCGTGATGATAATTATAATTATTATTGAATGCATAAGACTATATTATTTTGTATATCTGATAGGCTAGTATTAACTATCAACATCACAACTTACACCTGACAATTTTGTGGTTATATCTCGCCTGGTGGCAAGCGATGGTGTGGTCAAATATGATCTTAAAATATTTCATGGAAGTCCGAACATTTTTTTAATTTCAGTCATTTTAATCACCAAAACATCCGCAGATAAGTTAGGTAGGAGTAGGTGAAATAAGGTCTGTTGTAAATACGACAGCCGTGTTGAACCATATTTGCACAAGTATTTGCGTCTCGTTTTAGTTGTACTATTAACTAGTAGTACTCGTATGTCATTGTTATTCAATACTACGTAGGTATAGCCTAGGCAGGTATAGTTTGCGATTTGTTACATTATGTTAAACACATCTCGTCGAAAGGCTGGCGACCTTGCACGGCGCCTTATGACGTTGGTGACAATATTGTATTTGGTATATAATATGAATTTGTGATTCTATTTTTAAAATGTTTCTCATAGACTACAAAAAGAACACTCTGCTGATAGCTGGACACTCGCGTACAGACTTAGGGCCAGTTTCACCGGTGCCTGATATGTATTATATGATATTAGGAATATCGATGATATTAGGAATTTATTTGACAGATTTTTAACAACTTTTGTATGGTGTCATCTGTGAGATAACTATCTAAAACTGTACCATGAACCGGTGAAGATGGCCGTACGAGTAAGTGTCCTATGTTTAATTCGAAGAATATTTTACTACATTGTATACCGTCAACAAATACGTACAATACCTACTACCACAGAATAAATAATAGTAAAAGTACTACTACTAACAATGTCCGAATCAAAAGATCGTCTTTTGTTTTCATTCTTGGTAACATTTAGTTCAGTGTTGTTGTTCCCCTTTCCAGTACTATGTTGTATCACTAAGTTTGTACGCGGGGTGTCCGGTAACAATTTTTCCGATGTTTTGAATTTTTCAATTTCTGCAATGAGATATTTTTTTAATTTTTATTTTCATTATGGCTTCACACGATTAGTGTATTGAGCCAGTGTCAAGTATTAATATTTTTCAAGTCTTGAAGAATTGAAGTCGTAAAGATGGGGCAAAGTCACACTTTAGGTCAAATTGAAGTCAAAATCTAGTCCAAGTCGTACCCTTAGTGGTGGACTTTACTGAAGATTTTCAGTGGAATTTTCGTGAGAACGCAGATATCATGTTTTTCATAATCGTGCTGTTTCCCTACCCTCGCACACTTTCACCGGCACTTAATAGTTAATAATCCTCATTTATTACACATTAACTCGCGGAAGAACACAAGTTTTAGGAAAAAATACAATGAGAACACACACACTTTTCCACGTTCCCGCCAAAATTCCAATGATATATCAAACATAAGTAATTGAACCAATATAAATAACCTGCACGATTTATTTAAGTACAATATTCCAAGAGTGAAACGTAGTACTTTAAGAATTCTTGTACACGCCGACACTGGTATCTATCTACTCGTATTAGGTACTTTGGCGCCACTACATCCGTCTCTTTAATTATTGTGATAGAATAGGTACCTATTGAATGGACCACGTGCTATTTTAATTTGAAACTTATACCCCGCTCTGTTATTTAATTTTGAAACTTATACTTAAGACTTTAAGGATCACGTGCAAGCTTGTACTACGGCAATAAGCTATGGTATCAAATATAATTACGCTTCTACTAGTCGTAACGGAAGCTTGTGACATTAGTTTACAGTTTAAAGTAAATACTGACAGATGTATTTTTAATTTTAAAAGAAAACAATATAAAAAGAGTTTATTATATAATATAAAAAGATTCCGTTCTAAATAATAGTACATTACTATATTAGTGCGTTATGATGGTTATAACATGCTCGGCTCAATTACGCCCTCGCCTTCGGCTCGGGCTGAAATTCCGCCTCGCATGTTATAACCAATACGCACGTATATCGTACGACGTTTTTTAACAAATTTGCGAGGAAACAGAAAAAAAAACATTTTATATTTTGTTCATTTCTAATTATTGAAACAGTTAGTGAAATTACAATTATTAAAATTATACGTAGTTGTAGTTGGTTTTTGTGATTATGTTTTCATACGTAGTTATGTATCTGTCTTTGGATATTGACGGCAGCAAGCTGTCGCATGCGGTTCGCGCTTCGTTAGTATATCCGGTGGAGTTGAAGTAATATATGGCTCTTCTTCATCATTGAAAGTTGTCATATTTAAATGTTCACATTCAAGTACAAAGAAAAGAAAATTTGAGAAAATTGGCGCGAGGATTATTTTCTGCCGTAGCTGCGTAAAAATGTTGGCAAAGACGTTAGAGCATGCAGCTAAGTTTTTAAATTACCGAATAAACAGATTTTTTTATTTTAAATAAACTGAATCTGTGAATGCACACTGTTGCTTTCCCGCCATTTTAACAGCGCGCTAGCGCTGCCTACTGACTGGCGCCGCGCGGCGATTAGTTCGAAATTTGAATAGCAACAGCGCGCGAAATGGCAAATAATACTGTTATGGAATTTGTATGGACTATAACTTAACTATTTGCTTTGGTAACACACGCGTTTTTTATGACCCGCTTTACATATTTAAAACCCGTGGAATTACATCAGCTTTACGAGCAACGGTGTTAAAAAAATATTATATTTAAGATTTAACTTGAGTAACGGTGAATCAAATCTGAATACATGTCTGACATTACAAATTATGAGATCTACGAAGAGAATAAGTCTTATCCAGTGTAGTTGATTATTCTTATCAAATATTCAGAATTACACATGTACTTCCACGTGCACCTACAGTTGATAACAAACTTTAAATAAAAACCGGCCAAGTCGAGTTGAATTCGCCCACCGAGGCAACGTTGGTATGTACCAATTAAGCTAGACCTCTAAATTGTATCAGCTTTCATATAACTCAGAGGTCTACCTGAATTGGCGTAAAGTATGTATGTATGGGGGCACCCTTTAATTTTCAACTTTTATTTTTTGTTTTTTTTTTCTTAATTTGTGTTGTAAGACCTTGCTTCTTGCCAAATTTCATGATTCTAGGTCAACGGGAAGTACCCTATAGGTTATAGATCCAAAACCTATAGGGTACTTCCGGTTGACCTAGAATCGTCAATTTTGGTTAAAAGCAAGGTCTTACAGCACAAATAAAGGAAAAATCCGAAAAATAAAAAAGTTGATAATTAAGGTACATTTTGGTACTAAGAAGTTTTCGCGAAAATCTAAATTTGCCCATATTTTTTTATTGTGTTGACTCAAGACCTTGATTTTTATACAACCAATAGAGACTATAGACTTCAGTATCAGGTATAAATTTCAACTTGCTAAGTCCACCTGTTCCTGAGAAAACGGAGTGGTGACTCACGGACAGACGGACAGACAGACGGATAGACAGACGGACAGACAGACAGACAGACGAACTCGAATGAAACTGAAATGATGAACTCTCAGAACTCGATAAAATTTCCAAGGAATCACCTGGGTATATTATATTTATATATTATATAATATAATATATATTATAATAATATATACTCTTTCAAGCTAAAGAAGAATCGATCCAGGCGTCTTTGAATAATCGAGGAACATACATTTCCGACGGATTGAGAATATCCTCCTTTTTTAAAGTCGGTACATGAAAAGTCACCTTGCAGCTAAATCGCTTAAGTAAATGACATTATAGATGGCCGTTGAAGACGTATGTTTGAGTAAATTATGAAGAATTGTACCTAATTACATATATTATTATGTAGAAAATTGGTATTCGTACATTAATTTTTAACTTCGTAGGTACTTGAAATTGGGTTAATATTTAAAAAACAATTAGAGCCAAGCAAATATATTTTTACCATTGCCACTCGAAAAAGAGCACTTTTTTCATCGACAGCAGTGAATAAAAGGCTCTTTATTCACTCGGTGAAAAAAACATTTTGAATTTGGAGCAAGCACGAAATACGAATTATGGTCAAAATATAAATGAAGCTTGCTAAAAGTGCCTACTGGCTGGTTAATTGGAGGTTAACGATAGAAGCTATATAATTAAATAAAAATAAATATCCCGCCAATTTTGGTTACATTCTTTTTTGTTTTCATTATAGCTCCATACGAGTAGTGTATTCAGCCAGATTCAAGTATTCCAATTGTTCAAGTTTTTGTAAATTCAAGTCATAATGTTGAGTCAAAGTCACATTTCTGTGTTGTGAGTTCTGAGTTAAGTTGAAGTCACAGTCTAGTCCAAGCCTTACTAAAGATGTGAACTTTACAAAAGATTTTCAGTAGGATTCGGTGAGAACACAAATAGCATGTTTTTCAACATTGTGCTGTTTTGCACACACACTCGCACACATTCACTGGCACTAAATGCTTAATAATTCACTTTTATTACACATTACTAATAAAATATGAAAAACATAAATACTATAAGTAGGTACTACTATTTATTTTCTCGCACCAATGGTAAAAAAAAGATTACACGACTCATGAATAAAAAAATTAGTCGCGGTCCTTGTACCCCTCGCTCCGCTCAGGATTATAATCTAGAATCCCTCGCTACGCTCAGGATTCAGCTGCTCTCGGGATCCAACTTAGTCCCTCGAATTAAATTGCCTTTTTATTCACTTGTTGTATAATCTACTATTGTTACCATTGCCACTCAAAAAAGAGCACTTTATTCATCGATAGCAGTGAATAAAACACCCTTTTACTCACTCGGTGAATAGAAACATTTTGAATTTGGAACAAGCACGAAATACGAATTACAACCCGGTCAGAATATCTGTGCACCTCGCTGGAATGCGGCGCCTCTCCCGCTTCCCCTGTCACCTCTCCGCGCACTCCCTGGTGCGACAGTACAGTTGGCATCTTCGTTGCCGACCGCCGATATGACGTCACGAGGTCAGGTGCACAGATATTGTGACCGGGTTATATGTACAAAAATTAAATAAATCTTGCTAAAAGTTCCTACTGGCTGGCTATATGGAGGTATACCATAGAAGCCATATAATTAAATAAAAATAACAATCCCGCTAATTTTGGTAAAATTCTTTTTTGCTTTTATTATGGCTCCACACAAAGTGTATTCAGCCAGATTCAAAAATTAAATTTGTTCATGTTTGTTCATTCAAGTCATAATGTTGAGTCAGTCACATTTCTGCTTAAGTTGAAGTCACAGTCTAGTCCGAATTATACCCTTAGTAAAGATGTGAACTTTACTGAAGTTTTTCAGTGGGATTTTGGTAAGAACACAAATAGTATGTTTTTCAGCATTGTGCTGTTTCCCTACACTCGCACGCATTCACCAGCACTAAATGGTTAGTAATCCATATTTATTACACATTAATAATAAAATATGATAAATAAAAATACTATACTACTATTTATTTTCTCGAAGTCAATGGTAAAAAGAAGATTACATGACTCGTGAATAAAAATTTAAGCTCGCTCCGCTCAGGATTCTAATCTAGAATCCTTCGCTGCTCTCGGTATCCAACTCAGACCCTCGAATTAAATTGCCTTTTTATTCACTTGTTGTATAATCTACTATTTTATGATTCTGAATTTAAGGCGTCAATTGCTCAGATGTATTTTACATTTATAACAACTATTTACAAAGTCAACTTTATAACGTAATTGAAAAACATAATTAAATGTCACGCTGATTATATAAGCCGATAAAAAAATGAATTTCCAAGATCATCAAGGGTATATTTACAAGCAGGTACAGTAACATGAAGAAAAGTTATTACTTATAATAATTTATCAACATATTGCATGAACATTTATTCCACTCATAAGCACGATAATCCTACACGTGTAAGAGATAGCTATGCCACAGAATAAATATTAGTACAAAGGCATGTTTTAATATGATTCCGCATGACTGATATGCCCCGCCTGAGCTAAGACGTGACGTCATGAAATAGTCGATTACACGAGAACCTCAGAGAGCATTTTACTTATAATTTATGCTCTAAGTGCCTAGTGCGAGCACAGAATAAATAGTGTGTACTACGTAGCGAGTTTCTTTAGATTGGTTTTCTCACTAGATCACGTTAATGTAAACGCAGATGAAAAAGCGCCATCTAGTTTGCATACCAAGTAACATTGTAATTTCCAAACAAATCTGCGTTTACTAATAAGTAAATTAATCAAGTAAAACTTAACTCAGACAACAAACAAAAAAAATAGGTACGTATCTCTATCCTGACAAATACTAAAATATATATTCTATATGCATTAAATGTATTTGTTATGAAGTAAACTACAATAAAAAAACTAAGCATTTTATTATTTTTAACCGACTTAAAAAAAGGAAGAGGTTTCTTAATTCGACCGTATATATATATATATATTTTTATGTTTGTTCGCGGATAACTTCGTCGCTTATTCGTGGATAACCGATTTTGATTATTATTTTTTTGTTCGAAAGGAGATATCCCAAGTGTGGTACCATGGTAATTTTATCGAGGTCTGTTAAGTATCTCCAGAGATATCGAGATAAACATCTCAAAATTGGTACTGAAAATAAATAGCGCGGCATTGAAGTCGGTTCTTTTTTTAGTTTTTAAACGATATTATAGTATATTATGTCGATATCTAAGTAATTTAATACAGACTTCAAATAAATATAATTTACAAATATCTCCCATCTTTTTTTACTTTACCTACGTCACAATATTACAGCGCTATGATAAAAAATAAAAACATGGAATTTTTATATGGAGCTTCTTTTCTAGTAGGTAGTGAATACTGGATCACATCTCGGCATGGCACGTTACAAAAAATATTATAAAACGCAATTTGCAAGACGCAATAGAACTGGATTCGCCGCAAGAGGGCGCGGCGCGCGGGGGCGGTGACGTGACGTGACGCCTCGTGACGCTTGCACCGCATTATGTCAGTCGAGTAAACAATTTACTGTTTGTAAACATGAGCCACAGCCACAGCGAGGCACAAAACATAAACAAGACCACGCTGCTTAGAAATGTCAATGGCGATGGCGTCCGATTCGTGGAATCGGCGCTCGTTTCGCGATTATACGTCGATGAATAGGCGGATTAAGCGGCCTATGTAGTGATTAGAAAACTTTTTTTTCCAAATATACTTACATTATTTATGTTAGATAGTGCGTTAGTGCGTTCCGGCGTGTCTTAAATTCCAATTTTGATATACTTAAGCCTAGTAGGTCATACTCGTATCTGTGGGGGGTGAAATTACAGGGCATGTAAGACTCAACATCTTTGGGTCTCAAGGTGACAGGCGCAAACAGGTGCATACAAAATTCTGGCAGTCCAGAATTTTGCATGCCGCTGTATCTGTAATAGGTAGACGTCATCGCTTACCATCAGGCGACTGGCGAGCGTCGTGCTTGTCCTGTTAACTTCTATCATAAAAAAATGTATACGTACTACTTATACATCGATGTGTAATAATAACGATAAGAGATCTCCTCCTACCCTGAGATTTTATTTTCTGCACCTACTTACCCATCTAAAATTATTTGTTATTGGTTTGTTAAAAATGGATAGGTAAACTGCCCTTGGGTATTTGATAAATAATTAAGTTGGATGTGTTTTAACTATAAATGTAAATTAAACGTTTCTGATTGTATCAATGTAGACGATTTTTTGATGCTATTAAATAAGGTGTACAGTGGCGCAAGTATAACTTGGCGTGCCTGTGCGCCACTGTGCTTTTACTTTGTACTTTGATAACAGTTTCTCTTAAACCACTTTTAATTACTTTTGGCATTATTGAACTATTTTAATGTAGCAGATTTATCAACAATAATGTCGCGGTAATCTCTCAAACGTCAAACTCACAGTTTCAAGAGAGCGGAATTAGTTCCAAAAACCACCACCGCCAAGTTATACTTGTGGCACGGTACTAAAGTTTTATTAGAAAGTTAAATAATTGATTTTTTTTAACCTATATTATATTGTATGCATGTGCATAATACAACAGGCATGATTTGCTATTTACTTTGATCGATCATTATTATAATCGTAATTCCAGACATTGTAAATTAAATTATAATTATTTCATTAAAATAAATCTGCGTCATGTGCCAAAATGCAAAAGATAAGGTTCCCTTTCATATGTGCAAGTTTATTTATTGAATTAAAAACATTGGCTCATCTGAGTTATTTAGAAAGACATGACAGTAGTTGTACTGTATCTACAGATGTTATTATATATTCATTTATTCGATGAAATCTCTCGGGTTGTAATACGCCCGGACTTTTGGAAGGCATTGACGGAGCCGAAGCCAACGTATATTATTATTGTATATATTATGAATTATAATTATATATATCATTATATTTATTATATATTATATTATTATTCTATCATAACACATAATAAATAATGGTACAAATGTAGTAATCTGTATAAGAAAAGTACTAATGATATATATTATGTGTTCCTTATTAAAGCACTTAGGTGTCGATGAGAGACAGTGACCCCTATTAGCAGGTGGTCAGCATTATTTATACTATAGTAATTATTGTAACTATTGTAGTAATTGTCTTCATCACCGTTAATAAAGGATAGGTAAATTATTTATAAATTGGTGTACCGTAAGTAGTTAAAAATGCAGTAAAATAAAAAAATGCTTCCACAATTTACAATGTCACAGATTCTAATGGCCAAATCACGCGACCGTGGTTTTGCGTCAGTAACACCTAACTCAACCGCGAAATTCTACCAAAACCCACGGGTACAGAGTCCACTCCACTTATATTTAGCGTCAACATAAAATACAGTATAATATTCTTAAGATAGTTTCACGCTAATAATTGTTCTAGTTTCGAACCTGTCATTGATACGCCCACGGCATTCTTCAGCTTTCGAGTTTTGCGGAGACGTAGAAAACGGATACCTTACCAATTAATAATAACGTATCATCGAGGCGACGACGGAATTATCCGTCATGGAAAAAACCTCAAACGTGAAATTCTCGCGAATAGTTACCATGGGCTCACTTGAAAGCCGTTCACGCTCAGCGACGCGCGACGCATCTATATATAAGTGAATAGTTTAATCGAGTTATAATCGACTTCTTAGAGCGAAAATTAAAAGTAACCACTCATGGTACTTTCGCACTATAAATTGACATGCTACATCGATCAACTTTCACTTGAAAATGGCGAATCGCTACTGGAGTAAGCCTCAAAACTTTATACCGTCTAATGGAATTAATTCAAATTCTCCTACATAAATCATCCAAATAGATTTTGGCATTTAAATCGATAGGTACATAAAACTTTTATAGGTGCAAGAATTATAATAAGTTCAGCAATAATTGTGCCAATAAATCATACTATGATTATAGCATAGCCGATTGCATTTGGTTCTTAAATAATAGATATGGATTTTCTAATAATACATATAACGTTTTATTTTGATAAAACAATGTTGGCCAGCTTGGCTGGCAGCAGTTAGAAACAAGGAGCTGAAGATAGAGCTCAGTGGCGTGCCACCGGAGAGACCCATGTCCAGCAGTGGATGAATACTGGCTGATGATGATTATGAAACAATTTTGGTTTAAAATGTATGGATACTTGTTGATAGAATGTTAAATAAGGATAATATTTCATGGATAGGTCAGAATCATTTAAAAATAGCAGTAAATTCCGAATTAAAATTCTTCTACCACCATTTAACTTCATAAAAATGTTAATAAAAACTCGTTTAGTTGAATAGGTAAATTATTATATAGTGTTGGATCTATTTTGAGACGTGTAAGGTCTCGAGGGCATACTTTTGGCGCCACCTCAACATCCTTCTTGAGATGTCTATTTGATTTTACACTGGGTTTGTATCTTTTCATGTGAGGATTATGACCAGCCCCTATAGACAAAATACAATTTCCGCTTCCATTCATGCTAACGCAAGTTTAAAGTGTATGAAATGACATTTATTTTTCCGCAACAAAGTTGTAATTCCCATACATTTTGAAGTTGCGTTGGCGTGAATGAAAAAAATAATTAGATTTTGTTTAGGGGCCAGGAGTGGCACAGTCTTGTAACATTTTTTTTTGGCTTAATAGCAAAAACGCGGGAGTTTTGGACGAAGAATGATAGCAAAGATCAACCAGAAGAAATATTGCTGTTTGCTACATACGTTGATTGATTATGTAAAGAAAGTTGTTGGTCTTCTTGGATACGGTTAGCGTCGCCATAACAGTAATAGACAGAAGAAGATCTTCCCTCTACAGTGAGTGCGGCCGAAAACTATTATCAAAATTATTTATTTATTCTGATAATTTTGTTGAATTTTATTGGAACATTTTGCGGTAAGCAGGTATAATTCCATCGACAGACGCCGCTAGCTTTCCTAGCATCTCGTACAGAGGAGCTTTAGCTGCGAACGTTTTATAAATTAGATATTTTATTCACAATATGCCTCACTGTGAGACGGAATTAGCATAATCGCTGCTCGGCACGACCGGTTATGAGAATTGAGCACCAATCGCATTGTAGCGTATGATTGAGAAAAAAACTTGACGCCACTTTAAATCGTTAGCGCAAAGCGTAAAAAATGATTAGAATCCAAGGGCTTCTTCGTATAACGCGTTGCACGTGTAAGACGTTTTTGTGAAGTGTCAGTGCCGTCAAATGGAATAAAAAGTGTTCTCTGAATCTTTTTTACTTTTTATTTAACAATTTTAATTTGTAATGGTAAGTATACCTATTAAAGTATAAAATATTTATAAAGCTATTTTTATATATAATTAGTCCATCTAGAGAAAGCTTAATTTGTTTGACTAAACCTTGATTGGATTACACTGCATTGTATAAAACTACGTCAATATTAAAATGCTCAATTGATGATATTATTGCTTAAAGCGTTCCTGATTGCTAGTAAGTGCAATAAAAAAGCAGGCACAACCTTAGTAAGCTTAGTTCAATGATCTATTATTCAGTCAGTATATATTATGGTACTCTTTGATCTAGTCATTTGAATAATGGCGCCTCAACGTAGTCCACCTTCAGTGACACCACAAATGACAAAAGTGAAGTGTTCCAGATGACAAGTGACAGTTTGATCGGTGCCAAAAGCGTCGAGTACTCGACTGTACTCAGCAAAGGTCACTAATGCACAGAATATTTTACAGTCAATAGGAGTGGGCTGAACGCGTCTGCTTTTGATAATATCGATAGTGCTAGGTTAGGCGACTGCAATAGCAAAAAAATATGAAAGGGCCATAAAATAACAAATAATTTGCCTAGCGTATTTAAATCTGTGTACAAGAGCAAAGATTGATACACAAATTCAATATTTAAAACAAAACTTTTATTGTAATCGCCTCAAATTATTTGGTCCATTATTCGCATGTCGTATTACAGCCGGTGCTTAAGCTTGATTGGGGGATATGATGTTAGTATGACATTTAGCTCTAGCTGTGATTGGCCGACGCTTTCGCAGCCATATTTGTATACATGTTAATGTGTCATCGCAACTGCTGTCATAGTAGCTATCTACACATAAACAAAAAGTTTCACTTACATCGTGGTTTCATAAAACCACATCAAACTTTTTTTTCATTTAGTTATAATAATTCCAAAATTGTCTTAATCATCTCCAGTAAAATAATTTAAAAAAATAAGTAAGATGGTAGTAGGTATAAGTAGAGTATTCAATCGGATGCCAACGATCTTCGAATTAGTAATATCATAATTAGTGCTATTATTAAAGACTGCACTAGCGTAATTGAGGTCGTGGCCCTACAATTATGCATGTTAGATTACGCCCCTATATCTATGGAAATAAGTTCTAATATAGCTGATTGATCACATACAATGACTGGGTTAGGAAGTCGTTAATTTCTTTGATATTGGTTATTTGCTTTTAGAATCCTATATCATCAATACTGATGAAGGATCATATCAGATCATAGTCAGGTCAGAGTATTAAAGAAGAATTCTTTCATTAATGAAATATTACTAATTTTATTTGAATATAACTAGTATGTAACTAGAATTTAAACTAGTTTGAACCAGATTGGTAAAATGTATGTGTATAAACTTGCAAGGTGCTTGGCACACGTTATGGAAAACCGAGTATCCGTTTTTGTCCATTCAGCATGACAACAGCAATATATTATATCTTTACGTTAAATGCAAGTGTTCCGCAAGGTATCATATTAAGTCCATTACTTTTGCCTCGATATATTTTGAGCAAATAAGATTAATTATTACAAGCCTTTTCATATTTTATTTTTTTTATCCGTATTATCGATTTAGATGGAACGTATAAAAAGTGAGGTAGATTTAACAACCAATGCAAATTTTAAGATATGTGATTAATCATATTTTTGTTTTTCTTTTGATGGACAGAGAAACAATTTTTTTTTTATCGCATTGTATGAAATAATTTAAATAGCATTACTATAATAATTTATTACTATAGTAATGCTATTAATTAATTATTATTATTATTTTTTTAATGTTTTGTTAATGCGATCTTTCTATGTTATGTCAAATATTGTAATTTGTAAATTATTTTGGAGAATAAAAATTTATTATTATTATTGAAATTTATTATTATTATTATTTGACCTCTATCTCAACTGATGTTAAATAACGATACGGTCTAAAATTACACTGTTTTCCTGGAAATTAAAGACAATAATCATACAAAGCGTGTAAATATCCAAATCCTATCCTGTCTTTCAAACTACCTCATTAAAAAAGATCATCTTTTTGTGGTTATGTGCAAAGAATGTGTTACAGTTTAATTATTTCTCTCTCAGAATGTAGGTAAGATCATATCAATGTACCTCTTCACAAGTTCATCACGCCGCGTCATAGCGAGTAAAAATTTCGAAACCGGTTTATCTAGTACCGATAGATGGCAGTGGAATATTTTTCACTTCGCAGTTTCTTGACATTGCGTACTCAGTTATACGGTCGAAGGGCTATCGGGCTCAAAATACCGATGTCAGTTTACGTCAGGAATGTGCGTGTGAGTTTTATGCCCCTTTCTTAGTTTAGATATTAGAAAAAGGTTATTTTATTTAACTTTTGATATGACTGAACATGAACAAATTCATCGGGGTCAAGAGTAATTTCTTGCTGGGAGGCATCAATGAAACGGATCCTTAAGTTTTGAAAGGATATTTAATTTTAATAGATGTCATTAGTGTTTTAATAGCGTTAGTGTTTTAATATCCAGCGTTTGACCACTATCTCTATCTATATCTGTTGGTAAGTGGTGATACGGTCGAGGATGGTAGCACGATAGCCTTCGAATGGAAACTGGTTCTCGAAGACAGCTGCCGAAACACATTAGCGACAAATTTTCCAACTTGAGGGTGGTAGCTGCCCAGGCGATAAAATACCTAGCAAAAGATAATGTCGAATTGGAAAAAAAAGAAGGGTATGAGCTATGAGCTGCTTGATGGTTATGATTTGACAGCGTTTACTCTGTACTTAAGAGGTAAGACACGGATGACACTATTTTAACGCCAGTTTTTGAATTTTCTAAGTGTAATCACTCGATTTTATTAAACAATTGAATTCATTGATAATACATAATGGTAATCTGAAATTGATTTTAAGTAATCATAATAATTTCCATTACATAATTTGTCCAACCGAACCGCCATATCACGTGGATTTCCCGTGCCAATATTTACTATCACGATGTTATGATAAGATTACATTAATAGCTAGATAGTGTTTAATTCATTATGTTGATTGAGAAAAACATTATGGAATAATTCATTTACGATACTATAAATTTCGAGAGGCGGATGTAAGTAGTTACATCGTTAATATTTTTACAGACTTAAAAAAGAGGGAGTTCTCATTTCGTTTGTATGTATTGTTATTTTTTATTATATAAGTTTGGTTACCGATGTCTCAGTTAATTGCGGACCAATAAAAAAAATCGATAAAGTATACTTATGAGGTGGTCTCCATATAAATGTATCGAGATATTTTCCAGTTATTATTTATCGTCTGAATAACTGACAAAGAGATGGCACTGTTCCAAGGTGGACTATCATCATCATCAACATAATCAGTTGGTATCAGTCCACTGCTGAAAGATTGCCTCACCAAGATACGTCACTGAGCCTGATCTTCGTATTTTCTTTTCCAGTCACTGCCCACCGGTCGACCTGTTACCAGGTGGAGCGGACGATATACGCACTCAAGTAGCCATACCATTACTTAAATAATGACACTAATTATAAAAAAACTAATTGTAAATAAGCTACTTCAAGTAGTGGAAGTTGTTAAGTTTCATGTTTATATACTTAAACGTTTATTTTAAAGCTGGTACTGTTCCAAAAGATGAAATAAAGATTCGGTCTGCTTTGCAAGTCAATTCCGATTCCTTCGTACGCAGTGCGCGCAGGATCCATTCATGTTCCAGAGAGATTTGCGTGCCTTCACGAAATAGCGAATAGTGCGATCGAACTAAACCAAGTAATCCTAAACATTTTATATTACCCCAATAGGCATAACGGGCGAGCGCTGGCATCGCTTACAGTCGCGCGGTTCATTCCACTAAATCCAATACATTTTTTATTCATGAAACGATTGACGTTTGTATGTTAATTCGCAGCGTAGGTCCCAGCCCGAAGGATGAAATATTGAATTATTGCCCAAACTCGGGGATATATAGTAGGGGTCTCTTCGATATTAATCCGTTGGCCGCCCGGGGCTCTGGCAGGAATTCAAATAAATCCGCTCTGTGACAAACAAGACGTATAAATCAATCAGAGAAAGGTGGCGTGCAGCCTCTATTGCAACCGCCCTCGCACAAGACTGCCCTTATCAAAAGTCGAACTAATTTGTATCGGGGATTTATAGCCAAGATTACTACTAAACTCGTTATGAGTTTTCAGGAGCGATATTTTATTTACAGGTTTCTGTTGTGATTTATTGACTTTGGAGGGCAAGAAAGTCGAGTGTCATGGACATCAGACTTTCTGTTCCATAAAAAATAAAAACGTTTTTATTTCTTTGACAGATAGTTAATTTAAATTGTAGCACCAATTTTCTATTTTGACCACTATCTATATGGTAAGCGATGATGTGGTCGAAGATGGTGAACACGCTAGACCTAGAATGGTCTGACTCTCAAGGGCCGTATGGTTATGGCGGCAGATTAAAAATAATATCATATAGGCTAGCATTTGACCATTACCTCACCTGTTGGTAAGTGATGATATCGTCAAAGATGAAGTAAGCACGCTAGGTCTACAATAGGAACTGGCTCTCAAGGATAGCTGCCGGAACACATTACGTGATTAGAGACAGATTTTATAAATTAAGGATAGTAGCTGGCCACGTGGACACTAGATTGTGTCCTAACACTATGCGGGGGGTTGTGGGTTTCTTAACGATGTTTTTCCTTCACATAAATGTGTCAATAGAAAATTCCATTGGTGCACGGCAGGGATTCAACTCGGTACCTCTGGCATCAAAGCCGTCTATTTTCCCACTTACACCACTGGGCCCTCAAAACTAACTACTGGCAGACTTTCTCCTTGATGGTGGCAAGCTACTTTTTTGGTAGAAAGTCAAGTGAAACATTGATATAATGCTCCTACCACTGGTGGAAATTCTTTACACGTTTATTGTTATTTTTACTTCTGTCATGCGTGTGAATCTAAACGTATGATAAAAACGCTGATTTTGGTATAATTTAGCCATACATAAGCAATTAATTAACTCCTTGAATGTCTCCATTATATTTTAGTTATCGTTGCAGAAGACGCGCCTAAAATTATAACAGACGAGTTTATTTTCTAATGTTAGCATTCCAAATTCAAATGCTACCGTTATATCTAGTTAGTTTATAGCGTCTAATTTAAGTCTGTCACTGTATAATTTGCGAATCTAACTTGATTTTTAACTAAATTAAGCTCCATCATAATGTAAGCGGGTCGGAAGAAACTGATACTTTAGACAAATAGAATATAATAAATAAAAATTCAAACATCACCAAAATTCCGGAGTCAATTTAGATTTAACGTTTATATAAGCGATACCAAGGCTAGTTGCTATCCGTCGTTAGTAATAAGCGGTCACGCTCCTCATTAGAAACACTTGCGTTTAAATCTGTCTTAAATTTTGTGGCATAGAACGTTTTACATTACTTGGTTAATATACAATAAGATCTTATAGCCGGAATTTAAACAGCAATGTTAATTGCGCTGCACGGAGGATGTGAAGAGATGAAGAAATCACAGTGAGGGCATTATCGTTCACGTCACTAGTCGCTAAGACCACGATAAGATACGGCGAGCATTCATTTCGATTTGGACGTTGAAATTCAAATAATTACTTAACTGATACTTAAATATAAGAACTGATTCGTTCGCCGTTACAATAACATCATTCACAAGTATTTTCTGTCATTATAAATTGACGTAAGCGTACCAAATAAAAAAGCAGATGATAAGTACTAATTAAAATGAAACGTTAGGTATTTAAAATACTAAACCAAAACCGCGCAATCCGCGCATTCAACTTTTCTGTTCAATTTTTGTTGAGGAGAAATGTAATGAAGACTCGTGAAAACATTACATGCCTCCTAATTGTGAATTTTAGCACAACTGAAAATGTAGTAAATGTATGTATAAGTATTACTTAGTAAATAATAGTGGGTACTTTTTTAGTTATTTACCACTGGAAGATGGATCTTTAGGGATTTTAACGTTTCCATTAAAAAAAAATAGTTCCACTACACTCACTAGGTGGTTTTTGGTGCGATGCTACTGAGATTTAACTGACAAAAGCGTCAAAAGTAAATATTCGTTAATAATTTTTTGTGAAATTATTATTTCGAAAATAACAAATGTTAGAAATCTAACGAATGAAAGCAGGAACGTCTGTCGAAAGAAAAAACAGACTTCGAATTCCGTGCTTGTCATTTTCAGTACCAAGTTTTTACCGGATTTTATCTCCATATCTCTGGAGATACTTGGTTTATCAGATCTTGATGAAATCATAATGAGATGATGATGATTATGATGACATTGCCATAACCCTATAAATATTACAATCTAGCCAATAGGGCTTATTAGCCCAGCAATCTTATTTTAACCTATTCTTTATACGTAAGCTAAGAATGTGTCCAATGGAACTTTTCCTATGTCTCTAAGTTAGGTGTATACCCATTATTCACGTGTTCATTATGAGTTGCACTTAGTACATTATACTATTAATTATTCTGTGATTTTATCACTAACAGTCTTCGAGCATTTACAAATGGAGATGTTAACGTTGTAAACCGCAAACATTTTTTTTCTGCCAATACTTACGGGGGACGAGGTAAACACGCATTGCACACACACAAATCACTCACTTTAACGATCCCGCACACTAGCTTGAAACACGCACACAGTATTAAAAATACAGCGTAGTTACGCACGCTCATATGGCCAAAAATGGCTATATGGCCAGCAGAGGGGTACGCCTTGCGTTAACATCTCCTTTGGTAAATGCTCGAAGCTAACAGTATACTAATTTGAACGGCTTCGTCCGTTTAGTCCAGCTTAGTTTTAAACCGACTTCCAAAAAGGAGGAGGTTCTCAATTCGTTTGAATATTTTTTTTGTATGTATGTTACGCTATTACTCCGTCAATTGTGAACCTATCCGAATGATTTTTTTTATCGTTAGGGTACATTTCCGAGATGGTCCCGTTGTAATTTCATCGAGATCTGATATGTGTCTTCAGAGATATGACCATAAACGCTTCAAACTTGCTAATAAAATTGACTCCCGGGCATGCACCGGTCGTTTTAGTTTTTAAATATCTCAATTATTTTCTTTCGTTTCGCTAAACAGGGCTATTAATAAATATCTAATAACCTCTTACGATAAACTTCTGTAATAAGTAATCTTTTGTAATTTTATTATTACCATTACTACAGACTAAAATCGCAGCTACAAAAAGGGCTGAGTCATAAAACACACTTGTCACTCAAAAGTTGTGCTTGCTTATGATATCCGTTCTGACTTATGTCGGTATCAGTCGCAGAAATGTGTCAATGTCACACTTTATCCATCTACTATCAGTAATGTCAATGATATTTTGATAATATCATCTTAATATCCCTTTACAGTATTATCTTAACTTGGTGAACTGTATGAATTTTAAAGAGATTTCTAAATAAATTAATAGTTAAGAACTATTTGAAACCGTTGTCTATAAGCTTTTCGGACTTCCAAAAAAGAAGGAGGTTCTCAATTCGTCTGTATGTTTTTTTTTTATATTTCGCGATTACTCCGTCAATTGTGAACTGATTCGAATGATTATTTTTGTAATCGGTAGGGTACGTTTTCGAGGTGGTCCCATTGTAATTTCATCAAGATCTGATAAGTATCTCCAGAGATATGACGATAAACGTCTCCAACTTGCTACTGAAATCGGACTCGCGGAGCATTGAAGTCGTTTATTTCAGTTTTTAAACTATCTTAATTATTGTAAGACTTTATCATATGTAATGAAAATATTACTAATTATAACAATACATACTAAGTCAAATTCGACCGTCCTATCATTTGCCATTATGGAGTTTCAGTCCATCAGTCCGTCATCCCGGCTTCATCATCATGTCAGCTCGTACCATATTATTGCAGTACCATATTATTGCATTGTCATCGAACATACGCAAGTATACCAAATTTGAGTCCCATTGAACGTCAGAAAGTGGTTCTAATTTAGCTTTCAAGATTAGACTCAAACATTATTACCTATATACATACTATATATATATATATATTATGCAACTGTCAGACGGATAATCAGTACCCTTAGTACGAGTTTTCATACCATCGGTATCGTAAATCGAACTAATTTTGTATGAAAAACAGTACAGCGCCTCTAGTGGTTTTTTACACCACTAAATTTAGACTAATCAGGGAGCCCGAATAAGTCGAAAACTATGTGAGATCTGTCAAAAGCGTTTACGATGAAAACTCGTACTAAGGGTACAGTTCCATTCGGATCATGATAATGTACTGTGATCGGTATGCGTTTCTTTAAGTTGTGTTTCACTAATTCACTTTTTAGGGTTCCGTAGCCGAATGGCAAAAAACGGAACCCTTATAGATTCGTCATGTCTGTGTGTCTGTCTGTCCGTCCGTATGTCACAGCCATTTTATTCCGAAACTGTTAAGACTACAAAATTGAAACTTGGTAGGTAGATGTATTCTGTGAACCGCTTTCCGATTTTTATACAAAAATAAAAAATATAAAAGTTTAAGGGATCCATACATGGAGCTGAAAAAAAAATTTTTTTTCTTCAAACTTATAGGTGTGGGGTGTATATGGATAGGTCTTCAAAAATGACATTGAGGTTCCTAAAATCATTTTTTCTTTTTTTCAGTCAATAATTTGAAAGATAGGCGCGTCTAAAGTGGTAAAATGTGTGTCCCCCCCCCTCTAACTTTTAAAGTATGGGAGCGAAAAATATACCCTGTAGATCTCAATAAAAACTAACAACACAAATTGGTTTGAACGAGATACAGTCAGCAGTTTTAGAGATATGGCGACCATAAAGATAACTTTGTTTTTCATACAAACACTATGAAAAACAAAGTTAATTTTGTAGTTGCGAAAAATCATAGTTATGGAATACTTAACTGTGTTACGGAACCCTATGAGTGCGAGTCCGACTCGCACTTGGCCAGTTTATTTTATATAAGTACTGAAACACACAGTTACGTGTATGGTAGGCAACCCTACTTTAATAATTCTTTATTAGTCTGGCCAACGATTGGATGACAGCTGAATGGTTCATTACTTTTTTCTTTTTTTTTAATTCAAAGCGTTAAATTCTGCTTTTGCTATTGGTTACTTGATAATTGATTATGATTTATTTTATGATTTTGATGTGTATATGTGGGTATATTAATACTGCCTACATGGTGAATAAATGCTTTGATTCTTGATTCTACTAACATGACAAGTTAAATTAAAGCTTGTGTAATAACATTAAAATTAAGGTTACTGTTAATTCTACTGTAAATGATTAAATCGCCACTGATCACCACCATCAATATTATAAAATGAGAAATTCAGTTTATTTTAATCTACTAATAAATGAAAACAAGTGAATTATTGAAAAGTACTAAAAACCCGACTGCGTGAACAAA
Organism: Cabera pusaria; assembly: GCA_954871355.1. Classification (NCBI taxonomy): domain Eukaryota; kingdom Metazoa; phylum Arthropoda; class Insecta; order Lepidoptera; family Geometridae; genus Cabera; species Cabera pusaria. The sequence continues at coordinate 8,057,530 of OX940894.1, forward strand.
ATATTTATAAGCATTTCCTATTCCAAACTCCAATAAAACTTATAAGATATGTATATATTCGTAATCAACGTTAAAAAATCTTTATTTTGATACCACACTCAATGTATTATGAAAACATAATTTTTTTTTTATATACATTTTTGGCACCAGTAATCCTTAATTTTGTGTTTTTAACCGACTTCAAAAAAAGGAGGAGGATTCGACCGTATATGTTTTTTTTTTAATGTTTGTTAGCGAATAACTTCGTCGTTTGACCGATGAATGAACCGATTTTTATTTTTTTTTTGTTCAAAAGGAGATATCCCAATTGTAGTACCATGGTAATTTTATTGAGGTCTGATAAGTATCTCCAGAGATATTGAGATAAACATCTCAAAATTGGTACTGAAAATGAATAGCGCGGCAATGAAGTCGGTTCTTTTTAACCGACTTCAAAAAAAGGAGGAGGTTTCTCAATTCGACCGTATATATTTTTTTTTTTTTTTTTTTTTTTTTTATGTTTGTTCGCGGATAACTTCGTCGTTTATGAACCGATTTCGATTATTATTTTTTTGTTCGAAAGGAGATATCCCAAGTGTGGTACCATGGTAATTTTATCGAGGTATGATAAGTATCTCCAGAGATATTGAGATAAACATCTCAAAATTGGTACTGAAAATGAATAGCGCGGCATTGAAGTCGGTTGTTTTTTAGTTTTTAAACGATATTATTTAGTTTTTAAACGATATTTTTTATTTTATTTTGATGTGCCCATTGTCAATCTCACAACATACATACATACATTATATACATACACTCGAAAAGCATAACCCTCCTTCTTTCGCAGTCGTGTAAAAAGGTGACTATCATATATACTTTATTGAAATAAATCTATTCATATTAATTTAATTTGTAAATATTTTATTATGTCCTTGATGTCATATCCAATCAACGCTAAATAATAATAATTTTACTACATAAAGCTGGACAGAGGAAAGCCTTTATTTTCCTGTATTCTGGAATTGTACGCGTAACTATTGTTAGAGACATTTATTGCAACAATTCCTAAATTAGATATTATTTAGTAAGTGATATCAAGTATTAAACCATAGTTATTTTGTCATTGTGTTACCATTTATGTTCTTATTACATTTTTTTAAATTGTACTATTTATTTAATTTTTATTTTTATGTTTAGCTATTAATTACCTACTGCCGGGGTAAATGAGTAGGATGGACTAGACTGAAGGTCTCTATTCCTAACACTTAGTTGTAGGGTGTAATAATTAAGATTTATTATAATTACGTTTAAAAACTAAAACAACCGACCGAAGTTGGAAATCCACTGATATTGACTCTCGGGACATTTCATTAAACCCTACGAGTGCGAGTCCGACTTGCACTTGGCCAGTTTATTTTTTATTGGATTTTGTAAACGTGTGACGTCTTATCAGCTGAGATGGGCAGCAGATACAGTGTGTGATGTTGGGCCGTAACAGTAGCTAAGAAGCACCTCCGTTTGTTATAATCTAATATATAAAATTCTCGTGTCACAGTTTTCGTTGCCATACTCCTCCGAAACGGCTTGACCGATTTTGATGAAATTTTTTGTGCTTATCCGGTATCTATGAGAATCGGCCATAATCTATTTTTCATCCCCCTAGATGTTAGGGGTAGTCCACCCCTAAAGTTTTTATTTTATTTTTTAGACAAAATTTTTAATTTCTATTTTTTTATGATACAACATACAAAAATACATAGAATCCTTAATTTTCACCCTTCTACGATCAATCCTTATTTTTTAGTAGCCATTTTAGTAATTTAATCATTTTTCCTCTCCGGTCGAAAACTGATCAATCGTCATTTAATTAGTTATCCCCGCCTATTTATATGGCAAAACAACGTTTGCCGGGTCAGCTAGTACTATATAAATATATAAGTGTGGCATTACAAAATGCGGCGGAAAAGGAAAACCGATGTTTTGACCAGTTCTATGAAATAATTAATAAATTATAATTGAACTGCATTGCATGATTTCACATAAATCATGTGAATGTGTCATAATATATAAGTTTTATTACTCATGTTACATAGGCTAGAAAATTTAAGAAATTATTAAGCGTATTCCTGTTAAATGGAAATCCCTGACATATATACATATTTTATATACAATGTACACCATAATCAATTTAAAATGCGTTTAGTTTCGCAAAACTGAAAAATAGCTTGACCGACGGGATATTCATTCTTGGTTTCGTGCGCCTCTTTGCTAAACCACCCCAATTTAAATTGGGGTGGTTTAGCAAAAAGAAAATCAAGAAAAATCCGTAAGATGCAAAAAAAAAATTGTAATATGTAATTTCGTACGAGAATTTCCACATAGATGGTATTAAGTTTATGTCGTTTAGAAATAAAAAATACCGTATATATAAAAAAATCCTACCCGATAAAAAAATAAAACCGGCAAAGTCGAGTTAGACTCGCCCACTGAGGCTTCCGTACCAACGTTGGTTAGTACCAATCAAGCTAGACCTCTAAATTGTATGAGCGCTCATATAACTCAGAGAGATAACTCAATCTTAATTGGCTGAAACTATGTATGTATGTTTCAACTTTTTTCATTTTTTGGAATTATTCCTTTATTTGTGCTATAAGACCTTGCTTCTTACAATTTTTCATAATCCTAGGTCAACGGGAAGTACCTTATAGGTTTTGGACCCGAAACCTATAGGGTACTTCCGGTTGACCTAGAATTGTCCATTTTGGTCAAAAGCAAGGTCTTATAGCACAAGTAAAGAAAAATTCCGATAAGTAAAAAAAGTTTAAAATTAAGGTAAATTTTGGTACTTACAAGTTTTTGCGAAAATCTAAATTTGCCCATCTTTTTATTGTGTTGACTCAAGACCTTGATTTTTAGGGTTCCGTACCCAAAGGGTAAAACGGGACCCTATTACTAAGACTCCGCTGTCCGTCTGTCTGTCTGTCTGTCTGTCTGTCCGTCTGTCACCAGGCTATAGCTCATTAACCGTGATAGTTAGACAGTTGAAATTTTCACAGATGGTGCAATTCTGTTGCCGCTAGAACAACAAATACTAAAAACAAAATAAAGTTAACAATTAAAGGGGGTCCCCATACAAAAAACGTGTTTTTAAACGCCATCTATCTAATTAGTTTCGGCAAAATGACATAGATGGCGCTAGTAAACGAGCCCCGTCTTTCTAGATCGCGACCAAACCAAATATTCTTGATAATATCAATTAATCAAATATATGAGGTTGAAACTCTGTTATGTTTCGTTTTGTACGGAACCCTCCCTAAGTGTGCGATAAGAGACGCGATGCTGACTCGCACTTGGCCCGTTTTATTATACACCCAATAGGGACATACCTCAGTATCAGGTATAAATTAGGTTGGTAACTTGCTAGGTCCACCCGTTCCTGAGAAAATTAGTGGTGACACACGGACAGACAGACGGACAGACAGACGGACAGACAGACGGACAGACAGACGGACAGACAGACAGACAGACGGACAGACAGACGGACAAGAAAGTGATCTTATAAGGGTTTCTTTTTTTTACCTTTTGAGGTACGGAACCCTAAAAATCTAATACATCCGAAAAGTTGAAAAAAATTAATCAATCTATTTGTATATATGTTTGTTTGGGACCTCTTCACAGTCAAACGGCTCAATCTATTTGGCTGAAATTTCGCACAGTGGTAGCCATTATAGTAGAATTAGGACTTTTAATACTTTTTAGCGCGGGCGTAACCACGAAGCACATCTAGTGTTTAGATATTTTCTAAGGTGCTAAAAATACTTCTGCAGATCTTACACTAGACGCTGATTTTTAACCGACTTCAAAAAGGAGGTGGTTGCTTTTCAGTTCGTCTATATGTATTTTTTTTAATGTATGGTTACCGATTTCTCTGTCATTCTGGATCGATTTAAAAACATCTTTTTTATTCTATAGAGTATTTATATTCCTGAGGTGGTTCCATTGTAAATTCATTGAGATCTGATTATTATATCCAGAGATACTGAGATAAACACAATTTGCTACTGAAAATGACTAAAACTGCATTTGATGACGGTTTTTTCGTTTTTTAATCGATCTTAAATTATCAAGTTACGTTATGAAGCGCAACAACTGTTATCATTCATATTGAAATAGAATTTGTTCTTAGTCTTATACTAAATAACTATAATGAATGAGAGTCATACAGTTTATGTTATCGGGCTCGATATACCGCTGTGCAAATATAATACGTGCATCGTTATCAGAGTTACCAAGATGGCGACCATGTAAATCATTGTAACCTCAATTACTTATTAAGAAAGGTCTCGGTTGGAATTTTCCAACGATTCTGTATCACTACGCAGAGTCAAATATCACATCTGTTTTACTGGGACAGTATGAACGGTTCGTTTTAAACCCTCGATACAAAAAGAAGGGGCGTTATAAGTGTTACATGTGTATTTGTATATCTGTATGTCTGTCTGTGGCATCGTAGCGCCCAAATGAATGAAGCGACTTTGGTTTTTTTTGTTTGTCTTAATCGTGAGTGTGTGCTTTAATTCATGAAAATCCTGTGATACCCCTCTCCTTAGTAGTGTCTTTGGATGCTACTTTGCTATGTTGGCGTTTGATATCCACCAATCATATTCATTGGTCCAGATAGCATAGCAGACTTATTTATTTATTATTATGGCTTATAACTTAGCATCAGTGGAAATGGTCACATAGTTTTGTGGCTGAGCTTTTACATCTTCGCTGCATAGATGATCACACATCTCTGATGAAAAAGCACAGAAGTGTTTTGGTATAAGGAATTATCATGAGTATTTAGGAATTCTTCTACATTTATTTTAGTTATAAAATTAACGCATTTATATTAGTACAAGAAGTTAAATCTAAATATTATGAGTATTACTCTGCGTAAATTGAAACGTAATACACGGCCGTAAACATCATGTATTGTCGTAATCTATTCCAATGCATTATATTTAATTGATTTTGCTATCTATGACGATGTGCAAAAGTTGTATAACTTGTCTGTTAGCAAGATTTTCATAGCACCCTTGTTTACCTCTTAGTTAATATATGTTTGCTATAAACGTCATCATAACAATCAGCCAGTGTCAGACCACTGCTGGACGCAGGCCTCTCCCAAGATACGCCATTAAGCCCGATCTTTGGCTTTCTTTTCTAGTCACTGCCCACCACTCAGACAAAAAACACTCAAATTAAAAACGTTATAGAAATTGAAAATTATACGCACTTCTTGACAAATTACTAACGCGAGCGCAATGGTGATACAGTGATACTAACTTAGCATTGAGTTTCCTATTTATTTGACCGTTGGACATGCTTGCTAACGAGGTAAATTATAACTTAAAAAAATAATGCTTTAGACGCGTCTACGCAAAATTTAATGAACACCATGGAAGTTTCTCAAAACCTACTAAGTAGATGGTTCTACCGTAGTACCTAACTTTAGTAATCTGTGGTTCTCGGTGCAAATGGAACTTTTATACAATTTTTTTTTTTGTAACTTAATATTTTATACCAATATTGTTTGTTACATTACGTGATGCTTATTCTTGGTAACAGAGTGTAATTACTTCTAACCTATGATAATCTGTTATTCTTCCTAAGAAAAATGTCTTAAAATATAAGTCAAAGTTTAGCGCAAACCAAAAATGAAAATGCATATTGTAATTCAAAGGAAATTTTATAACAAACTGATCGACTTGTACTTAGCAAGAACCAGATTCAAAACTTGACCGTTGTAGCCAACGCCAGTCGTACTTGCTACTGGGTTACTAAGCATAATTTCATTCGAGTTTCTTCAAGCAGTTACTAATAGTAGGTACTTGCGTAGGAAGGTGGCACCGATTTTCTCTTCCCATAAGTGGTATACGAGGAAACCAAGGATAGTATTATAAGGAGATTTCGCATAGTATCTCTAACGGGCCGCGTAACGGTAGCAGCGGTCATTTGCTATTCACCAGGACGTTGGCCACTCCGATACGTTGAATACGAATCTTGCTCCAAAACACAATTATATACGATCTATTTATAACTCTGCCTATTTTATAAAGTACCTATTGCGACATTCCTAAAGCGTAGTACCTAGTCGTAGCATAAAAGTTGGCGTCACGTCAAAAGATCTTCTAATTGTTTCTTCATAGTGATTATGATATGAACACTTGAAACTTTCACAAAGTGTGTATTAATATAGCCGCTATAAGAGCAAATAAATCAAATAAAATAAAAAATACATTTTATAGTGTAATTTTTTTCAGCATCTTTTAAGTAAATATTATAATGTGTTGGTACATAACACTTCATGTGCGAGTCCAACTTGCACTTGGCCGGTTTATTATTTTTATAGGAAGAGGACAAGCAAAAGCACGCCAGATTGTCTATTAGATTTTATCCGGCAAGTCACTCAACCGATTAGAATCGAATTTAAAACGACTTTAACCAGCATTGATAACAATAGGGCATTGCTCCCTAAGCTTTGATTGCGTCAGCTTTGTCCTCTTTTTTGGATTCTTGCCCCGAGATATAAAGTTATTATTAACCAACAAATCGGAGTTCTTATCGATATTGTTATCGATAATCGGATAGAACACCACTAGACCTTTGATTGTGACTAAGTTTGATTTTTCATAGGTGTTTTCTTTCAGAACATTTCAGTTTTTATCTTATTAGATATACGTGTTTTTGTAATTTAACGTTTCTTAGTTGAGTTATATGTCAATATATGTTATCATTAAATTTCGACACTCACTTTAAGCTCGCCATAACGAGTTAATTTAATGATGTTAATTTTAAAAAATTGGACATTGATTGAGCTCTGAATCATAATCATTTAAGATTATTATATACCCGTTATATTTACATTGTAAGCTTTCTTGGAGTAAATTTAAGTCAAAAAGCGAAAGTGATCCCAAATAAGCTGTCCAAGTTCGAATCGGACTCGCACACGTAGCGTTCCGTACCACAGTACAATGTATAAGATTGAACAAAATTTGTCGAAAATTCACGTTTCTTGTATGGGGGGGGGGGGCCTTAATTTTTTTACTAAATTCGGTTTTTAGTCTTTTTTTTGTCACGACTATAACATTTTGATGTGTCTACCTATTACGGTTTAGAAGATGATAGACGGACGGATGGACGTTTGGACGTACAGCGAAGTCTCAGTAATAGGGTTCTTTTGGTACCCTTTGGGTACGAAGCCCTAAAAAGAACGGTAGTTCTATAGGTACCTCCATCTTTATATATTGTATACGTACACTACATGAGATTGAGTTGGTCGTGCGTTCTCGTGAGGAAGCCTGAGCGGCATTTATAATGTAGTTATAAGTCGACTTAAGAATTGACAAGGAGTACGCGAAAAAGTATAAAAAGCAACACCTGTACTACATTGTATTTCGTCGTTTCTTCTCCATATAAATGTATTCAGACCTAGTGCTTTCAAACCCACAAGGGACTGCACGATTTTTTTAAACGAGACACACACTTTACAAATTAAATACAAAAATAAGGTGTTTTTATTATGAGTATGCTAACTGCACTAAAAATCCATTGGTGCATAATGCAGCCGCAGTTCAGTAAATTCTGGTTATACAAAGTATAGCGTTCCTGTGTCTACTACAGGCAGCAGAAGATGTCATCGGTAATACTCAAAGTTTTTCAGGGAAGCTTTTGTGTACATTTACGTTATAAGCTATCTTCATTTTCATACACATCCATCCAGCCGTTTCAGAGCCAAAGAGTACCAAATATAGACCCTCACACTGTCACCAACTTCTTAAAATGTTAAGTGTTATAATATCAAGTGTGATATGATGATGTTATTTATTACTTAACATGAACTACGAGTACATAGTACGTGATTCAGATTATAATTAAAGGCGCAGCATTATCTTTTGGCAAAGACTAGTAAGTACCATCCGCGGTAACTTAAACAATTATTAGAATACGTTTGTATCCACATCTCAATGTCTACTTTTTTTTGAACATCCGAGAAAAACGCTCATATAACTCTTCCTTCCTAGCTCAAATTCCACTCGCGGTTTTTCCAATACTAAAGTTATTTGTTTATTTCTGTAGACGTAAAAGTTCTACGTGGAATGTGCTTCTCAAAAAATGCTTCCAATAAATTCTGTATATACTATTACTTTTTGTCAGTTAAGTATGTCACTTGACAATTTTGTATCAAATCTAATCTACGATTCAGTGACCTTACTATTCGATTTGGCTGCCGATCCGATTTCATAGCAGGAAGTCTGAATGTATTTTTAAAATAGTGCACGTTTAGCATTTACAATTCATTCACCTTATGAGGTGTCATATCGGCCATCTCTTTCATTAGACTCGAGTGTTATCGCACAAGAATGTGACGCACTTCTTTAACAATTTGCTAATTAATGCCACAAGCAATGGCACCTTCACCGACAGTTCTATTTACGACTTTAACGCTCGGACATTAGTATTTATAATTGCGCTTACACGTGTACCGGCTGAATGGGCATTGTATGCGTAAGCATTAATCAATGCCATGGATACGTGAAGGTCGCCGTTCCGTGGAATTCTACGCAAATCTTCCATCTATTTGATTAAATCGAATGGACGATGATAAAATATTCGTCTTAGAACGAGATAGAGCGATGATATTCACACTGTGTTTTAATCAAACGTAGCGAATGCGTATCAGCGTCATGTGACCGCGACTATACCGATGTCGAACGTTACAAATTTTGACATCCATCGCATCACCAGGTTCGCGTGTTTGTCGCCTTCCGTTGCGTAACATCAATGTATTCGAGCACAATACGGGGTATCGTTTTAAAATCGTGTATCGGTCTTGTAATAGTGTTTTTATTATCATTTATATCGTTCGTGTCACTGCCGATTGAGATAACGTGTGCCACTGCGCAGTTCAGTCAAAAATGCGTTCCGCTTCTTCGAAATTCGTTTTGATTAGAGGGGATCTATTTTAGTTTTTGTTATGAAATATTTTGAGTATTTTGATGGATTATTTATTGTTGATATATATTACCCAGAATTTAGATATTGCTAACTACAATTAGATGCAAAGTAACTAACATATTTAGGAATTGATTACTAAAGACAATTAAAAAAAAATGATTTGAATATTTTCAACGAAACCACTCGATATCGATTGGTTTCGTGTGGCTAAAACAAATTAGTATCAGATAATTCGGTGAATTTCTCTCTGATTTTGACCACGAGTTATCTGTCAATTATAATATTAATATCTTCGCTTTTAGATTCTTGGGTTTTAACTATTTTTTCAAATAAGTATTAATTTCTACAAAATGGCAGTATGCCACACTCTTAAATATAACAGTCAATTTAATGGACATCAGCCAAACAACATAGGTTGAGATATGTTCTTCCTATAAACTAGCGAGACACAAGTAAACTTTCGCGGAAAATTAACTAGAAAATTGTAAACAATGTTTTTCAGACGCCTCTTTTAATAATTCTGCATATAGCGAAAAGACAAATTGAAATTGTAAGTTTACGTACCTATAATGTTAAAAATAAAATAGAAAATATAGAAGTTTTGTAAAACGGAAAATGTGAGGCTAATACTATTGAGTCGTAAGTATTACTAAACTACTCGCAGAAATAGTCATAATAAGGTTGTTATTAATATTTCTGTGAAATTGCTACAAGATCTTGTAAGTAGTAACGTTAACGATGGCGAGTAAAAAGTCCAAAATCCTACCTTCCATCCAGCTGAAGAGTTGCTATCTCCCTTATCCTTAAAGTATGGCACATTTTGGACCATCCACTCGTAAATCTGCGACAGGGTGAGCCGGTTGTCCTGAGCAGACGTGATGGCCTGGGTTATGAGATCAGCGTAGGAGAGGTTGCCCCAAGCATTGCGCCGCGAGGAGTTCTTCTTAGCAGTTACTGCTGAAGATGGAAGGGGTGGGGCACCTGAAAGAACAGTTATTTTAGTAAAACAAACACGTTTGCATATTGTTTTCTGACGCTTAACCACTATTTCGTGTGATGTTTTAGTGAGATGGAAACGTTCTTTTCTGGCAATAGTAGAGGCAATAAGACGAAACGTTGGACAGCAGCATTTGCAATAAAAAAGGCAGTGAGACGAATTTTTGGACAACAGTATTTAGATTCGTATAACAGAACAGTTAGCCTAACCCTATCCCAAGTTTGACTTGTCGGTTTTCGAGAAAATTGCTATTATATATTTTGACAATCCCAAAATATTTAATAGACTTTTTGTATTTGTAGTAAGATAATGCAATAACTTGACCTCAGTGAATAGTAAACCGATAGAAATTAGGAGTTTAGTTGATAATGCTTAGTTTGTATCACCACTTAAACATCGATAACTTTGCAGAAATTCATATCGCCTTAAATTACTTCCTTTAATCTTCCTGGACACGTCGAAATGTTATCATTGTATTTCAATGATGAAATATTTAAATTATTACCAAAATTATTCGAATAATAAAACATGGGCATGTGACGGTATGGTATGGGTATGCAAAACAGTAATGATTCCTAGGATCAAAAAGTCAAGGGAATTAGAGTTCATCAACCCAACTACCATAGAATAAACAACAGTAGCGCTGCCACAATTACGTTGTATGTGGCATGATAGAATTGCAGCAGGTGTATTAGTTCGACCAAATAGAGTACGCCAAAAATAGAATTACGCATACGTTAAGCTGTGACATATGTAAAATTAGGTGTTTGTACGTAGTTAATGTTGTGTGTGAAAAGTAATAGAGGAAGTTTGACTTAGTGTTACCATAGATTACAGTTATACTATCATATGTGGTTGTGATATACTTATCTATTTTTTATATAATTTGCGTTCGCCCACACACGACATCTATCCATATCAGCTTATTCATGTCTGGAGACCCATATTAAAATGTTAAGCATCGTTTGGTTTCAATAAATAATATTTAATACGATCACTAAATTAAATTACGCTATTAGCAGCACCCAATTTTTTCCGCCTAAGATATCCTTTTTACCAAACTGTGCCGAGTAAATTTAACGATTTTTTTTATATTTTATCAATTTCTTTCATTGTTGGTTGATGGAAAGGTGATTTTGGTGAAAGGTGATGCTATTAATTTAGGTACTTGATGTAATATAATGATGGACTAATAGCTACTATATTTCATTTGCTTTATTGTCGATGTACGACTGTGGTCTGTGTTCCTTGCATTAAAATTACCTATTACGCATAAAATAATACCATTACTGATCAAAATTTACCGTTCAATGTAGGAATGGTTTGATGTAGAAATTCTTCATACAAAAATAATTTCAATTAGCCATTTTCTATAATTTCGACTAAAACTGTTATCAGTTAAAATATTTTTCTGTAAACTAGTGCTGAAAGTAGCAAATCTTGATATCATATTCTAATTTTGAAGTGTAGGTAACCTTTAACTATTAGCAATTACGATATTGATATTCAATGTATGCAAAAACTAACTTTATTGAACATATTTAGGTCAAAGTTCAGACATGTGTATGTTTGAATACAAAGATTAATTTATTTTTAAGAGTTATCCGATTCCTTGTGAAAAAATATTCAGATAATTTCAAAATTTCTGAAGTAAACAAACAAAATTCGGTCGTCGATGTTATGGTAAACTTATCGATAAGTAATGTGTTCATTATATTTACCCAAACTGGTAATTTATTGTTAGTTTAACGAAATAATTATGATTACTTATCATACATATTTTACGCCGAAAATGTTTTTTGTGTGTACTCGCCGTGTTTACAATTTTTGAACATTGTTACGACGCTTAATAACACCCTCGCTATTTATATGATTCTTATAACTAGGAAGATAAAATAAGTAGTCCATATTTTTGGTAATACCAAAGATCTGGAACTTTAATCGGCGTTTATCAAGAATATTATATGCATAAGATAAACCTTTTTGTTGTTGTTGTAACTGATGGCGTGTACAGAATATTATATATTTTATATGAATATCGGTTTTTATTAGTTTTCATGTAACTGTTCCGAAATACAATTAAGATTAACATTGCTAATAATAAATCCAATTGAATTGGCATCAATCATGAAATGTACCCTCTAAATTTCGTAGTTTGCTGAATTCAATGACGTCAATTACATTTGCTATGTGACGTAACAAGATCACAATCTCAACCCGGATGTTCTATTAACTCGTGTCTATGATTCTACCTACATTGATGGCCGTTCTAACTCAACATTTAGTTATGTTGTCACAAATGTGTCTTTACAACTTTTCTATATTTATCTCTGATTTGCGGTAGGCAATGACTGGAAAAAAGAGCCAAAAATTTGGTTCAGCGACTTGTCTTGGGAGAGGTTTATCTTCAGTGGACCAGCTACCAACTGACTATGATGATAATGAATAAGTGGATTCAATCAAAGGAAATTGTTTTTCCCTATTTTGAAGTAAGATCAAAGTTTGAAGAAAACTATAAAAAAATGAGTAGTCCTAGACAATAACTATTACGAAAAAATGTTGAATAATGCAACAGAATACAATGTTTTAGTTATTAAATGTAATCAATTGTTATTATTTTTGATCGTGTTTCGCGTTTTCCCGATTTTCATATATTTTTCTAATATGTCATTAAAACTAATTCTTGCCTATCGTGACCTATTTCTTTATTGGTTTGTTTACTGAAATTAATTGACACATTATTAAATTTTAGTTTTACGTCTTTTTTACGTTTTATTGTTTTAAGTAATTTGATATCAAAGAACATGGAAAGGCACGGAAATTGATGCGTGTATGCGATAATCGACGACCGTAAATTATATCGTGTTCAGAAGTATTCTGAATAATAATACTTTGGTTATAATCATTTATTATTATCTCAATAAAACTATGTTAGAATTACTGTAGGTATATTTGCAATATTTAGGCATCACTGCAGTAGACTTATAAGTATTACATCAAAAATAATTTAAGTTTTATTGGAATGAAGTTTTTGCCTTTGCGTTGATATTTCTTACGAGAATTCTTTTATTCTTAAACATAAGGTTCACATTGGTCAGTTAAGTTTTGAACTGTGTTGAACAGACTTTTATTCTTAAACATAAGGTTCATATTGGTCAGTTAAGTTTTGAACTGTACGTTTAGTTATAAAGTTTTCAATATATTGTTTATTATTATCAATATCACCATTTCTCATTGAAGTCACCATCTGCTCCGTGTCATTCACATGTGCTAAACGATCATTCACATTTCGAGCTGTGAGAACTGTTTGTTTACAATCCTGTATGTATTGTTCATCGTATGTAGATTCACTGTATGTATCCCAGACCTGGATCTTATTAGAATTTAAACTGAGTCTTTTACAATTAGAATTTCGATTGCTTGATTTTAGGTAGTTTCAAAATACTAAAATGGAAGATTTGAATGGAGGGACTTCATTAAAATCAATGGGATCTGTAAACCTAGCAGCCTTTAGCTGTGAACTACATAACTGTAATTGTATAGCATTTTAAACATACGGATCGTTTAAAATTGCAAAGTTTCTCGGCCCACGATAATATAAATTTCCAAGACTTAAAATTCTGAGTTACTAAGTTGTTTTTGTACAACGTAGGCAGTAGGTAGGTATGATAGCGAGCGACGTTTTGTTTTATTGTAGTGAGCTGTAAGCATGATTTGAATCTATTCACTGTGTAGTAGGCGGATATGTGTGACCAAGAGTTGTTTGTTTTTATGTTACGTGTTTCGTGTTATTCGCTCTAGAATGTTTTTGCATACGGAACCGTTCGTTCGGGAATATGTGGGTCAAAGCATAACAGTAGTATCGTTTGACGCAATTGCGGGAATATAATTACCGGCAAGGTTCTGGTTGGAATTTTTCTTGGAGCCGGCATCGTCGGTGTGATCGACGTAGTTCTCTGGTCGTGGCAGCGGCCACGTGTTGGACCGCTGACGAGTCTGCGGCTCAAACCCGACCTCCGTGAGCTCGCTGAGCGGGCCTAGCTCCGCCATACCACCGTCCAGCTCCGACTGCGACGTCCACGGGCTCGGATATCCAGCACTGCCTTGGATAGACATCTCTCACTCTGTATCCGACTGTCCAACTTTTTAGGAAAGTACCGACCCGAAGCGCTCAGCGGCGCGTGCCGAAACCGGCCGTTACCATCACACAGCGCGCGCTTTTTAGTTCTTATTGCTGTTTTTTTTTCTTTATTTCCAGAACGGTCAGATCAGGCCGTGATCCGCAGAGGTTATCTCGCTTCTCCTTATCGGCTCTGTTATTCGAAGCCGATAACATGTGGAGTCTCGCTAACGTTCATAAACAGCTATGTGCGAGAGTGTCGGCCGTCGGGCCGTTCCCGAGAGGTGATTTTCGCTAAATATAAGCGCGGGCGAGGCGGGGGCGGGGCGCACCACGTGAGCGACTACGCGCCGATTTTCCAATTCATCACCGGCGGGCTAGAGGCGCGATAACCTTGTAACGTGGCTCGAATCGGACCGAAACACAGAGTATCGTATCGCCTACGATCGTCACCGTCCGTAGTCCCGAGGATTTCGCTGCGCAAATTCGTCGTTCCGAGTTCTTTTGACACTTTATAACTTTTCCACACTGATAAGAGTTATCGCAGAGTCCCAAGGGGGTCCGGGCGGCCGGGTGGCAGAGCGCGGGAAGGGTGGTGGGCGAGAAAGCGAGTCGCGGTGCACGCGGTCTCGACAACTGCGTAATAAAGTAAGCGGGCGCGCGTGACGCGGGTCGTCCTCGGCCGCGAGCGGTCGCACGTACACTGAACTGAGCCAGTGCGAGCCGCGAGCCGCGTCGCTCGTGCGAATTCCGGTGTTGGGGCGCCGCGCCGGCCGCCACCGCCGCCCGCGCGCCGCGGCGGCCCGGAGGCGCCGACGTCGTCCACAGAGCGCCCGTCGCCGCGGCCACCACGCACGCGACGCGTCGCTAATTTTTTTAATGGACTTAAATTCTTTTTCACAGCTCGCGGCGTCCGATCCCATGAGGCGGCGACCTTGGATCCGAGCCGCGAACCAGCCGAGCGTGCGCCTCGGTGCACGGCATGCTTCATTATTGTTTATCATTCTTAGCTATTTCGAGTATGGCCACTCGACTACTTCGCAGAACATGTGAAGAATTTAACGCGCACCTCACGCGAGTGTGCGGCTGACGAGTTGGTAAATACACGCCATTACATAAACTTTGTTTATTTTGTTATGTTATGATAAACGAATATACGACGCCGCTGCTCGAGTTTTTCTCAGATTAAATACTTTTAATAATTTGTATATAACATCACGTATACAGCTGATTATAGTATTTATAGTTTGAATAATTTTTGTATGTTTGTTATACCTAATCATTTATCAGAATAAAAATGTCAAAAAAAGCAATATTTAACCTGCTTGTATCAAGATTGCTACGATAGAGAATGAGGTAGGAACTGGATAAAAATTAATAAATATCTAAATGTATGACAAATCATTGATTGAATGGACACAAAAAATGAATTTATTAATCCACATTATGCCCTTCAAAGACTACTTACATTACTTACCCGCTGGTAGCTTAGTGTTTATAGTATTCTGAAATCAAGACTCAAAGGACCATAGTCAGCATCAATAAATGATTTTTTGATTCTGACCGAAGTCATCAGTATCTACAGAAAACTAAAGAATACGCAACAAAAAGACACACCTAAGTTTCAAAACAAATGAAAACTGGACGTAAAGTTTTCATCCGGCAGGATACCGACAGGAAGTGACGTCTACGGCCGTAGACTGGTGCTACGGTCGTAGAGCAACCAGCTTTTAACTACGAAGGATTAGAGCAATCCTTTTGACGAAGTTTGTAGATAAAAGTTACAATTACATTTTTACTTACTAAACAATCAGTTTTTGTAATACTTTTAGTTTAATTGTTATTTAATCGAAAATGTTGTTGGTGTTTCAGTCGATAAAAAATACAATATTTCGTATATTAAATTTACACTATATATATATATATATATACATATTACATATAATATATATATAACTATCTAACATGTTATAAGGAACCGGTGAAACTGGCCCTAAATCTTGAAAACAAATAAATAAAGCCAACAACATGTAAGCAGTAACAGCCCAATGGCTAAGACGTCGGCCTGGCGATCAAGAGATCGTGAGTTCGATCCCTAACTATTGCACTATTGACGTGAACCCATTCCAGACACAAGCACATTTAGCTTAGTTGGAAGGGTTAACAAGACTTTACTAAGACTAGTAATTGCCACTCACATTGCTAGTAAGTTTTTTTTAAATCCACCGCCTTCAATAAAAATACCACACCCACTTTTAACAAAGATCATGCAACATTTTCTAACATCAGTATTTACTTACAAGAAAAAAAATTTGAGATGTTCCTAACCCAAATTATAAATCCTACCGCTCAACACATAATAGTAAATTAAATCGTACAACTGTATTGAATGTAACGACTCTCGATTAACGCAGGGTGTAGGGCAAAGGACAGAGGGTCTATAGATTTCAGGGGTACCTTCGGGTCTACAATTAAGGGCCCTCAATGGGCATTTGGAAAGATTAACTGTGTACAGGTGCTATATTCCCTTGTGAACGTGTTTATTATTGCGAAATGTAAACTTTTAACGTGGCATTGATTTACTTTTAAAAATGGTATATATGTCGCAGCTAACTAGCTTAATTAGCCGTTCAATTAATAGCATAGCCTCTTTACTAAACAACGCCGTTCAACTAGCGGCCTGAATGATATTCAGCCATTTGAGGCTCTTCTGTACCCTTTTAGGGATCCGTAGTCCTGACAAGGAATCCTTATAGTTTCTTCATGTCCGTCTGTCTGTCTGTCTGTCTATCTGTCTGTCTGTCTGTCTGTCTGTCTGTCCGAGGTTTTGCTAAGAGACCGTTATTACTAGAAAGCTGTAATTTTGTGGAGGTATGTATATAAATTACGCCAACAAAGTGCTGAAATAAAATTGTTAAAAATATTTTTTTTTTTAGGGTAGCTCTCCTATATGAGAAGTGGGGATGAATTTTTTGTCTTCCCCATCGTGTGGGTTATCGTTGAATAGGTCTTTTAAAATGACTTTAGGATTGCTAATACCATTTTTCGATTGAATGCTCCATTTCCAGTAGGGCGTCCCCCCCCCCCCCTCTAAAATCTAAACTGCGGGCTTGAAAAATCTGGAAAAATTCGTGATAATAGCGCATTTCATGAACTTTAAAGGAAAACTATAGTGGTTAAGATAACTTTATTAGTTTAGCAGTAATAGTCGTTGAACTTGGGTGTTGGATATTTTTGTACCAAATACAAAAACCTTAGAATAAATCCTTTAAAGTGACAAAGACGGAGTACATAGTTGCTTGTTTATAACGGGTAAAGAATTGCATTGAATAACAGGCTACTACAGAACCCTACACTGCGCGTGGACCGACACGCACTTGGCCGGTTATTTTTATATCTTATAGGCTAGCGTTTGACCACTATCTCACCTGTTGGTAAGTGATAATGCGGTCGAAGATCGTAAGCACGCTAGGCCTAGAATGTGAACTGGCTCTTAAAAATAGCTGCCAGAACACATTAGATGTTGTTGCCAACCTTTTGAGGTGTGCACCATTTCTCGTCCGGCTAGCCTACGATAACGAGCTGTGGGTTCTTTGTCTGCGGGATGTTACATACTGGAGTGTTAGTTTTGAGGTAGTGTCCTGTTCTATAAGGGCGCCACCAGTATAGACTGGAAAATTCTAAATTAATAAATGATTAACAAACCATATTACAACAATTATGTATTCGTTCTTAAAACCTGAACATTGTTGATTAGTTCTTAAAGATTAGTATTAAGACACAGTTCTTCCTTATATTCTATTCTAGAATTATAGTTTAACTAGTTGCATTTCTTATACAGTGTTATCTAGTAAACTCTATTCTGACAATTATATGTATATAGTCAAAGAGTTCTTATTACATGTTTTTAAATGTATGATTTAGTCTACGGACATGAGACGGGCCCTTCTGCATGCCGAGTCTTTACAAAAGTTCTAAAGTACAAAGGTTCTAACTAATCTTAATGAAAACTTGAGTGTACCATCAGGGACTTAGTTGAAGTTTAATTAATAACAAGATTAGATAGAGAATTAGATTAGAAACTAAATTTTGGAGAGGTTACAAAAAATGTTACTAGGTTATCCGGACGGGCGAAACTCGACGATCACTTGTGCAAGATCGAACCGACGGTCTGGATGACGAAGTTGAAATTGACTAACGAACGAAGCGAAACAACATATTTATGTAGGCTACACGTAGAGATCACATAAGGGTGGAACCGAACTAGTTTTACATGCTAAATGTTAATGACTTGGAGTCAGGGGCTCTCTTCTTAGACGGAGAGTGTCCGCGTCGAAGGATCCAATTCTAAACTAGGAGTAGGAGCGACAACCTGTAAACGAACAACACTTCGTTACAAACTGCCACGTAAACTTTTCTATTTCTACCAGATTATCGCGAGTAACCAAACAAACTGACCTGCCGCTCCATTCTATGCTCAGCATTGCTGCACTTGACAAAAAATATGGCCGCGACGCCTTCACCGCCACGCGGCGTGGCACGTCACGCTCTCAAGAGACGACCATTTCTGGAGGACCTGTCGGTAGATGTTAGATTTTCTTTACACGGCACGATACACAGGGCAAGGGCTCTCTTTCTAGCTTCCTTTAATATGCCATACCTCTACTTCTGCATCACAACCAAGGGGTCAGCGAACCTTCTTGTCGGACGTCTCATTGAAGAAAGAAAGACATAGCCTACCTTTCGAAGCTCTATTTTTCTCTTTCGTTCTTTGGCTTCGGTCGTGCGTGTTATCTAGCCGAAACCATAACAATAACAATTTAAGTTCCAAGCAGAAAGAAAACAACTACCACTTGAAACGAGTATAATACGATGCCATTGAAAGATATCAAACAATCCCTGTAAATAACAAAGGCTACACAAAATCTTAATCCTCAAAAACCAACTGACGACGAATCGAGAACCTCCCTCTTTTTGTAAGTCGTTTGTGAATAGACCATTTCGTTGATCTGTGGTCACTTGCAAGAATCGCTATTCCGAAACGATACATTATCTATGGTAAGTATTTATAATGTCAACTGTCGCTGTCACTGCAGTCAAATGTCAAAATATTGTCAAAGCACTGTCAGTCAGTTTTACAATCTATTATGGTTATTGATAAAATTTAGCTATTTTGTCTTTCTTTCAGGTTTTCCAGAAGAAATACCACTAATAAATACGCCTAAAAGTTGAGATAAACTCTAACTTTGAAATTTCAGGCCTGTGATACCCGATTACAATGAGACATTATGGCGCAAAGACTACGCCAACAGATTCAGTCTTATGACGGGACGATTCTAATTAACTCTGCTTCGATGTGAACCTCTGTGACTACCAGCCAGAAATCTATGCTATCAACGTCAGTGCCTAGTGTCTGTGAAGTTAATGCCGTGTTACAGTTATTGCATCAAAAAAACACTATGCAGAAAAAGAACTGCAACAATGTTTGGTGTCAGATTTTTTTACTTGAGCGTGGTAGCTGGCCAGTCGGACACTAGATAGTGTCCTACCACCATGCAAATGCACCTTCATCTTAACGCCATAGCGCCGGTTCTGATGACGCGCGGCCGCTACCGCGGCTCCCCTCCTCCCTACGCTCGTCGGTGCACGTCACGCGGTGGTCACTGTTCTCTAGTGTGTTGCCTTACACCCATATGCATAGTCGGTTTCTCAAGATTTCCTCCACTCGACCTTAGTCGAGGTCACCTCAAGGAATTCTTGAAAACACCCTTTAAATCAGTATGTTCAGTTACGTCTTCACCCTCCAGTGAGGAACCTCCAGTAAGGGCGAGTCGAGGTTGAGTGAAGGAATGACGTCATTAATTTATTCATTATATTATTATTATATATATTAAAACTTGAAATAACCTAAAAAATAACTTTGAAAGCGCTGATAACAAGCTTTGAGGAGACCTTAAGGTAGACCGCGACGTACCTTGAGTTTGACAGTTCATTACTTGACTCGACTGAGGAATTTGCTCAAGTCGAGGATTTTTTTTTTTTCTTTCTGCATACCGATTTTATCCTTGAGGTTGAGTCAAATCACATTCGAGTGGAGGAAATCTTGAGGAACCGACTATGCATATGGGTGTTAGTGTCAGACTAAGCCAGTTCATTAAATGTTGTAGCAAACGCTACTGCTGAATATCATTCAGGCCGCTAGTTGAAAGTAAAAAGCCTAGGCTGTTGATTGGACGGCTAATTAAGCTAGTTGGCTGCGACATATGTATGTTTAGTTTTTACTCGACTACAGGAGGGTTCGTTGGAAGCGTCTTGAGTATCCACTGGTTGTGTAATGTCAAATTAAATTTAATATGTGGCGCTCTACAAGACTCTTTGAATTTTTTTCAGCTTCCAGAACACATTCGTTAGATGTTTGGCGATAGATTTTCCAACTTGAGGAAGAGAACTATGCATACCATGCATGTACCTATAAAACTTTACAATTTCCACTAACGCGTCCCCGTGCGAACTTCTGTGTTTATTCGCACGGTTTTCGAGAAGGCTCTGACAAGTTTTCATTGGTGTGAATATTTTTAACCCCCGACGAAAAACGAAGGGGTGTTATAAGTTTGATGTGTGTATCTGTGTATCTGTGTATATGTGTGTCTGTCTGTGGCATCGTAGCGCCCTAACGGATGAACAGATTTTGATTAAGTTTGTTTTGTTTGATAGATGTCTTCGTCGAGAGTGTTCTTAGCTTTGTTTCATTAAAATCTGTTCAGCCGTTTAAATATTATCAGCTCTTTTTTGGTTACTTTAACTACTTTAACTACGATAGCAACTTTCGTAAACTCGTAGTCCTTTGACCGCGGACGTCAAAAAAATCAAAATGGCGCTTCTGCGCACAACTTACCTGTCACACAGCTGCCGTCTGTTTAGCGTAGTTATTACTCAAATCATATCCGTATTCCGTAGTAAAATCCACAGAAATATTAATAACGGTAGTTAAATCATATGTATTAATTGAAAATTCAGTATCTTGTTACTTCAATGATATTGCAAAATATGGTAAGCTTGATGTAATTCTGAGACATCTCCTTGGAATGGTCTCAATGAACAAAATTATACATATGCTTTGATTATAAACTCGGATTACATATACAAATCAGTCGGGGTTGTTTTACATTTTTTAATTTAAGTGTTATTGATGTAATAATTATAATATTTTAGGATGTCCAATGTGGATTAAGCCATCCCTTAATGAATTTTTCCTGTATCTATCATAAGAAATATAAATACATATTACGGCATAATATTCATTTCGACGTTAATCGGTGGGTAATTCCCCTTAGTTATCTAAATAGATATTTATGCTGATTACATCTAGACTTACGGCTGTATTCATGAAGATTTTGACAAACGCATAGCGGTGGATTTAACACAAGTAATGTCAATAATGTATTGGTTTGAATGATACTATGCGTTTGCTAGCACTGTGAGTCCTCATAGTGTTGTTTCTGAATAAGGGGGTTTGACTATTATCAGAAGTTGTAGGCACTAGTGGAAGACTATAATCCATAAAATATAGCTTGATCTCTGTGACAGCTGTCAGAAAAATCACGCCTATGAAGTACTAAATTAAAATTACTAAATTTCTTAATAGTACAGTCCGTACCTGTCAATGTCATACTTTATGGGCATGTCGATTAGTGATGGGCGACGAATGATCGCGACCACAGAGTTTTAGATAGAGTTTTATTTAAAATATCGATAGTTTATACTAACGATATTTTAAATTAAACTTAATTTATAAATTTTTATATATGTAATTAAATTAAACCCAATTGTTTGTTACATTAGCATCAATAATAGTGAAAAACGTCGATAAATATCGATAACCGTAACATTATTATAATTTATTTAATTAATATTATTTACATGTTTACATACTAGGTATATCTTAAATAGTAGTAGTTGTAGGTGAGAAATTTGATTTTATTTACTTACGTAAAATCCAATTTCTCACCTACAACTACTCATTCGATTTCATTACAACATTGTTTGATAATCGATTTTTTCCACCACTATCCCAACTCTAAAAATGTCAATCTTCTATGTAAATGTCACTGTCGCAGAGATCAAGCTATCTTTTATGCAGTATAGAATCTTTTCTGTGCTAGTGATGTGGAATAAAAGAAATGATAGAATTAAGTTTTTAAGCGCCTAGTGTTTTGAAATAATTTAAAGACACTAAACTAACTACTATGTAATTATTTTTTCGTTGACAGACTAACAGTATTTTTTAAAAAAGATCTAGTAGGCTAGGCGTTTGACTGTTAACCACTTTTTCGCCTGGTGGTAAGCGATCAGAAGATGGTGAACACACTAGGCCTAGGTAACTGGCCGTGAGGTTATGGAGGCAAATTTTCTCCTTGATGGTGGTAAGCTACTTTTTTGGTAGCAAGTTAGGCGGAACATCAATATAATATACTACCACTACCTGTGAACAAACAGCCGTGCTAGGATTTTAATCGATATACCCTACACTTGATCTCTGGGTCGTGCTGAATGAAAAACCACTAGGCTTTGACTGTGGCTCG
This sequence comes from Cabera pusaria, assembly GCA_954871355.1. Taxonomy (NCBI): domain Eukaryota; kingdom Metazoa; phylum Arthropoda; class Insecta; order Lepidoptera; family Geometridae; genus Cabera; species Cabera pusaria. Next base: position 8,080,211 of record OX940894.1, read on the forward strand.
ACCCACCTGCCGGACCAAGGTATGTCGTAAATTTTATATTTTTTTTATATTTTATAGGCTAGCCTTTGACCACTATCTCACTTGTTGGTAAGTGATGATGCGGTAGAAGATTAACAGTACGACCACACCGCTGCGTCCTAAATCCGCGTGCGCGTTCGCGTACTGATTTTGAATCGTTCGAAATCAATCGCGTTTGGTGTGAACAAGTCTGTGCAAATACTACTGCGGTATCTGATCGCCGCCTAGATCGCGCACGAAGGACGCCGGGGTGTGGTCGTACCTTAAGAATTGATTGAAATTGTTTGCTTTATTCCGGCATGTTGTCCGGTGCCAGCCACTATGGAAGACGGGTTAGGTTAGTAGTTGGTATAGTTGTGCTCTATAGATTAGAAAGCCCAGTGCCTCGGCATATTACTGTCTTTCATTTCCAGACAAGAAAGATTCCATTTTAGCAGGCATCATCACTTAACATCCGGTGAGATAGCGGTGTTGTGATTGTGTGTCAGAAATAAAGAAAAGAAAGATATTAGGATGTTAAGGGCTAGATTCACCGGTTTCTGATATTGTCCCTGATCCCTATTAAGAACTTACTTGCCAGATAAATAATTTCACTGAATATAATTATGATTAGATCAGATTGTTATGATTATTAGTACTTTCAAGTAATTCACCAGAGAACTAAAGTGATCGACATAGCTCAACGGATCAGCAAACTGAAGTGGCTGTGGGTTGGTCATATCAGCCGCAGGACTGATGACCGTTGGGGTAGACTTGTCCTAGACTGGAGATCGCGAATTGGTAAACGTATCATAGGAAGCTGGAGCGACGATATACGCAAAGCGGTGGGTAGTGACTGGAAAATACAAGTCGAGGAAGATGCCTACGTATGTGGACGGACACCGGCTATGATGATTACACTTGCACTAAGAATTTTTTTTAATTTTTTTTTCCTTCTACAAGTTCTACTACCTAAGTGAAAAAAAAACATTAATCCCCTATATAATGATGAATGATCTTTTCAGGTTGATAATTGGTTTCTTATTGGCTTTTGGAAGGCCATGCAAATGCTGAAAAAACACAAATTTACCCCTTACCAACAAAACCAACTAACAACATTTGTCGCTAAATATTTTATTTAGCTTTATGTAGCTATTTCCGGTTCGCTGTCCCTCCCGTCAGTAATCCGGAAGTCGGAAATAGTTATGATTTCTCGTGCACTCTATCTTGGTTATGCCTGGATCTTATTGGATGCGACAATTTATTGAAATGTTGTAATATAATATACATATTTGAGAAACATATTTATTTGTATTTGATTGACTTTATCGAACAGAATGTAGTAATTTGTAATACATATAAACCACACATGTAAAACTGAACTTTGTGTGTACGATTATTATGTGATTTATGTATGTTAATTGATTTTTGAAACAAGAGGTTTTGAATAATTATAACAATAAGCGAATCTCAAGAGCTAAGTCCTAAGCTCCGGGGTACAAGCACTTGTAAAAATGTCCTCTCCTCTTTTTTTAGGTTACACATTTGAATGTCGAAAGTTAAAATATCTACTGATAAAATATCGATGTTCATAATATAGATAATTGAAATATCGACTGTATGAAAATATCGAAAATTGTTATATCGAAGCATAAAATATCTAAGATTGAAATGCCGTGTGTTTAAAATATCGAATGATTAAAAATGTCGATAATCACTATATAGAAGTTCAAAATGTCAACATGTATTACATCGAAGTTCATAATACCTGCTTGATAAAATATCGGAAAAATTGATATAGGTAGTATGAGTGAAAAAAACTTTAGTATCTTGGAAAAAAATAACTGAAACAAGGGCCGAATTTTGGTTCTAGCACTCGCCGGCCGTTACCGCGAGCGTGCCGCGGAAAAAAAAACTTTAACAAGTAAAGTTTTTTTCCAATCTACCAACATTTTTTTCACTAATTTGCATTTGTTAGAACCGAATCGGCCATTTTTTCTATTTTTTAAGGTTCCGCAGCCCTGACAAGGAACCTTATAGTTTCGTCATGTCCGTCTGTCTGTCTGTCTGTCTATATGTCCGAGGTTTTGCTAATAGACCGTTAATACTAGAAAGCTGTAATTTTGTGGGGGTATGTATAAACATTACGCCGACAGAGTGGTGAAATAAAATTTTGAAAAATATTATTTTTTTGGGGTAGCTCCCCTACATGAGAAGTGGGGATGATTTTTTTTTTCGTCATCTACCCCATCGTGTGGGGTATTTTTGAATAGGTCTTTTAAAACTACGTCAGGGTTGCTAAAACCATTATTCGATTGAATGCTCCATTTACGAAATATTAAACTTTAAAGTGCAAATTTTCGTTCCAGTAGGGCGTCCCCCCCCCCCCTCTAAAAGCTAAACTGCTGGCTTGAAAAATCTGGAAAAAATTGTGATAATAGTGCATTTCATGAACTTTAAAGGAAAACTATAGCAGTTAAGATAACTTTATTAGTTGAGCAGTAATAATCGTTGAACTTGGGTGTTGGATAATTTTGTACCAAATACAAATTCCTTGAAAAAAAGTGACAAAGACGAAGTACCTAGTTGCTTTTTTATAACGGGTAAAGACTTGCATTGAATAACGGGCTACTACGGACTGCACTGCGCGTGGCCCGACACGCATTTGGCCGGTTATTTTCAATCTACCAACGTTTTTTACTTCGATATTTAGTACATTTACGTATGTACTTTTATGGAGAATTAGATTTTAGATTTATTGGTATCTTATAACCTTTCTATAATATAAACTTTCGATATTTCCATACAGTCGATATTTTAATTTTTGATATTTTGAACATCGATATTTTATTAGTAGATATTTTAACTTTCGACATTCAAACCTTTTTTTTAATATTAAATAAATATTATTATTATCTTTTATTCGATTTCATTCTCGGATCATTAACGCCCGGACCTTTGTAAGGCATTGACGGAGCCGAAGCCAACATCAAGAGGCCCTTTACAATTTTAGCTTATCTATTACTTGTGGATGGAAAGTTGAGAAACTATAAAAAGATGGTACATTTTATAATGGCTATGAATGTGTGCTGCTAAATGTCTGATTCTGGTGTATGGGATGAAGTACGGCACCCGCCAATTATGCCTCATTACAAATTATTAATGCGGGTGGTGACTTGCTATACACTGAACGGGGCCCCCATAAAGGCGGACCGTTATGTTAGCGCCGAAGGGCAACATTGTCGTGGATAGCTTAGGGCTTCAAGAGGTGTGCTGCACTTTCACTAAACGCTACTAGCGGCTTTATGCCTTTAACACTTCCACCCTGGAGCTTAGGTCTTAGATCTTGCGATTCCCATTATTATTATTACCAAAACTGTATTAGAAGTGTTGAAGACATAAAGGCGCTAGTAGCACTTAGTGATAGTGCAGCACACCTCTCGACACTCTGAGCCATACACGTCAATGTTGCCCCTCGGCGCCATTATAACTGGGGGCCAATTTATTGAATGGCAAGTCAAAATTCGCCAAATTATTTTGAAATGAGGCATTATTGGCGGCTGCCGCACCTCATTTCATAGACCAAAAATCAAAAGTCATAACAATAGCCCATATTATTTTTGTAACATTTATATTATTACTAGAAGTGCCCCGAGGCTTCGCACGCGTTAAAGACTTCTTTTATTTACTTAAAACTTTTATTTTGTAAAAACCTTTCTATCATAAAAGACAATCAAAGAAGTTAAAACCAAATGGGTATATATAGACCATATTGATTTTCAGACGTTTTACCAACCCCATGCAAAAATCCTGCAACACGTATTTACTTATTTATTTACGGAAGTACTTAAGTAATTAGTATATAATATAATTAAAAATAATAAGTTATATATGGGGATTTTTTTATAAAATCCTTTTATAAGCGGATACCTACGTCATAACAACTATTTGCGTACTAAATTTCAGCGCAATCCGAAACAATATTAATTTTCAGACTTTGTTACCCTCTTCACCCTCTTAGGGTGGCATTTTGAAAAAGCCTGAAAATCGAATTACCTTATTTATTTACAGAAGTATTTGTGTGAAATGTCGAATAAAATGACTATCCAAACTTTGAACCCCCGCTTCATATTGAAAAGTGAATTTTGAAAAATCGTTTCTTAGCGGATCATCATCATTATCGTAATTGTCAGCTCATTTCCGCCCACTGCAGGGCATTAGCCTCCTCCCTCTTACGCCACTCATCCCTGTTCTGAGCTACTCTTGGCCAGGTCCTATCTGTGTACTCTTCGATAAAGTTGACCCACCTCTGTATTGGTCTGCCGCGGCTTCGTTTTCCTACACGAGGCCACCATTCTGTTAGGGACTTACTCCACCTGCCATCACCACATCTTGCAACGTGTCCAGCCCACTGCCATTTCAGTTTAGTTATACGGGATCCGATGTCTACCACCTTGGTTATCTTTCTCATCTCCATTTTTCGAACTTTATCGCTTAACGTGATGCCTAACATAGCACGCTCCATGACCCGTTGTGTGACTCGCATCTTGTGCACCGTTTCCTTGGTGAGCGTCCATGTTTCTGCACCATACGTCATTGTGGGTAAGACACATTGGTTGAACAGATGGGTTTTCAGGCATTGCGGCATTTTTCTTAGCGGATACCTACGTCAAAATAACTATCTGCATGCCAAATTTCAGCGCAATCCGAAACAATATTGATTTCAGAGTTTGTTACCCCACTTCACCCTTTTAAGGGTGGCATTTCGAAAAATCCTGAAACAAGTATTTACTTATTTATTTACTGAAGTACTTGTGCGAAGTTTCGAATAGAAAAGACTATTTTATCTTGTTTTTCCATACAAACTTTGAACCCCCGATTCATCGCCTTCAGGGGTGAATTTTGGAAAATCCTTTCTCAGAGGGAACTAACGTAATAACTATCTGCATGCCAAATTTCAGCGCAATCCAAAACAACATTGATTTTCATACTTTGTTACCCCATTTCACTCTCTCAGGGGTTGAATTTCGAAAAAGCCTGCAATACGTTATTACTTATTTTTTTATTGAAGCACTTGTGTGAAGTTTCGAATAGAAAATACTATCTAATCTAACTATAAACTATAAAATCTAAAACTTTGAACCCCCATTTCATCCCCTAAGGGGGTGAATTTTGTAAAATCCTTTCTTAGTACACCCTTACGTACTAAAGCAAATATACCCTCAATTTCAAGTCTTTTCGACCACTGGTTTAGGCTGTGCATTGTTTGTCAGTCAGTCAGTATGTCAGGAAAAATATTCTTATAGTATTAGATTAAAGTGCCTCTAAATGTTGGCTTCGGCTCCATTTAAGCCCAACAAAGGACTGGACTGTAAGTTATTCACTTCACTTGTACTCTGTCTTAAAATTATTTCAACCGTCTTCAAGAGACGAAAAGGTTACCATGTCTATTGTATCTTATTTTATTATTTTTGTAACCTCAGAACCAACAGTAATTTATAAACCGTTTTGGAAAATTCCTTTTTTTCATATAGTACACGTCGACGTCGTCGACGTTTGGCCCATTATAATTATAATACAACGTATTCTATTTTTTTAATATCATATAGGCTAGCGTTTAACCACTATCTTAGCTGTTGGTTGGTAAGTGATGATGAGATCGAGGATGGTGGAACGCTAGGCCTAGAATGGGAACTGGCTCACAAAGACAACTGCCGGAACACATTAAATGTTTTGGCGATATATTTTCTAACATGAGGGTGGTAGCTGCCCAGGCAAACACTAGATAGTGTCCTACCACCATACAAATAAATATCTCCAAAGGCATAGAGATAAATACTTCAAACTTTCTACTGAAAAAGGGTAGCGTGGCATGTAAAGACAATCTGAATTATTATTTTTTAGTTTTATCAGGGCTCCAAACAATACAGTGAAAAATTAAATAGATATTGGATCAAATGAACGGGAACAATGGATCAAGTTTTTACTTTTTAGTAGATACAAGCCGTCAAGTCAAGTCAATTAAAGTCACGTTCAAGTAGAGTTTAAGTCACCGTCCAGTCCAAGTTATGCGCTCAGTAAAGCTGTGGGTGCTTTACTGAAGGCATGTTAATACAATGCTATTTCCTATACTTGTACAGTACTCATTCATCGACACATTAATTATTAATAATTTATATTTTGTACACAATTTACACTAGAATACAAATTTATGGAGAATATTAAATTAACCTATACTCATATTTTTACATCCCCAAAACGTGATAATAATATGAACATATGTATATAGAATGATATAAGTTTATTCATTAAATCAAATAATTCCTCCTTATAAAGTTGGTTGTTTTGCCACCAAACTAGACATACAGTACAAAACTTTTTAAAATTCTTACTAACTAGTGGTTTTCACTAAAACATGCCATCTATTGAAAAACTTATTCAATATCACAATCCACAGAAGTCTTTAACGCGGAAGAAACTGAAATAAAACGGTATTAAACGAACGAAGTACTAGAAAACTCCGAGAGGTGGCGTAAATTTGCTAATTTACGTAAGCACTGTCAACTAAGATTAGAATTGACCTAACTACGTACACGGTGTAAAGGCTAGTTGCTAACGTAAATTTTCATAGTACCGGTAGATGGCGCTAAAATAAATGCCATAAATGTTTCCACGCAGATTACTTTGGGCATCTTTTCCACCATGTACTACTATGGTTACATATAAATTCTGAAATCGGGAAAAGCGGACCCGGATAGGAGTCAGTTGCTTCGGGTCCTTCACTGTGCGAGCTTCCTACTTGCCACCCTTATCTAACCGCGAATTTCCCTTAAGCTCATCTTATCAAAGGCTTAACCGTCGCCGCTTATACTGCTAAGCACAATAAAGTTTTAGGCGTATTATTGAGTTAGAACACTTTTCTGTAGTTTTATTTCTCTTTTGTAAACTTTTTAACAACTATATACAAGGTGCGAGGATTTCCGAAGTCGTTTGCCGGGTATAATGATCGGTGAGTTGAAATTGTATTTTTAGCGGTGTTTAATATTTTCAGGACTGCAGCTTAAAATTATTTATCATTTAAAATTTAATTTAGGTTTATTGAAAGGTAAGACAAAATTGTAGCACACAGATGCATGCAATATAATGCATGTAATATAATTTTGAATTCTACTTACTCTTATGCTAAGGGTGCGTTTGATTAATTGGATACATAATAATTAGTAAAGACTTTCGTTACACATTATAATTTCTGTTGTATCCTAAAAAGCTTTCGTGCTATATTCGACAAATATAAGACAATTTACCTCACGTTTTTGAGAAACTGGAATTAGGTCCCATTGGTTCTTTGGATTCCCATGAGAGCAATTTTCAGGTATTTTCTGAAGCTCTACATTTAAGTCCAGTCAGTATTTTGTACGATGCAGATTTAACAATTATACTGACAAGCGCTGATACAGCCTTATTTAAAAATAATTGGTGTTGAAATATGGTATTGGTATATTGGTAATGAATAATTGGTTGTATGTTATTGAAAAATACCCAATTACCATCTACCATCTACCATCTACAGCTTATTAGGTGCGACCATTTCCAGTGCTCAGTGCGTTTCTCATACCAATTTATCAACCATCTTTAGCTACAATTATGTGTCAAATGCTTCTATTATTTTAATATACCTTAAAAATATAATAAATGGTATATATATTTCATCTATTTTACCATGTTTACCATTGACAAAGATTTTTTAAAGACCGAAATATCATTCATTTATCATTCCCATGTGAGCTGTTGGTTCTGTTCAAAATTTTAACTACTTCGCCAATTGGAATTAAATATTTTGCTTCTCGACTAATTAAACATTATATTCGAGGGCCCGGTGGCGAAATCGTGAGAACGGTCGGCTTTGATGCCAGAGGTGCCGAGTTCAATCCCCGCCGAGCACCAGTGGATTTTTCTATCGAAAAAAAATTATGTGCGCTTTTCACAGTGGCCCTCCGGTGAAGGAAACAAAACGGTGAAAAACATCATTAAAAACCAACAACCCCCGCATGGTGGTAGGACACTATCTAGTGTATGTCTGGATAGCTACCACCCTCAAGTTAGAAAATCTGTCGTCAAAACATCTAATGTGTCCGGGCAGCTATCTTTGAGAGCCAGTTCTCATTCTAGGCCTAGCGTGCTTACCATCTTCGACCGCATCACTTACCAACAGGTGAGATAGTGGTCAAACGCTAGCCTATAAGATATCAGTCAGATTTTATCTCTGAGACTTTGGTTTTATTTCGACACACAACACCAGCGACACCAAGCGTTAGCGTTAGCGTTAAGCGTTTAGCATTAAGCGACACCAGCCCCCTGATTCTCAATTCTTCAAAAACCTATTCGGATTCGTCAGCTTCATTGTTAATTTAGAATATTGATAAATTTGTAAGCTATTTGGTCGCGGAAACCTTTCCAATTAGAATCACTGATTTTAGATTTTTTAAATTGAAATATTAAAAGTAATCGATCGGAGCATTATGAATTGCAAAAATCCAAGTAGAAGTAAAGGCAGTTTCCGAATCCTAATTTGCTTTCGAATGATTGAGAATAGCCCTGCAGGAGACTTATTAAGAGACTTATCATCATCATCAGCTTTAGTCCACTTGGCATATGTCTTTTCATTTATGTCACCTATGCTGTAACGATTATGTGCTATCTGAATCCAGGTAAGACCCACTAAATTAATTATATCTTGTCGTCGAATGATCAACCAAAGAAAAATGCTATTACAGTAGAATATAAGAGTCTACTATGCAATTAAAATACAAGTACAAAGGCTATCCAGAATGCAAAAGACCGCAGCACAGTAAATGTTTGCTAGAAACAACAGGTGGGTCACAAAGGTACCATTTTCAGGGAGAACAAAGGAAGGCGTGTCCTTTATACAATCTTGCAACCGGCGAGATGTCGTAAATGTCTCATATGTATGAACCGGAGTCTAGACGTTCTAGTAAAAGAGAATATCCACGAATGTACTAACTCATGTTATAGATCTACACTCTTGTGTACATGATTATAAATTAAAGTACCGAATATTATACTCACTACAAATTTAGTCGAAAGTCTCGACCTAGTTTTCGTGCATGTCCGATGCATTTTTTTAGAGAGTTTACAAAGCAAGATTGCGACGATAATAGTTGTTTGTATTATATTATCTAATATCACGGGAATATTATTATAATAATATATTTAAAAAGGATTGAGTTCACATACTGCGTTAGTGACTTTTTGATCGTTATCTTATAGTTTCATTCCATATCTCTGAAAGTTACGTTTTTTTAATTATTTTATGACGCTGTTAGACAATATGTTTTATTTCTTTCGAACTAAATAAAGAAAATCTAAATTGGTTTTCACTGTAAAAGTTATCTAGTCATACCGCTCATATTGAACAACGTCTGTTGAGTAATCTAGTAGGTATTTTTGTTACCTTCGCTGTCTAACAGTAGTCTTAATACATTGTACTCCCCTATAACTCCTGAACAGTTTTCAAATAAATTCACTGTTTCTTTTTTATAATATCAATTTAATTGTTATACAATTAAAACTCACTTCAGTTCGTGTAAAACTGGTTTAATAACTACCGCAAATCAACTTGATTACAAAATTCATAGAAATTATAAAATCGCTGGTAGTTTTAAATCTGGCGAAACACCAATGAAAAACTGACACATTTTGACTTATTTTAATGAAGTTGGTTAACATCTGCATGGATAGAACTATTTCTATTAAATCATAGAACATTGGCCTTCGGATTGCCAATTCCCATTTTGGCTTGTTTCAACGTAACTTGGGTGACCAATTTATAGTTCCTGTCAAAGTAGCAATTCATTTACGTCACCAATGAATTAATTATACCAGTTATTCCGCCAGACATAATTGATTAGGTAGAACTTTGTGTTCAATCGATTGGAGCTTTCGCTCATTTTGGTACAAATTAACCATCTTGGTGTGCCTTCAATATTGTTTGGATGAGGTTTCTGTACGAAATAAGATGTATACGGTAAAGAGGACGCTACCAGTAAAGGATCTACTCAAGGTTATTTCTATATCATAAAATAGTAATGGAAAATAAAAATTCACAACCAATAATATTATAATGATGCAGTCGAAGATGGTAGTACGTTAGGCCATAGGCCTAGAATGGAAACTAGCTCTCAAGGACAGCTGCTGGAACCTTTGAGTATACAGCCAGCTACCAGCGACAGATTTTTTACAGTAGTTTGTTTCTTTTCTTCATGGATAAACGGTTCGATTGATTTAGCTAAAAAAATGTTTAGTGCTGGGCAATAACATGGTGGAATACAATATAGGATATGATAAACTGTCTTTAACAAAATGAAAAATAAAAAAGTTGAAAATTAAGGTACATTTTGGTACTAACAAGTTTTCGCGAAAATCTAAATTTGTCCATATCTTTTTATTGTGTTGACTCAAGACCTTGATTTTTATACACCCAATAGGGACTATAGACCTCAGTATAAGGTATAAATTTCAACTTGCTAGGTCCACCCGTTCCTGAGACAATTTGTGGTGACACACGGACAGAGAGACAGACGGACGGACAAGAAAGTGATCTTATAAGGGTTTATTTTTTTTACCTTTTGAGGCACGGAACCCTAAAAATGAAGCTTGAAAATAAAATTTGAAACTTTAACAACTTAAACTTAAACACAAGGTCGTATTTGTGTCACAGTGCCATTATTTATTTAAGAACGTTGTTCCAACAGCTTGCCCTATACCAATTCACAGATTTGTAGCCTCGTGTTTTCAAATCCTTAGAAAAGAGGGTATCTAAAATGGCCGTTGTACGTCGTAAAAAAGATTACAAGCTTAAATAAATTTTAGGATCTGATTACCGAGAAAAAAGGGAATAAAATGAAAACCTGATACACTTTGCCGACGGGCTATGGCGATTTTAGATGGTTATTGTTAGCAATCGTTGCTCAGACAGTTAAACTTTGTGAATTCGGAGCGCCTAAAATGATTTACGTATGACAGTGTCATGTTTGTATTTGTTGGATGGTTATTACATATTTTATTATGAGTTACTGTGTTTCAGATATTATGCAATCTTTACGAAGAATATCAAACTTAAACAATCAAGTTAAAATATGTTTATGTTTGTAGATACGAGTAGGTATATAAAACAATTACCTATACGATTTCAATATAGCTACTTAAAATGCTTTTTGTACACACTCAAAGTCATAACCTCACATTATGTATTGAAACAATAGTGATGTTATATTAAAATCAGAATGAAAAATATCTTTATTATTAAACTGTGTGAGTAAAATGGACATATCCTTTCCCATTGCTTTGTACTCTGTCTCTGTACGTGAAATTCAAGAATAGCTTTTCAAGGCGAGATGTCGGGGTATGTCTGGATTTTGGTCTGGATGGTGCTCAGACGTATCAGACATGCACAATTTCACAAGCTCTTATCATCTGCAAAGTAATATTGATATAAAGAATTGTAGAGCTCATAGAGATTCTTTACATTTGGCATAAAAGGGGATAAACTCGTTTTACCTCTGTTGGTGGTGGTTCTGGTTTCCGCATCGTAATGACATCCTTTATCCTTTACGGGTTTGTACTTTGTATTATTTGTACTACTGTTATTTTAGAAATAAATATCTTATCCAACCAAACAGTATCTTTCTCGCCACTACTTATTTAAATTTACATTTTACATTACGTAGCTTTTATATCATCTTTACGATGGAACATTTAAAAACGCGAAACATTTGTAAAATATCCATTTAGAATTATTCTCAGTACCTAAAGTTGCATTACAGTACTATGCCATAATACAAAATAACATAACTGTATTAAGTTGCAATTTTATTAAAACAAAAACCCTCTTAGGCATTGAGTTACAGCTAATCTCTTACATTACCAATTATAAGAGTTGAGAGCACACGAGCCGGCTGAGTTAAGCTGATATCAACCTATTGGCTCCCCACAATGTATTGCGATATCATCTAATAGAAATTGTGGGGACGTCGCTGGAAGTGGAAACGCGTTTTATTTTGTGCTTTATATAATTCTTGGAACTTGAAGATTTTATTAATACGAATCGTCTATATCTACAGTTGTAATATTTAATAACCTTGAAATATTTAACCACGAAATTTGGGTGTCCTAAATACTGAAGCCTGGAATTAGTTTAGAGAAAATGAAAAAAAATGAACCTTAATTTACTAATTATGTATGTATGAATACAAACACCTGATCACAATCGCATCTCATAATAAGATTGTCTAAGTCGTCGTGTTTTTTAAAATATCGTATAGGGTAGCGAAATTGAAAACAAATAATTAGATTTTATATTTATCAATATTAAACACGTGTTACAGAATAATTATCTTGAATATAGATATTACTTCACACTTTACCACGAAGTTAGCCAATAACTCTCCCTTTAGATTTATAACCTAAACCGTATCGTTAGACCGCTATCTCGCCTGGTGGTAAACGTTGATGTCGGTCGAATAGATGGTGAACACGCCGCTAGGCCTAGAAATACTCTAACTCTCAAAGACTGTCTGCTGCTAAAACACCCTAATGTTTTAGAGGCAGATTTTCTCCGTGATGGTGGGATGCTATTTTTTGGTTTGAAGTAAGGTGGAATATAAATATAAAATGCTCCCCTACCTCTGGTAGTGTAGTGTAGTGTGTACCACCTGTGGTGGTGTAGCTTAAAAATTCTGTCGCTGTGCGCGTGCATCGTAAGAATTCACTCTCATCCTACATATTTCCCCCAAAGTATAACTTCACAAATTACTTAAAGCCTGTCTAGTAACAATTAGTACTAGAATCAACTACGAAAGTTTCCAACATTTTTTCCTTTAGATTTTTTTCCTAGTCAATGTCCTGAAATGAGCTCGATTTAGGCTCAAATGAGTTTCAAAAGGTTCAGAGATACGAACATAAATAGATGAAAAGAGTGATTTTGAGGCATTTTACCAGACGTTTTGGATGGCAAGCGAAGTCGGGTCGCCTAAATTACGTATTGTAGCATCATCGTAGACTATTAGGTTGAAGATAAACTTTTGGTACCTTGTTAGATGTTTCTGATTCGGTTCGTGGTAGCTGTTTGTTTCATACGTTTGTTTGTTGATTATGCTACTTTAGACTTTAACCCTAGAGTACTCAAAGCTACATAATTAAGATAGTTTAAAAACTAAAACAACCGATTTCAATGCCCCGCGAGTCAATTTCCGTAGCAAGTTTGAGACGTTTATCGTCATATCTCTGGGGATGCTTATCAGATATCAATGAAATTACAATGGCACCACGGCGGAAACGTAGCCTACCGATTACAAAAATAATCATTTGAATCGGTTCACAATTGACGGAGTAATTGCGTAACATACACACAAAAAAATGAAAAAAAAAACATACAGATTAATTGGAAATTGGAAGGAGGTTCTCAATAGAAACTCCTTCTTTTTTGGAAGTCGGTTGAAAATATGGATATGTTACCGGAAATGTATGTAATCCTTCATTGTATACATTTCCTAGGAAATTTAATATAATGTTCACACTACTTAATAGAAGTTGACATTGTGGCTTAATAAGTTACAATATATTTCTCACAGAGCCTACACTAGGCAACAAGCCTGTGCTGTAGGTTCTGTATTACTGTAACTGTTGCCGTGGATAGCCTACAGTACAAAATATAGGTACTAATCATTGTCTGGGAGGCCACGACATATTCGTTTTTACATTTTAATTTAAATTCACTCATCTGTATCGGCTCCTGCGTTCATGTCAACTAATTGCTTACGACGCAAGTTTATTTCCTTCAAACATAATCTTGTACGCGTTGGTACTTTACCTAATACATAGTTTAGAAATTATATAGTAACTATAATAATAATAGGCATTATCTTTATTAGTTTTAATTACTCAACAAAAACTAGTTTATGTTCGGGTCGGGATCGAAGTAAACTCATTACCCGGGTTGGGCGCAGGGGCAACTACACGTTTACACCACGGGAACGATTCGGGCTAGTGCCCTATGTGGACTCCGATATAGTTCTTCTGTTGGCCATGTCTTGGTTTTTCGTATATCTCCTTGGCTTTGCATTCTTGTAGGCTTCATCTGGTGTGCCGTCTATCTCGTCGCTGTCCAGTGTGGGCGAGACAATGTCTCGAGGGAGTGCACGCCAATGAGGCGCGATGTCACGCAGGTGCAAGTGCAAGTGGAGTATGGTGCGTTGTCAGCGTGGTTGTATACATACCGCGCGTAAGTCGGACAACAAACTTCTCCAACAACTCAATCCGATATCCCCATAGCGAGGGGCTATCATATCGCTTCGGACGTAGCGGCCGGCTCCTGTGCACATCCGCAGGGCAACATCCTGGACAATGTGCCCACCATAGCACGTAGGATAAAAGATGAGTGTCCCGCAGGCTCTTATTGTTGGCGAGTTATTGAGCATTCGATGGCCTGGGAGGCGATCATGATTTTATGAGGAAATTATTTTTTATTGAATTGATTAAATATCTTTGTATTTTCTTTAATTTTTCGCATATTTTGGTACCCAATAGGATGCTGTTTTTTATTGAGTTTCAAAAATAAGCCACCATTTTACTCACACTTTATGAAACGTCCTATAAAAGAGGAATATCAGCCAAAGTGGAAACCACAAATTACCCTGTAAAGTGCCTGTACATGCGAGTATCAACACCCATATCTCTTTAATCTAACCCGTAAAATTAATGCCATAAAGTTTAACGCGAACAGGGCACTATCTGGCGCAACTGACATAATTTTTGATGCTGATAGGTCTCTACCTCGTTAACTGGCAATCCCAAAGCGAGCACCTTTCATCCGCCCTTTAAAATGAATTTTATAACATTGGCATTAAGGTTGAAAGTCTAGATGTGTAATTTTTGCGGGAAATAATGACGCTACACAAACGTGCGAGATCGATAATTATGGGAAACAATAGCGTGGATTTGTATGTGGAGATTAGGGTTCCGCACTGTAGAGTTTTAGTTGTTCTGCGGTGTTCATTCATTAAAAGGTTTGGGGAATTTGCCAATCGGTTCTCCGATATGATGTTCGTTGCCAGTATGTTTGGAAGACAGGATAGGAAAATTGCGCCATGTTGTTTAGTTCGAGTCAGTTTTCCGGCACCTCGTTTCCCTGCTATCGCTCATTTCTAGTCAAGCACATTTATATCTCAATTGTCACTTCATATCAGGTAAGATCCAAGTGCCAGCTTCATCGATCTATGGTGCTACGAGACGAATCAAAATCGGGGAACATATCAGAATATCTTAAACTTCGTTATTTAAATGTTACTGAAAGTATATTTATCTTCGTATCATCACAAGTAGTAAAAGAATTAGCATATATAGCATATATATATATAGCATAGTTAGGATCCAAACGCTAGCCAAAATAATATCGAATATAAAACAAAAAGATTAACACAAGTAACGTACATACATATTTGTTACTAGCTGATACCCATAACTTACAACACAGAATTCAAATATTCAGTATTCAGTCAGAAAATAGAATTCAGTAACCTATGTTCATTCTTATGCTCCAACCAAAGTAATCTCAATCCATGTCAAAATTTAGTAAAATCGGTTCGTCCGTTTAGGCGTGATTAGGTAACAAACAGACAGAGTGACAAAGTGACAGAGTTACAAACGTTTTTATAATATTAGTATCATCATCATCATCATCATCATCATCATTTTCAGGCGGTATCAGTCAACAGCTGGACGTAGGAGTCCCTCAAGACACACCAGTGAGCCCGATCTTCAGCTCTTTATTTTCAGTCACTGCCCACCGCTTTGCGAATGTCGTCGCTCCACCTAGTCACAGGGCGGACTAGGTGGATTCACACCAAGTGAAGAATGATCTGTTAAATAATTTCGTAATTGGTTCGATGAAGGCATGGCGGCTACCGCAGTTATTTACAATTGCAATAATTTCACGATCCCTCGGCTATTGTTGCGAATGTTCCATAACCATCAATTCTCTCGTATATAAAGCAAGTAATGGTTACCGTGGGAAGCAACCGCCTCTTTATTATTCGGCGTACCCTTTCACCGTGGTTAAGAAATCACCCAAGTGATCATTCAGATAGACTACCTGTTAGAGTGTGGTTTTAGGACGTTGCTACACATTCGAAATTGGAACGCGGTTTTATATGTATGTATTGTTCGTTTAATTGCTGTTATTGGGGACTGCGTTGGATCACCTTCCTCAGTAGTCTATAAAAAAAGTATGTAACAAATGTATGGTGCTAGCTTGTATTTTTCTTCTATTTGTGTAGTAGTAGGACTTCTGCTAGTCCGCCTGGAGCGGTACTACCACTTTGTCACAGTGATTTAGCCGTGAATTTAAAATGTTTTTCGGTTTGAATAGCAAAGTGTCCAGTGAAATTACGGGGCATGAGTGATTCATCATATTTAAATCTCAAGATAACAGGCGCAGTGCAGTAATGTGCTAATTCTGTTTATTCAGAATTTAATGCTCCTGTATCTGTAATAGGTAGACGTCATCGCTTACCATCAGGTGAGCTTCGTGCTTGTCAATTCTTGAATTGGTTGGTATGCCAGGAACTGGGTATATGAGCTTCTACATGACAAGTGTCACAATTATAATTATGCATCATCGACCTTTAAAATGCACTGGTGAATCTCTCTCTCTTTCCAACTCTCCAACTGCACGCCTCTGAGTATGATCTTCGGATACTCTCATCTAGCACTTGCCAGCTACTTTGCGAAGATCATCGTATCGTCTTGCACTAAGCTTGAAAAAAAAGATTAAACCTAGAGTCTGCCCTTCTTGGTCACATCATGTCATGTTTATAATTTTCTTTATAAAATTTCGCTCACGGGGAAATCACATATGTCACTCCCTTATGGGTCAGAGAGGTCCTAGAACTTTACGACACAGCCTTCAGCGATATATTATTCCAGGTGAAGCCATTCGTTCCCTTTTTGTTGAATTTTTACCGTTAAGAAATTCGAAAATACTGATAGGATTAGATTTAAAATTCTAATGATGTTAATCGGAGGAGTGGTCTTTTGTAGTTGATTATTGGGAAAAGTAGGTATAAGAAGAATAGAACGAAAATTGTTAAGTATATAATTTTAAGTGGTTTATAGTTACAACAAACTTAACTTGGTAGAAAAATATCTCAACTTCCAACTACCAAACAAAATCAAATTGTTTGTTTATAGTTAGGTAGTTTAAAAATATATTAATGTATATAATGTTGAAATAAAGTAAAATTTCTCTTAATCATATCCATCAGAACCATAAAAACCAATAAATATTTAATATTTAAATAAATAATTGCTTCTTGCAATTTTTTTAATTCTTGGTTAATATTAGTTGCACCCTTGATACACAAATAGTATGTACTATCGTAAAGCCTGAATCTAAAGGTTCTGATTGCGAATATTACAATATGTGGCATAAATAGAGGTATTTTTGTATTTTGATGACTACCTACGAGTTTGAATTTTTTGCACATAAGGGATTCTTTGGTCCTAAGTATTTAATGCAATTTCAACTTGACACCTAATTTTTACCTTTTGAGGCATGGATACCCAAAAATGTGTCAAAGATATGAAAAAAAATCTACCTCGATATATCCAAAAATGTCGGCTATTATGTGCTTTTCCCAAATATATTTGCAAATTTGAAATATTTGCTGCATATTACGCCAGAATTTCGCTGTGAGCGTACAACGGCCTTATAATGTGTCACAAAAATGCTTGTGGGGAAATAACCGATTAAAATAGCGGTAAGCCTGTATGGACATATTATTTAAAATCACTTTGAACGAAAATAAAAAGTTTCTGTATACAGATCTAGATATACATATCTATACATATATGTAATATAAAATTCAAAGTCCTGACTGACTGACTGAGATATCAATGCACAGCCCAAACCGCTGGTTCTAGACACATTAAATTTGGAGGGTGTTTTCTTAGTATGATGTAAGGTTACATTTTGTGATTTTTTTTATTCTCTGGGTCGCTAGATTATCTCAAAAATTAGTACATATACTATTTAATTAAAGTTATGAAATACTTGTATCACAGTTTTTCCAAAATCATCCCTTTTGTCTGACTGACAGACTGACTGATATATCAACGTACAGCCTAATCCGCTGGTTTTAGAGACATAAAATTAAGAGGGTGTATTCTTTGCAAATTGCAGCTATCTACTAAGAAAGGGTTTATTTAAATTCCACCCGTAAGTGGATCAATACATCAACGTGCACCATAATCTGCTGGTATTAAATACATAACATTTAGAGGGTGTGTTCTTTGTGAAGTGAAGCTATCCACAAATAAAGGGTTTTTAAAAATTCCACCCCTAGGTGGGTGAAATGATAAGTGTAATTTTCTGTGAAACATTTAATTCTCTGGGTCAATGGACTTGATAATTTGTACACATAATCTTCAATTAAAATTATGAGACACATGTTTCACGGTTATTCTCAAATCATCCCTTACGCGTTTGTCTAACTAATTAACTGACTGATATATCAACGTATTCAGAGGGTGTGTTCTTTCTAAAGTGCAGCTATCCACTAAGAAAGGGTTTTTCGATATTCTATCTCTGTGAGGGTGTAATGGAAGCTTATATTTTCTGTGAATCTTTTTATTTTCTGAGTCAAAATTGCCTTGGAAAATGGTAAACATACCTACTCTGTAATTATATTTATGGTACATTTATATCACTGTTTTTCCAAAATCATCCATTTAGCCTTTGTGTGAGTGTGTGTGTTCTTTGTAATGTGTAGGTATCCACAAAAATACGGTTTTTATAAATTCCACCCCAAGAGATGATATGAGAGGTTGTATTTTCAGTGTAACTTTTTATTCTCTGGGTGGCCTCATCGACTTTAAAATTGATACACATACTCTTCAACTAGAACAAGAAACAACACATTCTAAAGAGACACGTGTATTACAGTTTTTCTTAAATCATCCGCGACCCATTCGTTTTTGTATGCAAAAAGAAAATTAAAAATAATTTAACCAAGTATTCTTTGTCTACCCCTTCAAAGTTTACCTTCAAAGTCAGCTTTGCCATAATCATAAATAAATCTTAAGTCCAAACTCTTAATTTAACAAGAGTAGACTTAGGGAGAACTGCTATTCACACGGTAGGTTATACGTGATCTGCTCCAAAGTAAGCTCACGAAGCAGCATTTGTGTGGGATTTAGTAAGTTTGTATTTTTTTATTCAATTGGATAGGGAGTAAGAGCGCATTTAATATTTAATTTTGTTTCTGTTTATTATGTATGTATATTTGTTCCTGTAGGCCACGCGAGTGCAGCCGCGGGCAGATGGTAGTTTTTTATAACATGGAAAATATCTAACATTTGTATCTACTTGTTTCGGGGCAGAAGCTTACATACCACTAGCTGCGTCCCGCGTCTTCAACCGCGAAAAAAAAGTATAGTATGCCTTGTCTGGCTGTTCCAGTGTAAAATTAGAGCCACATTTGTCTAGCCATTTGATTGTGAACGGATAACAAGCAAATTGGCTTCTGCATTTATAATATTGGTGACTATACACATAGCTTACTTTCAGGCAAGCCTGTCCTTAAACAGCCGTTTTCAATTACTTGTAACTACTGGTTGGTTAAAATGTCTATGAGCCGTAGTTACTATCTATCCTCCGTGCGTAGTTACCTAATATAAACTAGAAATGACAGGGATAGCTGTCAGCAATGATTTACTATGTGTCAGTTATAGAGCATTATGAAGATTTTGTTATTGTCACAGCAGTAACTGTCAGTTAAAGAAAACTTACGGCTGCATAAGTTATAAAAGCTCACAAATAATTCAAAAAGATCTTTAAAATAAAACGTGATGCTGTAGACTGTAGGTACATAGGATTTATAATGCCTATAATAATGAAATGATAAGTTCGTATAACTTTACCGGGAAGCGGTTTATCTGGGCTCCAACGCGACATTTGCCGTCGCCGCGTTTATCGCAAGATACAGACCGTTTTAAATAGAAAACCAGAAAGTTACGAGCGTTGGATAATTTGTGTAAACACAACGGGTAGAGACCATCATTTCATTACTTTGATTACCATAATATTGATTTTTTAGCTTTTGCATAGATAACTTTAAGGAAAATTCAAGGACTTGATGCTACGTAGAGTGTTGTGTTTATGATGGAATGCTGTTATTTTAAAAATATTGTTCTAGATAGTAAGGACGTCTTACTTAGATATCAGGAAAATTAAAGTAGAGAGTTTGAGAGAGAGAGCTTATAAATAATTATGTTATGAATTATAAATGTTAGAGGTGAAATATGTCAATGTAATCAATTCGAATATATCAGCTACTCTATGCTGATAAACAAAATATTGCTAACAGTAATTTTATAATAACAGTCAGAAGTAAAATTACTGTAAGCGGACTACTGCCTCTACATTCATAGCAATGGCTGTAGGGCTAATTATCGTTGTATAGAAAGAGATGCATACAGCATACTATAACCTACCTTATGTAACTATGTAAAGACAATCTGGACATAAACACAAGTTAGTTATGTAAATTAATAGTTTTATAGTAATTAAATTAATAGTTAAGAAGTTAGGAGGGAACAGGTGAACATGCATACCGGTTAAAATCATAATCCTTCTGTAATCCAGTAATGAGTAGTAATCCGCGGCACTTAGCCTCCATATTACTTTTTTTTAAATATCTTATAGGCTAGCGATTTACCACTATTTCACCTGTTGGTAAGTGATGATGCGGTCGACGATGGTAAGCACGCTAGGCCTAGAATGGGAACTAGCTCTCAAGGATAGCTGCCGGAACATATTAGATGTTTTGGCAACAGCTTTTCTAACTTGGGGGTGGTAGCTGGCCAGTCAAACACTAGATAGTGTTTTACCACCATGCGGGGGTAGCTGGTTTCTTAACGACGTTTTTTCTTCACCGGAGGGCCACTGTGAAAGGCGCACTTACATTTTTCGACGGGAAAATCCATTGGTGCACGGCGAGGTTTGAACTCGGTATCTCTGGCATCAAAGCCGACAGTTCTCCCGATTACGCCACCTTACATACATATTTTATTTATTCTTCTACAAAGCCCTCATTATTAGAAAAAAGTAGCTACAAAAATCATATTCAAGGATACTAACCTATTATTACTTCTACATGTACATATATACAAACCACACGTAAACGATAAGCCTGTGGGAACGTAGTTCATGGTAAGTTTTCTCTAAATCTATATAGAACGAGTAGGCACCTATAGTTTGTAGTGACAAAGCGGTACAGTTTTGCTACGGTATCGTAGCTCAAAACTCCGGAATATTCTCAGTTTACTCTGTCACTTTGCTGTAAGGTTTGAAAATGTGCCAAGCCGGTGTTGTTAGATGCTGGATAAGTCAGGTTTATAGCAACGATAGCGCTTTTATACCACCATTTAAATATTCCATTTTACCTGCAGCAATTTTTAAAACCTGGTTTTGCTTTAGTTTTTTTTTCAATGGATGTCGAAGTTAGCTGAAATGAATGAACAGTGAAACAGTTTTGTTCGAGTTTCATCGATTGTGGTTTTCATGTAGATTGTGTTCAAATGGAATAGCCAGTGATGAAATTGATAAGGGGAATATTACGGTCAGCTTACTGCTGCCTCGGGATTCGTATAGACTTTACTACGGTAAACTTCACGGTAGAATTAGGTATCTATGAATTCTTGTAAATGTTGTCATGACTTTCTTTTTATTAATGCTGAATAGCCGGCATTCTTAGACAGAAAAGGATGTTTTTTTTTTGTTAGAAAGTAGGTATATTACAAACAAGTCCGATGAAATATCCTCAGTTTTGATAAGCAACTATAAGATCACTCGCGCCGCATGTTGCGCGCGCCACAGTTATTCTGGTATCAAATATACACTTCTACATTTGGATGATGTATCATCCAGAAATTCTAGACGGCTGCTGATTGTCTTGAGAACATGGTTGACAGAAAAGTTCAATAGCTTTAGAAGATGATGAGATATGATGACGTCACAAACGCTACTACCACCTACGAATGTAACTGCTAATTACAGAGCTACGTAGCACCATTTTTCAATGTTTCGTTTTTAATTGGTTGTTTTCTATTGCTACTAGGCTATGCTATGTTATGTAAAATAGTAGTAATAAAATACAAAATTATGCCATGTCTTAGTTGATCCAGAATAATAACTAAATAATAATAATATATACGTTTTCCGATAAATTCATACACGTAGATCCACATTTTTACTCGTAAATCATTTTTTTAATCCATATATTTCATTTTCCTAAACCTAAATTTAAGAAAATGAAATATATATATGAATATATACGTGTTCCGATAAATTCATACACGTAGATCCACATTTGCGAAATATAAAATAAATTTAAAAAAAACATATTTATTGCCAAAAAGAATACACACATGATACAAAGTTATTACATATACGCTCAATAACATTTTCTCAATTGGGATAGACTCAGCTCGGTTCTACTCTCTTCTTGATCAAACATATAGGAAAAATTATCAAAATAGCATTGATTTTAGAAAAAAAAAATTGAAAGAAGAAAGAAACATTTTTTTACAAACAGAATTATAAACAATATGTTAAAAAATAAATCGGTCTAATTTAACTGGCCCACATTAATGTTTTGAAAAAGACGACGTCGAGTCTCCTTATTCGGTGTACACACTCGAATCACACAACAATCTCTGTGACATCAACTTCAAGCTTTCCACAGTACCGAGAAGGTCTTGCAACTCATTTAGTTTCGGCACTTCTTTCACAAGAACAAACACAAATGTCGGTTCTGTTCCTGTTAATATTTTAACATATTTGTTTAGATATACCACAGAGAACTGCTTCATATAAACACAGTAAGAGTTTTCATGTAACTTCTTTAACACTAAAACTGGTCTCTCTTTACCGGAACAGTTGCAGTTGTGAGCCAAAGCTGCTTC
Source organism: Cabera pusaria (assembly GCA_954871355.1). Lineage (NCBI taxonomy): Eukaryota > Metazoa > Arthropoda > Insecta > Lepidoptera > Geometridae > Cabera > Cabera pusaria. The sequence continues at coordinate 8,103,248 of OX940894.1, forward strand.
AGTATTATCTCCATTTTCTATTATTGCTGGACGGGTCACTGTCACATTTGTGTCTTTAACTTTAAATTCCAAGATCGTTACATTTGTTTTATTACCGCAGACACAACCACTATTATCACGGATTTTGGTAATTTTGCGCCAGGAACAAAGTGTTGGAATTTCTAAATCAGGGTACATCGCAATAGGCAGCCATTTCCCGGTATACCAGTTTATGGGATCTGTTTGGGCAGCAGCAAACAAAAATGACATTAATATTATGCTTAACATTTTAGCGTCTTATTAATAATGAATGATGCAGTGATTAAATTGGACACATATCTTTTAGCGGATAACCTTTGCCTCTAGATAAATATATCAATATACATAAGTAGAATACATACATAAGTAGATTAGCTTGTTTTTCTGCTTTGCAGAATTGATACAAGGAACTTTCAAATATGATAGCTCATATATTGAGTCTTCATTTATACTTTTTTTAATATATCTTAGAAGCGTTAGACCACTATCTCACCTATTGGTAAGTAATGATGCGGTCGAGGATGGTAGCATGCTAAGCTATTGGCTCAGATTTTCCAATTTGAGGATGGTAGCTAGCCAGGTGTGCACTGTCCTAACACCAAGCCGGGGGTCGAGGGTTTCTTTTCTTTGCTTTGCAGATATGTGCAAATTTCTAGCAATTTTTCAGCTCCGTCAATGCCTTCCAAAGGACCGGGCGAATTACGACCCGTAATGTAAGATAAAATAATAACAAAAATAATCGCTTCAATAATATTACTCAAACAGTCGCCGGGACAAATTAAATTAAGTACTTGCTATTTACGAATTATTAACACATTAAATCTCATATTTCTTGAGCTTTATACAGGCTTAGTTAGTTAGATCATCTTGTTTTATCACAATTGAAACCGGCTACCTGTAACTCAGGTCCGTTAGAATAGCTCCAACTAGGGTCACTGAAAATATTTTTAAAATTATATTTGCTCGAAATGTCACCTCAATCCATGAAGTGAAGGCACCAATTTCTACCTATCATTATTCATTCATGATTTAAATTATATCTTTACGACTCTTCAGCTTTTCCAAGGCTTACAGTTATCACACATCTAGGTATGTGATAAAACAGGCTACCTGTTACTCGGGTCCGTTGGAATGATCCCTTCGATTGTCCGACCAGGGTTACTGGGCCGCCTTGAATAATAAACGTGGCGGGTCTCAGCGCATTACTTTGTGGCGTCTATTCATGCGCACGGTTGGCGGAGGTTTTAATTATACCGGAGTTTGTTTCTGGCTGGAAAATTGTTTAAAATCTCAGCTGGTAAACCGTGGAAGGAAATTCTGTTTGTTGTAGGTAGGTTTGTACTTAAAATGTGTGTTTAACGAGTATATACAAATCGGAGTTTCTTATTCTGAGCGTATGAGTAGTGATTAGGTAACAGCAAAATATTGAATGGTCCATATATTCACCACGATTTTTTATAGTAATTATAGCCATCGGAACAGGCCAGCCGCTTGCTGGCTATATTATGCTAACCGATGATATCTACCATACATGTACATTATGGTAGACACCTACCTTATTATTCATATTTTTGTGGTAGACACTGTAGCGCGCAAAACTCTGGGTCGCCAGTACTGTTTTACTGCACGCACTGTGCCCTTTATTCACAAATTGAGACAAACTCAATTTGGAGCTCTACATTCCTTTGATTTCAATGGACAATTAAAACGTATAGAAACTGCTGTCTTTACAGCAGTCTCTTTATGCCTCTATATTCAGAAATACACTCACTACTTACTATTACTTTTAATAGCAAGTAGTGAGTTTATTTTAATATATATATGCCTAGCCTAGCGTTTGACCACTTTCTCACCTGGTGGTAAGCAATGATGTTGTCAAAGATGGTGAATACGCTGCACCTAGAATGGTTTGATTCTCAAGGGATGCATTCCGCCGGAACACCGTACGGTTATGGTGGCATGATTTTCTTTTTAAAATAATAATAATGAAAAAACATCGATTTAATTCTCCTAAGGCCTGTGGACGAACACGCATGAATGTACTTATGAATCGCCTGGGAAAGACTCAGACCAACCTCCACAGCTTTCATAATAAGTAGGCACAAAGAAGAGCTCCATTTTGCAGGTAGACGTTCCGTACCTTTAAGTCCCTTTTGGCTTTTCCAACATTTTAATTTCTCGTTATCAGAACCTTTACGAGTCCCGGATCTCTCTCAAGGTTGTGAAAAAGTTGAAAGCAATATAAAGACCTTTATGAGGCGACAGGTAAATCGAATATATTGAAACGTAAGACATTTTCCAATAAAATCGAAATTAACGAAGAAATTGGACAGTAAAAGTGCTTATTACCTCAAAGATTTCTGGTGTCAAACGCACAACATATGTTAATGAGAGCTAACATTTTTTCATTTACTAGGTGGCGCCATTGAGTAAAATGGTCCTGACGACAGCTTTCAAGCTATACAATTCTATAATGATATGTCAAAATTCATGTAATGTCAATGTCAGTTTGGGATACATCCCATATGCTTACCTAATAATGACAGTTAAATGACATTTCGTGGATCTTGTAACACACTAGTTCCTTTTAGTGGTAAATTCAATAAATAAAGCGTATTAATAAAGCCTGCTTAAAGCGTGCAACATTCTTCCACTACCTTGCATTTATATAATAGTAGATTGTATTACAAGGGTGCAAAATAGTACTTTTCTGTGAGGCCGCTTTTTTAAATCCAGAGGAAGAGCGAAGGATTATAGAGTAAAGTAGAATCCTGAGCGAAGCGAGAGATTTAAAGTACGTCGGCCGTGGGAAAATCATTTTGCAGCCGAGTTATACACTCTGCTTTTCATCCCCCTCTATGAGAAAAGGAAATAGTTATAAGGCTCATCATGTCATGTGATGTCACAAAATGTCATGTAATGGCATATAATGTCATGTAATGTTATGAAATTTCATGTAATTTCATGACATGTCATTGAATGTCATGAAGTGACATTTAATATATGAAATGTCACGAAATGTCAAGAAATGTAACAAAAAGTCACAAAATGTCACGAAATATCATAAATGTCATGAAAAGTGACGATATGTCATAAAATGTCACGAAATGTCATAAAATGTCACGAAATATCATAAATGTCATGATAAGTAACGGAATTTCATAAAATGTCACGAAATGTAACAAAAAGTCATGAAATGTCACAAAATGTCATGAAATTCACAAAATGTCATGAAAAATAACTAATTTTTAATATTTGCACGTCTGCATGCAGGTTGAATACAACTACTTACCTTTATTTTAAAACCAATATTGTAAAACGTATTCTTGCAAATAAATGTATTTGATTTGATTTGATAACTAATACAGTTCTAAAACTTTGTGATTATCACTTTTAAAAACAAAGCGGCTCACCGAGGCTAGATTAGTGACGTGAATAAATTATCAACTTTCACCAAACAATTTTCAAATGCGAATCCGAAGACAGAATACACAAATTATTTCCATTTACCTTCGATAATATGAAAATTTTCGGGATCCCAATTTTGTGAAGCATCTCCAACGGCTCGTAAATATTTCCCGAACAAAGTTAGGAAAGAGTCACCTGGGGAACAAATATAATTTGGTATAGGAACAGTGTAGAAAAGAGACGACCTAAGAATATTGTATTTTCCTAGGTACTGACAGAATTCTGTAAAAAAACTTGTAACTCTGATATTGAAAAAGTATTACCGTAAAATACTTTATACCGATTTTTATTGCTGCAATATTTTTTAACGCTCTTCTTTCAATGTTCTTATCCAGATGTATAATATTGTCTATAAGACTGCTACTCATTAGATTCACTACTATTTTTAGGGTTCCGTACCCAAAGGCTAAACGGGACCCTATTACTAAGACTCCGCTGTCCGTCTGTCTGTCTGTCCGTCTGTCACCAGGCTGTATCTCATGAACCGTGATAGTTAGACAGTTGAAATTTTCACAGATGATGTATTTCTGTTGCCGCTATAACAACAAATACTAAAAACAGAATAAAGTTTAAAATAATAGAGGGTCCCCATATAAGAAACGTGCTTTCTTCGGCATTTCACGCCATCTATGAACGCCTAGTTAGGTAAACATCCCATAGATAGCGTTATATTGAAATATCGATCCCTAACACCTTTTTTACACGTTAGATGGCGTTATAAGAAATAAAATGTTTATGAATTATTATATTTTGCTGGCGAAAAATGATAGTGGTATTGTTTGCTCGATCTTATAAAATACTGTAGTGTGGTACGGAACCCTACGAGGGCGAGTCCGACTTGCACTTGGCCAGTTTATTTTTCTTTAGGATGACGTCCATAACAACATCGATCGATACCAATACTTTAGATGTTTTAAAAGCTAGTATGGTAATATTTAACACTATAATGAACCTACTTATTTATATATACGTTTATATTTATTATTAGTTACGTTTATACGTTTTCTCACCATCTAAAGGTGGTCTGGAAGATACATATTTCGGCGAAAAACCCGCCGTTTGATACACTATTATTATACGTTTTAGGAGTTAAAATTATAATCATATGCTCACTTATTCTACTTCCTACTTATTAATATTATAAAGACAACACTTTGTGTCTATGTTTGTTACTTCTTCACGCTAAAGCTACTCAACTGATTGAGCTGAAAATAACATATGAATTTGATACTTAAAAAGCCTAGACCTTGGAATAACACATAACATACTTTTTATCCCAATATTCCTACGGGAACGGTCTTTACGCGGGAAAAACTGCGGGGCACATATTATTTCATCTCATCTCTTTTCATACAAGATAACAAAGCTACATATCCTCACATTACACACCTTCCAGAAGCACCGTTAAAGCACTCTTTCCCTCAGTTCGGAAGTAGCACTACATATGAAGCTGCATGTAAGAGCTCTCAAGATAAGATAGGTGTTGATCAATGAGAGCCACACTTAGCTGCTAGGGTGCCACTTCCATAATGGCATTGGAAGTGATATGTGATTATATACTTACTTGCTTATATATGAGTACTTAAGGAGGAGGTAGAATTTGCGGCAATTGTATTTCAAAATTTCACCGTACCGACGGGACTTGAACCCGCAACCTCCGGAATAACATGTTCCGGTGCTTTGCCAATTAAGCTACGGTGCGAAGTATCGTTACGACGAAATTAGTGGATTGCATTTTGTTAACCCAATTATGCATTGGTGGCGCCATCTATGACTACTTATTACGTAAGTTAATCATTCGGAAGAATACATTACAGTTTTCAAATCCGACGAGAGATGTTGCACTGCGTAAATCAAATATTATGTTTCTTTGAAGTGTTTCACACTTTATATTTTTGTAAATTGTTAACATCTCTCGTCGGATTTGAAAACTGTAATGTATTCTTCCGAATGATTAACTTACGTAATAAGTAGTCATAGATGGCGCCACCAATGCATAATTGGGTTAACAAAATGCAATCCACTAATTTCGTCGTAACGATACTTCGCACCGTGGCTTAATTGGCAAAGCACCGGAACATGTTATTCCGGAGGTTGCGGGTTCAAGTCCCGTCGGTACGGTGAAATTTTGGATTGTGTTTAACAATTTACAAAAATATAAAGTGTGAAACACTTCAAAGAAACATAATAATTGTATTTCAGCTAAGTTTTGTTTACTTTGCATAGAATATTACGGTTTGGTACTAACATTAAGAGAAAATAATGAACTTTTATTAGGTCTTATATATTAGGCCCACACAGTCTGAATCACTCTACCACGTTATAAGAGTTGGCACTTCCTTGAATTGTTAATACCAGAATTATGAAAGCACTGTGTAGCCAACCTAAAAACGGAAAGTATTATTTACGTAGTAACTATTATATAATCTGTGGTATTATGCTTATAATTTTTTTTTTGCAGTGTTCGTTGGTACAAAGTACGTTCATAATTCTGAATTATTTATGTATGCAGTGTCGCGGGCGGGACTGATATGGCCGCCATCTTCGCCAAACGTCATGTCATGTCAAAAAATATTAGGTATGCTCAAAAACTTTGCACATTAACAAGACTTTGCCTGGTAAAACATTCCTGTGAAGACAAATTAATTCTCCCCACCTTTGTTTCTATCTTGCTCACAGTTACCGTAAGAATATCTGTCAATAATACTTAAATTAAAAAAATTAAAACCACCCCCGACTGATTTGTATATGTAATCCGAGTTTATAATCAAAGCATATGTATAACTTTGTAAATTGAGACCATTCCAAGGAGATGTCTCAGAATTAGATCAAGCTTACCATATTTTTGCAATATCATTGAAGTAACAAGATACTGCGACAGCGCCATTTTGATTTTTTGACGTCCGCGGTCAAAGGCCTACGAGCTTACGAAAGTTGCTATCGTAGTTTTTTAACCAAAAAAGAGCTGATAATATTTAAACGGCTGAACAGATTTTCATGAAATAAAGCTATGAACACTCTCGACGAAGACATCTATCAATCAAAACAAACTAAATCAAAATCGGTTCATCCGTTTGGGCGCTACGATGCCATGATGACAGACACACAGATACAAATATACACACGTCAAACTTATAACACTCCTTCGTTTTGCGTCGAGAGTTAAAAACCAAAATCAACGTGAAGAAAGATGTAAAAACATTATTCAAGGTCATATTTTTAGTCTTCAAAAGTATATGCAATAGCAACCTCTTTATACACAATAACCTCAATTATACACAATCTTCTTGGGACTCTTCTTCTAAAGCCAGTACATTCTCCTATGTTTGAGATATTTATCTCCATATCTTTGAAGATACTAATCAGATCTCTATTAAATTAAAATGGGACCACCTTGGAAACGTACCCTACCTATTAAAAAAAAAATCATTTGTATCCGTTCACAATTGACGGAGTAATCGCGTAAAATACACACAAAAAAAACATAAAGACCAATTGAGAACCTCCTCCTTTTTTGTGAAATCGGTTAAAATCAAGCTTTGTTCGATAGTTCGTGTGACTGACGAATCTGACAGTTCTTTTTACCCGACTACAGCGAAGTAAAAAGGAGGGTTATGTTTTCGACCGTTATGTGGGTATGTATGTTTGTATGTATGTTCATCTGTTTCCTCATAACTTCTAAACTACTTATCATAATTTGACAAATGAGAAGTTGTTGGACGCGTCTTATTTGTTTGCTGGTTATAGGCTATGTGACGTCACAACAAATTGAATGTGGCGCCCTCTAGAGGGCACGAAGTCCAGAACTAAAAAAAAAATTCACCACACCCCATCGTGTGTCGTAATGTCGTTGAATAAGGATTTTAAAATGAAGATAGGGTGTAGTACATCATATTTTTGTAGGGCGTAGCGTTGGCGAGATATATCCCGCCGAAGTCAAGAAAACTAATTTTTATCCAACGGCGTCGCAAAGAAGCAGTTGGGAGGGTTATGTGTTTGTTGATCGCTGTGTATTTATGTAAGTATATTGACATGTTTACATGTATACAATTATGCAAAAACCCCAAAATGCTTTAAATAAAAAATAAGTTCAAAAACTAGAACCCGACTACTGAAAGATCACACTCTAAAAAGTATGAAACAAGAAAATATTCTCACCTCGCTATGTACAAACTATTCAATATGTATCGTGTATTATATAAACAACTTACTTTTAATAAATATTTTATTGTATTTTATAAATATTCTTAGTGGTGCTCAGATGAAAGCTGTGGTCGTATATCCGTCCGTCGTGGCTGTGTAACCGTAACAAAACAATACACTCTGCAAAGTAGCATACGACCACGGGTATCCACTGAGCACCACTAAGAATATTTATGAAATTCAATAAAATATGTATAGTAAGTTGTTTTTATAATACACTATACGTATTGAATAGTTTGTACATAGCGATCTCAGTTGAGAATATTTTCTTGTTTCATACTTTTTAGAATGTGATCTTTCAGTAGTCGGGTTTTAGATTTTGACTTATTTTTTATTTTTGAGATAATATTAGTAAACAGGACAAGCACTAGGCTTGCCTGATGGTAAACGTTGACCTATTACATATACAGCGGCATGCACTACGCCTGTTACCTTGAGAAATAAAGATGTCTCACTCACCTACCCTATAATTTCACTGGACTGTTAAGTCTCACATACCATAAGCTCTGGTGAATAGCAGTCCATGAGCACTATTGAGCTATGTTATAATATACCCAATAGTATAAATAGTAATAATATAATGTGCGTTTACTATCTTATTTAACCAGTAAAAAGGGGAACACTAAATTCTTCGTCTCAGCGGTTAATTCGAGTGTGGGTAATGGAGTATAAACCACTGCAATAGTCCAGAGTGTAGTCAGAACTACTTTGTACTGTATTTATGATAACTTTTATTATAGGTACCGGCAGCGCTTTGCACTTGTAGTCACGTAAAGCTTACGAAATATCATTTCTTCTTTATTTGGTAATCGATTGGTACAAAACTAACAACATAAAATTATATTAATTGGAAACTATGTCTAGCCATGGCTCAAGAACAATTTTTTATTTTTTTTATCTTATAAGCTAGCGTTTGACCACTATCTCACCTGTTGGTAAGTGATGATGCGGTCGAAGATGTTAAGCACGCTAGGCCTAGAATGGGAACTGGCTCTCAAGGATAGCTGCCGGAACACATTTGATGTTTTGGCGACAGATTTTCTAACTTGAGGGTGGTAGCTGGCCAGGCGGACATTAGATAGTGTCCTACCACCATGCGGGGGTTGTTGGTTTCTTAACGATGTTTTTCCTTCACCGGAATCATGTATATTGATTGAGGTGTTGCTGAGATTTTCGTGCACCTAACTACCCCTGTATGTACCGTACCGCCTACCTAACAAACAAACAAATATACCTTGAAACTAAAAACAGAATCCACATACCACGCAAGTCAGTTTCAGTAGCAAGTTTGGGATTTGTATCGCCATTATATCTCTGGAAATACTCGTCACAGGATGAATATTGAGATATATACTATAAACCATATCCAAAAGATTCAGACAAACACTTCTGACTGGGTCGCTCATATAATTTATCATATACTTAGGTTCATACACTATTGTGATAACAAAACTATATGAATGACCAACCTGTAATACTTACTGCACGCATACACTTTACACTTACATAAATAAAACTGGCCAAGTGCGAGTCAGACTTTTGTCCCGCACACGGAGGGTTCCGAACGCCATCTATCGAATTTCTAACGAACTTCTAACACCAACTAAGTAAACGTTAACACAAGGGTAATATAGTATTATATAGTAGTAATAGTAATAGTAGTAATAGTAATTGTAGTAATTAATATTATTAAATTAGCTTGGTCGGTATTTTTTGCCACTTAAACAGACAAATATGACTCTTCCCGACATCTATTGACGAATAATAATACTATTTTTTTTTATTGAGAGCAACTAACTGCTTTACCGACACAGTACTTCTACTCGCCAATAGATGTCGGGAATAGTCATATTTTAAGTTGATTATCAATAAAGTTGATTATTGAAAACACGAATAAAACAACATTTTCTGAAAATGCTAGGAGTCATTTTAGATCGATTTATCGCCCCCGAAATCCCCTGTATACTAAATTTTATTTAATCGTTGGAGCCGCTTCCGAGATTCAGATTAAGGTAAAGACGATAGCGCCATGTTTGATGCTAACTAGATAGCGCGGCGCTATCGTAAACAACTTTTTTAAAACTTTTCTTTAATTTTTAACTTTGTTCTGTTCTTAATATTTGTTGTTATAGCGGCAACAGAAATACAACATCTGTGAAAATTTCAACCGTCTAACTATCACGGTTCATGAGATACAGTCTGGTGACAGACGGACAGACAGACAGACAGACAGACAGACAGACAGACAGACAGACAGACAGACAGACAGACAGACAGACAGACAGACAGACAGACAGACAGACGGACAGCGGAGTCTCAGTAATACGGTTCCGTTGGTACCCTTTGGGTTCGGAACCCTAAAAATCAACAAGATTCTTGGGATTGTTTTATTCAGTTGAAATTGTTTAATACGTTTTCACTACTGCATACGTTTTATACATTCAGCAGAATTTGTCATAATATTAGTTCCATATATTTATCCATTATGTTAATGCTCACTGTAGGAAGATACTGAATTCTCACAACACAGGATTATCCTATTGTGAGAATCAGAGCTCATATTTAAGCTTTGTTTAGTACCTAAGCTAATTTAAAACTCTGTTTTTGATGTGCTAAGTGTGCAAATTATAAATTATTATATAATTATACTGTCTATGAAAAAAAGAACCGCCAATCGGTTCACCATTGACGGAGTAATAGCGTTACAAATATAAAAAAAACATACAGACGAATTGAGAACTTACCCCTTTTTGGAAGTCGGGTGAAAATGTAAACCATTTTGAATACTGAAGTGATGACACAAGGCTATAAAGTTATTCCATTCATATCATACGTGCTTCCGTTACAAGGTTCTTTGTTCTGTAAACTTTTACTTGTAAATGTACATTGTGCGTGCGTAAGGAAAAACTGTGATCGGAGACAAGGAAAATGTATTCATTCCTGTGAGAGAGATTTACGACTATACGTTAGTTTACTATACCTACAGGCTATACCTAAGATAGAAAGCCTTTTCAAATGATACCGTAAGATACTAGACAGGTACTCATACACAGTATTTTTTTAAAAAGTGAAATCATCTTTAGCGGCGTTGTGCAGTTTTCTTGGGATGGGTAAAACATGTTAAACTCGCATCAGGTCACGTGACCTGATTGAAAATTCGTAAGACGGAGTGCAGGGCGCTTGCGCGAGGTGTCATTTCAAAATATTCAAAAATAAAATGTTCAAGTTTTCACTTCTACTGGCACTCCCGGAGTGCAACCCGTTGTTTTTCTGTAATATCTGATATGTTAGCTTTTGATCACTATCTCGCCTGGTAATTCCCGTATCGTATCTCGACTCGACATCTACTTGACATCTAAAAAGATATAAGATTCAGGGTATCTAGAATTAACCCGTAGACTGTATCCAACCATTTATCTTTAAACAACATAAAAATATAAATGAAATTGAATAATATAAATATTAAAAATTAGCGACAATACAATACGAGTGTGTACCGAGAATTTAATACTGTGGCTCAGTTTACATATTTATTTTAAATATATAATGAGCTAAAGTTTGACCACTATATTGCCGGTTGGTAAGCTATGATGTGGTCGAGGATGGTGAACACGCTAGGCCTATAATACTTTGGCTCTCAAGGGCTATGTACTGCCGGAACACCGTAACATTATGGCGGCAGATTTTCTCCTTGATGGCGGTAAGCTATTTTTTAGTAGCAAGTCAGGCGTAACTTCGTTATAATGCTCCTACCACCTTGGTGAAATGTGGTATCTAGCTAAAGCTACGTAATTTTATTCCGTTTTTAGGTCTATGTTTTCAATAACTTTATTCGTTTTGAGTAACTTCCGTGCAAAATAAAATGCTTTTAGGTCTTTTTCAAGACCTTATACTCTTCGAATTAGTTTGTGCGCTAGCTGGTAGTAATTTATTGGGTCAGAGTTACATTTTAAGTAAGGTTTTTGATATTTAAATAACAAAGGCTCTTTTCCTTAATCTCAACTGAAATGTGCTTTATGAAACTCAAAATATCTACGGGAAATGAATTATTCAAAGAAAATCACAATTCGCCATTAACTGGGTGGTGACGCTGATTTCTTTACGTTTGATTTATGACTTTTTAATTGCACATTTACCGTAAAGCCGTAATAGCCTTGATATTTGTAAGACAAAGAATGGTCGCTACAAGAATATCTTACGTAGATCATATGAGTGAGGTCGAGGATAACCTCGAAAATAAGGCCAGTACATGAGTACTGGCCTTGTTTATACTAATAAGTTCTGTAGATGCGAGTTGGATTCGCTTGGATAGGTTTTCAATTTTAATAACAAATAATTTTAAGGAAAGAGATTTACAAAAACTTTTACACCTCGAGATCTTAACGCGCGGCTTCTATCTTTTTAAGATTGTGCGCAGATGGTAGAAGCATTTTTATATCGATGTTCTATCTGATTTGCTACCAGAAAGTAGCTTACTGGCAGAAGAAAATCTGCCGCCATAACCTTACGGTGTTCCGGCAACACATTATAGGCCTAGCGTGTCCACAATCTTCGACCACATCATAGCTTACCAACCGGCAATATAGTGGTCAAACGTTAGCTCATTATATATTTAAAAATATGTAAACTGAGCCACAGTATTAAATTCTCGGTACACGCTCGTATTGTTATGTCGCTTATTTTTAATATTTATATTATTAAATTTAATTTATATGTTTATGTTGTTTAAAGATAAATGGTTGGATACAGTCTACGGGTTAATTCTAGATACCCCGACTCTTATAAATATTTAGATGTCGAGTATAACGAGTATATACATTATTTCTAGTTTTTAGGCTTCTCATTTCTAGTTGCTTTCACAATTCTCTCATCAGTTGTAACCACAGAAACATTGATAATAAGGTAGAATATTTCTGTGATTGTAACAAGTCAATTATGATCATAAACCCAGAGTATGTATGAATCTATAGCTCATACGTATTCAATCCTCACAATCTTGTAACTTGTATGTATAGGCTGACTTGCTTACATGCACTCGTATGTACCTATACTGTATTGTGGACAATCCATCATGAGGGATATGTCGGGATTAACTTCAGTGATCCGTTATTCGTACTACAAGTTCAAAATTACATATAACACGGTCGCAATATCTGCACTGCGCTGAAATATTAGGTAAAATTGAATGAAATATTGAATTAAAGATGAATTAATAATATATTGAATGAAATATTATTGAGAACCTACGAATATATAATTATTTATTCGTAGTTCAGAACACTTTCATTTTGTCATCAAATATTAATAAAATATTTTAAAACTTTTAAACGGACCAACAGCATACCTGTCAAGAAGAGTCAAGCAAAGCGCAAGGGCACTACCTACCTTTTTAACTTACTTCAAAAAAGGAGGAGGTTATATCTTCGACTGTATGTCGTTTTAATTTATGTTCTATTACTCGAAGACGCCTGAACCGATTGGAAAATTATTTTTTTATTTAAAAGGGTAAACTTCATTATCCCATATAAATTTCATCAAGATATGTTCAGTGTCTGAGATACTCAATCTTAGTACTGAAAATACCTAGCGCGACGTTTGAAGTTGATTCTTTTGGTTTTTTAACGATCTTAAATTATCTCCAAGCGCTTCGTCGTACTTTTAAATTTATATTATTGGTAAGTGTCTAGAAGTGTATCACGTTGTATCTCAAAAAAATACAGTAAAGGAGTCCTTAGACGGTCAAAATAGCTTGACAAGCACATGAAATATGCGTGCTTTTTTACCCTTTTTAACAATGCTTGATGTGCTTGATATGCAAACTACGTAGTTGATAATGCTTTTGTTTTTGCAATGACTATGTAACCATAGTAAACTTTACTTGACTAATACGATTTTTTTAATACAAAGTTTTTACACACCCGCAATATTTTTAACGACACATCCAACAACACCCCACCCCACTTTAGGTTATACTCGTATGAGAAAATAACATCATATCCACTTTACGTGTACCTAATTGGTACCTACTAACCTACCCTAATAACTATTTCATTTTAGCACTTTTAAAACTAATAGTACCTATCCTTATCTATGTTGTCCTCGTTCAAGCATGTTTATTCAAAATCACTCTACCTTATATACTGTCTACTTATCCATACAGTCACAATTTAAATGGCGTAACAGTGAGGCCGTCCCGTGACTTAGATGACTTTGTTCTGGAGGTAAAATAGTTAGCCCGTAAACCCTTTGTGATTACCCACTGTGGAACGGAGGGCGTGACACTTTGAATTGCTTGGAGGTAGATAATTACATTTTATTTTCCTGTTTCAGGGGTTTCTTTGAATGCAGTCTCAGTTCATATCTCTAAAAAACAGTTGTACGTTTTACGTTATTGCTATTTTTAGGTGATTAGATATTACAAGGCTACCGTTTTCTCCGCTCACCAGGTGGCGCCACTGAGTAAAATGGTGCTGATGACAGCTGTCAAGTCATATAATTTATAATGAATTGTCAAATGAAACGATATGTCAATGTCAGTTTAGGATAAATTTTGAACAAAAAATGACAACTGACATTTCGCGAACCTTGTAGTCCAATAGCGCCCCATGCGGAAAATTTACTCGCAATAGCCCCCATTATGTATTTATTACTTGTACGATAAATAAGTTGTTCTATTCTTGTAGGTATCTGTAACCTAACAATTACACGTTTATATTATTTTAAATTGATATCAAAGTGACTATGTTTTGTCATCATCATCATCATCAGCCATGTCAGTCCACTGCTGGACGTAGGCCTCTCCCAAGAGGCGCCACTGAGCCCGATCTTCGGCTTTTCTCTTCCAGTCACTGCACACCGCTTTGCGTATGTCATCGCTCCACCTGGTCACAGGACGTCTCTATGTTTTGTGACTTTGCTGAATATAGTCTTATTCAAGTAGCATCAAAGACCTCCAATTACGCATAGCTATTAAATAGTAGGTTCAAAATGTAGTAATAGTACTGCGAACAAAACATTATTTGACTGACGTATGATTTTAGGACGAGACGCCATCTCCCTCTCATTTTCCTCATTTTCAACTGTATCCATCAGGGAATAGTGTTGAAAACGTATAATGGCGATGTCGTGTTATTCCAGGACACTAGATACCCGCGTCACGTGAAAGTTCTTAATTTACCAATATCATGACTGTATGATTTCAGAACACTAACGATAAATCGTATTTAATATGAACTTTTCCGCTATTAAACTTAAAAAAAATAAGCAACTCAATGCTTTGCCAAACAGGCGTTAGGTAGATAGATACACTATATTTTTTTAACGTAATATACCTGCGTCTAGCCAAACGCTCATGTGTCGTGTTACGTACGGCTGACGGGTTCGGTCAAACAAAACAAACAAAATTTAAGGGGAGATTTGACGATTAAATGGACTTTATACCATTAATTACCAAATTATTACCATTAAAGGCTTCGACTTTGACCACCGGACACAATGTATTTTGTAAGTTTATTAAATCTTTACTGTTAATCAATTAGAAGTGTCGCATCGAAGTAGCATGGAGGTAGTATTTCAGTATGCACTAAGAAATATAGATAGATATTGCAATAGATATGTGTTAGGTAAGCGAATCCGGAAAATACAGCTAGTCTAATTATATTAAGGATGTTAAAGACTAAAACTTCAATAGAGTCATGTTCTAGTATACAAATTAATAGCTGGAATTAACTTCACCTAATTGAGAAAACCAGCTCAAGCATGAAGTTACCTGTTCTCTGGAGAAAGCTGGAGCTTTTCTAGAGGCGCTACTTAGATACAACTTAGTACTGAGAGTTGAAGTAACTTTAGACTTCTTGAAGTAAAACAGTTAATTCTGTTATTATACTTGGCTACAGGTGAAATGTTACAAAAGGGACCAGGGTACTTTAAACTATGTTTTACAGCTTTTGGAATTACATTTTATTTTCTATTTAGGCTACAGAGAATTGACACTTATTCGGAGCGTTAGCGATGCAATATTTTTATAGCACAGTATGACATAAACCCGCACTTTACGCATGTTTTTCCGTGACTTAAATAGTCGATTATTGTACGACGTTTAGCGCCAAGCCAACTTCACGCCGTGGAATAATCTTCTATTTGACGGAAAAGCGTAGCAAGCGTAAAGTGCGGGTTTATGTCACATTGACAGCTATAAAATATATACGATACTCGTGACTTAAGTAGTCTATTATTGCACGGCGTGAAGTTAGCACCCTCGCTGCGCTCGGGTGCTACGCCGTGCTTAACGCCGTACTTAAGTCACACAAATCGTAATATACTATTTCATACGTATAGAAAACTTATCCTTTAATATGTAATTTAATGAATTTTTGTACTAGAAGTGCCCCGTGGCTTCTCCTATATTTCAATTTTGGTTAGTTCATCCTAATGGGATGTACACTTTTGAATTGTTTAAAAAGTGGCAATAGCCCAACCAATGGCTAGGGCGTCGGAGTGGCGATCGAGAGGTCGTGAGTTCGATCCCCACCCATTGCACTATTGACGTGAAATCACTCCAGATACAAGCATATTTAGCTTAGTTGGAGGGGTTAACTAGTAAGTTTTATTTAAAAAAAAAACTGTTTCCACAAGTACGATTATTTCTACCCATACTTTTATTAATTAGCAAACAATGAATATTTTTATGGTGAAGTTTTTTCTTAGCGGTCAACATTTTATGAGGAAACTACCTGGAAAATGCTTTGAAATTATAGTTAAATCTTAATTTATTGCAGTCAGTGAAAGCAATTTTGTATTTATAGTCCTGAGAAGATAAATTGGCGCCCGTCAAGTGTTTGACCATGATCTTACCAAAATAATAAACGATAATGGAGTCTGGAGTAGTTCATTTGAAGAGGGAAGCGGAAATGATAAAGATAAGGAAGACACTGCATTCAAAACTGCTACCAATAAGTAGATTACCACTATTAAGAGCGAACTCGGGGTGCACTTTTCCATACAAATGTATTTCCCCGTTTTCTCCCTGGAAAATGCTTGTAGAGCAAAATTTGATTCTACAAAAAATCAAGGTCTGCTGTAGTTGGCTATCATTTGTTTTTTTTTACCAACCAGTTGCAAAAACAAATATAAGCATTATAATCTCCTCTTTGAGATTTTTGAAGGGTCATATTTCTATTTGCAATTTGGCAACTATGGCAATTTGCGAGCGATCTCACAAACCTAAAAAATGTTTAAGAGGCAAATTTTACCATTACTCGTTTCTTTTATTAAGAAACTTTATGCAATGTACAAGTAACTCGGGTCCATTTTAATTACTCTTCAGAAGTCAAGTAAGCTCAGCGAGAATTTCGGTTTGAAATGACGTGCACTGGAAAACGTGAAATAAGCGTAACGATCGTATCTGGCTCGAATCCAGTAAAGATAATCGAATCCAGAAATGATAAAGATAAGGAAGACACTGCATTCAAAACTGCTACCAATAAGTAGATTACCACTATTAAGAGCGAACTCGGGGTGCACTTTTCCATACAAATGTATTTCCCCGTTTTCTCCCTGGAAAATGCTTGTAGAGCAAAATTTGATTCTACAAAAAATCAAGGTCTGCTGTAGCTGGCTATCATTTGTTTTTTTTTGACCAACCAGTTGCAAAAACAAATATAAGCATTATAATCTCCTCTTTGAGATTTTTGAAGGGTCATATTTCTATTTGCAATTTGGCAACTATGGCAATTTGCGAGCGATCTCACAAACCTAAAAAATGTTTAAGAGGCAAATTTTACCATTACTCGTTTCTTTTATTAAGAAGCTTTATGCAATGTACAAGTAACTCGGGTCCATTTTAATTACTCTTCAGAAGTCAAGTAAGCTCAGCGAGAATTTCGGTTTGAAATGACGTGCACTGGAAAACGTGAAATAAGCGTAACGAACGTATCTGGCTCGAATCCAGTAGTTTTGTATGCGAATGAATTTTAATTGAAGTTACGGGTAAGCCTATTGCTCTACTTACTTGGCAAGGATGGACCTGATTATGGAGTGGCCGTAATCGATATTTAGTAGTCTTTCTACGCACTAGAGGTGACTTATCTCTTTTCTTTTTCTGTGTACCGAACCGTTGCTTTAAAAAGATGTAAAATGACATACATAAAATAAAATACGCCTTTTTCCCGTTGGGGTAGTAGGCAGAGACTACTTCTTTCCACATGCTATAACGATAAAATTACCATCGAAATTATTATAGTTATGACTGTACTATTTATCAATAAAATTGCATGAAATAATATAAAATTGTATGAGAGAGTGACCACAGATTTCTAGGAGTGACTGTTTAATGAAGTGAATCTTTAATCCTCAACGTTTTCAATAATTATTTTATAGATATTTTGAATATTCTATCATCCGGCTTTCTACCGAGTACAGATTGAATTTTACGTAAATTATTCTTCAGTTGGATAATGTCCTGATAACTCAAATATTAAATCAAACTATACATTTTAATGCGTTTGGCGTATTTTTTACATAAATTCATACTTCAATTGAAGGAAATCCACTTAGATCAAATCTCAAATCTCAAAACTGTAGGATTCAGCATTGTTTAAACAATACTATAAAAAAATACCTCCATTGAAATGAAAAGCGTATGGTGTGGTATACAGTATTCCTTACTATTTTGTTAAAATAATTTCGCATGGATAGAATGTAAACACGTTTTAATATTTAACCAGAAGAGCCATGCTAAATGAATCCTACAGGGATATGAGCGACAAAACTTCCGTTGTTTGTTTCAGTAACAAGGTCCGCTCAATTACGACACGATACCTCCCCGGCCGGCGCATATCATGTACGAACCATACTATATACATGTATTATATATCTTTTTAGGGTTCCGTACCTCAAAGGAAATAAGGAACCCTAACAGGATTACTTTGTTGTCCGTCTGTCAAGTCCCCTTTTTCTCGGAAACGTGTAGAGATATCAAGTTTAAACTTATAACAAATACTCGGGTCTACGGTCTCTCTTGGCTGTGAACAAATCAAACTTGAAAGTCAACGCGATCAAAAGATATGACCGTTTATCTATACTAATACGAGTATTATAAAGAGAGAACATTTGTATTTTTGTATTTTTGTATGTTTGTAATGAGTAAGCTCAAAAACTACTGAACCGATTTAAAAAATTCTTTCACTAATACATAGAATGGACTTTCGGAATGAAAATAGGCTATATATTATCCCGTTTAAATCATAGGTACATTCATGGAGACCTAATTTGCAACCTAAGTTGGCAAATAAACGGTCGAAAAAACACGTTTCTTACGAACGCTGCTTAATTGAAAATAGATAGAAGAATATTTTCTATGCAAGAGTTGTACAACTTAATAAGACCTACAAAAAAGTTCGCAACAGCATATGTCTATCTCTTAAGGTTGACTCACAGTAACCATTTTAATCTTAAAATTTTTGTTAAAAAATATTATATAACATCCAAGGCTATTTTCAAGTATATAGTATTAATCCTAATCCAAATAATTACGTTAATTAGCTTGGTCACATATTAAAGATTAAAATTGTCCTTTACAGTATATAATTCAAATGAAAACTCTAGAAGATATCACGAATTTCACAAACACGCATCGCAAAATTAATAAAATATTTGCAGTGAAACCACAGATTAGGTCATAGTTACCAGGAAAATATTATTATAAGCTGAGCTATGCTGTAGATCCCCACCGATCACAATCAATTTGAAGTCAATATAGTATAATAATATGATCTATTGTATAAAATAATATTCATCTATATATATAATAATATAATATGATATTTATCTATATATATAATAATATAATATAATATTTTAAACCACCCCGACTGATCTATGTATAATAGCTTTTTCTAATGACTCTAAACACGACATTTAAAATCTGAGCTGTAAATTGGTGAGGATTTGAGTATTCTGTAGAGTCCAGGAGGCTTCCATGTTCTTACAATATCGTTGAAGAAGAAGATTTTCGAATTGATCAGACATATGAAAGTTGATTTCATAGCGCAATTAACTAGAAAAAAGCTCATAATTTTATAACGATTGAACGAATATTCATGAATCAAAGCTAAGAAAACTCTCGATGAAGACATCTATCAAACAAAAAAAAAAACTATCAATAATAAAAACAAAATCGGTTCATCCGGTTAGGTGCTAAGATGCTACAGATAGACACACAGATACACACGTTAAACGTATATTACCCCTATATTTTGCGTCGGGGAACGCCGTAAGGTTACGGCGGCAGATGTACTTCTTGGTGGTAAGCTACTTTTTGGTAGATTTAATGATTCCACTACCACTGTACGAAAACTCATGATTCATGAATGCACATAAAACTTTCATTGGTAGGTATATAGCTAGGATTAGAACCAACGACCGTCGGGTCAGAATCAGGGTAACTATCCTTTACGCCAAAGGGCCGTCCAATATCAATACGTAAGTATTATAAAACAAAGTTCATCACTGCGTCTGTCTGTCTGTTCGCAATAATCTCATTAGCTACTGAACGGATTATCATGCGGCTTTCACCAATAGCCAGAGTGTTTATGAGGAAGGTTTAGGTGCATAATTCGTTAAGGTTTTGTGTAAATTGGATGAAATATGACGATGGTTGTTAAATATGTTCATATTTTATATTCGATGCAACAAACTGATGCAAATTTTGTAGGCATATATGTTCTACCCGTGCGAAGCCGGGGCGGGCTGCTAGTGTCATATATTTTGCAATTACACAAGGGAATCAAAACCTACTTCCCGTTGACCTTGAACAATGAAATTTGGCAAGAACAAGGTAAGTATAACACAGCACTTATTAAATTAATTATGAAAACCGTAAATATACTTATAATACTTATTTACGGTTTTCAGATTTATTTCTATAATAAGTCCTATATGTAATATATAATATATAAGTCTTAGTTCTATAATAAATAACAAAAACAAGTTAATTTACTATTTAAAACTTATTATTTGCGGTTGGTGCAATACATTTTCTATGGATCGAACTGCAAAGTTAAGTTTGTCCTTTAACCTAGTTTGACAAATTGGTACGGAAGCCTCGGTGCGAGAGTCCAACTCGCACTTTTCCCAGTTTTTAGTTTATATCTGATAGCGTTTGTCCACTACCTCCTCTGGTGGTAGGCGGTGACATGGTCGGAGGTGGTGAACACACTAGGCCTGTGTGCTGCTGGAACACCGTTAGGTTATGGCATCAGATTTCCTTCCTGATGGTGGTGAACACGTCGATATAGTTTTAATGCTCCCTACCTACGTACCTGTGGAATATACACCCATATACAACTTCTATACTTAGAGCCAGTTTCACAGGTTCCTGATAATGCATTAGATAGTTATCAGACACATGACGCCATATAAAAGCTGTCAAAAAAATGTCAGATTTTTTTATATTAGCGCTATCAGGAACCGGTGAAACTGGCCCTTAATATTATAAAGAGGTAAGCAACATTTGTAAGTTTGTAGTTTTGTATGTTTGGATGTAAATAATTATCACTGAAATTATACTTTCGATTTCAATAATTATTTCACCAATATATAGAATGCA
Source organism: Cabera pusaria (assembly GCA_954871355.1). Classification (NCBI taxonomy): domain Eukaryota; kingdom Metazoa; phylum Arthropoda; class Insecta; order Lepidoptera; family Geometridae; genus Cabera; species Cabera pusaria. The sequence continues at coordinate 8,124,543 of OX940894.1, forward strand.
CTTCCTTGCAGGGCTAGCATGGCAAGGGGACTATTTTGTCTTTCCACCTATCCGTGTTTTGTTTCGTGGAGAAGGCAAATTACAAGTAAAGTTTTTCGACAATTATAAACGCCCGCTGACTTTTAATCAATTCTTTTTTTAAACTTTTTAATACTAAACAAAATCAAAACTTGGGGTTAAACTTCACCAAGCGTTTAAATTTTTGTGTTGACCTCCTGTCAGTGGCGAAAAACAGGGAAATAATTTTGTCTTTCCCCCGGAATAAGGCCATGCTAGCCCTGCAGGTTGGACATAGCCTATATTTTATCATGTACTAGCAGCCCGCCCCGACTTCGCGCGGGTGAAACTGATACACAATATTGGACGGCCCGTTGGAGTAAAGGATAATTACCTTAACTTTTAATCCGACGGTTGCTGGTTATTATCCTAGCCATATTGATTTTCTCAAGTTTTTATGTGCATTCATGAATCATGGGTGTTCACAAGTATTGCGATCATTAAATCAATGTTCTGCCTCACTTGCTACCAAAAAGTAGCTTACCACCATCAAGGAATAAGTCTGCCGTCATAACCTTACGGTGTTCTGGCAACACAGTTCTCGGGAGTAATTATATTCTAGGCCTACCCTGTTCACCATGCTAAGATTCGAAAGTCAAGTTGTATATATTTTTTTGGGACTCTTTCACGGTCAAATAGCTGGACCGATTCAGCTGAAATTTTACACAGGGATAAGCAGTACTTCTTCATGGATAAGGCCATAGGATACTTTTTATTAAGCGGGCAAAACCGCGGGGCACAGCTTATCAGTGGATCAAACTGTATTGACATAAAATTGATTTATATCGGTTGTAATCTACAGAAACAGCGAAGCTAATAATGTTTACGAAGTAACTATTGTCTAATCTGTGGTTTCGCTGCAACTATTTTGATGCGCATAATTTGAATCTCTGATATCTTTTAAAGTTTTCATTTAAATTATATACAGTAAGAGACAATTTTAATGTATAATATGTGACCAAGTTAATTAACGTAATTATTCTGATAAGGATTAATACTGTACTGTAGAAAGTTGCCTTGGAAGTGATGTAATGTTTTTTATTAAAAAATTAAAGATTAAAATGGTGACCGTGAGTCAACCACATATACCATCGCGATCTTTTTTGTAAACCTTTTTAAGTTGTACAATACTGTAGTACATTATTTTGAGAGCGTAGGGTTCAGCCAGCGTTTTAAATGTAAACGCAAAAAGTGTTTAGTTACGACATCACATTAGAAACCTCTAAAATTGACAGTGTTTCTCTACTATATTATGCATGTATTATATATTTAAACCTTCCTATTGAATCACGCTATCTATTAAAAAAACCGCTTCAAAATCCGTTGCTTAGTTTTAAAGATTTAAGCATACATAGGGACGGACAGACAGCGACAGCGACTTTGTTTTATACTATGTAGCGATAGTGATAGTGATAGTTGTATACATAAAAAGGCTTTTCGTGGATCCCTATTTTGCAACTTAAATCGACAATAAAACTCACGAACGCTGATAATCAACAATGAAGGCAAGGTATAACATATATGCAATAATTTATAATGTATGATCGTAAAAAACTAAAAAACCGACTTCACATGCCGCGATAGTACAAATTACTGGCTAGTTATCATCAAATCAAAGTATATACATTTGCTTACATTGTTTATCTGAGAATCTCCGGAGATAATTATCAGATCTCGATAACATTTGAATGGGACCAAACGGGATGAATAATGTTGCATGAATAATGATTTGACAGAGATCTGAGGTAACAAAATTTGAAAAATAGGTATAAAGTAGGTTAAAAAGAAGTAAAAAATACTAAAACAAGTTGCAGAACTTAGTAAGTCCTATAAAAAGTCCGCGACGACATAATAATAAATAAATAAATGAAATAAAAGTTTATTGCCAGAATAATTCAATACATAGAACAATTCAATACATATACAAACAGTTAATTTAAGAATTAATAAACTGGCAAAGTGCAAGTCGGACTCGCACTCGTAGGGTTCCGTACCACACTACAGTATTTTATAAGATCGAGCAAAAAATACCACTATCTTTTTTCGCCAGCAAAAAATAATAATAAATAAACATTTTATTTCTTATAACGCCATCTAACTTGTAACAAAGGTATTAGGGATCGACAATTCAATATAACGCCATCTATGGGACGTTTACCTAACTAAGCGTTCATAGATGGCGTGAAATGCCGAAAAAAACACGTTTCTTGTATGGAAACCCCCTATTATTTTTAACATTGTTCTGTTTTTAGTATTTGTTGTTATAGCGGCAACAGAAATACATCATCTGTGAAAATGTCAACTGTCTAACTATCACGGTTTATGAGATACAGCCTGGTGACAGACGGACAGACAGTCAGACAGACAGACAGACAGACGGACAGCGGAGTCTTAGTAATAGGGTCCCGTTTAACCCTTTGGGTACGGAACCCTAAAAAGCAACAAGATAAAATTCAGCGTGTGCTGCATGTGCAGTTGCTTGCACACGCAGCGCTGGTTTTCAATTTAATCCATTATTCGGGCTAGGGTCTTCGCCGAAATGTTGTGTATGCAACGGGCTTAAAATAATGCACTATTTGTAATATGTCTATTGTCTTGAATATTTACATAGTATTAATTGTATTGAATAATATGTCTATTGACTCACGGTACACACCTTTATCTTTAATTTTTTAACTACTACCTATGTTTAAAATTGACCATTTTTGTTTTAAATTTTAAAATTGTGTTAATTGCTCAAAGTTTTGAAGATATTACACATTTAAAATTACGTGTAGGCGTTAATTTTCTGTAAATACTAATAGTTATCATATAATTTCAATCAATTTGATCTAAATATAATTTGGCCTATTGCCTAAAATAAAAACTAAAATTATATAAATTTCATTTGAGCGAAGCCGGGGCGGGTTGCTAGTAGGTAATATAAATACGGTGACCCGTTGAGCCGAGAGGGGCATTAGGGCGGTATAATTCATTAGCCTTCCGGAAAAACGATCAAAGCAATTTAGAGCCCGTCATGGATTAGATGGTTGTGGAAGGTTATGGCATAAATATGAGAATATTAACACGTTTTCTGGTGTATTTACTACGTTACTAGTTTTTATTGGTATTGGGAACATGGTCAGAATAAAAACAAGTAATTTTCTTGATATAGATGTTACTTTGGAAACGACGAATAGATTTATGGGAAATGCCGAAATTCTCACGAATAACACATAATTATTTAAAACGGCTTTACGCGCACGAGATAAAATATCAATAAAATATCGCGGGGGGTAGGCCGCGCCTGACTCCTGCGAAAATAAATATCAAAAATGTCCGACATCGTATTCCGTGAATTTCAAGCCATATAAGACATATAGATTTTATGAGGTATTTGTGTGTGATAAACCTTTTTTATGTAGTGTTCACTGAATTTTACAAAACCATCATATATACAATCTTTCGCATGTATTATATTGGCGTTGAGGTGTTAATACACGATTGTGTCACACTTGTCTGGGTATTTGCTATTGACGAGAACGATTGAAGATCTGTCAATCCTGTAAATTTAAATCCTTGCACGCAGTAGACTTTTAATGATTTTCCAAAACCAAAAAATTCTAGTTTGTTATTCAATAGACGTTATAATGTGGCTAACCTTTGAACAATCCTCCTTTCTCAGAAGTTCCCGAGTTCCGGACCTAGTCTCGTGGGAGCACTGAAATTACTAAACTTGTGGATGCGATATGAATTCGGTATTTTTATTTTATCTTCCGAGCGTCTGTATCTAATCTTAGGAAGTTGGAAATAAGCTGTAACAATTTAATTTTAGTTCATGGTAGAGTTATAAATTTAGGTTTCTATTTTATAAATCCTAATGAGAGTGAAAGGGGTATTTTATCTGTTAAAACTAGGTTTGTTAAAGTCCTATTTTATAACTTTTATTTTTGTCATTTTTCTTTTATTGTATCAATACATAACGTAAAAAATTGACCATGATATGCCACCGATTAGTCCGAAAAACCCTTTATAAAATTAAAATCGCTATAAATTTGAAATACTGACTTCACATGCCTCGTGAGTGTTTTTCAATTGCGGGCGACCTCTCTTTTAGAAGTCAAGCCTCTCTTGTCCTTTACGCCACGATCTCTCTCTCTCTCTCAGATAGTTAATTTAAACTATCTATTACCTTTATAACAATAAAAATAATAAGCGTATCACTTCAGAAAAGGCAGATTTGGCATATCTTTAAGCTTTGGACTTTTACAAGTCCAATCAAGGATTAAAGGGAGGGAATTATTGAAAAAAGTTGTCCGGACAAAATGAAAGTTTCAATATTTTTAAATTCTTTGCGTCTCATTTCTCTAGTGTAAGTAGTCTATTGGATTTTTTTTAGATTCCACTGTTTTAAGTAATTAGCCGCAATTCAACAAACAGATGATTTGAAATTCGCAAGTTTGATTATTAAATGTATCGTGAGGATTACACATAATATTATTATTAAGAACGGTTGTACACTCACGGGTTTTTTTATCGGAATTGCTCCGACCAGTTTCAGACACGTTTGGTGTCCTTCTTCTGGGAGCCACGTCTACCGCAAGCTCCTCGCGCAACGAGCTTCGGCACGTAACTGCCTTGCTGATCGTGGGGCAGGCGCGGGAACGGCGGCCGGCGGTGTTGGCGATGTTTGTCTCCTCTCGGACAAAAGCGGAAGCTCAACGTCGACATCCGATGAGTGGTCACTATCACTATTGTCTGTTTGGTTGGTCAGACACACTGCACTTGTAGTGTCAGCTTCACAAGTCCACAACAAGGTATTTTTATTATTATAAGTGTTGTCAGTTAAAGCCGGCTTCCAAGACGGCGATACAGTCCATCCTCCATCCCGATTAAAATTCGGATATCGACTAATCTCTATGGCCTCACGTACCTTACGAGGAACATAGAACTTCTCCCGTGAGAGCACGGAGGTCTTATCAAACCGAAGATAGTGTTGGGAATCCGGAGTATGGGCATGTTCGGCGACCGCCGACCGGACAGTGTCTACGTTTTTTACGCTCCTGATATGTTCATGTACCCGCGTCGATATGTTGCGTCGTGTCTCACCGATGTAACTTTTTCCGCAGTCACATGGGATCCTGTACACCCCAGGTCCACTTAAGGGTTCCTTGTCTTTAGGTGAGCGAACCATCCTACGAAGCTGACCCGACGAACGGAACAGAGTCCTGATATCGTTTATATTATCGGACACTTTGGTACGTAATAGGGTGCCCTTTAGGGACGCAGAATGCATAAGGCAGGACATATCGTCTATGTTACGTAGACTTAAACCACCGAAGAGTAATATTAGTGTTGGCGAGTTAAAAGCTTTGAAAGACCTTAGAAATAATGAGGAAGTTTTGGTTTTAACGGCCGATAAAGGTAACGCGACAGTGGTGGTCAATACTGCGGATTATGAACGAAAGGTGAATGAACTTGTGAGTGACTCCAATATCTACAAAAAAGTCAACTATAACCCCACCGCTCGAGTAACCACAAAAGTAGTTAAGCTATTGAAAGAGTCGGATGATATTGATCTAGTGACACGCCTACGTCCACAAAACCCCACTGCACCGAAGATCTATGGACTGCCAAAAATACACAAGCCGGATTGGCCATTAAGACCTATCGTAAGTCAAATTGACGCTCCGACATATAAACTGTCTAAACACCTTGCATCGGTCTTACAACCCCTCACTGGAAAAACTGACAGTCACGTTCGTGATTCAAGACATTTTGTGAATCTCCTGTCAAGTGTGCGTATTCAGCCAGATGAAATAATGGTGAGTTTTGATGTGGTTTCACTATTCACAAATGTACCCGTGGAGGACTCAATTAAAGTAATCAGTGATCTTATACAAACCACAAACCTACCCACGGAGTACACTAAGTGGACCGAATACTGTCTAAAAAGCAATGGGGTTGCTATGGGGTCTCCAATAGCTCCGGTCGTGGCCAACATCTTTATGGAGTGGTTTGAAGCCTGCGCTTTAAAAAATGCTCCCATAAAGCCACGATATTGGTGGCGGTATGTCGATGACGTGTTCGCCATAGTTACGAGAGACAACCTACCGGATATAACTCAGTACCTGAACTCCATACATGAAAACATCGCCTTCTCCGTGGAGGAAGATAGAAACGGGAGTTTGCCATTCTTAGATGTCCGAGTTATAAAAAAACCGGATGGCACGCTAACTCATACCGTTTACCGAAAGCCGACACATACTGATAGGTACTTGAAGGCAGACTCGCACCACCATCCCGCACATCTAGCATCCGTGGCAAGTAGTCTTATTAACAGGGCCTTAGCCATATGTGATACGCAGTATGTAGATGCTGAGCTACAGCGTGTAAGAGGAGCGCTAGAGAGAAATGGCTACAGGTGGCGACAATGTTCACGTTGGGCGAGCAGGAGCACGAAAATACTTCCAGACACAGTGCAGCGGTCTCCAGTCTATCTACCTTTCGTGAAAGGCGTGACCGACAAAGTCAGTTTTTACCTTAAGCGAAGGTACGATATCAGGACTCTGTTCCGTTCGTCGGGTCAGCTTCGTAGGATGGTTCGCTCACCTAAAGACAAGGAACCCTTAAGTGGACCTGGGGTGTACAGGATCCCATGTGACTGCGGAAAAAGTTACATCGGTGAGACACGACGCAACATATCGACGCGGGTACATGAACATATCAGGAGCGTAAAAAACGTAGACACTGTCCGGTCGGCGGTCGCCGAACATGCCCATACTCCGGATTCCCAACACTATCTTCGGTTTGATAAGACCTCCGTGCTCTCACGGGAGAAGTTCTATGTTCCTCGTAAGGTACGTGAGGCCATAGAGATTAGTCGATATCCGAATTTTAATCGGGATGGAGGATGGACTGTATCGCCGTCTTGGAAGCCGGCTTTAACTGACAACACTTATAATAATAAAAATACCTTGTTGTGGACTTGTGAAGCTGACACTACAAGTGCAGTGTGTCTGACCAACCAAACAGACAATAGTGATAGTGACCACTCATCGGATGTCGACGTTGAGCTTCCGCTTTTGTCCGAGAGGAGACAAACATCGCCAACACCGCCGGCCGCCGTTCCCGCGCCTGCCCCACAATCAGCAAGGCAGTTACGTGCCGAAGCTCGTTGCGCGAGGAGCTTGCGGTAGACGTGGCTCCCAGAAGAAGGACACCAAACGTGTCTGAAACTGGTCGGAGCAATTCCGATAAAAAAACCCGTGAGTGTACAACCGTTCTTAATAATAATATTATTCGCAAGTTTCTTCAGTAATCTAATCTGCAGTTAGCATCAAAGGAGTTGACTTCAAAGAGCAAAAGTTACAGAAATTGGATTACAGTGTCGAGCTCTGATAAAAAAGTGGGACATTTCTACGGAACTATTTTTATTTAATTAAAGTCAAGTATATCCAATCTAAGGCTGTATTGGATATACTTGACGATATTGGACATTAAAATGTCGTGTTGTTGCGAAGCAATATAACTTATTTGTCATTACAGTATTTTTTACCTGACTACAGAAGGCTTATGATTTTATATGAAGATATGTTCATTTGTTATAACCTCGACGCAAAAGATGGGGATTCAGATTTCGAAGATTCAGACTGATATATTTTGAAAACGTTGACTCTGTCACTATGTTTGTTTGTTACCTAACCACGCTTAAACTGACGATCCGGTCTTACTGAAATTTAACAAAGAGATACTTTATAGCACGAGGATAAACATAGTCTACTTTTTGTTCACGATTTATACAGATAAGTTCAATAACTCAAATGACACAAAACTGTTAATTGACAGACCTTTACAGTGATAAAACTCTTGATTTACGTGAACCAAGTATCAGCTAGTATATTTATAAATATTGTTGTTATATTCCAACCCGGCGGGCCCTAACATCAAGCCGAAATTCGATTTTTGTCACATTACATACATGATTGTCACACACGGATGCGGCATTGTTACCTTGTTGCGTTCCTACAATCTACCCCACAAGTGATCCCTGTATGGGGATAATGGGTGACGACTGGTGGTATGTTGCAGCTGTGGCTTAAATCATTTACCGAACAAAGACATGTGCCAGCAAGTTTCCCGAATTCCAGCATGATGTTCGTTGCTAGCAAGCGTGAAAGCAGGGTTGGTATAGTTGCGAATTGAACTAAAATCAGTTGTATAGGACCTCGTCTCATTATCAGCCTTCACTTCCAGACATGACTATTCCATCTTAAACCACATCGTCACTTAACATCATTTGAGATAGTGGTCCAAATGGGTTAGGGCAGGAGTTCCCAAAGTATGAGTCGCAGCCAACTGGCGGGTCGCGACCGAATATTGGGTGGATCCTAAATAAAATAATAATAAATAATAACCACAGAGACTAGGGATTCTGAGCGTCACCAATATTTTATGCCCCCTTTTTAAGACGGCCAGGAGGTGGGTCCCGAATTCTGTACTTTTTGTTAGGTGGTTCGGAGCCCAGTTAAGTTTGGGAGCCACTGGGTTAGGGTCCTTTGAACGCGGATGGATAACTATGGTTCTTCCTTAGTCACCCTCTGTTAGTCACCTGTGTTGTTCTACTTGCAGGTATCTGGCACAACCCTGAGAACACGGTGGCGGTGACGGCAGGCGGCGGCGCGCGCGGCCGATAGCAACGCGGCGCCGCGCGTGGCCGCAGTTCCTCGCATCCTCGCCCCGCCAACATGGTGCGCGGAGACAAGAAGTCGCCGCATAAGACGGATTCGCAGAGATGTACGTACTTACCTTAACTTTTTCTTTTAAAGACTAAGTAGAATAAGTACATATATTAATTAGTACTAATCAAGTACTTAATAATAAAAAAAATCGATATTAGAGTATCACAGCCACTTTCACATGCCATGGAATATGCGCAGATGCGCGGAGATAAGAAGTCTCTGATTAGACGAATTAACAGCGATGTATCAGTAATATTTTCTTTGTAAGGCTCCACACGATTAGTGTATTTTACTATCTAGTGCCATCGTATATTAGAACTTTCAAATGTTTTTTTTTTTGATTTGCTAATAATTATAATATGGAAGTAATTACGAGAAAACATTTTTAAGCCGTCCTGTCAATCGTTATTGGGTAGCAAAGTATATTCATCACAATTTGATGGTTTTGTCAAATCCAGAAATCCACTTACTCTTAAGATTCAATTTGTTCTTCCATCTTCTCGGAAAGAGGCGGTCGTAATATAAAACCAGGCGGAAATATAGCAACCATCTGTAACAGTTCATTACACACAATAGCCGAAAGCGTAATAAAATAAAACAAAATTATGATGCCCAAAAGTATTAATAAACTCAGCAAATTATTTTCTTAAAGCCTGTTTTATTAGGCTATTATTAATAGGAGCAAAATAAATATACCAAAGGAAACAAAAGCAGGGAATGGGGAATACCGGACGATAAAAATTTATTACACCGCGATGAGGAGAATTTCATGATGTTATTTATTTACTCTAGATATTGCTGATGTCGTGACTCTAGGTTTGACATCCCTTATCTACTTACTTTAATTGGTTCTAGCAATATCTAACAATAAGCATACTTAAATAAGTGTATATATTATATTGTAGCGTTAAAGAATATGGTTATTTATTTTTTACAAGCTTTTTTATTTGGGAGGACGGATGATGTGTAGACACGAAATCCAACTGTAATTCAATATATTCGTACCATAGATTTGCATACCTATGATCCGCACGTTCAGACTAGGTACACAGCACGCAGTGCAATGTACCAAATTAAAGTTTTTCTGTCACGTTCTTTAGTTAAGACGGCCCAATACGGAAAGTTGTTGGACAATGTAGGAAGGCATGTGTCCAGCTAAGCATTGATGGCTTAAATAAATATAAAATAAAAAGTGCTGCTAATAAGACTCAGTCGTCAAGACCTAATCACACTGCCGTCTTCCAATTCCAATTAAGTACGATTCCATTTTAGGTCGCATACAATCACTTGTCTGTCATCACAACTTGGGCGTTCGCATTAATGTTGACTTCGCAAAAAGGTTTCCACAGCATGTTTATTTGAAAAAGTACTACATAATATAATTAAGATAGTTTAAAAACTAAAACAACCAATTTCAATGCCCGGCGAGTCAATTTCAGTAGCAAGTTTGACACGAAACTAAAATAACCGACTTCAATGCCCGGCAAGTCAATTTCAGTAGCAAGTTTGAGACGTTTATCGTCATATCTCTAGAGATACTTATCAGATCTGAATTAAATTACAATGGGACCACCTCGGAAACGTACCCTACCGATAACAAAAAGAATCATTCGAATCGGTTCAGAATTGACGGAGTAATCGCGTAACATAAAAAAAACACACACACAGACGAATTGAGAACCTCCTTTGTTTTTGGAAGTCGGTTAAAAAATGACTTCAATTTCATTGAGATTTCAGTGTACGTAAATAAACTCGCACCAAGCATACATACATCTAAATAAACTCGCACCAAGCATACATACACCTAAATCTCCCCAGATTTTCTGATTCAGTTGTAAGTCACGTCGTGCTGCTACAGCTAGATTAAGGTACTTGTAAAGACGTTACGAGGTAGCCTCTGCCTTTACGTGTCTTATTGGCCCCTAACTTGCCCCATAAAACTTTTTATACGAAAATCTTCTCGTAGTTCAATACTTTTTTGTCGCGGACTTTTTGTGGCGAAGTTAGTTATGGTAGTGGAGAAGTTACGACGGTCATCATAAGGTTCGCCTTTTCTTATGTTGTTTTTTGTGAGCCAGTTTTACGGTTGTAGGCCCTTTACTGGGTGGCGGGATAATAGTGATGTGAGAGACGAAAGCGGTTTTGAAGGCGGATTGAAAACTATAATATTAAATCGTTATGTTTCTTGAAGTATTACACACTTTATATTTTTGTACATTGTTACACAATCCAAAATTTCATCGCACCGACGGGACTCGAACCCGCACTCCTTGGGAAACATGCCCAGGTGCTCTGCCAGAGTGTAACAATATATATATATAATATAGTATTCAATTATAAATTAATATGGTACTCCAATACTGGTAAACTATATAGTTTAGTTTATTTCACAGGTAAACAATTTACATAAAGATGCACGCAGAACCAATTACAAAGAAGCAATTGTAATAGCTGCACAAAAAGAAACATCGACATTTCAAATAATAAATATAAAAATAAATATCGGCGAGTCCCAAACTAGGCATAGCCTGTATCTTGGGAATCCTTTCAGTAGCACTTTTCTGTATACTTCAGTAGCACTATTCTGTATAGAATAGCAAAGTTATCACACCCTCAAATAACATTTAATAAATTGATCAATGCATAAATCTAAATTGGCCGACATCAACCTAAAGTCATAGAATCAATTAACGACATCTTGTTGATTGGTGGTTAGTTTAAACCACACAGCTTCAGTCTTTTAGGTGGTAATTTAGCACCAATTGGGAATAATGTGTACAGAGTAGTATTATGTGACGTGATGCACGGAGGCACGTGAGGTGACGTTGATTGACCCCAACTCATTAATTAATCCATCGTTTATTAGTAAAGATACTTAGAGCCAGTTTTCAGCGGTTCTCAATAAAAGCTCAGATGTCTATGGTCATATGCGTAATATAACTCTGGTAGTCTGGTCATCTGCGTGCCTGGTAATTTGCGATTGAAAAACTGGTCACCCGCGTATCAGGTACGTTGCGTTTCTGGTACTATGCGTCGAAAGGCAGATAACGCCATGTAAAAGTTGTAGTTTATCTTGCAGATAAGTTGCTAATAGGCTTTCAGGAACTTGAACTATGAACCGGTGAAACTGGGCTTCGAGCGTATCCGATGCTCTTCTTTAGTGCAAAAGTCATGCGGGTATTAGGGTACGAGTACATTAGATACTATCAAATCTCAATACGAACATGAGTATTATGCAAGTAATGTTTTGTGTTTGAGCCAGATTATCAGTTTGCTGCATTTTTTAATATGGCTGTACGTAAACCGAATCGCGCCCAGCGACGCCGCGCCAGACGAAGCGCGTTGCTAAGCAACGCCGATCAGCGACGACGTGTGCGCACTGCGCCGCCATATTTGCAAATCAGTTCGCTCTGTGAATTTGCAGTAGATTGAGTGGATTGCAATTGTACCTTTTTTTCCTGTGAATCCAAGGGTAAACGCTTGCCGTTGTGTGTTTTTACTAGTGATATTGTGATAAACTGAACAAAAACTGTGACGTGAAGTGAACATAGCTTCTTCACCTTTTAATTACGGAACCGCCGCTGCAAAGGCGTTACCGCCTACGTTTTCCACGTGGATGCGCTCGCTAGCCGACATGGGCTTATGCAGGTGTTTTGGTGCTGTTCAGGTGAGTGTACGACCATAAGGAATTTTGCGGCAGAATTATAATCTGGCGAGGCAGGTTTCCCTGGCTCACACAATTTTTTGGTTCTAACGAGCCGAATTATCGGTTTCCAGCTCCTTTTTAGATACAGTCCATTACTCGTATATATAATATATGCCTAGGCATCCTAGGTTTCATTTGGTTGGTTTATACCGACTTAATTACTAAAAGTACTAGCTTGAAACTGTTCTTACAGTTTTCATACCTTTTGTACATAGATTTACATTAGAAGTTAGGTTATTACCTAACCCTAAATTCAAGAGTTTTCAAAGTTACCGAGTATCTGGGTGAATAAAAATATACTTATACATTCTTTACAGTTAGTAAGTATACCTCGTCGAATTATTACCTAGTCTAGTACCTACTTATTGCAAGAGTGAATAGATGTTTTACACCTAAAGGTGGTACCTATTGTTTAATTATTTATATAGGTACATATGTAGGTAAATACCTACAAATGTAATTGTAAGTTTTATGCTTTCTAATCTTCACTTGTAGGTATGTACCTACTTACGCATGAAGCGTCTTTAAGTGTACGAGGCTAATACACGAGGTTTAAGTATATAGGTGTAAATCTAGATCTAGACTTTCGTACCTAGGTAAGTATACCTACGTCATTATCGTTTTAGTTCTTTCTGGATGCATTAGTTCCTTCCGGATACGTTTTAGTTCGATAGGTAGGTAGGTACGATACGAAGTTAGATGCTTGTTTGGATAACTTTAAAGTAAATTAAGATAACTAGGTTACTACATAGTTGTTTTGTGGCTATACTTATATATTATACAGTTCAACCCAATTGTATTTTCAGTATAATTTGTTGTCAGACAAGTTACATCAATTTGTTAGCGAACGTAGGTACCTATAATAACTTTTTTTTTGTGAAGTACATACTGTGGTTTCTTTACGTAAATAGTTACCTAAATTTGTACGTAAGTAAATATAACTTATTTCTTCGAGTATTCTACTTAGAGTGGCGTTGTTGGGTCCGAAGTTTGTTTGATATTTCGTAAAATTCAAACATTAAAAAATGTCGAAGACGGAAGAAAATCGTAGAAAATTAAAAATAAAACTTTTAGAAGCTAGGCTATAAGCGTATTACACCCGCGTACATAAGTTACATAATAGTGCGTCAAAGCTTAACTTATCAGACGCAAAGGAAGTACAAATTTTTCTCGACAGTACGTCCAATTTATCGTTAATGCGGAGCGAGTTTAACAGCGAGTTTGATGAATTAAATTTAATTAAATTGGAGTTAAATCCTGAAGTCGAACTGGACATGAAAGCATTGTTATGCTTTGAAGAGGTTCTTACAGCTGTGCAGGGTAGGGTCAATGCCCTCTCTGATAAGGGAAATACTAATGGTCCTTCGAAAATACCTATGCAAAAAATGAAATTGCCACCAATAGAGCTACCTAAATTTAGTGGCGATGCGAAAGCGTGGCGTATGTTTATCGAGTGCTATAATAGCATAATTCATTATAATGCACAACTAACCAATGCAGAAAGAGTTTATTATTTGTGCGGACAGTTATCTGGTCGTGCTCTCGATTGCGTTGCGGGCATTACTCCGACCGGCGACAATTACACGCTTATCTACGAGACGGTGACAGCTAATTTCGAAGATGTGCGCTCCATGGGCACGGTCTATCTCGATGAGATGTTAAATTTAAAAAAAATTACAACACGCATCGGTCGATGGATTAAATTCCTTTATTGACAAATTTTCGGTTTCTGTGGCGGCCTTTCAGAGATTAGATATTCCAGCGAAATTGGACTTCGTCTTTCTACATCTGGCGCTTAAGCGAGTAGACGGTGAAACCGCGCGACTGTTTGAAAATTTTGCTCGACACGATAAAATTCCATCGTATGATAGTTTTGCCAAATTTGTTAAGGAGCAAGCAAAAATAATTGAAAGAACTGGGGTTTATACGCCAAGCGGTAGTAGTTATAGTAAGAGTCCATCGTCGTCGTACCGAGTACCAGTTCCCATAAACAAATCAGCGTCGGACAGATCTACTCGTGCTCTAGTCACGTTAAACCAGAATTGTCCTCTGTGCCAAGGAGATCACGTAAGTTTTTATCGCTGTGCAGAATTCTTAAAGCTGCCAGCCAAGGATCGTTTTAACGTCGTAAAACAAAACGGTGGCTGCGTTTTGTGCTTAAGTTTCCAGCATAAACCAAACGCATGCAATATTAAGGGAAGTTGCAACACGTGTCAAGCTAAGACGCATCATACTCTGTTGCACTTTTCTAGGCCTCAGGCTAGTACATCGTTGACAGTTGCTAGTGGAGAGGAGGAGCTACGTTTTGAGGATGTCGACGAGGAGGATGGGGATCAGGCAGGCGTTGCATTGTTTTCTATGCCAAGTTCGGAACGGAGTGATTCGGCGAGTGTATCGTCAACTTCCGTCCTGTTAGCTACAGCACGGGTTCGAGTGGTCGATTCGTCGGGTACAGCCCACCAACTACGGTGTTTAATCGATAGTGGATCTCAGAAACATTTCATCTCTATACAATGTTGTGAGCGATTGGCATTGACGCCTCGTAATCTTAAATACCCGATGAATGTTAACGGATTTGGTGGTGGTACCAATCCCGTGATAGGTGAAACTGAACTCGAGTTTTCTCGCGATTTGACAGGAGCCGACTATACAAGGTTAAGCCTTTAGTGGTAGAAGCCATAACACAAAGATTACCGACGGCGGTAATCGATCGTTCAAAGTTTACTTATCTAAGGATTACTCCATTGGCTGATGATACTTTCGATCGTCCTGGAGACATCGATATGCTTATAGGTGCGCAGCTGTTTCCGCGATTACTTTTATCAAGACGTATAAATGGCCCCCCTGGGTACCCCGATGCAGTGCAGACTACACTGGGATTTGTTCTGATGGGGGATGCTCCGGTAGTAAGGCCTGTGACGGATCGCAAAACTGTAGCATTTTGCGCCTTCATTGGTCCGCGGCTAGACGAGGTAGTAAAAGGATTTTGGGAGCTAGAAGAAGTCCCTTCCTGCACCTCGGCTCTTTCCAGTCGCGAGGATCAAGAATGTGAACAATTTTATCAAGCGACTACCACCAGAGATGATACAGGTAGATACACCGTAGCACTACCATTTAAATCAGACGTATCTAATTTGGGCAATTCTTTGCCTACCGCGGAAAAGCGTTTTTGCGCTCTAGAGAAAAGAATGAAAGCTTCAACTCAACTACGTGAGGCTTATAACGAAGTTATTGAGGAGTATTTACGTAACGATTATCTAGCGCCAGTTTCAGATAAAGAGGATGCTGCGTCTGGGTATATTATTCCCCATCATGGAGTTATCCGCAATGATAAGGTCACCACCAAATTACGCGTTGTAATGGACGCTAGTGCGCGTACCGATAGAGATATGTCTCTTAATCAGATATTACACGCGGGTCCGAATTTGCAAGGAGATATTTTTAGAATTCTGCTTAATTTTCGGCTATTCCCCGTCGCATTCTGTGCGGACGTAAAACAAATGTACTTACAAATTAAAATGGCTGCGTTTGATAGAAAATATTTGCGTATATTATATCGATTTGATCCGAGTGATGATCTTCAGCTTTTTGAATTCAAACGACTTTGTTTTGGATTATCAGTGAGCCCTTTTTTGGCGCTCCGTACTGTGCGTCAACTTTGTGAAGATGAACGTCATAAATTTCCGTTAGCTGCAGATGTTGTCAAAAAAGATTTGTATATGGACGATATAGTTTCCAGTGAAAGATCAGCAGCCGCAGCAACAGAAGTTTCGGTGCAGTTAATTAATTTATTTAAGGCAGGAGGTTTTGACCTCATGAAATGGTCCAGTAATTCCAAGGAACTGCTTTCCCAACTTCCGACGACTCACCTACATCCTCAAGTTGTCAAATTTGACATTGATGCTGAACAGAAAATTCTCGGAGTGAAGTGGGATCCGCGATCTGATCCGTTTTCGTTTGAGATGAAGCCATGTAAAGAAATTGTACAAAGCGAAATATTCTCTCCGCGATTGCCAGGTTGTGGGATATCTTAGGGTTTGCTGCGCCGGTAATTCTGTATGCGAAGTTGTTCATTCAGGAATTATGGAGTCTAAAATTAGATTGGGATTCCGTTCCCCCTGCATCCGTAAAAGATAAGTGGAGTAAGTTTCAACAAGAGTTACCACTTTTGGCTTATATTACTATTCCGAGGCATATTGGTGTTTCAGATGAAGCGAAAGTCACGTTGGTGGCTTTTTCGGATGCGAGCGAGCGAGCTTATGGTGCTGCGGTCTATTTGCATATTCAGTTGCCTACTGGGATTATTGTTAATCTTTTGTGTGCTAAATCTCGAGTAGCTCCATTAAAATCCGTCACTTTGGCCCGCTTAGAGCTTTGTGAAGCCCTTCTTTTGTCCAAACTAGTTAGGGTTGTATTACTTACGTATGAAGAGCGCTGGAAGATCGATCGAGTTATAGCCTTTACAGATTCTACTGTAACGCTGCACTGGATTCATTCCAGTCCGCATCGTTGGAAAGCATTTGTTGCTAACCGAGTTGCGCAAATTCATGAGAATTTGAACCCAGAAAGCTTCCATCATATACCGGGAAAGGAAAATCCTAGCGATTGCTTGTCGCGGGGGCTTACCCCGGCACAATTAATAGAACACCCTCTGTGGCTCAAGGGCCCACCATGGATATCTCAAGAAAGAAAACAGTGGCCAATTCAACCGTTTAAGCCAACGGCTACCGACATGCTGGAATCCAAGCCCGTCGTCGCTCTGATAGCTACAAGCTCAACTCAGCCTCTGCTTTATGAGCTAGCTCAAAAAATTTCGTCCTGGCCGAAGTTGGTCCGTATAGTGGTCTATGTCTTACGCTTTACTAAAAGGCTTAGGTCAAAGGGACCAATAATAGCGGAAGATTTGTGTCCTGCTGAACTGGCAATTGTTCGTGCTGTTCAAAAATATATTTTTTTGAAGCAATTGAAGCTATTCGCTCCAACCGACCATGTGCAAGATACCTACAAAAGTTACGTCCAATTCTGGTAGATAACGTTTTACGAGTAGGTGGCAGGTTAGATCAAGCAGAACTTACTTTTGATCACAAGCATCCGATTTTATTACCACGAAAGGATCATGTCGTCAATCTGATTATAGACGACACTCATCGTAAACATTGTCACACCGGGCCACACTTGCTGCTTTCCATTTTGAGACAAAAATTCTGGATTCTATCCGGAAGAAATCTGATTCGTTCTCGGGTGCATGCATGCAACACTTGTTTTCGGGTCCGCCCCAAGTCATGTACAGCTCCGGTTATGGCAAATCTACCTGAGTGTCGATTACAAGTATCAAAACCATATGCGCACACTGGCACGGATTATTTTGGTCCGGTAAACATAACACTAACTCGTAGGCGGGGAGTGAGGTCGCAAAAGGCATATATCTGCGTATTCATTTGCCTTACTACTCGAGCTGTTCATGTAGAAGTTTCACCCGATCTGAGCACAGACTCGTTTCTAAACGCTTTAAAAAGATTCATAGCACGACGAGGTCCAGTACAAAAACTTATGTCTGATCATGGAACCAACTTTATAGGAGCTCGCTCCTATCTAAACGAACTTTACAAGTTCCTTAATTCACAAGACTATACTTATAAATGGGGTAAGGAAATGACCAATCATCGCATCGATTGGCAAATGATACCACCAAATGCACCCCATTTTGGTGGTGGTTGGGAATCCACAGTAAAAGCCTTTAAGGTACATTTATTTAGGGTCATTGGGTCTCAAATTTTAACTTATGAAGAGCTTTTAACGGTTCTATGTCAGATCGAAGCTATGCTCAATTCACGACCGTTAGGTATTGCCCTTAGTCCAGACCCAGCAGAACCTGTCGCATTAACTCCGGCACATTTTTTACATACGACACCTTTAGGATCGTTACCATCAGCACCGGTGGAAGACAACCGTTCGCATTTACTCTCTAGATATTTGTTGCTAGACCAACTCGTGCAATCGTATTGGCGCAGGTGGAGCTTAGAGTATTTACATACGCTTCAAACCCGAGAAAAGTGGTTAACAGACACCGGACCTATCAAGCAAGGCACGGTAGTAGTAATTATGAAAAATAATACGGCTCCTTTACAATGGCCGTTAGGTGTAGTACAAGAAACTTATCCGGGAGGTGATCGGAGAACTCGAGTAGTATTGGTTAAAACCACATCCGGCACCTTTTTACGCCCTGTAGTGAGACTTTGTCCTCTACCTTCTCAGTAATAGTAAGTTTAGATCTAGATGCTTGCACATGTATATAATCTCACGGACCTCATTATTATTAATGTATATTTTAACAAGTAGGTATAGGTATAAATGCTAAGATTATTTCACGAGAATTATTCTCAACTTGAATCCCGTAAGTAATTGTTTTGAAAGGGAACCTTTCAAGCTGGGGGCTTGTGTTTGAGCCAGATTATCAGTTTGCTGCATTTTTTAATATGGCTGTACGTAAACCGAATCGCGCCCAGCGACGCCGCGCCAGACGAAGCGCGTTGCTAAGCAACGCCGATCAGCGACGACGTGTGCGCACTGCGCCGCCATATTTGCAAATCAGTTCGCTCTGTGAATTTGCAGTAGATTGAGTGGATTGCAATTGTACCTTTTTTTCCTGTGAATCCAAGGGTAAACGCTTGCCGTTGTGTGTTTTTACTAGTGATATTATGATAAACTGAACAAAAACTGTGACGTGAAGTGAACATAGCTTCTTCACCTTTTAATTACGGAACCGCCGCTGCAAAGGCGTTACCGCCTACGTTTTCCACGTGGATGCGCTCGCTAGCCGACATGGGCTTATGCAGGTGTTTTGGTGCTGTTCAGGTGAGTGTACGACCATAAGGAATTTTGCGGCAGAATTATAATCTGGCGAGGCAGGTTTCCCTGGCTCACACATTTTGTAATGATAACGTATCGTTTTCAATGGATATTTATGTATTTATAATGTTCGCTTAGGTTTTAATTGTCATTTGCTTTCTAGTTTTTCTTCATGAACTAGGTCTATTACGTTGGACTTATGTCATCATTGAGCAAAGTTCTTTACTTCGGTAACTTAACATTTATTAAAGGCATTGTTATTTTGGGTAGAATGGAAGATGCTCAATTTTCATACATAGTAATTTATTTACACTGTGAAGCCAATGTTCTCCAGGAAAATAACGTGGATTCTGAAGTAATAAATCCACATCAATCAGTCTGCCTTTGTTTTCTAAATCTCGCTCATTCTAGTTTTATGGCCGTCAATTTCCCTTCGACGAAGTTTTCTATTCGAATCGTAGTATACAGACAAGTTGTATACTCAACATACAGTGATTGATCTTACCTTGCATTGTAATATCGTCCCATAAATATACATTTATTACTCTCATATGTAGATATAAATGTTAGTTAACTACGACCGGGTAGACAGTCTCTATCACAGACCTAGCATTCACGTAGTGCATGATAGAGACTGTCGACTGTCTGTCACTATATAGCTTCTGACGCTTTCTGTGATCGCCAAATTTTAAAAGAGGAAGATGCAGCTAGATAGCTTTATAGCTTTCTCGTTCTATACAATAAACATCGGTTTCAAAGCCGGTCACAATCTAAAATTTTAGCATTACTAAATTATTATTCTATCAATAATTAAAGATGGCGCCACTAATGCACTATTGGCTAAAATTCAATTCAGTAGTCTTGTCGTACTGATACGGTCGCACTGTAGCTGAATTGGTACAGCGCCTGGGCATGTTTCCTGGGAGGCGTGAGTTCAATGATGGAGACGAGCTGTAGAGACTGGAACTCCTTAATGGCAAATGTGAGGGTAGGACAGTTGAATTTGACCTTTAATAATATGTATTGTTATAATTTGTACTATCATTACATATGATAACGTTTTTACAAAAAGATGTGTTAAAAAAAGTTTTAACTATTAATTTATTTAATTTAAAAGTAATAAAAACATTATCCAGACTTGACTTTGCGGCAATCCTTATCAGATTAAATTAAATGTTAAATGTTTATTTCGCTTATTTATCGAATAATTTATTACTAGCTACGGCAGCTCGAGCCTCGACGAGTTCATTTATTGAAGATGCCTTGTGTGTAGGAGGGGGAAAACACGTGTGAAACCACTGTTGGGTTTCCACCCTTTCCTGCAGGCTGCTAAAGGTACGGACACACCGCGGCGTCCTGCGATCTGCGGGCGCGATCTCAGTACTTTTCAATTGTTTTCTGATCGCACTTGGTGTGAACCAGTCGAAAAAAAAAACTACTGCACTATATGATCGCCGCTTGTGTCCGTACCTTAAGTCTCATGGTTACAAACCTCAATATATACGGGAAATAAAAAATAAGTTCAAATACTAAAACCCGACTACTCAAAAATCACTCTACACACACTCTACACTTTACAAAAGTATGAAACAAGAAAATATTCTCATCTGAGATCGCTATGTACTAACAATTCAATATGTAACGTGTATTATACAAACAACTGACTTGTAATAAATATTTTATTGTATTTCATATATATTTATAGTGGTGTTCAGTGGATACCCGTGATCGTATGTTACTTTGCAGAGTGTATTGTTTTGTTACGGTAGGTGACATACGACCACGGCTATCCTCTGAGCACCACTAAGAATATTTACGAAATACAATAAAATATTTATTACAAGTTAGTTGTTTGTATAATACACGATACATATTGAATAGTTTGTACATAGCGATCTCAGATGAGAATCTTGTTTCATACTTTTTAGAGAGTGATTTTTCAGTAGTCGGGTTTTAGTTTTTGAACTTATTTTTTATTTAAAGCATTTTGGGGTTTTTGGATAGATGTATACATGTTTACATGTCAAGATACTTACATACATTCACAGCGATCAACAAACACATAACCCTCCCAATTGCTTTTTCGCGACGCCGTGGGGTAAAAGTTAGTTCTCTTGACTTCGGCGGGATATATCTCGCCAACGCTACGTTCCACAAAAATATGATTTAGTGAACTCTATCATCATTTTAAAAATTTTCCCTATTCAACGATATCACACACGATGGGGTGAAGTGAAATATTTTTTTTAGTTCTGGACTTCATCTCCTCTAGGGGGCGCCACATTCAATTTGTTGTGATGTCACATAGCCTATAACCAACAGGCAGATAAGACGCGTCCAACGTGTTAAAAATAAAGACAGTGCAATGTAAGTAATAGTAAGAGTAGGATAGATAGTATCTTGTAGCTTGTCTCTCTCTCTCTTTTAAAATCTAAGTGTCATGGCGGATCTTTCTTGTAACTGAACGACTGTGTGCTTATAAATAAAAAACTTATCGTATTAAATTAAGCCTATATTTCATTTATATTTCATCAGGTTATGGGCCCAGGTCACTAACTACCATGGATTAATAAATGTAGGCTTAAAGATTGCTAATACTGTAGTGAAAATTAATAATCAAAAATACCGGCGGCGTGGGTTGACGCCTTTTTGAGGTTATGTAATACCGGGAAGCAAACATTACTTGTTCTACTATCGTTGGGCAAGGCAGGAGAGCCTACAGGAAGGTTTTGAAATGGATTCGACACAGGGAAGTGGACAACAGAACGTCATGAAGTTGGAGGGTTCTAAGAATTGGAATATTTGGAAGTTCCAAACGTCCGTGTTGCTGCGAGGTCAAGGTATTTACAAAATCGTGGACGGGACAACAGTAAAACCTGAAGATGAGACTCAGCGTAGTACTTGGGAAACCCAGGATGCGCGAGCTCAAACGCTGATAGTTACGAGGATGTCGGAAGAAGTCATGTTGCATATCATCTCGTGCGATACTGCGGCGTCTATGTGGAGGAAATTGTTAAGCGTGTATGAACAAAAATCTGAAACTAGCTTTCACATTGTGCAACAACGCTTTTTTCAATTCAAGTTTGAAGAAGGAACAGAGATGTCTGTGTTTTTATCAAAAGTACATGAGATGCAGAATCAGTTAAAACAGCTAGGAGAAAATATGTCTGATAAATTTGTTATCACCAAGGTTCTTATGTCCTTACCAGAAGATTACAAGCATTTCGTCTCGGCATGGGAGTCTGCTCCTGATGAAAAGCAGACCTATGATAATCTGGTAGCCAGATTATTGATAGAGGAAGAAAGAATTAAAGAAAAAGGCAGGCCATCGTCGTCTACGGCGTTTGTGGCAAAGAAAGTAGATAAAAAAAGTGTAAAGTGTTATAAGTGTCACCGACTTGGACATTATCAAAGCGAGTGCCGATATAATTAAAATTATGTGAACAATAACTTTCGTAACTTTAAAGACAGTCGTCCAGATCTCAAGTGTTATTTTTGTAATAAACCGGGACATCTAAAGAGCCAGTGCCGTTTTAAAAGGGACAAAGAAAAATAAAGTAATGCTTTTATAGTCAACAGTGTTTTTGATGAACAGTTACAAAAATCTCAGTGGTTAGTTGATTCAGGTGCAAGCGAGCATATGTGTTGTGATTACGAACTATTCAATTCATATTCGACCGTAAAAGATAAATCGGTAATAGTAGGGAACGGAACGAAAATTAATGTCAAGGGTTGCGGTCAGGTGGCGCTGCAAGTTTGGAATGGGAGTGAATGGATAGACACTACCATAGACAATGTACTTCATGTTCCTGAGTTGAAAACGAATTTGTTCTCTGTCAATTGTGCGACAAGCAGAGGTTATGTTATCGTTACGGAAAAAAATAAATGCAAGTTTTATAAACAAAACAAGGTGATGGCTATTGCTGAGCGACGCGGAAGCATGTATTATTTGGATTTTCGCTATTTTAATGCATGTACAGCGAACCTTGCTGAAGTGTGTTGTGATCTGCATGAGTGGCATGAAAAGATGGCACACCAAAACATGGCTTATGTGAAAAATGTGCTGAAGAAAAATAATATTAACGTTAAAAATGCCAATATTCAAACATGCGAAAGTTGTCTAAAAGGGAAAATTCACCGCTTGCCGTATCCTGTAAGTAACAATGTGACGTCGAGAGTATGCGAAATTATTCACGCCTATACCTGTGGTCCCATGGAAAAGCCATCGATTGGAGGCTGCAGATATTTTGTGGTATTTAAAGATGAATACTCAAAGTACAGGCGAGTGTTCTTCGTGAAAACAAAAGACGAAATTAAATCGTGTATAAAGAACTTCATATCGCAGGCTGAAAATGAAACAGGAAATAAAATAAAGATATGTCGAAGTGACAATGGAACCGAATTTATAAACAAAGAGGTCAATGAAATGTTTCAGAACAAAGGGATAATACATCAAACATCTGTGACTTTTACTCCTGAACAAAATGGAGCAGCTGAGCGGGAAAATAGAATTCTAGTGGAAGCGGCTAGAACAATGTTATGTGCCAAAGACTTACCTATCAGTTTGTGGGCTGAAAGTGTTAATACAGCTACTTATGTAATTAATAGAACTGGTAAAAGCTCAGTAGAAGGGAAATCTCCATATGAATTGTGGTCAAACAAAAGTTATGACATAAATAACCTCAAAATATTTGGTACTGCTGTTTATGTCCACATACCCAAAGAAAAAAGACATAAGTGGGATGCCAAAGGTGAAAAGGGCATTATGGTTGGGTATGGAGACACAACAAAAGGCTATAGAGTATATTTTCCACAGAAAAATGAAGTTGAGACCAAACGAGACATTGTTTTTGTGAACAACGGTCCAGTGAAGCCAATACAACAATGTGAGACAACCAATTATATCGAGGATAGTGTTGAGGTTCCAGCTACAGTTGAGGTTCCAGCTACAGTTGAGGTGGGTGCTCAAGTAGAAGATACCAGTGCTGCAGGTGTGCCCAGTCCCCAATCACAGACCATGAAAAGTGATGACTCTCAGTGCACCATGCAGAGTGATTCTGAGGGTAGCCTATATGAACCCAGTGATAGTGATGAGTGTGGTGAGGCTGTGAGACGTGACGTGGATCCTGGAAACAGACGTTTAACGAAGCAGACTGTTTTCTATAACTGTAATAATGTAATATTAGATAACTGTGAGCCAAAAACCTATTGTGAAGCTATGAATAGTCCGGATGCATGTAAATGGCAGGAAGCTATTCAAAGGGAGCTAAAAACCCTCAAAGATAATAACACGTGGAGTATTTGTGACATACCAGATAATAAGAAGGTTATAAGCAGTAAATGGGTATTTAAAATTAAACAAAACAATAGTAATATTCAATACAAGGCACGTTTGGTGGCCAGAGGGTTTGAGCAAAATGATATATTAAATCTAAACGATGGATATGCACCTGTTGCAAAGTTAAGTACATTCAGACTATTTTTGGCTATAGCAACTAAATTAAAATTATCTATATACCAAATGGATGTAACCGGAGCCTTTTTGTATGGGGAGATTGAAGAAAATGTATACATAAGTTTGCCAGATGGCGCTTATGACAATGATAAAAATATTGTAAAGCTAAACAAAGTATGGGCTAAAAAAGTCTCCAAAATATTGGAATGAAAAGTTTAACTCTGTTATGATCAGGGAAGGTTTTAAACGATCTAAATGTGACTCATGTCTGTACTCTAAATGTAACGATTCAGAACAAATATATCCTCTCTTATATGTTGATGACATGTTGATGTTTGGTAGTAATGAAAAACATATATCTAATTTAAAATCAATGCTAAACAAAGAATTTGAAATGACAGATTTAGGTCTAATTTCAGATTTTTTGGGGATAAATGTAAAGCAGAATTTAAAAACAAATGTTACAGAATTATGTCAAAACACTTACCTAGAAAATGTGTTAAAAAGATTGCATATGTATGATTGTAAACCTATTTCCACTCCCATGGATCAGAATTTTAATTGTAAAGAGCTTGAAAATGATAAATCTAAAGGTAATGTTGAGAATATCTGTAGACAGATCATTGGATGTTTAATGTATGCAGCATCAGGCACAAGACCTGATATTTGTGTTGCTGTATCAATATTAAGTAGATATCAAAATTGCGCTAGTAACATGTTATTGGCCAACTTAAAAAGAATTTTGCGATACATTAAACACACTTAGAATTATAAATTAGTTTATAAATGTGATGATAGCAAGTTGGTTGGATTTTGTGATGCTGACTGGGGAGGGGACCTTCGAGACAGGAAGTCCACTACTGGTTACTGCTTTATGTATTCAAATTGCCTAATATCTTGGTGCTCTAAGAAGCAGAGTATTGTGAGTCTATCATCAGCAGAATCCGAATATGTGCAATGAGCATGGCTGGAAGTGAGGCATGCTGGCTTACTAATGTGTTATGTGATTTCAATGTGAGTAATGTATGTCCTGCTATCATGCATTGTGATAGTCAGGCTGCCATAATGATTGCAAACACAACTAGTCTGAAACGATTAAAGCACATTGATATCAAATATCATTATATAAGGGAACTGATTGAAAATAAAAAGATATGTATACAATATGTGACAACAAAAGATCAAATTGCTGATATGTTAACGAAGTCCCTCAATGGAAATACACTTTTGAAGTTTGTGAAGCTATGTAATATAAATATGTAAATTAATCTTGGTTCAATGGCTTTCTTACTTAATTTTTTTTATGTTTATGATAAATGAAAAAGGGACGTTTAAAATTGTCACATAATTTGTTAATTAATGTTATTACATTGACATATATACATTGATGGGGGTGTTAAAAATAAAGACAGTGCAATGTAATAGTAAGAGTAGGATAGATAGTATCTTGTTGCTTGTTATCTCTCTCTCTCTTTTAAAATCTAAGTGTCATGGCGGATCTTTCTTGTAACTGAACGACTTTGTGTTTATAAATAAAAAACTTATCGTATTAAATTAAGCCTATTTTTCATTTATATTTCATCACAACGACACCTCATTAGTTAAATTATGATAAGTAGTTTAGAAGTTATGAGGGAACAGATGAACATACATACAAACATACATACATACATACTTACATACATACATACCTCACATATATACATACCCACATACCAATCAAAAACATAACCCTCCTTTTTCGTAGCAAAAAGGAGGGTTATGAACACTAAACAATTATTCAATTTTTTTTTAAAATAATATCGTGTATAGACATGGAAAAACTGACTTTAAATGCCACGCTTGTCATTTTTTACAGTACCATGTTTGAGGTGTTTATCGCCATATCTCTGGAGATACTCCTCAGATCTCGCTGAAATAACCATGGACCGTGGAGATGCACCCTACTTATTATTAAAAAAAAAAACATTCGAATCGGTTCATAATTGACCTCAGATAAATAAGCCATAATTTGCGGAGTAATCGCGTAATAACACATACAAAAAAACATACCAATGCAGAAAAACATAACCCTCCTTTTTGCTTCGCTGTAGTCGGGTAAAAAAGGAGGAGGCCTTTTTGGTAGTCTGTTGATAACACCGACAGTAAAATATTCCAACCTGCTAAATCTGAATGAAACATTTTACGCAGCGCCGTGAGTTAGTGTGCGTGTACTAGCACGCTTCGTTTGTCTATGGATGGTTCACTGCTACGAATTGACGTGAGAAGGATAAATGGCTTCATTAAGGCTACAGAGCTGCTCGTTCCATCGCCCCGTCGCGTCCGGTACTGTGGCTATAATGTTCTTTTTACTAGCTATAGAGGTCATATGACTTGATCAAAATATAGAGCGTAGGATTTACCTTATAAGCTTACTAGCTTCTTACCGTGAGTACAGCCATATTGCAATTTAAAACGTTTGCTCGAAAAGATGTAGTTACTGAACCAACAAGAAAATATACTACAATTTAGTGGTATTTGAAAACATATGGAACGGTGCAGTGGTGCATCTTTTAATTCTTTTGGGCTTACACAAACAATACTCGTAAGTACACTTATTTTTCACATTAAAACACTATGTCTAATTATATCTAAATCATAATCGTAAAACCAAGCATAAATAACCGGCCAAGTGCGTGTCGGGCCACGCGCAGTGTAGGGTTCCGTAGTAGCCTGTTATTCAATGCAAGTCTTTACCCGTTATAAACAAGCAACTAGGTACGCCGTCTTTGTCACTTTAATGGATTTATTCTAAGGATTTTGTATTTGGTACATAATAATTCAACGCCCACGTTCAATCACTATTACTGCTAAACTAATAAAGTTATCTTAACCGGTATAATTTTCCATCTCCACTTCTCATATAGGGGAGCTACCTTAAAAAAATATTTTTTACAATTTTATTTCAGCACTTTGTCAGCGTAATATATATATACATATACATACCCCCACAAAATTACAGCTTTCTAGTATTAACGGTCTCTTAGCAAAACCTCGGACAGACAGACAGATAGACAGACAGATAGACAGACAGACAGACAGACAGACAGACAGACAGACAAACAGACAGACGGACATGACGAAACTATAAGGGTTCCTTGTCAGGACTATGGAACACACGTATAGGTTTGAAGATTTTTTTTTGTTTCAATTCCATGTGTCCCCTTAAACTATTATATTTTTTATTTTTGTATAAAACTCGGATAGCGGTTTACAGAATACATCTACCTACCAAGTTTAAATGTAGTGTAGTACTGTAGTCCTAACAGTTGCGGAATAAAATGGCTGTGACATACGGACGGACAGACAGAGAGACATGACGAATCTATAAGGGTTCCGTTTTTGCCATTCGGCTACGGAACCCTAAAAAAGTAGGCATCTCTCTAGCCAACTGTTACAAGAAATGAATATTCGAAATATAGAATTTTCTTAAGGGTAACAAGAGAGGTCTGTAATATACACCGACAAGTAAGTTCGCAACTCAGAGCTTCCTCATACTCGTCGTAGTAATCAAGTTTGTTTTGAATTAATAAACAATTTACATCAAGGGGTGCAAGCATCGTCGCACCTAAGGGAGTTTTAGTAAAGCGCTGCTTAATTTGTTTCCAAAGTCTCGGTTATTCGAGATTGGTGTGAAGTTTTAAGTGTTACCAGCTAAATATCAAACTTTATTCTTTCTGGTTCTTCTGTGGTGTACAACGGTTCTTGTGTTGTTTGTCTGGACTAATCATTATTCTGTGGTTTTGGACGTTGCTTACGTACTTAATATCTTGTATATTACACACACACATTTGTACACAGTTAATTTACAATGGGTAAATATATTTTGATTTTGATTTTGATACTTGGCATTAATATTGGCTGCGCAAATAATAATAACCGTGGGTTTTCGCAAATGATAATAACAATTTTATTGCCCTGCTAGAACTGGCAGACCATTGAGTGATTACAAGGATTCCCTCGACGTACCCAGGTCATGTTAAAAAATATAGGAAGAACGCAAAAAGGCAAAAAGCTCACGTAGTTTTTTTTCTATGACGTTCTGTACTTGATACGGTTTGGTTGTGAATTAGTTTTTAGGGTTCCGTATCCAAGGGTACAGAAATAACCCTATTACTGAGACTTCGCTGTCCGTCAGTCCGTCTGTCTGTTCGCGTCTTACAGGGCTATATCTTCTTAAACGTAATAAGTAGGTACTTGAAATATTTTCAACAATTACTAAAAAGAAATTAAAATTATATATTGAAGAGGGTTCCCATACAAGAAACGTGTTTTTTCGGCGTTTTTTGCATAAACTTATATATCATAATAGGTGGAGACTTGAAATCTTCTCAAAGTATGTATTACCACAGCCGCTATAACAAATACTAAAAATAGAATAAAAAGTAGAACAAATGAAAAAAAAGAGGGTCCCCATACAAGAAATATGTTTTTACAGGTTATTTATGCTCGATCTTACAAACCGTCAAGGATAGAGACTTGAGATTGCTCATAGTATGTATGTCAATGGTTGCTATAACAAAACATACTAAAAATAGAATAACGATAAAAATTTTACGGGGGTCCCCATACAAAAAACTTATTTCCCGGCAAATTTTGTTCAATTGGAACCCGACGTGAGCGATTCCCACTCGAACTTGGCTAGTTTATTTTTTCATACTCCTTTCGTATAAGCTAGCTGGAAGGTAAAGTACTATCAGGCAAAGATGCATAGGTACCTAGTAAAAATTATGCATACTATCATCCTATACTTGCCCATTAACTAACGCTGAAACTCAACACTGCCTTTATGAAAGCTTTTAGTAGGAAGTCCACAATATATACATTATCATACTGAAATGTAAATATTCTATAGCAACATGGCTGTCTCACAGTGGATCGGTATGCACTATAACTTGATATATTTCTCTTCGAGGAATACTCTGTCAAGCCTTAACCGATTTAGCGCTCCCCAGAGAGGTTGTTATTACGTGTTGCCATGGAAACCGATGGCAAATTAGTCTTTGATCTCTTTCTCAAATTAATGTTGGTTGGAGAAATTTTGGTAAGCAGTTCATGTGAAAATTTGATTGAATAAATACAATCAAGTAGACATTTAAATGGAAGATTTCTCACTTGATATACTTTTGTATTGTAAAGTTTTTCTTTTACTTTTTTTTAAATTATAGTATAGCATTTGACTTTCCGCCAACTTGGACAACACTCTACCTTACAGGCGTGTCTTGTCTAAATTCTAATAATACCTGTAAAAAAAGAGCCTTTTCAGTTTTTGGGTAAAAAAGTAGCAATTTAAAAATTTAAAATTCTTATTTATGCTATGACGAATATAAAAAAAACTACTGTATAGATTGCACTGTTTTTAAGTTATGCATAAAGAGCTTACCAACGATCAGCGTTTAATTTTTATGTAAATAGATAAGACGACTCATGCATTACGTAAGTAGAATAAACAGGGATCTGCGTAGATCATACCAGCCAGCAATTATGACATTTAAAATAAAGCGTTAATTATAACTGATATATTCCTCGATACCTATACTTATAAGAATAAGTAAAATGTTTATTCACGATCAGAAATATCGTTTACACTGTGTATCAGAAACTCGTGACTACTATAAAGTGTGTACAATCTAAAACGTGATCTGGGCGCTTTGCCATTAAAATCCGTGATAAGGTCACGCGCCTCCTGTCGGCGAAAAATGATGCCTGGTGCTTACGCGATATCATAGAATAAATAACAGTACTTCTTATGCGATGTGGGGATGTAAAAATAAACTCAAGTATTGTCTCTATTGTCTCTGATAATTGTTTGTATTGTACAAATAAGACTGAATCGTGTGTGTGCAATATAATGCGTGTGCAAAATACTAATAAAATTAAACTGGCGCCCGACGTGGTACTAGTTTTTTTTTAAATAACGTTATTTTATTTTCATTTCTGTTGTTTTGCTCTAAACTCGTTTTCTTTAGTTTTTATTTCTTCATTTTATAAACTTTATATCTATATGTAATTTAGTATTTTAACATATAAAAAATGAGTGTTTATGTAGTTTTAAACATATAAATTTAAACATTTAAAAACTTACAACGAAAACTGGCGGCTATTTTAAATTTTGAATATATCAATAAACAAAGTTCCTTCTGCACTTTTTGCTTGACAGAATTTGTTTGTATATCACATTGACAGTTTTACACTAGATGATGAATAGAACAACTAACAGGACATTTACTGCAGATATTGATTTTTTATTTTTTAACCGACTTCAAAAAAAGGAGGAGGTTTCTCAATTCGACCGTATATATATATTTTTTTTTATGTTTGTTCGCGGATAACTTCGTCGTTTATGAACCGATTTCGATTATTTTTTTTTGTTCAAAAGGAGATATCCCAAGTGTGGTACCATGGTAATTTTATCGAGGTATGATAAGTATCTCCAGAGATATTGAGATAAACATCTCAAAATTGGTACTGAAAATGAATAGCGCGGCATTGAAGTCGGTTGTTTTTTAGTTTTTAAACGATATTATTATTATAATTATGACGTCTGGTTTGCATGGTTGACGCCATATTGAATTATGATTACTGGTGACAGTAATCATATGTCCTAAAATACACTCGCCCAGTTAACGCACATTAATTATCAGTGCGTCCTGCACATTATGACATACGGTGCCTAGACATGGACACTAACAATAGGGCTGGTCAACAAATTAAAAGTCGTTTAGCAAGCCATGGAAAGGGCAATACACGAAGATTCTCTGAAGGAACGAACCCGAAACAAGGTCATCCGATGGAGAACCAAAGCAATCGACATAGCTCACCACGAGCATAGCGTAAGACGTCCTCAGACTAAGTAGAGCAATGATCTTCAAATTTCGGCAACTTTCATCCAGCTCCTGCCAGCCACTGGCAGGAGCTGGATGAAAGTTGCCGAGGATCGTGCTCAGTGGCGTGTGGTTGAAGAGGCCTATGTCCAACAGTGGACTAACATAGGCTGATAATAAAAAAACATTAAAATTGGCCTACACCTTTAGTCTTTAGAGCGCCACAAAGAAACAGACATACATACTAAGGCTGATGAACACATGACTCTCCATTGCGTCAGACGATTGGGTCAAAGAATTGAATACTGATACTGGCTGAATTTTTTTTCAGTATGTAGGCTGTATTTATATACATATACACGTCAAATCATAAATCATGGAATAAATCATAATCAATTATCAAGTAAACATAGCAAAAGCAGAATTTAACGCTATGAATTAAAAAAAAAACAAAAGTAATGAACCATTCAGCTGTCATCCAATCGTTGACGTTAGACTATTAAAAAATTATTAAAGTAGTGTTGCCAACCATACACGCAAGTGTGTGTTACAGTACTTCTGACAATTTTTATATAAAAAAGTGAAATAGTGAAACACAACTGAAAGAAACGCGAAATCACAGTACATATCATGATCCGAATTGAACTGATTGTCCGTCTGTCAGCGAATAGCAGAATACCTACATATACACACATATGAGTAGGTATTTCTGTTCCCTAAGGTAGCAAGCACAAATATATCAATGTAGTCTAGTTGGACTTTAGACATCTAGCTGAGAGCTGGAGCAAACTTTAAATTGGATTATATTCATATGCCTTAGAATTGACAGTTGTTATCTGTTCTTGAAGTAACTTCGGCTTTAGTTGACGTCGGATGGAGCGCTGTTGAACTTAAAGGTAATTAAAACTGTCACTAAACTAATGACGTTAGGATTGGCAGATTCAAATTCCCTTAATAACACATGATAGCTATAATTTAAATTGCAAGTCTCGCAACGCAGTTCTTATACTACAAAATTTTTTTAAGATGTAATGTTAAACCAAGTCGGTTTAATGTATAGAATGACTTATGGCCGGTTTCTGAGTACATTTATTGAGAGTTATCTTAGTTATCTATTCAATAACGGTACAATTGAGTAAATAAAGTCTCAATAAACGTACCTCAGAAATTATTATGGATTTTATGAGATTAATTGGTTGAATAAAATAGGTACATATATTATTTTACACTGATACCTATGTCAAGTTACTGATCTGGTATAATTGCATTAAGACAGTAAACAATAAAACCACAATGAGATCATTATAGTACTAACTGGCATGTAATTGTGTGCATTTATGTTCGCTATTGTTTAACCGAAACGATATTGCATATTGCAGTGTCAGAGATAATCTCTAATAAGTAGGTACCCACTGGCATTCAGCAAGCATTTTGTAATATACCAAATCTAGTTCATGAACATTCGAATGTATCATATACCCAAATGATATTCTAGTTCAGGCAACTTAATTTAAATATAGTTTCAAAAATCTTAAAAAAACGCGCTCGAACGAGAAGAGTTAATAATATCGTTTAAAAACTAAAAAAGAACCGACTTCAATGCCGCGCTATTTAATTTCAGTACCAATTTTGAGATGTTTATCTCAATATCTCTGGAGATACTTATTATCATACCTCGATGAAATTACCATGGTATTACACTTGGGATATCTCCTTTCGAACAAAAAAGAATAATCAAAATCGGTTCATAAACGACGAAGTTATCCGCGAAAAAACATTTAAAAAAAAATATATATATACGATCGAATTGAGAAACCTCCTCCTTTTTTTGAAGTCGGTTAAAAAAATGTTTTCATGCTCAAAGATATGTTTTGCTTTAATAGTTGGAGCATTTTATGTTATATTTTTAAACTATAATATATTATTTTGTAATTTAAATACAGTATCAAAAGTAGCCAGTACCCTTAGTACGAGTTTTCATACCAAATTCGATATCGTATATCGAGTAAATGTTGTATGAAAAACAGTACAGCGCCTCTAGTGGTTACTACACTTCACTAAATTGAGACCAATCAGGGAGCTAGAATAAGTCGAAAACTATGTGAGATCTGTCAAAAGCGTTTACGATGAAAACTCGTACTAAGGGTACAGAGCCTTAATTTTATATAAAAAAAAAGATCTGTTTAATTTTTATGTATCATGGTGATTCTGGTCAATCAATGATATTGAATATTTTACCGTATTTAATCGAACGTCATGGAGTAGGTGAAAATTATAAAACATCGATGGATTCCATCACATAAATAGGCTATATAGGCTCATAGAGCGTGCATTTTATTCCTATCAAGAGTTCATCGAAGGGAACAGCCGTAGTTCTCAAAATGAACATTGTAATATACTTACATATAATTATTTTATTGATATTTTAGTATAATAATGGATAGGTATATCTATATTTTGATACACATATTAGCTTATTATTGAAACATATGGACCTGTAATATTAATTATAAATAAATGACTATAAACTATGATACACACAAACTTTCAGGTGAAGCTAATAAAATCGTATAATGGTAACGAGATGGAGCAATAAAGCAATTAGCAACACAAACAAACTACTGTTAGCAAAACAGAATAGATTCATACAATGTCGATCACTTTGTAAACATTGACAAAGTTACATCATGTGGTAATTTCGAAACACCGAAAAAGCTTTGTTGTATCAAGGTAGAAGCTACTGTGAACTTTGAAAGTGTGTCGTTAACTATTGCCATTGTCATTTTGCGGTTGCAATTACCGTTAGAAAACCGGCATTCCTAACCCTATTTTGAGATAGGCGTCTGTTCTGTGGGTAGTTTAAAATTCTAGGTAGGTGCATTAGAATCGTTACGCTGGCAGAGATGCCCTCGCATTAATGAGAGCCGTGCTTAGTTCAAACTGCAAGGCTGTAGTTATGCTTGGGTTTCATGTTTATGTTGAAGCAAGTACCATAGTTTGCAAGTGAAGTAAAAATGTACTTTGGTTTGCGGAGCAAAGTTCAGTGAAATTATTGGGTAAGTGGGATTCAACATTTTGATCTGAATCTCTAATGGCGGTAAGCTACTTTTTGGTAGCAAGTCAGAGGAACATCGAAAGAATACTCCAACCACCTCTGGACAAACACCTACTATAAAAATTACTACATTTACTTAGTTACACCATCTACACATAAAAATTAAAGGGGTTAATTTTTAAATTAAATTTATTTTTAGTATTTTTTGTCATAGCGCCCAAAGTAATACATACATTGTGAACATTTCAAGTATCTAACAATTTACAAAAATATAAAGTGTGAAACACTTCAAAGAAACATAATATTTTATCTAACTATTACTGTTAAGGAGATATAACCCTGTGAAAGGCGGATAGACGTACGGACGGATTGTATATATAACCTAATGTGAATGTTTCTATGTTTGTTATTCTCAACGGATTAGGATTAAATTTGACAATCAGATAGTCAGATCAGTTTATTACCTGGATGAGTATATAGGCTCTATTTTATAAATATCTATTTTTTACGCGGGTAAGGCCGCGGGGGTTTAGCTTGTTATAGAATAAATCAAAAACATTGCTATTATATTTTGAGTAGGGGTTATTTTAGTAAATATGCCAGGCATAATTTTTATAATGATTATCTTATGAAGCTGGCATTTTTTACAAGAACTTAGAAAGTTTGAAAAGTAGCCCTTCTTTTTCGCCTTCTCAGAAATATCCAGACGGACCCATAACATTGACTTCCATGATTGCGACGGAGTCATCAAACTCTACCCCTGTATGCTCTGAGGCTTACACAACCAGATATCAACCTCAATATCAAGCCTGAATGGAAATAACAGCCTTTTCCACGTGCAGTCACGAGGTGCTCGTACACCCATGTATCCGGGATTGGTTCTAATTGGTACTTAAAATTACCAAACGACGCTAAAATACAGTCCACACCTCGTTAGGTATCCTTGGAGCTAGTTGGCTGCTGAAGTTGGATAATCTGTCGCCAAAAATCTAACTAAATGTACTTTGGCAGCTGTTCTTGAGGCCCAGTTCTCATTCCAGGCCTAGTATTCTACCATTCTCGACCGCATTGCTTCTTACCAACAGGATATAATAATGGTCAAACCCTAGCATAAGCAATACACAAAACCTTAGATTTTGATGTGTGTCTTTATCGCAACCTTCGAAGAATCTATAAAGGCCGACCGAGGCCAATAGCATTTGTCGTTAAAAAACAGTTTTTTAAGCTTTGTAGTTCTAAATTTCCATACTAATAAAACCTAAAAAAGTTTAGCTGCTTCGTTACTGAAATCCCTAATTGTGATTTAATAAAACGGCCTCTAATTTACGAGTTGTTTAGCCGACGAAGTACCTACATTTTCCCTTTGTACAAATTATTGAGGAATATAATCTAAACTACCTACAAATTGAATTACTAGCGCAACCTTAGTTAGTACAGTTAACAAGGGTTGAATTAATTTTCATTAATTCATTATTTTACAAACTTACACAAACCTACCTGGTTATTAAAGTCATAGATGATATTTTCGAGAGCCTCGTTGGAGTAAGGGATAGATGACCTGACCACAGTTTTACAATCATGATTGTAAAACTGTAACCTGACTGCTAAGCGAGAGCTCGCTGTTTCAAATCCTAGGCACAGGTCTTCGTTCACAGGTAGAAGGACCATATTATATCTATGTTTCGCCTGATTTGCTACAAATAAACTGGCCAAGTGCAAGTCGGACTCGCACTCGTAGGGTTCCGTAACACAGTTAAGTATTCCATAACTATGATTTTTCGCAACTACAAAATTAACTTAGTTTTTCATAGTGTTTGTATGAAAAACAAAGCTATCTTTGTGGTCGCCATATCTCTAAAACAGCTGACTGTATCTCGTTCAAACCAATTTTCGTTGTTAGTTTTTATTGAGATCTACAGCATATATTTTTTTAAGATTTTTTACTCCCATACTTTAAAAGTTAGAGGGGGGACACACATTTTACCACTTTAGACGCGCCTATGTTTCAAATGATTGACTTTGAGAAAAAATGATTTTACAAACCAATGTCATTTTTGAAGACCTATCCATAGACACCCCTACGTATAGGTTTAAAGAAAAATTTTTTTTTGTTTCATTTCCATGTATGGGATGCCACCCTTAAACTTATATATTTTTTCTTTTTGTATAAAAATCGAAAATTGGTTCACAGAATACATCTACCTACCAAGTTTCAATTCTGTAGTCCTAACAGTTTTGGAATAAAATGGCTGTGACATACGGACGGACAGACAGACAGACATGACGAATCTATAAGGGTTCCGTTTTTTGCCATTCGGCTACGGAACCTTAAAAATTAGCTTACCAACATCAAGGAGAAAATTTGCCGGCATAACCTTACGGTGTTCCGGCAGCACGCAGCCCTTGAGAGTCAGAGGCCAGTCTTCTAGGCCTAGCGTGTTCACCATCTTCGACCACATCATCGCTTAAGACTAGGCGAGATAATGGTCAAACGTTAGCCTATCAGATATAAAAGAAAAATATTATTTACACAAAGTCCTCACACCTCACTGATATTCATATAACACACGTCGATTTTGCATCAGGATTTAAAAACAAATGTGTAGCAAAAAAAATATTGAAACCTGTTTGAAGCGACGTTTGAGGTCAGGCATAAATGCCCATTCATCAGCCCATCCCGAACAGAAAAAATATGTAAATACAGGTCAGAATCCAATAAATCCAACATCAGCTCGACAATTTAGCACAAACCGATACAAAATGTGGTCAAACTGGACAGCTGATTGATAGATGGCTTTTCTAATAATTTTACATGCGGGTAGAAAATGCCCTGTCAGTGCAGGGTTGGCAACATTTAGCGTATCAAACGTTAAACGTTAAACATTATCTTTGGTTGAATATTGTCGGATATTTTTTGGATTGTCGTCCACGGAAAAATCCATTGTTGCCTTCGTGCTTCTGTGTGCTTAGACCTAAATTTACCCTACACGTGATCGCGGAAGGTGCTGAATGGATGACCACTGGTGGTTGGCTTCGGTGGAAACTCGAACCATCCACTAGACAAAACGCGTCACCAGTTGGTGTGTCAAGTTCCAGCATGATGTTCGGTGCCAGCCATGATAATTTATTTAGGATAGTTATGATAAGAGGATTAGACTAAAGTCCGTTGTCTCGCGCTTTATCTCACTGTTTTCTTCCGATACCGTCTTTGACCGCATAGTCACTTTAAAGCAAGTGAAATAGATAAAGATAAGATAAGATACTGGTCAAGTTCTTGTCATACAAGCAATATAAAAAAGGAAAGAAAGAGATACGAAGAGCTATAATTGTCAACGATGAAAGCAGCAAATAGGCTCATGTAGTTCGGACAAAAACAAGTAAAATTTTATTTTTACTTGGGTAGCCCCTAGACTCCTCCATCGATGCTTCTCGTTTGGACCACATAAATCACAATACCGTGGTTTGTAAAGTATTTCTTAACATTTTTAGTATTGTTTAACGGCCATTCATGACGTGTATGGATAATGAGCATATCACAAAATCTCACAAGGTCATCATCCTTGTACTTTTTGCGCCAACGAGAAATGTTTATATCAATCTCTCTGAATTATTATTGAAATAATAATAGGTATATTATATAAAATATTTGAGACTATAGTTATCAATCCGATCAAAAAATTGCTGCCGCAGTACCTACCTACTATATTATAAGCATTCGTTCTTTTCATAAAAACAAAGATTGGACGATCTCACTTGATAAGAAAAGCCAATGTTTAGTAAATTTTTATAAACAAGTTTTTTCAAAAAAGCCAAATTTTTGCTTGAACCAAATGATAGGACAATAATTAAAAAAACTTGGTATAGACACAAGTTTGAGACGTTTATCACCATATCCCTGGATATGAACCTCTTATTAGATATTGATAAAATGTATATCACCCACCTTGACCATAGATATAGCACCTTGAAGATTAACCTTACCTATGAAAAAAAGAATCATTCAACAGAATCATGAGCGACCCGGTCAAAGACCTATCGACGATTGGTTCCAAATGATTGTCCATCTTTTTATATATAGTCGTATTTTATAAAAATCCAACTCTACTGTCAATGTTGTAAAAAACAGAACTGGAAACATCCGTCTACACATAGCAAGAACCATCTAGCAACTCTTAAATGCAATTAAAAGTTGCCATAAATACGTCATGACACAGTATTTTAGTCTCAGTAACAATCACTAACAAGTGAAGTTTCGCTCGTGCTCGTTTTGTCGGAACAAATAGACATTGGTTTTGTACCTGGTAACTAGTATAAAGTATTATAAACTGTGCCTTTAGTAATAAGAGGGAGAAAACGTAATGATATCATATTATAATGTTTTGGCCATTTTCATACCACCCAATTTCATATACCACAATCTTTGTTGCCTTCTTGCGTTCGTAGGCTTAGTAGGCCTTGTACCTACCTTAAACCTACACGTTCCCATCCCATCCCACCCATCCCAGGGTGGTGCTAAATGGCTGACCATGGGTAGGGTTAGACCGTAACTAGAACCACCCATCAAACGAAGACGTGTCACAAAATTAACCCGCGTTATTATATATTATCTATTTACAAATAGTTTTTAGACAATGTTGTCGTACTAGGATACAAGAGACCTGATATCACTTGGGATAAAGTATAAATACGATTTAATTTAATATTTAGTGCTTATTTAAGTTCATTGCTGTTGTCACCGCAGAAACCTTGAAAGTAATGACGAGGTGTAAACTTTCGACACATGTATTATATTTCTTTGAAGTGTTTCACACTTTATATTTTTGTAAATTGTTAAACACAATTGCCGGACAACATGAGGTTGCAGGTTCAAGTCCCGTCGGTACGATGAAATTTTGGATTGCGTTTAACAATTTCGACACATGGTTTACCTCTACGCGAGTCATCCTCAAGAGATTTTGAATCATCAAGCGTTACAATGTCTGTCATAAATTATCATCAACCTTTGCTAGTACACAGCTGGACATGGTTAATATCCAACAACAATAAGCATAATCCTCGGTTATTGGGAGCAACCTTACTTAGGAACAACTTTTGCGAGCCACCTTGCGAAGATCATCGCTCCACCTAGTCTGAGGGCTACGCTACGCATGCCGATTCGCGTACTCCATTCAAAAACTTGCAACGGTTATATTTCGTTTGTCGTTTCTCCATATCTCTGGAGATACTAACCAAATCTCGATGAAATTAATATGGTACCACCCTTGCGATATCTCCTTTCCAAAAAATAAGAATCATCCAAATCGGTTTATAAACCACGAACTTATCAGCGAACAAACATAACATAAAATATATACACATATATATATATATATTCATATATATTTGGTCGAATTGGGAAACCTCCTTTTTTCGAAGTTGGTTAATAATTCCTGCAGCAAACAAAATTCCATCAAAATCAACCAACTTTTTTTCATTCAAAGCTTTGCTGTCCACTTTAAAATATGATGGATTAAACTTTATTTAACATTCAGCTGTATTCAGCTTCACCAATCGTACATTTCGAAGCGGTCTGTTAAACATTCAGACTAGGTATATTGCCGCATTTTACGTGCGCACTCGGCATAAAGAGAATGAGTGATGATTCAAAAAGTTGGAAATTTGTTAGCATTTTTTTAGCCGATGCTTTGAAAGTTTGAACGATACACGCGCCAGTCATACGTGAGCGGCCAGTGTAATTCCAGCTTTTATTCTATTTTTAAAGGTTCCGTAACCAACCAAACCAAACCAACGGGATACAAACAGAGGCCTATTACTGAGACTACGCTGTCCGCCCGTCCGTCTGTTACAGGACTGTATCGTCTGAATGCGGTACTTCATGACATACTTCTAAAATGTTCAATTGTTTACTTACTATTAGTTACTACTATAATACTATTATTGTAATTGACATACCAAATGTAACGCAATATAAGTTTTAATATGGTGAATAAATATCTGAATCTGAATCTAAACAATAATACACTTGAAGTGTTCAGTTCTTTATACAATTACCGTTATAACAACAAATAATTTAAAAAGATAAGGTAAACAATTAGAGGGGTTGTATTATACAAGAATATTGTTATTTTTTACGATTTTCTTTTTAGCTCGATCTTATTAAACATTGTCCGTTGGTGCGGAACCCTTCAATGTGCGTGTCCGCACTTGGCCAGTTTATTCCAACCAATTTACTATCATGTGGACTGGCAGAGTGGCGAGTGGTACGCTGTATGCTGAAAGAACGTAGCGACATAGGAAACTTTTTCAATGCTTCTGTTTGCTCGGATT
The DNA here is from genome assembly GCA_954871355.1 of Cabera pusaria. Taxonomy (NCBI): domain Eukaryota; kingdom Metazoa; phylum Arthropoda; class Insecta; order Lepidoptera; family Geometridae; genus Cabera; species Cabera pusaria. The sequence continues at coordinate 8,165,575 of OX940894.1, forward strand.
TCTATTTTTATAAATGTAAGTTGATTGTTAGGAGAACTGAGCTTCGGGCTTGGTTGAATTTACAAATACATGTAAGCTTGTTTTTCTTTCAAATTTGACCCAAAGTACCTACGTTTAAATTGCATTACCTTCTATAAATTACATTTCTAAAACTTGACTTGAACATTTTTACTACCGACTCAAAAAGAGGGTTGTTATAAGTTTGAAATGTGTATCTGTGATGAGTGTGTGTATGTGTGTTTGTCTGTGGCATCGTAGCTCCCAAAAGGATATTACATAATTAGCTTGACGGTGCATTGTCATTTGATATATATATGTGTGCAAAATTTCAGTTCAATCGAACACCAGGAAATTGGTTAAATTTAGCCAGCAAGATCTACTTACAAACACTGGGCAAGGTAAAACTAAATAAAATAATTATATAATCAGAGCTACAATTTTGTAGTAATATTAGTTATGTTCTCTTTAAAATCCACCGATAACAGTAAGTTAGCTAAATTTTATGTTTACTCTAAAATCACAGAACCTCAATTTAAACTTGTCAAGATTGGTGAGTTGGGTTTCCAGAAGTCACTAACAAGATTAAGAATAATTGAAGGTCTAGAAGTTAAGGCAAATTAAGGACAGGTCCAGTAAGAATTAGAGGGTAATCAACGGGCAGGATATTTTAATCAAAATAAATAGAAACAAGCTAGCCTTGGGTCCTGTAAAATGTTTCAGAAGTCCCTTTAATCAAAACGTTCTGTCTTTGATGTAGATGTTTATATGTGTCTTCCTTATTTGTGTTTGTGTAATGATTTTAGATTTACAAAACAAATGATTATTCTTTTAATTGATTACTAGATGTGGCCCGCGACTTCACCCGGTTTAAAAAGATACTCGTAAAAAGTATTTTAGGGGTTAATCCAGGCTTTTTTGCGTGTCACGCAACATATCTTTTTTTTTCACATTTTGATCACATCGTCACTTATCATCAGGTGAGATAGAAATATATCGCTTGCTTACCTTGCATAAATAAGAAATAACCGGCCAAGTGCGTGTCGGGCCACGCGCAGTGTAGGGTTCCGTAGTAGCCCGTTATTCAATGCAAGTCTTTACCCGTTATAAACAAGCAACTAGGTACTTCGTCTTTGTCACTTTAAAGGATTTATTTTAAGGATTTTGTATTTGGTACAAAATTATCCAACACCCAAGTCAACTACTATTACTGCTAAACTAATAAAGGTTTCTTAACTGCTATAGTTTTCCCTTAAAGTTCATGAAATGCACTATTATCACGATTTTTTTTAGATTTTTCAAGCTATCAGTTTAGCTTTTAGAGGGGGGGGGGGGGGGGGAGAGAAGCCCTACTGGAACAAAAATGTGCACTTTAAAGTTTGATATTTCGTAAATGGAGCATTCAATCGAAAAATTGTATGAGAAACCCTGAAATCATTATAAAATACCTATTTAACGATACCCCACACGATGGGGTAGACGACGAAAAAAAAATATCTACACTTCTCATATACGGGACTACCCAAAAAAAAATTTTTTCAAAATTTTATTTCATCACATACCCTTACAAAATTACAGCTTTCTAGTATTAACAGTCTCTTAGCAAAACCAGACAAAACCAAACAGACAACAGACTGACGGACATGACGAAACTATAAGGGTCCGTTTTTAGGGTTGAAATAGCCGAATGGCAAAAAACGGAACCCTTATAGATTCGTCATGTCTGTCTGTCTGTCTGTCTGTCTGTCTGTCCGTCCGTATGTCACAGCCATTTTATTCCGAAACTGTTAAGACTACAGAATTGAAACTTGGTAGGTAGATGTATTCTGTAAACCGCTTTCGGATTTTTATACAAAAATAAAAAATTTAAAAGTTTAAGGGGGGGCATCCCATACATGGAACTGAAACAAAAAAAAAATTTTTTTTTCAAACCTATACGAGTGGGGTGTTTATGGATAGGTCTTCAAAAATGACATTGAGGTTTCTAAAATCATTTTTTCTCAAAGTCAATCATTTGAAAGATAGGCGCGTCTAAAGTGGTAAAATGTGTGTCCCCCCCCCCCCTCTAACTTTTAAAGTATGGGAGCGAAAAATCTAAAAAAAATATGTGCTGTAGATCTCAATAAAAACTAACAATTAAAATTAGTTTGAACGAGATACAGTCAGCAGTTTTAGAGATATGGCGACCGCAAAGATAACTTTGTTTTCCATACAAACACTATGAAAAACAAAGTTAATTTTGTAGTTGCGAAAAATCATAGTTATTGAGTACTTAACTGTGTTACGGAACCCTACGAGTGCGAGTCCGACTTGCACTTGGCCAGTTTATTTGTCATTCGGCTACGGAACCCTAAAAAGTACTGAACGGATTTTGATCACGCTTTACAATGTTATAGGCTATAATTTATTACAGATATTGTGTAAATTGGCCGAAGTATAACTAATTGTCAAGTTAGTCGACAAAAATCAAATATTTTATTAATATTTAGTTATATACCTAATTTAATAGTTGATACAATAAACATAATTACTTATTGATTTTGTTAACCACGACCACATGAGTAAAGACTTTACTCAAGTGCCACGACGCGTCGACGTCATAGCAATATGACGTCGATGCCACGACGTATTAATCAAAGTGGCACGAGATCACGAGAAATTTTCAGTCTACCATAAAATAATATTTTTAGCATTAAAGTTACTACAAAACTATCTATCTATCTAAAGGATGCCTTAGTATAACAGCTAAGATATTTTTGAGTAAATATTTTATCAGTAAATCGAGACGACAAAGTTTGAGAATTATTCATGCATCTTTATTATTTAATAGCACTTGTTGATCACAGGATTTTGGCTCTGAGCATTGGAACTCTGCCAAGCTGGATTTGTTTACTTTCGACTTTAGGTCGTAGATTATTCGAGATTTGGTGGTAGATTAAACAAACCCTTGTTTACTAAGCGATCAATTCTACAAGCGCATATTCCATGAAATTTAGGTAATTGTAAGTATTCTAAATGTTTAAATTGGGTAATGCATTATCTTCTACTCATATTAGGTACCTATATAACTAGCGGATACCCTGTATTTGCTATCATGCAAAAAAAAAATGTTTTATTTGTTTGAAGAAAAAGAACATTTCGAAATTGGGGAAAAATTTTGTCTGGGAAAAGTCAAAATCGACTTCATGAATGGACCGAATGTACCTAATCATCGATGTATATGTACTACGTACCAGATGACGCGTCGCGAGCTACCTCTAGCACAATATAAGCAAAGAAAATTTCTTTACTCATGTGCCTCGTTCAAATAAAAAGCAGTACTGAATCTATATCTCGCTTAGTTTAGCGTAAGTTTCACTGCTCACGCCCGATCGCGCGCCGCTCGGCACGTAAGTCAGTTTATGATGGGTGCCTCTGGTTTACATGTACCTTGATGTACCTAATGCATTGTTTTAGTGTTTTAAATCCATCTTCGTATTATTGCCTTTCCAATAAAATCGGTTTGGAGCACATCGTTGTGATGGTTTCAAAGTCTATAATGGAAATAGGTAGATTTTTTTGTTTAATATATAAATAATACCATAGATAAATGTCAAAGTTTTGGTATGTTTGGTTGTTTGTTACATAATCACATAATCACGGCTGAACAGATTGGTATAAAATTTGGCACACACAATATATTGTGTGTGTGTGTGTACGTACTTGAGAGACCATATAATCTACCTCCACTATTATACAAAAATAAGTAATGACCACTGCAATACATATGTAAAATTTAAGGGTCCCGTACCTCAAAAGGTAAACAAAAGGAAACCTTATAAGATCACTTTCTTGTCCGTCTGTATGTCACCACCAAATTTCATAGGACCTAACAAGTTGAAATTTATACCAGATACTGAGGTCTATAGACTCTATTAGGTGCAACAACAACCACACGTTACAAACTTATTATTTGTAGTTGGTGCAACACATTTCTATGGAACTACAAAGTTAAGTTTGTCCATTAACCTAGTCTGAGAAGTTGGTACGGTGGGCGAGTCCAACTCGAGTTGGCCGGTTTTTTTAGTTAACGTTTAAATGTGGTAAAGAGTAGCTCGCCCATATTCGCTTAAGTAATCGACAGCCCACGTTCAGTCTCGCATATAGTCATACTCATAGTTAAGGTGAGTATGGAATGTAGAACAAAGTCAGCGTGTTGTTAGTTTCCCTTTTATAACCTGAATTAATAGAAAGGATACTTTTACACTCTGTGACGCGGCATATTTAAACATTCATACCTTTTTATTCTGTGTGTCTATGTGAGTTGAATGTAATATTATATTGATTTTCATTTTTCATTTCAATTTCAGCCCATAGTGCTTGGACTTGACCACTAGCTTCGTGGTAATTGCCGAGCCGGCAATAACTAACCGGAAATGCCTGGATCATTTTTATTTGGAAGACCCTGACGATTTTGAGTACAAGGTGGTCTTCAAAATCGTGATATATCTGGCTACCTAAAAACAAAAACCAGTAGAATGCTTTAGGTTGGCTTTGTCGTTCAACAAATACAACAGAAGTGAATGTGCTGTCCCGTCCAGCCCGAATAGAGATAGATACCCGTTTCTCGGCCGGACCGGACCGCTTTTTTTTATTCAAGAATAATCGTGGTGATCCACGACTTGTAGAGGAGGCTTCTGACGACGCATCAGTCAAAGAGAATATAATACAGCATCAGTTTGATCGGAGTTGCAATTGAGAGTGCACGCGTGCCTCTTGTGGTTTAATTCTTATACCTACTTTATACTTACTTTTACATTCGTGAAAACGCGTGAAAATTCGTGAAATGGCTAACAATATGAGCACCGAGAATATTTTTCAGTATCTACAGCTATATTAAGCTGAAAACTGCTTGTGGAACCCTAAAAATAAATACCACAAAAATGAAAATGATGTACGTGCGAGTTGCGTCTGTCGATAATGAACATAGACTGATCGACCTACAGATATGTGGACAACACGTGGTGATCCATCTGCTAATGCATCTGTCAGCGTCTGCGGACGCATCTGTAGAGGGCTCGGTGGCGTAATCGGGAGAGCGGTTGGCTTTGATGCCGAAGTACCGAGTTCAAACCGCCGTGCAACAATGGATTTTTCTATCGAAAAATTTATGTGCGTTTTTCACAGTGACCGAAGGAAAAACAGTGGTGAAGGAAAAACATCGTTAAGAAACCAACAACCCCCGCATAGTGGTAGGACACTATTTAGTGTCCGCCTGGCCAGCTACCACCCTCAAGTTAGAAAATCTGTCGCCAAAACATCTAATGTGTTCCGGCAGCTATCCTTGAGAGCCAGTTCCCATTCTAGGCCTAGCGTGCTTACCATCTTCGACCGCATCATCACTTACTAACAGGTGAGATAGTGGTCAAACGCTAGCCTATAAGATATATATATATATATAAATCTGTAGACGTGTAGAGGAGGCTTAATCAAGTTTCACTTCAAAACAAGTTCTTGATAGACATAACCGCCTACTTCAAATCAATTAGTTGGTCGTAGCGATAAACTTCGTACTGGTAGGTACTGCGCATTTTATGTAGATAATGGTCTGGTTTATTATTTAATAATAAAAATGCAAACAGAATGTTAGATAATAAATTTTATAATAATTATTGTGGCAGTATTAACTTACTACGAGTTGCAGTAACACAATTCATCACAGCAGCCTTATGTGGAGTTATTGTTAAACTGGGAATAGAAACTTTTCGCAGCGTTTAGTGCATCGATTACAAAACGTTCATCACAGGGGTTATCGTCGAAGAAAAACGCTCCACATTTCAGCTGGTCTGAACAATGACTATTCATGGTGTTGCCTGTACAACAACCTAAAATTGCTCTAGCGCAAGGCGAAAGCACTACCGGGCGCTTCGGCTGCTCGCCCTTTTTCGTCTCAAAAATGTATTGAAGTTCTTCATAGCTTAGATTTGTGTTCGAAACATTTGTTTTGTCGCCTTGAGGAGCACTCGCCGCCACAGCAATCACTATGGCCATTACAATAATTGTTGTTCTCGCCATCTGCAAAAAAGTTCATTATATCAAAAAGGTCGAGTAACTCTTGTTGACCGTCTTGATGTACTAAATTATTAAAGTTGTTGTTATGTCCTCTTCGCGCTATTAAATAGTCGAGGTTAACCGAAATTCAAGCGCAGAATACCTACAACGTTTTTGCTGTGGTTTACGTAAGAAACATGGATGTTTTTATGTAATTTGAACGGGAGGTTATATTATTCGACCGAGGCTGTGGTTTATTTTTTTATCCTCAAACAATAATTATAACCTTGATCGTCAATAATTATTTTAATTACGATATAGATATTTTACAATCTTGCTAGAGACACAGCACACGAGGCTTAAAACGTGTTTCAAGCGCGGTGTTTATTTAACTCGTATCGCATTTCTGGGTTTCTCCATTGAGGACATCGTACTTGAAGCCACACAGATAAGTGTAATAGTTATTGAGAAGGCGGTGTGGTTTAATATGAACGAGAATTTAGTTGTGTCTATGCTATAAATATTATAAAAAAAGTTATAGAATACTACTACGCCGGAGTTCTGAGGTAACAACCAATTTAAAAAAAATGTTTTATACATTCGCAACATTCTAATCATTTTCATAACTTACTAGACAAAAAACACGTCAAAGCAAGTGCATATCTATCCCAATATTAATATCACATCATATGATATACACACCTAATATAAATATTTACATATCGTTTATATTTTTAAATGTGTTCGCATTTGTACACATAAACTTTAGTTTTCAAAAAATAATAGGTAATGTTTTATTATAAGGTTAGATAAATTAAAACATCAATTTACGATACTAAACGACTGTATTGTAAAAACGTGAGTTTCTTATTAACACTTTTAGCCTCGGCGCACACGGGCCACCGGCCACAAGCCGCCACCGGCATATTTCCTATAGTTTTCATACATTTTATATGGACTCGCCGCACACGGTGACGCCGGTGGCCGCCACACGCTACATGATAAAATGTATGAAAACTATAGGAAATATGCCGGTGGCGGCGTTTTGTGGTTGTGGCCCGTGGCCCGTGTGCGGGGACCCTTAAACGTTAAAATAGTTAATATATCGTTAATTTTTTTAGGGTTCCGTACCCAAAGGGTAAAACGGGACCCTATTATTAGTAATAGGGTCCCGTTTTCGACTACGCTGTCCGTCTGTCTGTCTGTCTGTCTGTCTATCCGTTTGTCACCAGGCTGTATCTCATGAACCGTGATAGTTAGACAGTTGAAATTTTCACAGATATGTATTTCTGTAAATACTAAAAACAGAATAAAGTTAAAAATAATAGAGGGTCCTCATACAAGAAACGTGTTTTTTTCGGCATTTCACGCCATCTATGAACGCTTAGTTAAGTAAACGTCCGTGGCGTTATATTGAAATGTCGATCCCTAACACCTTTGTTAGACGTTAGATGGCGTTATAAGAAATAAAATGTTTTTTAATAATTATTTTTTGCTGGCGAAAAATGATAGTGGTATTTTTGCTCGATCTTATAAAATACTGTAGTGTGTTACGGAACCCTACCAGTACGAGTCCGAATTGCACTTGGCCAGTTTATTTAAATATGTTCGCATTTATATACAAAAACTTTAGATGTTAAAAAATAATAGGTAATGTTTTATTATAAAGTTAGATAAAAATAAAAAATCAATCTAGCGATATTAAACTACTGTATTGTAAAAACATGATTTTCTTATAAACACTTTTAAACGTTAAATCACTGTTTAAGTGTGCATATGTATAACCAATCAAAAGCATATTTGGTAAAAATTGAAGACGCACAAAATATCTTGCGGTTTTTATTGAAGGTCAAGAACAGGTTTTATGCATCTTTAGTAAAGTATAATAAATATGAAGTATTGCCTAAGTCCTTGAATGTAAAGATAATTAAGCACAATGATTGTGATGCATGGAATAAAGTATGAAACAAAACATTTATAAGGACTTAAAATAGCATTGCAAACGAGTAAGTAGGTATATGGAAACATCATAACACGGCCAACTGTGTAACTATCAGAGATTTTAATCGTACAACTTGTTTCACAGACTATATTCACATAATACAATTTGGATTCTTTATTGAAAGAATTACATAAAGCAGCTGTTATTTGAACGCTCGACTGTTGCCGAATACCGGTATGATATTCTCAGTGCCACCCAAAGTTGAAAACAATTGAAAAGTACCGAGATCGCGCCCGCAGATCGCAGGACGCCGCGTTGTGGCCCTACCATTACGGCGCCAACTTTACGGTGTTCCCACAGCTCACAGATCTTGAGAGTCAGAGTATTCCTAGGCCTAGCGTGTTCACCATTATCGACCATATCATCGCTTACCACCAGTGGAGATAGTGGTAAAACGTTAGCCTATAAGTAAAAAAGACTGTTTGGTAATAGTTGCACTATGAGTTGCGCTAATATTATAATGGATTGAAGATATATATCTCACAAAAAGTAGAGTACAAATAGATGATGTCTTAAAACATAAAGTTTAAGAATCACTCCTATTTACCTTGTGAGTGAGCATGTGAAACAAACTAAACTAAGAAGACCTAAGTCAGTTGCTCAGCGCTTCGTGTCATTGACGTCTTCCAGAATAGAATGATTACATCTAACACCGCATCAACATTTACAACAGCCACAATACATTTCATGCAATGTGCAATAGCTGCAACTTGTTATTCCAGCTTAAAATATCAAAGTTATCACTTTTATATAACCTGGGCAATAGGGAATATGCATGATTTATTTTTATATGTTTATTTCACTGAATACATCCATTTAACACAGTAAAAAAATATGAGGTATCTAAAACGCTGCCAAATTTTCGCGCGCCTTTGTGACGTCACAGTGCACAACACAGTCTCCACAGATTAAATATTTTTAATAGAAATACTACGTATTCGTACTACAGTGCATACTATTTCTATGAAAAAGATTTAATCTGTGGAATTGTTGTGTTGTGTGTTGTTGTGTTTCATATAATATTTTAACACATTTAAGACTATTTTATTTATAAAAAAATGTCTAACATACAACACCAGAACAATAATGATGCGAAAATAAATGATTTCCAGTAAATTTATACCACATGCATATTCCCTATTATTGGCGTCTACTACATTATTCGTAACATTGATAAAAGTTACTTGTAAAATATTTATAAAAGTAGATACTTACTGTTTCCTTTCCTTTCCTGAGCAGTCCAGTCTCGTTTAATATTACTTTATCACCACAAGAACCTGTTTCACACAGAAATACGTCTGCTACGCACCCAAGTCGAAACACATATGACTTGAACGTGTTTATGTTTAAATGATTAATATCTACTAGTTTACTGATTTTTCCTCTTCATAAATATGTACCTACTGAGAATATTTGTATGTATACCGAGAATACCTACACAAACATTGAGTTCAAATTGACGACTTTCATTGTTAAACTTTCACATATGTGAGCTTATATGATACTAGCGACCCGGAGAAGGAGAATGTTCCACGGAACAGCATGCTTTAATTCCGCCATCCACATTCTATCATCGGACTAAATCTATAATTTATCTGCAAATATTTTATTTGTTGCGATGCGCGTTATCTGCTTTGGAGTTATCATCACATCCGAGCTTAGAAATACGACGACATACATTAACATCATCATCACCATTAACCGAATCGCCACCTTCACCATTAGAAGCGTTATACCAGCAACCTAAAGCTATACTCAGCTTCGTCAAGGAGCTGGGATGGCTTGGGTAGGCGTTGGTAAGGGGAAATGCACTGTAGACTATTAGCGGGATGTCAGGGAAAGTCTTGTCGCTTCCCTATCATTAACAATTAGATGCGCGTAGTTTTTCGTGATTAAGATTTCTATTTGCATGAGACATAGATAATTCAAATAAAAATTCATGCTGTATGTATTCTAAACATAAGTTTTAATTGTAAAAAGATATTTTTTATCATAATAACAAGTATAGTTATAACTAATTGGAGTGAAGGCAAGCGCGGCTTTGTTATTCTTTGTAACATTACTATTATTTTTAATGGAAATAGATATTCATATTTGATTTTACATTTAATGTATTCTGACTAACGTATTTTCAACCAACTTCCCAAAGAGAAGGAGGTTCTCAATTTGTCTGTATGTTTTTTTGTGTATGTTACGCGATTAGTCCGTCAATTGTGAACCGATTTCAATGATTCTTTTTTTAATCGGTAGGGTTCGTTTTCGAGGTAGTTCCATTGTAGCTTCATCTAGATCTGATGAGTATCTCCAGAGATATGATGATAAACGTCTCAAACTTGCTTCTGAAACTGACTCGCGCGGCATGGAAGTCGGTTGTTTTAGTTTTTAAACTATCTTACTTATAATAAATAACAATATTATTTATCAAATGTGCCTGCAATTTATATTTTAGTAACTGATACTTGCGACTTCGTTCACATACACCGAGTATTTTATCAATTATTTATTTAATGTAAAAGATCTGTCAGATTTTATTTTCACAAAAAGTAGCCTATTTTCATTCTCATACTATAAAGTATCTCCTTGTTAAATTTAAGTTAGATCGGATCGTCCGTTTTTGGCGTGATTATGTAACAAACAGACACAGTGACAGGGTTACACACGTTTTTATAATACTAGTCTGGATATACCTACTTATTATTATTTACATTTTATATATTAATCATGTACTCCAATAAATCTAATGACAGAATTTAAAAATTATAAATAAGCAACAATATTAGCCGACCAAGTGAAGCAGAAAGTAAGAATTCAATGCAAATTATTCTTCTTTCCATATTTGAGAGGGATAAGCGATCGCAGTACGTACATTCTCGCACCGGTAACGCTGCCCGTCACCAGCCTGTAGTATTTAGCTACGCCATAATTTAGAAATGGTTATACCGCCATTTGTCGGTCGCCAGAACCTCGTTCGGTGGTCAACAGGGTACACTACGGGCAGGTGAGGTTGGCTGGGAGCACTGAGGTGGTAGTTACGCACCCTTACATCCATAACTTATAACTAATACCTTATAACAAGGAAAATTCCAGGCAGCAAAAATTGAACATAGGAAAATTCCAATTAACAATTTTTTTAACCATTACACGAGCCTCTGTTCTATCGACTTTAGCGTAATCTCAAGCTCACCTTTTCCAACTCATCCATTCATCAGAATTCGTCATCTTCCAATGAATATATAGCCTTTAGCCGATGTCTTTGAGCGACTTGAGAGAGCCGAAGAATTTCCCCCGACTGATGTTTTATAATCACTTATAATGTTTGAATATTGTGATGATAACTTCTAGTTATATATCAAGTATCTTTGGTCGATAAAATTAACGTAATTAACCACTATGTGTTCAAAACACATAGTGGTGGACATGACTCAAGCATATAAACGGTTTCTTAATTAGTATGAAGACCAATTAGATATCAGCCGATATCTAATAGTTATAATCTGCGCACTTCACTTCCATTCGCCTTTATATTGATTAGGGAAACTGACCACTATCGGCCGTCAGATAGTATGTGGTCCGTGGTAACTCTACCTCAGGTGGTAGAAGCATTAATATCGATGTTCCGCCTGACTGGCTACCAAAAAGTAGCTTACCACCATCAATGAAAAAATCTACCACCATCACCTTACGGTGTTCCGGTAGCACACAGCTCTTGAGACTTGCAAGTGAGACTATTCTAAGCCTAGTGTATTCAACATCTTTGGCCACATCATCGCTTACAACGAGGCGAGATAATGGTCGAAAACTGGATATGATTATTATGAGATATTCAAAAAACCTTTCGTATGGCCCAGCCCTTCAAAGACTACAACTTATTTTTAACCGACTTCCAAAAACAAGGAGGTTCTCAATTTGTCTGTATGTTTATTGTTATTTTTTTATGTATATCACACGATTACACCGTCAATTGTGAACTGATTTTAATTTTTTTTATCGGTAGGGTACGATTCCGAGCTGGTCCCATTGTAATTTCATCGAGATCTGTTAAGTATCTCCGGAGATATAACGATAAACGTCTCAAACTTGCTACTGACATTGACTTGCGGGGCATGGACGTCGGTTGTTTTATCTTAATTATACGTACAAACTGAATTTCGAATTAATAATATTGGTCTTAATGAATCTGGAAAACGCACGTTGAAAACGTGGAAAATGTACGTACGCGTTATACTTTCGGCAGCACGTGGATTGACTATGACTTTAAAATGGAAGGAAATACCTGGATGAGAGCATTGGAAGGAATAACGTAGATGAGGGCATTGGAAGTAAAGACGTGGTTGTGGCCAGCGTCGAATCGTAAAGCCCGGCAACAGCGAAAAGAAGCCTTAACCCAGCAGTGAGTGGATAACAGTCTGCAAAATATAATATGCCTACTTATGCTACGAGGCTTCAATATACTACTACTATGTAAGAGTACTTATTGTTAGTGCCATTGTGTAGAATCGCCGATCTCTGTTATCAACATGAGGAGGGAGTTCCCTGAGTCCCATTGTACATTAATGAAATAATTTCAATTCTCAGAAGAGTAAAATATACGGAAAGTAGAACAGTTATATATACAGGTTAGCGTTTAATGTGTTAAAAAACAGGGTGTTAATTACCTGCACTACTCTAACGCGGTGTAGTATTTATCTATACTAATATTATAAAGAGAGAACATTTGTATCTTTGTATTTTTGTATGTTTGTAATGATTTGGCTCAAAAACTACTGAACCGATTTAAAAAATTCTTTCACTAATACATAGAATGGACTAAAGGAATGAAAATAGGCTATATATTATCCCGTTTAAATCAAAGTTACATTCGTTGAGACCTAATTTGCAACCTAAGTCGGCAAAAAAACGGTCGAAAAAACACGTTTCTTACGAACGCTGCTTAATTGAAAATAGATAGAAGAATATTTTCTATGCAAGAGTTGTACAACTTAATAAGACCTACAAAAAAGTCCGCGACAGCATACGTCTGTCTATCTCTTAAGGTTGACTCACAGTAACCATTTTAATCTTAAATTTTTTGTTAAAAAATATTACATAACTTCCAAGGCTATTTTCAAGTATATAGTATTAATCCTTATTCAAATAATTACGTTAATTAGCTTGGCCACATATTATAGATTAAAATTGTCCTTTACAATATATAATTCAAATGAAAACTCTAGAAGATATCACGAATTTCACAAACACGCATCGCAAAATTAATAAAATATTTGCAGTAAACCACAGATTAGGTCATAGTTACTACGAAAATACTATTATAAGCTTAGCTATGCTGTAGATCCCCACCGATCACAATCAATTCGAAGTCAATTTAGTATAATAATATGATCTATTGTATAAAATAATATTCATCTATATATATAATAATATATTTATAGATTTAAAAACGGGAATTTAACGTGACTTACGCGATGTCGATATAGCGATAGACATATGTTTTGGCCTCATCCGGAGGCCTTCTTCAGGATCTTGAGTGCGGGGCGCTCGCCGACGCGTTCAACCTCGCACTGCGGGCCGCTGCTCGTGCAGCGCGGGCGGACGGAGCGGGCGGCGGCGGCGGTGGTAGTGGTGGCGGTGTGGTTGGTGGTGTAGGTACCTGTCAAATACGTGGAAAACCGTTCTTCATGGAAAGCACGTCACCAGTGGCAACAGTGAGGAGGACACCTTGAGTTCCGTCTGCCGGTTGGATGAGGTTTCGTCTGAAGTAAACAGCAGTGATGAAGACGAAGCCCTCCAACCTAATCCCGCGCCTCCACTATGTACACCGCATCATCACCCCCCACCAACACCACTACCGCCGCCGCCGCCGCCCGCTCCGTCCGCCCGCGCTGCACGAGCAGCGGCCCGCAGTGCGAGGATGAACGCGTCGGCGAGCGCCCCGCACTCAAGATCCTGAAGAAGGCCTAAGGATGAGGCCGAAACATATGTCGATCGCTATATCGACATCGCGTAAGTCACGTTAAATTCCCGTTTTTAAATCTATAAGTTTAAAATGAACGTGAGTTTTTATAATATAATAATATAATATATTAAACCACCCCGACTGATCTATGTATAATAGCTTTTTCCAATGACTCTAAACACGACATTTAAAATCTGAGCTGTAAGTTGGTGAGGATTTGAGTATTCTGTAGAGTCCAGGAGGCTTCCATGTTCTTACAATATCGTTGAAGAAGATTTTCGAATTGATCAGACCTATGAAAGTTGATTTCATAGCGCAATTAACTACAAAAAAGCTCATAGTTTTATAACGATTGAACGAATTTTCATGAATCAAAGCTAAGAAAACTCTCGATGAAGGCGTCTATCAAACAAAAAAAAAACTATCAATAATAAAAACAAAATCGGTTCATCCGGTTAGGTGCTAATATGCTACAGACAGACACACAGATACACACGTTCAACGTATATTACCCCTACATTTTGCGTCGGGGAACGCCGTAAGGTTACGGCGGCAGATGTTCTCCTTGGTGGTAAGCTACTTTTTGGTAGATTTAATGATCCCACTACCAATGTACGAAAACTCATGATTCATGAATGCACATAAAACTTTCATTGGTAGGTATATAGCTAGGATTAGAACCAACGACCGTCGGGTCAGAATCAGGGTAACTATCCTTTACGCCAAAGGGCCGTCCAATATCACTACGTAAGTATTATAAAACAAAGTTCATCACTGCGTCTGTCTGTCTGTTCGCAATAATCTCAATAGCTACTGAACGGATTATCATGCGGTTTTCACCAATAGCCAGAGTGTTTATGAGGAAGGTTTAGGTGCATAATTCGTTAAGGTTTTGTGTAAATTGAATTAAATATGACGATGATTGTTAAATATGTTCATATTTTATATTCGATGCAACAAACTGATGCAAATTTTGTAGGCATATATGTTCTACCCGTGCGAAGCCGGGGCGGGCTGCTAGTAATATATATTCTAGTATAACAAATTAGAGGTCAACTTATTATTTGTATCTACCGTTGTAGCTGTGAGGCGGGGTTGAATATGGACCGACCGCATCATCACTCACCAACTGGTGAGATAGTAGTTAAACGCTAGCTTATATGATATAGATATTTTATTGTATGTGTATATAGATCTAGATTCCAGTAACTACCTACTTAGAATTTACGCAGGTGCAGCCTCGAGGCACAGTTTTAAAGAATCTATAACAACGTTGCTTAGCATTTAACATCAGAGTATATCGGTCCTAAGCTAAGCCTTAAAAGAGCATGAACAAAACATAATAATTAATTGTATACAAAATAATGAAAGTACTTATTTAGGCATTTATTTGTTTATAGATTCTTAACGACTTTCTTATTATATAAATAAATATTAAACAAATAAATGTAACTGGTTCATTTAATTATTAACGTCTTGTAGGAACTAGATTGTATTACAATACTGTATAAAAGATTTTATTGCTATAATCAGAAAACATATATTTTGTAACGAAAATGTTCAATGCATTTTTTTTAAAGTTCGGACAGACAGACACAAAGTGTTATTACCTACTTATAATGAATTTTGCACTCCGTAAAAATTCTGATATTTTTCTATTACTGACAACACTACTGTAGGCGCACAAGGGTTGCCATATACAGAAGGGTCTGGACAGCCAAGGATTGAAAAACACTGGTAAGTAACACGGGGTTGATGACAACAACTCAACACGGCTGAGTCACACGTTGTAGGAGATTCACTTGCAGAAGGAGCAAATCCGGCTCCTGGTGGAGCGATAGTTGTTCTTGGTCTATCTCTATCTGTATCCGGTGCGCCTTGGCTACTACCATGTTCGACAGGAGGTGCTGGCCTCGACGCACTCGAATTGGATACGACAGGATCGAAAGAAATCGGTCGCTTGTAATCCTCTTCGTCGTAGTCTTCGTCTGTGCTATTTATAAACACGCCCCAGTTTTGCTCGTTTTCTATTTCAGGTATTCTATTATTAACAGCTGGCAAGGTCGTACCGCCGTCTACTGGTGCTGTGGTCGTCGGCCCAGGTGCGTCAGGTACTGTTGGTGGTTGCGTGTTGGAATTAGGTCTACAGCTACAACCGTAATGTGGCACTAAAAATGGAATAGGCAGGAATACCGGGTAATGAGTCGGGATCGGCGGCTGTGTCGGCGGTGCTTGCCTTACAACCGAAGTAATCTCTTGAAGCTTTCTATGAATCTGACTCAAAGGGTCGTCTATACCGTATACGCCCAGATCTGGCGACTGGTCTCTTCTGTTATAAGTTGGATACTGTGGTGGTAAGGGCGGCGGTAATCCGAAACGGTCATAGTTGTAAAATCTTTTCTGTCTTTGATTTTCAGCAGAATTGGGGTCATCTACAGATTCTACTGGAGAAGACTGGTCTAACTTCGGGCTTTGATTTTCGACTTTAGCTAGTCCTGGTGCGGGAACATTATTTGGTGCTGCATTGACATAAACGATGAGCAGGGCCAGGATGGTCTGATATACGGTCGCCATCTGAAAAATATAAAAGAGAGCCTTAATTTCGAAATAACCATTACAATACATAACAAATACGTAATTATATTCAAAAAGGTGCAACGTTGCATTAAATAAAATAAATATATAAAAGTTGTTTTTTAAACAGGCAGAAAACAGCGTTTAACTAATAACACTAGTCAAACGCTGGTGACAAAGGCACTCGATCTTCATCACTTAACGCCTAAAACACATTATTTAGGCGAAGATTACGATCTAGTTAGCACCTTTACTTGGAGAAAATCTATTCACTCGCTAAATGAATGTGGGAGCTATCGAAAAAATAACTCAATGGCAAGTATATGCAATGATTTTCCACCCGTAACTATATTCGTTTCGGCAACGCATAGCCCTTGACAATCAGACCGTTTTAGACTCAGCCTGTTCACCATCCTTGACCACAGCATCGCTTACCACCAGGCGAGATAGTGGTTAAACGCTAGCCTATCAGATAATAAAAAAAAAACCTTTTTTGTGGCATGGCATGGTCAAAATAGTAAGTTTGTCCAAAGCTTTGAAGTTTAACGGAACTACAAAACACATGCAAATTATATCTAATTTGCATGTGTTTTATTGTAGTATTACCTTTCTTGCATGGTGAACAATCGTTGTGATCTCAGAAAAGTCTAAATATTCATCTCTTAGCATATCAACTACTTTAAAATGTATTCAGTCCACGCTAACATTCATTCATCCATATCTTTGCACAAAGGTATAGCGGGATCACAGTGTAAGAAAATACCGTATCTCTGGAGGGGGGACACGTCCCAGCCAAGTTTTCTTTACCATTAAGCCAAGACTATTGTCTGCGAACAATCGAAGTGTCACGGCCTTCTCGTTAGATGTTATTGTGATCTGAAGAACGGGAGATTGCTTATGCTCATAGTACTTGAGGATTATTTTCTTGAGTAAGCGATGTTCGTACGTTAAAGGCGGCTCTACATACATCTAAATCTTTCTACAGGGAATCTACATTGTAATTTGAGTGAGCTGTTATCCGTGGTACATATTCAGCATTTACTTATCTATGTACCTACCTATACTATTGCATTACACTATACTATACTATGACATTTATTTTTCATATGATGATGTTATGATTTACACGGACTAAGATCTTTCTCATTGCACGTTATTCTCTCTCAGGATTAATCAGTTTTTGCTTTTTTGAACCTATTGTGAGTGCATCCTGCGCTAATTCATTTGCGATCTGTAGTGTTTACTGAAACTCGTTTACATCAATTATCGGGTTGTCGTCTATTTATAAGTGTTAAGTTTAAAGAATACGGAATATACCAACCATAAAATGAGGTAGCAATTGTTTAACAAATATCACACTGAGTCATTTCCCGCCTATGTTAACACAGTACACGGACGATTATGGTTCTAATGGTTCCTCTAAGCTCAAGGACTATGAAGTCAGTCTACTCCGTACGTCGCTTCGACGGTGCCTTAAGATGTCTACAGATTTGTTGGATTATCAATGAATCGAATAAATGTAAACAGAAGCAGAGACATTGCATTTTTGGCGATTTTGCCACCATATGTATCATTTTTGTCAATCGACACATAAAAGAGATTTAGTAGTATGATAGTCATTGCCTGCTCCGGCAATCTTGAAATGTGTCGATCAATATCAAGCGAAAAACAGTACGTTTTGGTATAGGTACCCTAGAATTGCAGGCTCAAACATTATTGCTTTTGTTAGGTAAGTATCAGCATTTTTAGATGCTACCTACAGTTAATTGAAATGCTAGTCAGTCTCCTTCCAACCTTCACTGCCTAAAGACTATCCAAGGGCCACCAAATAACTTGTTTTTTAATTCTAAGTTTATGGTACGCTCTAGCTCGCTTGGCTAGAAGAAGATAAGATAGAAGATCTTCACTCATTACGTGAAAACCCTTAGCTCTAAATGGAACCTTTCCTTTGTAACACAAGACTCTGGCAAGGAGTTCCACACCTTGACAATACTTGGCATCATGATTTTGATGGAGTTTTGAATAAGTGATTTTTAAATACTTTCAAAGTTAAGTCTACATTTTAATTATTTGTTCCAAGACTTATTTTTGAAAAGCGATTTCGTGTTCTGAGTCAGATTTCGATAAAATAAAGCAAATCTGTGGCGGAAACGGGCTTGTAACATTTGTTTGTAATGTATCAAGTTTTTAGGGTTCCGTAGCCGAATGGCAAAAAACGGAACCCTTATAGATTCGTCATGTCTGTCTGTCTGTCTGTCTGTCCGTCCGTATGTCACAGCCATTTTATTCCGAAACTGTTAGGACTACATAATTGAAACTTGGTAGGTAGATGTATTCTGTGAACCGCTTTCAGATTTTTATACAAAAATAAAAAATATAAAAGTTTAAGGGGGGGCATCCCATACATGGAACTGAAACAAAAAAAAATTTTTTTCTTCAAGCCTATACGTGTGGGGTGGGGTGTCTATGGATAGGTCTTCAAAAATGACGTTGAAGTTTCTAAAATCATTTTTTCTCAAAGTCAATCATTTGAAAGATAGGCGCGTCTAAAGTGGTAAAATGTGTGTCTTCCCCCCCCCCCCCCTAACGTTTAAAGTATTGGAGTAAAAATCAAAAAAAAATATATGCTTAGATCTCAATAAAAACTTACAACAAAAATTGGTTTGAACGAGATACACTTAGCAGTTTTAGAGATATGGCGACCGCAAAGATATCTTTGTTTTTCATACAAGCACTATGAAAAACAAAGTTAATTTTGTAGTTGCGAAAAATCATAGTTATGGAATACTTAACTGTGTTACTGAACCCTACGAGTGCGAGTCCGACTTGCACTTGGCCAGTTTTTTTAAGTTTTACACTCGTCAGTGCAACGAGTGCGAGCGCCGAATCCTCCTGTCAGTTTTAGTAGTCTGTCAAGTCTAGTCTTGAGTCATAAACTCGCATCGTTCGTTCGCCGCGTCTTTATATCACCGTTTTATAACTAAGCTTGGCTTGTATGATACATTGCAAACAAACGCTGCAAGTCAGTATCTGCCTTATGATCTTATTTATCGTAAAAATACAAACAGAATATCGAACGACAATCATGATTGTCAAAATCAAACCACCAATCTGTCGCCACCTTTATATAGTAGGTGTGCTTAGAATAAAATGTTTAGGTATCGTCATACTATTAAGTATTCTGTGGTATCGTCGTCGCTTCCTATTTCGTAGATTTGAATCACATTATTTTATTACCCTACAAGCAGTTTCCTAGGTTTATTAAGTGATTTATTTTTTTAAAGTGGTTAAATATATTTTGTTTATGATGAAAAACTATTTATTTATATTTGAACATATATCAAATATTATAATTTAATAAAACTTTTAAATATAGTTAACGTGTACCTACAAAAGGATTTTTTTACGGAAATAATATGAGGAAAAAACCAAACTATCGATGACGCAAAATTATGTTGAGCTTATTTTAGATTAAAATAAAATTTGAAACAATTTAATAGATAGACTTCGCACGGCTAGAGCATTATATATGACTTAATTTTTTGCATTATCTTGTTCCATCGAGTGTCAATTATCATCTTCAACAATCATCGTCATATTTGAATCAATTTACACAAATCCTTAACAAGTTATACACTTATAAACCTTCCTCGTGAATCACTGTCTATTGGTGAAAACCGTAGGAAAATTCGTTCAGTAGTTTTTGAGTTTATCGTGAACAGACATACATACAGACAAACAGACGCGGCAAGGGACTTTGTTTTATAATAATTATGTGGTGATAACAATATTTTTGGTTGATATAAAAAGCTTTGTAGTTATTTATAATAGTTTTTCTTATTGTTGTCCAAGATTCTACAGTTTATTATTTTTAATCCTCTACGCAAAAAGAAGGGGTGTAATAAATTTGACGTGTGTATCTGTGTACGTGTGTCTGTATGTGGCATCGTAGCGCCCAAACGGATGAACCGATTTTGAATTAGTTTTATTTTGGTTGATGGTGGATGGATTTGGTGTCTTAATCAAGAGTGTTCTTAGCTTTGACTCATGAAAATCCGTTTAGCCGTTTTAAGACTATGAGCTTTTTTCTAGTTGATGACGCTATGAAACCAATATTCAAAGGTCTGATCAATTCAAAATTCGGTATCTTCTTCAACGATATTGTAAGAACAACAGCTGACTTGACAGCGATTGCCCTGACGTTAGTACATATCCTGGAGTCTGTAGATTACTCAACCCCACATCAACTTCCAGCAGAGATGTCGAGTTTAAGCTCAATGGAATGGTATCAATGAACAGATCATAAATAGATGAGTCGGAAGTAGTTTTAAATTTTGAATTAAAATATTATTTTATATTTTATAAATATTATTATAAATATTTTTTAATATTTTATATTTAATAACTATAAATCAGAATGCACTAAAAAATAAAAACATTTTACCTACATATTTATTTATTATAAGTCAAAATAAGCCCACGGGTCAGCGTTGTTCTGTATGATCAATAGTTTAAAATATCCTCATTACGGCTAGATAATACATCACTCTGTATATTCGATGACATTCGCTGTTTACCACATTTTACTTATCTTTTGATGTGAAGATCTAACTGTTAACTACAGTCTGATAATATTTCGAAACTGAAGCCTTCATAACATAGCGATTGTAATTAACTGCTATTCAACACAAAGCTAGATGTTTGAACCTTGAATCAACAATACCCTATTGGTCCACCACACATCAAAAATATGTTATTTTCATTATGCAGGATGTTTTTTAGTAAGGCGTCATCCATTTATTAGGTGAGCATCAAATGTGAGGAGAGTTATGCAGTAAAATATCTCATCGAATGTCATTGTAAGGAACCTGTCAATGAAAATCTCACAATTCACATCAACTTTCAACTTCAAATTCAAAGCACGTTAAATAAACATTTTATAAAGATTTTTTTTGGCGTGTTTCGTTACTCTACTAAATAATGTTGTAGCTACTGATTTTTTTGCTCGGTGTTTTTCTGCGGTATCGAATCCGGAACGAAGTAATTCGCGAGAGAGAATCAAGAATCAAGAATCAAAGCATTCATATAGTATGTAGGCAGTATTAATATACGCACGTATACACGTCAAAATCATAAATTATAACCAATTATCAAGTAAACATAGCAAAAGCAGAATTTTAACGCTTTTAATTAGAAATAAATAATAGTTAAAAAAAACTAAAAAAATACGCTTTTATAGAAAATCCGACTAAAAAATAGAAAATAAATTTTAATAAATTTGAATTAAAAATAGTGTAAGAAAAAATGATTTTATTGTAAAAAAAGCGTGGGGTGCATGGTATCAATAGTTCCAAATATTTTATGAACAGATATGACTAGAAGGGTTATTTTGATAATATCCTGAAAAGCACTATTATTATAAGCACTAAAATAACTATTATTTATTTTTCATTTTTTTGTCGATTTTTTTTAAAAGCGTAATCCTGATTATCCTAGTAAGGATTACGGGTCAAAATGTTTAAAATATTGAATTGTCATCGGTCCTTAATAAGTATGCCAAATTTCGAGTTAATCCGACGTTTTGAAGGGGGTTAAAATCATGTTCAAAGTTTCCGTTACATACTATCATACAAACATACATACGTCTGAAGCTAATAAAAGCGTATTATAAAAAAACAAAAGTAATAAACCATTCAGCTGTCATCCAATCGTTTACGACAGAATATTAAAAAATATATATTAAAGTAGGTTAAAACCAACCATACATGTAACTGTGTGTTTCAGTACTTCAGACAATTTTTATATTAAAAAAAAATATAAAAGTGAAATAGTGAAACACAAATTAAAGAAACGCATACCGATCACAGCACATATCATGATCCGAATGGAACTGATAGTCCGTCTGTCAGCTGCATAATATTGTTTAAATAAAAATAAAAATGGCAAGCCTAGAAAGAAAATCTGCGGACAAAAGGGGAAAACTGAATGGCTGTTGAATCTACCGGTGTATCGGAGAACTAAAATGATCGACATAGCTCAACGGATTAGCATACTGAAGTGGCAGTGGGCTGGTTATATGAGCCTTAAGACCGATAACCGTTGGGATAGACTGGTTCTAGAGTGGAGACCGCGAATCGGTAAACGTAGCGTAGGACGCTCTGTGACCAGGTGGAGCGACGATATTCGCAAAGTGGTGGGCAGTGACTGGAAACAAAGAGCCGAATATCGGGCCCAGTGGCATGACTTGGGAGAGGCCTATGTCCGGCAGTGGACTGATACCGGCTGATTATGATGATGATGATTGTATTGGTAGCATATAAAAAGAAGGTGTCATCTTTTAAAATAGAAAGAAATTAGATTCAGAAATCTCGAAGTGGGAGGAGAATCCCATACATTTCAGGAAATCTCACCAAAAACTGCTCACG
Source organism: Cabera pusaria (assembly GCA_954871355.1). Lineage (NCBI taxonomy): Eukaryota > Metazoa > Arthropoda > Insecta > Lepidoptera > Geometridae > Cabera > Cabera pusaria. The sequence goes on from OX940894.1 coordinate 8,188,556, forward strand.
TAGATGACCCCCTCTAACTATAAGTAGTATAATAGTGAAATATTATTAAATATTTAAAAAAATAATAATCATTATTATTAACTTTACACCATCACTGTCAATAATAATATTATCTACTTTCTGTATGTTTTTAATAAGGTTTCTATCTGCTAATCGCTCAGTAGTCTTATTCATGACCAAAATACATATTTTTTTTTAGTTTATTTAAAACTCATATTATATTTTAATATTATCTTTGTGCACTTATTATCCAAATAACTATATCCATGCCAAATTTCACACTTCTCACGTGCGTGCGTGCATATTTTCCAAAAAAGAGGTGCGAAGTTTTTACTTGGCGTATTATTATTGATGTAAAATTAATTTTTTTAGTAGTCTAACGTCAACGATTGTATGAGAGATGAATGGTTCCAATTATTTTTTACAGTTATTTATACTCTAATGCTAAGATTAACTGGCGTAAGGAATGCGAATAGTTGTGTTCCCCCGGTTACAAAATCCCCTATATTTCCTCCTTAACTTAATTAAAAATGTATAAAAGCGTACCAATTAAGTAGCGGCCGCACGCCACGGCAGTACAGAAGCAACTTTGGAGTCAACTGACGATCTCCTCTTAACTATGCTGCATATTTAAGCATTGGCTTGACTGTAGGTATATTATAGTTATTGTTACTGTTGTATCCTTCCTTTAATTTACTGTGCATCAATACATGATAAAATGGGATCAGCGTGCTGAATAAATATATGTAATTCTATCTTATGCTTAAATGTACTTAATAAAGTCTAGACTAAACAATCAATTCTATATACGAAAGTGCGGCCTAATAATTGATTACAAGAATTATACAATGTAGCAGTTATGGTGTTGATGAATAATGAATAATGCAGTTTGGTTACTTCTTCCTATGCTCCATTGCGTAATGTAGTATTATTATGTATACCTATATTTAAATATTCAATATATTTAGTACTAGCTGCGCCCCGCGGCTTCGCTGTCTTGAATTTAGAACTCTTTACGTAACATTTCGCATTTATAATATTACTAGCGACCCGCCCCAGCTTCGCACAAGTATAGATGTCTACATTTTTTGCATCAGTTTGATGCGTCATGTATGAAATAATCTTTGACAATAATAATTTAGAACTCTTTACGTAACATTTCGCATTTATAATATTACTAGCGACCCGCCCCAGCTTCGCTCAAGTATAGATGCCTACATTTTTTGCATTAGTTTGATGCGTCTTAATAATCTTTAAACACAATAAAAAGATATGGGCAAATTTAGATTTTTGGCAAAAACTTGTAAGTACCAAAATTTACGTTAATTTTCAACTATTTTTATTTTTTGTAATTTTTCCTTTGCTTGTGATTGGCTTGCTTGTGACCAAAATTGGCACTTCTGGGTCAACCGGAAGTACCCTATAGGTTTTGGTTTAGGGGACTTCCCGTTGACCTAGAATCATGAAATTTGGCAAAAAGCAAGGTCTTCTAGCACAAATAAAGGAACAATTCTAAAACATAAATAAAACTGGCCAAGTGCGAGTCAGCATCGCGTCTCTTATCGCACACTTAGGTAGGATTCCGTACAATACGAAACATAACAGAGTTTCAACCTCATATATTTGATTAATTGATATTACCAAGAATATTTGGTTTGGTCGCGATCTAGAAAGACGGGGCTCGTTTACTAGCGCCATCTATGTCATTTTGCCGAAACTAATTAGATAGATGGCGTTTAAAAACACGTTTTTTGTATGGGGACCCCCTTTAATTTTTAACTTTATTTTGTTTTTAGTATTTGTTGTTCTAGCGGCAACAGAAATACACCATATGTGAAAATTTCAACTGTCTAACTATCACGGTTAATGAGCTATAGCCTGGTGACAGACGGACAGACAGACAGACAGACAGACAGACGGACAGCGGAGTCTTAGTAATAGGGTCCCGTTTTACCTTTTGGGTACGGAACCCTAAAAATGTTGAAAGTTAAAGGGTGTCCCCATACATACATAGATACATCCAGTTAAGATAGGCCTCTGAGTTATATGAGCGCTCATACAATTTAGAGGTCTAGCTTAATTGGTAACTACCAACGTTGGTACGGAAGCCTCGGTGGACGAGTCCAACTCGACTTTGCCGGTTTTATTTAAAATTAGATTGTATGTATATTGGTTGCTTTTGATACAATTTTGTACACCTACCTATACTTGGCCATACTTAGTACAAAACGTGGCCTTTCAAAGCTTTGCTGAGGTATCATTTGCATGATTAAATATTTATAGACCAAACAAATTTTTCGAATAATCATTTATACAATATTTTACTAAATCAGAAATCTTTGAATAATTATCTTAGTACTTTTTATTGATGATAAAATAAAGGGCAGGTGTTAATTCAATATAAATACCTGCTTCGAAATAATCACTCAATTTTTTCTGAAATAAGATCGTTTAATTTGAACTTCAAATGCCGCGCTATTAGTTTTCAATTCCAAGTTTTAGGTGTTTATCTCCATATCTCTGGAGATACCAATAAAATCTCGATGAAATTACTATAGTATCTACTTTGGGGTATCTCCTTTCTAACAAAAAAAAAATCATCAAAATCGGTTCATAAACAAAGAAGTTATTTGCGAACAAACATAATATGTATATATATATATATATATATATATATATATATATATATATATACATACATACATATATATATATATACGGTCGAATTGAGTAACGTCCTTTTTTGGAAGTCGGTTAAAAAATAAATATAAAAAAACATAAAAATATGTATATAAGATATGCCTGCTTTTAAAATTTATATAATAAATATATAGACTTATTATTTTTTGTATGGTAAGTTTATATAAATACCTACCTGATGCCTTAGGCAGGTAATTTTTAGTACTTACTGCTCATAAAATAATTATTTACTAATGAAGCTTGTGGCAAAACACATTTTAAGATGGTATTCAAACATTTCCGAAGTACTTCAACCACAGTAGTCATCGTGAGTGAGTCAGTTGTCATTTAAAACTCATTAAAATGCACAGGAGCGTGACCAAATGCACATACAATTTTAATGCATTAGAAGCTTAGCATTTGGTTGGAAAAACAAGTATTTAATCATGACATTAAATGGATTGTTTTTGCCTGCATAGAATATATATCAAATAGACAGTTTGATAGTACATAAAATAATGCAATTTTTTATGATAAAATGTATAGCGAAAGTTTTCACGTTGTATACGGATCCCCGATGCGCGTGTCAGTCTCACACTTATTTGATTTTCTTATCGTGTAGAAATGATGTTCATATGCTTTTTTTTAATGTAATTTGAATGTAGAACAAGGAAACACAATATAACATTATATTTATGTATAATGTGTTTTCCTGTTAAGGTATTCTATAGTAACTATAATCAGAACTTTGTGTTGATTCTGTTTTTAAAACAATCATGTTATACACCATTGAACTCTGAACATGACGCAAATAGAAAATACAATAGGAACGGGTTTGTCCAAATTAGTGAAAGAGTAGGTGTTAGTTACGTTTTAGTAAAACATTATCCCGTTTAGAAGACTAGTGACGATTTTCATACGTGGGAAAGTTTATGGTCTATAAATTAAAATAATATTTTTTTTAAATACTTTATAGGCTAGCGTTTGACCACTATCTCACCTGTTGGTAAGTGATGATGCGGTCGAAGATGGTAAGCACGCTAGGCCTAGAATGGGAACTGGCTCTCAAGGATGGCTGCCGGAACACATTAGATGTTTGGTGACAGATTTTCTAACTTGAGGGTGGTAGCTGGCCAGGCGGACACTAGATAGTGTCCTACCACCATGCGGGGGTTGTTGGTTTCTTAATGATATTTTCCTTCACCGGAGGGCCACTGTGAAATGCACACATACATTTTTCGATAGAAAAATCCATTGGTGCACGGCGGTTTGAACTCGGTACCACGGCATCAAAGCCGACCGTTCTCCCGATTACGCCACCGGGCCCTCAATATAATTAACATATTAATGTACATACCTAGATTGAAACCAGTGGGCTTACCAGAAGGTTTTGTATACTTATTTCAAACCTACTTCCTACGAATATTATGAAGGCGAAAGTTTGTGAGTGTGTAAGTATGTGTTACTTCTTCACGCTACATCTACTCATCCGGTTGAGCTGAAGTATGGTATACTTTTACCTTGGAATACCACATAGGGTACTTTGTATCCCGTTATTTCTAATACGGAAACGATGTCTACGCGGGTAAAACCGTGGGGCACAGTTAGTCTTATAAATATATATATAATATATAGTATTATAAATCCGAAAGAGGTGATATGCATGATTGCGTTCATTTTTACCTAACTGCGAAAGAAGGAGGTTAGTTTTTCGAGTGTACGTATAGAAGTATGTATGTATATAATGTATGTTTGTATGTATATTTCTTTGGAACCTAAACGACTTGTCGTATTTTTATGTGAGTGGTGTCAATAGATTCGTCTTAGTCGTGAGAGTGACACTGGGTACATCAAGTTTAAAAAAAAAAAAAATTAAGGATATTTGGCGCCAAAAAGTAATCTCAAAATAACGAGATGAACATTGCGGTTCGACTATTCGGAAGGAAAAATAAGTCACGCGTTGAAGTCTTTTGTATCGCAAAATTGCAAATTGGGATTAGCAAAACAATAACACTTACAAAATATGATTGTTATTAAAACAAAATACATCGAGTGTGGTATCAAAATAAATATTTTTAACGGTGATTACGAATATAAATCTATATATATCTTATTTGTTTCATTGGAGTTTGGAATAGTTAATTCATTTAATTTTTATCACGCAGTCGGGTTTTTTGTTCCTTAAATAATTAACTTGTATAGTACCTGCCTACTTTTTTGTATATCCAGATTATAATCTTTGCATATTAATATTATTTGAAAAATGTAACCTTAATTATGTTGCAGCGCTAACAGCTTTATGCATTCGCTGAACTTTGAAACAAAAGTCAAGAGCATTGCAGTCATGACTTATATCCTGCTTCTAATAAACCAATTGCAAACAAAGACTTAGATATGTATACTTCTACTATAAACAATAAGCTAAAGTTTTTTTGTTATAAAGGTAGGCAAGACTTAATATGAGCCTCACGACGAAACTATTAGTTTTGCAATCTGATATCGATCGTTAGGTTTTATCGTGACCCGATGGAAATGTTGGAATTACTTTTATATCTTGCAATATAAAGACAAACTAACTGGTGCGTGGTTTTACTATAAGGTCATATGCCTCCTCTTTTTTAATATTAATCATATAAGTTACGACGCTCATTTGAAGGTAAACGATTCACCTATTACAGATACAGCTGCATACAAAATTTGATCAAAAAAAGCAAATGTTAGGCCATAGCTACAGCAGGGCCGGTAGTCTCTACATGCATAGCGATGAATTTCGACCGATAATCGTCGATACGGAAAGAGATGCAGATAAAAACTGTCTAGCTGCATCTCATTCTAGCAGACGTTTGCGATGACAAGACGCATCGCTATCAATGTAGAGACTTCCACCCCAGACCTTGATTTTTAGTAGAAACAAATTTTGCTCTAGAAGCATTTTCCGGGGAGGAAACAGGGAAATACGTTTGTATGAAAAACTGCACCCGCGTTCGCTCTTAAGGGAATCATCCCTTGGGTAAGCGCGCTCCAACATCGACCATGCGATCGATGATGGGGCGCGCTTACCCAAAAGATACCTATTCACTCGCGATCTGAAGACCCCCATATTGTATTTAGCCGGAAACACAGACTCAGGCAGAGCATTCCATTCCCTGGCGGTTCACATGACAAACGAAGAATTATTCTCGAACAAAATATTCTCAGAATAAAATGATTTTGGCCTTTACGTTATTGCGTTTGTATAGACAAATTGACGCAGGCATTTTACGTGGATACACAGATGATTTCAGAACAAATAACTACCAACGCAATATTTCTTACTAAAGGCACCCAGTAAATGTTGAATGATTTCAAACTAGATCTCATCTTTTATGTATTCTTTACAAAATTATCTAGTGCTATAATTTAGTATAGTCGGTCGGTGTATTCTACTTCGCACGATCACTTGCATCATTGAAATGCAATTGAGGAATTATGTGGAAACTCTAACAATGGTTCTTGTAAAATATTTCGATGTTATTAAGAAACAAAAAACTTTATGTGTATCGTAGATACGATCTGAGAGAGTATATTGTAGAGAAAATATCAAAGACATATATAGTATGAAATATCTTAAAGTTCTAAATTAGAATTATTGGAAGTTATTATTTAAGAACAATTTTTGAGTACCCCGTTGGCGTAAAGAGATGGCTCGACTTATAAACGAGAAGTTGTCGGTTCAAATCCTAGCACAGTTGTTAATCCACAGGTGGTAACAGCACACTATATCGATTTTCTCCTTGACTTACTACCGAAATGTACCTTACCACCATCAAGGAGAAAATCTGCCGCCATAACCTTACAGTGTTCTGGTAGCACACAGCCCTTGAGAGTCTGAGTATTTTAGGCCTAGCGAGTTCACCATCTTTGTTAACATCATCGCTTAGTAGGGGGGATAGTGGTCAAACGCTAGCTTATAAGATATAAAGATATTAAGACAATACATTTCTCATACATATATGTATGTGCAATGAGTGTGCGAGGCTGGATGCGTCGGTGAGCACTCAAATCCTGAGCAAGATATATATAATGCCGATACAATCGTCGATTGCTATATCAATATCGCGTAAGGCCCTTTTGAAAAATTAAAAATCTCCTCCTTTTCAACCGACTTTCAAAAAGAAGGACGTTCTCAATTTGTCTGTATGTTTTTTTCCGAGTGTATGTTACGCGATTACTCCGTCAATTATGAAGCGATTTGAATGATTATTTTTTATTCCGAGATGGTCCCACTGTAATTTCATCGAGATTTGACAAGTACCTCCAGAGATATGACGATAAACGTCTCAAACTTGCTACTGAAATTGACTCGCGGGGCATTGAAGTCGGTTGTTTTAGTTTTTAAACTATCTTTATTATTTAAAAATCGGTTATAAGAACAAGCGAATCTTGGGTGGGTCGGGCTTTATTCGTAGACGTTGCAGATTATACCGTTATTTAATCTAGATTTCTATCGAATCAATTTAATATCTGATCGGCGTTCCTGTTTCAGACTTTAATCACTATCGAGACTTAAGAGCAAACGCGGGGTAAATTTTTCCATACAAATGTATTCCCCATTTTCCTCCCTGGAAAATGATTCTAGAGCAAAATTTTTTTCTACGAAAAATCAAGGTCTACTTTATGCTATCATTTGCTTTTTTTCATCATAAATTTGCAAAAAGAAATATGACCCTTCAAAAACCTGAAAATATTACCTATTTTACTGCCCAGATCTAGACGGCTACCAGACAAGTTCTAAAGGGTTTTAAGACAAAACAAAATGATAGAAGCAAGGATGCACTCATCTGCAAAAATATCGTGAAAAAAATAATTTGATCGGATCAGTCTTCGAGGAGAAAACACGGGAATACAAAACCTTATTTTACTCAAAATTTTGTAGGCAAAATGGGTTGAGCTGCAGTTGTCCCTATCGCACTCTTCGGGGGAAGGCTGGAGGCCTGGAGGTGAGGGAGGGTGAAATTAACACGTATACATTTAAGGAAGTGATAATTGTCGATAATGGGTATCGATAGTCTAGTGATGTCTATCGATATCGATATTTATCGCGTTTTCATTAATTTAATTTTCTACAAAGTGTATATGTTACTTTTATCACTGTAGGTAGGTACTTCAAATTGCTCTAGATATCACTTACCACCAGGTGGTATAGTGGTGAAACGCTAGACTGTAAGATATAAAATAAAAATACTACAGACAAATGTTACCTATACATAATGTTTATGTGACTTATGTCCAGGTTAAACGTTCTACTTGAAATTTACACAAAGTATGTATTACTATGGGCGCTTTAAAAGCAAATAATATTTTTTTGAAGTGAAAACTTCTTTAGCGGCTTTGTGAACTTTGTATAGGATTTGAATGGGATAAGCAAAATATGTTAAACTCGCGTCAGGACATCGCGTTGGGAGACGTGACCTAATCAAAAATTCGTAAGACGGAGGAAGAGTAGAAACTGTTATTGGGATGTGTAAAAAATGTTAAACTCGCGTCAGGACACGTGACCTGCTCGATATTTCGTAAGACGGAGGGAGAGTAGACCAAATGCACAACGTTAATGTTCAAGTTAGTTGCATGTAAATCAATTTTTAAGAGTAGCTAATTTGAGAGTTCACTGATATATATTTTTTATTTTACCATATTAATTGTGCTGTTTTTCGACCACATACCATCCATTTTCAACCGACTTCCAAAAAGAAGGAGGTTCTAAATTCGTCTGTATGTTTTGTAGGGTTCCGTACCTCAAAAGGTCAAAAAAAGGAACCCTTATAAGATCACTTTTTTGTCTTGTCCGTCTGTCTGTCCATCTGTCCGTGTGTCACCACTGATTTTCTCAGGAACGGATAGACCTAGCAAGTTGAAATGTATACGTGATACTGAAGTCTATAGTCCCTATTGGGTGTATAAAAATCAAGGTCTTGAGTCAACACAATAAAAAGATATGGGCAAATTTAGATTTTCGCGAAAACTTGTTAATACCAAAATGTACCTTAATTTTCAACTTATTTTATTTTTCGGAATTTTCCCTTCACTTGTGCTCTAAGACCTTGCTTATAACCAAAATTGACAACTCTAGGTAAACCGAAAGTACCCTATAGGTTTTGGGTCGAAAACCTATAGGGTACTTCCCGTTGACCTAGAATCATGAAATTTGGCACGAAGCAAGGTAGCATCACAAATTAAGGAAAATTCCAAAAAATAAAAAAGTTGAACATTAAAGGGTGTCCCCCATA